>OX411306.1:126175222-127637722 GCA_948150685.1 Rhaphigaster nebulosa
CCACTTTTATTATTAACTATTTGTTTCTATAGTGTCAAAGTATATTCACAATTAAAAATTATTTAAATAATAAACAATTAAATTAACGACTATAAATGAATGCTTTTTATGGTATGGTTAATACTTATTACTTATGTTTACTTTGTAAGAAACTTGTTACCAAAAATACCATACATTTAAAACGCGAGTTAAAATTTCCGATTCTGGGGACATAAATTTTATTCTCTTCCTACATAAATATAAATATTTTTTTTAATGTCTAATTTTACTAATTTATAAAATTAGTTATGTAAATCTCTACATAGTTTGTACATTGTATTCGCCAAGTAAATATATTTTCTATTTTTTTTATACCTATGTTTATACATATATACATATTAATTTGAAGGGTGGAAATGTAAAAGGGTAAAACTGCCTTCAGCAAAATTTAAAAAATTGAAATCACTTTATTTTTTTTGTTGCAAATTACAGGTATATTTGCCGAATACTATTATAAAAATTATTTTATTACTTATACAATCACAGGTATTCAGAAATTTTATTTTTTATTTTTAATGAAGCCATATTTTTTTTATATTATTCAAGATGAAACTTGAATTTTGAAAAATTTTGTTAAAGGCACTTAGAGCCTTTTGCATTTTGACGCTTCAATTTATAAACTTCATTCATCAAATATTATACTTGTTTTGATAAAAGCATTTACGTATTCATTTTTTAATTTTTAATAAGCACTTCTCAGCGGACACCTCCTACAACGTACAATGCCGACGAACCCGTGATTGCCATAGTAGAGTTGTTTTCCTGTGTCTGTATATTAAAATATAAATATTCAATATTAAAAAAAATTAAAAATTATTATTATTTAGAATGGTAGACAATATCATAAAACTAGCTGGTAATAAACCTTATTGCAGTAGTTTTAAAGCAGGCAATAAAACACACGTGCTACGTTTCAGTAGAAGGAATAGAATTTACATTATTTTCCTGAGAGGAACGTATGGCACTTTACGGAAGTGCACAGAATGACGTGGGGCGAATACAGTCAATAATTTAATTTTCTCTATGGATTTAGTTGAATAGAGTTGTGAAACTTTTCTGTTTATTGTACATTCTCCCGTTCAAAAAAAAATGGTTAGGAAAAAAAAAACTTAATTGAGCCACTGAATAAGAAGTGATTTAGAAATACTTCCTTCAATATTACAGATAAAATCTTTATTTATCGTTAGCGCTCAACCGCCCATTCACCCATTCTTTTAATCCTGAAGATGGCCTAAAACTTAGGCCGAAACGGTGGCACAAAATAAATAAGTATCACTTATTTAAATGTTAATTTTTGACTTCACCCCCTGACCAACTTCTTCCTTAGGTATATCTACGATCAACCAAAACTCACTCTAATCTAGGTGGAAATAAATCTGGAAGTGACATTTCGTTTTAATATCCATTAGATACTACACTTAGGAATGAATTAATAAATAAAAGTCAACAAATTGGTTTTAAGAAAACATATAATTTAGGATTTGAAAAGAATATAAAAATTATAATAATAAAATGAAATTTATTATACAAATAATGCTATAATTCAAAAATGAAATAGAATTATATACACAAATATTATATTTATTTAATTTAATTATTTAAAAAAATTGTATTAAAAATTTATGAATGAAAAAATAATCTTTATTTTGGGATATTCAATTCCCTTAGAATAATGTAAATGTACAACTTAGGCTCCATTTGGCTTCACTGTGTTAAAACAATTATATTACTATGGGTATATATATATATATATATATATATATATATATATATATATATATATATATATATATATATATATATATATGTGTGTGTGTGTATATATATATATGTGTGTGTGTGTATATATATATATGTGTGTGTGTATATATATATATGTGTGTGTGTATATATATATATATATATATATATATATATATATATATATATATGTATGTGTATATATAAACTTAATTACAACTGTATATAAATTTGGGCTCTTCAACCACTTGAGTCATTTTTACCTAGTATACAAAATAATTTGATCATTACAAAAGTTAAGTTCAATTACAAAAAATGTATAATATAAAAAATGTTAATGGTAATAAATGGTAATGATTTATTGAATTATCTTGATATATAACAAAAGGTATTAATGAGTGGATCTGATGTCAACAATAACATTTTTAACAAATCCTTTTTCGTCGAGACCTGTCAACCTTTTCGTGTCTGAAAATCTCTAAAGCCCTTTAAATCTCTTTTTCGGACTTTTTGAGCTTCTTTCGAAAGCATTCCAATAGGTAGTACACATTACTTGATAATTTCAGAGCCATAAATCTATAGCTTATGCATAATTACTGGCATATTATACCACGAATATAAACTAATGCACAATTATATTGAAACCATGAAAATAAAACGTACACCCAGATCACCAGATATTATTATTTCTATATAATATCGACTATATTCAATGAAAATATCTCGGCGGTAGTCGGTAGAAATTTATTAATCGTACTTTTTATGATACTAAATAATAGCTTACCAAAAATTCGAAGTAAAGTAGGATACTCCTTACTAAATCAATATTAAAAAAAAAAACTGATAAAAACTTACTGGATCGTCTTCCATTGCCTGATGTAAAATAAATTCACAAAAAATAAAATTTATTTATTGATTTTATTTCTAACACAAACAGGTGTGAAATAAACTGACTCCGCATGATAATGAATTTGTCGTGTTTACGATTGTGTTATTCTGTTGGAATTTGCGTAAAGTGATTAATAACTTTGTAAATACCTTATGTAGGTTGTTGTTTTTATGAGGGCGTCATGTATTTTTTAGATGCTAATTATTTGCACTTAGATAGACGAATCGTCTCACTGTGGAGCGTTAGCGAGTTCCTGTTTCAATCCGACTGTTCGGTATTTCGTCTGTCCGTCCGGCTCTCTGTTACGCGATTACGACCAAATGCGAAGTTCGATTTTTTTCAAATTTAGCAGTATTGTTCCTTGAAGTAACGAAAAACGACGTATGTGCAGAGATTTTTAAAATTCCAATCTAACATGGTGGACGTTTCAATGGCCTCGTGTCATCCAAAATTTGTTGGCTCCACAGTACGTCTAAATGCGTAGATCGATTTTCTTCAAATTTGAAAAGAACATTTCCTTACAGACCCAAAAAGTGAACTTAATAATACTATATCTCAGATCGGTCCATCCGTTTAAGAGATAATCGTAGCACAGACGAACAAACACACGGGCACACAGACCAATAGCCAAAAATGCGTTTTTTTGAACTCAGAAGGATCTGAAACACATTGCTACGTTGAAAACTGCACTTCGAAAATTGCCCGAATGCAAAACTTTAGATATCTATACGGAAAGGAAAGTAAAAATGTCCTTCCTTAATTCTAAAGTTCTCTTGATGAAAATGTGTTCACATGCATAACAGGACCAACATTTTCAGTCAATACAGTTGACCGAATTCTAATTTAAGGCTTACATACATTAAAAACCCATCAGTTCGCTGAACGATAAAAGGGAGTCCTTAAGTTGTTGGGGGAAATTGGCTACTGGCTTCACTGTAAGAAACTCATCACTCTTCCAGATAGAACCGCCACTAGAGAGGTAAACACTGAAAGTAACTTTCTTAAACCTAAGAGAATTCTTCCATATATTGAACTGTGAAGGAGTATTCACCAACTAATTATAATGAAAATATCATACCTTAGGATGAAAAGGATAATTAGTTGTCACTCACTATTTAGCCTTCCAAGCTGTTTCATTGATTATTATTTAAGCAGATAACGAAATAACGAATAAGGAAACTGAGAGGTATTTAGTCAAAAAAAGTTTCTGAATCTCTTATCATCCCGCAAATGGCCAGTTATTAGCTTAGCATAAAAGTACACTTTTCTGTGTTTGAAATATGATGTTAGCATTACATCTTGTTAATAACATAATTTCATCTTTCTCTTCTAATATAAAAGCAAGAATTACATCCATGTTGCAAACTTGCATGCATATATTCCTTTCACGAAGGATATAACTAATAGTTTAAAGGTTTTAACGATATAGTATATGTATCTTACGGTATGACATATGTACGATATATTTTAACGATATTGTATGGTTATACATGTAGGAAACCTTATAACTATACAGATTATGCGAGAGGAATTGGCTCTTGCTAATATTTCAAAGTCCTATAGGAATTATTTTATAAGTTGCAATATAATAAATGCTGAATTGACTTTTCGAATTTGAGTAAGTATTCGCAAATAAATAATTCTGTGTGCGGACCAAAATATTAAGCTAAAACGTCCTGATTTTTTTTATTATTATGGATTGTAGTTAGAAATTTATTTGATGATACTGTCTGATTTAATTATCATAATATAACTAATTATCATAATATTAAATTAGTGGTAATTGTATACACTAATAGCAATGATATATAGCCTCTTTTCGATTTGCACGAGATCAAATAGGTTATTACTATATTGTGACATTTTAGTTTAGAAAAGAAATAATACTAAGAAAAAAAAAAGAAAACAACGCGAATAATGTTCGTTACGTAGTGGATAGCCAAAGAAAATTAATAACAGTTAAATAATTTTTTTTGAGATCCTGTGGCCCTCGGTAAAATGAAAAATGGTGAAGCTACCGGAATTGATGGCATACGTGCTGAAGTCTTGAAAGTCGACATTCGAGCATTAGTCCGATTATCGAACCCCTCCTTCAAGAAGATATGGCAGGAGGAAAAAGTAACGGCTGAATGGAAAAGGGGACTGATTGTAAAGGTATCTAACATAGACGTATCCGAGTGTGCAAACTAGCGTGGGACCATAATGCTTCCTGTTGTGGATCAAGATGCTAAACCACATTATCCTCGTAAGGACTAAACAAGCTTTGGAAGCTCGATTAAGAAAGGAGCAGATAGGCTTTAGTAAAGCGCCGAGTGGCAAAGCCCTCTATACACGGCGTTTATGGACTTTGAAAAAGCCTTCGACTCAGTGAACCAGGACATCAAATGGAGAATCCTCGAAAAGTATGGCATCCCTAAAAATATAATCAACCTTATTAGGAGTTCATATTTTGGATATGAATGCAGTCATCCATGACGGGTTGCTTTCGAACCAAATCAAAATCGAGATTGGCTTTCTCCAACTCTCTTCATCGTTGTTCACAACGCCATCATGAGAACTGGAGAATCTCGACTACGCCGATGACCTATGTCTTCAGCGATCTGCAGGACAAGTTAAATTCTTTAAGCCGAATCGCTAACCGAGTCGGACTGCGGATCAACATCGGTAAAACAAAAGAAATGCGAGTGAAAGAGCAATGTCGGAATCCACTTCTTCTGTGGGAAAAGGCCGCAGATCAGGTGGAATCATTCGTTTACTTGGGAAGTGTGGTCAAAAAAGAAGGGGCTCGTTGGAAGATGTCAAAGGCCGAATCAAAAAAGCTAATGGGGCATTTGTTCAGTTGTATCCAATATGGAAGAACAAGAAAACAAAAATAAAACTATTCAACACCAGTGTAAAGTCAGTATTCCTCTATGTATGTGAAACATGGAAAGTGACCGAAACCGTTACCCGACCCCTTGAGACCTTCTTTACCGCTGCTTTCGAAGAATCCTCAGGATCTGGTGGCCAGAGAGGATCTCGAACGAGTAGCTGTGGAGTACGACTGTGCAGTTTTTTATACATCTGGAGATAAGAAAAAAGAAATGGAGGTGGATAGGGCACTCATCAAGGAAACCAGATAGTGCAATCGAGAAAGAAGTTCTTCAATGAAATCTCCAGGGTGTAATATATATATATATATATATATATATATATATATATATATATATATATATATATATATATATATATATATATATATATATATTAGGAGAGGGAGAGGAAGAGGGAGAGGGAGAGGGCCTCTTTTCCAGGGTGTATATAAGTAAGAAGAGATGTGTCAGTGTCTTTAAAATGAGGCTGAATCTGTTATACTTAACCATATATCTATATATATATATATATATATATATATATATATATATATATATATATATATATACAGTAGAGCGTCGAGATACAGTAGACTGTCAAGACTATGTGCTTACCTGGTGATTGGATCAGAATTATTTTTTATTCCGGTTATCGTTGATTTACCAACACCGAACTCGATAGCTAATGTCTGACCCGATTCACCTTTTTTCAGCCGCGTAATAATTTCCATTTTATCTTTTAATGAAAGAATGAACTTATATTAGAATTAGGTATACAGTTCTAAGTAAACAAATACGTATTGAACGTCTAAGTTCATTGAACATACACACACTTATGAACCAGATTCAAATACTATTTAACGAAGCAGTTTCTGAGAAATAATTAAGGATGGCTTCCTTTATAGACGTTCTGGGAAAAATAATTTTATTTTTCGTTTAATTTTATTCAAAATAACAATAATTTTAACAATACCAATAAGTAATTTACATGGTCAAATTAATTAAAATTAAACACATAAAAAAAAAAAAAAAACCGTTCCGATAATCGAACGTTTGGATAACTGACGTTCGGATAATTGGCGCTCCACTGTGTGTATATATATATATATATATATATATATATATATAACTTACGCCCGGTCTAAACTTTACAATAAAAAAAAAGGAAATAAGGGAACAAACGACACTCACGAGTATTGTACAAAGACTGCTTTATTCTTTCTCATAATCTCCTATATATAGTCTTAAGGTCTATTTACATTTGTGATATAGGATTACATGTGATATTGTGCTACCTGCTATCTTAACTCCCCCCTGCCAGTTTATGACTACTCCTCATAAACTTAAAACTGAGCAAACAAAAATTAAAAGAACAACAAAAAAAAAAGAAATACATTATAAAAAGAAATATACTATACAGAAATACACTATCATACAAAAAGTAAACAAACTTTCTCCTATTACACTCCTGTCCTCAGTCAAATGTTCTTATATATTAAAACAAACATAACATATATCTGTACTTGCTATTATACTTGAACTTAAATCTATTCTCTGGGATAAAAATCTTAGTATTGAGGAGAAGAGGACACCTATATTTTATTCAGTGAACGTATGGTTTCCCACCGGAAATTTCAGCTGTTCCACGTGTACCGTTCTACGTTTCCGAGGTTCCCTGATGCTTTGTATCACTACGACATTATGTTCCCGAATCCCAACGACTTTAAACGGCCCTTCATATCGCGTCACCTCCTTGTTCCTGTTTGACCCTAGTTTTCGGTAAACCACCGTTCCTATTCTTATGTCCTCCATACTATCTTTTAGTCCGGTGTTCGCCCTTGCCACTCTCCTGCTTTTCTCTTTTTCCATCCTTGAGCGTGCTTTTTTCCATATGTTCGACAATGCGATTCGGTTGTTTATGACGGCTTCCGTTATGTCTTCGTCCACTGCGGTGTCTCTGCAATCTCTTCTGTGTTCACGCATCCCGAAGAGCATTTCGAATGGAGCAAAGCCTGTCCCCATATGAATGGAATGATTGTACGCTGCTACGGCTCTCGGCATTGCCTCCTCCGGTTTCCATCCCTTTTCTACATGATACACACGCAGGTGGTCCCCCAGCGTGCTGTGTAGACGCTCAATACAGCCTCTACTTTTCGGGTGTCCCGGAGTATTGACGTGCCACCTTATGTTTAGCGTCTTCATTTCCTTTCTGATGCTGTTGTTATCGAATTCTCGTCCGCCATCCGATGATATCCTGTAAGGCATCCCATAATACTGAAACCATGCTTTCAACGCCTCTATTGCCGCTACGGAAGTCCGGTCCTGAACCGCGTACGCCATCGCGGCCTTACTAAAGATGTCGATTATCGTAACCCATTTGCGTCCTTTCCACGTAAACGTATCGATTTGTAAGTCCGTTAAAGGAGTGATTGGTGTCGGGGTCTCTTCCTGTTTTGCTTTTGGTGGGTGGCGGTCGTATTTAGTGACCTGGCAGATATCACAACTCCCGACTACATCTTCAATAGTCCTCTTCATCCCCCACCAGAAGTATTTTCTCTTCAGGGCTTGCAACGTTTCCCCCACTCCCCTGTGATTGGTCTTACCTTGGTGGTACGCGACAGTTACATCATGCTGTTGCTCCGGGTCACGCACCGTTTCCACCATCAATTTGCACCTTATAAACATTCGATCGGCCCCGATCTTTTCCGAGCGCCACAGATACTTTATTTTCTCCCATATTACCGCATTCCCCACGTAAATATAGTGTGTTTTTCCCGGCCTGGACGCGTCTTTGAGTGCTTTACAAATTTGCTCCTCTTGCACTCCCGGTTGAGACCAGATTGTATGGATTCGGCCTTTGGCGTATTTCCCGTACTCAATCTTCATGAGACCCGAAGTTCTAGTCTTCCATATGATCTGCCTGTATTTGTCGTTAATGATGTCCTCCCTTTCCTCCATTTCCCTAGACCTTTCCTCTTCCGAACTGTCGCTCTCTCGTGATTCGGTATCTTCTTCCTCGCCCGGTACTCCCTGTTCTCCTTCCCCCTCTGGTGTCCACTCACTAATGAATTGCCTCAGATCTTTTGAATGTTCACCCCGTTCTTCCTCTATCGCATTCATTACATTCACTTGCAATGCTCGCGACAGCCAATCTGCCACGACATTTTCTCTTCCTGGCTTGTAACTTATCTCAAAGTTATATTGGCTTAGAAGCTCTTTCCACCGGGTTATCCTAGCCGAAGACTCCTTCAGCTTGCCCACCCACATTAACGGCCGATGGTCCGTCTGAATTTTAAATTTCCGCCCAAACACATAAGGTCTGAAGTGGTCTACTGCCCATATGATGCCCAGAAGTTCTCGCTCCAACGCACTGTATCGTGATTCCGTCTCGGTGAGCCTCCTGCTTGCATATGCTATCGGACGTTCCCCGTTGCTTCCTTCCTGTGACAGGACTGCTCCTATGGCGTACTCGCTTGCATCAGTCGTAATTGTAAATACTTTGTTGAAGTCCGGAAATGCTAATATCGGTTCCTTCTTTAAGTACCCCATGCATTGCCTGATATTGTCCTCTATTTCGGGGGTTATTATTACTCTCTGACCTTTCTTTAATAAATTGTTGAGCGGCACCAAATATCTTGCCATCTCTGGTACAAACCGCCGATAGTAGTTAAGGGTTCCTAATAACCTTCTGATGCTTTTGACGTCGTTCGGCATCGCCATCTTAGTTATGGCTTCCACCTTTCGGGCGTCCGGCTTCACTCCTTCCCTTGATATTGTATGTCCTAAGAAGTTGATTTCGTCCCTGCCCAGGGTCGATTTCTCGTCTGATAGTTTAAGCCCGAATTGTTTCAGCCTGTCAAAGACGCTCCGTAAATGTTTTTTGTGCTGTGATTGATTTTTGCTGAATATTAAGAGGTCATCCATATAAATCTGACAAAATGACTCGTCTAACCCTCTCAAGAATTCGTCCATCAGCTTCTGAAATGTGATGGGCGCGTTTTTTAACCCGAACGGCATCCTCGTGAACTCGAAATGTCCCCTTTCAAATGAGAATGCCGTTTTGTGTTGGTCTCGGGGGTGCATCTTTATCTGATGATATCCGGCTTTCAGGTCTAATGTGCTAAAAATTGTTGCGCCACTCAGCCTATCCAATATATCCTCAAACCGGGGTATGGGGTACTTCTCGTCCAGGGTGTTCTCATTAAGTTTTCTGAAGTCCACCACAATCCTATACTTCTCCCCGCTTTCCCCTTCCGCTGTCTTCTTTTTCACCGCCCACAGAGGACTATTGTATGGTGAGGTACTGTCAATTATAATTCCTTGTTCGTGAAGGTGTCTCAGTTCTTCTCGAATGTGTTGGCGCAATGCCTGAGGGTACCGCCTCTCCTTAACATAAGTAACCCGGTCTTGTTTTAGCGGAATTTCGTGCACCGTTCTTCCTGTCGCACCCATTGGCTCCCCTTCCCTAAAAAAAACTTCCGGGTATTCGTTCCTTAAACTTTGTCTCCAGTCCTCTATCTGGCTGATCGCCCCTACACTAACTTTGCCCTCTTTCTGTACCCCTTTGCATTTGTACCTCCTCCGTCCTATCTTGATATCCCACCGTCCGTCCCTATTCCGTATCCGTGCCCCTATTTTTTCTAACAGATCACACCCTATGATTCCTTCGTATTCCCGTGGCATTTTTTTCACAACATGCACCCTTAGCTCCTCTCCCCTGCTAGCCCATCTACGCATATCTATTCCACTTCCCCTTCTACCCCGTATGGGCCTCCCAACGTAATTAACTTACACCCGCATGTCTGTACCTGAGGTATCCTCTTTCCTTTACATAACCGCTTTATTGCTTCTCTACACATTATGGTACTAGAACTTCCCGTATCTACTAAACATCGCACTCCACTCGCGACTCGGATAATAGGCAAACCACTGCACTCACCTTCTATGTTGTTTATTACTGCCTGGTTGCCTCCCCGCCAGCACTCTCCTCATTCCTCGTCCCGTGTTCTCCGCTCTGCCTCCACCTGCCGTCCTCCGTTCCTTCTGGCTTCGCCTCCTCTCTTTCCCGACTCGCCCTCCTCCTCTTCCGTCTCTGATTCCTCTGATGATCTCGAGGATTCTGAGCGTGGTCTGCCTCTTTTCCATATTCTGTGAGTGTTTACCTCCATGGGTTCTCCCCGGTTCGATTCTCGGCGTCTGCTTATGTACGGACACTGTCTTGCTATGTGTCCTTCCGTTCCGCATTCAAAACATTTCGTTTGAGGGCACTGGGCTATCAAGTGTCCCACTCTTCCACATCCATGGCATCTCCTATCTTCCTTCTTCCACCCTTTTCTTTCCTTCCCTGGTCTTCTCTCATTCATCCTCGTTCTCTCCTTTCCTCTTCTGTCTGTCTCCCTCTCTCTCCATGCCTCTGGTCTGACTCTGCTTCTGTTCGCCTCATTCCTCCTGTAAACTACCCTACTCCAGCCCGCGTCTACCTCTTCTCCCTGTCGGGCTTCTTCCTCTCTGGCGCTAGAATCTATCATTTCCTGAGCACATTCCATAAAAGATTTATCTCTTGGTAATCCTTCTTTCTTGCCCGTTTCCTTCGCGAGCTGTACCTTTAGTATCGTCGCCAGAAACGCCATTCTCCCCTCTACTTCCGCTGCTCCTAATGTTTCTCGCATCTTTTCCGTTATGTTATTAAAACGGGCCAACAGTGAGCCTGCATACTGCCCGCTGGACTGGTGCAGCTGTTTCGTTTCCCTAAACATCCTGAATATGTCTTCCTCCGGAGCCCATCGACCACCTCCGAACGCCTTCTTCAATCGATCTTTCACGATGATCCACGGAGTATCTTCGTCAGCTTGGATTAAATTTAATATTTTCCTCTTAATTCGGCATACCAATGCCGCTCTCAATGCTCCAGCGTCACTGGGGTCTATCAGGTCGTTTGTTTCTTTGAATTGGATTCTCGCCATGATCCGATCCCCTCCTTTGAGGAAATGATTCAGTTCTCCTGTTTCTCCATCGAACCTTTCCAGGTCCGAGACTGCTCTCCTTAGATCTTGCGACGTAGCTGTTCTTACCTTCAGCCACTCCAAATTATTGGCCTGGGCTGCCGCCAAATTTGCGTGCGCCGCCGCCAAGGTCTCCGTCGGCAGCTGTGGAATTTCGCCCTGCAGTACTAACGTGGGCGGTCGTAATATCTCCTCCGGCATTTTGATTTATTTATTCTTTCGAAAGAAAGAAAAGACAGAGAAGAAAAACAAATAATAGCACGCTAGAACCACGACCGTACCAAATGAGAGAGCTGGTCACAGCTGAACAGAAGAGACGAGAAAAAAAAAAGAAGAAAAAACTTTTTCTGTTCTCTGTTATTACTTATTAAAACCTCCCGGGTTTCGGCACCACTTACGCCCGGTCTAAACTTTACAATAAAAAAAAAGGAAATAAGGGAACAAACGACACTCACGAGTATTGTACAAAGACTGCTTTATTCTTTCTCATAATCTCCTATATATAGTCTTAAGGTCTATTTACATTTGTGATATAGGATTACATGTGATATTGTGCTACCTGCTATCTTAACTTATATATATATATATATATATATATATATATATATATATATATAAACATGTTCTTGCAGAATTGAAAATGGGTCAACATGGCCGAAACGTTATCTAATTTGAAATAAATTATTTATTGGTGTCCCATTGGCCTTTTAATTTTTAACTGAAATGTAAAATAATATTTTTTTATATTTTAATAATCGTGAATTCGGATTTAAGTTGATTGAACCAGGAGAACTGATTTTTTAATATATCGATAACTAAGATATGAATTAGATCATTCTGTTTTTATGGATATTATAGTTATAATTTGTGATGATTATTATTCAATTTTAAGTTGTACGAGATAATGAAAAATGTTTTGTTTTCTCTGACTTGTTCTTCCTCTCTAACATCAGTCTCAATGATAATTTTTTCTTAAATTGTTTGTGGTTCAGTGTGAATCGGACGAGTGTTTAAAAAATTGCTTTCTAAAACTTTAAAAGTTATAGGTAAACATATAATTTTTTAAGTTAAACAAATTAGCACGGACACGAATTATATAAGTTTGAATATCCATTCAACTCTTCCGTCGTCCTGCCAACTTTTCAAATTTTAAGGAAGTAAATTTGAATAATCAATAAGTTCAGAATAGGGAGTGTGAGTGAATCACTTTGTAATCATATCAATTGGTATGAAGATTGCGTTATTATTTGAAAAACTTTAATTATTATGATCCTAAACCAAATAAATATTATTTATTATATATATTATTATATATATATATATATATATATATATATATATATATATATATATATATATATATATATATATAATATTGTTCTTATATCTAATGGAATATTGGCATGAATAGTGATTGAAATATACTACAAACATTTGAGCTAAAAAACGTTCTGACATTCTTTAACACAACTTTGAACACTGTTATCTGAAACCTTTCTGCTTTATCATATATCAAGCTTAATAGTTATAGCAATTTGAAGTTCATAAATATAAGTACGAGCGAAATAATTAAGTGTTTTAAGCAGTGACTTGCGAAGCGCTATGCAGAATCGATTTGGTGTTAATAATAACCCGGGGTAAGCTAAATCCCAACCTTATTCGTCTTTTTCACTCACTCCATCAACTTCACATTTTGATCTTTGCTGTTACAGCAACAATAGTTGTAACTTAATACATTATTTTTTTCAAGCCTTACTGATTTTGTAAAGCTAGCCATTAAATCACAGGTACACTTAAACAATTTTGGCTAATCGATTTTTCTCTATCAGGATCAGAAGCATTTGCCTAATGTGCGTTAGCCATGTGTTAACAACCTAACCTAAATTCACTAAATATTAATCAGTAAGAATTAAAGGTTATTTTCGCGATTGTAATTTGTGACTTTAAGTATGATACCATTAAGTTCTCATAATGTATCATGACCATTATTTATCATAATTTAGACTTTTAATTTTATTATGTGTAAAATGCGAACACGACTATGGTTACTTAAAAATCGAAAGATACTTTATTCTGGAATAAATCTCTTGAGAATAACAGAGATGGACAAAATAATGATTATTTCTGGCCATAAGACATATATATAATAATTAAAAAATTATAAATATGATTTCATAATTATAAAAAAATTCTAGAACTGGAAAGTTTTTTTTTTATTAACTGTTATTAAAAATTGTGAACATTTTTTTTAGGCTTCTTCCATTACAGTACACATAACATTCCCCTGCACCATTCTGATATCCAACTTTTCGGAGTTTCTTCTAGAATATCGCTTACAATATATGAATCCTCTAAAAAAAATTATATCAATTATATCATAATTAAAACAATTTTAAACTATATACATGATAATTACATTAAAACTAATTATATATATGTATATACACATATATATCTATATTCTGTTAGTATATCTATAAAATAGGCACAAGATGTTTGAATATTAATTATGGGGACATAATTAATAAATTAAAATTATAACAAACTCATTCAATCATGAACCTTTAAGAAGAGTATTAATTGAATTCACGTGTTTACTGAAAATTATTTTTAAAGTTATTAAGCTGAAATAACTCCTTAATGAACTTTTCAATATAACGGGAAGGGAGGAAACCCTGATCTGCTTGCCTTAGCCCAACAGCTGTTGCCTGAGGAAGAAATGAGAGCCGAGGGATTTAAGCTCCAAGGAGCTGAATAATTTTATAAAATTAGTGGCTCAAAAAACTTGGAATTTCTCTCTGTCTGCAGAAAATAAATGTGGGCAAGATTGCGTTTCTGTACTTCCTCAACCGAAATGAAACTAAACGTTGATTAAAATATTATATTTTTTAATGAATAAATCACAAATGATAAACGAAAAACTAAAACAGAATTAACTAGCATTAATTTATCAGCTCTTTTATTTCATTCTTTTTTAAAATTTTTTTTATAAGCAAATGAATTCTTCTGTATTTTCGTGAGTCCATTGTCAGTTTTCATTTCCTTTCATCATCTACTTATGGTGGTTCAATTTACAAAATACATTTAGTTGTTTTTTCGCTGTTATTTAAACTTTTAATGAAGTTTAAATAAACCAGTTATAATGTAATTTACGTGTTATTTAAGACATTTCCTATTTTATCCCTTTGCCTTTCCTTTTCTTTTTTTTTTATTCAGAATCCCTCCCCCTCCCCTCCTTCACATTTCTTATTATATTCCAGTTCCTAATACGCATTTAATCCTTTTTTTAAAATTATTTATATATATTTATTACTATTATTTTTTCTTTAACTGGTAAAATTGTTGTTTACGTTTTTTTTGTTTCTTTTTTACCTTAAGCATACATCTTATCTTCATAGAGCGGGGGACATCACAATCTGCTTAAATAATTTCTTATTTTCATCCACACGCGTATTGAAAATAATTTAAAACAGAAAATGTTCTTTCACTGGATTACAAACGGATTTGTAATACCCAAGTCTTTTTTACGGAGAAGTTTGCTCCGTGAAACTTTCTCTGCTATTAATCCGAAGAGGTCGTCAAATCCTACGGAGAGATCTGAATATTACATGGAACTTTAGTTAGCTCCCGGCATTGTTAGCTTGGAAATATGATCCGCTCTGAGCACAATAGGATCAAGTAACTCCTTCACATCCAGGTAATGGAAGGGTAGGCGGCCTTTGGAACTTCGGAATTGTCATTGTAATTGCTGTCAATGAAATATTGATAACGAGTATATATTAAAAGAGGAACTTTCTAAATTGAAATTGTTCTTAAAATTTTAATAATAATTTGGCTGTCCTGCTATTCGTTTGATAAAATGGCTTTATCTCAGAACAAAAAAAAACACACAAAAAAAACAATAAATAAAATAAGCTATATTTTTATATGTTAATCCGTATGGGCCACTGTACCATTTTGTCTGTCCAAAATGTAGGGGGGTCAGTGGTTCTCCCGAAAACTAATTTTATTAGTTAAGTGCTCACTATCTCAATATTGTTTGATATCACTATTTGAAATTCAAGTAATGTCTCCCTTTAATAACCAGGAGATTAAAGAAATTAATAAAAAAAAAACAATTAAAATACTGAAACTCATATTATTTATTAAAAACAAATTTATATTAAAAAAATGGATCAGTTATTATATTAAATGCATGTATACGTAATTTTCCTTCTCTTTTTGTGCGAATGCAGGGTACTGGATATGTCATGAAATTAAAGATCTTCAGAAGAGACCTGAGTCCGTAGACGCTTTAGGCGCACAAGGTTAGCAGATGACTACCAAGCGTTCAAGGCGCTCCGCAATTTGACACAGACAATTATTAGGCGTACGAAATTCAACTACTTTCACGATGCCCTTTCTTCATCTCCTGATCCTTAATCAAAATGGCAATCCTTCGTAAACCCTCTCCACAAACCCTCTTCCTCAGCTGTATTCCCAGGTTCATCCGATGAATTCAGTTCATACTTTTTATCTACTTCCTTTAACACTTATCCATCCTCTTCTTCCCATTTTTCCTTAGTACCATCATTTAACTCTGATAACTTTTATTTTTCCTATATCTCTCTTACAGACCTTATGAAATCCCGCACCAACTCAACGGGATTTGATGGAATTACCGTTAGATTGTTAAAATTATGCCTTCCTGAAATCCTACTGGTTCTCCTCTTCATACATAATTTTTCCCTCCGAAATTCAATATTTCCCACCTTTTGGAAACAAGTCATAGTGCATCCTATTAACAAAACTTCCCATTCCATGACCCCTAAATACTTTCGACCAATTTCAATCCTCTCCAACGTTTCCAAATTCCTAGAAAGATTTTTTCAGTCTCAAATATGCGATTTCCTTAAAAATTCAATCTACTCAATCCTTTGCAATCTGGTTTCCAACCCTGCTTTTCCACTCAATCCGCTCTCATCAAAATCACGAGTTTCTTACATACTGCTATGGAGGAAAAAAAGTTAACCGTACTAATATTACTGGACTTCTCCAAAGCTTTTGACTCCCTGGACCATTTTATCCTTTTTACAAAATTGAAATCAAAATCCTTCTACAGCAGCGCTATTCGTTGGTTTCAATCCTCCCATTCCGACCTGATTCAAGTATTCCTAATCAACCTCTATCTTCCTTCCTTGTCCTGTCCTCAGGAGTAGCCCAGAGTTCAAGTATTTCACCACCCCTTTTCAATTCCTTTACCAATGATCTTCCTAATTCAATCCATCACTGTTTCCACCA
Source organism: Rhaphigaster nebulosa (assembly GCA_948150685.1). Lineage (NCBI taxonomy): Eukaryota > Metazoa > Arthropoda > Insecta > Hemiptera > Pentatomidae > Rhaphigaster > Rhaphigaster nebulosa. The sequence continues at coordinate 126,192,025 of OX411306.1, forward strand.
CCTATAGGCCGATGACTTCCAAATCTACTTATCCTTTCCTCCTTCCGAATTATTAGTAGCTTTTGCCAATATTCAGGAAGAACTAGATTCGATCAGTGTCTGGGCAAATCTGAAGAGGTTAAGGTTAAACGCTAAGAAAACTTAGGCCATTGTTATATGTTCCAACTTCCTCTTCAGTTCCAACTTCACCTTCCCTACTTTAATCCTAAATGATCATCTCATCACGTTCAGCTCCTATGTTAAGAACTTGGGTATTACTATTGACCAAACCTTGTCCTGGAAACCTCACATCGCCCAAATTTCTCGACGGTCAATAAGTGACCTCAAGTTATTCCATCGTTCCCGATATCTTCTTCCGCAATCAACCCGTAAGCTCCTCGTATCCTCTCTTATTTTCTCCCACTTTGACTATGCCAGTATGGTTTAGGGTGGTCTCTCGATTGTTCCTACTTTTTAAGATTTGTCTTAGATATCTCGAGGCGGTCTCACGTTCCCCATCTTCATGACGAGTTAAAGTGGCTCTTTCCTTCCACCCGGCGACTATATTTCGTCTGATCTTTCCTGTAACAAACCATCAACTCCCAGCATCCTCTCTACATCTACAGACTCCTACAATTCAGTTCCTCAGTCCATTCACTGGCAACAAGATCGCGCCTTTCTGACCTGTATAATCCCTCCCACAGAACCAAAAAATTCGAAGAACCTTTCTTGCCCGCTCCACTGTCCTCTGGAATTTCCTCCCTTCTAGTATCCGTCATGCTGCCTCCGTCATTCAAATTCCACCTTTTCCAATATCTCCTCACTTCCCAAAAAGTTGCTGTATAAGCAAACAATTTTAATTTAAGGGAAACAATTTGATCAAATTTTAAGTGGAAATTTATTTATAATTTTTATTTTCTCTCCTTTTTACTTTCTTTTTATCGTTTTTGTTCATTGCATGGGTATTTTTGTTAAGAGAAGAATTCATTTTTTGTTAATCTAATTTATTATTACTGATGTAAATACTTATGTACATCAATCATTTTAGTTTTTTTGTCAGATGGTCACTTTTCATTTATTCATTTTTGTTATTCTGAAGGGACCTAGTCCCAAAATAAAACAAGTTTTCTATCTATCTATTTATATAATTATATATATATATATATATATATATATATATATATATATATATAATTATGTATGTAGTTGTTCCAGGACAACCTCCATCCAAGACCCGATCCCTCTCCTCTGGTGTCCCTCAGGGCTCCTCATTGTCTCCTACTCTGTTTGCTATTTATATTAATGACCTTCCCCTTCTGATCCATCACTCCCAATACGATATCTATGCAGACGATTTCCAAATATACCTGTCTTTCCCGCCTTCCGACCTATTACTAGCCACCAAAAGACTTCAAGAGGACTTGAATCGAATAAGTCACTGTGCTGTTGCTAACAAGCTGCAGTTGAATACAGAGAAGACAAAGGCAATTGTAGTAGGTTTCCATCACCTCTTTAAAACTGTTCCTCATATCCCAATCTTGTTCCTAAATAATAATCCCATTAAATTCTATCCAACCATAAAAAACCTTGGAATCACCTTTGACCAAACTCTTTCCTGGAAAAATCATGTTTCCGATATTTTCCGTCGTACCTTTTACACTTTAAAGCGACTAAATTACATCCGTTACCTATTTCTACTTGAGACCCGTAGACTCCTAGTAACTTCCTTAATATTCTCCCACTTTGATTACTGTTGTGCGGTGTACGGAGGCGTCTCTAGGGACCTCGAGGCAAAAATAAAACGTTTGATAAATTGCTTTGTACGATTCATCTTCGGGATCCCGAGGGACGCCTCTGTCTCCCGATATTATGAAGAGTTGAAGTGGCTTTATCCTTCCTACCGTCGTAAGTATATTCTTGCATTTTTCCTCTACCAAGTTATCCAATCCCGCCGTCCATCCTATATTTTCGATCTCCTTCAATTCAAATCCTCTGTTCATTCTCGTCATACCCGTTCTCGGCCTTCAGATTTATATACAGCGGCCCACCGATCCGCAGCTTTCGACAGATCTTTTCTTGTCCGATCCTCATCCTTATGGAATTCCATTCCTCCTTCCATTCGTCGCTCCAATACTCTTATCACCTTCAAATCCCGCTTGTTCAATCACTTATTTTCTATCCAGTTCCAAAAACATTGTAAATAGATTTTCTCTTATTTTAATCAACATTTGTGAATATGTTCCTTCATTTATAATTTTGTCATATCTTATTAACCTACGAATTTCGTGTGGTTTTTGTTATAAGACGTAATCAATTAGAGTATTAATACCTATTTCATATGCTAGCAGTTATTGCATTATGATTTGTTATAATTTTCATTTGTATTTATTTACTGACTTTTCTTTATTTTTATAAAGAATTTTTACGCATATGTTCCTAATATCAACTACTCTAAGGCTCTGAAGCCCACCTATCATTGCCTGTAATTGTTATTCTAAAGGGACTTGTCCCAGAATAAATAGAGAGTTTATTATTATTATTATTATTATTATTATTATATATATATATATATATATATATATATATATATATATATATATATATATATATATATATATATATATATATTCGCAATTTATCATTAAATTTATTTCATTATTCAGGCATGAACGATATATTTCTCATCAATTTAAAGCTTTTTAACACTAAATCTTATTCTGATGAATGATTTTAGTTGAGAATTTAGAAAAAAAATTAGCATGTGCCCAGGTTTCATAATTTAATCTAAAATTGATAATTTCTGAGCTTTTATATGAATTGTTAAACAAATAAATATGTAACATTAAACTGAAATAATGACGTATTTCACTAAACGATTTTCTGCAATGTAGTTCCGTCGAAGTTGAGTTTCTGCTGGCAAAGAGAAAATTATGTTCCCCTCTCACTGATGGGGAAGGCTTTCAAACATCTCTCAGAATACGAGTATATCAAAGGAAATCCAGCCGTATATAGTATCAAAGAGGTCACGCTACCACGGTGCAAAGAGTATATCATATCTCAGTCCTTGTATTTGGATATATAAATGTTCGGAATGCTCTACAAGAAATTCACAGTTGCGCAAATTGAAATAGAGATAACTAGATATTAGGAATGAGAAGACGTTTTAGAATAAATTCATTCTGAGGTAACAACCCTCTTATAATTTTTATAGAAGCATATCTCTATATTGTTCATAATGCTTTTTTAATGAATCTTATCATGGATAATGTTGCTATTACCATACACATTTAAGGTAATAACACACTAATAAGGTTAAATAATAGCTCATAAATAAAGCTAATAAAATAAATAAATAAATAAAACATGTACTACTACAACCCACGAAGAGTCTTGGGATCCGAGTACTTGCAAAAGTTGGTCTTGCAGCGGGACTTCCTTTGCAAGTAGATTACGTTGAGCAGATTAGTGGTACTGGCAAGGGTGGGGGGACAAAGTCCAGCAAGTGGGCCTGATGGTCCTTTTTGCCAGTTGACCCGACCCAATAAATGGATAGATAACCACTTTATAGAGGGTAGGTGAACCTCAAGAGGTTCTCCAGACTCCAGAACCGACCCCTGGCTGATATAATAGAAAAAAAAAATTATCCACCACAGCCGAACTCGAATCCGGGTTGAGTTTGGAGTCAAGTACCTTACTCACTGAGCTATCCCACTCACCAAAATAAAAACCAATGACTTATGAGTAGAGCTACTTTCTTTGTGTTGACTGATAAAGACATTAATTTACGTAAACATCATTTAGATTTTAAGATTTTTTGATGAATCAATGAGTACGACTCTTACGAAACATATCAATAAAAACAATCAAATCATCCTTTATTACTTGTTAATTTTCTCTTTGTTTAATTTTTTTTAAATATGTTAAAATTAATAATCATTTTATTTAATTTTTTGTATAATATTACTATTACATTTATTTTAATTCGTTTCAATCAATAATTTGCCTAAAAACAATATTATGATAAGTGTAGTACAAAGAAAGAAAAAATCATTCTTTGTACTGTTCTAGTCAAACATCATTTTCAGATATAATTTTGGCATCCTTTCCTACTTTTCATTTTTTATCTGATTTTATCTGCTTGATATTATTTTGTCTCTTATATATATGAGAGCCCTAACTGCAAAAGTCACATTCTCCAATTTTTTTCAAAATTCAGGTATGGATAGATTCTGGTCATATCCTTTCCTGTCCACATGTTGTTTTTGGAGTTAAATCATAACTAACTAAATCCCACTTAAGAACATTTTATTATAAGCTAAGGGTGTTTATTTTTAATACAGATAGCAGTTTTTTTGCGGTTTTCCTAATATTTTTTTCATAAATGTTTTATAATACTAATTTATATCACATTTAATTTAATATGTATAAGTAATTAAATTTTAATTTAAAAATTTGTAAATATTTTTCATTCCAAAAAGTCAACTAGGAAACAAAAGTATTTTAATGTTCTAATTCCAAATAGTATTTTAAATTGCTGATTTTTTAATGTGTGATTCTGCGTTTTTAGAATTGATAATGAATGTATAACATTTGAAACTAGTTTTCAATAAAAACAAATTTATATCAGCGGCAAATCATTTATCAATTCCTAAATAATATAAAAGTAGAAATTAATAATTACAACAATCACTTCTGGGAAATCTTTTTCTCCTTTACTTTAAATCTATCCATCAATAGAATAAAATTAAAGGTGCTTTAGATGAAGCCACTTTGAAAATTCGGCAGTTTCCCTTACCTATATATTTCATTTATAGGTAAGTGAAAGTAATAAAATATATATAATCGAACGAATAATTAAAAGCAATTAAACTACTACGACAAATATTCAAATCATACAAAATAAGGATTCGTTTTGGAAGGAACAAAAAGGTCCTTTCAAAGTGGATAATGAAAGCAGTATATTACAGAATTTAGTGAGATGAGGCACTCAAAATAAAATATACCCCTTCTCTTCCCTCCATTTTAGCACTTACTTCAGACAGCTCTAATTCCGTTACTTTGTCCTCCACTCAAATTAACTAAGCCAATACAATTAGGAACTTTGTCGCAGTCTAAAGGGAAAAACTTATTGAAAATTTATATCCCCTTAGTTATGGAACTTTTGGGAACAAATAGGGCAATCGAATTAGGTCTTCTGAATCGTGCGAATATTAACCAATCCTGATTATGAAAAAAAATCATTAAAATGACAACCAACTACAAAAGTCATTATTGCAACCCTCGTCTTATTCCATAAACGTTTTCAGATAAAGAAAAAATTTTTGATCATAATTTTTATGAACCTCGGATTTAGGGAAACCTTAAAATTTATGAATTGCGATTTTTAAACTGTATAAGAAGTAATAAAAACAATCAATACTGTGGTTTATCAATATAATATATTTTATGTATTTACTGTGGTGAATATATAAACTATTCGATATCAACAGATATTGTACCTCTCACAAACCGTATATTAGACAAGAAAAACAATCTTTCAGTGATCAATAGAAAGATAAAGAATCCTTAAAAAATAACATAATAGAAATGAAAATCCGGTGAAGAGCAATGAATATTAATTTCCCCAATTACAGCATTTTCACTTAAAAACTTGAAGGCTATTTTACAGATTCCATTGATATAGCTATGTAAAACCTTACAGTTTAAGGAGTAGGAGAACTGAATTTGCAATCCTCAATTAATAAAAAAGACAACTCTTCTAACTCCATATGAAAATTCTTTATGATATTTTGGAAAAAATAATTAATTCCAATAAACATTTTAAAGATAATCCGTCTAATAAGGTGGATAACGTTGTTAGTATTTTATTGGCCCGTTATTTAATTTGTTATTTATTTTAATTTATATTTATAACAAGGACTTAACTCCATTATTTTTCGAATATATAATATATTATCTTATCAGTCTAAATTATTAAATAATTTAAACTAAATGTATTTACTCTTCTGCAGAAAGAAGATAGCTTTCCGGATCTCCGAGACCGGAAAGGTAAACTAATGTAAGAAGTGTGTTGGTTTCAAATAATGATATTTTTTCGTCGGAAATCATTCAGCAAAAATATAGAGTTTTGGGCAAAATATGCTATCAACTATGGGGATAAAGAATATGGGAAAATGTGGAATTTGAATGAGGATAGCGATGAAGCATGGCGGATACTGAAATTTCATTATTCATTTATTTATTCCATTGTTTCTGAAATTTCATTATTCATTTATTTATTCCATTGTTTCGGTAAAGAATTTATTATTCTAATTTAACAATAAATAAATCTGCCAGAAGAGGTGAGAGAGGGGAGTCCATAGGTAAGACTTCTTCCCGTTAAAAGAATTTTCCATCAAATTGAAAATAATTACGGTATATACAAATAAACGTGGCCGCTAATCTTAAAGGACGAACAACACCTTAAGGCCTTCGAGAATAAGGTATTGCGTAAAATATTTGGTCCGAAAAAGGATGAGTGCACAGACACAACGCGGAATTGCGGAGTATGCACCTAGTTAATATAATCGAAGTGATATCATAGCGACGGTTGAAATGGGCTTGTAAAGTTGTCGGGCTCAGTAATACGAATTCCTAAAAAGTTAATAAACGCTGAGCCGACTGGTAAACGTCCGAGGGGTAGACCGAAACGTAGGTGGGAGGATTGTGTTAAGGGTGATCTAATGGATTTGGGTTTGGATGGTAGTGGGTCGAGTTATGTAGATAGCGATTGGTGGTATCGGCATCGAACCTTTAAATAACCTTTAATAAACATCAAATTGTAAAAATCTTGTTTTTCTAGCACTGATAGATTCGACAAGTAGATTAACTACCAGTAGATTAACTGTACTCAAATTTCTGTTGTTTCTGGTGGTGGGATACTTGTGAAAAGATTTGTCACGTCGAAGGATTTCAATTTCGCGTTATCCGGGATTGCTATGTTTTTAATTTTGTTCACTAACGCCATAGAGTTCTTTACCATGTGCTGTGGGGAAAATGAGATTTTGGTTTTGAATAAATCGTTCAAGTAATGGGCAAGGTTATGTATCGTGCAATTGATGTAAGTAACGACTGGTTTTATTGGTATTTCAGGTTTGTGTATTTTTAGTAGGCCGTATAGTCGGGGAGACATTCATCTCAATGAGATTGTATTTTTTATTATCAGGTATTAATATCCTGTTCTTTATCAACTCGCGTACTTCTGTGGTAAATATATTCACTGGATTTTCGATATTAAGGAAACCATTTTGGTTTATGAAATCATAAACTTTCTTTCTACAGGTATCTCATTCTAGAATTACTGTCGTATTTCCTTTATCTGCTTTTATGACTACGAGATTATTTTCGCGTATATACGTGCTGTGTTATGTTCTGATGATATATTTTTATTAGACCTATTGATTTTTTCTATTTCGGTTTTAAGTACGGACTTGGAAATAGGGTCGTTATGGTATTTTACTAAACCGGTTTCGATATGAAACTAATAAAAAGAAGGAGTTTAAATAAAAAGTCCATAGAAACGTTTAAAATTTCAGCTAGCGATTCAAGCGTAATAGTGTAATTCGCGCAACGCACCGGGTTTAAAAAACATATCTATATTTAATCAAGCTAACATAAGATCAGCAGTGTTTGCTACAGCCATGAATTTCGCATATAAATATTAGAATTTAAATGACTACGAAGAATAAATGTTGCACTGTATGTGTATAAAGCGATTTCCGTTCAATTTACAATAAGGCTCATTTCTTTTTCTTTTCAGATGTACATCTTTGGCCGTGCGATATGGTAGTCTTACAGACATTAATTGCTTGCGGGAGCACAGATAAGATCTACATCTACAAGAAGCTTCAACAATATATTGTAATTACAAAAGTTTTGTCTCCTCATTAAACTCCAATTGTATACAATAAAGAATAAAATAAAAAAGAAATTTTTATTTCGGGAAAAACTTTTTTTTTTGTTTCCTGAAAAGTTTTCTAATTTGCGTATTAGCCTTTTTTAAAAAATGACGTGAAATTCATCAAGTGACTTTAGCTAAAACAGTAATTTCCTAAATAAGTAAGCACGGTTGTTTCCACAGAAGAGCTAGGTGGCCGCTGCCCGTCCCTCTCCCCCTTCCAACATAAAAAAAATTAAAATTTCCTCGCAAACTGTTGTTTAGGATTTTTTTTTAAAAATATAAATTGTGTTCTTTCGAATATTAATGTAAATTATAGCGGAGCAACTTTAAACCATTCTCCTCTACATGGAAGAAATATAATGTACAAAATTGTTCTCTTCTATTTTGAGCTGGATATGCCCTTGTAACCATCTTTCCGATTCGAATTTCATGCAAAATATGTGTTTATAGTTTTGAAACTTTTTTTATTTCATTATAAAAATAGGAAGTAAAGCTTCTGCCTCACCCTCCTGCTGCATGTGATACACTTAATAAAGAAAAAAGCTCTGTATAGGTAGTAATTTTATAGTGAAATATTTATATGTTCTAAATATAAATATTTTCCTAGATAAGGATATAAATTTTCCCATTTCTTACTGTGGGTCATTACTTCGATCTTACTCGTCGCCATCTCTCTGGTCTGTGTTCTTTTCTCATTTCCCTTTTTTCTCTCCCTCCCCCCCCCCCTTCTCCCTAACGTATACAACGCTTGCTGTACAGTGTCCTAAGCCCACAAACCACTCGCCCGTAACTAATGTTCTCAAAACAAGCGTTCCAGTGGGCCACAACTTTGACCAATGAAACAGAATTAGAAGTAGTCGGACTTGAAAACTAAACTTTCTCACTAGGAGAACTATCCCGGAGTATTCCCGATCATTGACTGGCCAAAGCTTACGGTGCTTATTAAATTGATCCTTTCTTAGGATTTTTATAATGCGATAAGATATGGTACTTAACCCTTTAAAGCCTGCAGTATGATCTCATCATCCAATATTCAAATTCTTCTCTAAAGAACATCTTATAAGCCGTCAAATAGAAATTTTATTCAAATTTGTTCAAAAATGTACTTTTTTGATGTATGCATATTGTTTGAATAAGAATCTTCATACGCTGAGCATTGAGGTCAAAGTAGTAAAAAGATAATAATATAAACAATTAACCAGTAATAATTTTAAAAGTAATAAACAAAGAGGGAAAAAAAGTTATTTTGAAAATATTCCAATATGTTAATCATTGGAATATCACAATTTCAATCGAATCATTTGAATTTCATTATTTTGCTTTACTATTGGTCTAATAAACTTGAAAATTTTTAATTAAATATATTGAGCTAAAAAAATCATTACTAGCTTTTCTGAAAATTTATGTTACAGATTAAATGGAGCATAAACACTGACAAATTAAAGAGGAAAATATCTGAGGATTGCTATCTACGAGCTTTCATCAGAAACTATATTATCTGATACAACTACCTAATGGCCTGCATCCCAAAAATTCCAGACCTACTGTTAAACTTGTTTATAATAAAAGGACGATCAACCATCCTTTACTATAGATAAATATGAGCACTGATCTTTGTTCTGATCATGTACATACGATGTACTGATATGTATTGTGTATTATTTTTACAGACCTTGAAGATCTTGAGCCATCTCTACCAGCTTCCTCCACCTCTGTCCTTCTTGGGCGATGGCTTTCCAGTTAATTACGCGGTGTTCGGCCGCCTCCTTCTTTATCCGGTCCACCCATCTAAGTTTCGGCCTCCCTCTGTATCTAGTTCCTACTTTTGAGGTGTTCATAGTTAGGAAGAGAGAACCTGTAGGGTGGTTTCTTGCCGCATGTCCTGCCCATTGTAACCTTTTTGCATTCAAATCAAGGGCGATGGATTGCTGCGATTCAGAGATTATTTCTTCATTCGTCTTTCTTCTCCAAATCCCTAATTCCTTGTCCCACTTTGGGCCCACTATCACTCTGAAAACTTTGCGTTCATATTTTTTAACCTTTTTCTCAAGGGTGCCCGTATTAGACCGTGTCTCACTGCCATACGTCACTACAGGTTTTATGATCGAATTGTATATTCGTAATTTCAATTTTCGCGATATTTTCTTTGTTTTTAGGATATGGACTACTGAGAAGAAGGCTTTGTTCGCGCTGAATATTCTTTGGTCGACTTCACCGAGCTGGTCGTTAATGGAGGTTACTGTGCTTCCAAGGTATTTGAAATCGTCTAATTTCAGAAAGGCTTTACTTCCTATTACTTTTTGCTTCTTCTAGGTGTATATTTAGGCTTACAATCATATATTTGGTTTTGTTTTGGTTTACCTGTAAGCCTATTTCTTCCAACAATTTCGTGATCAGCGAGAAGGCCAGCGCCTGGATATCTTCTGCTTTAATCCCCAGGCCCTTTCCGTCATCCGCATATGCGAGGTATTTCTGCATCATTCCTACGTGTACTCCAACCAGAACTCTGCAGCATCCGCGCATTACCTTTTACAAAGCCTGGTTGAATAGCATCGGGGAAAGGCAATCTCCTTGGCGAAGTCCTGACTTCATATCGAAGGCTTTCGTCATCTCTATCTGAACCAGCACTCCACATTTGGAACCATTTATGCAAGCCCTTGTTAATCGCACTAACTTCCGTGGAAATCTCAGTTCTGCCATGATTTTCCATTTCTGACAGTTTCCATCGACGGAGTCGTTGGCTGCTTTGAAGCCAAGTTCGTGTACATCTTGTTCCAATTCTCATCTGCTCTCAAGTATCTGTTTCAGGATAATCCGATGTGATCTCACCTCGCTGAAATCCCGCTTGATACTCGCCGAGCGCTTTCTCATAGAAGGGGTTCATTCGGGGAAGCATTACATAAGTTATATGTAATGTTATATGTTAAGTAAGCTTATATGCTACCGAAAATAATGCTTGAACTACAGAGTTGTCATACTCAGATGTTGATTCTTCTTTTAGTATTATTTTAGTGTTCCAACTCTTTTCTTCTCTCCATATCTTCAATATGTGTTGGTGCACTGGTGTTAGTATGTGGTCTCCACCATCCTTGAATAGCTCTCTAGTTAAGCCTTCGAATCCTCTGGCTTTTCGTCTTTTTAATTGGCCGATGGCCATCTGCACATCTAGTAAGTCAGGTTGATCTACTTCATCCTGTGCTAAGTCCTCAGTATGGTCCTTATCATAATTTTCATACATTCGGCCGAACGTGTTGAGTTGTTCGAAATAGTCCTTCCATATTCCCCAGCACTTCTCATTAAACTGCCGTTACGTTTCCGTTCTCGTCTTTCTGAATGTTTCTACCTTTGAATCCGCTCGATCCTCTCTGATACCAGCGTAGCATTCAAAAGTGTTTCCGGCTGACCAATTTTCTCCAATATCTGTGAGGGTCTGCTTTAGATAATCGCTTTTTGCTGATCGAACTATTTTATTTTATTGTACTGACTCATACTTGTCCCGAGATTCCTTGTCTTTCTTGCTAAGGTGTGTCACTTCTCTTTTCCTTCTTTCATCCACTATCTTTTGGCATTCGTTTATGAACCATTTGTTAACCTTCCGTTTTTGCCGAGTGCCGATTATTTTTTGATCTACCTCTTTTATTCCATTTATCATTTCTCCCCAGTGTTTATCTATCTGGTTTCTCTGGTTACTCCTTTGGACTATCAAATCAGATAAATCGTTTAAATCAGGCAAAATCTGTACGTTTTGGATTAGGCTATCACATGTAGATGATTACAAAAGTAATGATTGTGATTCTGATAACAGTGATTATGAATATGTGATTATGATTACCGTGATTTTGATTACGGTGATGATGATTATGTCCATCTCTGTCATGGAGTGAACGAAAGGGGTGGTAGCAGCAACTGATAGTAGGATGTCTAAAGTATAAAGTACAATGGTTTCATGTTTAGTATTTGTGAAGTCAATTAGTGGTGCAAATGCAGCTGATAGATGATCATCATATCTATACGCTGAAAAAAATAGTTCAATCAGTATGGACATTATCTTTACCCATGTCATTAGGACCAAAATAATTGCCAAATACCCACAGTATACAAGGGACCTGATCACAGCAAAGAGTTAGGTGAGGCAGATATGTGCAACAGGCTCCCATCAAACAGTCGGCAATTCAATAGACTGAATAACGACCTTAAACGAAGATTCCAAGCATTCACTAGAATAAACTATGGGGCTTCCGTAAACTGCCTTTCGACTGGCGATGAAAAGAAGTCGAGAGATGCGATGTTTTAACCCTTGCGAAAAGAAGGTGGTTCCCATGAACGGTCCATACCGTGTCGAATAGGGAAATTTGAACTATTATATTTTTTCAGCGTATTTGTAGATATGATGATCATCTATCAGCTGTATTTGCACCACTAATTGATTTCACAAATACTAAACATGAAACCATTGTATTTTATAATTTAGATATCCTACTACCAGTTGCCGCTACTATCCCTTTCGTTCACTCCATTACAGAGATGGGCATAATGATTCATGATTATGATTACGTTTATAATAAAAAAAAAAACATGATTACACGATTATTATCGTAATCACGGTAATGATTATAATTGTAATCGCTTAATCATGCAATCATAATCACCGTAATCAAAATCACGGTAATCACAATCACATAATCATAATCACTGTTATCATAATCACAATCATTGCTTTTGTAATCATCTAGATGTGATAGCATAACCCAAAACCTACAGATTTTGCCTGATCTAAACGGTTTATCTGATTTGATAGTCCAAAGGAGTCACCAGAGAAACCCTTTGCGAACCGAGCGAGTTCATGAATGCAGTGGTGTTTGGATAAAGGGGTATAATCCAATTTTTTGCGACAATGGCTTGTTATATTTTGTTCTTTGTATTGAACTTTATTTTTATGAAAAAGGAAATAGTCATTGGTACAGTATTCAGTGTTTCAGCGACTAATATCGTTTTTCTCTAAGACCATTTTCTCGAAATGTACTAGATGTTTTTTTACTTTTCTCTGCGGCCAATTTTGATATGGTTTTCAGTGTTAGCTTTGTATCGTTTAGCACAAAATTCCTTCAATGAACACTTGATTGCTTACTTCGGCCTTAATATTGAAAACAAAGGAGTCACCAGAGAAACCCTTTGCGAACCGAGCGAGTTCATGAATGCAGTGGTGTTTGGATAAAGGGGTATAGTCCAATTTTTTGCGACAATGGCTTGTTATATTTTGTTCTTTGTATTGAACTTTATTTTTATGAAAAAGGAAATAGTCATTGATACAGTATTCAGTGTTTCAGCGACTAATATCGTTTTTCTCTAAGACCATTTTCTCGAAATGTACTAGATGTTTTTTTACTTTTCTCTGCGGCCAATTTTGATATGGTTTTCAGTGTTAGATTTGTATCGTTTAGCACAAAATTCCCTCAATGAACACTTGATTGCTTACTTCGGCCTTAATATTGAAAACAAATAAACTTAAATTCGTGATTGTACAATTGTACTGTAACCACTTGCTTGGATATGAAAATGAAGTCTGTTGAACTTTTCACAAAAACAGCTTTAAACTAATAAGTTAGTATTTTATCAAAGTCCAGTCAAAAGGGGACCAGAAAGGGGTCTCGGTGAAAAGTTATGGAGAAGTTATGATAATTTACTCGTTTGGGTTTTTTGAGATGCTGATTTCGAATTTCAACTTCCCCACCTCAAATTTTCACCGGGAATAGAAAAAAGCTCAAAAAATTAATTTCAAAATTCCGTCTCGTGATTTTGAATCGCGATCGTTTCAAAACAGAGCGACTAAACATATTAGAATCAATAGTGTAGGCAATTTAATCTTGTTCAATTTAATATAATTCGTCGACCTAAGGGTTGCGGCATAAGTTAATTTAGTCCCGTCATATTGGTTAAGAAAAAAAAAATACAAGTTGTTTAATCTGACCTTTATTAGTTTTTTCTATGGCGGATTTTGAGTCGTGATTCAATATTCCGTAATTTATTTTAGCGCATTCTGTAGTTTTAGTAAAGAATAATTTAACCTATAAAATTTATAATTATCATAAACATTATGAAGATTTGTTTTCATTTCTCATGAATATTACGGTAAACAATGTTGAAGTTTGGATTGATTCTGTCTGGCATGGACAAGTGTGGCCATGATGGATTTCTGACGCAAGTGCTCCGTTTGCATATAATTTTCCGCCCTCGTTGAGCGGTTCTGTTAACTTCCGACGACGAGTAATTGGCCTGCCATAGCCACTGGATCCACAACTTACTCCCAAAGCAAACGGGTTCATATAGCATCTATCCACTTTCAGTTTGTTGAGTCCTATATACCTAAATGAGCATTTTTCTTTTTAAAATTTTTTGTAATGATTAAAGTTAATATATATTTAAAAATGGAAGCTGAATCGGAATAAGATACATTAAAAATGCTCTGGTGAGCAATCACACTTTACACCTCATGTTTCTTCTTTTGAATTTACCTCTTGTAAAATGCAGTCAAAGATGGTGAACCGTCGCCCGAGTTCAACATAGTCCATGTGAGATCAGGATTATTTAAACATATTTGTATCGAAAAGTGTTGGAGGAAAACTCCATTCTCATACAAAAATATACCTCATTGCTGCTTGGTTGTTACGTGCAGCATGCTTGTACGTGTATAGGTTGCTTTAGACTCTGTGATTTCTACCGCAGTTATGAGATGCTCTATTACTGAGTAGCTACCGGAAAACTGAAATTAGGTTTTATTATGTCACAACATCTTTACTCGTTAACTACCCCTGTAGTTTGTAGATGGCACTGTCTCCTCAAAGAGATATTTACTGTCTCATCAAGTGTAACAACGGATTAGATTTTGTAGCATTCATGAGGTGCTATTGTTGTAAGAAATATTGGAATCACCTATGCAAAGACGTAATTTACCTTTGATAAATATTTTCGAGTAAAATTCATTGTCAAAATCTAACGGGAGCGGATCGACCTAATATGACGCTTGAAAGAGATGAAGGGTATAATAAACTATTTTCATGAGTAAATCCTACCATCAAATTATAATCCGCAGAGTACGATAATAGGGAAACCTGTTGGCTGGGCTCTGGCCTTTACTGTTCGGGGGCAGACGGCCAAGCCATTCAACTGTTATGGGCTTCGTTAAATACCGAAACCAAAGCGCCTTACAGACGTTTATTAAAGATCTAGTGTTTATCTACCAAAGTAAAAAAAAAGCTATAAAAAAATTATTTTAAATTGATTTATTTTCTTCATATTAAAATTCTATATTCAAAGGTGAGATTTTTTTTTTAATTTGTCAAAAGCTTTGCCATCAGAAACGCATCATTTTATTAAAAAAAAAATCTGCTGTTGACACCGCATGACTTCCTTGTACGTCTATTAAAATATAAATCGTTAGCTCAAAAAGTGATCCTGAATTTTGATACTAGTTTCCGAAGACAGCAGTATCTCAAAAATGACACTCGCCGTCACGACGTCCATCTATTGACGCTTACAGATACACAAGCTCTTGTTTCCAGGCGTCTCTTTCCGTTATTACATGTCTTTTCTTTCAGTAGGTAACAAGTTTCCAAGACATTTCCAAATGTTCAGGGTCAACATTAGAACTGTCTATGTCATTAGATAAAGTATAGGAAATCAACGGCTTCGACATTTGCCTCCGGTATCTCCAGCTTAACTTATATCTTATTCAACTTCTGCAGACCTGTTCAGCTCACAAATGGGGATGAAAAAAAGTATTTTACACTCAACTTTAACACTTAAAACAAGTAATAAAATTGATAAATTAGAGTGTAAAATTTGTAAAATTAATATAATTTTGGATGAAAATCAAATATGTCCTACAAGTAAAGTACCACTTCCGGTAACCATGTAGTGACCAAAAAAGAGGGTTTACATCTAGATTTTACAATAATACGAATGTACATACAGACGAAACTAGTTAAAATGGATTCAGGGATGGTCAAAATGGATATTTACGTTGAAATCTGAAAAGCGAATATTTTAAGCGAGCCTTAATAAAAAATTCCTTAGGCAAATAGCCAATCGGTTTTATAAATTTAATTCACCACATATTGTATGCAGAATTATCTTTGATATATATATATATATATATATATATATATATATATATATTTTTTAAATCCTCCAGTAGGAAAATAAAAGCAATTATGACGTTCAAATTTATTATGAATGGCACGTATCCTTTGCTGTATTTTATATTTATAATTCAGAGATTTATTAAATATAGAGTGTTTTATTTTTTCTCTGTCTGAATATTAAACACAGTTAATATTACTAGAATTCTAGACAAATGTAATGCATAAACTAGCGATTCTAGCAGCTAATTATTTAAACCTCCAGCTAATAAAAATCTCTGTTACTCCTTCATTATAATATTTAGATAATCCCTTTCTTTCTCTCTGAAGGATTCCTTATAACGTTTCCTTCTCATTAAGCGTTCTTTAATGCTTCATTACCATTCACAGTATCAGATAACATTGCCAAGTACCCATTATTCCGTTTTTTTAGACGGTTATTTTTAGTTTTCCTTTTTTTTTTTTTCTTCAGAGATCAGGGATAGTCTAATTGTATATTTTATATACTGAACTTAATTTTGTCTTAATGGTACAAATGGAAATTACTATTGACTGCCAATGTATAACACCATACAAAAGCCAGGCTTGTAACCGTGACGGAAAGCGGGAATGATTACGTTGCTCTCATCTCAGCTCCCTTAGCAAGTCACGTGTTTATTAGCATCACGAACTAGTTAGCTTCTGTCCCAGTTCATTAAGGCCGCATCCCTTCAGTGATAATTGAGAAACTGCTCGCAATTACACCGTAGATGCTCCGTTTGAGATTGCACATATGTGGAATTTAACACTCTCAATAATATTAGAGTGGCCATTAGTGCCCCGTAATGATTATTATGAAGATTATTTATTTCATGTGTGTATCTTTTAAGACAAGTGTGATAAAGCTGATAAAGAAATTGATATAATATAAATATATTGTATTTACATATAATATAAATATATTGTATTTATATTCAATATAAATATATTGTATTTATACGTAATATAAGCATTATATATATATATATATATATATATATATATATATATATATATATATATATATATATATATATATATATATATATATATATATTATTTTTGTTTATATTTTTTATTGTATTGTTATTTGTCTAACATTTCCATTTTTATCTTCCTTGTAAAATATCATGTCTTTGTTGTTTTGATCTCTTAGTGTAGCTCACATCACATTCTCGGCATAGATACCCTGCACTTTTGGTACATCCAATAATTTCGAATAATTGAAGGAACAAATTAATTGTTTAGGAGTTAATTATCCATTGTTTGACAGTCATATATGGCTCAACATACAATATGTTTATAAATATGAGTGTAGCCAAAGTAATATACAATCTGTATTTGTTGAACAGTTAGTTATTAATTGCTATTTGAGGGATATACGTATTTTTCAAATATATTTGAAAGGGCCCAAAAGTCCCTACATTTAACCCTTATATTGTCTGGTCTCTGAGACTTTTTCAATATTTTAAAGAGATGGAGGTAATTAATATAAGAAGGATCTGGCTAGGATCCTCAGTACCCTCCTGACTACATGAGAAGAAAGCAAATAAGAAATAAGAAATAGAATGATATATGGATATCTGAATACTATATCAATTAGGAATGTGATGAAAAAGGCGAAATTTACATTAGGATATGGATGGAAGGTGCTGGATCGAAATAGGATATATTAAGGATTTTTTCGTTTTTTTTTTTGTTTTTTTTAATAACTTGTCTCTTCATTTGTTTTAATATTACAGTATTTTCGGAAAATTATAATTTAAAAATATATATATATATATTTTATTGTTCAATTGATGATTGAGTACATGTAAAATATTTTTAGGAGGAAGTCATTATTATTCGTTTATATGCAAAATTCTTCCCTTAAAATTACCACTGAATGATTTTATTTTAAATGTAGCCCAAAATTTTGACATTATTGTTAACATTTGATAGAACAGTCTCTGGTAGTGGTGACCGAACGGCTGCGGCAATAGGCCGGTGATTAGAGTAGTAATTGGGCCCAACAATTAGTGACCTCACGGTGAATTATTATTGACATTCGACCTTAAACTGATTGGCAGTCAGAATTTTTCCATCGCTGATTAGCAAAAGCCAATGAAGGATTGATAAAAGTAATCCTAAGGTATCCATCTACATTAAATATATCATATGAAATATAAAACTATGTAAAGAAAATTTATTATTTTTTTGTTATTAGGACATCAAGGATTCATCATCATTACATAGTAAAGGTGATCAACATGAAGGACAATAGATTACCAAAATATTGCGCTCACCGCACCAGATTTTTTTAAAGGGTTTATAGCTTTTGTCGTCCCAAAACATCAATTTTTCTTCCTATAACCAATGATAATTCGTTAGGTGATGTTTATATAACACACGTTTAATGTGATTAAACATTTAAAGCTAAGATAAAATGCTCGGTACAATCAAACATTCGAATAACAGTGATGAATCGGTCTAGATCTATGGATTATGGCTGATGAGAATCGAAAGGCCTACTGTCTTATATTTCCATCCTTGAGGCAGACCATCCAAACATTTGGTGCTCAACTTAACGTCCTGAAGAAGCAGATCGTGATTATAAACTAAGAAGCACCAGGGAGGATCATCACTCCGATCACTCGTCGATTTGACTTGCCTCGGGTAGGCTGATGAGTCTTACTGATCATGAACCTCGTCTTTCCTGGAGAACAGCCGTTCATCCAAGTACTTACCACGATTGATTGACTTAACTTTGAATACTTACTGTGTCTTATCTAAATTGATCATAACACCCCACCAAATATATAACTTTCTTTTGACAGAGGTACACTGTCGTAACATTTTCAAATTTGTATAGGAGAGCAAAAAGTGTCAGATTTCCCTGTATTTCTTATTATCAATAGTGATAAATATTTATATTTGAAGTTTTATATATTTTATTGCCCTTTCAGCTTATTTGCGATGATATTATATGATATAATAACATATTATATTGATCAGGTTCTAGAAACACGGTCACGAGACAACTGCCTTATCGGATTAACATAACAATTACAATCGCTTCTTTTCTGGTTTGTTTTTTTACAAAATTATGTAATACATCTTCATTTTGCGTAGATAAAGGTGTTTCCTTAGAGATAGTTGATTGATGAACGAAGACGAGGAGAGTAAAGAAAGATGAATCGCTATAGAGGACATCTATAGGGAATTGATGAATGAGATTTTGCCGAGTTAGGGGCTAAAGAACTGAAACAATGGTTGACGGGACAATAAAGAGTCATTGTGTCGTTAGGAGATGCGGCAGTTTCCAAAATTAGATGTCTTTAGATAATCCTCTTTTTGCATCCTATCTATTATAGTGAATAGAATTTCATTACAGTCCTTCATTACAGTCTCAATACTTTACAATTGTACGAAATATTGTTTTTTCAAAATTAAATACAATAACGCTGAAATTATTACCTAATGACTTATTATTTCCAAATAGTAATACTTCAAAAATATCTGGTCTCTCTATTCAGAGTACTTTCCGTATTGCTTTGGTACAGAGGAAAACATTGGATGTGCACTTCAATGAGAAAAGAAAAAGGAAAAACCGAGAAGCTAAAGGAAGTGCAGAAATAATCCAAGGAAGGATGAAATAGAGAGATGCGAGGTCCGAAATTGATAATCAGGAGGCTTTGGGACACGATGGCCTCTAGCGCCGGAGAATTAGTTTACGAAGTTCATTTCGCTATAATACTTGTCTAATTTAAATGATTTTTTTTTCCTTTTGTAGAGAATTTTATCACCTTTCGATTAATCTTAACAAAACCAAATCAATTTTTTTACGGAAGGATTTTGTTTATTCGATTTTTGGATTCTTCGTATCTTGAAACGTAAAACCTCAAATTTTGAGGGGAGTACATTTTTTTTCTTGGCCGAATGCAAAGGTCTATTATTGAAAATAATAAACCAAAAGCAATTATATAGATTTTTTGTTTTTTACAATTTTTTTTTTAATTCATTGCTATGCTGATTACAAATCACCTTACATTTCTCCGAGTAGCATAGCAGTACCGAAGATCATTCTGTGACTTTGTTGCCGAATCACTAGAAAATCTGGGTCCAATAGTCTAGGAGAAAAGTCGCGGACGGCGCACAGTGGTTGAAAGGCGGAAAAAACCTATTTTTTCAAGATACTTGAAAAATCATTTTGTTTTCACTATTGAAAAATAGAATAGTTAACTGAAATTAAAACCCATTTCGAGCCTCCAAATCCAACCTAAGAATAATGTTCGATATTATGTCGAAAAAAATTGTCATTATAATTATTATTATTATAGATTTTTTTTTTCCTCCACCTTTGAGGTGGGACTGTAAGTATAGGACGGCACATAGGTGCAAGCCCTTTACTACTACTGATCTGACGACCTTAGGTGTGTGCAGCAATACGGCTTTCAACATCTCCACATACGTTTTTGGGAGGAGAGCTAATGCGGCCCGGGACGCGTGCAGTTCCTTCGGAATAATACCCTCTGCCGAAAGAACTATTAGCATAATGTTCATGTGCTACAGACTCCACAGCTTTCGCACTTCCTCTGCCAATGTTGCATAATTCTCCCTCTTAGTGCAGATTGTACTGCAGACGTTGTGCGCTAAAGATACAGTTATATCTACAATAAGGCATCTCTTGGCACTTTTGTCAACAAGGACAATATCAGGCCTATTACAGTCAATAATGTGGTCCGTGGTCGATCCCAGTAGAGCCTGTATTATGTGTTCTCGACCACACTATCTGGTACATATTATATGCCGGTACTGAATCAGACACAAGCCCGCTCGCAACTGCTAGCATGCATTAGAGGCTTCCAAATCAACGTGAGTCTGGTGAGGTCGGCTCCAGTGGCACCCATGTATCGTCTTTTTTGCCCAACTTTCTTCCCAATCACCTTTGTTTGTTACAGGAAACTGGAGTTCCGGATCAGCTCGATTCAGCGGAGTTATATCCTCGTCAATCGTAAAGACAGCTTCGTGCAGATTTGAGGAGGGTCGCTTACTGTAGAAGTACTGCCTTAATTGGGAAAGCCTACGGTACGCAATCTGCTCAATGCTTAATAATCCGCGTCCACCCTGTTTGCGTGGAAAAAAATCTCTTTCAATTTCCGACTTCGGGTGTCTGCAGCTATACTTACGCAGCTGGACACTAACCGTTCGCTCTAGCGCTTTAAGTTCCGTAGTAGACCATTTTATTACTCCAAAGGAGTAACTCAAGACTGGAAGACCGAAGGTGTAAATTGAATTTATCGTATTCCGTCCGTTCAGCCCGATCCTGAGCAGCTGACTGATGTGCTTCTTGAAGCACCCCGTTATTTCGTTTCTTAGCTGCTAGTGATCTATGCCCCTGGCTTGATTGAATCCAAGGTAGCGATTGGCTTCTCCTTCATTTATTTTCTGAAAAGGTGGTGCCATTGGGACAGGATCTCCTGCATTGTAGGAGATTTTACCTTTAAGTAGGTGTATTTCCTTGCATTTGTCAAGCAAGAATGTCATACCAATGTTTTCACTAAACCGACTTACTGTCTGTATAGCCCAAGCTAGTTTTCTGGCAGATGGAGCAAACAGCTTTATATCCTCCATATAAACTAGATGAGACATTGTTGAAGCTTGAGATCCTCTTGATTGTGCTCCACAATTCAGCTGATCTAGTAACTTGCAGAGCCGGTTAAGGTTTAAACAACACAGTGAGCTCAGCGAATCGTCTTGGAAAATTCCTCTCGCTATCCTTATCTCTCCTACTTTTATACCATTAGGCATGAGCAGCTCAGTCTTCCAGTGCTTCATTATTTCTGATAAAGCGTATACTATGCTATTCAATTTATAAATTTTTAGCACTTCCACCAGCCACGAGTGTGGGACGGAGTCGTACGCTTTCTTATAATCGATGCACGCCATACTTAAGTTTCGGGTGTCAGCTTGGTTGTCATTGCTTGTCCTACTACAATGCTAGGTTCCTGGCATTCTTGGGCACCTCAACGACATTCATTTTGGGCTAGATCTAAGACGTCATTTCTCGTCAAGTGTGCCTCTAGCTTATCCGAACACATACAGTGAAAGCCTTATAGAGCGTCGACAAACATGTTATAGGCCGATAATTTCCTGGTATTGTTAAATCTCCTTTTTTGGGTATTAATAACGTTTTACAATGGTGAGAAATTTTAGCATTCTGGCTGGGCCTCTCATTATTTCGTTAAAGCATCTGGCGATGCTTGAATGCAGTCATGTAAACTTTTTGAGCCAGTAATTATGAACTCCGTTCGGCCCGGGAGCTTTCCAGCTCTTGCTTCGCCCTAGCGCAAAATAACATCTAACGGTTCTATCTCAGGCGGTGATTTTCCTCAATATCACGCGCAGACGCTTCTATCTCTTCTATCCACCTCTCTCTTTCATGATTTCCTTGATTGCTCCAGAGTTCTTTCCAGTACTTTTTTATTTCTTCAGCATTCAATTCTCTACTTCTATCCAAAGGTTCCTCACCTTTCTCTTTAGATTATAGATTTATTATTGTTATTATTATTATTATAATTATAATTATTATTATTATTATTATTATTATAGATTATAGACACTCAGAAATTTTTTTCTTGATGCGATTTTCATTTGTAAACAACACCTTTACCAGACGATATAATGAGTGGAAGAAAACTTTGTTTTGAGCCAATAATAATTTTTCCCATAAGTAACAAAAAAAAAAAGATCTAAAAGTTTTTGTTAGTATGAATCGTCCGACTCCAGGTCTAAAATCTATTTTTTTCTTAAAACAAGACTCCTAATAAAATATTTTAAAAAATGCAGCTGCGTCCGACTGCGTCTGTGGTAACAATTTAATTTTGAAAATGGAATTAGTCTTATTTTGGTAATTGCTTCCTCACAGCTAAAGTTGTCAAATCAATATGACGGGCATAAATACTAATGCAGTTCATCCTATTTTGAAGAAATTTTTAGGAATTGTGCAGTTGGTGCCTAGATGGTCGCCTATTAATCTTATCAAATTCCATCCACTACTTTCGCATACGCATGCGAATATTTATATTCGTTGACACATCTATAATTACATAACGCCTCACCCGATTTGGCCCTAAGCTAGAGAAAAGTTGACGACTAGTGTAGATTTGATCCTGTTTTAATTTCCCCCAATACTATTCACTAAGTTCATTTTCAAGCGTATTTTCTTTGACACACCCATACTTAAAAACGGCTCTTCCGATTCAGTCCGAAGTTAGAGGAAAGTTAGAGACGAGTGTAATACTGCTCTTGTATCAATTTTGTCTAATTTCCATCTACTAAATTTAGTATGCGCGTTCGTATTTTCCTTGGCACGTATGATTTGGCCTAAAGTTTGAGAAAAGTAGGACATTAGAGTACAAATGGTCCAGTGTTAATGTCATAAAATTACATGTATGTGTGTGGCTATATCATAACTAGTAGCTTTTCTTTTAGGCAAATGTTTGATTTGTCATTTGACCTGAGACGAAGGAAACCAGAGAGATGGTAGAATCAACTGAAGTGGAATATCTATTCTATTAGGATCTCATGTTCTATATTTCTAAAATCTGTGAATCATTTAGTCGGTTAAATGTGTTCCTGATGGGCGTCTGTCGGTCTGCCATACTTAACGCGTTCTTCTCTTTGCTCTGATTAAATCCCAAAGTACTGGAGGTGTTTCTGTAGGTGCTCATTTCTTGAGGGCTTGGGCTGGTATATTGACGAAGATCTAGCACCTTTAACAATTTTTTGTAAACGTTTCCACAGCCAGTTCGTTTTCACTTTTCATAGGAACTGCGAGCGAGAGCTACATGTCCAAGAATTCTCTATTTGTATCCCAATCACTTGAACACTAACAATTGCTGGTCTTCTTTGCGCATTAACGGGTTGATCAAGAAGAAATAAGTTTACCAAGAAATGATCAGTGCAAAGATCAGAGCTCGTATGTGTTGGTGGTTCCTGCTGCTGAGCTTCTTACTGCATCTGGGCTGCATCTTGCGCATCGGTCGCTGGTTCTACGAGGGTTGATGAAGATCCCACACCTAAATTCTTCAACTTTCAGGCAGCCAACAGTAATAAATCAACTAAACTCAAATGACATTTTTTTTAGCTGGAAAATATTAGTATTTGTAGCTATTAAGCATTCTAAGTTTGTTTTTTTTTTGTTTTAATAATCATTAAACAATATTAATTCAATTCTACAATTTTAAACAATAATTACTGCATTAGTTGAATTGCAGTTTAAGGATTTATAAACAAACTAAAATTATAACTCAAACAATCAAATATAACAGGGGGTGGGACACGAAATTCAGATGTAAAATCTGTTTTTTAAATAATATAGCAGTTCTTATTGTTTATATCAAATCAATAGAAATGAAATAACTGGTAAGCCGATCGACTGACAACTTAAAATAAATATACATACTTTTGAAAAAAAAATCTAAATACATTTTTTAGAAAATCTTTTACATTTTGGTCTGCTGAAAGCAAAAAGATTATAGCTTATTAGCGGAAAAGTTATTCTGCGTTGCGATGATTTTATTTATAAAAAAAATGCATTTAAGAGAGATAATAAAGTTAAATAAATTGCTAACATGTGAAAAAACACACAAAAAAAACCGAAGTGAGACAAACGCCGCCTGAAGGAACTCACTCTCCTTAAATGTGGCGGCAAGATGATAGCAAGTCCGATAGCTATCTTCCCATTTATTGCCTCAT
The DNA here is from genome assembly GCA_948150685.1 of Rhaphigaster nebulosa. Lineage (NCBI taxonomy): Eukaryota > Metazoa > Arthropoda > Insecta > Hemiptera > Pentatomidae > Rhaphigaster > Rhaphigaster nebulosa. The sequence continues at coordinate 126,216,838 of OX411306.1, forward strand.
TTCCCTAACAGCGTCTTGTATCAAATAACAACTCTTATATCTCAGGCTTTTCACTGTTATTCCTTGTCGGATATTATATTTCTGTCCACTCATATATTTACCGATATAATTACAACAGTTTATCAGTGTATCATAGGCTGCATTTATAAAACTAACAATATAAAAAGTTTATGCTTTAGGAAAAATTTATTACTCTTATTGATGCATTTTTACTTTTATATCAGAACATGTTCAATACCTCTTCTCCTCGTGATTGTTGACATTTAATAACCTATTTAATTGTTTTATTTTTTTATAGAACATATTGGTAAATATGCAACATTAAAATTTAGATTTTTTATATATTCTCAGACCATAAATTGTTCTTAAAATAATAAGTTAATTAAGAGATGTCAGACCAAATAAAGTAATTGTTGAGCACGGAATAATTGAATTAATAAATGAGTATTATATATATATATATATATATATATATATATATATATATATATATATATATATATATATATATATATATATATACATGCGAGTGTCTGTGTGTTTTTACAGGATACTTTGGTAGAATAAGCCATAATGACCTGATTATACTTGTACAGATCAGTTAGCAGTAATGTGTCTCTTAATAACACATATGAGTATCAAGAGAGATATATATACTCGTATATATATATATATATATATATATATATATATATATATATATATATATATATATATATATATAAAAAGTAAAAGTTATTGTTAAAAATTACAGTTATTCTATAAAAAAAATTTCCATTTTCATCATGCTGGCAAATCACGGATTTAATTTTTTTATAATTTGGTTTTGAAATTATATTTATTTTTAGCTTTATTTTTTTGTTCTCATCTATCGGAAGTACAGATAACCAGTCAATTTCCAAGCTAAAAATTGACTAATGTGCATGATAGGTAGGAAGGAGTGTAATGCACAACGGTCTGTCTTCTCTTCCTGTCGGGGTTTTACGATTTATGATTAGACAATGAGATCTCTCGTCCAACTCCTTTTGTACCTTATATGAACGTTGTCGAGTATTAGGATATTGTCGATATCTTGAATGAGTAAGTTAGTGTGTCTTTGTAATTTTTAGTGAAATTTTGGTTATGGATCCGTTAATGAAGACTAACGGATCCATAACTGTATGCACATGAAAATCTGTAAGCAAAGCAATGGGGCTTTGGTTACAAACCTATAAGTTTTAGGCTGAAAAAATTAAAGTTTACGTATGTGGGTTTTTTTTGTCTTTCTCGAATATCTATGGTGCGTAGGTCCATAAGGGCTTGAATATGTGAGTGTATGTTTTTAATTTTGAACGACTTTAGAGAATTGAATGTAATAGTCTTAGTTTTAAGCTTAGGATTTTTCATTTTTTCTTGATGTGTGGGTATATATACCATTCTTCTGTCAAATGTCAGGCCAAAATATTAGAATTTGTTCGTGGAATTTAAATATTATCGAAGTAAATTAAAAGGCAAGTTTTATGCCGAAAAGTGAAAGCAATTTGCTGGGATTTGTCTTGGTGAAGCCAATTTTTTCAATATTTGTACCAGTCACGAATCTAGCTTTGTTAGGTGATGTAAGTTCTCTGAGGCGTTTGCTTGCTAAGATTGTTGTATTGTCTGCCTACATTGCTGTTAGAGTTTTAACACGGTTTGGAATATTGTGTGTATGAATGATGTAGATTAGTGTGACGAGTATTAACCCTTGAGGTAGTCCTGCTAAGGCTTATAATGGTAGAAAGTTCTGGTTCTGGGTCTGGTTCTGGAAAGTGGTGGCCGGAGAAAAATCTGTCAAAATGGAAGGTTTGAAGAATAAGATAAAAGGTTGCAGGAAACTGCGCCTCAAGTTTGAAAAGAAGCCAGACGCTATCGGACGCTTGTCCGACATCCAGAAATACTACAATTACATTATGTAATTGTCATTGGTTGACTGTTGTCATCGGAATCCAAATTCATGATGAGGTATTACGTTCTTCAGCATTAAGTAGGTATGTCGTTCTTCAGTATTTCAAAAATTCTTTTGTATAATAATTCACTAAGATTTTAGAACATATTGGGAGTAATCTCAGGGTTCTGTATGGTAAAGGAATATCTGTTTCGTTTGTGAATCATTGTGATATATGAGTACTTCCATTGTAAGAGGAGTTCGAACGTTTAATTTATAAATAGATGGATTAGGATAAATAAATCGTTGCATTATAAGTAGATGTTTGGTAGGCTAGAGCTTTCCTTGGCATTTTCTGAAAGACCAGGGCCAGGGGTTTTCACTTTTGCTAATTCTCTACTTTGTTCTGTAACTCATATCAGAGTGAAGCAAGGCAGAGATAATGCTAATTATACTGGAATGTCTATAGTGTTAAGTAAATGTCTTTCGTGCTCAGCCTCAGTTAAATTAGTATGGGATGTAAAAAGAGAAAAAAAAAACGATTTTCAAAAAGCTCAGATTTTTAAAATCTTTCACGACCAAGGAGCCATCTTCATATGGCAGAGATGGGTAATACTAAAAATAAATATATTCTAGGAGAAATACGATTTTTGAATTAAATTTAAAGCCGAATAAAAGTTTGAAATAATTTCATGTAATTCAATCAGGACATCTCTCTGACTTAGAAGCTTCTTGTAACTGTCAAAGTTAGCACATAAATAAAATAAAACAGTTTAAAAAAAAAACATGTTCCTAATTTAGAAGTGGCCTTAAATATTGACTTTTTCATAGAGTCGGTCCTTTGATGTTCAGTTGGAATTGGAGTAAACGAAGCTGGAAATAAATGAACCAGTCATTTTTTGTATCAACTATTTCTCGATAAAAACCAGAAGAAAAAAAGCAGGAAAAAAGCAGCTAAATAAAAATAAAAATTCCGGTTTGCTAATTAGCTTCCGACCTCTGGATTTAATTATTTTACAGAAGGCGCTTCACGCATGAGACACTGTTTCTGTATGGAGATGGAATATTTCGGTAATTATGCTTGCATTGATATTTATTTCCTTACTCCATCTTAGGTAACACTCATTTAATTAAAACTTTTGAGTCTCCCCTTTCTACGGTTTTTTGATAGTCTCCTCATATATAGTAAAATATTGAAATAAAGATCAGATATTTATTATGACATACCGATTGTGATTGGTGGTAACTCGTAATCGCCACCGATGTTTACATGATTCGATCAAAGACTTCCAATCAGAGGGAAAATCAGATCTCTTGCCTTAGCCATAGCTCAAACGGTTTCTCAGCTTTTATCTACTTAATTAATAGATAATTTTATGTTATTCTTTACATTATTTAAGGCACAACGTACTAATTTACTGATTAATATTTAATTTAAGCTCACCCAGCAGCTGGATTTTAATGACTTATTGAGATGAGATTCGAAAGCAGTAAGTTATGATTGAATTATTTGCACTTGCGATGATTAAAATTATGAATCATATTTTGTAGATTATACAGAAAAGCTATACTGTTTTAAGAAATATAATATTGTCTATAATAATTCATTTTTATGAATTAATTTTGTTAAAACAAAGTGATTATTCGAATTAAATAAAAATGTATTCGATTAGAAAAAACTTTTCAATTTTTAATGGCTAACAATTCTGTTGTTAATGCCATATTAGTTATATTCTGTTTTATTAAGATGAAATAATAATGAAATCGGATTATTATTGGTCATAATTACACACACACACACATATATATATTTATACATATCATTTATATGCCAAAATATGGATGATGAGTTACATAATTCATTATTTATTAATTATCTTTTGATAATTATTTAATACTAATCAAGTAATTAAAATTCTTATTCGAGGAAAAAATTAATAAAAACATATTAACGAACTGATAAATTTATTCAAGAATAAATAAATGCATATATTTGTGTATCTGTGAAAGATTTTTTAAATAAATAAACAATTATATAGGTGCCTATGTTATTTTCAAAATAAGGGATACAATTTTCTCAAGTTTCATCCGTGATGTATGCTACTGTCTTGCTAAAAAATGAGTACTATGTGTAATATTTATGTAAAGAATCTTTTAAGAAAATCAAAATTTCCTTTTGTGAATAGAATCGGTTGAGATTACTAAAAGACGATTATAATAATGATAATGGAGTCTCAAAAACAGGTAATTATCTCCCTTCCTTATAAATAACTAAACAAAGTAATTAAAAATTCTAATTGTTTAATCTGAATCCGTAACAGTTAAATATGAAATAATAATTTGTTTTATTTTTTTCTAGACAAATCAATTTTGACGTCGAAATAATTTTGTCTGATATAATTGACAAATTAATTTTTTTTTTTGCCAAACAACACAAGTTCAATTTGGCTAACAAAAAAGTTTAATTTGTTGGCTAAGATTAATTCGCAAGTTTAACGCGCCTAATTAATATGTAAATATATTCAACATTAAACTAATGGAAAGATAAGTTTTAAAACATAAATTATAAGCAATAAGTTAGCCATAAAGATAAATAATTATTACCTCGGCAATATTTAAAAAAAAAAAAATTTTGGGATTGGCTATATTTTCGCTCCAACTATAGATCCAATAAGAAGAAATAGCTCGTGCAATCCCAGCCCTACATTCAATTTTCCGCTTGACCTTAATTTCCCGAGTAATGGCTGGGAAGCTTGACATTTTCCTCTATATCGGTTATCGGAACAGCGACATCCGATATAGAAGAAAATTGATAAAACATCAGGGTGTTCAAATGATTCAGGCCGTTAATATACAGAGTTTTGATTAATATACTCGAGAAGGCATATCATATCTCCGTTTAGAAAATAATTTACGAGTTTCCTCCTGTAATTAGGACTTACACTAATATCTAATAAAATGGTCGAAGGGATAAACCATTTATATGGAATTAGAGATTAAAATATCCTATATCAATAGCGAATAACCTTTGGCAGATAATAACACTGCCATTTGCAATTTCTGATATTTTACCTCAAACTGGAAAGATCGACCGTTCACACCTGCTGCCCCCTGTTTCATAACAAACTAAAAAAGTACAAATACAAGTTAACCTATAACTTACCAAGCTTATGATTAGCATAGTAAAATCTTAAAATACGATAACATTTAAAATAGTTATATTAAAAATAATAAATAAAAAAAGTAATTGAATACAATTATTATTATCTAATGACGATAAGTAACCTGTAACCTCTAAAAGCGAACATTTCCACTTGTAATTTGGTAAAATAAAAGTGATAACTTATACTTGTACTGGTTGTACTTTATTATGAAATATATCCCTGGAGTCTATTTTTCGTCTATACAGTAGTTCAATATATGTATTAAAATATGGGCAAGAAACCTACAAATTGAGAAAACATCGTTATTTTTTTAATTTAAAGACAAGATGTGTAAACAGCACAACACACGCTTATCAATATAATAAAAAACTTGCGTACGTAACAATAAATCTTAATGCTGACAACTTACACTCCTAGAAGTAAGTTCACTACACGAATTTAATTTAAGTGAAGTTATAAGTGGAAATATGAAACTCTAAACAGCCGTTTAGATAATCTTATTGTCATTTTGAGCCTTTTCCTTGAAAATATTTGCAACAAATAAGGCTGAAGAACATATTGTATGTTATTTTAAACATCATTTCGTACTTAGCGGGCTAATAGCCTTAAACAATACGGGTCAGTACTCTCTATTATAATTTTATTTAATTATTTTTGTGAAGCTATCCCACATGTTTTTACTGAAACGAAGTAGAACATATAAATAAATATTATATTTGATATTTTTTCGCAGTGATTAAAACCGTACTCGGGTAGCCCTCCTCTCCCCTCTCTCCTACTAAGTTTATAAAATTACATTTTAATATATCCTTTAATTTATTTATTTGTTTTTAATCTCTATTACATTTATTAAGAACGTTTTATTAACAACCCCCTTCATCAGAACGATGACCTTATGAAAAGAAAAGGATTGTAAATTATATTCCTGATGGAATAATTTTGATTTAGTAATCAATACTTTAGGCTGTAAAGTTTTTTTTTTAATGAATATATATGTTCTACCATTGAGATTATTCGTAACAATCTCTACGGTTGAGATCTCAGAGTGACAACCTTTATTTTGTTTATAATGAAGGAAAATAATTATTATTTATATTTCCGGGCACTCTTATTTGTAACAGCCTGAATATCGGTGAGGGCCGGACACCATAACAGAACAGATGGTGGTCTCTTCTCTCCCATCTTGATGAGCACGAGCATTAGGCCAGTGATCATACATTTTTGCTATGCACTTAGGCAGTTTATTAAACTGATGCGCAATAATTCGATTATTGATAGTTAAAATTATTAGCGCTTAGTTGGCTAGTAAATCTAATGAACGAGTTTTCCCTTTCTTGAAGTCGTAAATTTATTTATTATTTAATTTTACTTTATTTTTTTTTTTTAATTCAACATTGTATACTCAGAACAACTAATAATTATACTCCAAGATAAAATGACAACCAGCTTAACATTTTGAAGATACAAAAGAGGATAAATCATAATTCGAAATTTTTTTCAGAAAATCCAATAATACTAAAGAAAACGTCCCCGTTTGAAACTCGACCCACACTTTGAAAGTAAAATTAGATAGGATTTTACTATCTGAAATTACAAAAATTGATTTACCTCTATTAAATCTCCAAGCCTCTACTATAAATATACGATAATAATAATATATAATAAATAAATATATGCAATAAAATGTACGAATATATGGAATATAGACTGATTAAACGAATTTTTCTCACTATCAACAGCGAGATCAGAAAAATCATATGGAATAACTAGAGAAGTGTACCAGCTATCTGATGCAATATTATTTAGGATAGCCATGATAACAATACTGAACATTTTTTGTTGTTTGCTTTAATACGAAAACCTTTTGGAAGCTTTATATTAATCATTTAAGCTTTAATCAGTATTCGAATATTCTTCGTTTCTATTTTTGATATTTCTTTGTTGCCCTTACGAAGAATGGGGCAGCTCAGTGGGTAGCGCACTGGACTCCTAACTCAGGTTCGGGTCTGTTATGACGAGCGTTGATCAACTCTGGGGTCGGAGGATCCCAGTTTCTATAAAGTGGGTACCGGTAACCCTTCATTGGGTTGAGGGATAAACCTGGTGATTGAGCGTTGATGCTGACCACACCACCTCCTTGTATAACCATTGGTGAAGAAACAATACTCCCTTATCGAGTTCTGAACCCTTCATGAGTAGTGGTAAAAGATTTTTTTTTTTTGCTGTCCCCAATCACGGCGCTCTTAGATACCTTATCTGCATCACAGTTCAGTCTCACCATAGACGAAGTAGACCGCCGTATCTGACTCGGCCATTCATAATTTTTTATCTGATTAACGATTAAAATAATGTTTTATATGTTATTATGTGACTGCGGACAAACGCTTGAAAAATAGAATACTGTCAAGAAGTGTTGACAACTGTTGACTCCAAATCAACAACTGAACTGTTATATGAGATTTTTTAATAGAATCATATCAAATTCAGAAACTAGAGGATAGATTCAATTAATAATTTTATTAGCTACTTTTGACTATCGTTTGCTAAACTCAATTTCTAGCAACAATAAAGAAGGCTACCCAATCATGAAGATTAAGACATTTCTGAAAATAGACGATAAATTAAGTTTGATCCATTCGACGTCACAATCGTCTATTTTTTTAAATTATTAATAAGTCCACCTTCAATTAGAAACAATTTTTATTTTTTTTATTAGTTGAAGGGACCAAGATCGTTATTTAAAAAAAGATGATATTAAGTGAAATAATATAAATTGAAGTGGCCTGAACAACCAAGATATATATATATATATATATATATATCCATCAATTAAAAAAAACACATTAAATATTTTTAAAAGCATTTTTAACTTCATCTCTTTATTCGCACCTCTCATTGATATGAGTGATACTCAGCAAACATAATATTAAGATCATTAATATTTATATAATATTCAGTTAACATTTCCAATTAAGAATTGAACTTTTAAATTTATATCGTGCTCTATAAAAAATTAGGAACAACAGGTGTTTCAATATTCCCAAAATCGAACTCAATATTATCAGTTTTTCAATTTTTTTTTATAATAAATCTGTCATATTTATAAAGGGAAGAAAAACAAAATAAACAATCTATTCGCGAACAATATTATGAGTTTATTGGTTGAATAATTATAAAGTGCTCACTTCACAAACTAGCAAGTCTTGATTCAAATTATAACTAGGTAGAGGATGCGGATAAATTTGAGATAGCTAAAATTGTGTAACAAGCCACAATTTTAATAGAAATAGGTCACATTAAGGGGATTAGGGAAGAAAGATGGCCCCATATGATAAGGGTATAGGTGTCGGAAGAATGGAGAAAATTAGGTCACCTTCTCCAGTGATGGATGGAAGGTATGGAGGAAAGCGTATCAGGTGAAGAGAAGGAAAGATTCAAAGGAATTTTCTTCCTAAGAAGAAGATATACAATCTATGTTGCTGGGAAAATGGAATTTAGGATTGCAAAAATTAGAAAGGTATTTAGAAATATCAATATTATGATAAAATAATCCACTAATTGTATTACAGATTGCGAGATAGTTGGTATACTCGTACTATAACGGAACTTTTACACAACTAAGAATTTTGGTTAAAAACTTTATAAAAGTTGCTTGATCATAAAACTCAGAAGTAAGTTTTATGATCAAGCAGTTTTTCGTTTAAAACATGATGGATATTGTTGATCAAAGAGTTAGCAGCACTTCTGATGTCGACAAGATATTTTAGTCATCAAAGCAAGAAGTATCAATGACTGTTACCGAGTTCATTTTTGATCAATAAACTTATCAAAGCCCTTTTACACGAGTAAGAATTTGGATTAAACTATAACAAACTCATTTTATCAAAATACTTATTCGTATTAAAGGGCTTTGATAAGTTTATTGATAAAAAAAATTCTAACATGTTACGATTTTCTTTTCATTGCATATCGACGTCATTTTTTTAAAAAAAAGGCTTAAGCGCCAAAAATTCGAAATTTAGGTTTCAATTTATTATGGGGCATAAATACCAATTCTATCGATCCCCTCTCACGACAAATTGAAAACAAAAATCTGATGTGGACAGCTCATGGGTTCCTTGTGCACAAATTAATCTGTAAATCGGTGGCTCAAAAAGTCATCCTGAATCTGGTTACTAGTCTAAACGACACACGGCATTGCGACGTCTATTGGCGTCGGTTACTTGTGAAGGTGTCCTGAGTCGTCATTCTGGATATGGTAGACTCAGAATTTTATTTTCTAAAACATTTATTTGACACTTTTATTTCTACAATTGATAGAATCTATTTAAAAAATCTGATGTGACCAGCACATGGACTTCCGCCAATTAAATACAAAAAGCTGTTTGGAATTTCAAGTAAAGCACCACTTCAGGCCACTGAAAATTAATTCCAATGATATAAATGTCTTCAATACTAGATTTGAAGAGAATTCGATTAAATTTAGACATATTTTTTCACCAAATTCTATTTGGAGTGAAAAGCCGAAATCTAACACTTTATTTGCAATGACATAAAAATCTCTAATACCAAATTTGAAAATAATGCGATTTTATTTAAACATTTTTTTTACTAAAACCTAGATAGACCTACAAATAAATGCCACATCCGGTAGGACAATTATAAACAAAATCTAATCAGCTCTTCGCATATAGCAAAGAAACTTAAATAAGAAATTTCACACCATTCGGTTAATTAGTATTTGAGTGTATACGACATCCACACATACATATACACACACATACATACACACACAAAGTATGTGCATAAATGTTATAAACGATTAGTGCGCGGACCTTGAAACGTGCATAACCAATGCTATAATATGTTGTAATTATAAAAGTTCTGCCACCTTAATAAACTCCTACTTTACACAATAAAGAATAAAATTACAAAAATATATTATCTGGAGAAAAACTGTTTCATATGTTTCCTATAAAGTTTGCTAAAAACATTTAGCAATCTTCCTCAAATAACAATACATACATACATACATTATATTTCCAAGAAGCTATTCCGGATTCATGCACTTACTTCTGCGCAATGAAACCTATTGTAATTTTTAATATTTTGAATCATTTGTTGATAAATGCATGAATTTAAACATTTTGAAGTTAAAAGATCTTTTCCTAAATTATGATATTAATAACTACGCTGTCATAAACATGATAAATTTTATTATAACTTTATTCTCCCATGTTTTAAGGACTAATTGTAAAGTATTATTATTATTATTTTTTGTACTGATTTTTCTATTGATACTTCTTTCCTAAAATACGAAATAATTTCACATTCGGGCTAGTCTTTTAAATATGCTAACAAATTTTTCTGCAAATACCCAAATTTTTTACTACATATTTATGACGCATTTCAAGCTTTTAATTTCAGGCGAATAATGTCATGATATATCGTATAATATTCAGGAATTATTAGTCGTTATCAATGACCCAATGATATTACCTGGACAGGCATTCTTCGAATAAAAATTTATTCAATAACGAATAGCGATTAGTTATTTGTGTTACTAATTTCTTTTTTTTATATTATTCTTGCATAGTTGTTATTATTCAATTCTTTCCCTAAATGATTAACATTTTATTGATGAAATCATATTCTTTCATTTCGATTCTTAATTGAGGTGTCAGTACATTTCTTACCCTGAGGTTATGCATATCTATATGCCATTGAATATATACTATTATTTAATTAAAAAAGGAAATATTTAATAATAATAATGAAATCTTTATTTATTCTGGCACATGGTAGACAACGGTTAGAATAACATTATGAGCATTGATTGGTCGGCTTTAGAGTAGATAAATTATAAAAGAACCAATTAGCGAATAACACAAAAAAAATCTGGTGCGCACCGCTCATAAAACTTTCGCTTACCACACTATAATAATAATCTTTTTAACACAATTTTAAAGAGTTCACATAAACACTATTCGAAATAAACTCAGCAGAATGGACTTCTTCAAGTCTTCTCTCATAAAAGTATAATAAATTAGTTTTTTAAACAACTTTAGTACTGCAATGCTGTGCTCTAAATATTTTTGGTTTGTCAAGCTGAACATATATTTTAAAAGTTTCGGTTTAGTTTCCATGGAAATTCCATTTAGTCTTCTTGAAATCATTTTGTTTCCATTAATTAATATAAAAGTAGAAATTATTAAGTTATTTCTACTTTTATGTTATTACAATACATTGTTACAGAGCGTTTTGTTAACATTAGATTGGCGGCTTGGTGAGAGGAGATTCGGACGCATCCGTTTCCTTCCAGACGCACTCGGATTTTCTTCTAGGGCCTGTACCTCTACTAATAAAGGTCCAATTCAATTTTCTTATTTATATTATTTAATAACCTTTCATACAATTCTATATATAATTTAGCATTATATGCATACTTTTTCAGTTATGCGCAAATGAATTATTCTTTTCAACATAACTTTTTCGCCTATATTTTCTCGGTGATAAAATACATAAATGAAAAATTAAAGTGCTCTAAGGACATTAAGACTTTCAATAAGTTTTATCAGAATCGTTAGAGCCGTTTTCGAGAAAATTGTAAAATCGATTATATAAAGTGGCACTTCCGGTAAGTCGATTTTTACGAAAAAGTTGCTGTAACATCCCATAAATATACCTAACTTAAATACGTAGTTTCAGTTTTGTACGACTTTTCGTTTTTGAGCTAGACTTTTCACCTACAAATACACACACACTTTTTCACGATCGTAATACTTCTCCTTATTATATATTTCATACATAGGTAAGGGAAAGTAAAAAAACGTCACAAGTTATAAATGTAACCCGTTTTTCACAAAAAATTAAAGATGGTTTCAATCGTCTTCAATGCACTTTTGCCATTTTTATGAACTTCAAGGCTGTTTTCGATCGTTAGAAGAATGCTACTTTAAAGTGAAATATTAAGTAATGGTGTGGGGAGATACATCTTTAGGACCATTGAATACTTTGTAACAGCTCTTTATACGGGTTGGATACAAAAATTCTATATTTACAGAAAGTTGACGGAGGGGCGTTTCGTCCTATTGTGCGGCGGTAGAAAGGATAAAGCCACTACTCTTCATAAAATCGATAGATGGAGGCGTCCCTTGGGATACCGAAGATAAATCGTATAAAGAATATATCAAACCTTTTAGTTTTGCTTCGTGATCCTCAGAGATACCATACAACAGTAGTCAAAGAGGGGCAGGGGAGAGATATTAAGGAGGTAACTAGGAGCCTACAGGCAAGCTTAATGTGATTTAAATTTAAGATTTTAATTTTTCAAAATTAAGAATAACGAATCAATTCAAGAATAACTAACATAGCTGATTTTTTTTTAAATTTTAATGAGAATTCTATATAATTTTGATTTTGTTTCCCAAAATGTACATATGCATGATCCATCAGGAACGATAGTATTATCGTTGGCTAGGTTCCGAAATGGATCCCAGTCGGATATCGAACTGTTTTATATATCTCTAGAAGTCAACGACTAATATTCGACATAGTGGTTTCAATAATTTGACCCTAGATCTATTGATTAAAAATAATGATTAATAATTATTATGATACAATAATTGTAATTATTATGATACAATAATAATGGTACAATAACAGTTCGAATATTATGTACACAGTGTGTAAAAAGTTTCATGAAAGAGTATGTTTCATTATTTGTGGATCTCTACCTAGCTTTGGAATTACTTCGATTACATTTCAGTAACTAAGCATCAGCACTTTTAAATGTTTAAAAAACTATACAGACAAAAATTAATATTATTTTATTGGTGATATTATTGTTTCTCTTTAATCACTAATTGTAAAAAATATTCTGATTCATTTAGTAATCTCATACAAATTTATAATAAATAAATCTTGCGAAATAATAATGAAATGTTTTAATTTAACGACCAATCAAGAAACTTTTATTTCTTTACTAATATTAGTATTTATATAATGTTTTAGTAATATTATTACTAAGATGAAGAGCTAGCAATAATATTTTCTACGAAAAAATGGGAACTAAAAATCTTTCAAGTTTTAGCTCCACTAAACACTTAATACATTTTCTGTTATTAAACTTGGCTGATGTCATTCTTCAGACAAATACTGCTTCTCGCTAAATTAAACTTTAAAAGAAGCTGTTTTATGGGAAGAAATAATGATCCGTTCTTCATAAGCCCCTTCGCTTCCCGTCCTTAATATTTTCTTAGACATCTTAAGCCTCCTGTATACCTTTTTTTTTTTTTTTATAAAAATTAAATAATAAAATATCTATGACAATGAAATGCGAAATTATATATGCTGGCATGATGATCATTTTTATATTTCTTTTTCTTTTACCTCAAATAAAATTGTTTTATCGAATTTATTGTTTTATCGAAGGGCCAACATTTTTTTTTCTTTTAATGCAAACCAGGCTTTAGGAAACTTTCTAAAAATCCATGAGAATTGTTTGTTCTTTTTTGATATTTATTTTATTTATTATTTATTTGTCCATTATATTTATACTATTTACTCCAACACTCTTTTCTAATATATTGTATGATTCATTTATTTGCCATGCGATATAGTGTTTGGAGATACGGTGTCTATTCCTGGAATCCCTGAGGATTTTGTCTGATGGAGTATGATATGGAGCAAACTCGAAGGATCCCCGTAAAGATAATTGAGTTACAATGCAAAAAAAAATCTTGTAAAATTATTAGATTGTGTGTATATATATTGTGTTTGTCAATATTAGGTAAACATGGCAAACACGCGGTCCGCCGTGCGATTATATATTTCTACAGAAACTTTTGATTCCCCTTGTATAAATTCAAAAATGTTAAATAAATGAAAAATTGCCTGGCATTGTTATAATGACCAAGTGCGATAACAAACACCATATTTGATATCTCCATGCATATTTGATATCTACAAACGCCAAATGTTACTAAATGAATGGGAAAAATTTAGTGAAAGAAAGATTAAACAAATTCATATATCATTAATGAAGACTCGAGAGTTAATTATATTGAATAATAGTATTGTAATACAGTATTATTTTATGCTGCATAAAGTTAATGTGGAGTAAGTGCGTTTTGGGGGTATGTGCATAATCGTCTCGTTAAAACCAAATCCTGAACTTGTAAGAACTGTCCTATTGGAAGCACGAAGAACACTGCTGTATCACAAATCAGCCACGAGAGTTCGCTAAGGTGAGATATAACGAGTTATAAAGATATCAATTCCAACCTGTTGATTAAGTTGCATCTTTCAACTTCTTCTGTATAACTGTATCGGTGTTTAACCACCACTAGGCCTTATTTTGTTTTTAATTTTTCTCGTAAGCGGAATTCACGGAAGCTGTTCTTCAAAATACTTTGAGATTAACATTCCTCCTCGACAGTTTTCTATTTTTTTAAGCGTTAGTCCGCAATTTCCGCGGCAAAACATGATAGTAGGGGTTAGTGCAGATCTATGCTGTGGGACAAGTGCGTGTGATATAAACATTCCCCTACTATCATTTTTTGCCAGGGCAATGGGGGATTAATGCTTAGAAGTAAAAGTCCTTTTTTTCAATACCTTTATTCAATGATATTCCACATTCCACTTTCATGACTGTCACTGAAGGTTTAAAATATAAAAGTTTTAACTTTTTGCTTTATTATTTTCAATAATAGACCTTTGGAATCGACAAAGGAAAAAATGTTTGTAATCCCCCTCAAAATTTGATGTTTTACGTTTCAAGATACGTAGAATCCAAATATTGAATAAAAAAAAATCCGTCCGTCCGCCTTTTCTTGAGATTCGGAACCAATGTCACAGATCACCCCAGCATGATCCTCGGAACTCGATATTGCCATACGTCTGTTTGTTTCAAAATGGCGGCCGATTAGAGACCTCATAAGCCCATAACTCGGCCATTTATAAAGAGGAGAAATTTAAGGTGTTTTGGAATAAGCATAACAAAGCATTAAAAAAATAAAATAAATAAATAAAAAATGAAAAACAAAAAATCTATATAATTGCCGATTAAAGATCTTGTAAGCCCATAACTCAATCATTTATAAAGATAGAGGAGGAATGTAAGATGTTTTGGAATCAGCATAACAAGGCATTAAAAAAAAAGTTAAAAAAAAGCTACATCTATAAATGCTTTTGGTTTATTATTTTCAATTTTTGCTGTTTTTATTGTATTTAAACGAAAGCTGATGAAATTCTTTAAATCGGACCAGTTTTAATTGAGATATAGCGTAATGAACTTCGTAGACTAATTCTCCGGCGCGGCTGGTCATCGTGGCCCTAGGACTCCTGACTTCACTATTGGGCTTCTAGACTTCCACGCATCTCTCTGCTTTATCCTTCCTTGGACTATTTCTGCACTTCCTTTAGCTTCCTTAGCCTTTCCTTCTTTTTTTTCCTACAGGTCTAGAATATCTATATATAAGTAGGTATAATCTCGTCCATGATGCTGAGCCTCAGATTTATGTTTTGTTTTTTATATATATTTAAGATTCATATTTGTTAAACAAATTTAAGATTCTTGAATATGGTATTTTGCCTTGTTAGTTCACTGCCAATGTAGTTTAGTGTAGAACTAAATCCATTTTAGTGCTATGAATTTAGTTTTCTCCGCTGAGAGACTAGGATAAATTTAATTTGCCTTAGAGACGCCTGGAGATAGGTCGTAGATTGAGAGTGATGTGATTGGCTGGTGCCAGCTGAGGCTTTATTAGAGCCGCGGATCAGGGACCTACTCTATCAAACCGTCCCCGCTGTACCTCCTCCAAACAGTCAACTTACAGGTCAATTACGGATGGCTGTCCGTCGCCTGCTCCACTTCAGTTTAGCTTATCGTTAATTAATAGTGGGCCTATTAATGTTTGAAATGTTTGAATTTTCACGATCGATAAAGTTTAGAGATTCGAGGTTAGACATCTTAATCGATATATTGTAATTACTTGCACAATAAATTTTTATTGTACTGTATTTATTTATTTTACCTTTTTTTTTTTTACTTTCCTGCCGCGATTGTGATCGGCTCAAAATCAAGACGAGCAGTTTTAAACGGATCTATGCGTTTCAGAATCCCCTTCCTCCCGTACCCGAAAAAACGCATTTAGGCCATGGGTCTGTCTGTACCACGATTATCACGATATTACGGGTGGTCCGATTTTTTTTTATTTAGTAGTGTTTTGGCTCCTGATGCCTGTGTACCAAATCGAGCATCTTGTACGCAATAGTCTAAAAACCTAATGTTCTGTTGACTGTAGCGCCAAAACGGCTTTAACGATTTTGATAAAACTTGCCTTAAGTCTTATTTTTCATGTTCTCAAATGTCTACAATATCGTATAAATATAGCCAGCATAAAGGAGCTGAAACCTTCCTCACCTGAAGTCGATGAAATCCAAAATGACATGTTAAAAAATTTACCAAAGCAGGCTCTTGATTTGGTGCACAGGAGATTTCCCTGGCATTTGGCGAAGATCAATAATTACCCCGCTCCCGAAACCTGAAAAAATTGATATTTCCTTCCAATTGCCGGCCCATCCCACTCACAAGCTGCATGTATAAGCTGTTGGAAAATATGGTTCTTAAAGGGCTCACATGGATACTTGAGGAAAATAAACTAATATCGGAAGCACAAAGTGGATTTAGAACAGATCGGTCTGCCATAGATCATCTGATAACAATGGAGTACGAAATTCTGAATTGCTTTGCCGAGAAGAAGGAGAAAAAGCATATGATAATTTTAATCTGTCACTCGTCCTGCAGCAATTAAGAGAATGGGGATTCAAAGGTCGCCTTATCATACTAGTACAAAACTTCTTCCGAAAACGAATCTTCCAAGTTTGAGCTGTTCACTTGTTTTCCATTCTATAGGCTGCACTTCCAATTTAGTCTTGCTGCTCATGTCAGGTCTTCTTTTTATAAATAGGATAACTTCCTTTTTACTTTCATTCGGCTTTATTTTCCATCTTTTAAAAAGTTTAAAGCATTTTTGAAAACCAACGGTTAAATGGTCAGCGATGGTGGCTACACTGTAAGAAGAAATGTAAAGGGCTGCATCATCTGCACACTATGCAATATTGCATTTTATTTTTACTTTTTGTAATACTGTCGAAAAAAATATTCGTAATAATATTAATACCTTTTATAAAATAAAAGGCTGGTACTGAACCCAGGGGTACTCCAGAATGAATATGTTTATAATAAGAATTTTCATTATTTAGGGATACATACAACTTTTTGCTACATAGGTAATTATTAACTAAGCAAATTAAATATTTTGGGAATCCCACATTTATGAGCTTATAAAGAAGGCCTTGGCGCCACATCCGATCGAAAGCCTTCTCTGCATCGATTAGAGCCATACCTGGATTAAGATTGAAATTGTGGGAAATAATATCAGTTCAGTTACTCTTGTGAGTTGTGTAATGATTGACTTAAGGTTCTTGCCGGATGCTCGTGGGGAGCCGATAGATCAAACATGCTGAAAGTGTACACCTGCTTGATAAGGCCCAAATTAAATTATGGAAGCATTGTCTATTCATCAGCTAATTTTAAGCAGCTTTCCGCTTTAGAATTAATCCACCATGCGGGTAACTGTCATACAAGATGTGCTTTCAGAACATGTCCTATAAATAGCCTATGTATAGAAGCTGGCCTAGCTTCACTAGCTGTTAGAAGACATCAATTGGCATGTGAATATATCGGAAGACTCAAATTCAATACTAAAAATCCAGCATAGACCTATTTTCCAACCAAAGGTAAGAAGATTCACAGAAAACCAAAGACTACAGGCTGCACTTGGAATCAGAGCAATATAGAAGAAATCCGCTATCTGCCTTCATCAACCAATGAATTCAATTACCCCCGTTGAATCTTAGAACTACCGACAGTAGACATAACGTTCCGCAAATATAAGAAAATAGTACTTCAGATATCACCTATCTAGCAGAATACCAAAAAATTAAAGACAAATACAGCAATAGCAAATATATTTACAATACACATATATATATATATATATATATATATATATATATATATATATATATATATATATATATATATATATATATATATATATATATATATATATATATACAGATTGCTCCAAATCAAATTTTAATGTTGAGTGTTCCATTGTTGTCGACTCCAATACAATTAAATACAAGCTACCACATACAACCAGCAACTTTACTGCTGTTAGTACAGCACTTCACCTTAGAATGCAGTGTAATGAAGAAAATTTCGTTATATATATGGACTCCCTATCTGCTACAACATATACTCCAATAACGTGGTAATAAAGAAAGCCCAAGTTATATATATATATATATATATATATATATATATATATATATATATATATATATATATATATATATATATATATTGCAAATATCTATCATTCTACAATTCTGACAATCATATCTAATATTTTCCTTTACTTTCCATAATTGGCTTCCTAATCTTTTTGGATGGAAGTTATTAGCCAATATTTTGTAATTTTTACTTCTTTCAGAAAGATGATTTATAAAAAATGTAAGTATAAATAATATTTATAAATTGATAGTTTAAAGAACATAATAGTTTAGCTAATTTTTTCAAAACAAATTATTGTGATTAAAATCTAATTATCCATTTAGTATAATATGGTATACATGTAATCATGCTGGAAGTATGTATATTAAATCATATGTATTTTACATGCTTTACAATGGACAAGGCGTGATCCGAAATGTCATGAAATAAATGCTGAATAAGTAGTATGAAGGTATTATTACAAATTTAAAAAATGATAATTATTGTAGCTCTTTGTTATTTGCTAAATAATTTAAGATTAGGTTACTAGAAATACCGAGTACAACCGAGTACTCAGAAACCATTCGTTGCTATATAAAATTGTTTAACAAAATTCAATATGAGAATTCCTGAAAAAAGGACAGATTTACTCAAAAACCCATTTATTACCAACCGCTGTTAAGCATACTCGTACTTACGAGTTTAAGGGCACAAAAATAACATTTTTAATTCTCTTCAATAATATCATTTTGTCTGCAAGGATGGAAGAACATTTGCAATGATAATTAACTTACGAAGTACAATTCACGAAGTTACCAACTTTACCATACTAATTTGCATTAATTATTTTCGCTATTTTATATTAGGTTTCTAAGTTATTGGACACAGAATCAATTTCGAAAATAATGGAACCATGGAACATTCTGACTCCAAATGATTTAGAAAAATTTTCCTCAAAACTTCAACAATTTTTAATGTTAAATGTATCATAAATATATGTCTACTCATATGACTTTGCTTACCGCTTTGGGTGCACTGTCTAATACAAAATTTTTAAAGTTTATCTTTCTAGACCATTTTATTATCGTTCAAGCGAGCATCTGGAATGTTCCTGGAGATGTATAGTTTTTAAGTTATTCGAAAAACGTCCGGTTTTGTAACGGCTTGGTTTCAAAAAGAAAGCATTGAGTTGTCCGGAAATTAATGCAGGTTTATGGTTTTAAAATAAAATAAATGATACGAAACTGCTTTTATTAATCAAAATACGCTCCATTATTCTTCATGCACTTCTGCCGACGTGTTGGTAACTTTTCTGTTCTCTCTAAATAAAATGTTGAATCGTTATTATCAACAAATTCTAAAAATGCATTTTCTGACGAATTTCGATCAATAAAATTTTTACCTCTATAAAATCGGCCCAGATGTTTAAAAAAATGGAAGTCCATTGGCGAGAGGTCTGGAGAGCACGATGGATGAGACAGAGTCTACCTTCGGCAAAGAAGTGGAGCGCAAACTTCATAACAAATATTTTTTTGGCGGTCGTTTAATGCATGAGGAACACAAGTTTCAAGCTTTTTTACCTTTCCGATTGCGTTGAGGTGGTCAGCGATATTGGATTTTCTAACTGAAAGTTTCTCTGCAGTTCTCGAACGATTGTTCTGGGGTTTTCTTCGACCAAAGACCACAGAACATCGTCATCAAGGAAAGAAATCCTTCCACGACCATCTTTGTCTTCAAAACTGAAGTCTCCCTCTCGAAATTTTTTAAAACATCATTGAACGGTGCACTAACTCACACTATCATCGCCCCTGACTTCATTAATGTTTCTGGCCGTTTAAACCGCGTTCTGACCGAATTTAAACTCGTAAAACGAAATTTTGCGAAAATCACGCTTTGACACCTCATTAAAGAATGAAATTTTTCCAACTAGTGAAATGCTACAGAAGATAAAAAACATTTTTGTTTGGAAGAGGATTAGTAAGTGTAGACACCCATACAAAATAGTAATTCCTCAAACGTATACAGTTTGTCATATACAGGGTTAATGTATAGAAAACATGAAATCCTGCATTATTTTCCGGACAACCCAATACATTTGATGAATACAGTTTTTATTGTTACTTCAAACAATGGTTATTTAAATATATATATTTAAATCACATGGCATTTATTGATAAATAGGTTCCCAAACGGTTACCTACTATATCAACAATTTTAGACTACAACAATTTTAGACGATTTTTGTGTTGTTTAGAAGAGAATTTAAATACCTTTCAAATGATGATAGCAAAATTTATATATTTTGAGTTATACACAAATAAAGCATTCTTTTCTTCATAAGGTTTTTTCTGCTTCTTCTCAGGGATATACTTTTTGTGTAAAGATTAATCTCCTATACATTTCGCCTGCAAGTCAGATGTGTGTTTTTTCTGTATAATTAATGTTGTTCATACAGTAGCATGTCCCAGAAATATGTTTATTTTTATATTACATTGTAGTTTTGTATGAATGTCATAACCAAAATTTTTTCATGATTTCAGCTGTATTGGTAAAATTAAAATCTGGTGCGGTACGCGCATCACAAAACTTTTCCTTAACACCTTATAATAATTACCAATTGTTACGTAAAATGAAAATGAAATATTCTCAGCAGCTAGTGCCTCTTCACGAATTCTCTCACAAAAGTACAATAAAATATTTTTCTAAACAATTGCAGTATTCTGTGTACTATTTATTTTTGGTTTGTCAAGCTGAAAATAAATTTTGAAAGTTTCCGTTTAGTTTCTATTATATAGTATAAAAGTAGAAGTTAATAAGTTCATAATTTCTACTTTTATATTATTCATAGCATGTTTAAGGGAATAGGAAGAGGACATTTTAAAAGGAGGTTAGGCAGCATTCGTTTGCTTTCGGATATTTCATATATAGATAGGAGAAAGTAATAATATTATAAAATATTTATATCATGTATTACAAATATGTTGCTGAGTATAATACTAGATAATGTGGTATAACAATATACTTCTTTTTGACCATATCTCCTCGAGAGGTTATTAGTAAGGAAAAATTGGCCTGTATGCCGTCTCCTGACAGCTAGTTTGCGACACTTTTTTAACTAGCTATCACCCTAGTTCCAGGATTTATTTCGCATTACGGTAACGGAATAAATATTAACTGACTTCTGTAGGAATCGAGCTCACACCGCTCAGAACGTGCAAGTCCGGAATACTGAATACTATATGTTCTACCATCAATGCCTAAAGTAGTAGTGGATACCTGCAGGTACAAAATGGTAGCTTTTTTAAAAGGTACCTAAAACGTAAATTTCGATTTTATTTTGGGAGTTCTTTTTTATATTTGGAATCTACTAGGCCAGCATTATCCTACATCATAGGAACGTTTATAAAAATTATTATTGGCCATTTAAAAACTCCTGCTTACATACATGTTACGAGATTGTCTTGTTTATTCGAGGATCGGAAATAGATTTGTAAACCATTTAGTTATTTTTACTGCCAGAGTTTGTTTTCTTCTACTAAATCGGGCATAGATCAGTTCGTAAGAATAAAGTCTATATCAGCAACCGACTATTAATATCGTAACAAACTATCAACACTAATGCTGTTAAGTATTTTTTTACAGGCGTATTAGATATCATAACATCTGATATACTCGTATGTAGGTATTCAGATTAAGCTTCTTATGGACACTCAACTGCTTGGGTTTTTAGTTTCCTTCTTTATTTGTTTTTAATCTTTCACTCTTGGTAATAAATAATTATATTTTTTTTTTAGGAATTCAATTATTTTTCCTGTATTTGTGATGTTATCTCCTAACATCATTTGGAGATTTCTTTATATTCCTAAATTTTGAAAGTAGCTGTCATGTAGTGGGCAGTCTAAAATGTGACTGATGGTCAGCTGCAAATTGCACTTTTCACAGTTGGGAGATGTGTCGTTTGTAATAAGGAATCCGTGCGTAAGTCGCGTGTGGCCAATTCTCAGTCTAGTGATAACAACCTCTTCTCTTCTGCTGCTGCGGTTTGAACTTCCCCACGTTTTTATTTCTTTTTTTATATTTTTTAATTTCTTTTGTCCCTCGGAGGTTTCCCAAAGCTGGGCTCAGGTCATCTTGGCTTGATATTTTAATGCATCTGATGAAGTATGGATGTTGCTTATTTTCAATGATGATAATGCTGTTTCTTTGGTTGCTTGGTTGGCAACCTCATTCCCTTTGATTCCAATATGTGACGGTATCCAAACAAGAGCAATGTTTTAGTTTATATTTGTTATCATTGTTAACTTAAATTGTTATCTTTGTTATCTTTATTGTTATCTTTGTGTAACTTAAATGTTATCCATCCACTGTTTGGAGCGAAAATTGATGACGGCCAATTTTTCTGGGGGAATTGAAAATGGAGAATATTCAAAGATGATATAAAAAAAAAAAATTATTTGAGTTATTCAATACCTATTGGTTTTTAATCCTTATGAAATTAGGTTCAGTAATTAAACAAAAAGAAACTCTTCCATGCATGTGGTTTGCCTTGCGATTTGCAGACAAATCCTGCAACCCGCCATTTTCAATTCCCTCCGGGCAAAATTGGCAGAGCCATCAATTTTCGCTCCAAAGAGTGGATATGTTATCCAATGTTATCAGTTATACACAAATTGGGGTGAAATAACTTGTTTTGTTTTACAAGGGCTCTTCAACTGAATTATATAGTTTTGTATGAATATGTGGAATATTTATACTACATCCTTATCATTTGTCAATATCCTGGTAAAAAAAAGGCTATGTTTTTATTATTTTCTGTTTTGTTTTTGCATTTATTTTGATTTTGATTTACATTTATAGGTATATTTTATTGTTTGCAATTATCTATTTTTATCATATTTTTTACCTTCTTTTCAGTATCGCATAACTACTTACTAATCTTTTTGGGTAGACGTTGTTAGTCAATATTTTTTTAACTTCAGATGTCAAATCCTGTAGCGAGCAAACTTTGCGAACAAGCGATAAATATTCCAGAAAATTAGTAGCGTAAAAATTGCTATGCCATCCCAACTTTTTCATAACACATTAGGTATTGTTAATAAAATATGGTTATACATTTAGTAAAATTTAAAAAATATGTAGGCATGTGATAGTATATAAATTACATCATGTATTTTAGATGTTTGATAATAGAAAAGATGTAGTCCGAAAGGTGATTAATGTCGCATAAGAAGTATGAAAGCATTAATAAATACTTCCGAAAAAATAAAATATCATATAAATAAAACCTTATAGAAAAATAGAGTTCATTGCTACGATAATATTTATTTTGGGTTTTAAAAGCTCTTGATAACAGTAGATTATAGAAATAATAATAATTGCAAAGAAAAAAAAGAAATTATAGAAGTAAAAATTAAATATTTGATTAAATAATAATTATTACAATTCTGTAAAAAATAATAAATAAAGCTAACTAAACCGATCAACAAAAGCATTCAGGATCGCTTGCTACCTTTGTAGCTATTAGGCATTTAATTCTCTTCCATACTCCGTTCTTCCAACGATGAAATTTACCACAGTTTTAGAAAAGTAACTGCTCTAACAAGTTACATCGATTCTGGGATCTGAAGACTCTCCTGAGGCACACAGGGCGGAGGAATAACCCTAGCGGATTAGTGTAAATGCTTACCACTTCACATTTGTGTGTATTATTATTCCAATGAACTATTATTCCATGAATAATAATAGACTCCCGTACCAAGTACTGAACTCAAGTTGTTCAGATTTCAAACCATTACTTAAAAAAAAAAGTCTTGAGACTTGGCGCTCTACTCTTCCTTAATGATCATATATTCAACGATTCTTCTCTTCTTAAGATATAAGTCCAAGATGAAAAATTAAAATACAGCTGAAACTCTGGATGTCTTGTAATTCTGTTCCAATACTATACAGTACAACAATACAGTTTGCCATTATTTCGTATTGCTTATCACGGTCCAATCACCATTATTAGTTTAAAGAGTGTAGCTAACGAATTAGGCGGCAGTGTAGCCGTGAGGACGTGAGTTACATAAGGCCTAGTTCTAAATGAGATTACTGTTCCGCTGTTCCCTAATGAGGCCGAACCTCTGACAACCGGGCAAACAACTTCCTACAGGCTAACAGATGCTCCTTCAAACTGCCAACTTCCATTGGAGCTGTTTACGGGAAGCCGCTTATTCTTTTTACTTCCTCAAATAAACGATAGGAGTTTGTTCTTTGCCGGAAAATCTTATAAATGGGAAAGTTTTCCTTTTACGTGTATAACATCACGTTTATCAACCTTCATTGCTCTGCATTGAAATAAGTATAATTAATGTTTTAACTTTTAGTGATGTAGTACTGAGCATATCGCACCTGTCGTAGAATATGGTCCATTACACACATACCCTAACTTTGGTGTTAGGCCATTTGCACACTTATCCGGCTGCCGGGTATCCGGCTTCAGTTACCAACAGTTATTATAAGAATAAAAGATCATGCCGGGTAGGTGTGCAATGGGCCTAAAGGTACAACTCAATTTAAATTGTTGGAAAATCATATTTAAAGTTTTTGTTACGACACTTTTGAATACCTCTTTGTTAAAACACATTGAACATCACTGAGTTACCGGAAAGATAAAGCGTATTGGACTTTGTAGCCACGTTTTGAAAGTATTATGTTAATGTAGGAACCTGTTTATTTTCTGTTAGTTTTTCGATAACTTGAAAAATATACCTACATCTTTGAGAACATTCTAGTTACTGATTTAAAGGGTAATTAAATTGACTAGAAAGATACACTAAAAAAAGAAAAAGAAAATAGTTATACCAATCTTTAGGCAAGTATATAGGGTAAGTACTCCAGTAATTGACAGTGAGCCAATGGTAGACACTACGAGTATAAACTCATAAGGGTCTGAAACGAAGCAGAAATTCATAATTGGTGTCAAATAAAGGAGTGTGATCTTGGTTGCTGCTGAGAGAGATTCTCGCCAATGTTCCTTGCACAGATTACCAACGATGAGACAGAATGTTGAATTCCGTGTCCACAGTCCCTTCAGCTCGAGAAATCCCTTAAGGAGATAAGTAGATTTAGCGATGTTAAACCGTGTTATTTCCTAATAATTTAAAACATTGGAGATTGGTTGATTTAGGAGGTTCCGTTTGATGATTATGATTAGTTTATTTATTACTTTAAACATCATAATTAACAATTAGTTGGGGTGTCTACATCTAGTTAGAAATTTGTATAATTTTTCAGTAGTAGACACATGTGTATACTACTGGAATCTTCCTTTCTTCGCTTTTTTTAGCTAATCAACTAAAGCTAAGCTAAATCAACTAATTTTGTGATAATAAGCATGCCAGAAGTTCACTCGTTCAACAGATAATCGTGTGGTTGATACACGGACAGAGCAAAGGCCGCAAAGTGTTATTTGGACACAGAGGGCTCTGGAAACACATAGATTCGCCGAAAGCTGCATATCGATATTTCAACCCGATTACAATAGGTACTTCTTTTCCTTGCAGCAGTATGAACGTAAAGGCAAAACAGTCCAAGATAGGCAGAGGATATGAGGCAGAGAGCTCGTCAATAACACAAAAGATCTAAAAGATTTTTAAAGGAAAACAATTTAATAAAATAAATACTGGAAATGGTGCATTAAGTAATACAGCACAATAATCAAGTAGAGTTTAGAACAGATTTATAGCTTTAACACCAATCTGTGTTAAGTAGAAATGAAGGAATCTAAAACAGATCGTTTTCTATAAAACATTATGAGTTATTAATCAGATTTCATATTAAAACTCACTTTAGGCACAAACAATTTCTATATTTGTTTGAACATTCAAATTAGTTATACTATAACAATAAAAATCCAGCATCTTAAGGACGTAGGATTCTTAAATTAAATTGTTTTAATAACAACATTTATGCAATATATCAACGAAAAAGTGCAGAGAAAAAAAGTTATGACGAAAAGAATATTTTATTAGCGCTTAACTTAATAAGCATGCAATTTATAGTAAATTATGTACAGAATTGTATGAAAGGTTATTAAATTATAAAAAAAAAAAAAAAAAAAAATCATTAAAATCGGACCAGTATTAGCAAAGATAGAATGTATTTTATGAGGAGCATAAAATAGATGGATAACCGAGCGCAACCGAAAGGAGATGGATGCGACCGAACCTCCTCCGACCAATCCGCCAATCTGTTGTAAACAATACGCTCTGTAACGAAGTAATTTAAGAATACAAAAGCGGAAATTAACTTAATAATTTCTACTTTCACATTATTTAATGGAAAGAAAATGTTTCCATAGAAACTAAACCAGAAACTTTTAAAATATATTTACAACTTGACTAAGTTAAAATATACAGGTAGTGTACAGAATTTTTGTACTATAATTGTTTAAAAAACTGTTTTATTGTACTTAAGTGGCAGAAGAAGTGAATGCTGCTGAGTTTATTAGAAGCAGTGTTTATGTGAACTCTTTAAAATTATATTAAAAATATAATTATTATAGGACGGTAAGTGAAAGTTGTGTGATGCGCGCACCGCACCAGTTTTTTTAATAATTAATACGCTAGATATTTTTTTTAATTTCCAAAATAATTAAGTAAAAATGTATGAACCAATTAGCGTGAATTAAATCTTGAAATCAATGTCGAATGAAATCTACGTTGAAATTTTAATCTTTAAATCTACGTCTTGATTACAAATACGTTTGCAGGTGCAAATCGGACGTTTCGTTCTTGATAAAATCAACTACTAAATTCTACTAATTTTGGTGCTTCACTACAAGGGGTGCATTTAGCCTTAAGATAATTGTTTATCAGTTAAAATTTGTCTCTGCTTCATATTACATTCAGTTTTTATTAACTATCCTTTTAATCTTGTTCTTTAATTATTTTCCAATAGCTTTTAAATTGTTTTCGTTATGATAAAAATAATTCAATAGAGACATTTGTCTTTAGTCCTAGCAGTAAATTGACTTTATATCTCTTGGGATAAATCCAGGTCAACAGGATAAAACAAACACTTTAGAAGATTAAGAAGAACAAAATAGGAAAACATTCCATTCCCTTTAATTGCTAAAAGGAAATAATATAGAAAGTTGTTGTTATTTAAAAAAAAAAAATTATTTAAGTTTTTTTTAATGAAGATATTGGTTGTATGAACGTAATAATGATTCGAATAATCTTTTAGAAGATATTAAACTTTCAAAATTTGAAACATCCAAGTGATGTGGATCTCTTATTCCCACCCCAAAGAACTAAAAATATGCACAAAATAATAAAATTAATTTTAAGTTAATCATAGTGTAAATTCGAGCTATTCAGAAGGCACCTCTCGGTAATATCAATCGCAAGACTTTTTTGTAGAGGATTTTGTATCATAAGGCATTAATTTGTTCCGCCCCGCTTTATGGAAGAAGCTTTTTTACTTCCTTGTAAGCAGGAATTTTGACCATCCCTGAATCCATTTTGACTAGTTTTGTCGTGAGGTCATATCTCGTCGTATCTTGCATAAACTAAAAAAACCGTCAGCCGTAAAAAGTTAAAACATTGTAATTGGGGTTACTGTAAAATCTAGCCGTGATCCTTCCTTTTAAGTTACTACATCTAAACAACACCATATCACACGAAGTGGTACTTTACTTTAAGGACGTAATAGAGTTTCATACAAAATTACATCAAAATATAATGCAAAGCTTTTCAAATTTGGTATTTA
Organism: Rhaphigaster nebulosa; assembly: GCA_948150685.1. NCBI lineage: Eukaryota > Metazoa > Arthropoda > Insecta > Hemiptera > Pentatomidae > Rhaphigaster > Rhaphigaster nebulosa. The sequence goes on from OX411306.1 coordinate 126,245,006, forward strand.
CGATTTATATATTCGTGTAAGTGACTTACTAGATTTTGGTCTAAATTGGCAAACTAGAAGCGGTACTTTACTTGAAGGTCAAAAGAACCTTTCATCAAAAATTATATTAAAACATAATGTAAAACCTCTCAAATTACCATTATATGAATATTTTTGTTTTAATCAATGACATACATTAGTCCCGATATAATAACATTTGGTGTTGACCAAAAATTTAATTAAATGTTACTTACCTACCTACTAAATTTGATTTATTATTATAAAACATGCATTGAAGTGAACAGGGTCAGGTTGATGGAATCTATCACTAATTAAATATTAACTTTGTAATTTTTTTCTTTGTATCTCTATTTTTTTTATGCTATAAAATGCATTGAATTGAAAAGGAAATAAGGACTCTAAAATATGCAATGTCTAGGGAGCTATGGCTTAATTCGGCCCTAAAATCATTACACGGTATCAGCAATGCTACACTATAAGATTCCAAAGCACAATTGTTATTCATTTTAACAAGAGCTGATTTGAAGACTAAATTAAACATGTATAAGACAAATAAAATTAACATCGTAGAAGACTATAATCAAGTGAATTATCTGATTGATATCAACATGGGGAGAGTAACCATCGTTCTCATTCTTTAATTTTCAGATAGGTGAGGATTTGTAATCAAAGAAGTAAACAAGTCCACGAACTTATTTATTTACAATGATGGAATACATGGCAAACCCTTAAGCTAATCAGGTTGTGGCTGGTTTCAGTTTGGAACTATACGAAACCAACTTGTAAGTTGTGTAAGTTGTCCCATAAGTTGTCCATAAGTTGTTGCATAAGTTGTCCCCTAGTTGCAAATCCGTACAGATCCATACATTTTTTCAGAAAACACCAACCGTCACAGCTGTCAGTCAAACTGAATAATTTAATTTTAACGAAGTTAAAGAAGTATTGTAATCGCGAAAATTTTCTGTTTTCAGATTTCAACGGAAATATCCATTTTGACCATCCCTGAATCCATTTTGACTAGTTTCGTCGTGGCGTCTGTACGTATGTACATTCGTATCTCGCATAACTTAAAAACTGTTAGCCTTAGAAAGCTGAAATTTTGTATTTAGGATTTTTGTAAAATCTAGTTGTGAACCTCCCTTTTTGGTTACTGCTTGATCACCGGAAGTGGTACTTTACTTTAAGGTCATAATTGAATTCCATCAAAAATTATATTAAAATATAATGTAAAACATCTCAAATTTGAACTTTTATATCGATATGAATGTATTTACTAGTTTTTGGTTAAAATTGGTGAGCCGAAAAGTGTACTTGAAGGTCATAATAAGCTTATATAGATTATTAAGTCATAATCAAAAATTATATTTAAATTAAATACAGAAATCATATGTTTCGGTAATAAAGGTTACAAACGCAATTTGGTTTCCAAACCAATTAAACATTTTCATTACTTGTTTTAAGTGTTAAAATTGAGTGTAAAATACTGGTTTTCCTCCCCATTTGTGAGATCAACAAGTCTGCAGCAGAAGAATAAGATATTAGTTAAGCTTAAAATGTCGAAACTGTCGATTTCCAATACTTTATCTAGTGATATCGAAAGTTTTAATGTTGTCACGGAACATGAAGAAATCTCTTGGAAACTAGTTACCTGCCGAACTAAAAACGACATATAATAACGGAATGAGACCTCCAGAAACAAGAGTGTATCCGTGTGTGTGTTATTGTGTGTGTGTGTGTCAATAGATGGATGTCGCGACGCCGAGTATCGTTTTTGAGATACTGCAATCTTCGGAAATTAGCAACCAAATTCAGGATCACTTTTTGAGCCACCGATTTATAGTTTAATAGGCGTACAAGGAAGTCATGTGTTGTCCACATCAGATATTTTGTCACTAAGCTTAAGGTTAGAGTATTTGATTTACTTCCGAATCATAGTCATGATAATTTAATGATCCTGACACAGATGGCGATCATAGCGGCCACTTTTGTAACTATAGATGTAGTCACAAAAGTTAGTTATACAACTGAGCTCGTTTTTCATGCACTATTTCTCAATGGATGTATACTAATTTGGAACTCATTCAATGCTTATGTTGATCGAGAACTTGTCATTTAAAAAAAAAAAAAATCTTTTCTTCAAAGGTTGGAGGAATCGGGCTTTGCTATTAGGAGACACAATTATAAGGTTCAATTGATTGAGAACTTATCAAACAATGCAAATATTAAAGGGCGGAGGCTGGTTGAAAAATAAGCGGATATCAGGCTGGACGAGAGTGGACTTTTCCAGCTATCTCGGGTCACCAGTCACTGGATACAATGCACCATCAGGATTTGTCGTTGGCACAATGCCTATCTCTTTGTTCTACGGAGCCGTCTATTTTCCCAACGCTGCGCACTAACGCGGCATCTAGTAACGAACTAAAGTTATTCTAAGGGACTGAAAGTTCCAGAATAAAATTTATTTTCTTCATTCAACTGCATTGTCCTGTATTTTCGCACATATTGCAGTTCCCATGTATATATATATATATATATATATATATATATATATATATATATATATATATATATATATATATAAAATATTGCACAATTCCACTATTCCTTTCAATTTCATTATTGAAGATTTAAAATGGATTCGATTAATTTCTAGAACATTATTAGAACATTATTGGAAGATTACATAAAGACAGACCAGAAATACCACATCTCATATCAATAGGTAACAAACTCCAAAACAGAGCACATTTTATGTCATAGCAACAGTCCATTGAGATTGTCCATCGCCCCAAAACGTTCAACGTACACTGTATGTTGTATGTTTTGTTTGAAAAGATGTGGATAAAATATTTGCTTTTTCTAAATTTATTATTCTTTGTAGTGTGGAAAAAATAACAGAGCAAAATGTCTTCCAAATTAAATGAAACTCTAGTCCGCCAAAGTAAACATTAGTCGTTTCGTACTAACGATAAACTTTTGAAATAAGATTATAAATCATAAAAATACTAGTTAACACCGTGTTTTATCTAATGTTTTCATTATGAATATAAACATTTCTCTTTGAATCATTCTATGTTTTTCTCTAAGAGATTATGGTTGTTTTGTTTAATTTTTTATTCTCTGTTTTACTCTAAAAAAATTAAGTAAAATAAAAATAAAAAAATTAGTAAAAGAAAATTTTCATTTCCTGAACCAAGGTTTTTTTTTCATTTTTTGAATAATGTCTTTTCTAAAATAATAAATTAATAAGTACAATAATAATTGCATAATAAATTAAACTGGCGATAGGTATATTTTTTGTTTTCTACTAAAAGTTGGCACAAAATGTTACTGGGTCTGAGAGACCCACCTGTCACCAGAAAGCAATATCTGGCACCTGTCGCCTTGTGGGTTAATGATTATAATGTACATAGTCCATATTTTTCGATGTTCGACAGCTTTTAATGAGATTCTAATACCTACATGCTTCCCATGTGCTGAGGTATTTTATAGATTTTTATGATTATCGGTGTTAAATTAGAATTTTTAGATGATCACTGCTCATCTACTCTCAAATTGTACTTCATTGTTTGAGATGAGTATCCTTTGTGTATATTCTTTAGCAAATCTGCAGTGTACTATAGTAGGTATTAATATTGAGTTTTTTCTTGTAATAATACTACCACCTGAATTGTTGATTTGATCCATCTATCGTGGATACTAATAAATATATATATATATATATATATATATATATATATATATATATTTACCTTGTCACATAAAATCACATAAAAGATTCATCAGAGTAGGGATACTGTACCTCATGCTACTGTGTATTAGCAGAGAATGGCTTGCAGACCTATCAGTATCAGTCATTGAGAACCTATTTGTCTACAACCCTCTCTGAGTGGGATGAGTTTAATTGAAGGATATCACGTCACAGTTATTGATTGAAGCTGTTATTGAGGCTCCATTATATCCATTTATTACTATACCGTTTGACAAAGGCATGATACAGCCAAATAATGTTTCAATTAAACATTAATTTAGTAATAATCATAATATATACATATATCACATTCTAAAAGATTTACTTTTTAATTTTGAAGGAATGAGGAGAAACGGTATAAATACATGTTTAAATGTTTTTTCACAATAGGTAAGGCATTGCGCACCTCTATAGGGTCTCCTAATTGAGTTGGAGCGTTGAAAATTTGTATGCAAATTGACTTGGTGATGGAGAAGAGTCCCTAGGGGTTTCAACTTTTTTCTCTGACATCCGTCATTTTGATATTTTAAATTTTGGTGAAAATGCGACTTAAATTTATTTATTTATTTACTAATGCTGTTAAGACATTAGTTAAACATCTTAAACTTTTAGAAATCTTAATTTAGGTATTGGAAAATATTAGCTGAGCTTAGAAAGAAGTAGATCGAATTGTGGATTCCTGTATTTTGAAAATAAATGGAAAAGAAAAGTTAAAAGCCATTTTAATTAAGATTTCAGCCACCATTCTGCTTCCATCAACCTGAAACACACGTCACTGTGCATTTTAGCCAGTCTGAATTTTTAGTTGGCGTGTAACCGAATTCATTGTAAACGTGTTACTGTTATTGATACAGGCACTGGCATCGATGAGAGGAACTAGTACGGCAAGTGGGCCTTTGGTCTTTTTAGGCAACCGCTGACGGCTGCCATTACGTCGCCGCCACATACTAACAAGAGTGGGAGTATCAAGAATCATTTCGCGGGATCGCCGCCAAATAAATATTAACTGGCCCAAGTGGGGATGAAATCCACAACGTTCCGAACCGGGCACTAAAGGACCCTCGCCTCAACGTTCTCGGCCATCTCGTCGTCTATAACCATGTTACGATTGATCGTGTTTAGACCTGTATAAAAATCAAGTTGAATTTAGTTATAGAATTTTTTTCTCAAGCTGTTGTTGAACTACCATCAGAAAAAATGACATAAAGAGTGGTTTTAATTGAGTACCCAGGATAAATTCTAGGATGAAGGGTGTCGAATTGAAAATCTGAGTCTACTTAGTAGCTGTTCAAAAGTGTTATTTGAACTTTCATTCCAAGCATTCTTTTTTTTTTTTTTTTTTCATTTTTTATGGCTTTTAACTTTAACATTCCAAACTGAAGCATAGATAGAAATTAGATACATACAAAGGTCTACTTACACTTATAGGTGTATATTCCTCACAGAAACACGGCCAAAAGACCCATTTTTAAATCTGCCGTGTTACCATTCAAAAATACAGAGACTGATGAAAAAAAAGAAGCACATAGAGTGAAGCACCTCCAACAATCATTACCTACGATTTCACTGTAACTTACTCGGGCAAATCAAAATTATTCATCTTACGATATATGGGGCCTGAATATTTCTAATTATTTAAATCTCCTCCTCTAAAAGGAGGGGGCTTTAAGAATGTTGGAAAAATATCGAAATTTTAAAAGAAATATATCGATATATTTATCCGATAGTTTTAACTCGACATATATAAATATTTAAATTTGGGTAACGAAAATCGATATTTTTTCCAAAAAAGAATTAAATAACAAAAAAATTAAAAACTGTCTTTAATGGCAATAATTTTGATAGGTTTCAGTCATTATTGATTCAAAAGTTTTTATGGTTAAAGTAAATCTAATTATTAAAAGGCGAAATCAATAAGATGGATATTGACAATAGCTAATCATAAAATGATATGAATTACGTGCAGTAGTGTTATTTGAATAATTCTGACTGCTGTATATGTTGTGTGATATTATGTGATATGAACACCTCGAGAATGGAGGAGTACCCACAAACGTTGTTGGAACGACGTGGAAAAAAAGAATATAAAGATATAAAGGAATATAAAGATATAAAGGAAGAAATTATTCCACAAGCATAACATTACAATTCTTCTTCTTCCCACTATTAGAATATATATTTTTTTTATTGTTAATAAATTAATGCATTTTTTTTTTTGTGATGAGCTATTTATGAATATTTGATTGTTGCAATTAAAGCTATTACAAATCTAAGACTTGTTAGTTTATACAACCCTATCCTTCAATTCAACGAAAAATACTCTCTTCTCCTACCTAAGATCAAAAACATCGAGGCCCGATATATCGAAATATCGATATTTTTCATTAATATATCGAGCTACTATTTCGATAAATTTGAGAACTCTCGATAAGATATATACTACTTCTTCTATCCAGGTTAAATTCCAGCTATTGTTTATAACATTCCTTTATATCAGCCGAGGATCTCCATTCCTAAAGCACACACACAAGAATACACACACACAAACACACAGCTTCTAAAGAGTGAACTTGATCCTTCGAATAGAGTAAAAACTTCTTCACAATTGAGCGTGATGCTAATGAAATCACATCTTGCATAAACCATAAACCAAGAAACAGTTTTTGTTTTAAATTATAAAGTAAATGTTCTTTATACCATGCATTGCGATTTGTCTGTATTTGCAATAATATTTCATGTACGTTATGTAAGTTGTTAAATTTACAATTAATGCCATCATGAATCGTATATCTTTATTTCTTGAAACAGGTTGAAGTGGTGCCTGAGAAAAATGGTTCAGAAGTTAATGGAAGGGAAACAACACAAAGACGAAGAACACTGAGGTAGCAGTAGAAGGCAAAAGAAAACTTAGAGAAGTGAGTAAAGAAAAAGTTATTGGGGCTTTTAGAAAGCCATGTGTGACCATAAGGTGTTGGAGTAATCTACTGCCTGTAGTTTTTATTTCACCATTCTAAGGGGAATTTTACGAGGCATTTTTTTTTATTTTCTTATTTTATTTTTATTTTTTAAATCCAGGAAAAAAAATGATAATTTCTTTAAGTTGATTTCTAGCACAGAGGAAAAAATATATTTGATATTTATCTAACCATCCTTTCCTAAATAGACATACCGTCACAGAACGATATAATTAGAGTTTGTAAATATCACCTTGTAATTTTTCTTGAAACATTTCAAACCTTAATTACGATGTATTTATGCAATTAACCTATAGCATCTACGAAAAATAAGGCATTACGACGAATTTCAAAACTTTACTTGATTAAAAATATATTAAATTTAGTTTTATTTTAAAATCTCTTTTATGTGCTGTAGAATTTTCAAAGATAAAAGCTTGTTTAATAAATGTATGATTTTTTAAAGGTATGGCAATTACTCAGAAGTTGATGATGTAATTAATATAAACCTTATCCGAGGATAATTAAAACTACTCCGCTTTACAATGGCTCTGGCTCAGTTTACAATACGCCGCCCCTTAAGCTCCTAATGACAAGACCTGCCAAGGCCAAAGCTCTTGGTAATGACTTAAGGCCGCAACTTAGAGTCTTGGAAGTTCTGCCATCTGAAGGTCAAATTTCTTGTTAAACTTAGAATGAAAAGAAAATGCTGCTAGAAATTTAATAAAATATTTGTCAAAGACACATGCTACAGCTCATAGTTATTACTAAAGATGTTTTGATGTTACTGCTGATTCATGATTTGGCCTCAAAGAGAAACGAGTAACGAAGAAAACTAATTATAGCAGTAGAGTTTACTTGTTGAATATGAACAAGATTGATTTAAATGTTGAATCTGGGGACTATAAAAATTGTATCAATGCTACGTTTTCACTTGGTTATATTAATAATAATATTCAGTTATATAACTAAGCGAAGACCTAGTTATCCTAATTGATATAAATATAAATTTAATGCTGCAATATAAATTGATTAGCAAGCTTAAACTGCAGCATAAACCAAGTTGTTAAAATAAATATTAATATATATAATATGAATAAGGAAAAGTCAATTAGAAATATGTATTCAATTACAATTGAATTCTAAAAACTGACTGTACTTTAATGAATAATTAAAAAATATAATGTAAAGCGGAATAATTAAATTATCTTCGGATAAGGTTTTTATTAATTACATCATTAATATCTGAGAAATTGCTATATCTTTAAAAAAAATATATATATTTATTAGAGATAGATAAATTATTTGCCACTTCTATAATTTTGTTTTGATTGAAAATTAGTTTCGAATGTTGTACATTCATCTTCAGTTCTAAAAACACACAAAAAGTCAAAAATAAACAATTCAAAATACAGTTTGGTATTATTATACATATTAAATTAAATGCAATATAAATCACAAAAAACAATTACTCACCGGAATTACTGGAAAAACCCCGACCCTTAAACCGTTTACCTATAAGCACACAACCTTTCTTTCATTGCTAGTTCAGTGCGAGAACAAATCAATACAAACTTTTCTGTTTGATATTATCTACTTAAACCTTTTTGAGTACCAACATGTATTTGATTGCTTGTCTTAATTAAATTCATAAATCATAAATGTTTTATAATACTAATTTATATTGCATTTAATTTAATATGTATAATAATACCAAACTGTATTTTTAATTACTTATTTTTGAATTTTTGTGTGATTTTAGAACTGAAGATGAATAGATAACATTCGAAACTAGTTTTCCATAAAAACAAACTTATAGAAGTGGCAAATAATTTATCAATCGTTAGTTAGACTGATCCTTCAATACCGTCATGCGAATGTCAACAGATATTTATCAGACTAACGTTCATTTAAAAAAAAAAAAATTACAGCATATACCTGAATGAGGTTTCAAGTTGGAGGCTCTTGAAGGCACACTCCATATCACTGCTACAATAATCGAAAATTTACAGTATAGCTAAAACAATGTAATAAAGGATAAATAAAAGATAGAAAAACCTCAAAAAAATTACAAGGTATACATATATAATAAACTAAGGTGATGGTGGGGTAAGTGCATAATCGTCTCGTTAAATGCAAACGCTTAACTGGTAAGAGCTACCTTTACGGAGCATGAAGCCTAAACACTTATAAGCCTAACAAAATATATCAGAAATCAGACACAAAAGTTCATTAAGTTTGGAACTCTTACTATCATGTTTCGTCTTGGCTAATCCGGACTAGTGAATTAAAACAAAAATTATTTTTTTCAATGCAGTTAATCTTTTACTTCACATGACTTAATGAAGATTGTCAAGTGTGAATCTCAGACAAGCTTTCACTTTTTTCGATGATTACACCAGTATAAGAATCTTACGGAAACCCAACTATTTTGCACTCCGCTTCTGCTTGAATAATAAGTCTTCCAGATACCTTAAGGCAGGGGCAAGTGCTTCAAGTACTATCAAGTACTATTCAATTAAATTATCAATCTCAACAAAATGGACCTGGTTGAAATGCAGGCTTGAATTTAATATTTAAACACAATCGTCCAAGGAACATTTAAAAAAAATAGAGGTAATATCTAGCTTCAAAAATAAAAAATTTACATTCCTGTAAAGTCGAACTTCTGGTTTCAAATGATTTGAAAAAATCCATTGTTAAGTCGTATGTAAAAGCTGAGATACCAGCCATTTATTGAACAATTTAAAATGTCAAATGACTTTTTTGACCTTTGTTCACATTGTCTAACGAACTCTAGTTAAACGATACATTTTATGAAGGATCGTTTAAGAAATGATCTATTGCTAAATGGAGACATTTAGACTGGCTGCGATAGCACCAGGAGTTGGATTGAAGCTAATGATGCCGCATACCATGATGAGCTAGCTGCCTCTATCTTACAACTTGTTGGCTCAAGCAACTAGTGTTGTCTCTGCGTGACTGTCCTACTTTCCCTCCTAGCTTCTGCATTCATTACAGATTGTTTCTTGAAAAATTTAGAACTGACAGAATTCAAATGAAAATTTTTTCTTACTACGTTATATTGTAATGGATTTCAACGGCTTAAGAAGGTAGTGATGTATCGAAAAAAAAGAGAAAACAAAAAAACGAGACTTCTTTAATAAGCATTGCTGCTCTAAAATTCTAATTTATTATAAGGTAATTTAATAGAAGTTTTAATTATTATTTTCTTAATTTCTTAATTTTTCTTAACATAAAGTCCATCGTAAGGCACCGAAAAAATTAGCCCATAAAAGGAGAATTTCTCCTGAGCCATACTCCCCAAAACTCAACTTCTGTATAAAAGTTCTTGTTTTCAACCCAATAACGATTTTATCCCAATAATTATCACGTTGAGAAAGTCTGTTGGAAATTTATTTAAAAAAATAAACTTTCGCGTCGGGACTAACATTCCAAATTAACTCCACGCTATTTCATTATATAGTTTGGCAGCACTAATTATTTTCTATTAATTTCATATAAAAAACACAGGAGAGAGGTCCTCGCTTCCCAAGACCACAAGTCACAAATTAGATCTTAACTCAATACTTTACTTCATCATGCTTCTAATTTTAGTATATATTAGAGGGGCCCCGAGATTTGTATTGTTTCGGGACCTCTATATATCTTTTAATCCGGCCCTATTTGTAATTTGAATATTTGTGATTATGTAGTAAGTATTACGGTGTAGAATGTTTAGGTGCTGACTAGATGAGTTTGATCACGGGTGTCATGCACGCGACCCCCGAGGTAATTTTTGTGGCCTATAATGTTCTGAAATAAAGTGAATCAAAGACATTAATTACATAATATGTTTTAATATTCTCTCCATATTCCTCAATCCTCATCAGTTGACATCCGCATGATGGTATAGAAGGATCAATCTAATTAGGAATTGATAAATTATTTGCCACTTCTATAAATTTATTTTATTGAAGACTAGTTTCGAGTGTTGTACATTCATCCTCAGTTCTAAAAACACACAAAAAATTCAAAAATAAGCAATTCATAATATATTTTGGTGTTATTATACATATTAAATTAGATTAATATAAATCAGTATTATAAAACATTTATGAATTTAATAAAGACAAGAAATCAAATACATGTTGGTACTCACCAAGGTTTAAATGGATTATATCTTTATATATAGTTTCTTCTCGCATTGAACTAGCAATGAAAGAAAGAAAGGTATGTAGGAGGTTTTTGGTAAACGGTTTAAGGGTCAGGGTTTTTCCAGTAATGCCAGTGAGTAATTGTTTTTTCAGTTATAGATGGGAATAAATTTAAGATTGGACTATTGGAGATATTTATTTGGTCATTTAAGCAAAAATATGGATTGGATTTGAAGGATTTTATTATTTCAAGTGCTTCATATATATTTAATTTGAGACTGTTTTCAACGTGATGCATAAATTTAACTCCTGAGTCTTTGATGAATTTATGATTATTTTCATTTAAATGAATTGCAATTCATTTAAATGAAAATAATGATGTGTCGTGTTTGTTAGTGTTGTTTTTAGAGGATAAGACGTTAATACCTCTTCTATATAGAGGGAGGGGAAAGATTGGGGACTGACTTCTCTATTAATATTATTTTTAATTTTCCAATGAAAAATATGGATATCAAATTCCATCAATATCAGTCTTGTCTACGTATACAAATTACAAGCGTTTGCATTTTTTGTGATAAAATATCGTGAGAATTTTATTAATTCCGTGTTTTTAAATGAACCTATTTCCCGATCATTTCCATAGTTTTATCTTTTATACTCATTTTGTTTAACTTTTTTTAAAATATATAGCACAGCTTACTGTAATTTAAACAATGTTATGTAAGTGATATAAAGCCTATTGATCATTTAATTTTTTTCATGAATTTTAATCAATTTTTTTTTTCAAACAATAAATAGAATATATAAAGTCATTAATATAATTTATAATATGTAATTTTAAATCTCAAATTGAGCATCAGACTTATTGGGAAATGCACTGACAATTTAAATAAATCGATTAATTAAAAAAATACATCATGGATCACCTAAAATCTTCCTCAATACCTACGTTCGGCTTTACATGTCCAGAAATGTTGTTGTGCATTGGCGTTACTTATTCTTACGATTTCAAATGGAATGGAAGACGATGTTATTAATTTTAGATGATGTAGTTCCGTAAAAGTAGGAAACTTTTATCGCTAAACAATCCTAAATAATGATTACCGATTATACTAGGTCATTATCTAGTGTGGATGATCTTAACAGAAGTGTTTGCATAGATAACAGAACTAGCTCCTTTAAAGGAAACATGGGGCATAACCTTCAGCAGGAAAACAAAGAAAGTTTTGCTCTTGCAATCAATTTACTGATTCCGTAATAGAAATCAGTGAATTTCCAATTGACTTGAAAATGCAATCAGGTCTAAACATTTCCAAAACTCTGAGGTATAAACAGGGACAATACGACAAGATGTTTCAATGGAAGGTTCCAGATAACAATGGGTCTACGATAGCAGCGGTCGTATAGGGATTGCTATCCGTTTCTGTCTTTGTCTATTCAATAGGTCTGCTGATAGTCATAATAATAAGGCCATCGAATCGAAAGGAAAAATATTAAATAACTAAACCATTTTATACATATAAAAAATAAAACAATATGTAACAGAACTTTATTTATTTCAATACAAAATTTATTAGGGCACTTTAACCAATGCGGTTCATGTTTGCATGCATTAAAAAATATAAAAAGTCTAATGAATTAAAAAAATCATGAGCTCAAATTAATTACAAACGAAATTGGAAATGATGATTGTAATGAATCATCAATACGAGAGAAATTCAATTATAGTTAAATGTAATCAACTGGAATTAAAATATACAGATTATTGAATGATTATAGTTGACTCCTGAAATTACGAAAATGAACTGTCGGGCATAGCCATTTCTTCTAATGTCGAATTTTTAAATTCACAGTTTCAAATCTGGTTTTCAATATTTTTTTAATGGCTTGAATAGAATAAAAATATTTGGAAGAACAAAAGAATATTTTTAAACTGAATACCTAAACCATCTTTAATTAAATTGAATATACCTAAGCTTGCATTTAACGATAAGTTTAACAAAATTATCAGCTTCAGGGATTGAATAAATAGGTCAAAATGATAATTTTATCGCCTCGTTTCCTTTGTAATGCCAACAAGTCCCGCTGAGTGCAGCAGGAGCACTGAACGAAAGAGGTCTCGCGCACTGAACACTGCTTCTGATAATTAATGGGTGATCAGATAACGTTCTAACTTTAACGGATAGTACGAAACTTTGTATCGTAAGGCATCATTTTAATAGTATGATTATCCCTCATCCTCCCATCATTAACGCGCATCTGGTTTAGAAGAAAGTCTGTTGCGGTAATTTTTGTAGAATTTTGTGGCAGTATCTCAAACTGTTATGACGTCCCGTTTAGATAGAGGAAATGGAGACAAATATTATTACTAGGTTAATTTTACAATAACTATAATTAACTGTGGGCAATTGATTAAACAGAGAATAATTTTAATTTAGAATTTTAAAAGGTATCTTTTTGACAATTTTGGCAGAAATAGTATTAAAACTGTATGCATTAACTGTTATATATAATAATGTATGCACAGTCATTTCATTAGCTACAACGGATTTAAAATAAGTCTTATTATGAAAAGGTATCCATAAAATAATTTTGTGTGTGAATATATATATATATATATATATATATATATATATATATATATATATATATATATATATATATATATATATATATATATATATATATATATATATAAGATAATTAGGTATAAGATAATATTATATTTAACTTAAATTGTTAGTAAAAGATTATCTTGTGTTAAATTTTCAGGAAAAGAAATATCCAAACTTTAATGCTTCATTTTTCTTATATATATATGTATATATATATATATATATATATATATATATATATATATATATATATATATATATATATATATATATATATATATCTATGGTCGAGCTCAAATTAAGAGGAAAAGTGGGTTACTTTATTAAAAAATATATTCGACAGTTCTGTCATGTTTCTGCGTTAGCTCAATAAGACTAATCCTCCAATAATTGGTCATGTCTCGCTTTTCTAATGAACAAGTATTGTATTAAATATACAGTTTTGTTTCATCAAGCTTCTCATTCATTCATTTACACTGCCCACCCCTAGTGGTGATTTAAATTTAAAGAAATGGTCTATTATGAAAAGTAATGTATTCATAATATATAATGCTACTACATACATAAAACCTGTATGAAAAATACTCCTTTCACTGTTCTATTTTTTTGGAGTAACCCTTAGTTTAAATTCTGTATTCGTTTTTTAACTTTTAGTACTTATTTGTTTATTTATTGGGATTTTATATCCTTGTGTACTCAAACTAGAAGAGAAAGGTAGGTTTATTCTAGATTTATATTGAGTATTCGCCACGAAATAAAAGCCAACCTCCACATGTATTTATTTCCGTGTCGTTTGGAACACAAGCATACTCGAATATTTATTAGACCATTGAGCCATTTGTATTTAAGGGAACGAGAGGTTTCCGATACTTTAAAATTATTTATTCAACCAACATTTCGAAAATCTCTTTCCGTCTTCAATACTTTTAGAGTTTATATTTATTCCAAGGTTATTTATGATTTTCTTTCATATTTTTTCAAAAAGATTTTATATTTATTCTTTTAAACATCACAGTTTTGAAAATGTTTTGGAAATTATGAATACTTTTGGCTGATAAGGAAATACAATAAAAACAGCAAAAAATGAAAATAATAAACCAAAAGCTTTTATAGATGTAGTTTTTTTTAACTTGTTTTTTAATGCCTTTTTACGCTGATTCCAAAACACCTTACATTTCTACTCAATTTATAAATGGATTTGAACCCTTAGTTTAAATTCTGTATTCGTTTTTTAACTTTTAATACTTATTTGTTTATTTATTGGGATTTTATATCCTTTTGTACTCAAACTAGAAGAGAAAGGTAGGTTTATTCTAGATTTATATTGAGTATTCGCCACGAAATAAAAGCCAACCTCCACATGTATTTATTTCCGTGTCGTTTGGAACACAAGCATACTCGAATATTTATTAGACCATTGAGCCATTTGTATTTAAGGGAACGAGAGGTTTCCGATACTTTAAAATTATTTATTCAACCAACATTTCGAAAATCTCTTTCCGTCTTCAATACTTTTAGAGTTTATATTTATTCCAAGGTTATTTATGATTTTCTTTCATATTTTTTCAAAAAGATTTTATATTTATTCTTTTAAACATCACAGTTTTGAAAATATTTTGGAAATTATGAATACTTTTGGCTGATAAGGAAATACAATAAAAACAGCAAAAAATGAAAATAATAAACCAAAAGCATTTATAGATGTAGTTTTTTTTAACTTGTTTTTTAATGCCTTTTTACGCTGATTCCAAAACACCTTACATTTCTACTCAATTTATAAATGGCCGAGTTATGGGCATATAACATCTTTAATCGGCAATTATTATAGATTTTTTTTTTCATTTTTTTTTTTTTTTTAATTCCTTGTTACGCTGATTCCAAAACACCTTGCATTTCCTCTATATCTTTATAAACGGTCGAGTTATGGGTCTATAAGATCTTTAATCGGTAATTATACAGATTTTTTTTTAATGCCGTGTTACGCTGACTCCAGAACACCTTACATTTCCTCTCTATCTTTATAAACGGCCGAGTTATGGGTCTATAAGATCTTTAATCGGTAATTATACAGATTTTTTTTTAATGCCGTGTTACGCTGACTCCAGAACACCTTACATTTCCTCTCTATCTTTATAAACGGCCGAGTTATGGGTCTATAAGGTCTTTAATCGGTAATTATACAGATTTTTTTTTAATGCCGTGTTACGCTGACTCCAGAACACCTTACATTTCCTCTCTATCTTTATAAACGGCCGAGTTATGGGTCTATAAGATCTTTAATCGGTAATTATACAGATTTTTTTTTAATGCCTTGTTACGCTGATTCCAGAACACCTTACATTTCCTCTCTATCTTTATAAACGGTCGAGTTATGGGTCTATAAGATCTTTAATCGGTAATTATACAGATTTTTTTTAATGCCTCGTTACGCTGATTCCAGAACACCTTACATTTCCTCTCTATCTTTATAAATGGCCGAGGTATGGGTTTATGAGATCTCTAATCGGCCGGCATTTTGAAACAAACAGACGGATGGTAATGTCGAGTACCGAAGATCACCCCGGGGTGACCTGTGACATTGGTACCGAATATCAAGAAAATCGGTGCAGTAGTCTCGGAGAAAAGTCGCGGAAGACGTACGGCGTACGGATTTTTTTTATTCGATATTTGAATTTTGAGAGGGGTCACACAATTTTTTTCCTTGGTCGATTCCAAAGGTCTATTATTAAAAATAATAAACCAAAAGTATAGAACACAAAACATATTTTATAGGTATTAATACTCCTATAAATTGTAAACCACATTCAATTTAGTGGCGTGTTAGCTACCAAAGCGAAATTTAAAGTAAACCGGATGGTTTTATGTGCTTGTTTTTTTAGATCTTCTATGAAGATACCTAATTAGTTTATTTTTTAAGTATAGTTCCTGACGATAGACAAGAATGATCGTCCTGATCAAGGACGATTGGATAGAAAATGGCAATCAATGGCAAGCACTAACTCTAAAGCCCGTAAAAGTTTCGAAATTCGAAACCTTTCTTATTGATAAGGGTATGAGAAAGAAACATCAGTCGTAAGAATCAAACTTAAAAACTGTATGAATTTGTTTATAAACAAATGTTATAGTGACAAGATTATTTTTTCCATTTTGGTTTATAATTTTCAATAATGAAACTTCTTAATCGACCAAGAAAAAAAAAGAAAAAAAAAAAACTCTCCCCCGCACTCTCTCCCAAAAAAATGATGTTTTACGCTTCAAGATTCGTAGAATCCAATAATCGAATTTAACAAAAAATAAACATCCGTCCGCCTCACAGTGTCTCATAAATGAATTGTGCTTTTTAGCATTCAACCTCAGCTTGTTAGAAACAGCCAAGTGACTTATTCGATTCAAGTCCTCCTGGAGTCTTCTTGTGGCTAATAATAGGTCAGAGGGCGGGAAGGACAGGTATATTTGGAAATCGTCAGCATAGATATGCTATTGGGGGTGATGGATAAGAAGGGGAAGGTCATTAATATAAATAGCAAATAGAGTAGGAGACAAAGAGGAACCCTGAAGGACACCAGAGGAGAGCCAGTGTCTTGGAAGGAGGTGGACCTGGAACGACTACATACTGCGCCCGATCTGAGAGGAAGGATTGGAACCAGCGCATAACACAGTTGGATAAAGGAAGACTTGGTAGTTTCTTAAGGAGGATGTTATGGTCAATTGTTTCAAAAGCTTTGGAGAAATCTAAAAGGATGAGGATGGTCAGGCTTTGGTGTTCAATGGCGGTTTAGAGGTCGTGGGTTATTTTCAGTAGAGTGGATAGTGTTGAGTAGCAAGCAGGAAAGCCAGATTGGACAAGGTTAATGAGGGAACGTTCTTCTAGGAAGTTTGAAAGTTGAATTTGTACAAGGCGTTCCAGTGGTTTTGAGAGGTTAGAGAGGAGAGAAATAGGACGGAAGTCATGGTGAGAGCAAGGATTTGTAATTTTATTTAATGGACTAGGACAGTTTTCCATGAAGAGGGGGATATGCAATATGTAGAGAAAAGTTGTAAATATGATGGAGAAGGGGCATAAGGGTTGGAAGACAGGATTTTATTAGCTTTACTGGGATATTGTCAGGACCATAATCATTGGTGTGGGATTTAGTGGAAAATAATTCGTCATATGATATGAAAAAAAGAAGATTTCTCGGTTGAAGGTATGATGTTCAATATAAGCAGTAGGTAGAAGGACTAGAAGTAGAGAATAAGAAACAGCCATTGGAAGGGAATGTTAACATGGAGTTAACAGGGAGTGTAAACAGTTCATATGAAGGATTCATATGAAAGGAGGTCCAAATTGCGATATGAAACAACTTTTGGAGTAAAGGATTTGACGGGTAGGTCGTATGAAATCTGGATCAGGTCGTGTGATGAAAGAAAAGGAACAGTATTCTGGGAAAAAGAGAGGATTTTCATGGGTGAATCAGAAATGTGAAGGTCAGAAAGGTGAATCAGAATAGTGTGTGTGATGGGTAGGAGAATAGGGAACGAGGTAAAGATTCATGGAAAACACTAGATCCATAAGAAAGGGTTTATCACTGGATTCAGATAGCATATTAATGTTGAAATCACCAGAGATAATGATATTGGAATAGGTATAAACCATTTGGACAAGGGAGGATTCGAAGGTGTTGTCGAATGGGACACGAGGAGGTTGGTAGACAATGGCATATAACAGAGGAGAAGAGATAGTTGACATTTCAATAAACATATATTTTATGTAAGGAAAGGAAGGAGAAGGGGATTGAAGTAGGATTTTGACCTTTAGACTGCCATGAACATATAGCCCGACATCACCTCCCATGCGATCAGGTCTATCATGTCGTAGGAAAGAGTAATTAGGAAGGTATACTAGAGAAGAAGGGATAAAAGGTTTTAGCCAGGTTTCCGCTACTGCTATTATGTGATAAAAATTATCAAGGAAATATTGTTGAAATTCATCCTAGTGGGCAATAAGAAATTGTGCATTAACCTGACTGGAGTTTAGGATCTTAGTCATAACTGTGGGTGTGAGAAAGTAGAATACTAGAAGGATCTAGGTTGAGGAATAGGATATAACAACTTTTTATGCAGTATTAAATTTTAAGATATGATAGAATGTGAATATAGATTAAGAATTGAAACAAGAATATTGATGAATTTCTAGTATGAAAAGAATATAAAAATAGATTTTCAACAAAAATAAAATTATATGAAAAGAAAAAATATGAATAATATATATTAGAAAAAGAAAAAGGCTATGAGTAATGTGTCAATAAAATAGTAATATGGGTAGCCAATAAAAATAAATAAAATATCTTCAATATGAAAAAGTAAAATATCCTCAATATAAAAAAATAATATATAGTCGATATAAAAAATAATATATCTTCAAAGTAAACCAATTGAATGCCTTCAATAAAAAAAAAATAGAATAATTTCAATGTTGAAAAATAAAATGATTGCATCATTGAGGTGCATGCCAGACTCAGTTGAAGAAGTCCAAGCGCCAGGCTTACCTAGTGGTGCTTATTAGTATCACTAACGTAAAAGCGGTGCGACTGTCCAGCCGAGGTGACGTGTGGAGAAGTCCCTTTTGGTTTTGCTCTGACGCACGAGCTCGTCTCTTATGGTCTGTCTCACAAATCGTGCGATTATAGGACCAGGAGCTCCTTCTTGTTTAGGCCTGAGCCTTACGACGTGGTCCAAATCGTCCGGACTCAACTTAACGTCCAGACCTGCACCGACGTTGAGTATTGTGCCTACAATAGAACAGAACAGGACGAATCAGGATTCTATACAAATGGTTTAGTCTGTCTAGAGAGAATGTGAACCGATGAACTGGTTTCTCAGCCCAAAGTAACATCGGTTGGCAGAGACGATTTTCCTCTTCTTGGCTGGTCTTCTGTCATTATCTTGGGTCACCAAGGAGCCCAGGTACACAAAATCTTGGATCTTTTCAAAGCTGCACTCACCAAAAGATACACTCTCATTCGGACCAGGCACTTTCTCAGTCACAAGATACTTCGTTTTCGCCTGGTTTACTTCAAGCCCTGCCGGCTCTTATTGGTGATGTCGAAATTGTCTTCATCATCAATGCAGCATCCATCTTCCCTAACTGCTATAATTTTTATTCAGTTGCATAACAGAGTTCTCTTGCTGATCACTTTCTCAATAAAGGCTCGATTTTTCTTCGTTTTGATTTGGGACTACATTCCTTAAAACTTTTTGAAGGCCTGCCAAAAGACGTTGAATGCAAATTGAGATCAGGTAAAGCCTGGTTTGAAATTTCAATTTCTTTATCCAAACATTTTTTATGCTTTCGCTGTAATTTGGTGAGGCTACAATTGGACTGAATTCAGTTTCGCTTCAGAACTTTAAAAAACAAAAATAAGTATTAAAGCAGTTCTTCTCTTTGACATTTAGGAGGAACTCTTTATCTGTTCAATTAATTTATTTTTTGGCCCTTAAAAAAATATAGAGTTCATTTCTTTTAATTACATGTTTCGCAACTGAAATGAATAAAATTATATAATTGCAACTGAACCAAAATGATCCAGTTGAATTTGATAAATATATAAAATACGTGGCTTGCATGAACAGGAAATATACATAATACGAAGTTCTCAGAAGTTCCGAGATCGTATTAACATTTTAAAATCTGTATATTAGTGATCTTCATTTGAATGTCTACTCAACTTGTACTAGAGTTTGAATCCATATTTTAGAAAAAATCTAAACCTAAAGATGTGGAATTTATTAGCGTTAACAATTGCAATCACAAAAATATAATACCAGCTAAGACGATCTAGAGGAATTAGGCATCCACTCTTTAATTGTACAGGCCAACGATGAAAAAACTTTTGTACTGAAAATACCTTATCCCTATAGTTTTTAGTGTGTTGAATCCAAATGTGATATTAAAAAAGCTGTATCAACCACAATTTCTTCACATTTTATAGTTAAATTTATTAAATTAAGCGATTTTTAAAGAATTGAACAGCTTTCAGTCTTAGGCCTCATGAAACAATTTGTAAAGGCTTTGCCTAATTATGGACCATGTTTCAAGTATCTCTGCCAGAAGTTTCCACGCCTTTCAGAAGCTAAACTAAAAGAAGGCGCTTTTGTCGGACCTGACATTAGAAAAATGATATTTGAAGTTAACTTTGAATCCACAATGACCTTAAATGAGAAAGAAGCATGGGTATCATTCAAGCAAGTCGTTTTAAAGTTCTTGGAAAATGAAAAATACCCAGAGTATGTTTCTATTGTAGCTAACATGTTACAGAAGTTTAAAATGTTAGGATGTTTGATGAGCCTGAAACATACGGAAAACTATGGGTGATACAAAAAACTAAGGCCAGATTTAGATACAGCACATAAAAATCTATAAAGATCAACTATTAAAGTTAAAAAAGTTTTCAAAAAAATTTTTTTTGTTGGCCTGTGTTTTTTATCTTGGCTTGGTGTCTTGGCTTGGTGGCTTTACACTCGGATAATTCGGTTATATCTAATATCCCTGATCCCTAGCCTCACTTTAGAATTCAATTTTATAACAAATATCTTCTATCAATTTTTTTACTTTCGTCCCGCTTGATAGTGTTGGACAGCCCACAGTGCGCATTTTTATTCCGAGACTGGCCAATTTTTTTTAAGATTTAGTGCCAGTCAGAGGCCAGTCAGTATGTTACTCATAACAATCCGATTTTATTTCGAAATGACAGCCGGTTAGATGTTGCTCTATGTTAATGGGCGTTTGAGGAAAAATATGAAGTGTTTAGAAAAATTTTTTTTTTTTTTAGACTGGGCCATGATTATGAAACACTTTTAATTATGTTATTAATAATCAATAATAAATCTAACAAACAAATAATAATAATTAATAAAAACTATAGTGTTATAATTTGAAGGCTTTTTTTCTTGTTTTTGATTGTAATAATTGCAAAATTTATCTTAAAAATAACGATGAAGTGCTTGTATGTTAAATTAAAATCATGTTAAGTCCTTTGACATAAAAGTATACGAAGCCTATTTTTCTACAAACCGGGCTATATTTACAATCCTCTGCTTGATCTTTTTTTCTTTTTTTTCAAGCATCTCATCTATATTTGGTCTGAGTAGTGCTCGGAACTTAAAGATATTAGTTTCCCAAAGTGGTATTGGGCTAATATGAAATAGTTCTTCATTTGGTATAAACGTATTTGGAGTTTGAGTATTTCTCTGTCCATTTCTTTACTGTAGTTGTGATCAGTTTTAATAGAATATTTTAATTTATAAATTTTCTTTCCCTTTTAACTGTAAATATTACAATTATGTAGTTTAGTGAATATGATCTAGAAGATTCGACCATAAATATTGATTAGTTCGGTAAAATTGCAAGAAGATCTTTGATTCTGAATGGGATGGTGAGGTGTGGGACAGGTGCTAACTATTCCCATTAATATTCAATACTGTAGATTGCTAGTCAATTAATATTCAACAAAACTCCACTGATCGAACTTAGGCATCTGCATGATCCCCTAGTCAATTATAATTATAATGCTAAACGTCCATTTGACTTCACTAATTATTGAATTATTGGCATTTAGCATTGCAATGAAACTTTTTAAATTCATTAGATCGTACTGCCATTCAGTTTTTAAAAATATTCATAAAATCTAAATGTGTCTAATATTTAGCAATACGATTTTTAATTCGTCTAGCAATAGAAAAATAAAACAAGACGAAATCCTGAATCGTTATAAATATATGCCTTCATTAAACATCCCTGTCATTTAATTGTGGCTACAAATTTTGATCAAAAACATAATGTACTCGCCAATAACATGATTTTATGTATTTATCGTAGCTTGAACCTTCAGTTAATTATTCCAGCTAGAATGAAAGGATTTATCATATATCCCGTTCTTTCTTTTATATTTTCCAGAGATAATTTATAGAAGGATAAAGATTATTTTATATTTCATTAAGTTGCTATTGCAGTTGGACTCCAGAGATCATTGATATGATTTATGAAAACGTTTTATTTGATTTTATAGTTAAAATACCTATTTTATTAGAGTACATATTACACAAACAATATTCAAAGCTTTAATCCGTTTGCCATTCTGTCAGCACTAATAAAATAAAATTACTTTGTCCTTCTTCCATGAAGCCTTACAGCACAAGGGTTCAGCACTTTCATCATTTCTGATACCATTTTTCCTGTTCTTCTGGCCTTTGTTTTTTTTCTTTTTTTTAATGATAATTATTTATTAGAATAATTATTTTTGTTCAATGTCGTAATTGTTTTGTTGTTATTGTTGTAATTTTTGTGATGTATTTCTGTGTTTTAGCTCAAATAATGTTTTCGTATTTCGTTCAGTTGAAATCTTAAATTAGTATGTAATACCTTTTGTTTTCTTTAAATAATTTTTTGAAATTTTTTTGAGCGAATTCGTTATAACTGTACGGAAATTGTTATTAATATTTTTTATTTCTTGTGTCATATTTATCAATTTAGACCATAATATCTTGAGAAATGTAATCTTGAGAAAAAATTGCAGACTTACTAAAATTTGATTTTTATTCTATTTATCTAAAAGTCAGATGAACAGTTCCAACAATAATTTGGGGTTTATCGCTAAATAGTTACAAACTTGCTTATAGTTAAAAGCCTGCCGTATACGGTCATCGGTAAAATATTTCGTCTGGGGGGCCTAGTTACTATTCACATGAGCTTCTAGATTTATTTTCGTGTAGAACTCAGTAGGTCAAGACACGTGGCCATTTCTGTCAACTCTATTTTCTAGCGTATTTTGTCAGGAGTAAAGCCACATTTAAAAACCTTTTACTCATGACTTTTTAAAGTGCAACATAGTTATGCTAAAATTAACATATTGTTTATTAATATCAATATCCTTCTGAATAAAAAATATCAAAGAGCGAAGGACGATCATATAAATGATAACAATTTGAAATGGCCTGCAAACCTCCTAGTGTTTCTGGAGTAACGTTGTGAACAGTGCTCAATGTTCTCTGCACGAAGGACGAGTAGCCAGCTAGTATCTCGCAAATATCAGTTCATTAACGTACCATAACAAACAAAAGTGTAAGCGTTCAAGGGCGTATCTAGATGGGGGCTAACCCAGCAAATGCAGATGGGCAGGTGGAGGGCAGATAAAAAAAAAAAAAAAAAAAATAGTAATAAATATATACAACCAATTTCTGAAAAATTGACTGACAGTGACAGGTTGAAAGAAATTAATTACGAAATAAAAGCTCTAGCTCGACCTGTCAGAGAAGTAATAGGAAAGTTATTTATCCCCCTCCCTTTTTTGTTTTAAACTGGTTACGCCCTTTTATCAGTCACTTTAGGTCGGTTATGACTTACTCATTTTTTATTTTTTACATGTATTTCTATATGCTTGTGCTGCATATAAAACATCCTTAAAAGAATTTTTTTTGAAAATCTTTAAATGCTTAGTGAGCCAAAACTTGTGTCAAAAAAACTTTTTGTAGTTTAGGAGATCGTGAAATCCTTAAAAATATGGTCGAAGGCAACGAAACCTCTTTAAAATTCCGTTGTTTTTTTTGTATTCATGAGACCCTTGAACATATTATTAAATTGCATTTTCAATACTATATTGGATTGGATTCTAATATGCTTAGTCTATTACTATTGTTCTTATACCATAGATAGTTGAAGATATAAAAAATAATTTTCCAGGACTATTTTACCATTTTAAAAATTGGCGCAATGGCTAAAGGGGTCTAAAGGTCACTGAAGACCATTATACTCCAACCGCTCCAGACTAAATGGACTGATGAGCGAATGGAATTCCATTAGTTCTAAACTCCATCGCACCATATCAAAATATAATCGACTTTGAGTGGGGAAAACTGATGGAGTGAAACAAGGGACAGCACAGTTTTTAGGCTTTTATAAAAATTGCTGGTCAATAAATACAGTTTGATTGTATAAAATATGTTACAAAATTATTGATATGACTAATTTACAGTTTTGTTTATTTGTTATTATTGATTATACTATTAAATATAAATTTTAATTAAAAGGAAATAAATATTTGTAGTGCCTTTACAGCCTATATTAGCTTAAAATGTCCGATATTTTTTTAGGAGGAGATAAAGATTAAATAATTAAATGACTATTTAAATGTTCTTCCTGTTGTGGAGAAACTATTTATATCCCATAAATCTCAAGAGTTATATTAAACCCGTACATTGAAATATATTTAAACTGTAATTAGCATAAAATACGAATTTAGGTGTACATGTGAACATGTCGTTAGCTACCTGTCGTTAGAAAATAGAACAATGGAGTGGAGTCAGTGAGGCCCTTAAAACCTTCTAAACTATATATACTAAAGTCACTCCACTGTATCGTTCCATTTGACGTGATCGCCAGTATTCACCTAAAGATCTCCTGAATATCTATTCTAGCGTATATTATTGATAAGGTGAAGAAAGAAGTGGTATGTTTCTTCACTAAAATAACTGATCATCTGTAGAACTATTCAAGCTTGTCATTCTAAGCCTCATATTAGACTTATCATCCTCTTCCTCATATATAACTGATTCATCCTTTGAATCAACTCTCTACAATTATATTCCTCTCTATCACAATATAATAATTTCCGGTGACTTTAATACCAATCTCCTATCTGATTCCAACGACATACTCTACCTTGAAAATCTCTTTTTCTCCCTCCATCTCTTCATTGTCCCATTTTCTCCTACCCATCACACTTGCCGGTCCGACACCTGGTTAGATCTGCATGTCATCGAATCAGCACGTAATCTCCTTTCCTTTTCTCAACTACCTGTCCCGTTTCCATCCTCTCATGACTTAATCCAAATATTCTACAATATCGAAACTCCTACGATCCTCCCTAAAACCATAACTTTCCGTAACCTAGACGCCCTCATCCATGAAAATATTTTACCTGACCTTGAAACGCTGCAGTGGAATGAAATATATTCCTGTTCTTCCATTGATTCCATGGTTGATACCCTCACCTCTAATCTCATCCACATCCTTGATAAGCATGCCCCACTCAAAACCTCTACTTTCCGTGGATGTGTCAATAAATTAAAGATATGCAAAGAAGGCGTGAGGCAGCCCGTAGACGCTTTAGACGCACAAGGCTAGCAGATGACTACCAAGCGTTGAGGGTACTCCGCAATTTGGCACAGGCAACTGTTAGGAGAGCGAAATCCAACTACTATCGTGAAGCCCTCTCCTCTGCTCCCGATGCTAAATCAAAATGGAAACTCCTTCGCAAACTCTTCCTTTGTAAATCCTCTCTCTCACCAGTCTTCCCAGTTTCACCTGATGAATTGAATTCATACTTTTTATCAGCCTCCTCTAACACTTCTCCAACTCCTCCTTCCTGCTTTTCCTTAGTTCCGTCATTCAACTCCGATAATTTTTATTTTTCCTACATCTCCCCTACTGATCTTATTTCATCCATAATGAAATCTCACACCAATTCCACTGGGCCTGATGGAATACCTATTAAATTGTTAAAATTATGTCTCCCCGAAATCCTTCCAGTTCTTCTCTTCATTTATAATTTCTCCCTCCAAAACTCAGTATTTCCTACCTCGTGGAAAAAAGCCTTAGTCCATCCTATTAACAAAATCTTCAATCCTATATCTCCTAAAGACTATCGCCCAATTTCCATCCTCTCTAACCTTTCCAAACCTCTAGAAAGAATAGTCCAATCACAAATATCAAAAGTCCAAACTACTTGATCCTCTCCAATCCGGCTTCCGTCCCAGTTTCTCCACACAGTCCGCGCTAGTCAAAATCACCACTGACATACATACCGCAATGGACCGAAAAAAAATAACTGCATTAATACTCCTTGACTTTTCTAAAGCATTCCCTGGACCATTATATCCTTTTTGCCAAATTAAAATCACTATCCTTTTCCAACAGCTCTATCCAATGGTTCAAATCTTTCCTTTCCGATCGGACTCGAGCAGTTACCATTCCTAATCAACCCCTATCTTCCTTCCTTACCTTGTCCTCGGGAATAGCCCAAGGTTCGAGTATTTCCCCACTGCTTTTCAATACCTATATCAATGATCTTCCTAATTCAATCCACCACTGTTCCCACCACTTATACGCCGACGACTTCCAAATCTATTTATCCTTTCCTCCTTCTGAGCTATTAGTAGCGTTTGCCAGGATCCAGAAAGACCTAGATAGAATCAGTGCCCGGGCAAACCTGAATAGATTAAGATTAAACGCTATGAAAACTCAAGCCATTGTCATAGGTTCCTATTCCCTCCTCAGATCCAATGACACTTTTCCTACTTTAATCCTAAATGATCACCCCATCACGTTCAGCTCCTCAATTAAAAACTTGGGTATTACTATCGACCAAACCCTTTCCTGGAAGCCCCACATCGCTCTAATTTCCCGACGGTCAATAAGTACCCTTAAATTATTCCATCGTTCTCCACATCTTCTTCCAGAACCTACCCGCAAAACTCCTTGTGTCCTCTATTATCTTTCCTCACTTTGACTACGGATGTGTGGTATACGGGGGCCTCTCGAATGTGCTCGGGGACAGATTGAAGCGGATCATGAACTGCTTTTTAAGACTTGTCATCGGCACCTCGAGACAATGTGTCCCACCTTTACGGCGAGTTAAAGTGGCTCTTCCCCTGCAACCGTAGACAATATTTCCTCGGATCTTATCTATACCAAACTATCACCCTTCCTACATCTATAGCCTCCTACAATTCAAATCCTCGGTCCACGCACTGGAAACAAGATCTCGCCTTTCTGACCTCCATACTCCCTCCCACAGAACCAAAACATTCGAACGCTCCTTTCTCGCCCGCTCCTCTACCCTTTGGAATTCCTTTCCTTCTAATATCCGCCATACTTCTTCTCTATCCTCATTCAAATCCCTCCTTTTCCAACACCTTCTTTCTCTCCAAAATGATGCTCTCTAATTGCGAAATTTCAGTTTAGGATTAATATCTGGATAAGAAGTGATTATATAATAGTTTTTTAATGTACAAACTTCAACTTTGCTAATAAATTCATTGTTTTTGTATTTTACATTTTCTCTGTTTTTATTTATTTTTTCTTGTTTTTTTTTCCTTGTTTTTTGTTTGTTTGTTCAAATTAATTATATTT
Source organism: Rhaphigaster nebulosa (assembly GCA_948150685.1). Taxonomy (NCBI): domain Eukaryota; kingdom Metazoa; phylum Arthropoda; class Insecta; order Hemiptera; family Pentatomidae; genus Rhaphigaster; species Rhaphigaster nebulosa. Next base: position 126,272,650 of record OX411306.1, read on the forward strand.
TTCGATAAAAAAAGTTATTTATTTGCTTATTTATTTTACTGAAGATATTGTAAAAATTAACTGATCTGCATTTTGTATTCTTATGGCCAGATAATATTACTGTTTTATTTGTTCATTCATGTTATTCTTAAGAGACCTAGTCCCAGAATAAAGTTCTTTTATCTGTCTATATATATATATATATATATATATATATATATATATATATATATATATATATATATAAGAAATATTAATATTCTTTCTACATTATTTTTATTATCTATCTTTATAGATTTTGAATATTTCGGTCAGGCAGTTCCTTGAATTCATCGACTCATATTCTTAATTTTACATTCTTTATCTTATATAACTTTGAATATGGCTCATTTTCTCTAAAAGTTTTCTTTAATAACGTGAAAAAACAAGAACATAACAAGTTTATCCCTTAATACTACAGCACTTTATGATAAACGTAAAATTTCATTTAGCACAAAGTCTGATTATAAAAACCAAAGGAAAATTCTGTGCAATCATAACACGACTACGTAAAGAGTGAAATCAACATCTGAGATATAATTATTATCAGCCAATACATTTTTCTGCTAGGATTAGAGTAAGCATTAATTAACCATAATGCAAGAAAAACTAGAACATTTTTGTCAATCTAAGCACATACGGTTGAAGCCGACCGAACCAAGTGTTGTTAAATATTCATTTAAAGTCATGAATATATTATAAGCTTTCGCCTTGGTCTCAATGTATGTTTGAGCTTCAAAGGAGCATTTATATATTTTGTGTGTGAATAAATCATGTAAATCAAAAAATGTCCTGTCCAAAAACACCTGTTAAAAACTACATACCTATGTAGGTTCTATTAAAAATCTGTTATTACATATAAAATATGCATATTTATTAATTCATTAGGCGGAAGCGGAATTTCCGGCATAAACTTTATGCTTTTTAAGAATATTTCCCATATTTATCTTCCAGTATATTTTCACAAACGCTTCCATTATAATGCTGGACTTCCAAATTTGTGAAACTTTTGCACAAAATTTAAAAAGATATTCATACTGCAAATACAACTTATGTTCAGAAATATCGCCTCTACCTTATGAATTAATAAAGATGTATTACTAGTTTTTTTAATAATGCCTATATATGCACTATTTTTTTAACTGAGCATTTAAATGATTTATTACCACAAAAAAAATTCTGACTGTTTATTACAGACTGAAACATAATCTGAGGCCAAGATGAAAATATTTTGATAAAATGTAAACAATCAATGTGACTTTTATTTGAATTCTCGGGTTTGATCTTTTAGTTAAATACGATTAATTTGTCAAAATAACAATAAATAAAAAATATGGTTTAGAGCGCGTTTGTCTCATATGCAAGGCCTTAATGTAAGACGGTTCAATCCCATCGTGATGGCATTTTCCGGTCCGGTTCGGCCGAATAATGCAACAAAAGAAATTAGTTACCTTTTGAATTACTTAATTAATTATTTAAGTACTTTTTTTAGTAGTTTTACCCAAGGCAAGTTAAATTTTTTTTTAAATTATTACAGTTTAATCATATTTATTAGTATTTTAATGAAACTCATATTATTTCATCTCTATGACACCGTAATATAGGTATTAACAGTTTCAATGACTAACTTGCAATTCGAATAATAAAGCTCTTAATTACCTACATGAACTTAGATTTTATAAATTTTTTTGGATTGGATGGAATGGAAACTATTCCATCTATTGAATCTATTCAGCATGTTTAAAAAGCATTCGTCTACCATTTAGTTCATTTAATGATGATATGAAAATAAGTACCTATCTTAATGATTTTTTTTTGTCTTCAAATTGACTTTTAAATCAGCAATACTTCATCTTTGTCGCTATTGAAAAGAAAAGTGCAGAAACCTTTTAATAATTTATTTATGTTTACCTAAACTAATTATTAAAAAATTTCGTTCTATCGTCTAATTTTAGAAAAAACATAGTTAATGAAAATTATAATCATCAAGCAATATTTTCAATAGCATCTACAAGTCCTCCATTATATTATATAATATCAATAGTGATTAGTAGTTACATAATAATTTCAATTATAAATATATATCGATTTATATAATATCGATTATAATGATTTCAATTGGAATTTTATATTTTCAACTGCACAAGTCCTCCCTATCCATTTCGATTATATTTTTAATAAACCCGTAGCAATAGGCTAACTGGTAAATGACGGCCGAATGGCGGATCCAGTGGAAGATCGTTCGGCTCTTCTACTAGTTGAAATCGATTGATGTTGGTTTCTTCGCCCGGGCAAATGAACGTTCGGCTGAAAACGGTTCCAGTCTATGACCAGGATTAGATTCTCGCAATCTAATAAACGATCCAAGAATGTGAGGGTCCTTTGGTGAAATGCTTGCATAAAACAATACGTTCTTGAAAACTAAAGAGGAAACCGAATGAGCTATATGTAATGCAGAGGCATTACAATATTTAAAGCAATCATGGCTGATTTGAAGGCGAAAGTTTTTCTATGATTCAGAACTACTGAACAACGAAAAATTTTGATGCCGGTGAGGAAATTTTTGGGACATTATTGCTTTTAAGGTGGCTAAACCTCAAACAAAATTCTATGTTAATATAACAATATTTTTGAGGCAACTTGAAAGCCCAAAATGAAAACTGCTTTAGGCTGACGAAGAGGATCTTATCGAAAAATATTTCTTTTGTAGAGGTCCCGAAAGTTGTCGTACATTCGGACCTTGTGAGCGGTTCTATTCCTTAGGGGCATGTTTTGCAAATGAGATGCTTGTGGAAGAAGGACGATTAACAGCGCAGTAATTTCTTATAACGATAAATGGTTCGGTGGGCAAACCTAACCCTCATGTGTTATGTATATGTGAAAAATAAATGAATTCTAAGTCTTAATATGGGGCGACTTACATGACTTGGAGAAAACATGCGAGGCGATAATGGATAACTACGTGGCTAGGCGGAAATTCTGAAAGTCATTGAGTCTTTAACGACAATTATCAGCTAATCAGCTATTTTTATATTTGATAGTTTATACTCCTTTGTAATCAATCCAGGACCAGAGAAGCATGAACTGATTTATCATCTTAATCCTCAAAGTTAGAAGGTGTGTCGTTAAATGCCAGAAGAGGAGAAAATAACCATCTCGTAATGTGAGATCATATTTTTTAATTTGTTTTTTGTGGTGGGTCAAATAAAATTCTAGTTGCTAAAATTTCTAAATGCTAAAAAGTATAGTATCGAAGTTATAAATTCTAAAAGGCAATTTTTTCAAGCTATTTCTCAGGGAGATGTCAAGTTTGATAAGTGTGGCACTGATGGCAACTAGGGATGAGGAACTTCCGCTTTCAGAAAGGTTCGGAACGGAACGAGATCCTATGAGATTTCATTTCGAGGGAATGTAGTTTCGTTTCAACGTTCTTAGGTTTTGTTCCATTCCACCTTCGTTCCAATCCTAGATTTCTTTCTAGCGTCCGTTTTTTCTATTTATGTTACTTTTTGCGGTATGAATGTATGATCGCAATTTTCAAATCATAAAAATACTAATTAAAATGAGAAGATCCAAATACATGGATTTGGCTTAATTACAGCAAACGTAATTAACGAAATCAAATACTTTTAGATCGGGAAAATAAAAAAAGGGGTTTTGTAATGCCAATTTGATAACATTCAATGAGATTTCAGGTCATTAAAAGTTTCACAACTCAAAGACAAAATTATTAAGAATTAGTAACCCTCAGAGATTCCGCTTTATATTTTATTTTAAACGGAAAATCGTTTGAACCGTGAAAATCCATTTCCGGTTCACGAGATGTAAGAGGAAAAGCAAATGAAAAGTTGGAAATATTTACACTAGTATTCCTTTTAGCATACTTCTAAAAAGTCGGAAATCTTTTGGACCACTAAAATCTATTTACCCGCTCATGAGATATGGAACTAAAAGCGAATGGGAAGTCAGAAAAAGTTCACACTAATTTTCTTTGTTTGTTATTTCTATTAACAAATTAAAACATATTCGTTATTTTTTTGTCAATAAACTAAATAAACCATTCGTTATCTGTTATTAGTTAATCGAAATAAAGTTTGCTCTGCATTGGTTAGAATGATGATGGAGCGGAACAATCGTTGACCAAGATGTCACATTGTTAGGTCGGAACGTAGAAGGAACGGAACGAAAAATAAATCATTCCCATAGCGAAACGGAACAAGCTGTTTCTTTCCAAATGTTAGTCGGAACAGCCAGTTACTTAATCCGTCCCTAATAATGAGGTCGAAACGATAGTGAACGGAACGAGAACGGGAACCAGTTCCAATAGTGGAACGGAACGAGAACGGATACCAGTTCCAGTATAAACGGAACGAGAACAGGGACCGGTTCCAGTAATGGAACAGAACGTGAACGGGAACCAGTTCTAGTAGTGGAACGGAACGTGAACGGGAACCAGTTTCAGTAGTGGAACAGAACTTGCCGGTCCGTTCCGAGTGTTAGTCCGGCCCATCCCTAGTGGGTACTAGCTATAAAAAGAGTTAGTGTGTCCTCTAAAGCAGAGGTTTATTAGAAAGTAAAAGGCTACTTGTAATGAAAGAATCGATTACTTACTCCGTCCCTAATAATGAGGTCAAAACGATAGTGTAACGGAACGAGAACGGGAACCAGCTTCAGTAGTGGAACGGAACGAGAACAGGAAACAGTACCAGTAGTGAAACGGAACGAGAACGGGAACCGGTTCCAGTAGTGGAACGGAACGTGAACGGGGACCAGTTCTAGTAGCGGAACGGAACGAGAACGCGAACCAGTTCCAGTAGTGGAACGAAACTTGCCGGTCCGTTCCGAGTGTTAGTCCGTCCCATCCCTAGTGGGTACTAGCTATAAAGAGAGACAGTGTGTCCTCTAAAGCAGAGCCTTATTAGAAAGTAAAAGGCTATTTGTAATGAAAAAATCTTGGGTCTATATGCTATGCCATTACTGTAACCCGTATAAGTAGCCCTAACGATAATGAAATTATACTAACAGAACTGCATATTTTAATTTATTTAAGGTTAAAACTTTTGCGGAAATTTAGGCTTCAGCTGAATATAACTAAGCTAGTAGATATCCTGATAGGCGTTGATTGGTACCAATTCTTCTGTCTGAACAACTTAAAAGCGAAAGGTCTGGATGTAGGTAACATATTCAGATATCATAATAAATTAACCTGTCTGTAGGCTGCAGGAATCTGTCAGGGTGGGCCCTGCACCTACGCCTAAAATTTATCTAAAATGTTATTGCTGATTATGCACAATGCTGTTAAAACGGATTTTGTGGCGTTTTCAATTATCCCTAAGATTCTATTTTAAGTTAGATAGAGCTTGCACCATCTGGTTAAACTTGTTATAATGTTGGCAACTCTGGCTTAATCCAGTAATGGTCAGACTTTAAGTTTGTAAGTACATGAAAAAGACATCCTGTTTGACACTCCATTTTCTTGTCATCAACCTTGCATTTCATGAAATATGGGTCTATTCGAGAGTACTTATAGTCGTAAAAACGGCATTCATGTAAATAAGTTTATCCTAGTAACCAAGTCCTTATTGATTTGAGGTGGCCTGAGCTAGTTTATAACATTGCTAACTCTGGCGTAAATTTTCACTCCTCTTTCGAAGTCAATAACAAGGTACGGCATTAGAAGCTTTGTAAAGTTGTCGTGAGTAACTTCCGTTCAAGGAGCTCTCTGAAATGGCATCTCCCCTATGCCTAGAATTGTGACCTATGAATCTTGCGTCGTCATGACCCTGACAAAACTAGAAAAATGAGTAGAATCATAGTTGTAAAGGCCAGAAATATTACCTTTCAGCCTTTTACGCTTTTTAAAGGATTCTATGATTGACCTACATGGATAGCTAATAATTTGAAAGCAATCATTCTGAGTACTTACTTACAAACAGCAATAATACTGCTGCTCGGAAATTCTTATAAAGCTGGTAGAGGCGACTAAAGATCTCCAAGGTCTGTAAAAAGCCAACCAAAAAAACAAATGTGTCGTACCGAGAAAATGTAGGAAAAAAGTTACGACGAAAAGAAAATTTTATTTGCGCATAACCCAAAAACTATGCATTTTATGGTTAATTGTGTATATAATAATTATGTTTTCTAAAAAAATGAAAATCGTACCATTATTAGTAAAGATACAAAGTGTATTAGACTAGAAAAGCTTATCCCCCGAAGATAGATGAAATGCTGAGATTGTCTGAACGCAGGCGGATGCGACCGAGACTACCCCATTTTGCTACTCCAACTCCAACATCCTGTTCTCAACAATACGTTCATTCAATTTTGTTGTTAACTTCACGCTTATCATTACCATTATTATTATTACACGCTTCACGATAATTGTTATAAGCTATGTCCACATTGTTCGACTTTCGATTCGACAAAGAACGGGCAAGGGAACGTGTAGCATGCGACGTCGCCTGCGACGCCTACTTGAAAGCCGAATGGGAAGTCGAATAGTGAGGATATAGCCTAGGCAAGTGAGAATTGACCACACCAGATTTTTTTTTTTATTCTAACCAAAAATATTCCTAAATATTAATATTCCTCAATTATATAAAATGTTCTTTGGAAATTTCACAATTCAACAGTAAATTGATTGATTCATAAATTATATTAGAAATAAAATCTTCGATCATTTAATCATTACACATTGTGAAAAAAAATATAAATGAAAATATGAAAGCCGATTTGCTGTAACTATTCCAAGTGAATCTAATTTGTGAACACGGTTAAAATTGTAAATTCATAACATCAAATTTGTAATTGTGTTGTTTCTTGTGGTAGTGCGAAGTTTAGAAATGAAGGCAGTAACTTTAAACAGCTGGAAAACTTAGCAGAAGTTTTATCTTGTTCTTGAGAACGAAGTTTTTCCATTATTATGAGATGTTCTTTTATATAGTTTTATAGAGTCCTATTTTATATAAATGAGAGACTCGGTTATAACCTTCGGGTCCATTAAAACCTATTCAAGAGACTTGAAAAAACAAATATATAAAAAAAATTGATCTAGGTTATAGAAATAGATAAAAAATAATTAGTACTTAATTAATTTGTTGTAAAGTAGGTCTGGTAAAAAATTAAGTAATTTTTTTAAAAATACATATTATCTGGAAATGTATGGACAGCGTTTATTTTTAATTAATTTTTAATTGTAGCCTACGTAAAATCGATTTCTTAATTAACAGATATTTTTACATGAAACTTAACCTACAGTTAAAAAATAAAATAAAATGATTGTAACTACTTACCTCTTGAGGCCTGCTCCCTTCTTACGCGCCATTCGTACTCATATGAGTCTTCATCGCTGGGAGGGAAATTTCCTGCAAAAGAAAATAAATTTGTATTAAAAATGTTCAATAATTATTATTTTTTAATCATTTATTAACAACTTTTTTTTTAACTCAAATCAAGGATCTGAATTATATTTATTAACATCAATTGGTCTATTCAAAAGTTTATTAAATTAAAATGAAATAACGAGAACGTGTTAAATTATGCAAAGGCATTTTGAAATTTTTGCATTAATCCGATATTGCTCCTACTATTCTGAATAGTATCGCCATTGATCAATATTTATTTTATTGATTTTGAGGATTCACCATAGGCTTTGTTCAGTGAAAAAATGGTTATGGACTGAACAGATGAAAGCTTTTCGTCCCTTTTTACCATTTAACAAAACATCTACAAATGTAGTAGCGCCTAGTAACAGCCAGGATCATGAACCTCCAGGATCAGAAGATGCGAACAATGCCCTTATGCCTGACACGATAACTGACCAGGAATCAGAGGACTATGAACCCTCTATTATATTTACAGAAGAGGAACCAACTTTCCATGATGAAGTGGAGGACAGCAATAATATTGATGAACATGAAATTCAAAGGGTTGCTGACAATGAAAAAATTATGGCGCCTCCTGCCAAGAATAAATAAAAATTACCAAGATTCGTGTGGAAGAGATGTCATTGACTATTTACAAAACAAACGAAATAATAATAAAGATACCCTGACGAAATAGATTCAATATTTTTGGCCTATACCATGACAATAAAAAAAATTTCACCGAGAAGGCAGGTCATTACATTGCTAAAAATCTGGTGCGGTGCGTCCATCATACAATACAACTTTCTCTTACCGTCCTATGTATAGTAATTATCTTTTTAATATTATTGTAAAGAGTTCACATAAACAATATTTTAAATAAACTCAGCAGCATTCACTTCTTTTACAAGTGAACCATTTATGTACAATAAAAAAGTTTTTTAAACAATTTTAGTACAACCATTCTGTATACTTTAAACACCTATATATTTTAGGTTTGTCAAGTTGAAAATATATTTTAAAAGCTTCGGTTTAATTTCCATGGAAACATTTTGTTTCCATTACATAATATAAAAGTTGTTAATTTCTGCTTTTGTATTCTTAAATTACATTATTACAGAGCGTATTTTTGACAACAGATTAGCAGATTGGTGGAAGGAGGCTTGGTCGCATCCGTCCCTTACGGATACGTTGGGCTATCCATTTAGGGTCTTGTACTCCTCATAAGATACCCTGTATCTTTGTTAATACTGGTCCGATTTTGGTGATCCTTTTTTTGTTTTTTTGAAAATTAAATTACCTTTCATACAATTCTATACATAATTTACTATTGTATAAATTGCATGTTTTTTTAAGATAAGCGCAAATAAAATATTCTTGTCATCATAACTTTTTTCCCTGCATTTTCACTCACAGACAGATACAAATACAGACATACAGACATACAGACACCGACCATTTTGCGAGACTTGGTTTTTTTTAGGAGACCTTAAAACGTGCATTTCCGTTGAAAACTCGAATTCGAATATTTTCACGATCGCAATAGTTCCCATTACTATATATTTCGAATATAGGTAAGGGTAAGTAAAAATGGCACAACTAATAGCAGAACAAGAACTGCTTCATTAGGAAGAAATGTCTGCTACCAGCTCCTTTACACATTCACCATCATCTGCAGCACCTAACCATCATTTTGACACTGCTAGTTTGCTATAAAACGTTCGCTTCTCGATTATTTTCGCTTTGGTGTGAGGGATCCTTAAATCTAATAATTCGTACAAATTCACAGAATCCAAGAAAATTTCTCATTGATTCTTATGAAAATAATGCATTCCGGCCAATGGCGGATCTAATGTCTCTATTTGCTTAGTAATTTCTTTCGTATTTTTTTTAAGTCTCGATTATTGGTAACCCAGATAATCTCGATATTTCATATTTAACATTCGGATCTTTGGCAGTACAAATTATCATGATTCTTGTCTATATTATAATTGAATTAATTAATTATTCAAGGATTAAAAGGATTAAAGATTTAAAATAATTAAAGTATTTACATTATTAATATGAACTAGCGTGAGGTATTTTATATATATAAAATATAATGAGATATTTTACCATTTAATCTTACACATTTTATATAAAATACATAGATGAAACGTTATTTAAACTGTTTATAAAATGGGCGTGATATGAAAAGTTTAGTACTAAATACTAAAGTGGGTTACTGCTGAAATGATATTATTTTTAAAAACATGAAAATCAATATACATTACAAGAAAAATTACATTGACTATAACATTGTCTGTTTATACATTGTTTATATTGATTATAAAAATAATAACAATAACGAATATAATTGCTTCTCATTAGTTCAAACTTGGAATGAATTTTATAATTCGACGCAACTGTAGGGTAGGGTAGAACGGGTAGAAGCCCCGCCTAGGACGACATATCGTAGATAAAAAAGCTTCCCTTACCAGTCGATCGATTATATAACTGGAGTTAAGTCAGTAAGGAGAATGCTTCAAATGGAAAAGATCTATTAAGATGGTCGTTTATTATTATCTTGAAATGCTTATTTTATTTTATTTTTTATTGAGCGGTTTCTATTTCTAAATATCAATCTGATTGGATCAATTTATCTTAATCAGTTCCATATCAGCTTTTTGCTCTATTTGTAGTCAATACTTCTATCAAAACTCTGCTTCTGCCTATATCTGCATCGTGATCTCTTAATTCACTTATGGTTCATCCCCCAATCGCATTTTTGATTTTATTATTACAGATAATTTTTTCATTGCACCAATCAACCAATCACTCATACGCACACATACACAAACACACACACACTCACCAATCTTTCCTTAGAAACATTTACTGTTATTTACTTAAGATTTTCCGCATTGATGCTTTTATTATGGTTACTAAATTAGTTATATTTGTAGTGAATAATTTGTATATACAACAGTATGTAGTTAATAATAATTTTTCTTTCACTCTGTATATTTGTAGATTGTAATATATAAAATAATATCTACTCATAACTATGCTCAGTTGAAGCCACCTATATTTGCATGGTGGATTTCTTCAATGACAAATGAGCACATAAATAATAATATTAAAACTATGTAAGTATTTGTAACCATGTAGCTAAGCATTAAGCGTCAACCATGTAAATGTTTCCCCAGTTATTAGAGAGAAAAAATACAGCCACTTCAAAATAAATAAAAATTGGTCACAATAAATCCTATGTTAAATTGCAAAATGGTTAAAACTAAAAGAGAAGTAACTAAAGAAACTTAAACGACGGTAAGGATGAGAGAATAAAGGAGGGGATTTAAAACATATGAGGATTTATGGGAGGTCTTGAATAACATCGCTAAGCACTGGAGGAATTTTTTATCTGTTCTGCTTCTGTTTGAGAACGGGAGAGAAAAGATATATTCTAGTCACGTTTATGAATATCAAGTCTGAACAAATACAATTATTCGTCTTTCCCGGTCTTAAGGCGAAATACTGAACTTAAAATTTTAAAAATAATATGGTGTGCAAGAAATTTTTAATAATTTAGTAACAATTTAATTATAATTAATTAATGTAATGTACTGCATAATAAAATATAACAGAAATCATTATAAATTATACAAGTATAATAATTATGAAATATAATTATAAAAATATAAATAATACAATTTTATAAAATATAAAAGTAATCCTTGGATTACTTTATCGGATGAAAGGCTATTTCATTTTATTTAAACAATAGTAATGAACAAAATATGTAAACTAGGAAACCATTAATTTTTTTTTCTTTCTCCTTTTTTTAGATTTAAATTACAGGAAATATATCTTTTTATACAATTTTCAAGCTTTTGACATAATAATCGTCTCAAAATACCGGGTTCTCCTCCTCCTTCTGCCACATAATAGAACTTAATTTTAGGGACATATTAAGTATAGCATCCGGATATATTACTTATTTCATAGTTGCGAGGTAACCTCGTCGGGCATCTTAATCCCGTCGTTGGGGAAGGATACAGCACGGAAAATGGGATACCAACTCTGCAAAGAAAAATAAGGTGGAAACCAGATCTATTTGTTTCAGAACTGAGGAAAAACTTCATAATGGATGCCAAGATCGCTTGGTATCGGCACAGAAATGAAATCAAAAGAAAATACTACATAGCATTCTGTAGAATGGCATTTGGACGTTCCATAAAGGAGACCTTCACTGATTAGACGTGTAATTAGTGGAGTTTAACTAGAAGATGAGTTTGGTGTCGGATTTCCTTTTCAGATCTCTCATCGTTTGGACTTCCTAGTACAGGAAAGACCATGTACAGAATAACTTTCAGGGTTCTAAATGGACCCAACCCCATTTATCTCAGTTAGTACAAATTACTACCGGGGTGATACATTGCTCATATCTGTTTTAAACTGGCTTTTTAGTTTTAACTATTAGTAAGTACTTGGACAGCTTTTCCCCTTTTTCTCATCGCTTTTTGGTTGTCAGTTTTTGTTTTTTAAACTTATATCTCAATTTTATGAAATGTAAGTTTTTAACTAATGTTGTGTTTTAGTTTTGTATTATTAATGATTATATGTTCCACCAAATCTGAGTTGTTGAAAACTCATTACTTTTACATAAAGTTTAATTCCACTTTATATTCTTTTTGTTTGGTTAGCTTTATATATGTTTATTTTTTATACATACCGTTAACGTTTTCTTTTATTTCATTTTTTCATATTTTTTATATTATTTTAGTTTCCAAATTTTATGTGAGTGATCCTCCGGTACTATTAAATTTCGTAGTAACAAAAAAAAAATATAACGCAATTCATTCATGAAATAAAAATAAAGTGCTTAAAATTTCAATCGTACTTAGTATTTTCTAGTTTTGAAGCCGTGCCAAACTTCCATTAAGAATCCTGTACATTAGAGTTGGAGGAAGACATGGAGTCGAGTATATTTACGATTATACCTAGAAACCCAGTTACAATGGATGGATTAAAAAAAAAAAGTATATTTTTTGGTTTCTAATATCAAGAAGTAAAAATTTTACCTATTTAAAATTTCCGCTGGTTTGTTATTGTAGGGTCTGGGCGTACCACCCTCTCCGCTCCCCTATCCACAGGTACGCCACTGACGAGAATGAAAGTTTTTTTACTGAATGTGAGAATAACTCCAAAAGAAGTAGGATATAATCGGAGAATAGAAAGAAGCTTCTATTTTATTTTTTAAAAAAATAATTATTTTAATTTTTAATTGAAATATCTGATGAGGACAACACATGACTTCCTTGCATGCCTATTCAATTGTAAATCGGTGACTCAAAAATCGATCCTGAATTTGGTTACTAGTGTTCGAAGTATCTCGAAAACGACACTCGGCGTCGCGACATCCATCTATTGACACACACACACACATAGTCTTGTTTCAGGAGGTCTCATTCCGTTATTATATGTCGTTTTATTTTAGTAGGTAACTAGTTTCCAAGAGATTTCTTCATGTTCTGTGACAACATTAGAACTGTCAATATCTCTAGATTAAGCATTGGAAATTGACAGTTTTGACGTTTTATGCGAAAGACCCACCAGTATTTTACACTCAATTTTAACACTTGAAACAAGTAATACAAATGTTTAATTGGAATGGAAAAAAATATCGCGTTTGTAACCTTTATTACCGAACCATATGATTTCTGTATTTAATTTTAATATAATTTTTTATGCAAGTTTATTATGACCTTCAAGTAAAGTACCTTTTTCGGCTTACCAATAATATAATTTAACCAATATCTAGTATATATATATTCATATTAATATAAGAGTCCTATTTACCAAATTTGAGATGTTTTACATTATATTTTAAATCATTTTTTATGAAAGTCTAATATGACCTTCAAGTAAAGTACCACTTTCGGTCTGCCGATATTAACCAAAATTTACCATATTATTAATATTAATATGTAAGTCTTATATACCTAATTTGAAAATTTTTGCATTATATTTTAATATACTTTTTGATGAAAATCAATAATGACCTCCAAATAAAGTACCACTTCCGGTAATCATGTAGTGACCAAAAAGGAAGGTTCACAATTAGATTTTACAGAAATCCCAAATACAAAATTTTAACATTCTACTGCTAACCGTTTTTGATTTATGCGAGATACACACGTACGTACTAACGTATGTACAGACGTCAAGACGAAACTATTCAAAATTGATTCAGGGATGGTCAAAATGGATATCTCCGTTGATATTCGCGAACACGATACTTCCTTTACTTACAAGAAAGTAAAAATAGACTTGTCTAAGAATGATGATTAATGACTGAATCATTACGGGATTGTAATAACGGAGAATGTAATGACGGCACATAACCTTGTTTTTTGTCTAGCATGAATTTACGTTATGTAAATATTGCTACTAATGTTGTTTGGCATCATTTATTTATTTGTTGGCGTATTTTTACTTAAATTGCTTCAAACAGAAATAATTCTAATGTGATTTAAGTAAACTGGCACTTAAAATTTTACAACATAGCGCCATATTTGGCGGACATTTTTTTCGAAAACAATATTTAAAATTATATGAGAATCTCTCACGTTTAATTATTTTCATATATTATACCATTTCGTATTTTTATATATATATATATATATATATATATATATATATATATATATATATATATATATATATCAATGGCGGATCCAGGAATATTCTGAGGGTGGGTATATGTACAGGTCCTCCCGTACAATCCTCTTCCTCTTCCTAGAAACTTTAAAACATTAAATACTATACTTTAAAATCCATAATAATGAATCAAAATTCAATTATTATATCAATAATAGCCGCTGTTGTATATGTAATAGAAAACTACTTTCAAGGAAAAATTGGTTTTCCACCTTCCATTTGTGGGGAGGCACTTCTGGATCTGTGAGTGATATATACTCATGTATGTATACTATCTTACTGTTTCGTATTCGTCCATAGAATCCTAAATTATTTCTTTTTCTTTTTTCTCTGATTCTTATGTTTTCATTCAGTGATTCTTGTACCTTATTATGTTCTTTAAGTTAAAAAAGAAACACAAGTAAAGCATCTTCTTCCTTCACTGTTCCTTAAAAGTTCGTCCTTTTCTTTATGGTAATATACTAAATCTTGCAACACCTAGTCTGTAATAACTACGACAATAGGGTTTTATTCAGACCATCATTACAAATTTTCAAAAGGAACAACAATTTTTAGTTTTTTGTTTTCTTTTACTATTCCATAATTCATGGCTAATGGTAGGGCGTTGAGGGGAGGAAGGGAGACGGGCACTTACTGATGATGGTATATAAACGAAGCTGTGGCGAAGAGGATCTGGTACAGAAGGGCTTTCATCCCTGGCTATTGGTCTCGTCGGATAAATGGGCACCTTTCCTAATGGATGAATTAGGAAAAATCTGGCCAATATTCTAAAATTTGTCAGACATTGCCACCTTTGGTTACTCTGAATGATAAACTTAAACCAAATTTGTTGAAATCAAAATAATGATATGGTAACTGATTGATATATAATATAATATCAGATATTATATTTTTTTAAATATCTTATTGGAGAAATAACTAATGCAACTGGTTGTGAACCATTAAATAAATGTATATAATTTTTTTTTAAATATGCAAAGGATTTAGTTATTAATATAAGTAGAAATACATAACTAATGATTTTACATTTTTTTTTTAAGTTTTAAAACTAATTGGGGATATCAATAATAGAATTTAAAGAAAAAAACTAACAATTTAATTATGTATTCTTTTTTTTAAACAAAATTAATTTTAAGAAGAGATTTAAAAATATTGTTCATGTAAATCCCGGCGAAGAATTTGGAAATTCATGTTGTTTTTTAATAATAATTATTTTTAACAACGTTATCGTTCTCTCCTAATAAATGTCAGGTTTGAAATGCGAAGGAATATAAATCAAATTAGAATATTATTGAAGATAGTTGTATTAATAGTATAAGCAGATAATCAGCGCAAGTCCACTTTGGGCACTGTTAACAAATTATTATCCCCACTACTCCATTATTCACAGCAAATTGTACGAAATTATTTATAAAAACCCCTTAATTGATTTTTTCCAATTTTTATTCTTGTTGATTTTCTATTTCTCTTTTTGTATCAAGTTGAACGTGACACTTGATTTTCGAAAAACGTCATGACAACAACTCTGCTGTACCACAGCCTGAGAGCAACTCCTAAATCGGATTAACCTCACTGATTTATAATAAATTTATTTATCAATATCAAACCCGCAGATTACCGCAGGAAGAGTTTATTGAATTACTTTCCAATACTTTCCTTTTAAAAAGAGCGAAATAAGCTACTGGAAAGGGGAGTAAAATTACTAAAACAGAAGCTACGTAAGAATAACTTGGTTATTCATAATGTACCCTTAAAAGATGATATGTGCACTCTGGAGAGGGTCAAAACAATTTTTTCTAGCGTTACTGTATCATTACCTCACTATGCAATTAATAATTGTTACCGTTTAGGTAAAGGCCCGATACTGATGTCACTGAACAATAACATGGTCAAGCAAGAAATATTTAAAAAACGAGAGGAATTTTAAAACAGTTTTTTTTTTTTAATTTAGAGGTAATTATTATAGAATGGATGAGGTCGCAAAACTTTTGAAGTTAGTCACCGGGAAAGAAACAACCTAACTTATGTAATTTAGATGTGATTACCGTAACTCAAAAGAAAAGGAAAGCCACAGAAAACCTTGATGAGTTTCGATTTCGCCCCAGAACCTCTTCACTGTCATCCTTACTTTGTCTTCTTTACAACCAGACCACAAATCTTCCGATCAGCAAGATAAATAATGATAAATTTGGTCGAAAGTGTAAATGCCTCGTCCCATCTGAGCAATGTAACATTGAAATTATATTTTGTAACATAAGTGGGCCCCCAAATATACTTAATATAAGTCCTGAGAAAATAAATACCAGAGAAAACACTCTAGCGTTATGCATTGTGGAAGCCTGGCTTAAGGATTTTAACTTTCGTATCACACCCTGGTTAAAGGACTATAACTCATTTTTTTGCAATGACATCAAAACGAACCGAAAGAGCGAGTGGTGGTATCCTTGCTTTTAATGCAATTTAATTTCTTGATGCATAAACATGTATAACTTAACTATTTCGTCACATTTATAACATATGTTAAATACATTCTTAATTTCATTATTAACAAAATAATTACTTGATTAATTAATTTAAAATGTTATTTTTCACAATCATCACAACAGATATTTTATTTTATTTGTGCCATACTTAATTTCTTGAAAATTTACTGTTTATAATGGTAAATAATGATAATATCATTGGAGTCTGGAGGCATAGGATGAAACGGTTTTTCAACTAACCACACTATGCAGGACTGGCTTCATCTCAAACTTTGGTTAATCTGAGAAGGTTAAACCAGTAAGGTTAAACCAGTCGGAACTCGTTTTAGATCTGAGGGTTCAGTAGAATTAAACTGTCAATTAAACTGTCAAACTAAGCTGTTACCTAAATGTCTCACACCTTCAACACCTTGAAAATCAGTTCGATATCGGATAGAATAAAAACCTAAACCGATTAAATCCAAGGGTCTTGGGTTCAGTACTTGATAGGGAAATACTGTTTCCTGATCGACAATTATGCAGGCGGCAATTAGCAGCCAGGATCACGGTCAATAGATATTTTCTCGGTCGGGAAAAGAATTATTATTTAACTAAATTACAGAATAACCTATGTGAAATTCAATAAAATGAAGTGAAATTTCACCTTTATCCTTATTATGGTTCTATCAAAAATTGTCACAACCAATTTGACAATGTTGTTTCGGTATTTCACCACATCTTCACGATATCACTAAAGTAAATGCAATTTTATTCAGATAGAAATATTAATTCAATATGTCCATAGTACACTAATGAAGACTTCACTTCACTTAAGACATCCGACTTATCAGTGTGAGGGTTACCTTCTTTGCTCAGGCAAGAGATCTGTACGTTGGTTGAAGGCTTTGTTAGTTTGCTTATCCTGCGGAATAATTCCCTTAATTCTTTGCTTCTATTTTATTCTATTCTTATCTGCTATTTTTCACAGTTCTTCTCACTCATTCTGCCTCTTCTTCTTGCGATGAAGTTTCTTCTCTTGATGAAGCCCCAGTATTCTCGATTTTACTTCTGCACTATGGCATGGTTGCCACATGTTTTCGTCGGGTTGCATCTTAGCATTCGCCATGAGGAACGACAGTCCTTCTGAACTACTTCCAGAATTACATTGGCCATCTCATCTAAGTATTTGGAGAAGACCTCTAACTCCTTTTCCACCAATCCATGTCCATGTTGTGTTGATTGTAATGCAATGCCAAACTCCGTAGTTTACTGGTTCCTTACAACTGGGTCTTACAACTTCTGCAAGCTGAACCTTCAACCTTGCGATTCTTGATGTCCAGTCTAAACTAACTGATGTCCAGATCTGCTATTGAGAGGTAATGGTCAGAGTCGAATTTAGCTCCTCGTAATACCCTCATATGAAGTTGATTTGACTTGTGCCGCCTCTTAATCAATTTAATTGACCACCGATAGATATGGGGCCCTGCGTACCTTTATGAATATCCTTGTGCGGGATAAAGAGAGTACTACTTACAACTGGATCCCTGAATTATGCATAGTTCACTAGCCGAACTCCATTATCGTAGCTTTCTTCATGGAGACTCTGCTTCCCGATGGTTGGGATAAAATGTGTATTGAAGTTAAAGTTTGAGTTGATAATGACATCACCATTGAACAGATATCTCGATAAATGTTTCTTGATTATTCTTCAGATTGTTCTGAACTTTTTTTGAAAAAATCATTGTGATATGATGAAAATTGCCAAGGTTATGAAGTTTTTCTTTAAACTATATCACTAACGCTTCTATTTGCGTAAAGACGCTTTTGTCTCTTTTTATACATTTTTGAAAACTAATATCTCGAAAAAAAAAAAATAAAATAGTAAAATTAAATTTTACATTGCCAATAAGGATGGCAAGCTGGACAGATAAAAAAAAATCATTAAAATGTGAGGAAATAGGATTAATGGCCTAGATGATGTATGGATTGACCCAGGCTATCTTTTAATTTTTCGTTTGGTTTTCAAACTCAGCAAACTTTAGGTTCGAAACCTAAAAAAGTATTTCCCCATCGATTGGAGTAGGCCTTCTTGGAAGGCTGGGACCTTAAGGATCAACACAGCCCCCACTGAGATCTCTTAGCCAGCAACACAATTCACCCCTCTCCGTTAGCCGCGGGGTTTTCTCAGAGCTGACGTCTAGTCCCATCATTAGTGGGGGATAAAGGGCTCAACTTTGGGTCTTCAATCTAAAAATAAATTTTCGTTGGATCTTAAACTGTCTTTCAGAAAAAGTTACATTTATCTCTTACTAAGATTTGGATTGAAAGACATTTCTTTTTCTTTAATATTTTACATAACTTGTCCAATAACTTCGTAACTAAAGAAAAACTCATTTGGCACTTATTGATGACGGGTCAGAAATAAATAGCACTAATTAAGTTACGTTTTCAATAAACCGTCTGCTTTATTTTAAGGTCACATAGATAGTAATGCCCGCTTCAAATTTGGCATATTCCGAGCTCTTTACTGTATTTTCATTTTTTTTTTTTTTTGTATCCTGTCCACAAGTTTTAAAATAAAAATTCATACTGCCCTTAAAACAATCAGTTTTATTTTAATCACCGAACGAATGCTCAAATTTCTAACAACTCTTTTCAATGCTAAATTAAGGAGTACCGATTGCGTATTATAAAAGTACCCTCCCTCCATAGATAAAAACAATGAATTCTTCATTTAAAAATAATAAAACTAAAATAAAAAAATGAAACATATATAAAATGTTTTTAGGTCAAGAATTGTCTGTTTTTTTCCAAATGAAGAAAATACTATTTCCTTTGGAAGTTTTCATTCTATTGTATATGAAGAAAAAAATATATACACAGCAAGGAAATGTGATTAGGAAATGCTTGGAAAATATTTCCCTCCTTGTCGTGTAAAGGAAATGGAGTTAGGAAAAGTGGCTTCATTTGTTGAGCGTGTATAATATATTTATAAAGTTTTTTGTTGGATACTGTGAAGAGAAGTTTATACATCATTTGTCAAAGGCTCTACAATCTAGATTTACTTCCTATATTTCCTGCTTTTTATAGTTTATTTACCCATCTTAATTTTAATCAAATATTTTTAACTTCGTCATAAATGCGTAGAACACTAAAACTAATTAATTCAACTTATAAGAGTCAAATTCTTTGGATTACTTCTCCATTAATGCTTCTATTTATTACATGTATTCGAATTTTTATTTAACTTTATTCTGAAAATATTGCAAGTTACTGCTGGTGTTTAATTGGTAAGATTTCACTTATATGGTTCGTACTCATGAGACTTGCCCAATTTCGAGTGTTTTGACTTTATGATTGTTTTTACATGCCTCTAGTTATTATGGAACTGGCTCCAATTTTTGTGTATATTATTGGTGTGTACACCTATCGTTAGTAACTTGTGAATGACCAAAATATTTACATTTAAAATAAAGTTTAAAATTCAAAATTCAAAAGTTTCTGTCCATACCCTGTTTCTCCAAAACATTCTTTGGCTTGCATTGATGAAAAAAAAAACCCTAGCTACAAACCACAAGTATTAAAAATGAATGCTATTCAAATTTTTAACATTTCCAATGATTAGGAGGTCATCAAGAATTTATGTCTCCAGGGTACGGTGAAAACGAGTGCTCGAGTATGTTAACGCTATTATTTCGGATTATTTAATTATTAATTAAATTCTATTAATTCGCTATTATTTAACTCAATATTCGTTTCCTAAAGTGTTCACTCTGAATTCCTCAGACCTTGGAAGATGCAATGTCTCATTATGTAGAAGTTTTACTCTGAAATCCGGAGAATTTGTGCCAAACTGAACCTACATCTGAAATATTGGAGGGTGTTTTTGTTCATCCTCAAGCATGATACTATCATCGTTCTCTGTCAATTTCTAATTATTTTTTAAGCTGTCACGATTAAAAGCCCTACTGATGTATTTCCCAATAATAAAATAATTTTTATTTTTTCTTAGTACAAACTTATTAAATATAGTTTCAAAGTTGATTTCTCCAGTATGTTACTCTCAAAAATGTTACCACAACAAAAGTAACATACATGAGAAACTGATAATATACTTTTAATTCTAAACTTGGCAATGTGCCATATATCACAATTCTATTATTCATTTCTTCTCATGAGACAGTTCTATTATCCAAATTTTCTGCTGAATTTAGAAATATATATTTTTAAATAATTTTTTTGTAAAAAACCAACAAATTTAAAAAGAAATTGTAAAGAATATGTTATATTAAATATTAAAAAAAAAGTTCTGCTAAGTTTAGAGTTAGCATAACTAAATTCATTTTTTCAAAAGTTATAAATTACAGTTAGATAAAAAAAATATTTTTTTTGTTATACACTGAAAATATGATTAAGTAACATGCTTGAGCTGAATAAAACTACTTATAGGCTTGTACTTCTTTTTTTCAAACCCGTTCCTTTTTTGAATTTATTGAAGTTGGTCGGATACTTAATTTAAACATGTTTTAGACTAAATATACGTAACAATCAACCGTCCTAAAGTAACTTAACTTTACGAAAATCTACATCTGGAAACCCGAACTTGTCACCAAACTTGGTGAACTGTGGTGAGAATGATCCTAATATGTTTCTGTTATATTATCAATGATTGAGGAAGGTTTTTTTTTTTTAAATGTATGCAGGAACTTTGATAATGATAATAATGACCTATATGTTTGCAAGAAATCTGTGTAGGTGCATTGTGAAATCATTTGCGTTATCAGGTATGTTACCATTTCCTCCTTGAATTTTTTGTCATAAGCCGACAATATTTTTCTTTTGTGAAAGAAGTTCTTAGCTACATATAACCAAATAGAGTAACGTACATTAAAAACCTAGGACATTAAATACATATATGGAACATTCAGAGCGAATTAACAGTATAAAATTCCTATGTCAAGGTAACAAAAATGGTATACAATTACATATGAAAAAAGTAAAAAGTATAAATTATCAAAAACCATCTTGAATAGTGTAGCATGCAGTTTCCTCCACTAGAATCAACAGCCAAAAGAACTTTTTTCCTAATCAAGAGGTAAGAAAGAATTTACAATATTCAGTAACATACATCAGAAAAAATAATTTAAAAAATTCTAAAATTCCAAACTCGCAAAAATGATCTGGGTCTAAATAGTAGATTTGTTAGGGAACATACAAAACAAATTTGAGGAAGATGTACCACTTTTTATTTTTTCTAAAAAATATCTTGTTAGAAGCTTCAATTTGACAAGTTTGATGAGAATGACCAATATACTAATTGTAAATACAAAAAAAAAATTAATTTCAGCTATCAATAAATATTTTGTCATCAAGAATATGCTTCAAATGGGATAACTCCGGTTGAGTGTTTAACCTGGTCAAGAAAATTTTAATTGGGATTTAAAATATTTGATTCCATACTGCCATGTGTTATAAAATTTGAAGTTGGGATGTCATCGGCTATGAGCAAGTGCCTTACTATGAGGTAAGTTTTGTAAAATTGCGCTGGGGATTTTCCAATATAACATTTACCAAGTTTTTTTTTTCGTTTAAACAATATAACTGATTGTCATTTGAAAGTTTGAGAAACTGTTTAAAGAATGGTATCGCAAATGTGTTTAAAACATTATTTTTGGGAAAAGGTTTTCCAATATGAAATAGTGTGTATCCTTCATAAAATACATCATATTATATGTTTATTTTACAACAATAAAGATAAAATGCTTCTTAACAGTTTTGAGTATCTATTTGTACTAGTGCCCAAATAATTTTTGCCTAAATTTTGTATTTTTGATTAGAGGTAGATTAGATATCTATACTTTCAGCCTAAAAAAATATATATACATATTGTGTTATAATAAAATAACAGTTAAATTTGTGTGCTAAATCAGCCGTCTAACATAAGTCACAAAAAATTTTTTTTAACATGTGTTGAATAATTGAAATGGTCAGTTTAGGCCAGGCTGCATTTGGAAAAAGTTTTACCTACGCAGAACATCAACAATAATAACTAGCAAGTATTTTATGACTCAATTGGAAAATAACTCATGAGTGTAGAGTAAATGCAGAGGTGTCTCATAATAGAACTCTTTCCTCTAATTACTTATCCAAAATCATTGATATTAAAAAGGGAATAAATTATATAAATTAGATTTAAAGGGAGAAGTTGGTCGGGGGGTGCGGTCAAAGAAATAGACTACTATAACGCGAACTTATATATTCGCATTATAGTAGTCTATTTCTTTGACCGCACCCCCCGACCAACTTCTCCCTTTAAATATAAATATACGGTCAACAATAACTCCCTCCTATATAAATTATATTTCTTTCCTAAAGGTCTTTTTGTGTTTACAACTTTTACTGCTTACTAAATTGACAATGCCTGCATCTAAACAATAATATAATTATAAATTATAGCGTTATTGGTGACAATGTAAGCAAAAATGTTGCAGGAAAACAATTTATTATTACTAAATTAGCATAAGGTAAATAAATTAAAATAAAAAATAAAAATAAAATAAATTAGCATAAGGGATTGAGATGGATTTACATAAGTACTTCCATAAAATGTTCAACATGATTACTGGCATTGATTAGGGTTCTTAATCCCTTTATTTATTCAGAAACCCTCAAAAAATTATTTTTATTTCCGAAATAAGATTTCTAATAAAATCATTTTAATATTGATATATTATTAAAAAGTAGGTACCAAACCGTGACCTCGATAATACTCGCAATTTTTTTTTCCTGAAAGCCCTTTCGAAAAGAGGAGAAAATAAGTTAATCCTATAAAGGTCTTCCCAAAAGCAATTAGAGCTCCGGCTCCCTAAGGTACTCCTTCGCAAAATGAAACCTTGTCGGATACACCCACAATATCAGCTTCGGTCCCCGAACAAGCAAACAAATCAGAAATCTATAATGAAGCTGACTGTTATATAATAAATTTCGATGTATATATGTACATATTGTATATATATATATATATACATATATATATATATATATATATATATATATATATATATATATATATATATATATATTTTTTTTTTTTATCTTTCCCTCATACACTAACCCAATATGAAGGCCGTGTATTTATTAATGTGAACATGCTCCATGCATACAGCATAATACATGTATCAATATTTGTCCATAAATTTTTACATGTTAATATTAAATTTAATCTTCAATGCGATGGCTGAATAATATATTAATAAAAAATGAAAAACTAGCTTAGATAATCGTAAAATGAGGCAAAATTTCGGAATAAAGAATTTTCCTAGTGAACATAATAGAAAAAAAAAACACCAAGAAAAGAAAAAAGAATTAAACAAAATAATAATCAAAAAAAAAATATAATAAATCCAAGCAAGATAATGAAAATTAGAAAATATGTCAGTCCCCTGGATCTTCTTGAATGAGTTGAAAGTCCATCTCAAGAGCGAATTTCTTCATCTCTTTATAATATTTCTAAAAAATGCCCTTCTCGCTGAGCGGTCAATCATCTCCTTTTAGAAGAATACTGCTTATTATGTGGTATCTTTTATTGTCAAAAATAGGGAAGTCATATAGTGATGAACTGTTTGTGGTGTCTGTCCGTCGCAGTGGGATGTATCATTGTTCGTCAGATGAAACCGCTTAAAGTAAAATTTGCTTTGTCCATGTTCAGTTAAGAACTGTATCAGTTTGTAATGTGTACTTTTAATTTTGTCATAGTTATTGAGTGTGACTTCCGAAACAAATTTATATAGTGGTCGTCCTTTTGTTGTTTGTTGCCATTGTCGATTCCAAATATTTATTGTGTCAGCCAAAATACATTTTTTAATGATGGGATATAGGGACTTTGTCACATGATACAGCTAGAAGACAGTTTTCCGAAGCAGATCTAGCCAACTTATTCCTTGTTTCATTTCCAGCTAAGCCGCTACCTCCAAGCACCAACCAAACATTGGTGATTCTGCAAAAGTGGGCTAAGCATAACGAATTCGACTTTAATGCAGGTAAATCTAATTACATTTTCATAATTAAAATTTCTAATTTGAACATACCAATGGGCTCAAAATACTGGAAAACTTAAATACATCACATTTTTAGGTCTTGAAATTGACAAACATTTAAATTGGAATATCGACAACACTGTCAACAAGACATTAAAATTAATTGGCGCACTTGTTAGCACTGCTAAACTAAGATAATAGATAAATAAAACTAATCTGAGTTTTTAAAGATAATCTATGAAGGTGCAATCTTGCCTAAGCTCTTATATGCGATACCTATGAGGGAATCAGCCGCTTTAAAGCCTACTAATCTTTTAAAATAAAAGAGAGTGCAAAGTTTGATAGGTGTAAGGATTAGCAAATCTTTCCACACAATTTCTTATGAGGCTGCTTATATACTCACCGTAATCGGACCCATTAAACATAAAATCAGAAAACATAGAATTTGACCTCAATATATATATATATATATATATATATATATATATATATATATATATATTATTTTTTTTCTCACAATTTATTACTATAAAAACACTTTATACTCTAAAAAAAAATTTTTATTTACTAAGAAAATTATAAATTGTCAGTAAAACTATAGGTATTACAGAATGAACTCAATTTCCATATCTCCAGTGCCAAGGACTCCCGTTTGATGTTCGTTTTTCTTTTAAGCGAGCGAATCAGGCAGATGTCGAATTCTGGAATCTATCCAAAGTTATATTAACGTCTAGAATCTGTAATGCCATTAATTTTTGAAATTTATTATTATTATTATATTGTCATTAGAGCTCTACATATCGACGTCGTTTTTTGAAAATGGCTTAAGCACCAAAAACTTTAAATTTGGGTTTCAATTGATTAGGGTACGTAAACACCAACTATATCGATTCCCGCTCATGATATATCCAGAAAAAAAAATTGGAAATGGTCTAAAATTTGAATATTGATAACGTGAGCACCAAATATTAACGACTCTCAGTTATCACTGTGACCAGTGATTTCTTTTAAATAAAAGAAAACCTCTTGGAAAAATTGAAAACTGCATCCGAAAAATCTACCACGAAAAACGTTGTTCATTATTAGGGAGAAGTGGTAGTAATATGGAATCCCTTAATATCTTAGTGGCATGTGAAAATGAGTAACAGTATCTGCCTCAATCTGTAGCTAAGGAGATGCTAATGTGCAAGGTAGGTTGTTGGTTCAGTTGTCACGGGGTGGTTAGTTTGAAATGTTTATTTTTTTCTGTTTTCGTCGATTCTTTAAAACTTTGAGAAGGTAAGTTCAAACTTTTATTTTTTTTCTATTACCCAAAAAATAGTTACGAAAAATAAAATAGTGGACGCATTCTACTTTGATTCAAAGGGATGTATTGTATTGATGTTCATTTCTGAATCTGTTGTTATGTCTCCCAATTTTTTTATAGTACGTATCAAAATGTTTTACACATGGAACGCTGTGAGTACTGGTTTTATGGAATTGGGTTCCACTGCCTCCCTCCTTGTTCTCTCTGGAAAAATCCTAGATTCGGCCCTAGATGAATGAAATGAAAATTGTATTCATTGTGTTAACACTCAATCATGGTTCATGTCCTCAGGTGTATTTTAACAATGTGCCAATTCCTACATCTGAGGAAGTGCGATATTTGGTGCTTTACCTGGACAAGGGACTGACATGGAGGAACCGGATCAGAATGAAATCAAAACAACAGAACATGCGATTTGGTTACTTGACAGACTCTCCAAATTATTCTGAAGTAACAGACTTACATCTACAAAGTACTAACTAAGCCATTATGGACATACGGGATAGAGATAGGAGGCTCTGCCAAAATTTCTAACAGCCAAAGAATTCAGTCAAAAGCATTGAAAAAAATAGTGGACGCCAAATGCCTTGCTACACAAGGACTTGAATATCCTAAAACTTTCATATACTGCCACAGAATGCATTGTCTCTTTTTTTGTCCAATTTATTTAAAAACTTCTATTTTCTTTTTAACTTTATATATATATATATATATATATATATATATATATATATATATATATATATATATATATATATATATATATAAATGATTAATGAACAAACAAGTAATGTAGGAGAAAAACCAGTCTTATAACCAAATATTGACGACTTGTTAGCCATCCAAAAAAATAATCAGGAATAACTGCTAAATATATTGAACGAAGTGAGCAAAATCATAAATTTTTCAATGGGAAAACTAATCAAAAATAATTTAAGATTCTTAGATATGAATATAATTTTTAATTAAAACTATATAGAGACGGAATGGTTCAAGAGACATGAAGGCAGTGCCAGAATCATTATCTTTCGAATCATCGCCGCCATCAGATTAGAAATACGGCTAAAAATTTAATATAAAAAACTTTAATAACCATAACAGATAATAAATATATAAATAATATCAAAAATACCATGTATAAAATGTTCGCTAATAATTTTTATACATATAGATTGGTCAATAAGCTTTGGTAAGAATTTATGAATGAGTTAAATGATGGACATAGAAATAGTGAAAAACATAATAATACAATAATGCAAATTAATAATAATTAAAAAAAAACACATTAAAAAATGGGCTTAATTGATTATTATAAATTCATGAATAATGACGATAGCAATAACAGTGAAAATAATAAAAATAAAATAGAAAAAACAACTAAAATTAACCGGTTTTATAAGCTTAAATACATACCTGCGATGATGGACAAAATTAAAAAGGCATTTTTAAAATATGATCATGGAAGCGTCAGGTTTGAAGTCTATAAGGAACTATAATAATAAACTGGAAAACAATTTATTAAGTGATTTATTAATTTATTACTTAGGTCTGTTATATACAACTTAAATATTTTTTTTAGTGAAAAGTGATTTTTTTTTCTGAATTTTTTTAGTTTCCGGTGTAAGATAAAATATCTTCCGTTATTCCTCTTCTAATTGCTTACAAAAAGATCTGAATTAAAATGATCTTTTTCCAACTATATAAAATTTTGACCTAAAAAATACAATTAATTTATTTATATTGGCTTTTATCCCGCTAGATTCCTAAGACAGCCCACTGTGCGACAATATCAAAATAATTTATTAATTTTAGACGATATATTAATGATCTATTATTAATTTTAACAATACGTGGGCGTAGCTTTAAAAGTGTAAGCTCATTGTTTAAGTTTTCATTAAAAATTATTCAAACTTTATTATGATGAGATTAAAATACTTTTTGATTAAAATTATTTTAATATAATCATAAATACCAAAAAAAAATCATTGAAACAATATTCTATTCTCAACTATTAAAAAATTATAAAATTTATTCTCAAATAATGGCATTCTAGATTACAGATATCCTGGTGTTTTATTTATTTTATTTTATCAAAGCTATAAACACGAAATATATTGCTGGTAATATATATTCATGGTATTCTGTAATAATAAACTAATTTCAAAACTAAAAAATAAAATGATTTCA
Source organism: Rhaphigaster nebulosa (assembly GCA_948150685.1). Classification (NCBI taxonomy): domain Eukaryota; kingdom Metazoa; phylum Arthropoda; class Insecta; order Hemiptera; family Pentatomidae; genus Rhaphigaster; species Rhaphigaster nebulosa. The sequence continues at coordinate 126,300,725 of OX411306.1, forward strand.
ATTTTATCGTAGGAATTTTATATAGTATTCGAGTTCTGCAGTACGGCGATAAAAAAAACTATTTTATAGCTATAGTTGATGTATTGATTTAACAATACGAGTCCATAAATTGACGTAAGGACAACAGCATGAAAAATTATGTTTTTTCATCGTCGCATTTTAAAAAACAAAACAAATCAAAATCAAATAGTCAAAAAACGAAAATAAATAAATAGGAATGCATGAAGTTATTCATTAAAAATAATATACTTGACAAAAGTAGTCATAATCTTTCTTAATTGTCATTAAATTCATAATATATTATTTTTAATCGTAAGATTTAGCGGCAAAACGTAATCATTTCGTATAACGATAAGATTTTCATAATAATATTGCTGATCTGAGAGCGGCTTAGATCGTTCGCTTACTTAGTTCGTTAGCAGTGAGAAACATTGTTACATGACCTAAACAAATTATCAGATGAAATATTTCCCTTTAAAATATCATCACATAAAATAACTATGTCCAATGAAATTTGGGGTTTTATCACTCTTCGAAGGGGGTTTTCTCATCGAAATGTTTGTCGGACACTAGGCAAAATGATTAAATAAACGAATTGGTACATATTATAATTTAACCAGAACGAAGAAACATAAAGAAGAAGTCAAAATATTAGTTACTGGCATACCCCGTTAATAATGTTTTATCTAAGCTTAAGAACATGGAATAAACCATTTTTTGAATAGTAAAAAAATAATTTTTATCATGACCTATTTTGAGTTTGTTTACTTCACTCTAATCATCTTTACTGAATTTCCTAAATGTCTTACACGTAAATCCCGAAGAAACAAAGCGCCGAGCTAGACGATGGAGGTGACCCTGACCGAGTGGCTACATTGATCCACCTGTCTCCGCACCTTCCACCCAAATTCTATCTCAAGGTATTTATATCGCTTCCTCCGTGGCAGAGGTTCGACCCAGGGGTCACATACCACGGTGCCCGGTATAGCTACCAAATACTTGTTACAGAATACCAATTAGTAGCAGCGATAAATAATAGTAAATTGTCTTAGTAAAATAAAAATAACAGTGTCAATGTCTTTGAGATTGTTTTTATTGATAAAAAATTTACTATGCGTATACCTTTCATGGAGCGAATCTGCAATGCTTATATTTCCGTCTCTTAAAATATCTCAGATACTCCATTACATCTCAGTAAAATTTAATCATCAACAGTCTAATATCCTAAATGAAACTCCTTTGGATTGGCATCGAAGTAATATTCCTCTGTAATGCTCTAATAATGTGCATATATACATATATATATATATATATATATATATATATATATATATATATATATATATATATATATATTCCTATGCCCAATAAACCCGATCTCACAGGACCGATCTACGGCTGAAAACAAAATGCATAATTATCTGCCACAGCCGGTATTGAACTCGGGATCTTGAGATTAGTAGCACAGTACCCTACCCATTGAGCTACCTCACTCCCTAACAAAATTCTAGAAAAGAAATTTATATTGAAACTATCCTTGTTTCAAGGATACCTACATTCCTAATTTTTATAAGTGAAAGTAGTGTGATCCGCGTACCGCACCAGATTTTTTTCAATAAGTATTACTTCATATTTTAATTAAAATAAATTAAATCTTGTGTAATATACTTGTGTAAAAGTAATATCCTTGAAAATTGAATTCAATGTTTGTTATGGTGCATTATTTTATTGGTCTGCATGAGGGTTTGACAGCAATTAAAATCAATCAGAATAAATCCAGAACCTGTCTATATGGCTGAACATATAGGGATCGCTGCTTGTGCAGTTTTAATTATGGACAATTAAAAAGAAACACTTGGCCTCAGATGCTCATTCCGTGACTCTCAAAACTTCTGAGCAGAGAGTTCTATGCTAACAAAAGATATATAGGTGGAGGCGTGGAATTTTCGCAGAGGGTTGCAGCAATTTACTTTCAACACTGAAATCTACCGGGTACGGACCTTCATATTTTGGACCAGCTAACACTACATAGAAAAACTACACTCCCAGTCAAAAAAAATTGCAACACCTAGAATTTTTTTTAATTTCTCGAGAACAGGTGATTTTATATTTACAAAAAGGCTATAATAAATTCAAAATAAACAATCAAATTCAATTAAAATATTAATATTGAACGTATGTTTAATCAAATAAGATGTTTCTTTAAAACGATTAAAAATAAAAACAACAATAATTTTTTTCTATTTGAATAAAATTTAATCTTTGTGGTTTTGTAATGGCATTCATTAAGAAGTATTGCCGCCTATAGCTTCGATAACACAGGCCGACAAAAAAATTTTTTTTTGAAAACTTTTTTAACTTTAATAGTTGATCTTTATAGATTTTTATGTGCTGAATCCAAATCTGGCCTTAATTGTTTTGTATCGCCCATAGTTTTCCGTTGGTTTCAGGCTCATCAAACATCCTAACATTTTAAACTTCTGTAACATGTTAGCTACAATAGAAACATGCTCTGGGTCTTTTTCATTTCCCGAGAACTTTGTAACGACTTGCTTGAATGATACCCATGCTTCTTTCTCATTTAAGGTCATTGTGGATTCAAAGTTAACATCAAACATCATTTTTCTAATGTCAGGTCCGATCCGACAAGGACGCCTTTTAGATTAGCTTCTGAAAGGCGTGGAAACATTTGGCAGAGATACTTGAAACATGGTCTATCTTTAAGTAAAGCATTTACAAATTGTTTCATGTGGCCTAACTTTATATATAGGTCTTCCTTTTTCAGGAAGACTGAAAGCTGTTCAATTCTTTAAAAATCGCTTAATTTAATAAATTTAACTATAAAATATGAAGAAATTGTGGGTGATACAGCTTTTTTAATATCATATTTGGATTCAGCACCCTAAAAACTGTTGGAATAAGGTATTTTCAGTATAAAAGTTTTTTCATCGTTGGCCTGTGCAACTGTTTCCATGCTCATAAAATGTTTTTTACTTCCTTGTACGCAGTAAAGGAAGTATTGTACTCGCGAAAATTTTCGATTTTCAGTTTTCAACAGAAATATCCATTTTGACCATCCCTGAATCCATTTTGATTTGTTTCGTTGTAAAACTAATAACCAAATCGATATTGATATTTAATAGGCGTACAAGGAAGTCATGTATTGTCCACATCAGATATTTTTAGTAAAGCCATGAGGTATGGTCCCGCTCCTACCATACATCCGTCTTAAGCATTTCAAACGTTGTAGGAGGAGGAGCCCCCACCGAAAATTCCTATTAAGTTTGTCCCACATATGCTCGATTGGATTAAGATCCGGGCTTCTTGCTGAACCCTCTAGCTTGCCTGCTATTTTCAGTTAATCAGAAACACGTGTTGCCTAATGGGGCAAAATATTATCATGCATAGGCATTATCAGCACCAACCATAGGAATGCAAGGTATTCCTATGGTATTGTAACGTCTCTCTGTATCTTTTCATGGTCCGTGAAAGTGTTGTAACCTAGATGATTAGAGATGTAAAGCGCAGATTTTCTTTCTTCGTATAGAGTAAATATTCTTACTGGATAATCGTGGTTTAAACAACTCAGTATCACACGAATAAAACACATAATACAGAGAAAAGAGAGAATTCGATATACTAGACAAAAAAATGATTAAAGTTGGAATTAAAATCAACTAATTAAAAGGATACAATAAGCAAAAATTGTAATGTATAACACGACTTTTACTATCTTTCCCCCTCTCCTCTCAATTCTCACATGGTATTTTTGTTCGTTTCATTTTATTGCTTATTCTTAATCTTCCATTGACTCGACAAACCATTATTGGATCCTGGCTTCCTAATAATTTCCGCCCCTCTGCACATCGTGGGGCAACCATTCTCCAATCTCTGATCCCCAAAATTCTCCGTTACGCCGTCCATCCATCTAAGATGCGGTCTTCCTCTGCTTCTGGTACTACGAATATATATTCATATACCCTTTATATTTATATTTCTCTCACCTCATGACATATGAGTTACCTGGCCGGAAAACATCAGTCTTCCCTGACGGATGTGCCCTTACTATGCCTGATTCACCAGATTGCATCGTTATAGGTTATATACTTCTTAGTTGTACCTATTAATATGTCTAGATCTTCCGCAAAATTCTTCTTTCAAAAGCCTGCAGACATCGATCGCGTGAATGTGATATAATCCATGAATCGCGCCGTACGTTAGCACTGGTCTTATCAACGTCTTTTATGGTGGTTTTCATTATGTTATTTATACTGTTACCAAAAAACCAAGCAAGTAATTGGTTGTTGATTCACATTTCTTCAAAATAGTGAGCCTTGTCGGACCAAGTTGTTAGGTAGTCTTATAGTTTCTTAGTTATTAACATATCAATTGCTGAATATTTTCTTATATTGTGTGCTTAATAAAAATACTTTTATTTATATTATGATTATTTCAATATTTTAGGATTCGAGATATATAACAGGCATCCGTCGATTCCGATTTCCTCTCCCACGGTTTGAAGAACGGACTCAAAAGGTAATTGGCTAGAGACCAATCCACGTGAACGATTTACTTCAAAGGAAAAGGTTGGCAAATCAAATAACTGCTAATAAAATACTTGATAGATAGTCTTTTTCAGCTGTAATGATTCCTTTGAGATAACTAAGTCCAATTTTTTTTTTTTATTAACATTGACGAGTTTATCATATCACTTTTATTGCTTTATATCAAGAATATTTGCAATAGTTTTTAAATTAAGGAAGTACGGCTTATTCTATATTCGCATAAGAGAAGTGATGCTTCTTTGGTAATTAAGTACATATAATTATTATGCTGAAAGAATAGGAGGCCTGTTGAGGAATAAGAATTAAGTTTTAATCTAAATTAGTCTTTCTAATATTAGTTTACAATAACATATTTATCCTTCGTTATTCAGAAGCTTCAATTATTCCTTATGAGGTTGTGTTGGAATTATCAAAAAAAATTTTCTAATATTATCAAATGTGCATTTCAAAAACATGGTTTAATCAAATTTTTGTAAATGGGTCTACTAGCTAGTATAAATAGTCTTTATATCAGTAATTTTCAATTATTTCGTTCTGTTCTTAAAGGGAGCAAAAACACTTTTTCAACGTTTTTAAGAAACTTCCACCTTTAATCCTATCCCTTTTCCGATTCAGTTGTTTGAAAACATAATATAAATGGTATGCTTGATATGCTTGCAGTATTTTTGTTTAAGAAATTTTTAAATATGCTCATTTTTTTTCATTCCTTTAGCTTTTTTTCATTTATGAATATTTTGTTTTACTCATGCAAGATTTGTATGCCATAACTAAAAATATTTGTACCCTAAAAACGAATATCGCTTAGTGTATTGGCTAAGCTTCTTGGGCCAGGTTTCACAGTTCCAGAGGCAATGTACATCCTATTGTGTGACAATGAAAATGATTTGAAGCAGGAAATATTTATTATCCTTCCTGAGGCTTCGATTTTGATAGATGAGGATTCCATACCAAATAAAAGCATATTTGTATACACATTTATCTTCCTTTATAATGAGTAATTGATTTTCAGACAGATCAATGACAGACAGGCTGAAAATGACTGAAAATATTTTGTTTTTTGGAATCGGTGACTGAAAAGCATAGATCCGTTGAAAACTCCTTATCGAAAAGTAGTTGAAATTCCTTCCTTATCTAGATGCTAAGGAAAGTTAAAACTAACATCGTAACTTTTAACAGTGTTTGGAGTCCCTTTCAGAGGGCTCTTTTTGTTTAAGAATCTTTACAAATACATCGGGTGGGTTTTGTTCGAAACGATTGCTCCATTCGATATTTTTCGTGGTCGAAAAGTTCATTTTGAAATTATGACAATGAGATAACTCTTAACTGTAATTGGAAGTGGTTTACTATCAATATTCAGATAAAAATCTGTTTATGATTTATGTTTCGGGCTAACTAGATGTAAAGTATCTATTGTAATTGGAACTACCCTGTTAATGCTTCATGTATTTTAAAGAAAAGAAAATCAAAATAATTTTATTATTTACGTAGATGCAATAAAATATTTTTGCTGCTCTCTTTCAAAGCAATCAGATCAGACATAATTATCAATTTTTTATATTTGTTAAATATTTGAAAAAAACCCGGCAGAAATAAGAATTTGATATTGAAAGCTTATTTTTAATTGTTTATTATAAAAAAAAATCCAAATGATTTAATTACTTATATATAATGAAACCCATCTACCTCAACACATACAATTTATTGAACTTTTAGCACGTGCAAATTTTTAAGGTTTTGCTGTTTTTGTAGTGTACTGGATTTCAGTACTTTGTGTTTGAAAAAAATTGGAATTTCGGTATTCAAATTTATTAGGCCACCACTGTACCATAGGAACTTAAGTGCTTATCAAGGTGTGGTTAAATATTTGTAATTTTTTGACTAATTACTTGTTTTAAATTGACTCATGATGGTTTCAGTTTGGTTTAGATAATATCTACTTTTCAGATAGATACCTAGAAGGAGAGGGTATAATTTGTAAAATGTTTGTTGGATTTCGGAAAAGCAGGAAGTCGTTTAAGTTCTAATTAGAATAGTATATAACTATTTTCAAATATTTTGACAATAGTCGTTTTGTGCGGAGATTTTTGACGTCAACTGAATCATAAAAGAAATACATTAAAAAAGGAAAGTAAAATATCCTTCGTTACATTTTAACCCTTTTAGTGGAAGTGTTAAGGCGTCTGAATATAGGAATGAAATAACTTGTTTACTCCGAACTTCTTGGATGAGTTTAATGTTAACAAGAGGTGTGGGTTGAGTTTATTTTTAGTAGCTAAAGCCTTGATTCCCTCAAACGGTTTACTTAGTTAAGTTGTTTCCCTATTGCCAAAACATCAGCCATTCATGTTCTGGTATGTACTACATTATATATGAACTTTAGAAAAGAATCTCGTCAAGCTCAATTTAAATCCTTACCGCTAGAAACAGGCTCATTTATATTTAAATTATTATTTATTTTTAAGAAATTATTATTATCTTATTCTTCAATCCTTTCTTTCTGAAAGATTTTTCTCTGTCTGTCAAGGCTCAGAACTGTCTGCCATTCGACCGGCCTTAGCAGGAGTGCCTCAGGGATCAGTACTAGCTCCGTTACTCTACATCATATATACACATGATATTTCAAACAGCACCGAAACTCTGACAGCGACGTATGCAGACGATACAAAAATTTTTACAAAACATCAAAATCCAGCTCACGCCTCACAGACTTTACAACTTCATCTAACAAAACTTCCTGATTGATACAAATTTTGGAAAATTAGACTTAATCAAGACAAATCTCAACATATCACTTTTACTGTCCGACAAGAAACCTGTCCTCCAATGTACCTCGACAATGTAGTAAATCGACAGACAGACAAAATTCGATACCTTGGCCTGACATTAATTTTTAATAATTATTAATTATGGGGCCCACACATCAAGAATAAACTAAAAAAACGCTAAACCAAAGACTTAAACTGTTATACTCACTTCTTTCAAAACGTTCAAAATTGAAACTTAGATATAAATTGAACTTACACTTACTTACTCAAGCCCATCTGGACCTACGCTTCACAGATATACGGGAAATCCAAAAAAATACACTTACAAAAACATCAAATTTTTCAGTCAAAAACTTTTAGGACTATCACCAAAGCTCCTTGGTACATCAGCAACTTTACGCTACATACAGACCTCAATATGCCTACAGTTAACGAACACATACGGACCCACTACAAACGATTTCACTATAACTTACACGGACTTTCTAACACACTCATACAAGACATGGCGACAACCAACATGCCTGACAACACTCGCAGAAGGGTGAAGAGGAGCTGGATGAGGGATCTCCTAGCCTAACTATATCCGATTATCACGACAGGAAGAGGTGCCGCTGGGTACTACTCTTTCTCATGCCACGTAAACATGTTCTAACCCAACACATTCACTGGTTGTTTAATAGACAGGTGTGAATTTAAAATTAAAGCCAAAAAAAAAAAAAAATTATATGAATCACGTTTTAATCGATGTTAACTTACGTATTGATTGTTAATGATTAATATATTTGTCTAATAATACATTCGACCATCAACGAAAATATTCTAGTTCGCATTTTTCAAAATAGGTCTACGTGTATTTCAGCAATGCACTTCCCGTATTCACTAATAGAAAATGAAATAAAACAATATATTTTAATATTTTTTTTAATATATTATTAATTATTATGTTATTTCATTTATTTTTATGATTCCTGCTATGTTGGTTGTCAGGTTGTAGTTTTTCTTGTAATAATTTGTAGGCCTTATAGCAATTTTTAACCAATCCAACACACAAGAGGCACATTTAACCTTCAATCATTGAATAGAATTTTTAAAAAGATATTAGTATTGTATTGTTTATCAATCGGCAGTTTCTAAGCATTTTCGGCACCATCTTAACCATCTTCTAATCTGGCTTTCTGACGATTACAATACCAAAGTAAAATGCTCTTGTAGAGAAAATTATAAGAACTCAGAAAATAAATTCTACAAAAAATAATGTGTAAGATTAACTTATTCTTATTTTTCTCACTTAAAATGTGTCTTCTTAGGAATTTATAACATCCTGCCAAAAGTGCTCAATATGGAAGAAAGGTTCACATATTAAACTGTACATTTGTTCTGACCCAAAGCATTAATTTAATTAATTGTTTGTTAAGGCATTGTTGTTAAGTTTCGTAAATCATTTGATTTTTTAAAAAAAGAGAAAAAACAACATAAAAACTAACCTTTTTGTTGTATTACTTTTAACATAATACGCAAGTTAGAGGTTGTGATGACCGAGAGTGTTGAAGCACGTGGCGGAATCTCAATATAAATTTCGACGTTTTTACTCTGGTTATTAATGGTTGGTAACCTGTTGGTAGCCAGTCCTTCCTATCCTGATTAGAATGCATTTTTATCGTTAAATCGTTAAATTATCGTTAAATTTTTACGTTAAATCCAAACAAAAAAACAACGCATTTAATAAAAATAAAATATGTTAATTTTCTAGTTAACATATTTTAATTTTCATAGTGACAAGAAAATTAAAACCATTGGAACGAAATAAATCAAGAGGTATTTAGCCGAACAAGGGATTATAGCGTGTCCTAAAAGAAAACCATTGTCACTGAACTACCCGTTCGTGATCTCTGCAAATAGTCCCAATTATCGCCAGATCGCACTTCAGCACAGGGTTGCAACAAAATGTTTAATAAAGGCTTCTATTTTAATTTTAGCCTGAAAAGCTCAAATTGCAAAGTTTTAATTATTTTTTAAATCAAGATATCTATTAAGTGTAGTTACTATCATATCTCAAATAATTTTATATAGTTATCAATATTCTTCAATATAATAAAAACAGGACTAAAACTTGAAGCGGAACGCGCCGGAATGACGCACAGTGAGCCTAATAGCCTAATAGAAGTACAAAATTCAATTTAATTTGGAAATCACGTGTTCAAATGGATGAAAACAAAATCTAGCAGCAATATGTAGAGAAGGTGATATTGGGAAACTTGCTCCCAAATTCAAACTCAATAAGAGGCAACTAATTACAGGATTATGAGAGTATCTCCATTCCAGAGTGCTTTCAGAAAATCTCACCCCGTTGAAAGAGTCAATCAACAGATGAACTCCATGATGAACCTTTGTGACAATCACTCAACAATGTAACAGTTTCTAGCCTGTTGTTTGTAAATATTAATGAACCCCCTTTTCGTCTCTTTAGCTACGTAAGTTAGAAAAGAAATTCCATAACAGTGATAAGCATAATCCAGTTGTATAAAGCGAGATCATGTTGATCCTAAGGTGAGAATTGGAGGAAGTTTCTTGGCACTAAAAGGGAATCAGTTAGCTTGGAAGAGCTGACACCCTTAACGATTCCCAAGTTAGTTCCACAAGAAAAGCCTCTTAAGCCCAATTGTTCAATTACTCCAGCTCCCAGCTCTTGTCCCTATAAGAAAAGCGATTTCAGCGATACTAAAGCTTCGTCAGAGAAATTTGCTTCCAATTAGCACATTCAGAAAAATTATGTGATTTCAGAAACGATCATTTGTTGGGTAATTTTAAAACGAAAAATTTTCTACAAATGAGTAATTTTATGTCTGGATTTACATTAATAACATAGTCTTATACATCCCATCTAAGAAAGTACAGTAATTACAAAAGTTTAATATAGCAAAAATATGTATCCCAATACTAATAATGGTCCAAATTTTTTTGAAAATAATCATACAATAACAAACCTTCAATACATTATTAAACTTATTATATTTATTATTATTACATATTTATAATTATATATACATTTATATATTAAACATATGTTTATAAAATACATTATTAAATTTATTTTATTTTATTTTTATCCTCCTTGTTTTAGTAGGATCAAAAGTTACTAATGTGCCTTAACTACAAAGCCATATAAAATAAGTAATTTAATAAATTTTATACTAATTTTAAATTTTTGCCGTTGGCCCTTATGGATAGAGATAACATATGAATAAATAAATAATTCTGAAATGAATCATTGTAGAAATAGGCTCTTTGATATAGCTTTTGGCCTTGAATAAAATTGATTGTTTATTGGATAAATTGCCATTATACTCTCCAACGAGGATTAGAATAGTGTGTTGTACCACTTGTTACACTTCTTCTAAAAGAACTATTCCCAGGTCGTAACGTTAGACTTAAATCTGAGAACGACTTTGAACTTGCTGATACCACCAAAGAAATGGATGAAAAAAATCAGACTCCAAAATAACGTTTAGAGAAAAAAAAAATGAAGAAACTTGGCTCCAAGTTCAAACTCAATAAAAGGCAACTAATTACAGGATTGCCAGAGTTATCTTTTTTTCAGAAATCAAAAGTGACAGTTTATTTTAGAATGGTCCGAAATGGCGAGTGAACACGCGTTCCAATAATTCATGTGTTTTATTTTTATCAATAATATTAATAATGGATTAACGAAATTTACTAATATATTATAATAACAATATTCTATTGTTTTACATAAAATATAACACATTTTTTTTTTTACAAAATTACTCAATAATGATAGTATAATCTAATTATAATTAACTAAGTAAAGTGCACTAGTAAATAAATAAGTAAATAACACTAGTAGAGCTAGAACTATTTATTAATTACAACAAAAATTATTCACTACATTCTTTTTGTGTTTTTTCCTGTGAAAGTTTGAATAATCGAATCAAAATTCAAATTCTTGCTAACCTAAACTCAATAGGAAAAATTTTCGTTTCGTATTAAACTATAAACAATATATATATATATATATATATATATATATATATATATATATATATATATATATAGTTTATAGTTTAATACGAAACGAAAATTTTTCCTATTGAGTTTAGGTTAGCAAGAATATTGAATTTTGATTCGATAAATATATTTTTATATATACATATATATATATATATATATATATATATATATATATATATATATATATATATATATATATATACATATATATATATATATATATATATATATATATATATATATATACATATATATATATATATATATATATATATATATATATATATATATATATATATAGATATATACATACATACATATATATATATATATATATATATATATATATATATATATATATATATATATATATATATATATATATATATATATTTATATATATATTTATAAATTAAACTACACAGTCAGAAAATGATACAAGTATGTGATATTATTTATTATCGATTGAAATGTTTTTATTTTTATTTACATAGGTATATTATTTAAGCAAACTTTTTAACTGTATAAATTTTTCTTAAACATTTATCGCACCCTCCGGAAGCCCGGCCCCGGAGATTTTGCTACTTCTATCTACCTCCGATGGCGGGTCTCATCAGACTTTTCTAGCTCACGACAGAAACAGTATATTTTAATGTAAGAAGGGCACTGCATTTTTTCGATTATTTTTAATTTGATATAAGATGCATTGCAAATCAACATTAGTTTTTGATACCGGATCATTTACCTTTGGTAATTATTTCGATTCGAGCTGGGAAATTTTAAGCAATTTTATTTAAGGCTCTTGAGATATAATTAAATTTTCAGAAATTTTTCATGGCTTCAAAATCGGTTTTTAGGAATTAAAAAAAGATAAAATTAAAGGATGTAGAAGCAAAGATTCAATTATCTGCAATTCTTGTACGTCCTGTGTTTAGTAATGCCAAGAGATCGTAAAGAAGGCTTCAGAGCTATTCAATTTTCAGCTCTTTTTCTTGCTTCAAGTGCAGTAAATGTTTTTAAGGCTACCGAGCTAGGATTTTTTTTTTTCAAAGGATTAATTTCGTGTCCTGTAATTTTTAAATTTTTAAGAAACTAATATATTTTTAAGGTCTGCAGGAAGATGATTGGTTGGTTCGAAAAGCTTGGAGCGCTGCGCTTAGTTGTTGGACCGCCTATAATAATAATAAGAAACTAACAAACTGACAGACTTGAGAAATAATTGAGAATGAGAGGTAGTAAGTAATAATAAACTAAAAACCTCAAATAGTAAATAGTAAACCTCAAAACCGTGGAACAATGGAATTTTAGTAGTAGTTGTTGGCCATGAAACGGTGTGACTTTACCAAGGAGATGTAATCACTAGAAGGTAGACAATTGGGTAGGAGGTACGATGTTTACTTTATATTTTTTACTCGATAGATTTTTTCTTTTTTAAATTCATTTTTAATCAGTTTTTCCCCTGGTTTTTCGATTAAAAAAAAGAAAACAATCATATCCTATAGTGTAAAAAAAAACGTTCTCGGTTGTAATTGACCGGTTATTGACAACTCGAGTGAAAAGGTTACAACCTAATATCGCTCATTAATTCTTATTCAAAATCTCGTCTGGCAGTAAAGTTATCGCAGACAAAACAGTAATTCATCTAAAGGAGAACTTTATCAAATCCTGGTCCAGTTAATGTTTCTGGCAAACTGAAATCAAGCTGTCTTATGCCTTGGTTGCAATTTTGATCCTTGCTTCTGCCTTCTTGCTCTTAAACCAGTAAGTCTTCTGCTTACTTCACCCTAACTAACATTAACTTTTCTAATCTCTTGCCTTACCAATACATCAGTAGAATGACGATTATGTAATTATCACCAGTAAATTTATCATTTATTGCCAATTATAAGCACCAAACAAAGGTTCTTTTTCTAAAACATCAATTAAATAATAAATTCACGGACAAACTGATAAAATATCATTCCGCCAGTGAAGTTTTTACAGATTTTTATTAAATTGAAGGAGCTATTTAGCTAGTTAAACATGCTGTTTCTTGGCACGATTACTACTTAAACCTTGACTGATATTATATTTTAAAAATTTTCTTTTTTAATCATTTCTAATAAACTGACTATTAATAAAGATCTTCAATGATTTAATTGGTGTTGATGAAATTACTTAAGTCATTGAAGGTCCTCACTTTCCTTTGATAAAATTAACGTTTGTGTGTACTTATGTTTAGAACATTATGAAATAAATGGATAACAATTTTATCCACGAAATCTTAAACTTTATTCGTCACGAAACAGAGATTTAGTTCAGAATATTGTGGAATGAAAATATTCAGTAAATTAAATGTAAGTGTAAGAGCTTTTATTGGAGTGTCAATATTACATTAACCTCAATACAAGATTAACCTCAAATAATTACGTAAATTATTTAAAAATTGTCTACTTTGATTTCATATTTTTTATAAGGATTCAATAGCATTAAAAATTCGTAGCAACGTGGGAAAGTAGATTATTTAAAATAAAAATCAATGACGGTTGGAGGTTACAATTAGTTCAGAGCCTACCAACGTTATTTAGTAAAAGCCGACGAATGTTTTTACTGTTGCATATAAATTTTACAAAACCCGATATCAATAAATACTAGGACATGATTCATTCTTGACTAGAGTATATAGTAATCATTAGATTATTTGATAAACTGTGTTAAAATTAATTTTTAACCTTTTTATTATATTTTTTTATACACCACGAAGTGAGAGAAAAAAATTGTCTTTGATAAAAGAGATAATTTTTTCTCCAAGAAAAATCAGCCCTGAAGGTGTGCTTCCAATTAGGAACACTTCAGAAGCTCCCTTCATAGACCACCGACTTATCACATTCCATTATTTCCACTACATTTGAGATGGGTACCCTTGTTTCCTTACCGGAAAATCGAATTAATTACTGAATGAAATCAAACGAATAATTACTGAGGAAAATATTTTTCCAGCTGAATAGTCATTGATAAAGCTTTGCAGCTCTGGTAATTTTATTCAACCGCCGTACTCCAAATACTCAAAGGATTTTTCGTATTTATTTGCAATAATAAGTGTCGACTGTTTCTTAATCTATTAAAAAGAAAAATAAATGATTGTAATAATACTTAATATTGCCGCATAAATTTACTCATAATAATATGAATATCCATTTGAAAGCTTTTTAAAAGCAAAATTGGACTAGAAGATCATGAATGTATAGAATGTGTATTTTTATAATACATTACATACAAAAATAAACGATTATTTCCTTTTTAATTCATCTGATGTCGACACTTTTAATATTTTTTTAAACAATAATTTATGGCATTATTATTATTTATTTTAAAGGAACATTTTACACACAGAAACATTACTGCCAATAAGCTATTTTTCCTTAGTTGATTATCCTCTACTAGTACTTGAAAAGAAACTGGCCCGGCGACCTACGTGAATAAGAGTAAATTTTTCAAACCTTAGTTAACTTTTATAAAAGTGATTTCGGCGCTTCGTAGCTTATTTTAGACATGTCAACAGTAGCAATTTCAAAAATATGTTTTAAAATTTAAAAGAAGAAACCATGGAAAACTCCATTATTTATCAATTAATTAGTTTAATCGAGTGGTTAAAGTATTATTAGCATGATTAATATATAAGTTATATATTAATATATTTATTACGATAGTATCCTAGTAAACAGTGCCAGTTCTTACACTATAGTTTATAATTTTCAAATAATTATAAATTAAAAAAAATTATTTGTTTGAATTGAAAATTTGTTTTATTGTTACTATAGTTTATTCTATTTATTTATTTCAAACCTTTGGCATAATGATTCCAAAAAACTTTATATTTTTTCTCGATTTTCATAAATGGCTGAGATATGGGCATATGAAACCTCTACTCGGCCGCCATTTTGGAAAAAAATATGATAATATCGGATTCCGAGGATCACCCTAAAGTGGCCTGTGACTTCAGCGGCAAATTTGAAAAAAATGGGAACTGTAGTCTCGGAGAAAAGCCGCGGACGGCGGACGGACCGATTTTTTATTCGATATTTGGATTATATGTATCTTGAAACACAAAACCTCAAATTTTGAGGGTAGGTTAATTTATTTTTTTTTTTCTTAGTCGATTACAAAGGTTCATATGTTTAATGAATTATTATTATAATCTACGTAATAGAAAGAAATATTATTATTATCTACGTATATGTTATAATGAATGCGAATAAAATTGACTATAACAGGCAAAATACATTAAAAAAAAAATGGAATAGCTATAGAATAATCTGAAGCACAAATTGTTAAAGTATGCCCTAAATTCCAGGATTCAGTTATTTGGCTGCATTTTATCGGTCCAATCAAGTGTCTTTGACACTTCTGATGAGAACGCTGGCTTCTATCGATTTCCCAACGGATTTAATTAAACTTTCTCATCCAATATCCAGGCTTTGATGTATGATAGCTATATATTTTTCAACAAAGCAATATTAAACGACATTACATAATGAAATCGTATCTGTCACATAATAACATGAAAACGAATATAAAAAATAATTACAGCAATATAAAAGTTTATTTTTTATTTTATCAGGCATTATATCACCCATTATTGAAATAGACTAAAAAAAATCTATATCTATACCATTATATATAGCCAAAGAGTTGTCGTTTTTGAACGCGATAATTTCAGGAACTTTCAGTCCGATTTGAAAAATCCTTTTTGCGATGGATAGACCGTTAATTGGGAAAGGCTTTAGGCATCATGACATCACGCAATGACCTTAAGGGACGGAGCAGTAGCTATGAATAAATGTCTAAGAGAAAAATTGTCCAACTTGCATATGTAGTTGTTATGACTACGTGGAAGCAAATTAACTAACAAACTTTTTAATAAGTGTGAAATCATTGTGTGAAAAGGTTATTTCGTTAATAAAATGGGAGGGTAGGAAAAATAAAACTTGAAAGTTATTGAAGAGAAATTTTATCGCCATTTTTAAACATTTGTTGTCGTTTTGATCCTGTTCCGTGAAAATGTTTGTAACAAATGAGATAGAACGACATATAACAAATTATTATTTTATAAGTTATTTTGTATGTTAGGATATCAGAATTCAACGCGGGCGAAACCGAGGGGCACAGCAAGTCGGAACATGCATCTCTAAATTCCATAATAATAGTTTACATTATATTACTTATGTTAAATTTATTGTTATTAATCCAGCCAAACAAAAACATTTATGGGAAGTTGGAACTTTTATGGAACTTTCTTAGGAATTTCTTATACTTTGGAACTCCTAAGAAATTTTCTATAAAAATGTTAATTTAACTGATAAATTACAATAAATTTAAATAAAAATGTTATAGCATACGTAAGATAGATCTGCGGATCCATGGTATTTTTGCTGCATCACATTTGTACTGTGTATAGTTATAACCAAAATCAGCAGCTTCTAAATTATTATTATTACAAATTAGCAATCTTAAAGCCACAGACGAAATGTTATTTAGAAGCCTACTCCGGTCTTGCATAAACAGTCTCTAATGGATCCTCGGAAGGCCTTCCCTGGCAACCACTCCCATCTATCTGATATCCCTGTGGGTGGTCCGATCGATGTTGCTTAGCTTTTGGCGTTTATGAAAATAAACATTATTCTACCTTTATTTCAGATCTTAAAATTTCGAGAGATCGAGGTAGTCTGTTGAGATAGTTTGCTTCAATACAATGATTACATATTAATTAATATCGAAGAAACCGATAAAGGCTAGGCCTTCGTAAATACATGGCCTGTTTGTGGTATGAACCAGAGTAATAATTTTAAATTATATATTATAACTATTACATAATTAAGAAGGAATAATTAAAAATAGACCAAAATGTTCTAAGAAACCTGCATCATATACGAGCAATTATCGTACATCTGTCTGCAAAATGTATCTTGAAATCCCGCGGAAGGATTTAAACCTTAAACCTTTAAAATAAGGGTTATTGTGCCTCAGAAATCGATTGACGCAATCATTTGCCTCTGAAAAACTCTACTTTAGTAATGAAAAGAAAACCAAGCAGGCCGGTGGCAAAAAACGTGAATGAAATATTACAAAACTCTTTTCATCCAACCGAACTAACGAGCCGCGTTAATTTATTCCGGTCAAATCTCATTCAAAGGAAAATTTCGTTTAACAAATTATGCGCCATTTATTTCTTTATTTTCAATGATAATTAATCTTCTTCATTAATAATAAGTAAAATTATTGTAAAGTACATGACAATTGCATTTTTTTCATCCACGTTAACTAATAAAATAAAAATTAATTAATTTTCCGAGTATTGCTCGGTCCTCCGGTATTGATAATTGAAATAACGATCATGGATGTGGGCGCACTCTCTACTGATCATTCGATCTTATGGAGATAAACACATATGGAGATAGAAACTGCCAATTACTTCTGAATACTCTATCTGGTCCGCAAATGCATTGTATATATAAACCTAATACTTTGAGGGAATTTTCAGGTTTATATATCTTTTTCTTTGTTGAGTCCTTTCTTTTCTAAGACAGCTGAGGGAGGGGCTCGAAAAGAAACGACACTACCAACCCGACCTTTTCTCTACTTCGCTGAAAGAATTATAGTGAGGGACGAAATCCCTTTCAGAGAGCTTTGTTTCGAAATCTCCACAAATGCAAAGGGTGGATCGGTTGGAAGAAATCGTTTCTTTTGGTATTTTTGTGTGGTCGAAAAGTTCATTTTCATGAAGCAGAACATTAGAAGACAATAAAAAATCTAGCTGTGGAGATGGATTTTCGAACACCGTTCTAGTAAATATCTGGATAACATAAGTGATTCAGGTCATTTCAAGATAAAATGTGTATTTTATGTAATTATAACTACTCTTCTAGCAGAGATTAAAATAATTTATTAAAAGGATTAAAACAATTTGATTGCTAAAATGCAACAAAATATAACTGTAAGTGTCTTTTTAAACACTAGACAGGATGCACTCAGATCAACCAGGAATCAAAACAATCTTTCAACTTTGGAAAAGTTTTAGAAACACAGGAAAAAAGAACGTTTCTTATCATCTGCTGCACACGTAGGCATCACAGGAGACAAATATATAGAAAAACATATAGAGAATAAGCCGCCAGAAGGGGGGGCATTACCCAACCATGATTGGGCTAGGTACACTTGATGCCATCAAGCCTTGCACGTTACTTTAAAATGGATATCTGCACAGAATTGTCGAAAAAGAGGAACAAAAGTCCTTCAAGCAAGCTCAAGAGCATTAAGAGAGATATGAGGTCGCTGCGTTTGAAATGGTCTTAAACTATTGAGGAGTGACTACTGTCTCACCTCCTCTTGCTGATCAATGAAACTCCTCCGGCATGCCACCATTACAAATACACAGTAAGTATAGTGCATATGTTTGAACAAAGCCATTACTAAGAGCTCAAATTTAGCCAGTAATTACCACAACAAGCTCTTACTTATACTCTTTATCTCTGGAAGAAAATATATGCAAAGAAATATGTAGGTACCTAAAATAACAATTATGGATCTACACTTTTTATAAATTGACTAGGTAAGGTCCTGTCTCAATGACAGTTTTAATCACTGGAAAAAATACATTACATAATATTAATCGATTGATCCTTAATTTATTTATTATTTATGTAAATATTTTTTGAATGATCTCTTTAATGATTATTACTATTACCATTTATTGAGGTAGCATGTAACATTACCAAATAAAAAATAAAAAAATAAAAAAATAATTTACTTATCAAGCCTTATTTATTGACGCCTCTCCCCTCCTTTCATTTTTAAGGAGCAGGAAGAAAAAGCTGACAAAATAACAAGTTTTACGACACGGAACAGGCATACAGTAACCGCAATCATGAACGGTTGTGCGGGTTTAGAGATACCAACTTACCTACGCACGCCCTCAAAAGCTTTTTATTTTATAGCTAGTTCGCTTACAAACATAAAATCTTCAGTAAAAACGTTAAGCTGCGTCGAAATATAAAAATTCTAATAATAAATTTAGCGCGTTAAACAAATATATTATAGTGAAAGTAGAAGGATTGAAGTTTCTTCAGAAGAAAAAGTTAGCTATCGCGAACGAGAATCGAACTTTCCACAATAACTTCGGTTTCTGGCTTGAGTATACTGAAGGCATAGATAGCGTCAGGCACGCTTTCGACTGTAGGGATCAATTTATATTTTTTTTAAATATGTTTCGCATATATATATATATATATATATATATATATATATATATATATATATATATATATATATATATATATATATATATATATATCCTTCTATTGAACATAATTGTAAAGATCTAAATTTAAACTTAACTAAACATTAATCCTTTGCAAAGAAAATTAATACAATTAAATATTGAAACTTAATTTGTGAAACTTCATTGCGAAAGCAAACAGTAATTAGGAGCAAACATACGTCGGAATACCTGCACGTTTAAATAAATTTAGATGAAACAAGGTAATGAGGGATGGTCATTAGTTTGGAGCAATTAGCATGTAATAAATCATACATGAATAAATCTTTATATAATTGCATAATGTTACCATTATTGGTTACAAGCTAATCCTCAATATTCATATTACTAAATAAAGGTTATAATATAATAACAATAATTTCTTAGTATAGTAATAATGTAATAATTTCTCCTTGCACAAACTAAAACTATTTTGAAAAAAGAAGAGCTTCCAAAGACTCCTAAAATAGTAAATTGGTAATTACAACAAAACTTCATTAAGCATGCACTTTATTTCACTTCTTTTGTGCAGATTTTTGGTTTGTTTCTTTCCTGAGAAATGTACCATAAATATGTTAAACTTATTCATTGTTCCAAAAATTAGTTGATCATAAAGATGTGATATCCGGAGTCTTAGTAAACTAAGTAATTTGCAAAGTTATGAATAAAAAGTTTAAAAAAATATATTACACAAAACTATATGTGCGTTCTCAGAAGAAATACAAAATGAAGCTTGAACCATTACAACCTTACATACTCACACAAAAATAATTGATGATTGGTATCTATTCAGTTGTGTTTTTATAAAATATTGTAAACGTGGAAATTATTCAAAAGCGAGAACAGTTCATTATAAATATATTGATCCTTACCATAATCTAAACTAGACTTCGCCCGAGATAAGATGGTCTTAATGTAAATTTCATTTCTCGACTGGAATTTTCTAACTAAATTTGCGT
This sequence comes from Rhaphigaster nebulosa, assembly GCA_948150685.1. Taxonomy (NCBI): domain Eukaryota; kingdom Metazoa; phylum Arthropoda; class Insecta; order Hemiptera; family Pentatomidae; genus Rhaphigaster; species Rhaphigaster nebulosa. The sequence continues at coordinate 126,321,339 of OX411306.1, forward strand.
ATTTCGACCTTTATAATTTTTACTCTGATTTATATACGTTGTTTCAACATTGCGACCATAATTACTCGTATTTTGGACAATTTTTGTTACTCCAAAGGATGTTGATTTTTTTTTAAGTTTGACAGTTTTTTTTTTTTTTGTTTTGATCTTAAATCAGCCAATAAAATGGATTAATGTTTTGTGATAATGAAATTAATTTCGAAATACATTACCCAAACTATTTTTATAAAACTATTGACCTTTATTGGAGGGAGGGTGAAAGTTTCGCCCTTAATATAATCCTCTTCTTTACATAATTTTCTACCTTTCCTTCTCTCCCCTTGTTAAATTAAACATTCGGTATATCACTCATTACCTTCATCAATAACATCATACGTCACACATCCATCTCAATTATAATATCCATCTCGACTATAATACAGTCGAACCTCTATATATAGAACTTCCATACATCGAAAATCTCTATCGATCAAAATTTTTTCAGGAACCTTTAATGTTTATTAGAAAAAAATATTATGTATATCGAATAAAATTTCTGTATGTCGAACAAAAAAATCCAATTTAAAAAAATTTAAAATGTAATTGTCATCAAAAAGAGCCCTTAGGCTACATTCATACTTTCCTAGCACAGACTGAAATTTTCATTTTAAATTCAGTTTAACTTTTTCTTTCTCGCTGTTAACATTGCTCCTAATCATGAGTTCCGTGACGAAATATGCACAAATAGACATAAGAAGCTGTTTAGCACGAAAACAAAAATAAATTAATTTTTATGTATGTTTACATATTTTTAATACATGTTCTTATTAAATTATAAATGTACATTTGTAAAAAATCTTCAATCACAGATGTGATTTGTACAAATTTCAAATAAGTGCTATTGATCATTCAGTTTTGTTTTTCTTAAACCCTAAAAAATTCTTTTTCTTACATCGTTGACCCCTAATAATTGCCCTTGATGCATCTTTAGCCATAAGAATAGCTGTAATTATTTTTAACTTGAAAAAGGTGAACAATTTCGATCTTTCTATATATCGAAATTTCCAAATATCGATTTTTTTTTCGAGGAACCTTCATGTTCGATATATAGAGGTTCGACTGTACTTTAATAGTATCTAACGGTAACAGATTCTAATTTCTTGCTGCTTAATTGTTTCATTCCGATTAGTACATATAATTTAAACCATGAATGTTTTTAAATATAAGAAACGTTAATAAACATTTATACAAAAAAAAAAAATAAATAATAATAATTATTTACACCAAAACTCTAAAAAAAAACAACTGACAACTAGCGAATGGAAGGGACCCAGCTCATCGGGTGCTTAGAGTCCTTTCGTGTATTAAGACGCATCTTATCGATTCTCCTCCCTGCTTGCTTCTTTCAACCGAGTGTTTTCTCCCACAACAATGGTTAGGATCTCAAGTTACACCAAATGGACTATAATAGTGGTTTCAACATTGGAGAGAGTATTACTGGGTAACGTTTTTTTCTGTGTATGATATGGCATGTTTTTGTTCATCTGTTAGCTGGACCGATTTGCTGGTTCAGTATTAAACCTCTGAGTACGACATGTCTTATGAAACGCTACGTACCATGCGATACTTAAAACTATTTTTTCACAACCTCATATTAATGATTAAGAGGTTAAAACTTGGTACTTCCACTTGTTTTTGAGTTCTAAAAAATATGTTGACTTTTCCAAAAAAACATTTCGCTCAATCAATTAGCTATTAATTATTAATTACTTCTAGATTGTTATAATAAATAGCTTAATTATGATTATGGATTGTTATGATAATAAAAAATTAAATAATTAATAATAATGTGGTAATTTTCAAAAAATTGATGTTTGACATTACTCAGGCACTTTGTGCGCTTCATTTTTTTTTTTAAACAAGTTATTTGTAAAAAATTATTATGGGAAATATTTTTTTGCATAAGAAACTATTTGTAAATGTATTAAAATATAATTTATTATGTAAATAAATATAAAAAAAAAAGTTCCACTAATATTTCCGGTTCTGTTTCTAAAAAAATCAGGTCTAATGATTTATTCAAATGGTATTTAAAAGAATAGGAATTTGGTCCTAAGTGGTCGAAATGATACTAGGAAGGTTAAAAATTGTGGACTAAATAATTAATTTTTTTTTTACAAAGGAAGGCTTACAAACATTATATTTTTAAAAAATATTGTTAGTTTATAATTATATAACGATACAATTACACAACGCGGAATTACATGACCGGCATCCGGTAAATTTAAATGGAGTAATAGCATCAAATTAATTGCAATGCAGATATGAGTTGATAGGCTGTATAGAAAACGATTCCCTAAAAACGTAATTAACGCTGAACAGACGGACGATTTTTCCCAAATGTAGATGGAAGTGTTAAGGCCCATTTGTGTGACGGCGATAATTACCGTCATAGTGGCAGCCAAGGCAGGTTATGTCGCAACTACTGAGATCGTGTAAACTATAGGACAGTTGCCGTCATCATAGCAATTATTGTCGCACAATCAGGTTTGCGTTGATGGTTGGCAGTACTTGTCGCGGCTGCGGTAGCTATTGTCACGTTAACTGCCGCATGTTACACCTTGACAATGAACTGTCGCACCTTACCTAACAACTTAACCTCACCTCCTTATCAATTTTATCGATTATTTCTGAACTTAAAATTGTATCCAGCTTTTTTGACGTTATTTAATTCCTGGAGGTGGAATAAAAACTGTAAACTTAATTTATTTTTTGTGATCTTAGAATTGCTAGTGCTCAGTCAGCTATCCTCACCTCGCCAATTATCCAACTTTCGCAAGCTTTCTGTCAGCATTCAGAGGTGGACGACATATCTCACTGTCGCGGTAGTTCTATTACAGCAGAAAACTGTTACCGTTTAAAAGTGGCTTTAGGTACAATGTTGTTGTTTCGAATTTCGTCAGGGTTCAATGGAGGAAGTTATTCAGCCGGCTGTCGTTGTTGGCGTCGGCATCGAACCTCAGGATTAGCAAAGTAACACTTTTATTAATTTGTTTAATTGTTTAACCTCGAACACTTGACGCATTTAATTTCAATTTAATATAGATCAAGGTTAACAATTAAGATTTTTCCTCAAATATAAGAAGAAAAAATGGAGCACACTAAAAGGACTTGTTTCACTGTGCAGGCAGTTCTGCTATTGATGCACGTTCGTGCTTCCAGTACCCCTCGGGGAGGAGGGGCTACTTTGGAAAAATCCTCATTGGAGCCGATATTTCTAAAAAATTTCTGAATAATATAAGATCCCATTATAATTCCACTGTGTTATTGATTCAGAAGATTAAGGCCAGCAAGTTCTGATTCGTCAGTGTTGGATAATAATTCTGAACTTGAGTCCGAAACAGTACTTACTGCTCAGTTCTTTAATAATTTTTGAAAACAATACCTTTATTCTTATGTTTGGTAATTTGTGCCTTAGATCGGTTTACATTCCAGCTGTAATTATATCATTATGATTATTATTATATAAAATGAATATATTTCGTGAAGTAATGATGGCTATTGGTTGTTATGATTCGTTAAGTTATCAATGTTACAATACATTCACTCTTCTAAGCACATTACCCTAGTATTCAATGCATAAATGGAGATTATTACAAGATCAATGGTCCATTGAAAATAATACTCCTACATTATAATTGAGCAAATAATCAACTTTAAAAAAACAATTTCAGATATTAATTATAATTTTTTTTTTATTTTAAATTAAGTTAATTTAAATAGTTCGAGATTTGCAATTGTTGCATTTTGTCAGGATTTTTTATATCAAATATTTAATTATCTACTCCATTTTTTTCATATGGATATACGGAGGCTATTAGCTTCTATATAACAATATTATAACAGACAATGGCCATTCTAATCTGTAATAAAATGTGACCCCTGCCCTACTACTAACTTTTATTACCTTGAAATTGCGACAGGTGGCCGTTAACTTCATAGGGATGCTTGCCCTAAAGGTCACCATGTTCGAGTGCTATATTCAATTATTGTTTCTGGACCATAAAACGTCCAGCACGGGAAGATCATATAAACTTTACAGGATTAAAGTGACATGATGTTTTACAATGGAATCTGGGACGGATGGAAAAAAATAAAACTGTATATATCGACGTAGTTTTTTTGAAGAATGCTCCAAAAATTCGAAATTTAGGTTTCAATTTATTATGGGACCTCTATCGATTTTCGTTCACGATATTTCGAGAAAAAAAAACTGGACATGATCTAAAACAATAAATAAAAATCTTGTGAGCCCATCACACAGCTTTAACTTATCACCATAATTAAGTATCCATTTTCTAAAATAATTTCAAGGAATTCACATAAACACTCCTTGAAATAGTTTTAACAGTATGCGTTTCATTATGTCTTTTCTCACAAAAGCACAATAAAATATTTTTTAAGAAAAAAAAAATGGAAATGGTTTAAAAATCTACTATTGATTGACGTAACCACGAAATACTAACGACTCTCATTAGCCATTCTGTCCTAAATCAGTGCTAGAAGCCTTAAAGTATATTGTAATTATAAAAGTTTTGCCACCTTAATAAACTCCTACTATACACAATTAAGAATAAAATTTAAAAAAAATATATTGATATTTGGGGAAAAACAGTTTCCTTTGTTTTCCGTAAAGTTTAATAAATGGTGCTTAAGCCTTTTCCAAAAAACGGCCTTGATATTATATTGTAAACCAAAAATGGAACTTGTAATGGCACTTATACCTCCGACGCCAATCGTAAAAATCTCATCTAAAACTTCTTTGAATTTTGCTTTTTTGAAATAAAAGATCTCTTCGCGTAGATATTTGGTGCATGAACAGATTCCTTTCTTTCGCATAGCTATTTAGTAGCCGTGCCATTAAATAAGAGCTAGATAAACTAGTTAGAAAAAGTTAAACTTATAAGGTAAAGTTTAAACTGCATTGAAAATAGGTATTTTAAAATATAAAAACAATTCCTAAAAAATTAGATATTGTAGCGTCATCTAATTGCCAAATCCAATATTGACTGTGTAAAAATGTAAATAGTTAATAAACATCAAAGTTTTAGTCTAAAATATAAAACTTTGTCCAACGGGGGGAAACTATAAAATGGATATGAATCCCAACATTCACATCTCAAGACATAATCTTGGCCTCTCACTCGTTCAAGAATGGATGGCAACTTCCAGAAACCCGTCTGGCGCTTTTTTATTAAGATTAGGGTAGGGCACAGTCAATGGGCACCGATCTAAAATGAATTTTTTTTGGCGATTCTACATTCAAAACTATTGGACATATGGGACACGTTCATTCTAATGGGCTTTAGGAACCGAGGGGAGAGGGAGGGGAGAAGAAAACAGACTGAAAATGCTTTATTTTATATCTCTGTTGATATCTTTCTGGTTTGGAAAATTATTTCAACGTGTTTTTTTCCACCAAAAAATTTGTCTTTCAGAGTATATTAAAGAAAGATACAAAATTTAAAAAAGAATTGTTTTTCGGTCAACTAAATTGAAATTATTTTTTTAGATTATTGGGTAAACCTTCTAGATTTTCTTCTGCAAAAATTATGACAGATTTTTATTGAGCACACAAAAACCTTTATGTCGAAAATATCATTGAAAACGAAAAATATATATTTTTTAAGTTCCGAAGGGCTCAAAATTTTAAGCCACGAAATTACATTTCGATTGGAAGATCTGTGTCTAATCTTGAGTTTATCAGATTTCGGTGTTTTTGAACTCGTTGGAAAGAGTGTAATTTCTTCTTTTCATAAATATGAACAGCTATTGTATTATTTTAGAAGGTCTATGTAAAAAAAATTGATTACAAAATAAAAATGAAATTGAGTTTGTTGATAACATTGGTTTTAAAACATATAAAAACATATCGGTTAAAGAAAATCGAGTAGTTTAAGGGCCATTACCGACCCTCAAAATTTGGTTTGCATCTGCCAAACGGTTTCTGAATATGGGTGATTTTTTTAATATTTAAACAAATTTTGAAATCACATTTATGTTTATAAACATTATCGTAATAAAAAAAAATAATATTAAATATTTGTTACTAAACTTTTAGAAATCAAATAATTAAATTATAAAGCGATGTGATATTGAATTAGTATATTGAATTAAATGGTATAAGAACAATATTATTGTAGGGTCAAAATATATTTTTTTACTACAATAATGTTTATAGCGGTGGTGTAAATTTATGGTTTCCAAACCATGCACATATTGTAATAGGAAAACATTATTTTTGATCAATAAATAGTAAATATAACACTTTTTTACCACCGCGTTTCTTGACCAAAAAAACAATTCTTTTTTAATGAGTATATTTTTCCTTCACTCAGAAATCCAAATGGTTTGGAGTAAAAACCACCAATTAATTTTCCGAACTCGAGATATAATATAAAGTTGTTTCAGTGTGCTTAATTTTTTCCCGATTCCTAGAGCCCATTTGAATGAGCCTGGGATGAACACGTGTCCAATATGTTTGAATATTCCAATATATTCCAATGAATAAACATTTTATTAAAATCCGTGACCCATTGACTGTGCTCTCCCCTCGTTAGTGCAGATAGAAACTTCTCCCTCTCATGTTAACTAAAATCTAAATAAAGATTACAATTCTGTCAGAACCACTATAGTTCGGACGTTGAAGGTTCCATAAAAAATATATTTTGCGATGATCGGATATAGGTTCTTTCTCAAAAGCTGTGAGGCCTTGTGAGCCCAGTTCTTCAAACGATAAACAATAATTTCAAAATAAATAATTATAATAATGACAATTATCATGAATGGAGGTTTAAATGTACGAAGAGGAAGAAGAAATTAGGCCATTTAGTACATTTCGGGGGAGATTCCCCTGACTCCCCTCCTCCCTGATTACGCCACTGATTTAGTATATGGGTAATTCAAAAATAGGGAGGCCTCATGAAGAAAACGGGCTTTTGTGATCCTCCTGGGAGACATTTTTCATTGATTTTGACAAAGCATGGAATCAGATTGTTTTATCAGAGAATATCTTTCAAGTTAATAATAATTTTATATGTGTAAACATATTCTAAAAATTTAAATCCTCACTCCCTCGCCATGCCCGAGGGAGTGAGGATTATGTGCGCAAACAAGCTCAGTATTTTCAGAAAAAAAAAACAAATTCGTCACAGAATAATTACATTGACAATTAGTTACATTAATTGGTTATCCCTTGGCCGTATACCTCATTCCCTCACTTTTTTTAAAAATTGGCACCAAGTAAATTCACCGCCTTCTACAGCTGAAGAAGATAGTTGGTAATCCTTACCAGATCCCTCCAAACCGAATTGTATCTAATGTTGAGAGAAACTTCAATTAACATGCTGTGACTGTGAGATGTTAAGTTAAAAATGTGTATTGCCTTTGTAGATCCTCACCTGTTCATAGAATGGAGAAAGTAAGTGAAATATTTGATGAATTTCATTAGTAGTTCTTCAGGGTTTAAGAGATTCGGTGTGGTGTAAACATAGAGTCTCTACAGTTAAGGCCTAATCGTTAAACAATGAATAAGCACAAAAAGAAATTAGATTCCTAGAAACAAAGGAAATTTCTACAATGATGTGGCGATAGTTGACAATCGGTAATGCATTAGTTTTACCAATCAAAATCAACGAGGCTAAAGAGTATAAACTGACCTCCAGAATCCTCTATACATTCTCCTATCTATAATTTGTTTCATTATTAAACGCTCTGAACATAAAAATTGATTTACAACAATATTTTGCTTAACCACTTTTTCCTATAATATCTTTTTCATAGTTTTTTTTTTAAACCAAATCAATCATAACAATTTTTTATGTGGGATTAAGTCCAATAAAGGTGCATTTATGACCAGACCAGACCAGACCGGAGAAAACGGGTAGTGCGCTAAAGTAGTCTTTTTGACGAGGTAGTGCATTTAGACGATCGGATTGTCGTATAGACGACCGGACCAGACCAGACCAGACCGGAGAAAACGGATAGTGCGCTAAAGTAGGCTTTTTGAGGAGGTAGTGCATTTAGATGATCGAATTGTCGTTTAGACGACCGGACCAGACCAGACCAGACAGGAGAAAACGGGTCTTGTAAACGCTCACACCCTACCAGATATGGGTGTGCTTACGTAAAATGGGCGGGGCAGAACTGTTGGAACAAAATGGGAGCTCAGAACGGGTCGTGTAAACGCTAGACCAGACCAGATATGAGCGGGGCGACGTGAACGGGTCAATGGGTGGAATTTCCTCCCGATATCCGGTGTTCCCAACACTTGCTACTCTGCATCGTGCCTTTCTATAAATAAATTGGAGAATAAAATGGTTTTTGTTCACTCTTCTGGTCGCTCCTGTCCCGTAACTTTGGTTTTAAATCTTAATTATAATTATTCAATTAATAAAGTTACCCTTGATAACTGCATTCAATGACGGCTGCATTGGAAGCACATTACAACTCTAGAAGTCACATACTGATGTTTCGAAGTATTTCAAAGACAACCTTTCCTAGACAACATTTCTAATTTTGAAAAAAAAAATTCTTGCTTTCCCTCTTCCCCGACCCTTTCAAACTTGACCAAACAGATTCACTAGTATTCACAAGCATGTTTTTTTTTATTATTGCTTTATTTCCAAATCGGTCTAGTGGAACTTACATGGGTATTTTGATAATTCATAATATTTTAAATAGACCTCACAGTGAGGGTACAGAATTATTACACAAAAGACACCTCTAACGACACATAATGTTAACATTATTAAATAATTGCTAATAGTCATGTTCACATTTTTGAAAGATCGCAATAACAGTAAAATGTGGGAACAGATTCATAGTCATAAATACAGTATTATTTATTGATATTTATTATTATTATTTATTTCGAAACAAAATTTGAACGGGAGAGGAGGGTTTAACCAAAAGAAATTGGTCTTTAAGCTGTCCCTTTTTACAAAACAAAGACATGGAAATAATTTTGTCTTGCCTATTATTAATAAACCCTCCCATCACCAGGTGAAGAAAATTTCACTAATTGCCGGGTTGGTTACTTACGCACCCAACCTATTTTTTTGTTGTTTTGTGGCAGGTATTGGACGTGATATAATTGATTTATTAATTAATTAATAAAAATATAAATAAACAAGAACAAAATTGTAGATAATTTCATTTTCTATAAGATTTATAAGAACCTCAAATGATGTAGGATTTGCAGGAAACGAGATATTTAATAAAAAACACGAATTTCGCCACCTATTTTTTACATTTGACCTTTAATAACTTTAGATGCCGACACGAGATTATATTTGAATTTTTATTCAACATTAAGAAGGTTCAAATGAAGATTCATGCAAATTTCAAGCTTGATATCTTTTGTTGCGATGTTGAACCACTAATTGACTGGAATATAATGGACCTCAATATCAAATGAAGCGCTCCATATAATGACGGTAAATTCGCAATATCGCAATGGTTTTTTTCTTTATTACACCACTCATGTAATAATATATCATACATGCATTATTTTTTATATACCTATAATATATATGCAACAATATATGTACGCACCTATATCATGAATACATACCGAGAATGCCATATTTATATTCCATGTACAACATCATACCAGCCATTAAATTTTAAAAAAAATTATATTGAAATGGAGGATTCATCCTTCTTCCAAGGAGCGTCCCAAACCAAACCGAATATTTCCAATACATTGACACTTGAAAAACTATGGCTTCGATCGTCGTCGTCTCTATATATAATACGGTAGTATACGAGTAGCCTTTTCAGGCTCTCAGGAGCGATGGATTTTGATGAATAAGGTGTTCACGGAGAAGTGAGGTATCCTTATTTCCATTCTTAAATTCTTACTAGGACTTAAATAAAAGAGATGGAAAAACTGGACGGTTTCAAACCTTTGACGACTGAGAGTCGATGGATCGATACGGAATAAATTGGGTTTTATAGTTTTTATGGGTTCCAGGGGAACGTATTGGTCCAGCGTATAAAAGCCCTAAAACCTACTGTTTTTGAGATAACGCACGGTACAGACCCGCACGAACCTACGCAGCTTGTGTATGTGCCGTTGTCATGACTCATCAAATGGAAGCAAGTCGAGACTGTGTGAAAACGTTATTTTGTAATAAAATGTGTTTTTTTTGGTTGCTGATAGATATGATTATATATTCTTGATAGAGGGGATTATATATTCTAACGGGGCGCCGGTAAATATTAACAGGTACTATAATCAGAAAATGGTATACCTGAGTCTTAATGCTTATGCAGTTAAAATGAAGGGATTACTAATTACTTATTAAGTAAACTGTTACTTCAACGTAGTCATTATAAACTATGTAGCTTCACCAAATGTGTGTGTTAAATAAATTTTCTTGGTAATTTACATACCTATATTGTTTATACGAATAAACATGTTTCCCTAATATCGCTTACAGGTACTTCAAATGTATTAGGGATTATTGGAAGAAGGATAGATATGTAATGCGAGAGTTCTCACTTGAGTATTCTAGTAGACCTCTAATGCGAGAGCCAAGCTCGGATATACTATTAACATAATAATTTATACCTCAAAGAAATTCGATAGGTTCTAATACATTTTTTGTCAGATGGAAGGGGCGAAACTTCTGACCGCTGTGTCAGAAGGGGGGGGGACTAGTGGCCACGCCTAATTTTGCTTACTACCCGTTTTCTCAGATCCGGTGTGATCTAGACACTATCAAGTAGCCACGCCCATACATGGTAGTGTGTGAGCGTATACACGACTCATTTTCTCCGGTCTGGTCTGGTCTGGTCCGGTCGTCTAAATGCACCTTAACTTGAGCTAAGCTCCTAGAAAATCAGTACTGATAATTATTAATTTTGTGATTAGCAATTGGTTACTAAATAAATAATGGTAAAGTAATCAGATGGATCATGAGATTAAATATTAATATTAAATTAGGAATAAATAAATTCTTGTTTAAATGGAGTATAAGCCGTCTCCAAGATAGGCATCAATAATTCCTCAACGTTTGCAGATTACAGATCAGATGCTGACAGTTCGAAAAGAATATATTTGGAATAGACATAACTTATAATATATTACTTTGGAATTATTGAATACAGGTTGTTTTGCAAAAAAAAAAAAAGAAAAAAAAGAGGTCCTAGAAGAGTTAATTAGTTTAATTAATATCTACATAGTTTTTTGAAAAAGACATAAAAAAGTCGAAATTTAGGTTTCAATGTGTTATGGGACCTTAAATAATTTCCAGAGATTCACACAAACACTACTTGAAATATTTTCAACATTATGCATTTCATTATGCCTTTTCTCACAAAAGTACAATAAAATATTTTTTTTAACAATTACTTAGTATTATTTAGTATTTTAATTTTTTTTTTAAACAGTTAGTATTTCTGTGTCCTACATACTTTGGGTTTGTTAAGCTTAAAATAAATTGTAATTGTTTTCATTGATTTATATTGAAATTCCTCATATTTTCTACTACATAATATAAAAATAGAAATTATTAACTACAATAATCACTTAAGTTTATGCTTTTTTTTTGGCACAGCGATGAGTCGATTTCAGCGAAAAAGTTGTGGTAACATCCCTGACATTTATCTATCTTAAATACATCATTTCAGTTTCACACAAGTTTTCGTTTTTGAGGTAGGCTGTTCACATACAAACACACAGAGACCATTTTGTGAGACTTGATTATTTGGACTCAGGGGACCTTAAAACGTGTAATTCCGTTGAAAACCGGGATTCGAAATTTTTCACGATCGTAATTCTTTCCCTTATTATATATTTCATAATGATGACGTAAGCACTAAACACTGACGACTCTGTTATCACTATGGCCTTGAAAATATAAAGCTAAAAGCCTTAATAATATATTGTAATTATGAAATTTTTGCCACCTTAATAAGCTCCTACTGTGCGCAATAAACAATACAATTTAAAAAATATACATCTTTATTTGGGGGAAAAAAACTTTTATGTGTTTTCTGCAAACTTTTCTTGCTTAAGCCTTTTTAGAAAACAACGTCAAATATCTTATGAGCATAGGAAAGATGTGATTAAAATTCACAAGGATTGTAAAAACAGTTAATAGATAATTTTCAAATGCAATTTACCAAATGATATAGTTCTATTTGGCCGAGCACGCTGAGGCCAGGACCTAAGAGACCTCGGTTCTGAACGGTATGGGTTCGATTCCCACCTGTTTCAGTCAATAATTATTTCGTGACGATTCAGAGAAATTAATCTTGTAAGTTTTTTTTTTTGCAGATAAAAGCTTACAAGTGGTACCTAGCTATTTTATTGTACGTTTAAAAATGTTAAAATATTCTACTAAAATGGCACCGAAATTAATAAAACGACTAGAAGATTAAAGTATTCTGCTTTTATCAATATTTAGCCAGAAATTATTTTATAGTGTGCAAAATTCTACCTGGAAAGAGAAACAAAAATAAGCGATGCAATTTCTATTTAATCAAAGGTGTAGCGAATTTTCATGTTCACATGAGACTAGATAAGCCTAGCTGACAGTTACGTCAGAAGGATAAGAACACATAAACCGCCTACCACCTGCTCCCACATGCCCCGTATTACCTCTGCGCTTTTGAGGAGAGGTCCCAGCTGTTTGGGGTGTGACGAATTAAGTTGTATAAAGTTATGCAAAAAGTATTATACTGTAATTTGAACTATATTTCTGTCCAAATTAATATTATTAGGATTCAAGTGGCCTATTCGTCGTACTCGAAAGATGACCAACATATCATTCAAGACTATGGGTCCTACTTCAGATTGTACAAAATATTTAGATAAAAACTGGACGTACCGTGAAGGGTCTTGAGCTCGTTACTTTCGTCCGTTATAAGGAAATACCTTCTGTTACTCGACCAACCGTTAAACAGGGAAGGGAACTGCCAGGTACTTTTCCTAAAACATTGGTCAGATCAGGGACGGAACTAGAGAGGAGTAAAGGGGGCTCTTGTCCCGGGCGGAAGAATTTATGAGGGCGGCAAATTTCGAACGATATTTTATTTTAAGGTTGATTAAATAATATTTTTTTAGAACTTTTGACTTTTTTTACCTATAAAATGAGTTAATGATATTTATTTAGAAAAATATATATTACCTAAAATACTGTCATGAAACTGTTTTATTGGGAATTTTATTGGGAGAGAGGGGTTCGTGAAAGAAGGGGCATCAAAATTAAGCCTACCCCCATCCCCTCTGGCAAAAATCCTAGTTTCGATCCTGGGTCATATAGCCACTTTTTAGAAGCTGGATACATCCCAGGAGTTACTTCCGACCCGCGTCATAGAATAGATGTCGAACCGCGGTTAATAGAACAGAAAATAAATTTTCTACTAAAAGCCTTAACTGCTAACCTATCCCATTCCTTACAATAAAGATGTTATATCTCATTTCATACAAATTTCGATATTCCATTTCCACCAACAAAAATAAAAAGCAAAGTGTAAACATTCATGAAAGGATGCTAATGATACTGGCTAAAAATCCCTTCATAGAGATCAGTCTGAATAGAGACACGATCATAATTGATGGCATGAATGTTAGGGAAATAAAATACTAGTCAAGGAAATAGGAAATACTCAAAATTACCCCACGTTTTTTTATCAATGCTGAAAAGTTGGGATTTGACAGTTACGTGATTTCACATTGTGACCGACGATATAGATTTCTTCGGACCACACAAGAAACTCAAAACTTTGATTTATATATATATATCTCTTTTTTATTGTTATTTTTGTTTATTTATTTTATTTTTTTTAGTATCAGAATATAATGTTTTAATTCACCACTCAATCATAAAGAGAAAATAACATAAATTTGATGTAGGTACTAAATGAAAAGTAATAATAATGTACCTAAATTTATTAACAGTATTTATTTATAGTATTAACTCTAAATCGCCTGGATTTTAATGAACTTTGGTCCGATGCTCTATATTAGCCTAAAGAAATATAAATTATAGAGTATATATTTTATAGAGTATATAAATTAGATCTTAACACTATGATGGGGTATGATGGGGCGAGAGTTAAATTTAACTTTTAAAGAACTAGACTTAAATTTTCAGAAAATAAATAATAATAAATTGCCTTCTTTCTTTTGCCCTTTAATAAAATAAATTGCCGTTTTTTTGTCAAATATTTTATCAATTATAAAAAATATTTACATATATATAAAACATATATATATATATATATATATACTACGAGTAGTTAACCTGAAACTGCTAAAAGTTATCAAGTTCATATACGTACCAAAACTAACAATACTGCTGAATCGCATAGAAATATTTTTTTTAATTACTCAAGATTGTACTTACTTGATAGCGGAAAATTTTTTCCCGAAAATTTTTCCCTTTACATATAGCTTGCTAAAGTTTCATCGATAACGGTTTAGAAGTTTAAAAAAAAGATAATTCCTTTGAAATATTACGAAAACAAAGATATACACTATTTAAAAATCACTTTTTTGAACTTGACTCCGGAACACGTAAATTTTGTAAGAGATAGTAAAAAAAAATTGTAATAAAATAAAAAATATCGATCCATTAATGTACCTCTTTCCTCTATCTGACGTGTTGGAAGAGCAACATTATTGAATGAAATGCTTTAAGAGAATTCGAACCTAAATTCAAAACAATCCGTGTGTCAGCTTAATTTTTCGCCAATGCCATATATAAATAAGTTCCTTAATAAAAACAAATTCATTAATAAAAACAAAGGTAACGATATGAATTCATTATTCCGGATAAAATTGTGCATTGTGTGAATGAGCGTTGGTCTTTTGTTTTTCTCTACAAAAAGGTCTCAACCACAAACTGCGAGACAATGAATTATATGATAATACCAGTTGTTTTATTTGAGGGTTGTTATGTCAGAAAGAAGTATTTCTACAAAACAATTAACAAAAAGGTATAATTGAAATGGCTTCGATAAACATACGTATTGATCTCCTATTTAGAAAGGTTAAAGATCACCTCTCATCGAATTCGATTGGGTTTATGCATTGGCATGATATGGATTCAATGTTTAATTATATTAATGTTCAGCAGACATCATTTGTTAAAAGTTTTCATTCTTTTATGACAGTACTTACGCTGCAACGCATCAAGTAAATTCTCCTCGATTTGCTAGATAATGCGACATGATTTAAAATTTTGAATGATCAGTGAGCCTGGAGATCTCTGTCTTTATTGGTGAAATATAAAAATAAAAATCTATTAAATAGGTCAGAACAGCTTTCTCACTTTTTCTAATGGATGAATAAGGAAAAACAAACAATAAATATGTAAAAAATAAAATAAAACGGCCTCCACAAAAAAGTATAATCTTAACCCCGACCAAACCCTAAGTCTAAGAAAAAGAATAAGATGCTAAAATTTTGTAGATATAAATTTGAACATAGCCCAACAGCGTGACAGAGAAAATGCGTTCGCCATAGCTGAGTTAAAGTAGTGAAAGGAACTTGATGAAATTGACACCATACCATTTTTACATTAATATCAAACTTTCCTCCAACTTTGGGCCAATCGGAGCCATTTCTGAAATATACGCGTGCCAAGGAAAACACATTTTCGCATACCTAAGAAAAAGTAGTGGATGGAATTTGACAAAATAGATATGGAACAACCTCCAGTACCAATCCGCTCAATTCCGGATTACGGTTAGTAGGTGTTATGCACGTCACATTCATTTGACTACAGTTAGACAGAAACGAAACCAAATTGGTTCCATAATGTCTGAAATGTAAAAGTTGATTCTTAAAAGGAAATTTTGGATTCTGAGGACTTTTTTTTTTTTTTTTTTTTTTTTTTTGTTTCTCACATGAATAAAATGTTTCTCTGCCTTTGGCAGTGAGGAATTGCACAAGAAATAGAAATGAAATGGGAAAATAAACTGTCATAGATAGCGTTATAATGCAATGTTAGATGCTAATATTGTAGTATCTTTTGTAAAATTTCTTTGAAAATTTTTGTTTGGTCTTGGACAAGAAACTGATATGGAGAACCCGCATCACCCTAAAAGAAAAGAAAAGAAGTGAGCAAACGATTTGGACTATCACCCAGGCAACTGCTCTCAATTATTCTGAATAAACTGACCATCTATAAAATACTAATTAAACCTCTAGGCATACAGGATAGAGCGATGGGGCATTGTCAAAACCTCAAATCTCATCCAGAGAATCTAATCCTTTCACTCAAAAGTATTGCAAAAAATAGTAAGATTAAATATGTACCTATTAAATAACTTACCCGACATGAGCTTGGACCGCCTCAGAGTGGCACCTAGGTATGGTCATATCGCGCTCAAAATCTTAGTTTTGAATTATTATTATTGTGAAAAAAAAAAAAGGAACTAGAGCAAAGATTGAACGGGAAAATGTAAATAAAAGGCACCTTGTTTGTTTACAATTATCAATTAATCTAATGTTTTCGTCTTGATCTCAGTCTATGTTTGAGCCTCTTAGTAACTCTTATATTTTTTTGGGTGTGAATAAGTAACCTTAATTAAAAAATGCCAAATTCGAAAGCGAGTATACAGGTCCTATTAAAAATCTATTGATGCATTTTTATAAATTCATAAGGTGGGAACGAAATTTATGAACATAAGTTTGAATTTTTTAAAAATACCTTCTTGAATTTCGCACAGGTGTTTCAGACTTTTCTCCTCAGTTACATTTTCATAAAAGCTTCCGTTTTAACGTTTTGTGAAACTTTTTTCCATTTTTACAAATTTATAAAAAACATAAACTTTATGTTCATGAATTTCGCCCCCACCTTAAGTATTTATAAAAATGCATCAATAGAGGTCCTAGAGTTATTAGAGCTCCTAAGAGGCTCAAACATAGAATGAGACCATGAAAAGAGTGGGCTGGAAAAAAAATCACAAATAAAGTGTGATTTTTGAAAACAAAAAACATTTTCGCTATAGGTCTCTCCGAACAATGGATTTAGTTAAAGCAAACAATTTTTCTTAAATGGAATTTTGTCTGTTGTACAATAGGAACTTAATTACCTTAGGTAGTTTTTGAGTGATCGCTTCCCATTCAACCATTCAACAAACAAGAGATGTTTATAATTTCTTTTTTTTACTTTAGAAATTTATAAATAAATGTTTTAGCTCCAAATAGAATTTGGTAAAAAAAAATGTTTAAATTTCAAATTTAATGAATTCTTTTCAAATTTAGAGTTAGAGACTGTTAAATCATTCAGTTACCGGAAGTAATACTAGAAATTCCAAACTACTTTTTAATATTGAATCGGTGGAAGGGCATGTGCTTATCACATCAGATTTTTTAAATGGTTCTCTAGCAATTTTATAAAAGTTTTAGGAAATAAAATTCTTAGAAAATAAAATTCTGAGTCTAAGGCCTCGTATGCACTTGTAACAAACTGCCGACCCGTTTCTCCGTACCGTACCACCGATCCGAACATTGTTTGGAAGAACAAGACAACGTTCCGGACATCGTTCCTTACGAATTGGATACGAGAGGGCGATCGGAAGAATTGAGCGTTCTTCTGAAGTTGTGGTTGAGTTCTCGCCCCAGTATCAATCATGGCATCTCAGCAGCAAGTGGCAGCAGCCGCGTACATTTTGATTGATTACCTTTTGAAAAAGAGGAAGAAAAAACCGCGTTGGTGGACAGCGAACTTATATTCAAACCGGGAACAATTTGGAGGAACCAGCCTGTTGGCTGAGCTGAAGTTCCGTGCAGGAAAGGCTCGCGGTGAGCCTACGGTGTTTGGCTAGGGTGACTCCTTTACAAGCTTACAACACCTGTTCAGGATGTCAAAGAGGCAATCAGTGAAATCGTCCCGGAAGTATGTCAAGTGATAGTGGAAGAGTTGCTTGAAGACTACATGCCGGTAAGTATATTTTTATTAGCATTCTAGCATGTTGTTTAACATTAAATTTTTATATTTAGCATTAAAGCTTTTTTTTTTCTTAAGCCTAATGCTCTGAATCCCAAGTTAATTTGTTCGACCATTTTAATAACAGAGGAATATCAAAATCGTATAAAGTTTGTTGTAAAAGTTATTCGTAACATAAAAATATTAATAGTTGCTTTAAAATGTTGACTAAATAATGGATTGATGACCATTGTACATTTTTCAGATGTTATGGATGTATTGAAAACTTTAATATTTTTCTTCAAATAAAAAAATAGATAAAAATAAATCTTATTTAAATGAATCATTACAGAAGTTACTCAACAAGCCGTTGGGAAATGTACCTATTTTACAGAAACCTAAGTTTTTTTATTCATTGATCAGATTCATAATTTTCATATTATTATTCATTGATCGTATGTTATTATTATTTTTGAGTTTCCAATAAATGTTATTAATTTTTTTGCTATTTAAGGAATTCGAAGAACGGAGGAGCAGAACGGTGCTACCTTGGATCCCGTCCACAGTAGTATCACCACCCCGTTTCGAACATTTCTTTGATGCGACGGTGAAATCCGCCAGCGGAGCGATCGGCCCCGATCCGTTCTTCCGAATATTATTTATTTGAAATTTTGTGGCCCCGATCCTAGATTTGTTCGGTTCGGAGGAACGGAACGGCAGTTTGTTACAAGTGCTTACGAGGCCTAATACATCCAGAATGACGACTCAGGATACCGTCACAAATAACCGACATCTATAGACCTCGCGACGCCGAGTGTCGTTTTGCTATCTTCGGAATCAAGTGATCAAATAATTATTCAGAAATACTTTTTGAGACACCGATTTGTAATTCAATAGGCGTACAAGGAAGTTATTGGGTGTCATCAGATGATTTTTTTCTGAATCGAATGACACCATTTTCACGATGATACAGTGAACTATTTAAAAGTTATTTCTGATATTAGGTAAAAAATACAGATAAACCACATTTTGGGGCTGAACTATACACAGGGTACCCTGTAAGTCACGGGATATATTTAAAGGGATGATAATAGATCTCAAGGGCAACAAAAAAGTTCATATTGACCAATGGCCCGATTCTACACAGAAAAGCAGGAAATCTATGTTTCGTGTTTTTTCAAGTAAGTCACGCTTTTTGTTGAATGGGAAGCGATCACTCCAAAACTACCCAAGGAAATTAAGTTCCTATTGTACAACTGACAAAATTCCATTTAAGAAAAATTGTTTGCTTTAACTAAATCCATTGTTCGGAGAGACTTACAGCGAAAAGTTTTTTTTTTTTTAAATCATACTTTATTTGTGATTTTTTTCCAGCTCACTTTTGGGCTTTAAATAACCAACATCTAAGAAAATTTCTCAGTTTATTAAGCTTTAATTTAGTATAATGGGGATTGGGACAGGGAATTGAAAAAAATATACACAAGTAAAGAGTGAACAGCGGCCTAGAGAAAACATGATTTTTTGGGTTTCTTAGGGTCTCACTCAATATTTGAATTACTAGACAGAACTCGCTCATCGCATTATTCCTACTCAACAACTTTCAACACCCGCTCTACCTTGACAATGGTAAACAACTAACCAATCAACGTTTCGCCAATTCAGGCATGGTTAGAACAGAAAAAACACATTTATGCAGACAAAATACAGCACATTTCAGACCAAGAGTCTAAAAAAGAATCATTAAATAGAGACAATACATCGCTCCAAGACACATAAACACATAGAATATAGTTTAATAGCTTCCGATTCTTCATTTTATGTACTTGAGCAATGGCACAGCCAAGCATGGATTATATAAGTAAAGTTTAAGAAAATAAAATAAAACATTTCAATGAAGTAAATTTGGGTACCTACTTACTTGAAAGTTTAAAAAAAAAAAAGTTTATTTTATAAATATATATATACATATATATAGGCTTGATAAATTATTATTTTAAATGGTTATAAAACCCAATAAAGCCGAGAGAGTGCGCCAGTTCCCCGTT
The DNA here is from genome assembly GCA_948150685.1 of Rhaphigaster nebulosa. Taxonomy (NCBI): domain Eukaryota; kingdom Metazoa; phylum Arthropoda; class Insecta; order Hemiptera; family Pentatomidae; genus Rhaphigaster; species Rhaphigaster nebulosa. Next base: position 126,341,314 of record OX411306.1, read on the forward strand.
CAGTTTGTTATCGCTGTATAAATAGATTGGTGTTGTTTTATCTGGTCGATTTTCGAGCTGAATTCACCCTATATTTTTTTTTTTACATTTAGTCACCATAGAAAATTTATTTAAAGTTGCGATTCAAAGGAAAAAGAAATCCCAACCAGTCAAATATAAAAGAAGAAACGTTTATGCGAAATAGAATTAGTTAAAATTGTTTGGGTCGTAGACATTATTCACAAAATCATATATTGTTGAACATATTCATATCATCTAAAACTTTCAATCTTCTAGTTACTTGTTCTTCATTGTTACCCAAAGCTTCTATTATTGTGGAAGGTGTGTTATGTCTTGCTCTGGTGTCAGGGTATAGAGTGCATAATGTTACGATGTGCTTTATTGTTAGTATTGTATTGCATTTGTTACAGGAAGACTGCTCAAGGCTTCTAATGTTTAAAGACAGTATGGACCAATCTCCTGTTAGGATAATGTCTTCCTTTCTGCATTTCCTAACGGATGTTTTCCAAGGATGCCTTTTTTTATTTTCGTAATTTGTTTGGTGAAGATAACCATTTTGTTTGCCACTTGTTCATAATTGCCCGTTTAGAATTTAGTTTTCGCTATTATAAAATTCACAGTTGTAGTCTCTGGTTCTTTCAGTCTTGCCCTACTTACCTCTTAGCCAGCGATTTCGTTGCTTGCAATACCACAGTGCGATGGTACCCATGCCAGTACAACTTTGTTGTCCACTGACTCATGCACTTACCAAAGGCAGATATTTATTTTCCGAATCAATGCATTTGTTGATGATATGTCAGGAATTGCTTTCAATGAACTCAAAGAGTCTGTTATAAGGAGAAATTGTTTTTCTTCCATTGATTTTATTAAAAGCAAAGCTTGGTACAATGACAGTACTTCTCCTGTAAATATACTACTCATTTCTGGTAAGATGAATTTCATACTAACTGTTGATCTACCACAGCACATCCAACTTCAGCGTTGATTTTAGAGGAATTCGTAAATATGGTAAAAAAATTAGTATACTTTTGCTGTAATTCTAAAAACAGATCTCTCACAAAAACGAGATATACTAATTTTTTGTCTCTTTTTGAAAGAGCAGCGTCAAAATTTACATGGGTTTTGCTCCATGGATAAAATATTACATCTATTGGTAGATAGATAATTGGTAAATATCTATTGGTAGAATATTGTTGGGATTTATGTTTAAGTCGTGCAGAAGTTTGAAAACTCTTCCTCTGATGCCTATTAATGGCTTGGTCTGTGTCGGATGCAGTTGAGAATTTGTAGTTAGGTTGTTCCGTTTTGGAATGAATTGATGATGTATATGGCAGGGCCAAGTAAGCCCTGAGAGCAGATTCAGAAGCATAACTGTAAACTATACTCCCATAATCAATCTTGATTCGGATTACCGTTCTATAGATGGCGAATAAAGCTTTCCTGTCAGCTCCCCAATTCATTCCAGAAACAACTTTTAAAATATTCATCAACTTTAAATAGTCAGTTTTCAACCTTTTTATATGATTTGTCCATCTCAATTTTCTATTCAACCACAATCTTAAAAAACGTATATCCTCAACAAAAGGCAAAATAGTTCTCTTAAAAACTAGGGTCGGGTTATCGTGGCACATTCTTTTTATGCAGCAATGGACACATGCTTCGAAGCTGATAAGCTAAAGAAAGTGATTTTCCATTGCATGAACTGGACGAATTTACTCTTAATAAGAGTGTTGAAATCGTCGGCAAATAGTGTATAGATTGCTGGTTCTTCTACATACCTAGCAATATCATTAATCGCTATCATGGATAATATAGCACTCAATACAGACCTCTGGTGAATATCATTTTCTTGAGTGAATGTGTTTGACAATTGTTCACCAAATTTAATTTGAAAAATTCTTTCATCTAAGAAATTGTAGATATATCTGACTAATCCCATTCCACTCCTTCAGCATTTCTATTAAAATTGTATTCATTACCTTCTGCGGTTTTATCAACTAAATTGAGATTTAGAAAATTTAAAACTACTGAACATTTATGCAATTTAACGGATTTATTTTTACGCAAGAAATATAAAATTTGTATGATGTTTAATATAAATAATATAAAACCATCTCTTGTAAATAGTTTCCTCCAAACAATGAGTACGGCATCTTAATACAATAAGTATTGCATGCTGTTATAAATTAAAAAAATAACTGTAAAAATATATGAGGGAGAGAAAAGAAAGAAAAAAACGTTATAAATTAAATTGTCAAATTAGCCAAAGGATGTTTCAGAAATGCTTACAACTTTATTTGTTACGTGACAACCTGCAATATAGAAAGTCCGTTTACTAAAGGTTACCCCGTTTACTGTAAAATAAATAATATAAATAAAGAAGACTCTTTACACATTAAAGTAAAGTGAAAAGAGGGAAGGAAAGATTATGAATTACATCAAACAATAAAGTAAATTATACATGATATGGTAAAATATATGAACACTATTAATTGATATTTTTTTTAGTTTTCATATATTTTATTATACCATATGTAAATAAAGCAGTATTATTTTAATTTCAATTAATTTTTACATTGTTATTATTTTCATTAGTCACTTGTTAACAATTTTAACATGATTGTAATCCATTACAAAACTTATTACAATATCAATATCTTTACAGTATCATAATTACCTGGATATGCTTTATATACGTACAAATCTTCATACTAGTAGTCATTTCAGTTAATAGTGTTCATATATTTTATCATATCATGTATAATGTACTTTATTGTTTCACGTAATTCATAATATTTCCTTCACTCTATTCACTTTACTTTAATTTTTCATTTTTTACCTTGCTTGTAATTTCGGTTTTTATCATATTTTACTGTTACTGGTACTTCCTGTGTCGTTTTCAATGTTGTTATTTTGTTTTTTCTTTTAGCTCTGATGATGGCCTTAACGTTGGCACAAAATAAATAGGTCATACTTATTAGTATGATAGTCTTTGACCGCATCTCCAACCAACTTCTTCCTCTTAGTTAATTTAATAGTTTTTTTTAGATTTAAGAATGGACTAAATGCCTAAAATAATTCTTGAGACTATTCCGCCTAATTTATTATTTTAATAGCATAGAAGTTTGCAACAATTTTATATGGAATAAAACAAACCGATAATATTCAAAACTGGTCTGCGGCTAATAAATTGGAGCCAGTTAACTGATGGTATCTATCGTTAAATAAGTCAACGTTTGTTGACCTCAGAGAATGATCGACAATATCGACAGGCGATTATAACGTTTGGAAATTTCACATATTAGTATATGTGTTCTGCATGTTAATTATTCTTCGTACATGATTGTAATTCTATTTATATTTATTTTAATAAAATTGTGTAACATTTCTGCCTCCTTCATAAATATCATATTCATATTCATTAATTGTCTACACCATTTTACAGTTTAAATAAAATTTATTTATTCATATAGCATATTAAAAAAATTAAAATTAAGTATAACTCTTTTTTTTTTGACAGGTGTGGATAAAAATATAAAGAGGAAAAAAAATCAAAAAAAGATATAATTAAAATATAAATGTCATCTAGTGGCCTAATGGTACAAGTGCCAAATGAAATTTATAAACTAATAATATTTTGGATATCGTATTTTAGATGGCATGTCTAATATTATACATAAAAGATAATTTGTGTTTTTCATTTTTTAATTATGTAGGTACATGATTTCAAATAATTTAATGTCTACGGCTTATAAAATTGTATTTGTAATTGTATCATCGTGCTTCTTAGGAGCTCAAAACGTTATATTATACAAATTAAAACTTTTATCAAGAATTATTTATCACAATCTGGTTCTTACTTAGAAATAAATGAAGTTTAGTGAATTAAAATTACTTGTAATTAATTAATTAGTTATTACTTAAAATTACCGCTAATTCCGAGTAGCGGTCAAGAACGAAATAAAATAGTTTTATCTATTTATTAAATGCCGTTTCGTCCCTCATTATAAGTCTTCATCAGGGCTAAAAATAAAGATACAAAGAAGGAGTAATGTAGCGGTACAAAAAAGTTATATATAAAAAGAAATCTAAATATGAACACATAGAAAAATAGAAATAATAAATAAGTTAATGATGAAAACAATCTTGACTGATATAATAGTTGACGTAGTTAGTAGTTCAAAAACAGTATGTTGAAAAATAATAATTGATAAAGTAGAAATGTTAAATAATAAACACTAGTAACGTTAAATTACTAATGAACCAATAATACTGTTTTAATTTATTACTATTTTCTTTTGTAGCTATTTGATTCTAATCTTGACCGCCACACGGACCATTCTCTTCTGGATTTACAATCAACCATCAATACACACACAAAAAAAAAAAACAATTAAAAATAACTTTATTTGTTTTACCAAATCTTAGAAAGTTGATAAAATTTTCCAATGTATGGATGATATTGATCGCCAAATGCCTAGCAATATAACTTCAGTAAAAAATTGAAATCGTTGAAGGGACCTGAGCGTGTTGATAAGAGCGTATCTAAAAGGAAGCACCGTCCATTTCACATGATAACACATACTTCTTTCCACACGGCAATATCACCTCTTCCACATTTTGTATTTAATATATAATTCTATTATCTATATTCAAAATTAACTAAATTTTTTGGGTTCTATTCCTCTATCAAGATGACATATGTTGGATACAAAAAATTAATTCCTAGGTGCTCCCATTTAGCTATCTGGTATGGAATATGTGCAATGCTTACAGTTTGACCCCTAAAGTCATCGCTAATACTATAATATATCTACTAAAGATCATTGTGTTTAACTGTCATTATATAAAGAGCAGGGCAGACTACCCGGACGGACTTGACATACTCCCTCAGAGACGATAGACCAAATAGATATATACTCACTGGAGAAGAGGAGACAGTTGCCAGGGATGACGAGTACGGATATGAGGCAGAAGAATATCATTCTCAGCTCCTGTGCTAGCTGCTTCAGAACATCTTGCCGTCCGACCTGACCAACTCCACTAGAATCAATACGAAGGGGGCCCGCTCTCGCCGCCTGCAGCGCCACCTGCCCGCATTCATACCCTCCATTCACCTTTCCCTCCCTCTCCTACTCAATTTATTATTTATTTTTGCACATCCCCTTTGACGAATAATGAAGAATCTAGAAGACTGCAGATTGCTGCAGATAGGGTTTAGTAAAAGTTACCATTAGGAACGGGATTTATAAGTATTTACATATTTCTTTCTAAGCCTTGCACACCGTTTTTCGACATTTTATTTTAAGTTTAATTTATAATTTAAAAGCAAATAAAGCATTTTTCATTTTACATATTTGGAGGCCATTACATATTTTTACATGTTTGAAGGATACATTACATATTTTTTTTCCAAATTTAGTCTAACAAAGAAAATTCATATTGAAAATGAAAATAAAATTATAAAAAAATTTAAGATTTTTTATTTTAAAAGTATCTTAACATATAAACGGGAAATCGTCGTGCGTCCTAGTTAACTTATTTTATAAACTGACAAATGTCAGGGCTTCCTCTAAAGCCCTAGTGTCGAAATACATTTGCTGATTTCCCTATGAAACTATTCGCGGAGGCGGTGATGTTTGCGATAGCTGTGAAAAAAAAACAAAGAATTGACAAAAAGTCAACGCCATATGGGGTGTCACTAAATATTTCAACAACCTAACACAAGCAAAATAACGTAAAAGAAAAATAATTTGAAATTATTCTAATTGTATCCATCATTGCTTTCCTACTAGACAAGGAAAATACTGAAATCGGATGAAATTTTCGATATGCAGTTTCCAACGGATCCATGCATTTCAGAACCCTCTGAGTCCAAAAAAATGCATTTTCGGTCATTGGTCTGTCTCTCGACATCAGCATTTTTGTATTGATTATTACATGACTATTTGAAAGGTAATTAAATTCACTACAAAACCAAATCAATCATTGAAATCAGGCCATTATTAGTAAAGATACAGCGTACTGCATTTTATAGACACGATTATAATGTATTCTGTATATGTGTAGATGTTCTTTTGGAAACTCATTTTTTTTTTAATTTTTCAAATCACCTGGAAATTATACATCTCCTAGATAATTCCAGTTGCTCTCTTAAAAAATTATAAAAGGGCATATAAAGCTAAACATTAAGAAACTTATCGGGCCAATATTAGCAAAAGATACTGCAAAAAATGTCTGTGCTGGATATTGCACCAAAAGCGATAAGGAAAGTCGTGTTAGTGGACACACCAAATATTAATTCACATTAAGTTATCAAAAAATTATTGCATACTTACTGACCTCGTTTTTTGAAAAAGGAGTAAGCCTCATTTATCAAGCTTTACAGAAAACACATGAAAAATGATTTCCCAAATGAAAATTTATTTATTTTTTAATTTTGTTTTTTATCGTGTAAAATAGGAGTTTATTAAAGTAGGACAACTTTTATAATTACAATATATTATTAAGACTTCAAGCACTGCTCAAGATCAGAGTGACGACTGAGAGCAGTCAGTGTTTGGTACTTAAGTCATCAGTAGTGGCTTTTTAGACCATTTCGTGAACAGCAATCAATATAGATGGTGTTTGCATCTCACAATAGATTGAAACCAAAATTTCTAATTTTTGGCGCTTAGGCCTTTTTCAAAAAAACAAATCGATATGTACATATTTGAAGTTTTAATTCACATATAAATTCGGACTCTTTAAATAGTGGTATGGTCAAAAACCACGGTCGAAAACGACGATTTTGTCACAAACACAGAGTACTATATATGATTATGCAGCTTGGAAAAGAATACTCTAAGAGAAAACTCATACAATGAAAGTTGAAGGAGGAGGTTGAAAACTTGGTTTTTTGACAAGATGGATTAATACACACGACATACCTGAAAATTAAAATTATTCCAATTTTTTGAAAACCGAAAAGATAGCTCTACTGGGTTAAAATGGCAATTGCTGGAGATCGACGAATTGCAAATTTCGAGAGATGTACTTGATTGAATTTAATTTTTTTTTTTCTCATGAACGCATAATTTAATGCTCTACAACTTTTGTTTAAGAGTTTTTCTCTTAGAGTAGTAATTTGCAAGTTGAAGACTCTTATATCTCTTAACAGTCACTGTTTTTGAGAAAATCGTCGTATTCTGACCGTGGTATTGGACCACACCACTTAACCAAAATATTATTCTGTTAATTATTATGTTATTATACCGCCATTTTGAAACCCACCCCTTTTGAGTTGGAAGACTATAAGAATACTTCAAATTGAGGATGGACATTATAAGGATATATGACTATGAGTCACCAAATTTCTCCTCAGCTCTTCGAATTTCGACTATAAGAGAAGGACAAAGGAACTAGATTTAAATGTTTGCGAGTGTCTAAAGTAGAGGATAACGGGAGTAATTTTTACTGCTTTAGGATTGACATTGAACGAGGGGATATTTGAGCCATGTTGCCATAAAAGGGGTTTGATTTAACATGACCCTAAGGTTTATAGCAGGATATCTTTTTCGTTTATTAAAAAAAGTATCAAAGCGCACGCGCAGTCTAGCTTCGGCAGGGATAGACAAATATCTCCAAAAGGACGACCCTTGCACAAACATTCTAAACATCACACTGCAAATCCACGACAAAACAAAAAGCATTAATACAATTTCTGACGGAAAACAGAAGAACTAAACATTATTTAAAACTTTTTGAGAAAAGACATTCACTCCACAAACGTTGTAACACAATTTAACCCACTACAACTTAATTAAGATTAGAACGTTCATGCAATTACGATAGGGTTATAATGTAGCAGTTGGAAAGTTACCTAATCAATCCTGCAATGAGACTTCCAATTGTAAACTACCAGAAAAATAAAACAAGAACAAAATCATTTTTTAAAATAACTAAAGAATAGCTAAAGAATAAAATTATGAAAAAGCAATTAAGACCACTCAATACCCAAACTGCAACATCCTTACATCATCCATTCTTAGTAAGTTATATTTCTTATTTTATTTACTACTCCTTTGTCATTATTTTAATTTGGTTGTATTTCATTTCATTTTTCTAACGAGACACTTTTATACTTAGTTCGTTCATTTTTTCTTTTTTGTGTTCATATACATTTGTTTACCCCGAATTAATTTTCATTCACTGATACGTAAAGTTACTATCACTGCAAGATATGAAATATGTTAATTTACATGGAATCTGTCGAATTATAAAATATATGAAATCCCCATATGACACGGATACTATAGTAGGAATAAATAATGTGAAAAATATTTAGTTGTGTTTTAATCCTGGAGTATATAATAATATGAATGAAAATAAAAAAACAAATATTCTGGAGCTTTTAAGTTAATTCGGAGAAGGAAGTTAGCCATTGATCTGTAGTTTATTTAGTTCCAAAACTTTTTCTCTCCGTGCTCTCAGTATTTTCATTAATAAACTATGGTTCCCTCAATATGCTTACACACACACACACTCACACACACACAATATATATATATATATATATATATATATATATATATATATATATATATATATTATAAAAGTTTTTATTGAAAAATAACACAATAACACATAGCATCACAAAGGAAAATTAATTTAAAGAAAAAATAATATACAGATAAATTGAATATAACAAAATAAAGAAAAAAGAAATTTAAAGGCAAATAAAAATAAAATAAATCATCTTGAGCCCATTCATACCGATACACCATATTTACATTCTGCCATATTTTTAGCTTTTAGGAGGATGAATAGACTTCTTCGTGAAACAATTCTGTAGAGCAAGAAATGTGTGAAATCAAATAAATGAAAAATAAATAAGATCAGGTGAACAGAGTAATTGAAGCAATGTCTCCCGCCAACGTTTGTCACTAATAATAAGACTTTGGTTGGAAACGTGGTTCCTCTGGTTCAGCAATCAAGGAAGTTTTTCTTTAATTTGTTACAATTAATACCTACAGCTCTGCCTTAGTGTTTTCTATGCAATAGAGCATAAAGATTTGTTGGTGGGGAATTAAAATAAATAATAAATGGCTCAACAAAAAAAATCGTTTCTAAATAATGAGAAGCTGCTGAACTCATTATCTTGTGTTTAAATTGCTTTTTAGTTTCGTTAAATTCTAAAATTCTACCGAGGATAATAGAAAATCAATTGGATCATGAGCTAAATGATGAGGGCACGAGAATATGAAATTGAAAGAAGGCGCCCACAAACAGACTGTGACAAATGAAATAAAAAAAGGCATGGAGGAGCTGCTTGGGAGAAGTCCAAATCCCACCTAGATTATCTGGTAATTTCGATTAGCGTACATTTACGTCATAAGAAAGAAAAAACATGTTTGTTCTTATAGCTTTTTTTAAAGTATAATGGATAAACCGGAAATCTTAATAATACAATATAGCAATCATTCTAATTAATAAATTCTTGATTTATGGCAAACCTAAGTATACTTTTCTTTGTAATTAAATGCACAATAATTAAGAAAATAACGTAGGTATCATTGTATTAAACATGTTTTTAAAAATGATTTTATAAATTACGTTATTATTGATAATGTTTTTCAACTTGTTTGTAATATTATATATCCAGTTCTTTCTATGCGCTAGATTTTATTGGTCAACCTTCACATTGTCTCTAGGAGTTATTCCTATTCTAGAAGAATTTTGAGTTATTTTTTTTAGTTAAAGGCTCACGATTTCGTAGCAAGCAATGGATTGCATTAATCCATTCTGCGTCAAATCTACCGGAACAACAAATACTTCAGCATCCTCAATCCCAACCTTAACAGCCTGTTTCTCAAAATGTATCCAATCCCCAATAACCTTATCAACATCCAATTTGTTATATTCTTCCTCCATCATATCCCATAAATCTTACCAGTTTGTTGGCATCCTTCCTCTCTGAATTCAAATCCCTTACTATTCATCTGATATCTCTTCTTACAAATCTGTATCCCATTTCACCCTTCCTTTAAGAAATCCTTAAATGGTTTCCATAGATCCCGTATCCATATTCCTTTGGAACGCGAATGGGGTTAGAAATTTCACCGACGAACTAACTGCATTAAAAACGTTGATGTGGCACTAATTATTGGAACTAGACTGACCAATAAAACATTTTTTCAAAATTCCACAATACCTAACATAACATATATATTGCTATAAATAAAATGTCAATCGACAACGTTCAAATCGATAATAGTTTTTTATAAAACTCAACTATTAAAACCACTAGACTATTCCATTACTCGCCCTGATGAACTTTCCTCTGACCATAGGCCATTAATTCTAAGAGTATCATTAGCTCCCGTTCCTAAATCCTACCCACCGTCATTCATGGAACCTCTTTCACTGAATCCTGACCAATGTAATTAACCTTTACCACAAGTTGCTTCCTCTCCCAGTCGCTTCCCAAAAACTCCTAACAAAAATCATTTACGGCAATAGCTCATTGACCTAATCCATATCAAACGCCGTGCCAGATAATTATGATAACATACCAGACATCCAACCGATCGCCGCACCTTTAACTATTGTATACAATTAAAGTGTGAGTTGGCAACTTTTTGTTCCCAATCCTTTAATTCATACTTATCCTCCTTCTCTGCTCGTGACAATTACCTGTGGAATATCACAAAAAAAAATGATAAAATTCCACCATATTTCCCATGACCACCAGCGAAGTGGTGGCTTCTGGGCAGCGTCTGATGAAGATAAAGCCGAGGAATACGCCATACACATTTCCAGCACATTCACTTCTCTTCCAGAATCCCTTCCCACCCACACCACAATATTAGAAGAATTCCTTATATCACCAACCCCACTCTCGTTACCGCCAAAAGCGGATAATCCCTGGGAGGTCAAATATCTTCAACAAAAACGTACTCCCCGTAAATTCCCTGGTTACGATCTTCTTACTTCTCCGATCCTTCCACAACTTCCCAACTGTTATGTAAAACTGTTATGCACCTTTCATGCATTTACAACTTCATCCTATGTACTACCATCTTTTCTCTTTAACGGAAAAATTCCACTATCATCCTTTTCCAACAACCAGATATATCTTCCAAAAGCATGAAATGTTATAGACCAAATGGCCTATTACCAAAAATCTTGGAAAAGGTCCTTTCCAAATTAATCCTACCCATATTTGAATCTCAAAATCTTCATTCATTTCAGTTCGTATTTCGTTCACAACATTCCACTGGTCAACAAGAACTCCGACTTGTTGGCCATATTTTCTCAGTCCCAGAATGCAAAAAGTATTGTTCGGATGCATTTTTGGACATAGCACAAGCTTTTGACCGGGTGTAGCATTTGACCGAATTGCTTTTCAAGCTTAAAATCCATTTACCCCAGTTTGTATACACAATTCATCGCGATATCTTGCTGGCAACATTTGCGGATGTCACCGTTATCCTATCATTGAACTCGGATAATCTGAATTATCCGCTATCTGTTATTCGTTATTTAAATTTCATTCGATTGAACTAAAATTATTGTGAAACTTTTTCGATTTTTCATTCGCTTTTCCTCTTTTATCTCTTAAACGGGTGAATGGAGTTTCTCTATTCAGATGATTTTCAGACTGCTTAGAGATAAATTAAAAGGAAAAACAAGATATGAGAGAAAAAGGGAACGAAAAGTTGGAAAAGTGGAAATTTTCACAATCATTTTACTTTTATCCCATCTCTAAAAGATGGGAAAATCGTTTGAATAGAGAAAATCCATTCACTCGTTTACAAGATGTAAGAAGAAAAGCGAATGAAAAGTCGGAAAATTTTCATACTCAATTTATTTTTATTCTCCCTCTAACGATTTACCGTAAATCGTTTGAGCTACAAATATCGGTTCATCCAATCACAAGACATAAGAGAAAAAGCTAATGAAAAGTTGAATAATTTTCACACTCATTTAATTTTCATTTTACCATTAAACAATCGAGAAATCGTTTGAACATCGAAAATCCATTTAAACGAGCGAAACAGCGAAAATCCATTCAAACGTTTGCAAGATGGATGATCTATTCAAAGCAAGTTGGAAAATTTTCATTCTCGTTTTCCCGTTTAATTTACCTCTAAATAGGCGGTAAGCCCGTTCACGAGTTATAAGAGGAAAAGGAAATGAAAAGTCGGTCCGAAAAATTAAAATTCAATTATTCGATTTTTTAGTTGAACAAGTAGAATAATGAATAAAAAGATAATAGATAATTTCATTATTTAGAATTATAGTAAAAAAAGTAACTAAATCATTCGTTATCTATTATTCGTTTGTTGAAATAAATTTTGCCCAACATTGTAACCAACAATACCTACATTATGACCATATTATCCCATGAAGGTGTTAGATCTTATTCGTTTCAATTTTTGACGTTTTGTAAATATTCGTAGCATTTCCACGTCAATTGTAACATTTCTGATTGCATTTTTTTTAATTGGATTTTCGTCCGCTCGTGCACATTTCGATTTTCCGTTAATGATAAAAATGTCTATGCTATAGAAATACTTACTTGGTTTTCGAGGGTTCTGATTCCAGTTTTCAAATTTTATTTTTATCGAGGATGCGCATATCAAATAATCATTACATTTGATATTTTTTAATGTATTGAAATAAATATCCGTCCTTGAAAATAACTAAGCTGATAAAATGGAAATTGTAATGGTAATTCGAAAAGAGCATGTTCGATAAAATATCCAATTCGAAAAACCGAATCGTAACTCTCGAAAATATACTAAACAGTCCGTATATCGAAGAAAATTTTAACAAGATTAGTAAATCGAAACGCGCATACGCGATCAAAAATCCGATAGTAAATTCGAAAATATAGTTCTTGAAAACTTAATAAACGATACCTTTACCAAAAAAATGTCTAAAAACCGTATAGTATGTATATACAAGATCTACTATCTTGTATATACATACTATACGGTTATACATACTATTACGGTTAATATCCGAAATGCGCATGCTCGATAAATAACTCAATTAAAACTTTGACAGTAACGGAAAAGCGAAAAGCGCATGCGCGATCGAAATTCAAATTTAAAAATGGAATCAGACTCCAAGATTCCGATGGATTCAGAACTTCGAAAACCTAATAAACGATTCCTGTATCATTCTTCGAAAACTTCGATAGCAACGGAAAATCGAAATACACATGCACGATCAAAAATTCAATAGTAAATTTGAATATAGCGCCTTTGAAAATCTTTCAAACGAAATCTATACCGAAGAATTTTAAAAATTAATTATTAAGTAGAAATGCTTGTGACCGAACAAAATTTCGATAATAGCTTAGCAGCTTCGAAAACCTAATAAACGATCACCAAATAGATGAAATCCACTTCCCTCCAAAAATATAAAAAAATAAAATGATAAATATTTAAAAATATATAGACATTTTTTTTTCCAGAAATTACGAGTAGTACTTACAAAGGGGAGAACAGTCTAAGGGTCACCGATTTCAACAAACAATTTTTTGTTGACTCTACATCCAAAAATATTTTTCAGCTCCGAGTGTGCAAGCAAACATTTTTTGAAGTTTTGAAGCTCTGTGCCTCGTCTTCAGTTTGCCCGATAACAACGTTCTTGGAAAGAGGGGAGTTGGTTGCTTTAACGATAGATTTACTGCATAGATTTTTTTTCACCATTTTGAATATTTAGGGAATCATCTTCTAATAATATAACTGGCAGAATCAGTAACAGGAAGTCATATAACTGGCAGAATAAAGTAACCGTCAGTGACTGTTATTTATAGAAGGAAAATGAAAATGCTTCATTCAAAAATAAATCCATGGAATGATTTTTTTGTTCCTTCGCCTATATCTCGGTAACTGTTGTGTAAATCGAGAAGACCATTCTTTTCAAAATTAAAGTAGACAAATTTTATACATTTTACATGCTGTAAAATATTTTTCTACGATTAAAAGAAAAGCCTCTGAAGAAGGGACCAATAGGACAACTAAAAGTGGCCAAAACACGATTTATGGCTTTTCCAGTCCGATTTCCATAAAAAATATCCATGTTACGCTACTGTTGACCATACGTGATATTAAGCTTCGTGAAATACACGTAGAAATAAATAAAATACAAGAAATGTACATTAATATTTTATGTATCGGAACAAGCATCACAATACATTTTAGGAAAATGACTGTGAGAGAGGCCCACTATTTTTTTCTTCTTCATCCCTTCCTTTAGTACAGAAAACCATGACACCACTCTTATAACTGTATGATTGCGATACCTGGCAAACATCAAGACCAATTCGTCGTTGAATTTCATTAAACAAAAAAAATGGATGTCGATCTCTTAGTAACTACAATAATAAAAATGTCTACTTCACGAAACCAGTCAGCGACAAACGTATAGCAAGTCACTGTCCAACGCACGGCTGTTACCAAACAATCTATTGGTTACCAACTTGGAGCATATCACTTTCTTACCTGCTATAAATGACTGTGATACAACTTCTGCCCTTTTCAATCTAGATAAATTGAATTTTGTGAAAACAACAAACAAAAACCTGGCCTGCTACAGTTGTTTTTTTTCCTGCAATGCAACAGGAATGCAATACTGCAATTCTCAGCAGTCGAAGCTGCTCAGCATAGTTTTTAGGTGTACCTCCAGGTTCGGTAATAGATGAGGGTGGAGAAACGCGCGGAATATTAAGATCGGAAGAGAACTAGAAATAGTCTCGAACCAATCATCACCCATATAGTGCTCCCTCTGCACTGCTGAAGCTGTTGACACAAAAAAAGTCTCAAGAAACTATGGGCGCAGAAAGGTAAGCTAGTTAAAGTTTAGATTTCAGATATTTATATTGATATTGTTTTTGTTTTGTTTAGTATTCAATATTATATACGTTTATGTTTAGTTTCTGATTATTTTTATTATAAGTACTATGTTCATATTTGCTATTGCTTCCTCACTACCGAAGGTAGGGAAGCCGTGCATTCATGCAGGAAATGAACCGATTTCAGTCCTCAGAATAGAAAACTTCCGTTCGCGTTTTACGTTTTAGACGTTAAGGAAGAAATTACGTGTTGTATCTGTTTGTCTGTAGACCAATCCATGTGACGGGCACTTTTAGAGATTTTGTGGGTTGGTACCTAGATTGTCCCATACCAATTTTATCAAATTTCATTTTTCTTTTAATTTTATTAATTTATAAAGTTGTTTTCATTGCCTGTTGATCAGAGCTCCCTGTTGCATCATCAACCATCAACATTCTTCAGTTTTTCACATTTCAACATTAAAACAACACTTACTAACAACAATTTTTTTTTATTTTTTTTTTTTATTTGTCGACTACAGTAAAGATTTTAATAAAACCCAAGGAAATGAAAATCTTTGAACAGCCACATAGATTGATCAACTACTCAATTCCAGAATATGTGAATATATTGGAATATATGGAATTTATATTCCAGAATATAAAAATATATGAAAGATTGAACAAAATCGATAATTCTAGGGTGTGAGGTGAAGATACGGACAGTATTGGGTGTGGTAGCAGCTTAATGAGATCCAGCTCTCGAGAACCTCTCTCCTTCACTAACGATTCCTTGGTATTATATCGGGAGGGAATCGGCTCCTTTTCTGATGGCTTTAAATCATTAATACTTTTTGACAATAAAACATTCGACTTTAGAAACAGTCAAAAAAATGACATTAGTAAAATATTTCCAATTTATAAAATAATTGTTTAATATAGCAGAGGGGAACTAGATCCATTTAGATTGATTAAAACGTATAAATTAATTTGCTGCTACAATTTTTCAATAGAATAAACTTTATTTAATCGTTCATTTCGGTTAAATATTTTCAATAATGACATTTGTTATCGACCAAGAAATTTTTTTTTAATTTTTACTCTCCCCCCCTTGAAATTTGAGGATTTTTGTTTAAAAGTTTAAAAAATCCGTCCGTCAGCTGTCCGCTTTCCTCCGAGGTCAGTGGAACTATTTTATTTTTCAGATTGGCACCAAAGTGACTTGGCCACTCCAGGATAATCTATGGAACTGCCGCCATACAATTCGTCATTTTGTTTTAAAATAGTGGTTGATTAGAGGTTTCATACGTCCGTATCTCAGCTATCTATGAAACTAGACGAATAACCCAGTCAAATTAGGCAGGTTATCAGATATCAGAAAGGTCGGGTAATTTTTTAAATATTATTAGGTGTGTGGTGAATATAAAAAATCCAAGTTTTCGACATTGAAATACTTGTGCGTACGCCGCAGTACTCTAAAACCATGGAAATTTCGAACCTTTTTGGTTTACGCTAAATATCTTCTTGTTTAAAACGATGTAACTCAAAAATGATTGTATTCACTTCTAAACAACTCAAAATTTGCTAAAATCTTTGTGAGAATTTTGTTTTTCTAAAACTAACTGCAACCGGGCCATAGAAGTTTCAAAATAGGTAAATTATTGAAAATTCGCAAAAACGAGCATAGTTTTCTGGTTTTCGCTAAATAAGTACTTTACTGTGAAAAAACTGAGACCATTTCTAGCAACTTTGAGGACTAATCAAGAATAGAACAAAATTTATTCTTCCCATGGCCATACAAGGCGGATTTAGTGTCACAACTTAGCCGAGCGGGCTAAGGCGCTTGCAATAGGTAATCAAAGTTA
This sequence comes from Rhaphigaster nebulosa, assembly GCA_948150685.1. Classification (NCBI taxonomy): domain Eukaryota; kingdom Metazoa; phylum Arthropoda; class Insecta; order Hemiptera; family Pentatomidae; genus Rhaphigaster; species Rhaphigaster nebulosa. Next base: position 126,358,006 of record OX411306.1, read on the forward strand.
AGCAACGTCGAGCGTGTTTAGTACTTGAATGGGTGACCGCCCAGATTTGGGTGACCGCCTACCGGGGAAAAATCACGTGGCCTGCCACTGTCCCCCCTCTTTCCCCCGGGTATGTGAGGCCCGTCATCCTACTGGAGGCTACTCACACAGACCGGGCGTAGGAGTGATGACCCTACCCCGTATACCTTAATTGTGAATCGCGTTGTGGTGTTCCAGGATATAAAATAGCCGCCCGGAGGTTTGGTCCATGGACGGTCTGTCTCGGGGAAAGAAATATAGGTCCTCGTGTGCCTGCTGACTCCGAACAGCCATAATCCGTGGATCTAGACCGATTTGTCACTGTCCTTGAGCCTGAGTGAGTCGGTGGGAAGGACACTGCCGAATTGGCCCCAAAGGGACCGGTTATGGAGCAATGGGCAGCCTGCCGCTGCACCATGGAAACCATGGTTCGCAGCAACGTGAGGTTGGGTGACCCCCTCCAGGCTGTCTGTGCTCCCGCCAGCAATAAATGTCTGTAAGAACACCACATCGCGCGGCCAAAGATCTACAAGGTCTATAGAGCCAACCGAAAAAAAAAATATATATACATATATCTATATATATATAACAACTGTGCCTGCTTTTATTTATTGTAAAAAATTTAATTTACTATAACATTATAGTATACTATGCTATAACATATTATATTTATTTATTATATCATATATATATTTAATCCATATATACACTTAATTTTGGAGAATAAAGGTAAGCTTTACTTTTTAATGATGTTTTAAAGATATAGTGAAAAAAAAATTCTTGTACATGAATTCGAAATGAAATTAAGAAACGCTAAATTAGCTGTTGTAAATAGTCCTTGCACCTGAGCGGCGAGTATGTTCACACGAAAAGTGTGATCAAGTTGGAAAGATATGCCCACTGTACCAACGCGTTTCAAGCCCTCACTCTAGCATTTGACTCAGTTAGGGGAATCACTGCTCCAGCGGTGGGGGTTGCGTTTAGTACAATGACGACAGATTTATTCAATCTCCAATAAACACTTTCTAATTCCTTTTACTACTATTAAATAATTTTATTTTTGTTTACAAAGCTAGGTGGATCACGTGCTCATGTGCACAAATGGAATAACCGCCACTGCTTTGGTCGTTTAAAATCAGAGATAAATTGATAGTTATATCAAAAGTTGCGGTAAACCATTCTCCGATAATTTGAATCATTTGATATTTTTTGTTGGAATATAATTATTTGTTTTTTTAAATTCAATTAAATTAAATTAAATTTTTTTAAATTAATAAAGGGGTTCTTCAAGATGGCGGAAAATTTTGAATAACAAGGAAAGAAGACCTGAGGAAAAAAATGAAACATGATGAAATTGTCGTCAGTTTACCTCGTCTTCAGTTTACCTGATAACAACATTCTTTGACTCGAAAAAGGAGATTTTCTTCTCTCCATTCATATCTTACAAGTTATATGCAAAAAAAGGTGATTATCAAATAAAAATATAATTGAAGTTTTTTGCGGATAACGTTGGTTCAAAAACACGAAGAAACATCACGGTTAAAGAAAATTGTGCAGTTCATTAACCTTCTCCGATTACCCAAATTTGGTTTGAATCATTCAAAGGATTCGTGATTTTATGAAACTTTAAAAAAAATTGAAATGTTTGGACAAATTTATTTATATTTTTAGATTCGCCCGAAAATGCGAATACAGGGTTTTTCCAAAATGCTAAAACTAAATCTTACGCTAGTGTTGAATAAAATTACTTATAGCACTTTAAACACGGACTAATATTCAAATTTAATTTCAATTTATTATAACATCCCGAGCAAGGCTGGGTTCTTAACCATGTACATACTATGATATAAAAAATTATTTGTGATAAAAAAATATTAAATATTGCACTTATATGAAAATTTCTTCCCTATAATAATACTGTTTTAATTACGTATAATTCAATAGACCTATCAGGACGCTCCCTGAATCTATCTATCTATCTACTAAAAACTTCGGTCACTCTAATATTTAATGTTATTTTTTTTTACTACAATAATGTTATAGTGTTGGTTTTTTATCACAAATAAATGTATTTATATTACAATAGGTACATAATTAAGAACCCAGCATTGTTCGGGACTAATTTGTACGTGTTAAATTGCCGTGCTTAAATTGTCATAAGAAATATAAAAACATTATTAGTGATAGAGAAATAGTAAATTTTAGATTGACCCAATTTTTTTTAAATGAAATAATTGGAGATTAAAGCGATCTAAAGGGCCCACTAAGTTATATGTAATGAAAACACTTTTCGTCTACGAAGGGAAGTATATTAACAGAATTCTTTTATTGAAAACTGGCGTCAGATTTGGTTTCAGCACTTTGAAAATCCCTATATTCAAATTTCCGAGCGAGTCTAAAAAAAAAAAAAAAAAAAAAAAATATATATATATATATATATATATATTTTATTAATTTTATCTCCGCCAAAAAGATTATTGTCTTTCTTTCAGTAGTTTCAATTTCTTAGCACACTCTCTTTTAATGTAAGATCTCAGAGAACTTGAGTCAACTAGAGCTCTTAAAACTACTTCTTTTTTTTAAGCAGTCTTACACCTGGAGAATCGCTCTGAGTCAAACAGGTACCGGAAGCAGTAGATTTATTCTCCTCTCATTCCGAATGTTTTTTTCTGACTGATCTTTTTTCATTATTTTTTTAAATCCAGGACACATTACCGATAAATGTATTTTATTACGTTAGAAATACTCCTCATATGCTTTGTACTTCCGGAACGGTATCAACTCTGCATACTTACTCTTGATTCCAACAGATCAATCACTTCATGCATCGGAACTCTGAAAGTGAGAAACCCTTTTTGATTGTATTCCAAATAATAATGATAGATAAAAATAATACCATATAAATTCTTTGGTCATAGGGAATAAGTTAGGAAGTCGAAAAATGGTCTCTTGAGTTGTGTGTATAATAATCATCTCTCTAGTGTTCTGCACACTCAGTTGGTAACTCACAGCTAAACTTTATAACTCAGAAAGACTTTTATCTGTACTTCCATACATACCTTTAATAGCCTCAGAGCACAATGCCTTACTTTTATGTGATAATGCTGTAGACCGAAGGTCTGCTGCTAACTCTTTTATTTTATTTTTAGTTGGTGTATTGACCGGACAAAGTTTTAAACCCTTACTTAACAAAGACATTTCTAAATTATTAAACTGAGTATCAGTATTGTGGAACAGTCGTGGAAAAAATGATGAAAATCACAATTTATTTTATATTTTTGACAACTGGCCATAAAAATAATAAAACCAATCGTGTCGAAAATTTACTGAGGGAAAAAAAGTTATTGATTGCTGTAGGATTATTCCCAGTATTATGGCCGAATTCGAGAAGTTTTTGGAACTGCCTCTTTGGAAGCACACTAACGTAAAAAGACTTTTAATGTACTTATATTTTTTTTCGAACTTTGTTATCCTTTCATCAAAACTGTATGTATTCTGTATTTTCTGTTAGCATTTTATTAGAATATATTTAACTTACGCCACTCTGCCCTAATGATGGCCTAAAACTTTGGCCGAAACGTCACTCCCAACCAAGTTTCTTCTACATTTATATTCCACCATTAATCATTTTATATTATCCCATTATATAGGATATTATAAAATGGTACATTTACTGAGTTGTTACAAAAGTCCTTGTGGATTAGTGTAGCTTTGTTTCAAATTACATATTTTAAATATTATTGATTCTGCTAGTAATTGGATTTGACGCCAATACTACTCCATTGGTTTTGAGACAATGAACTCTTCACATCCAGTTTTTACGTCCTCGTAATTATCAAAGATCCGACCTTTTAAAAAATGAGCCATTAATCTAAACAAACCATAATCAGATGGTGCAATATACACAAGATGAGAAAAAACATTTACTCCTTGCAGTTCCGATAATTTTTCCATGGTCAAACGAAAACGATGTGCAGGGTCATTGTCGTGTTTCAAATGGCTTGGTTCCAGTTGATCAAAGCGGAGTACTTTTCACTCAAGTACTGGCTGTTCCCAGTAAAGATTTGAATCCACTGCCCGACTATCGGGAACAAGCTCAAAATGTAAAACGCCTTCGAAGTTCCACCAACCACAAAGCATGACTTTTTTCCCAAACCGATGTTAGCGAACCTCAGTCTTTGCAGCTTCACCTGGCCGTACCCACAGCTAATTTTTGCTAAGATTTTTAAAAATATCCACTTTCCGTCACTTGTGATAATTTTTTTTCCAGAACTTGTCATCTTTCGGATTACGAAGCAAAAATTTGCACATATCAACTCGCTACTAGGTTTAAGCCTCTGCCAAGTTATCTGGGCCGGACCTTGGTATTAAATTCCGTGCGCCATGGTTTTTAAGATGACGAGCCACCGTGGCATAAGAAGCCCCTGCTACGACCGATTAATCACGAGTGGTTGCATGGCGGTCCTGGTTCACACATTTAAGGAGAACGTCATCATCAACGGCTGATGGGCGACCTGATCTGGGTTCATCTGGAAGGCTCATATTCCCATTGTTGAAACGCCTGAACCAAAGTGCGGCAGTATTTCGATGCATAATTGACTCTCCTTCTATGGCACAAATTTCTTCGGCGGCTGCCTTTGCGCTTATACCTTTTTCCAAGTAATGTCTCAAAAGACCGCGAATCACGATTTTTTCTTCTGACATTGCATGTGAATTATAAAAATGTAAATGACCACATAAATCCAACTCAAGTCACAAGGAATTAGTCAAAGAAAACATAGACATAAATAGTAGGAACAAAAACGTTCTTATAGGATTAATTATGAGAGTTGGGATTAAGGGTTGTGTTCATGCACAAAGACTTTTGTAACAATCTAGTATAGGCGGATCCTAAAGAGAATATTAGGAGCAATTAGCTCAAATGGAATTTGGCGACAGCGGGCCAATGCCGAACTAATGGAGCTGTATGGAGAAGTTGATGTTACCTCCATTAAAATGAGCCACCTCAGATGGACTGGGCATGTGATGAGAATTCCTGAGGATCATATTCCGAGGAAAGTTTACAAGGAGAGGCAGACAAAAGCTGCGTTGGGAGGATGGAATCGATGAAGATGCTCGATCCATGGTTGGGATCTAGGATTGGAGAACGATGGAGCAGAATAGAGATAACTGGAGGTCATTGTTGCAAGAGTACTAGTCTCCTCGTGGGACGGAGCGCCACATAAGAAGAAGAAGAAGAATCATTTTATATTGAATACAAGAATAATAATAAGTATAATGATGTTAAGTACTACTTACGGGCAAAAGATTACCATAATAATCACAACTGTTTGATTTTTTCACATGATCGATTTACAGAGATGTAATGTGCCGTTGTATATTTCTTGTACTTCTTTAAGTTTCTCACATCACTTCCATTGAAAAAGAGTGGAATATCTTCTTGGAGCTTTGCGATTTCGGGGTGATCCCAAGAGCGAGTTGTGTCCATAGCGGGAACGTAGAAACGATCCTGTATGGCAGGGGACTCGCGGGCTTGTAAAGGGGCTCGGCTGGTCCAACTTCTCTTTCTCCTGCTTCCGGTTCCCTATAACAGCTCCCTTCTATTCGTGACGATCGGCTTGGACTTGGCCTCCGTGAGGTTAAGATGGCGAATTGTCGGATATAAATATCTAAGATGGTATTCTTTGGCGGACGGTACGGTGCGATGCAGGCATTTGATCGTCCATTCGCGTTTGGCCGATTTGCAGTATTTTGGATTTTTTTAATTTCCAGTTTGTTGCATGCACTTTTAAGCATATCGAAACAAAAGTTTGTCCTTCAACACCTTGTCTTCTCTCTCCTCCCGTATAAGTAGAGCTTCTACATACATCGTAAAATGACCAACTAAAGTAAGAAGTTACCTATTACCATTCTGAGATCTAGAAAATGGACCCTGTATATTCACTGGAACCAACTGGCCCGGGCAGGTAGCGTGAAATGGAAGCTCGCATTGCACCTTCGGCTTCCTTCAAGCGAATGATTTACACCTCTAACCTAATCTTCGATGTCTCCTTTCAGGGTCTTCCAGTACAAATATTGCTCTGCACGTAAAATGGCTCGGTTTATACCTCTGTGCTCAGCGGTTGTCGTAAAGCCATCGCAGGAATTCTGGACGGAACGACTTGGGCACTACCAACTTATATACGTCATGTTCCTTGAAATAGACCAGTCCTACCTCATCGATCACGTAAGGGTGTTTTAAATCTCTTAGAACGCCTTAGCATTCCGGATCAACTTCTTGTTCCCACAAAATCAGGTATGAATGATTTCGTTCGTCTCCCTCCCGATCTTCCGGCCCTACTATGGGCACCAGATTCTTATGCCGGTTCCTCAACTTAAGTCTCACTTCATAGTCGCAGTTTGATTTGCAAGCGCATCAACTCCTTGCGTTCTACAAACCACCTTAAGGGCGCATGGTCCGTAAGAACGATTAACTTCCGCTCATACAGATAACAACTAAACTGTCAAAAGCTCCTTTTCCATAATTGAGTAATTCTCTTCTGCTGGCGTAAGTTGACGCGAAGCATAAGCAACAGGCTTTTCTAATCCGTCTACTTTCTGAGATAGCACGACGCCAATGGCAAATCCAGACGCGTCGGTAACAAGAAAAAAAATGTGTACTGAAATCTGGGTAAATAAGGACAGGATGGTGTTGTAGACATTGTTTCAGATCCTCGAAGACTTTTAGTATCCATTCAATAATAACTTTCTTCTTAGTCATCTCCGTGAGAGGTAAATTTTGCTCTGCTTAACCCTTAATGAATCTCAGGTAACATCTCTAGGAATGTTCGAAGTCCCTTAAAATCTTCAGGCAAAGTGTATTTGTTTATATTATTATTTGTTTATATTTTAATAGTATCAACCTTCCGGGGATCAGGCTTCATATCGTTCACTGTAATATGATGTCCGAGGTAAACTAGCTCAGTTCTCAGTTTTTATGAAGTTGCATTTACTCAGATTGAAAGGTAGCCCTGCCTTCAGCAGCCTCTGTAGAATTCTTTCAAGCCTCGCATGATGTATTCCTGAAGTCGGTGCAAGTACAATTATATCATATAGATAGAGGAGACATTCGTTACGACAACCGTGTGCAAGAATTTAATCCATTAGTATCTAGGATGCAGCCGACACCTAGGCCAAACCGAACGCCATTCGGAGGTATTCATAGTTTCCATCCATCGTGCAGAAGGCAGTCTTTTCAATATGCTCTTCGCGTATGAGAATGTGCTTGTAACCGCTTGATAAGTCCAGCGTAGTGAAATACTTATACTTTCCCAATCGATCTAGGGTCTCGTTAATGTTGGGAAAAGGAGAAGCGTATACCCTCGTGACGGAGTTCAATCCGCGAAAGTCTGAAAGTTCTTCTGGCTCTGTTTTCTTTTTCACTATAACAACGGGCGCTGATCAAGGACTGGCTGACGGCCGGATGGCTCCTTTATCCAAAAAGTCCGTTATTTGCTCCTTCATTATCAGTTATAAGCATGCGGTGTCCGGTAAGGACGACTAGCGATTGGCTTGGCATAACCTGTGGTGATGGTATACTCCACTATTTCGGTATAGTTGAGTTACCCGCTTTTAGAAGGGATGATGATGTACCGGTCTATCAGTTGCTTTATATCAGTCCTCACCTTCTCCAGAGGGTCATCTTCATTTTCTCCAATTAGAGCACACATCTTAGCGTATTCCTCCTCTTTTATATTAACGGGAATAGCTTCCCCAATCACGGATCATTTACTTTTCTGGATATCTCTCCCACTCAGGTTGATCATCATGACGAAAACTATACCATCCGATGAGGCTGTAGAAACAACTCTGGCGATAATAAATTATTATCCTCCCAGAGGATCGAAGGCCTCGATAAGAACATCTTTCCCAGTCCATCTCCGATCAACTTTTGTTCCGTTCAACTGTCTGACTCCAAACAGGCACACATATATTCTCCGGAATCTGGAGTCGGGACTTCCGCTGTAGTGCAGCAGAGGTCTGAACATCTTTTTGAAAATTTCTTCGTCCCCTCATTGAATTTTCCTCGATGAATTGCGGAATAAACCCTCCGCTCATCAACGTTGATCCTGCAGTACCTCCTTTCTTCAATACACTCACAGAAACGGAGTCAACTCGGTGTCGATACGGCTTAAATTCCGCTCCTAATTATTGGCATCTCCTTTGTTCCTGGCTATGCTCGACTCATCGTGCACTCGCCCATCCTAATCATGCCTCAGCTACTTATGACAAGCTCTTAAGACATGCCCAAACTCGCTATACCTAAAACATTTAGTCTGGTCGCAAATTTCCATTACATGATCTTTCTTTCCAAAAATCCGTTATTTCATCCAGTTTGCACGGGAACACGGGGTTTTTCACAGAGTCCGTAATCGATCCGCCCCTTCCCGAGAGGCTGCCCATCGAAATGAACGGGACTGGTATGGACGCATATATCTTTAGCCCAATAGCGCTCGCTGCTCTCGCTTAGTTCTCCTGTTCTTCCTTATCGTTTCCACCAGTCACATGCATGAGTCTCTTTTTGCAATCAATGTCATACTCTGGCGACACCCGTTAGGCCAAGTCTACTGCTTCCTATAGGGTTTTTATATCTTATACCTTTAAGCATCTCTTTACCTGTACTTCCTTTCCTAGCTCAAACATCCTCAGAACAACTCGATCCATCACCGCCTTGGCTTCTTTTTTTCTGCCCCTCATATTTCAGACCATCCATGGTAAAAGCAAGAATTCCAGCCTCTTCAGAGCGTTCCACGTAAGTCCAGTAGTCTCCTCCAGATTTAACAACGATCGCATGCCCGCAAGCAAATCTCTTTTCTCTCCTTCATAAAAAGTTCCTTCACTACTTTCCAGTCATTTGCCTCCCTAAATTCCCGTCCGTGCAACCGCAGCTTCTGTGAATTTAGAAGATAAGACATCTTTCCCGTCTGCATCCTTCCATCCAAATCTGTCAGCCACCAGATCTGATGCCTTTTCCAGCCCACTCCGGAATTTCTCTGGTATACAGCAGATTTAGATGGAGGCTGGTCTGTCTTGTACCAAAGGCAGCAACCTTAAGCTCTTCATTCTCAACTTTTAGATGCTCGATCTCAAACTGTCTACTTAGCTCCTGGACTTCCAATTTAAGATCCTCCATAACCCCTGCAGAAGATAAGATACCTTGGTAGATAACAGAAATTGAACACTCGAGCCCACACCTTTCACCAAATTGTAAGGTGTGTCGGGGTCAAATAAACACAAAATAAAAACTGTACCGCTATCCATGAAGGGTCTTGGATTCAGCACTTGGTAAGGACCCCACTGTTTCTAAACCAACGGTTGTGCAAGGAAGTGATTTGGCAGAGATCACGTTCAACGGCCAGGTTTTTTCCCCCAATTAAGGGTACCCACTTTATAGAGTCTCCCGATCCACAGCTGATAACAGAATAAATAATTATCTGCCACAGCCTGCCTCGAACGCGGGACCAGGAGCATGGCAACATAGTGCCTTCCCACTGAGCTACTACAGAAATTAATAATTTTATATAGAATAACATTTATGAAAACAAGTATAAGATGTTAGGTACTTCTCACAGGCAAAACAAAGGTTACACCAAAAGATTACCATAATAATCAATCTGTTTGCTTCTTTCACATGATGGATTTACAGAGAGGTAATATGCTGCTGTATACTTCACTAAGTTCCTCACATTATTATAAAATGAATATGAAAAAAAATAATGGCAAACTATTGATCTCATTGCATAAAGGTTTTTAATTTGTGTTTTAAGGGCTAAAACAAAAATGCAATCTCAGACATTATAATGTAGAGTATACTTAGCAAATATGTTATTAATGTAATTACATAGTTTTAAACAATACTTAGCTACCATATGTTTTTGTTAAACATAGAATACATTAATATTAGTTTTCTGTCTATTTTAATGAGTTCTTTTATATCACAGTAATTAATATAATTGAGGTTATCATTGTTGATAATCTTAATATTCTTCTGTTTTAGATTCCTGTAACATTAAGCTGTAATTTAAGTACATATATTGGCATTGGACTACAATTGTTGTACAATGAAATGTGTTCGGTTTTTTTTATTTATTTATTTATTTTTTTTTTATAAATTACAATATTCATTATTGTTACTCACTGCCCTGATTAAGAAATGTAATAATAAATATACAAATAAAAAATATAAATATTTATACACAAACAATCGAATCAAATTCAACAAAATATATTTACAAAAATAAGTACAAAATAGAGTTAAAATACAAAAATCATTTCAGAGTGTACACAGAAAGACAATACTTCATTATTATTATTATCATTTTATGAAAATTCTACATTAAAATTGTGAATTCATTCTTCAACCGTTGTTAAATAGAAATGTATCATAAATAAATCACAGTATAGAATGAAATGAACCAATTTGCTCTCCAAGAAGGAGCATGAAATTTTTCTAGGATTAAGTACTTCACAGCATAAGAGAGAATATAGTTTCTTTGCATCGACTCTGACATTGCATTCTGCATCACCTGTAAACATTAAAAAAAAAATTTGAAGAGTTGTTAATAAAAAATAAAGTGAAAAAAATATTTAAAAGTAAGTTACTCTATTTTTTTAAAATACTTTTAATAGCTACTTCAGTTGAATATATGGCACATTAAACAAAGCTAAGGAATAGAAACACATTACAGTGAAATATTCTTAACATTATTTATTTAGGATTGTTGTAAAATCTAGTTGTGAAACTCCCTTTTTGGTCACTGCTTGATCACCGGAAGTGGTACTTTACTTGAAGGTCATAATTGATTTTTATCAAAAATTATATTAAAATACTATGCAAAACTTCTCAAATTTAGTTTTCCTTTCCATTTGTGAGATCAACAAGTCTTCATCATGAGAATAAGATATTAGTTAAGTGGGTTTTTCCGCTTAAAATGTCGAAACTGTCTATTTCTAATGCTTTATCCAGTGATATTGACAGTTTTATTGTTGTCATGGAACATGAAGAAATATCTTGGAAACTAGTTACCTACTGAAGGAAAACGACATATAATAATGGAATGAGATCTCCAGTGACAAGAGTGTGTGTGTGTCTATAGATGGATGACGGGACGCCGAGTGTCGTTTTTACTGCAATCTTCGGAAACTAGTAACCAAATTCACTTTTTGAGCCATGGATTTATAATTTAATAGGCATACATGGAAGTCATGTGTTGCCCACATCAGATATTTTTTTTCTTAAATCCAATTTTAATGCAGACTTGGTTTTAATATAATTTATTGATTGTTCGCCTTTTACTGGTATCACAGATACATTATTATTTATAATTACATACATTTTTCCAGACTTTGATAATATTTCACCAAAATTTCTGTTTGAAATTGGGGTTATTGGGCAATTATGTGGTCCCACACTATCGTTTTACCCTAGAAAAACTAGTTAAAAATGCAAATATAAAAGTTGACTGGGATGATCAAATAATTATTTATTATTGCATTGTTATTATTATTTAAGGAATTTCCATCTTTCTTGGCATTTGCGGGAAATCGTAACAACATGGATCTAGGCCAAGGGTGAAGTAAGAAAACTTAATCTATTATTATTACAGCAGTTTAAATTATTAACAAATTTAGCAGTTTTACAATTTTTTTTTTTGCAGCATAAGAACAAATTAAAAAGCATAAATAAAATTTTCATCAATTTGAACTAACATTAAAAACCCAACTTCCTTATGTTCTATCTGTAATGATAATTGTAGTATGGGTGCTTTCATTCTTGTATAAGCAGGGGAAACATTTGATATTGTTACAGCAATAACAATACAATTATTTTTCCATACTTATGCAAGAAGTAATATAGTAAAAAAAATTCTGGTTAAAATTATAGTCTTCCATCTAGAAATATTTATCATATACAAGTAAAAAATGTTTTTGCAATTCCTGAAATATAAAATATTTTTTATAATTACTTTCTATTTCACATTTAAATTAGTAAGACCAGATATTAACATTAATATATTTAATAACTAAATAAACTTGTTGCTGCCATACTAAGCGCAAAGTATAGTTTTCTAAGAATAATTAAGCAAAATCTAATCAATGAAATATGAATTAAGTACTTCAAAAAAATGAAAAATAATAAAATAAAAATAAGTGAAAAATTCATCAGAGTTTATAAAAAAAAATTTGAACATTTCTTTTATTTTTTTCAGGGGAAATTAAAAATGAATTATAGAAAAGAATAAAGTGAAAAGAGAATAAACATTTTTTGAGTAGTAAAACAAGTCGTAAAACAAATTATAATAAAAAAGATTTTATGAAGAATAAAATGGTCATCCCAGGGGTGGCGTTCAAGAAAAGAAAACTGGTAAAAGCTATTTATTTGTATTTTTATCAATTTGCCTTAAGGTCAATTGATATAAGATAAAAATATAATATGGTAGGTCAACAATTGAAAAAAATTACTTGTTTTGTAGTTTTTATTATTTTGAGATTCTTTTCTTGGCCACCACACGGAGATTCTTATCCTTCATTATCTATAAGGTCAACCATTAAATGAATTGCTCAGTTAAGAAACACTGTAAGACACTTTTTTGGGATATATTTAAAATTTGGTGGATTTCCATTCTGTTGAGATAGACATGTGTTTCAGAAACATAACAATTTCATTAACAATTGCAAGTCCGACGCATTTACCCTGTTTTAGACTGGTGGCTAGTTATCATTTAGGTGAGAAACACTTTAAGTCAGTGTCTCAAGGGATGAATGTGAAAAGTGATCAATGGGGTTTCCCAACTCAATTCAAATATTCAATCAAAAAGTTTTTATACTCCAGAAAGATCTTATAAAACATAAAAACTAAAGTTTTAGAAAGCCAATAAACTTTAAACAAGTATACTTTCAAGTTTATATATTATTAATATTAAGGTAAAATTAGAATATAGATAAGGAACATACCCACACACACATTGTATTTGCATATATTTAACCCTCCGTCAGTCGCGCCTGGTCCTGAGGATAGGTTTACTCTTCTCACTAGCCTTACATTTCCAAAAAAACTTTTTATAAATTTTGACTCTTATGTACCTTAAGATAAAAGTATCGAGAATATAATTGTGAAAACAGAAGATTCGTTAATTTTTTGTCTACCCACAAACTTTTTTTTTTGAGAAAAATCATAGTGCTGACTGGACGTGACCACTCATGTTTTCTTGAAAAATCTCGCAAATTGTAGAAAAGCATTTACAACATTGTCCTCAAAAGTCATCACTTCCAAAGGAACTACATACTTTTTTGCAAAAATATTCCTAGCCATCTGAAGATACTGCTCAAAATCCAACTGATAAAATGGTAGTGAAAAAAATATTAAAAATAAAATATATTTAAATTTGCATTTACCAGTGGTGATTTATAGTGAAAGACATAAGGTTTCATAAATAATTGTATATAACAGTTGACCTAAGAAAGGGCTGTCTTAAGTAATAAATGATTTCATTACAAAAATGTTTTTGTTTATATAAAATATATTATTCTGTAACTTATAATATTTTATTTTTTAATACTGCTCTCAATTGTTTAGTTTATAAAATAAAATAATTTATACACAGTAATTTATTTATTACTATTTATAATTTATATATTTATAATTTATTTATATAATTTATACACAGTAATTCAGTTTTATTTCAAATTTCTCTATTTGAAATAGAGGCTAAATTCCATTTGTAATATGGAATTTATTTCCCGTTTATACAAATTGCAATAAAGAAATATTTGAATGATATGAAAAATGATCTAATAAAATGAAAAAAATTTCTACAGAAATAAACATGAAAATATCATGGAGCTAGGATCACCTGTCCTCAGGAGGGGACGTGACGGGTTGTGTTACAAAAGTAGGCATGGCCGATGGAGGGCTAAGAAAGAACAATGAATATTAACCTGTCGCTTCAACCAATAATACATTCTTGAAGATTGTGTTTACTGTAACTGTTTGGGTGGAACCACTAACAGAGAGCATGCCTTCGTTTGAAGGTTTTAGTTCTACATAGGAACATAACTTTTTTAACCTTTCAACAACACTTCGTATTTTTTTCAAGTTTTTCAATTCAATGATAATCTAAAAATAAGAAAGAGATTAGATACTTATATGGCTATAAAAGGAAAATAAATAAATGAAGGTAAAAATTCTTACATTATAGTTATGGCTAGGAGGGTCATTATATTCACTCCATAATAGCCGAGGTAAAACTTTTACAGGAATATCATGAACACATGTTCTAGACATCCCAATATCAGATACCTGAAATATTTTACAAAATTATTTTAATACCAGATAGTAGCTATTGCTATTCTAAGCGAAATGATAGTAACAGAGTATTTTCTTTTCTTATTCATTTAACATTTCTTATTCTAAAATAAGAGGCATGCTGTTTTAAAAAATAATTTTCTTTTGATTGACAAAATGATTTCATATTGCCTCTATGAAGTGTAAGGAAAATTTTATGAACATGGGTACCTTTTAGATAAGTCATTTCCAAGTAACAGATTATATACAGCACATTCAGTGATTGGTTTCATCACATAAAAGTAAAATTTCAAAAAAGTTCAGTATAAAAAAGTGTTGTATACCATAGCCAGTTGAAGAGAATTTTTATGGATTAAACCACTCTCACAGAGTGAATTTTCATTAATGCAAACAATTTAACTGAAACTTCTCTTTAGAAGCATATTTAGAAGAAAATAATAATTTTACTTTTCCCAAGAAAATAGAAAATAGTTTAATGCAGGAACATAAAACCAGACGGTAACATAAACCATTTTTGTAATATGGTCTCTGACAGAAAACTAAGGAAAGGGATATGAAAGATTAAAAAAAAAAATCCTCAAACATGATTCAGTTCAAAGCTGATCATGCAAGCTTCTCAATACAATAATTATTTTCAATAGCAGTAGGCTAGAGATCATGTGGGAGACTTAAAATTAATTCAGACAGAATAACAAAAGTGACACATATAACGAATTAGCAAATTATAAGACACGGTGATAGAAATGGAGAAGTCTGGATTTGACAACAAATGTTCTACAATCTCTGTAAAGTCAACAGGAAAAAAATGAAAAGTAAATAAATTTGGAGACAACAAATTAATTAAACTATCAAAATAAAAAATATTCAAGTGAACTTAAGAGTTAACAGGTGTCTGACATGAGGTGAGAAATGAATCTATGTAAATCAATTAATTACAAAACAAGATTTTCTTAAGATGATAATTGATCAAAATAGTCAATAACATACCAAATCAATATCCACAGTTAAACAAGGTGATACTTTATTAGTAAGTTTAATTTTTACACTTCTAGCATTACTATTGCCACTTTTCAAACTGCTGAGAGATGATGAAAACATATCTGAAAAAAATAAACCATTAAAAAAAGTAACAACATTATCAAGGTGACAGGTACTTTTCACATAACTTGCAATATTGATGCCACAGCAAGTTTGTTATCAAAATATAAATAATTTAACAAGTTTGAAAAGTCTTGTATGTACGTACTGATTATGTCAACATTAGTCAAACCACGTTTATATAAAATGACCGTTTCAAGGGTGGTTAAAATGAAGTTTATTTTTTTCTTACATACAATTTCTTTTAAATTTCGTAATAATACAGTCCATTATTTTTCATGGTTAGTTGCCATCTAGAAGCCAGCTGTTCGATTCCCTGCCGGTACCACTCTTTGAGTTTCGACTGAAAAAAAGTGTTCTACTCCAATTTTTACCTCCTCCTATGTTTGTAATGTTTTCCCCTTAAGAAAGTGAGCCATTGCTCGGAAAAGATAAAAGTCCAAAGGGGCAAGATTAGGACTAAGGGGGGGGGGTGTAGTAGAAGTTCGATGATATCAATCTCAGCAAGTTTTTGGTGGCATATTTTCAGGCGATGCTCAACTTGCAGCAAAGTGAGCTCATGTGGAACTTCTCTACATGCTCTCTTCTCTTTACCTAATTGATGTAAGGGACGATTCAGACTTGAGTGAGACAAACCATGTTCGGAGGATAGCTGCCGAGTAATTTTTGTGCGATCATCTTCAATAGCGTGTCGTAGAGCCTCGCTGTTCACAACAGATGGTCGCCCTGAGCCCAGCTGCTTTTCCAAGCTTGTATTGCCACTTTCAAATTTGGCGAACCAACTCCTCACCGTCCGCTTATTAAGGTTAGGATCCTCTTCAACGTATGGTTTCAGCAGCTGAAAATTTCCTTTTCCAGTAATGATGCTGAATTACTTGAATCTTCTTACTTCGTCAATTTGATTGAAAGAATACCAAACAAGTACTGAGCCTCACAGAGAGACATTATAAAAGAGATACCAATAACAATAACATTAGAATTAACAGAGATATAAGAAAAAAGTAAACTTCATTTTAACCTGTGAAACATCATTTTTTTTATTCACCCCAATAGAACAGTGTATTTTTATTTTTTTTAAATTGTAAAAAAATTACAGAAACCTTTATGTCAACCGTCCCCTGTCCATTAGTCTGATCCTTCATCAGAGGATTGATACCTCGGACTTACAAGGTATCTCAGTTTAAATTAAGCGATAATATGTATATGTCTATACATTAGTTGTCAAATGGAGACTAGAAAGGGGTCTCAGGGAAAATTTTTGGAAAAGTTCTGAAGATTTACTCATATGTGATTTTAAGGATTCTGATTACAAATTTCAGCTTATCCACTTCAATTTTTTCCCGGAATTATAGAAAAAATAATGCAAAAAATTAATCTTTTTGGTTTTTTCCCTCCCATACCATCAAAACCATGTTTTTACTTCCTTGTATGAAGTAAAGGAAGTATTGTAATCGCGAAAATTTTCGGTTTTCAGATTTCAATAGAAACATCCATTTAGACCATCCTGAATCCATTTTGACTAGTTTCGTCGTGGCGTCTGCACGTACATTCCTTCGTATTTCGCATAACTCAAAAACGGTTAGCCGTAGAAAGTTGAAATTTTGTATTTAGGATTGCTGTAAAATCTAGTTGTGAACCTCCCTTTTTGGTCACTGCTTAATCACCGGAAGTGGTACTTTACTTGAAAGTCATAATTGATTTCCATCAAAAATTATATTAAAATACTTTGCAAAACTTCTCAAATTTGGTATGTAAAACTTATATATTGATTTAAATAACATACTAGATTTTGATCTAAATTGGAAAACCGGAAGCGGTACTTTACTTGAAGGTCATATTAGACTTTCATCAAAAATTATATTAAAATATAATGTAAAACATCTCAAATTTGGTAAATAGGACTTTTATATTGATGTGAATGTATTTACTATATTTTGGTTACAATTGGTGAGCCAAAAACGGTACTTTACTTGAAGGTCATAATAAACTTACATCAAAAATTATATTTAAATTATACATAATACATAAATCATATGTTTCGGTAATAAAGGTTACAATCGCAATTTGGTTTCCAATCCAATTAAACATTTTTATTACTTGTTTTAAGGGTTAAAATTGAGTGTAAAATACTGGTTTTCCTCCCTATTTGTGTGTCAATAAATGGATGTCGCGACGTCGAGTGTCGTTTTTGAGATACTGCAATCTTCGGAAACTAGTAACCAAATTCAGGATCACTTTTAGAACCACCGATTTATAGTTTAATAAGCGTAAAAGGAAGTCATGTGTTGTCCACATCAGATATTTTTTTTGTAACATTAGTCCATACTAAATTAAAGAGTAAATTCCTTACATTTTTGTACTCTGCAATTTATTTTTTGCATCCGGGGCATTGTTTAGAAATATCCGTTCTTTACAATGGGTTTTAGTCAAATAGGGGTCAAAAGGGGATCTCAGTGGAAAGTTATGGGATGGTAATTAAGAATTTCAACTTTACTACTTCAACTTTTTCTTACTGTAACGTTTTTAAAATAATACTAGCTTTGGCGAAGAAAGAGGTCCTTATTTCAAAAATAGTCGGTTGGTTTTAACATTGATACAGGTTTCGATAGATCCTGGCTAGTTATTAAATCGGAATGGTACAAATTATCTTTTATCAAAGCGTTTTAATATTTATTGAAATAGACTATTTACACAAATTGATTTCTGCTGATTTTATTTTTAGATCAATATCAAAAATGCCTATTGTTTACTAAAAAATAAGTTGTATTGCGTAAAAGAAAAAAAAATTTTTAGAGTGACTTAAGATTTTTGCAAGTTATGTGAAAAATACCTTTGCATATCATAAAGCAGTCTGATAGACTATTACAAAGCAGAGTTGGAAATATTTGTATTCGTAAATATGAATATTAAATGAATTAACAAAGATGGTTCTCTATGAATACCATACAAATAAATATGGACTAAAACAAAATAATATGAATACGGACACTCATATTTATATTAGTTCACTACGGACACTTATATTTATAGATGATAGTATCAGATATTTGAAAGATATTAACACAAAACAGGATTTCCAAATAAAAACGATAATGAAACTATTATGAAGTAAACTAATGGTAAAGCATGATGAAACTTCAGTTTTTATGACTAATAAACAGAAAAATATATGAGAATAATATTTCTTAAAGAAGATTTATTTCTAGCTACTTTCACTGTAATATTATTCATATTAGTTTTTACTAAAATAAAGGCAAAAGGTGGGAAACTGAATAATTACCTTTAACAGATTCTTTTATAATCAAAAAGTTATTCAGTTACTCCTAGAAAAAAAAATTAAAATTACTTACTGGAAATAAATTACTGGTTTAGAAACAATTGACTGCAGGGTATATCGAACATACTTATAGTATTACAAATAATTAGTTATAGAAAGCAATGTAGATTCTTGATAAGCCATAATAAATTATATCATTCGTAATGAAGAATGCATTAATTATAGTCAATATTTAAACCTGTAGGAAATTCGAGGAAAATTTCGCATGTAGGCCCCATTGCTTCAACAACAAATTCATTGAAATATTGCCTAGCATCTATAAAACACCAAAGTAGTATTTGCTTGGGTGATGAGTTTTCTTCACAAACAAGAAATGACATTTCAGCTTTGGTCAATCTTAAAACACAATTCTTCGTTAATTTATTCAAAGTGCTTCCTAAAACTATAAGAACATACTTCTGCATTAAAGTTTTAAGTTGATAACGTAATAAGATATGTTGTAAATGACATACACGAGAGGTTTTTCATACTAAGAGATTCATACATTATGGCCTTAAACTTCATAGTAATTACTATTTAAATTATGCTAGTCCAACTGAACAAAGGAATTATTTTTATCAAAAAATTACCGCAAACCTTTTTTGAAATTCATAAACATTTGACTCGATACAATGCTAACATAATACTAATACGCTAAGAGCTATCAAAAATTTCCGTAATTGAATAATCTATCAAATAATTTACAAAGGTAGTGTATAATTATATTTTATTTAATATATTTTATTAAAAATAAAAATAATTTATCCTCCAATTCGGAAGTGGTGTATTAATTTGAAATCAATCGCTGATAAAATGTTAGTTCTTAGTGAACAGTTTATATTTCTAAATTCTTTGAAATTATCTAAAATATATTTTTTACGATTATCCATTTTTGTTGGAAAATAATTTTAGACCTGAACGTTGTTTTAACTGTGGTTGTCAATTCTACCACCTCTACTTGCGAGATTGTTGTTAAGCTCAGTCCCTCAGGTGATACTAGCTGTAGATTATTGGTGTTGTCGAATATACATTAATCATGGATAAGTTATTATCTACAAAGCTTCTATGCATACACGAATAAGTGAGTAAGTACAACCCAACAAAATATTTTTCTAGTCCATTGTTCTGAACTGTCATTGAAATTTGCTTCCTCTTCCCTTGTTATAGTCATGATTATTATTAGAGACAGAGCATATTTAACATTAGCTTCATTATCATTAGATATAATAATTTAACTTCCAATTGGAAAGTGCCAAGAATATACTACTTCACTTGGAGAAGTCCTAAAGTTTTTGAGCTAAGAACGTTAACTTATTCTTTTAAGTTATTGTATGTATTAACAGTTTAGCTCAATCTTTACTTTTATCTATTTTAAAGATTATTTATTTCCCTTTTACTTCTGGAAATAATAACTATCGTTAATGTAATATATTTAAATTTGCCTTATCTTCACTAATTATTTTTATGTACAGGATTTCTCAAAATCTAAAAGAATAAAACTGTGTGGTCTGATTAAGTTCTAAAGAACATTAATGAAATTATTTATAACTAAAAATGTGCTCAGCAAATGTGGGTGTTGAACAACATTTTATTTTTAGTCTCACTTATCACTGAAGTTGTGGAAAGACCATTCAACTTCCCTAAAATAGTTTCTCAATTGGCAAGCCTCTGTTTTTTTGTTTTCTTCTATATTCGCACACATTTTAAAAGCTGAATCTTTCATTTAAGAATTTGTTTCCAATCTGTCATTATTATTTTTTCTTTTGCAGAAAGATGCTGTCTGTCAGTTTTTGTTTTTCCGAATTCTTTGATATTAGGTAAGCTTAAATATAATTATTTGGCCAATTATGAAGTATTTTATTATTGTATCACATTATAAAAAAATAAGATTTGTTTTATAATCCAGAAGCGTTAAATCATAATTTTCCACCTATTATTAACTTTTCAGTGTTTTCTCCTTATTTAATTTACTGTTTCTAATGGATTAAATGGATGGTGTAGGTGTATTTAATTGATTATACATATTAACTTCTTGGAAAGGTTACATGTTTATACTTTTTTTTTTATATTCTTCTGTACTAAGTATATTTTTTATATTTTACCCTTGCTTATCTCTTAATATTGCTTTAAGAAATATTTTCAAATGTTACTAAGCTAACCTTTGATAGTCATCTAGATTATTCTTTTGCTTACACCAAAATTGAAATAATTCTGACTCATTGCTGCATTAGCGTAGTAAATGAGCAATTAAATAGAAATTTTAAATGTTAAATTTTCCTGTTAAAAAACATAATAAGATCTAGTGCCAATAGTTAATACTATTGGTATGCCTTATCAATAAATTTGGATTAAATTTTCATTTACAAATCATACAAATAAAAAAGTCTATTTTAAATTTATAGACCATGCTGAATGTTAAAAACATCTTATTTATAAAAAATTTTAAGTAGTTCTAGCAATTAAGGAAACTTTATCAAAAGTAGACCATCTTCACTCATTAATATCAGTTTAATTTCTGTTGGAAGAAAATGAGATGTTATCATTTCAAGGGTAGTTATGGAGCCAATTAACACTTTTAATTATTTCCATTTCATTCTCCAACTTCCTGATTTATGAATGCTAAATATTTATTTAAACTATAATATTGTTGTAGCTGCCAATGACATTCTAAATAAATATGAATTTATTAAGTTAAGTCAAAATGGATAATTTTTATATCGTTATCTAATTGTTTTCATTATTGATCACATGTGTTTATGCAATCTATGTTAATGGTTTATTATGTATTTTAATAAATATGTTATGGAAATTAGTGCTTAAGAACGGAATCAAGGTGCAGATTTTTTTGTATAAATTAATTATATAACAAATTATTATTTATTTTTTTAGGTAAAAATAGAAAAATGTTTTAAAAGTTTACAAGAGATTCTTAAATTGTTTCCTCTTCCTGAATTTTGTAATGCTTCAGGCCAAAACTATGGAAGGCGTGGATAACAACCTTGCTCTTGCTGCTGATGTATTTGATCAGTTTTGCTCAGCTACCACCCTTCGATCAATCCTTGGCCATTTCAGATACCTCTGCGATCTTTTACAAATCAGACCCACAAATTTTAACCATTTCTACCCAAAACTCAAGGTACTGTTAAATATAATTTTCAGATAAGATTTTAGTTTCAATTTCATTTTTATATTTAAGCTGTAGTACATGCTTCTATGTTTCATTCATACTGCATTGTTGTTGTGTCATGATTATTAAATTTTGAATTTCAGCTGGAACTACATATAATTGAGATAAAATTTATATATATGAATTTTTTTTAACTGGATATGAAACTTTGAGTGAATTGACAAAAACATTAACTTTAGTTACATTTAATCAGCTAACAATTGCTTTCATTTAATGTTGTTATATATTTTTAATTTATGAATTAAATTTTATAATTAGCTACTATTCGTTCTGCTGTTAATAGTTTCCCATTATTAAGAAAAAATTGTTTAAATTTAGTTAAATTATTTAAACAACCTAATAGTAATATATTTTCTATTTATGTTTTTATTATACACTAGATGATATGTATGTGTTACATGAACTAATTTAAATTTTTGGTGTTCTTAAGAGAAGTATAGAGTAAGAATATTGTTGTCAACAAAATACTTTATTTGTCATGGTCTGTTTGACTATTTTATATAATTTATGCTGTGAAGTTTAATTTATGGGCTGAAAAGTTCTTCCATTTAATTTTCTTATCTTTCCCAAGTGGTTTTGATTTAAGTATGGTTCTGTAAGTTTTTTTCTCCTTATCTTATGTTTTTATTAATAATTTTGTTGATTATTCATCATTAAAAAGAGGCTGCTTACTGTCATAGGAAATGCCAGCCACTATTTTGCATTCTGGTGCTAGTCATACCATGTGTCCTAAATATAAATCAGGCTCATGTTTCTTATGGCTAGTGGCATATTGTTTATTAGAGCATACCATAACTCTAGTTGATAGTTTCTTTATAAAATTCAGTTAACTCTTGTGTTAAATACACATAATATCTACCCTCTTACTGAGATATTATTTTTAATAATTAAAATAAACTTTTAAAAATATATTAGTACTTGGGATTGGGGTATTTAAAATACGGTAATGATTTTATTTAGTTGTTTAAGAAATAGTAGGTTTCATATAAAACATATTGGATTATACTTCATTTATAAATTTAATTATTTTTAAAATTTACTAAGTTACATTAAAATGAACAACTATTGAATGAACTTAATTGGAAATATTGTAGTTAATACTAAAATACAAATGATTTAGTTTGTATTTTATTTCACGTTTTTCTCCTAATTCTGTACCAAAAAAAAAAAAAATCAATATATATATATATATATATATATATATATATATATATATATATATATATATATATATATATATTATATTTGCTCAAGCAAAAAAATAATATTTTAAACATCACAAAAGAATTATTTTCTCTGTGGGAAAAAACAAAACAAAAACCAAATGGTTCAAATGTGTCTATAGTAGACATTTGAAATTGATTAATTAGTAATAGGCACTCAATTAAATTACTGAGATGTAAGCTATTATTCTAAATGATTATGATGGTTAGTGATATATAAATTAGGCAAATAAATATCTTTTATTAATTCTCTCTGAAAAATTATATTTCTGAACTGTATCTTTAATGTCGCAATAAAGACACTTTTAAGTATAAAAGCACTGACAAAACAGTTTACAGTTCCCTGTGCTCTAGTTCACATTTTTGTGATCAATTTTGGATTCTTTTTCTGTTATCGCTTTAGTAATGAATAAAAAAAAAAAAATGTCCTCACTAATAGTGCCTAGCATTTTTAATTTGCCTATCTTTTGTGAAACATATTCACCTATTTACTCAATAAAATAATTCCTCTTCGTATACTTGATTGGATTTGTTGATTAAATTATTTTTTCTGCATTTATAGGTTATGTTTAGTTTTCCAAATTTATTTGGAAAATTATGTATTAAAAGAGCTTCAAAACTCAATCATCACAAAATTATCTTGTAGCTTTTGCTCTTTTTAATTCATATAAAATCAGGATTTGAAGAAAGAAAACAAATTACAAAATCCTGTATATTCTCAGAAGATTATTTAACTGCACTTTAACAAATCTTCTTTCAGGTTTATATTTTCTTTGGCTGGTGAGCTTTATAAAGTTTTCTGTTAAAAAAAAAATTGTCTACCATATCATAGTTAATATTGGCTGAAATCTTACTTGCAACGCAATTTCCTTTATTGTGTCAGCTCAATTATTATAGTTAAGTTGTAAATATTATTTAAAACAATTTTTTTGGTTGCTATTGCACCTATTACCTTACAATAAGTCAAATAATTTTAATTAATGCTTAAGCTTTCTTTAATAAGTTAGAAATAGAGTTAATATGTAGATTTTATTCTTTCATGATTTTCTAATCATTGCATTTGAATGAATGTCAATAAAATATTGTATAAAAAAAGTGAAAGTTTTATTCAGAGCATTTTCTTGTACTTCAGATTTGTTCTAACTTTATTCTATTTTAACAATCAAATATTATTATCTGTGTTTTTCTTATGTTTTATAAACATTGATTTTCCAGGCTAAGCTAAGATCATGGAAAGCCCAAGCGCTGTGGAACAAATTCGACAAAAGATTCAGTCATAAGTGCTATAACAGAGGAAAAGCATGCAGTAATCTAAGGGTATGAACAATTTATACATCTGTATTTATATATCTATACTTTTTTTCATATATTGTTATACTCTTTTATTGTTATAGGAAATGAATATTTAGTATTTACTCTAAGTTTTGTTTGTTTATTGGCTATAAAATATTAAAACTAAAATATAAAATTCAGTTTATAAGCTTAGCTAATAAGCTTTTTCCTTAATTAAAGTTAATTAAAATGATAGTTTCAATTTTTTTTATTAATTTATTTTCAGGTTTTGGTTATTGGATCAGGCCCTTGTGGACTTAGGTCTGCTATTGAAGCGCAACTTCTGGGAGCGAAAGTAGTAGTTGTTGAGAAAAGGGACCGAATAACAAGAAACAATGTACTTCATTTATGGCCTTTTGTTATTCATGATCTACGAGCTCTTGGGGCTAAAAAGTTTTTTGGTAGATTTTGTGCTGGAGCCATTGACCACATTAGTAAGATTAAATTTGACTATATGATGTATATTAAAAGATTTATTGATTTAGTGCTATAATAATATAATTATTATTCTTCTTTAAGGTATTCGACAATTACAATGTATTCTATTAAAAGTATCTTGTTTGCTGGGGGTGGAAATTCATGAAGGTGTTGGATTCGAAGCACTTGTACCACCTCATCAAGATCCTCAGACCAATGAAAGCAAGTATTTTGTATTTTGGTAATTTTGTTTAGAAGGAAATGTGTTTCTAGGCACCAATTGCCTATTTTTACTTTCCCTTACCTATATCTAGTAAGGAGAAGTACTACGATAATGAAAAATTTTTAATTTGTGTTTTCAACAGAAATTTACGTTTTAAGATCCCCTGGGTCCAAGTGACCAATTCTCAGAAAATCGTCTGGATGTGTGTGTGTGTGTGTTTATGTGTAGCCCAGCTCAAAAACGAAAAGTTGTACAAAATTGAAATTGCGTATTGAAGGTAGTAATTGTAAGTTGCGGATTCTATTCACCATGCCAATTCCCTTACAGAATACCAAATTCCAGACCTATAGATGGTTGTGGAGATATAATATTCTGGGGAAGATGTGTTTAATATAACAGACAAGAGGACTTCATCAGTCTCTTTGAGATAGCTATTGAACCCGATGATAAATGGCGGCTCCAGTCGATGACTACTTAACTCTAATGGGTTTCGTGCCATCAGCATCGTCCTTTCTGTTCATTATTACAAAGGATATCTATCATCCATTTTTCAAGATATGGTAACAAATTGATATCTAAATATTGTATGAATCGTGTCGTTCATATAATTGATAATTGATCAGACTTAAAAATATTTTTAATGTTTTGTACATGTACCTACTCACCTATAAGATTAAATGACAGTCAATCTTGAACTTCCTAAAAAAGGAATTTGATATTGAAGTAATTTTTTATAAAATATGATTTAAAAAAAATTAAATCAGCCTTTTTCAATGTTTAATGATTTAAATTTTTATGTATCTATACTTATTACAAACCAGTCAACGTTTCGATACCTTGAGGACTATAATGTATAATTGAGGAGGTGGCTGGAGAAGAAATTCTCAAAATCAACTAACCGGAAATACCATTTTATATCATCAATTTTAGACTTTTTTACAATTTCCCCGAAAAAGGCTCTAACAATTTGATAAAAAAAGTCTTAACCTTCAAGCCCTTTTACTTTTCATATATGTAGTACATCACCGAGAAAAATGTTATGATGAAAAGAAAGTGTTATTTGCGCATACCTCATAAAGTATGCATTTTATGATAAATTATATATAGAATCACATAAAAGGTAATTAAATTCTCTAAAAAAAAAAAAAAAAAAATCTGAATCGAACCAGTATTAGCTAAGATGCAGCGTACCGGAAGTGCCACTGGATATCATCGATATTACACTTTTTTTACAATTTTCTGGTTAACGGCTCTTAACGTTTTTGTTGAAACTCGCAATATCAATGTACAATTGAATAGTCTTTAATATCAGATAGATCTTATCCTCCTTGAAATGGTCTAACAGAGCTTAAATGTTGTATTATCAAAATGGGTTCCTCTAAAGTACCCTTAATTTTGTTTTTTTGAAATAATTAACTCTATGGAGTATAGTTAATATTAATAAAAAAAAAAATGGATAAATAAAATCTATGAAAGAATTTAATAATAACCTTAAGTAGAAATATTTTACCAGGTTGAAAACAAATTGCCAGAAATATGTGTAGTAAAATAGATGAGATGAGTGGAAAAAACATATGATAATTAATTGTTTTAAATTTTTTATACTATCTATAATTTTTACTTTCACTTGCGTACATATGGGAATATAGATAATGGCAGAAGTATTGCCATCGTTAATAATAAAGAAATCGCTGTTTTGAAATGAGCAAAGATTAGCTGTGGCTTATACTTAGAGAAGGAAGCTACACCAGGGGCATACACAGAATTTTTTTGGGGGCGGGAGGGGTTTTCATAAGAAGAAGGCAAGTAATCACCGAACTGTCTATAAATGCTGAATTGGGAGTAAGTTTTAAGGTTAAGCATGAAAAGTGGATCAAAAATTATTACTAAATATTACTTAAAATACAAACCTTGTTTTTTCGTACATTTGGAGGGCAGGTAATATGTCACCCAATCTCCTCTCTATGTACGCCACTGAGTTACACTGTAGTCAGAACATTGATTATAATGTTTTGCTTTATTATAACTTGACAACCCAAAAATATATAGTGCTCAGAATTGTTGTACCTTATTGTACTTTTGTGAAAGAAGACATAGAAGTGCTTGCTGCTGAAAATATTTCAAGTAGGTACTGTTTATGTGAATTCTTTAAAATTATTTTTAAAAATGTATTACTATTATAGGGTGGTAAGGGAAAATTGTACCAGATTTTCATAATAGTTTCATAGTTAGTTTAGGATCAAAAGGAACATAAAAATTTGATAGAATTTTTTTTAAGTCCAATTTATTAAATGATAATGACACAATCAAGGCGAAACCCATCTGAAGCATATTTGTTTTGGTAGACAGAAAAACTAAACATTTTTTGATATATATTTCACTTGGGCATTGAAATATTTTCCAAAAACTGAATTGTTAGTGTTATTTCTTTATTCCCTGAACTCAGTGTTTTTATAATTTCTCAAGGTCATTGAATTGAATTACCTAATTATTCTTCTCTTCTTCCTCTACCTCCTTTGTACTGGTCCCTGTCCCTGGCTAATCTTCTCATCTCCGGGATGGTGCGTCCTCTAGCTGCCCCCAGTTTTCCAATGTAATCAGAGTACATGCCTCTGGGTCTGCCACCTGGCTTTTCTGGTATCGTCCATTCTACAGACGTGTCCATATCATTTTAGTAGCCGCTCTTGTATGGTATGGCGCGCTGATCTAACACCCAGATCCTCCCGAACTCTTTCATTTCTGACGCAGTCTCTCCTGGTCTTGTCAACTATTCTATGGAGGAATCTCATTTCTGCAGATGTTATCCCACTTACGTGCTTGTCGAGGGCCGTCCAACTTTCTGATCCAAACAGGAGAACCGGGAGGAACACGGATTTAAAAATTTATATTTTGGCATGTCTACTTACTTCTTGCTTGCCTATAACAGTTTTGGAGATCTGATGGTACACTCCATTAGCCTTCTTCACTCGATTCAGAACCTCCTGGTCTATTTTACCATCTTTACTTATTATGGCTCCTAGATACGTATAAGTATTCGTAAGTTCAAGGGGTTCACCATTACACACAATCCTAGTCTTTTCTCTTCCGACATACATGATTTTACTTTTGTTAGGGTTTATTTGTAAGCCCCTAATCTTCAGCTCCTCATTCCATTCCTCCAAGGATGCCTGAAGATCCTCTTCAGAGTTAGCTATGAGTACGATATCATCCGCGTATATCATCGCTTGAGCCAGTACTGGAGTTAGGTTCCAAAAACCTACTAGTGCTCTTGGGCATCTCCTTTTACACACCTTCCATATCTCATCCATAAGGAGGACAAATAGTAGTGGGCTTAGGCTGTCTCCCTGCTTTATTCCTTTATAAAAGTGGAAAGGCCGCGATGCCTGACCATTAAATCTTACAATGCCCTTTGGGCCTTGGTACACTGATTTTATTGCACTCACCAAGTTTGCTGGCACTCTTCTTGTAGTTAGTGTGTCCCATATCTCCTGCCTCTGGACTGAGTCAAAAGCCGCCCTCAGATCCAGGAATGCCAAATAGACTGCCTTTCCCCTGTCCCATGCTTTCTCTGCTATCATTCTTAAGGAAAAAATGTGGTCCTGAGTCTGTCTTCCATGTCTAAATTACCTAATTATCAAATTTTAAATTGATTTGAATTTTTATGTGGAAAAATTATTCCAAAACATTTTTTCTAAAGTACTGAACTGATTTTTTTGGGTTATTTTTAATTAAGCTAAACTATATGAAAGTAATTATTAATGATAAGTTTTGTATTTTGTTCACTTCATGTCCGTGGAAGCAAAAACTTTTTAGTAAGTGTAAGATTATTGGGTGAAAGTGTTATTTTTCAAATAAAATTGGAGGGTATGGAAATAAAGAGACTGAAAACATGAAACTTTATTGCTGTTTATAAAAATGTATTGGCATAAAATAAAAATATAAAAATTTGTTGCAATAATCGCAAGAAAAAACATATAAATACGTTAGAGTAGATCTTCATAAGAAATGTTTCTTCCATTGCCATATTCTGGAAATCCTAACAATAAAATTATTTACATTAGTATGTACGAATGGGAGAATATAACTCATTCAGAAGTTTATTTTTTCTCTTTCAATAATTTCCCCATTAATAAAGGTGCAAATTCAGCCATTCAAATTCAATCATTGCATGTATTGTACATCGATTGAATTTGGGGAATCCATGCTTTTCTATTGAACAATCATACATAGCATGTTCCCGGGTAGGAAAATCAACAGATTTGTTTGAATATATGCCTAATGGAATCTCCATTGTATTGTATTGTGATAAACATTATATATCCAAGAACATTGCAATGAATTTAAAATTGATTTTAAATTGAATTTTTTATTATATGTGATCCAAAACATAAAAACAATAATGCTTATGTAGTATCTAATTTTAACTACATACAATAATTAATATCAAACTTTCAATTGTGTTCATTTAATCTATAATAAATATTACTCAAACCTAGCATTAGCACAAAGCATTGCTGGATCCAGCTAGTTAAATATAATACAATTAATATTACCAAAATCAATAAGTATCATATATTGTGTTCAGTGGTAGGATGGCGTGCAGCAACAGACCCAGCTGATCATCCTGTCTCTCAGTATGAATTCAATGCACTAATTGGTGCAGATGGTAAAAGGAATACACTTGATGGTAAGAAGTTTTTTGGATTGTCCTGCATTTCAAATATTTTCTAATTGTTACTCACAGTGATAATTTTTAGGTTTCAAGAGGAAGGAATTCAGAGGAAAGTTAGCAATCGCCATCACAGCAAACTTTATTAACCGACACTCAGAAGCAGAAGCCAGGGTTGAAGAAATATCTGGTGTTGCTTTTATTTTTAACCAAAAATTTTTTAAAGAATTAACTGCAGAAACTGGAATAGATCTTGAAAACATTGTATATTATAAAGATGACACACATTACTTTGTGATGACTGCAAAGAAGCATAGTTTAATAGACAAAGGTGTTATATTAAATGTAAGTACTTCATGTTTTTGTGGATCTTATGTTATAATTCAACTAATTATTTATATGATTTCATCTATAGAAAGGAATAAGAAGTACTTCTGAACAGTAAAAAAAAACAATTAGGTTTCAAGCAGTTTCAATTTAGATTCTTCATGAAAATACTCAATAGACTTTTTGATTATTAAGTTTTTGTTTCACTTATGACATGGTGGGGGGAGGATAATGTATTATGTATAAATCAATCAATAAGTATTAATAACAAATGAAACAGGTTTTTCTTATTTAACAGATATTTCTTTAATATTGCTTAAAACTTATGAAATTTCTAGTTATGTTAAATTTGAAGTCATAATATTAGAAGGGAGGCTGGAAAATACCCAATTTTATAATAATTAACTGTATTCAAACAGTATTAGACAAATGTTCCCATTGCTTTTATTAATTTTTTTATTAAATTATTTTCCTCTTTTCGACTGCAATACTTTCTTTTCTCCTTCATTTTAATTAGAATTTCCATAAAATTCTAATTAAAAGAAATCCTAGAATTAAATGAAATCTTCACATTACTTTTTTTTTTTATTTAAAAGGCCTTTTAGACGATCGGATCTGACCGGAGAAAAGTGGTATGAGCTAAAGTAGGCATGGCCACTCTTTCTGAAGTAGTACTGCGTTTAAACTATCGAATATTCGTGTAAACGATTGGATTGGACTGGAGAAATCAGGAGCCATGTTCATATCTGGTCATTTACATGACTCATTGTAAGGGCATGGCTCCCGTTTTCTCTGGTCTGGTCTGATCTTCTTAAAGTCATTCTTTCTCTTTAGTGGTAGGTACTCCCTAACTACATCCATTTTTATGGCCCAGCTTCCTAATTTTTTTATATTTTGTTCTTTTACAATATATTTGCTACTGTGTTGCAATGCATCAAGATAAAATTATGTTATTGTTTTGTTTTCTTAAAATTACTTTATGATGAATCTTGATTTAAATTTTGTATTATCAGTGAAGGAGGAGAATTTTGTATTCTCTTTGTGCCATTGTCTTTTTAACCTGCATTTTGGCCGATTGTGTATCAGGGATGAGGAAAAATTTTATGGATGGTTTTAAATTTAAGAGTGGTTATGAGTTGAAGAGTGAAATGTGATGTATTTATCTTGTATGTTAGATTTACTGTAAAACTTCAATTAGCCATCACTCGTTTACCCGTCAGTTTCTGTTAACCGTCAGTACAGTAAAACCCAAAAAATGGTGTGGTTTTTAACTCATGGTGTGAGCAATACAAAGGAAAATACTAACAGAGAAGTATAAAAATAATTACGTAATGTCCAATAATTCAAAGAATAATTTAGTAGCATATATAATATATTTTATTATGTTAAAATAATTGAGAAAGTCAAATTAGTGTTTTAAAAAGACAACTGCATACATATGCAAGTTAATTACATTCATAGGCTCAAAATTGTCATTCAACGGGAAGTGAAGAGAGTTCTAAAAAAATTATAAACTAATAAATTTTAAGGAAATGTAAACAAACTTATATATTACCTTAAATATCTGTTAGTTTTCTACTTTAAATTGTATATAGTTGTTTAATAAATAATTTTTTTATATTTCAAACTGGTTTAATTTATGTTAATACTAAAATTAGAGTCAATTTATTGTTGTTTATAGGTCAAGTTATTTTTGTAATTGAATTTCTGTTATCTGTATATTTGCTGAACCTTCACATCTTCGGTCCGGACCGTGACGGTTAGTCGTAGTTTTACTGTAATTTTTATTATGGTGTGGTTTATGATTTGAAATAAAGCAGGATGTGTTAACCATTTGTGAAGAAATTAGTATTTTGTTTTTGTGGATGTTTTGCTGAATGGCAAAGTTCTGATCTGAATGTCCTAATAGGTCTTAGCACTGTGGTATATATTAGTTGCTTGTTAAGGTAAGTAAGGATCTGTAGTCCAGAAGATGTCAATTGATTTCAGGATAGTTTTTTGTCCAGGCATAGTCCAAGTTACTGTACATAGTTTTTTGAAGGCACTGGATATTTGTCAATTGTTACATGTGAGCATGCATGAAGCTTTCCATATGGAATACTGAAGTGCCATGTTTTGGTAACATAATAATCGATACTCTCTGCAGTTTGAGGAGGAAATCTACACAGCCTTTTCCATCCTTGCCCGGCTCTCCACCAGCTGCTCTCTTGTATTCCACTCTACACTATTTGCCTTTATTACACTATTCCTGCCTCTCTTCCGAAAGTCTCTCTTCACCTCCTCCTACTTATTCCTAGGTTTTCCACCAACCTTTGCCTTATAGACCTGACTTGCAATTCTTCCAGGTTCTATTCTTAAAAGGTAGCCAAACTATCTCAGTTTCTTCTATTGTATCATTGGCTGGTTTGACATCGAGATTCGAACTAATAGTGGTGTTACGGATTCTGTCTCTTCTTGTCTTCCCTTCAATCATTCGTAGGAATCACATTTCTGACGCTGGGATTCTTAATTGATTCCTCTTTGTCATATTCCATGATAGTCCATAGTACATGAGGATGTGAACAAATGTAGTTTTGATTAACATCATTTTTGTCTTCTTTTCTACCTCTCTCCTGTCCAGGAACCCTCTGTTAACAGCTGCGAATATCCTGCCCGCAGCTCCAATTTTTTCTGTTACATCCATATATACAAACCGGTTTTCATTTAGATATACTCCTAGGCATTTGAAACTTTCCACCTGTTCAAGGGGTTTGTCGTCAACTTTAATTACACGAATAATCCTTGTCTTCTTTCCGACCCTCGTTATTTTCGATTTTGCAAGATTTATGCTCATATTGATATCCAGTGACTCTTCTTTTAATCTATTGAGATTGAAAAGGAGATTTCTGTCATCTGTAAAAATAGCAATGTCTTCAGAAAATGTAAGTATTGAGAGAACTATCGGTCCTAAGCTGACGTAGCCCAGGTGAAACTTCCTAATTTTTTCCTTGAACTTTCTAATGGCTGAATCCAGAACTAAGATAAACAGTAGGGGTCTAAGGCTGTAGCCCTGTCAAATTCCTATGGCGGTTTCCAATTCCCGTGAGTTATTATTTGCAACTAGGTTTTTGGTTTTATTACGTAGTAAGGTCTATAAGTTTCCGGCCTGCCCTTGCTCCCTTATTTCAAGCAGGCTAAAACTTGCTCATCGTGCATATCTATGCTTCCACTCTCCATACCCATCACTCGCACTTCCTCAGCCCTGTCAGTCCGTATCTAATCTTAAAGGAATCTATGCGTTTTAACAATGTTCAAGATCGAATACCGTGCGGTTATTAAATTCTTGTGTAAAGAGAGCCTTACTCCTGTATAAATTAAAGAGCGCTTGGATGGTGTGTATGGAGGGTCCTTCCTCTCGTATTCCACTGTAAAAGAATTGGCAAAATTATTTAAGTTAGGGAGAGAAAGTCTGAATGACGACCCACGTCTTAGTCGCCCATTGGAAGCTGTCACTTCAGAAAAAATCCAACTTCTGGAATTTGAATTGCAGTCTGATTGGAGGCTAAAGACCAAAGAAATAGCAGCAAGATGGGTTCCAAAAATTCTTTCGGCTGCTTCAAAAGACGAATGTGTTCACTGCTGCAATGAATTTTTACATGGGTATAATGCTGATCCAAAACATTTCTTGGATTCAAGTGTAACTCGGGATGAGACAATGGTTCTTTACTATGACCCACCTAGCAAAAGGGAGTCCATGAAATGGAGAAGGCCAGGAGAAGCACCGCTAAATGCAAAAGTCACTCAGTCGACAAAAAAAGGTAATGACCACCATTTTTTGGGATTGTAGAGGAATACTGCTGATTAATTATAAGGAAAGGAATACCACAGTGAATGCCGAGCATTATGCAGCCCTACTTCACCGCTTACGGGACACCATCATTGAATTTCAAGGCCGCTGTGAAGGACTGTGGATTCCAAGAAACTTCCCATCCATCTTACAGTCCAGACTTGAACCCCTAACGACTGCTACCTTTTCTCAAAGTTAAAGATACTTTGCACTATCAAGACATATCCTTCATCAATTTTGTTTCTCTTAATCTCCCTGCTATGACTCTCTTCTTAACTCGTTTGAAGACTTTTGATAGGTCAACAAAACATATATATTGATAATTCCTTTTATTTCTCTATGACTTTCTTAAAGACCTCCTCTAAGAGTGCTCCTATTTTCCTGAAAGTCATACTTCTCCTCTACGAGTAATTCTTCTACCCATCTCCTTATTGACTTTTCTAGTATCTTAAAATAAATCTTACAAGGGAAACTTAATAGGGATATATATGTCTCGGTGATTATTTCAGTCTCTGTTGTCGGAAAATCTGAACAATCACAGCTACTTCTCAATCCTTCAGAATTTTCGTTTGCTTCCACACCAGGTTTAGCAGGTGCAACATAATCTCCCTCCTTTGGGTCCCATGTATTTTCACATTTCGGGAGGTATTTTGTTGATAGCTGCAGCTTGTGCTCAGCAGCACTTCTTCTAGTTCATCTTTCAAAGATCTGCCATTCAATAATGTCATCTTCTTGGTTACTCCCTTCCAGTAATTCCTGGAAATTCTCTCTGTAGAATATTTCGTTCCTTGTCTTTGACAAACTTCAGGATTCAAGCTTTTTCTTTCCTTAATTTCTTGATCATTTGGTAAATCAGTTTCTGGTTTGGTGGCATTTAATTTCATTTTCCAGTAATGGAACAAATTTTAAAGATTAAATTAATTTTATAAATAAATTATTATTAATTAAGACAATTATTAATTTTTAATAAATTCCCCCATCAACTTTGTAAGCATGTTGGTGAAAAAACAACAAACTTCTTTGTAGAATTTGGTATCGGTTTTTAAACTCAGCTTAACCATTCCCTTGAGTTTGCATCATCATGAAGATTCATCTCTATTTTTTTTTTTAACAGTGATGATTGAGAAATGTCACCACTCCATTAAGTCTATAGATTAATGGTTAGTAATTAAAAATACAAGTTCTGATATTTGCCGCCCTGAACTCATGTCCCATTTATTTTCCCAATTACATAACTTTCTCTATTTGATTTAAGTGCTAGTGGATGGTAGGATGTGTTTATTTTAGTTTTTATATATTCTTCTACTGTCAAAGCTGGTTTCATTTAACTGCAACTCTTAAATAAGCAGTGTTATGCAAAAACCACTAAATGACAAAAACCGTATGGTTCGAAAATACTTAATAGACCATCCAAACCAAAAGGGACCATTCTACGATTTGCAGAAACCAATCAAGCATTACTTAACGTAATGCGAGACCATTAACCAAACCACATGTCATTTTGAAATTATTATGTTTTAGCTGAACTCATCTAACCAAGTTGGTAGTTTTCTGCATACCATATATTACCATAAATTAAAAAGTATGTATAATGCCCACTGAAAGAAATTCAGGTGTTATCCGGAAAAATATAAGATACAGCTAATTATTTAAATATTATTGATTTTTATTTATTTATTATGGTTATTGTTTATTTATTTATTTATTATTTCTATTTATTATTTATTGGAAAAGAAAAGTAGTAAGGGATAGGTTAGAGAGTGATAGAAGGTTTCCAGCAAACAAAAGGGAGATAAAAAGAATGTAATGTAGTGATGAGAATAATTGAGTTAAAAATTTGTTGTAAATATATTATGTTTATTATTAAATTGATGAGTATACTATGTGTGTAGCAACCCGAGGTATTTGAGCAGCATTGCTGTTAATGAATCTCTCTCTCATTAATCTCGGAAAATTGCCTTCAATTGTTTATATTGCCATTAATAATGTTATTTATTGGTGTTTTTGAGAAGAAATTATTTCCATATATTTGAAATTATTATTGCAGTTGATGATATTTAATATATTGACATTATAAATAATGAAATTAGAAACTCAAAAAAGAGATATAAATTATAACACACCTCATGTCAATGGGCCAAATCATAATGAAGGTATAAAGATTGGAAATAAGTGCTATCTCTTGTTGTTTAGCCTGTATTTGGTTACTTTCTACATTACCAATAACATAGATTACAGCACTTTTAATTCAATCTGTAAAGCTTCTTGGATTCAGTAATGTGATTTAGCTGTTGATTGTAGATTTAGAATGAGTAGGCAAACAGTTAATTTTTAATTATTAATTGTGATTTGGGATTACAGGCTTCGGAAGTTTTTAATAATACCCTAATTTAAATATTATTGATTTTTGTATTGATATTGGCATTTTTCACTACCATTTAACATTCCTTTTTATATACTTTTTATTATTTTTAAATCAAATTTGTCAATAGTGGCTAATACAGTTTTTCGGATGATTGTTATATGTTTTGAAAATGCCATGCTATTTATTTATGGCCATAAGCTATTTTAGTAAAATACTCCAAATTTGTATTCTGACATTTTATTAGCTAACAGTATAATTTATAAATGGCTTTAAATTTTTCTTTTATGTGGTATATTTTATATTTTTATCCTGTAGGATTGTCAAGATACTGCTAAATTACTTAGTCCTGAAAATGTGGACAAAGGAGCTCTTATGGAGTATGCTAGAGAGGCTGCTGATTTCTCAACGAATGGTCAACTGCCATGCCTAGAATTTGCTGTAAACCATTATGGTCAACCCGATGTGGCCATGTTTGATTTTACTTCTATGTATGCTGCAGAAAATGCAAGTAGAATGGCCGAAGTTGCTGGACATAGATTGTTCATTACTCTCGTTGGTGATAGTCTTCTTGAGGTATAAATCATTGTAACTGTGTAACTATTACTATTTAATTTCTCAGTTTTGCTTATTTACAAATCATTACCAGGTATCTATGGCTATTCTATTTGATTTGGGTTTGAATATTTTATTCCGTAAAATTAATAGTTTCTCATCTATTGCATTGTAGTTTATTTCTCCTATTCCTCTCATGGAATCGGAACTGATCTATTGCTTTATATAATGGTGTTTAATTTATAGACCTCCCCTAATTAAAAGTGTAATAATGGTTTAACATTTTTATTGTGATCAATTGGGATAGGTGACCTCCTTTCTGTTATTTTACAAGTAATTTAAAAAAAAAAAAAAGTTAAAAGTTATTGAAAATGTTTATCTTTTAGCCTTTCTGGCCTACCGGATCAGGATGTGCTCGAGGTTTTCTGAGTTCCATGGATGCCTGTTGGGCCTTAAGATCTTGGAGTCTTGGAGCCCATCCTTTAGAAGTTCTGGCTGAAAGAGAAAGTATCTACAGGTTATTAGGCCAGACCACACCTGAAAATTTACATAGAGACCTGCAGTCATATACTCTAGACCCTCATACCAGGTTTGTATTCTTTATTAATAAATGAAGAAATGAGATGGTCCGGGAGGCGGTCAAAAAGTGGAACACAAATAATAAAAACTATTTATTAAGGATCCGATATTTCGACCCACTTTGCAGGTCTTCTTCAGGGCTGAATAAACAAGATACAAAAATAAGAATAAAACAATGGTATATACAGTGAATGAATTAATAAATAAAAAAGATTAGTGAGAAAAAAAAAGTGAAAACAGTGATGAATTTGTGAAATGAAACTGGTAGAGTAACGACAACAACTAAAAATAAATTAGTGAATATTAATACATTAATAAAACTGACTATTTAATAATAAAAATTGGTAAACCAAAAGAGAAATAACATTAACTAAAAATTAATAACTCTGCTAAATAAGTAAAAAAGGGAATACAAATAAATAAAGAGACAAACTATAGTACCTTGAAGCTCCAAGGGAGGAAGAATGACTTAGCAATAAGCAAAGTAATTAAGGAGGTGGTGTAGGAGTAGTAATTAGAATGTAATTAATAGTTATATAGAGAAGGCATTGGTTGGGGTGTTTATTTATTTGTATTCCCTTTTTTACTTATTTAGCAGAGTTATTAATTTTTAATTAATGTTATTTCTCTTTTGGTTTACCTATTTTTATTATTATACAGCCAGTTTTATTAATGTATTAATATTCACCAATTTATTTTTAGTTGTTGTCATTACCAGTTTCATTTTACAAATTCATCACTGTTTTCACTTTTTTTTCTCACTAAATCTTTTTTATTTATTAATTCATTCACTGTATATACCCTTGTTTTATTCTTATTTTTGGATCTTGTTTATTCAGCCCTGAAGAAGACCTGCAAAGTGGGTCGAAACGGATCCTTAATAAATAGTTTTATTTGTGTTCCACTTTTTGACCGCCTCCCGGACCATCTCATTCCTTCATAAGTTCTACGGTCAATCATTGATTATTCAATTTTATTAATAAATATTTGCAAAATATTAAACATTAAAATATAAAGATATCAGCTTTGTAAAAAAAAAAAAAAATTGTTTAATTGTTTTTATTTTACTAAAGCAGCTGTTAGCTTATAATTAGGACAAATTATTACATTTAAGTATGCCCTTGTATCCTTATATATATTTTGTTGTTGTTTATTGGGTTTATTCCACTTACGTATCCCAACTATATGCAGGAAGGGTGGGGTTACGCTTAAGATTTTCAACCTTTTCTCACGGTCAAGATTTATTATGTAAGTCCGCCAGGAAATAAAAGTTAAATCCCACTGCAACTTAGTGTTCTTAGGATGCTGTCACAACATGCTCAGTCACCATGACCTTGATTGATATCGTTTGTATGCTAGCGAATAATATGATTTACTCATCTTTGGCATATTTCATATTTTTTTTTTTCATGATATCATGGTTGTTTTTTAATTTTATGAAATTACCTCAAAGTTTGCATGACTGTGTTTTTACCTGGTTGGCCTTTATTGCGATCACTATCTCATTATTTAAAAAGAATATATTAAAATGAATGATGTTAGTACAACTGTTTTTACTTTAGTCTAAAGTAAAATTTCAGTCAGGAAAACAGGTCTTTACTAATAGGAGTCTTGTTATTTAGTGTCTATTTTTTTATACTGAAAATTTTAAATTGAAATTTTTATGTTTAGATATCCTAATCTAAATATAAGAAGTGTGATACCTATTCAAGTTCGAAATCTCTTCTCAACTGACGACCCTGAAGCAGTCGATAAATTTTTAAAGCAGCCCATTAATGTCCATCCTCCAGTACGAGATGATCATCCCAAGAAAAAACGAAAGCGTGGTATGATATATATATACTTTTAAATCTATTAAAATCTAGTAATTATGAAAATTTCTCTTTGTTATTGGGAAAAGCTTTTCATAAACTATTCTTTAAAGTAGTTTTGTCAAGTTATTGTGTTGCACAGCATTTGATTTTGTAAAAAGTAGATTCAGAGATTTCCATGCTACAATAAAAATGAATATATTGCAGTAGGCTCTCTCTATGGTGTTGTCAGGGCTGACATGATTTCTTCCATGACATAATATTTTTTCTTAGTATTCTTTTTTTTTTTTTCTGTTATGTAAGCAAAGAAATAAAAAACTCAAATTGATGAAACATGTTAAATTGAAAAATATCAAATGTAAATACTTTTTTTTGTTTATCCCACATTACAAAAATAATACTATAAGTATTATAAAAATAAAATTATAAGGTAACTTGTGAAGCTAATGTTACTTATTTCCTACACCCAGTGGAGATATGTATGGCTGATATAAGAAAAATGTATTAATAATTACCTTACCATATAAAAGCTCCACACTATTTTTTGTAGAACTATTTACTAGCTGCTGATTCACAACACTTCGGAGTTTAAATTAACAATTCAAACAGAATGAAGGAAAATCTATATTTCAAATAAATTAAAAAATTAAATATTAATAAAAATACAATAATCAAACAGATAATTGTCTCTTATAAACAAAAATATACATTATTAATTAAAAGTCCTGATTGATGAAAGGTGAAACATTATTTTATAGTAATCTTTCCAAGATGTTAACCCTCAAAACAAATAAACACATCTAAAAATAAGGTTAGATTGTCCTAGGAATAATAAAAAATATTGATATATATCTATATTTTTGTGATATTTTTTTTATTTTGCAATATATCTTAATATTAATATTAAAATTTAAGAATTAAAGACCGATATTTAAAAAAAAAATATACAAACTTTTTTTTAAGGACAGCAGTTTAGACAAACAAAGAACTATAAAAACTTGAAAATATCTATGTCGATATTGATATTTTGATAACATCAGCATTAAAATATCGATATTTAAAAATATCGTTAATATTTTTATAAAATTAAAAAAAAAAGTAAACAAATTGGAGGAAGTTTAGGAGATAACCTGTTTCTTTATATTTAAATCCTACTGGAAATGGACATAATAAAAACAATATTATAATTATATTGACACAGTAATATCGATATTTCAAAATATCGTTTATTCTTTTATCAAATTAGAAAAAAGAAACCTAAATGAATCAGAGGAATACTAAGAGATAATGTGCTTCTCATTATTTAAATTCTGCTGTAAATGAACATGATAAAAACAATATCATAATGATTTCAACAGAATAATATCGATATTATAACAATAACAATATTGGCAGATAATTATCGATATTTCAAAATATCGTTAATTCTTTAATAAAAAAAAGACCTGCTATCAATCAGAAGGTGGATAGGAAATAACTTGTTTCTTAATAATTAAAGTCTGCTGATCTTAATAAAAAAAAACTTTCCAATGACACCGGCAGTGAAATGTCAGTATTATATAAACATAAATATCAGTATTATATATCTTAATTATTTTGGGATAGAAATATCGATATTTTTAAATTAAATTAAAAAAAAACTTCTAAACGAATCAGAAGGAGATAATCTGTATCTTAATAAAATAAAAACAATGTCTTAATTATATTGGTACAGAAATATCAATATATAAAAACAATATAATTATATCAATACAGATATATCGATATTATAAAAACAATATCTTAATTATATCGGCACAGAAATATCTATGTGTATGTCCCTTTAAAAGATTAAAAAATATCGAAGTCCGATTTATTAAAATGGTATATTTTTTCAATATATTGAACTACTATTTTGATATATTAAAAACTATCGATGCCGTATTCTTTTTCGATTTGTTTTTCTTCGATATTCTCATCCCTAGATTCTTAACTTCCAATCGGTTAGTCTTAGTCTCTCTGCCTCTTTTTCCTACCCTTCTCTTCAGCTAATTATAAGGATTAAATTTAGTATTGATATTTACTTGTAGTGTAATTAATTTTGTATTAATTATTTATGAGGATATTTATTTCTTTATGATAAATTTTAAAAAATATTTGATTTATGAATTTTTCCCTTTGTTTGCACTTGATAAGGAATTGTTGCATTTAACAAAATTCCTGATGAAGTATTCTGCTCTGTAAATGTATTAACAGATATATATTTTACTTCATTTTAATTTTCTTTTTTGTTTAATATTAGAATGCCATCCAGAAACATTGTTACATTGGTTGAAGCGCCAGGTACATCACTATGATTCGGTGCCTAAAGTTGATGATGTAACTTCGTCTTTTAAATCTGGACTTGCTCTGTGTGCCATTATTCATAGGTACCGTCCACATTTAATAGACTTCTCCTCTCTTAATCCGGAAGAAGTTGCCAAAAACAATCAATTAGCTTTTGATATTCTTGAAAGAGAAGCTGCTATACCTCCAGTAAGTGTAAATTTACACACTTTTATTTAACCATGTATGCTACTTTAATATTTGTTATTAATTGTATTAGATAACCATTTGGGATTTTCCATACTATTTAATTCAAATAAGGTTTGGTTTTTGAAAATCTGATTTCAGTATTTACTATGGGAATTCACTGATTGCTTAATGTATTTTATTAGATTAATTTGTAATTACTTCCTTAAATTATGCCAAGACTCAAACAGTCTGGGTATTGATAATTTTATTATAAAATGTCTTGGTTACATTTGGTTACATAAATATAGCTAGAAGTATATTTTATTTTTCAGATTTGTTATTTACTCAAATCAGCATCTAGATAGAGTTGAATTTTTTCGGAAAATTATTATGTTGTAATAAGCTTTATGGCATCATAACTTAAGATACAAGTATCAAAATCAAGTTATACATGCTATTGAAACATTTGTTAATATTAGTAGTTTTATTAGGAATCAATCCTAAGGTAAGCCTTTATTTCACTACCTGAGCTGTGGTAACTTTACATAGGTAACTCTATTCCATTACCTTATCTTACTCCACACCAAATCTTCCATCAAAGCTACAACATGAAAAATGAGTTGTAATGTTGTGTTTAGCAATTAAATGTTCTCTATTCATGTATTATTTTTTTCAGCTGGAATTTGTTAAAAATATGTGACTTTCTATGAATTTACTTAGTTTTTTAAAATACATTTTTATTGAAATGTAATTAAAATTTACTGTTTATCTTGTATGCATAGTATATACTTATTATGATTTTTTAATTTATACTATTGATAAACATCTATTTTCAAGGTAATGACTGGTGAAGAGATGGCAGAATGCGTTATACCTGACAGGCTTACTATGCTGTCATATCTATCACAAGTGTATGAAGCTTTTAGAGGAGAAATTCCCCATATTAAACATCCTAAACTTGTAATAATACTAACTTTTATTAAAAAATAAAATAATGTTTTGTTTTTTACATGCATTTATATACAGCATGCGCTCTTTAATATTAATAATCAAACTGATTCTCTGTTCCAGGAAGAAAATGAAGACGAAAAACAGCATATTACACATTCAAGGGAAACTCGTGTTCGTCCACATTTGTCTACTGCACATAAAATTTCACTTTTAGGTAAACTTACTGCCAAAATGCCTAAAAAAAGGAGAAGTCATTTGGGAGCTGTAAGTATATTTTCATTTTTTAATATTATTTCATTATTTTCTACTATTCTCATTTTGGTACTTTGGTAACTAGTCATTATAAAGTCACAGGAAGGGAGAGGGTTACGACGCAAGCTGCATTGTAAAAATTCTTGTGGAGAACGAAAAGTGGGTTTTCCAGGGGAGAGGGGCGGTTGTTTGAAGAAGAAATAACAAAAACATTATAACTAAAGTTATATAAGTGATGGTCCAGAAAAACTAGGACAGAAAATGTTTGTTGTGTATAAAGATTTTGGTTCATCCTAGTTTTTTGGGTCTCTGAACTTGAATCTGAGGTTTTCTGGCGGATATTTTGTCTGGAACCTTGGTTTTCCATCTACATCTTGGAAACTTTTAATATTCAAACAAGACCATTCTCTACCAAATTAAAGCAGGCAAAATGTTTTACACATTAAGTCCAAATTTTTCTCTACTATCAATCGTTAAGCCGCTATAGCCTGCTAAAAATGAGACCAAATTCCCAAAAAGTGGCAAAAATGCGATTTAAGGCTCTTGAAGTCCAATTTCTATAAAAACTATCCATGGTTACGCTGCTTATGACTATACCATTCGACATTAAACTTCATGGAATACACATAAAAAA
Organism: Rhaphigaster nebulosa; assembly: GCA_948150685.1. NCBI lineage: Eukaryota > Metazoa > Arthropoda > Insecta > Hemiptera > Pentatomidae > Rhaphigaster > Rhaphigaster nebulosa. The sequence goes on from OX411306.1 coordinate 126,401,623, forward strand.
GACATATAATGTATATTAATATTTGGTGTATCAAAATAAGCAGCAGAGGCCCAACAAATGTATCTTCTTTACCTCTTCGTTGTCGGGTTTCAGTAAAAAAAAAAAAAAAAATGTTGACCAGAAAGCGATAACGTTAATCATACTCTCCAATGCACACTGTTAATAACCAAACTTTTTAAAATCATATCAGGTTCTTACAAGTTATTAGTGGCTGTGAGACAATTTTTTCTTCTTCAATCAATATAAGTGGATGATTGAGAAAACACTTTCCAAAAACCCCGATCTCTCTGCCAGAGCACAGAACAAGTAGGGGAATGTTTTATGGTTTCATTACATGGGCATGGGCGTATGAAGAGGTTCTTGCCTCGCTCTCCCAAAAGATCAAAAGAATAATTACTAAATTGTGAGAAAGAGAAAAAAAGAAAATAAAGTTGGATAAAAAAGAGGTTGGGAGACTATTTTTACTTCAAAAATTAATCTTAATTTTTAAAATTGTTTAATCTAATGGTTTTCAATTTATCGATATTAGTAGTTTTAGGATCTTGCGATTCCTTTTGAAAGCCTCTACTAACTTCGAGTTATAATGGAAGTCTTAGGTTCAACTAAATCAGACCAATGACATTAAAAAATCAACAATTTTAGCGAACAGAAATATTATGCGTTAAGCAAAATTTTTATCCTAGGAGAAACGATATCCTCAGTAAACCAAACTGTTCTCACATGAACTTCTACATCATTGGCTAACATATGCTGAAATCACAATAGCTGAGTTCTGCTTCAGACAGCACCAAAACAGCTGAATTCACTTCAAAAATTTTTGTGTAAAGGGAAATATTATAACGAGCTAAACTCTGCTCCTGAAAGGTTCAAAATCTTGACTGTTTGCCTCTGATAATGAAAAATATAATGAGCTGAATTTTGTCTCCATAAATCCTCAAAACACCCAAGTTTTCATCCAATTTTTAAAAATTCTCTTAAAACGGGTGACATTAAAGCTAAATATTCTGCTCTAAAAATCTTTAGAACACTTAAATCTTCGTCTGTTTTTCATCAATTTTCTTGGAAAGAGCATCATTATAACCCAGCCGAATTCTGCTCCAAAAAGCTATCGTTTTCATCCGATTTTTTTTTAGTTTTCTTAAAACGGTTGAAATTATAAAGAGTTGAATTCTGTTCCAGAAATCTACGAAACACATATTCTCGTCCGACTTCCTTAAAAAAAAAAAAATCTTGAAATTAGTGATATTATAATTAATGGAATTCAGTTCTAAAACGCCGCAGCAAACTCAAATTTGCTTCTGATACTCAAACATTGTCTTGAATAAAGGTAAAATTCCATAAATTACCTATATTTCAGATATATCAACTATATTTCTCCCTCCTCCTGAAGAAATTTCTGCATATGCCCTTGTATATGGTTAAAGTGAGAAGACTGCACCCTCTTTGAACCAACACAGATTGCATCTTCTTCGAATCTCGTCCAAAGTAACAGAACTACTAACCTTATACAGCTGTAGTCACCCAGTACAGTTTTAGAGTGTACCAACAGGTTCAGTAATGTATAGTATTATGTAATGGTGGAGAAGCGTACGGAAGGGTGCAATCGGAAGAGAACCAGAAACGAACTTGAACCACTGATTATATCACCATTGATTTCTCTGCATTGCTGAAGTTGGTGACAGGCATGTGCATCTAAACTTACTCAAGAAACTGTGGCTGCAAATAGGCAGGCCTTGGTTCTTGCAGAAACCTTGGTGTTTGTGGGCAGAGACAAATATGATATCCTCAACATGGACCTGCTGGCTGATGACCCAGATCAAGAACCCTTGGAGACAGAAGACCTTTGTTGGCGGAACATAGGTCAGGAGGCTAGGCTGAAGGATGGGAAAGCCTTTTCCGTCTGCGTAACTGCAGATAGATACCTTGTTAAATATATATATATATTGATCACCTATGCCCCACTTGCGGTGTTCCAGAGAAAGCAGAGCATGTGATCACGACCTGGATCACATTTCTGATTATGATGAGAACTGCAGGAATCTACGTCTTCACTAAAGAAGAATTTCCTTGTTTGGTGAATGAAGAAAATTTCCTGCGGTTCAAGGAATTCATATATGGCTGGAAGGCGATGGTGGGACTACCTCACTACAATCCAGATAATAGAAATATAAGAGGACCAGTAACAGGAAGATGGAGGCCACCCTATATGAAAGGTAAGAAATCAGGTATAAATGATCGGAAAATTTACACCAGTGCTATACGGATTGCTGCTGAATCACGTATAGCCGTAAAGGTGAGATTGGGATAAAAATTAATTTAAAAAAAAGTACATTGTCAAACAAACAATCTTGAATATTTGTTTAAACATTTTTATTTGTTTAACATTCTTTCAATTACGTGCATAATTCCAGATTACCAGTATCGATAAATAACCCTCTTATTCCATCCTTATTTATTCCTTCTGTTCTATATATACAACAGATTACTCTGAGCAGCACCCGAGTATGATGAAGGACGGGCCAGGAAATTTCAGCTGACTTCTTTGACTGACATGTTAACTTTTTACAAACAAAAATCTATAAATATAATTGAGATTGAGAATGGTAAAACTTCTTACTTCCATTTTTTCACACTGAAGTAAAGAAATGGTTTTGCAGTCCAATGGTTGCTGGATGAAGAGAGTTTTGTAACTATTGATTTTTAAACGTAAGAAAATAAAGTAAGGGATCAGTTGAGACATATTTGGACTCTACACTCAGTGAGCAACAAAAACCATTGCTTTCTCAATTTTAATCAAAAATGGAAGTAAAGAGGTTTGCAGTTCACATCTTCAAGTTTATTTTCATCTTTTGTCTTCATATTTTTCATAATTTTCCCTTTCACTTTTATTTTAAACACTTGCTTTGAAAAACACACTACGAGCACATTGCACATAGGTGTTATGTGCTTTTCATATATTTAATGTGTATTTCATAAGGTGTAATAGCTTGTATGGTCAAAAGTTGGGTAACTTGGATAGTTTTTATAGAAATCGGACGTAAGCAGCCATGAATCGGTTTTTGCCACTTTTTTATACTTTTTCAGCGAGCTCTAGCAGCTTAGCAGCTGACCGTAAAGATATTTTTTATGGACATGAAATGTAGAAATTTTGTCTACTATAATTTTGTACAAGGTGGTCCCTCGGAAAAATTAGTTTCAGAAATATTGACCAAAAAAAAAAATTGAAATCTTTTGCAAAAAAACAAAACAAAATTCCAGTCAAAATATCTGTCGGCAGAGCCTCGTAAACCAAAATTTACAACTGTAACAAAACTTTCCTCTATTTTTCCATACATTCTATTATGAAATAAAAATGAAAATAATGTAATATGTTCATAAATAATAATAATTAGTGATTCAGAGCAGTAGCGGTAAGTTTGGAGGGAGAGGGTGCAACCTCGATGAAGAAGGGAGAGGGTGCAACCTCGATGAAGGAGGGAGAGGGCACCTCTGGTCAAAGGTGATACCACTGTATCTCTCCTTCATGCTCTGGATGACTATAGTTTTGATTTATTTTTTATTATGGAGCAATTAAATTATTTAAAAAATATAAGCTATGAAATTAAAATAAAAGGATTAATGACAAAATATAGCACATAAAACTTAGGTCACTTTGTGCATGCCAATCAAATTTTATTTCAACTCAAATCAATTTTTTTTTTTTTAAATTGATCTTAGTTCTAATGCTGTTTTGCGATTATTAGCTCCTTTCTTGTTTTTATAGTGTATGGTTTTTAGTTAATTTTTTATGAAAAGAATAACTAGCCAAAAAAAATAAAATCATAATTAAAAAATAGAATTAATGACTAGGTTATTCTTTTGTTGTGCACTTACACATTTCTGCAGATTATTGGTCAGATATTAGTACACTGGGCTGTGTTACTCTATCTATTATTATTATTTTTTTTTTTTATGTATTCATTTTCTGTGTTTTTGTAGTATTGAATTGTTTATTATAGTATTTATTAATACTAAAAAACTTTTTTATCTAGATAACTGAAACATAAAATTTGAACCAAAAAAGATTTATTATAAAATTACAAAATAGATTTAAATTTTTGTAAGTTTATTAAAGTTTTAAAACATTATCATGCAAATTGTTGTTAATAGCACTAAAGAAGTTTTAAAAGCAAATATATTATCATTTTTTACCTAAGCTAAACAAAGTATTTATCAGGAACTATTGGCCACTGAAAGAAAAGAATGGTTGGATAGAATCGAAAATGCCCGAGCTGAGCGGAGGACACAATATGCCATAGAAGAGACTAGGGAATACACAGAGCGAACTGAACGCCTGGCAGAGCTGTCAAGAGTTAGGCATGAACGAAGGGAGAGGCTGAATGAAATAGAAAAGAACAGAAGTGAACGTATTATAAGAAGGCAGTACATGAGGCATATCCTCAACAAGCAACTTGAGAAAAGCATGACAATGCTTTCGACTAATGCAAAGTCTGACGAGCCTTTTGAAGACTATTCCTTGTTTGTATATCGAATGACTGCTCCAGATTTTAAGGACAGAGTGAAACATTTGGAAAATAAGCTTCTTTATCCTGTAAGCGTTGGTTTTGAGAATGTATTTATTTATGTGGTGCAACTTACTAAGACGTGTGGATTATTACTTAACATGTTTTTTCTGCATTTAATCTTTCTCCTCATTCCTCGCAGATTTTATTTTTTTTAATCTTTGCAAGGTTTGCATGAATTAATATTTGACGTGTGGGATTTTAAGATTTAGGTAACACTTTAATTTTACATTAGGTATGGATTTTTTTAATTTAATATTTTTATATTGTCTAAAATTTGTGTGCCATTTTTGTTAATCTTCTTTTCCGTCTATTTTTTGTTTTCTTTTAATTGTACAAAATAAGACGCTTTTATGTGCTGTCTGATTTTGATAATTGCTGTAATTTTTTCTATGTATAATTTGTTTTTAATTAATTTTCTTCACAGGATCTGTAGCTTAAGATTATTTGCAAAATAATCTATTGATTATTGGATAAAATAGTTATCAATAGTTTTACCCTTGAAAAAATTTATTAATGTTCTCAAATTCTTTTCCAGCAGAAATATCTTATAATAAAGCATATTGATGTAATATATTTTGAGTTTTGATTAGATTAGAATAGATTTTACCATTTATTAAAATGGTAATTTTTTGGGGACTTCTTACAAACTTTAAAATGCACAAAGCATACTCTACCGTTTGTATCTCTAGCTTTTGGAGTTTGATTAGCTATTTATTGCACTTGAACATTGAATTAAAAATGAAAAAAATATATATCTATTTTTTTTTTTTCAAATATAATGTGCTGTTGATTGAAAGCAAATTATCAATACTTCTGGGAAACAACAGAAACATCTTTAATAGAAGTCTATGAATAAAAGTAGTTCCATTTCGTTTGAGTACTAATGTTTTTAAACATTTTTTTACTGTTACTGGTACTGCCTCTGTCGTTTTCAAAGTTATTATTTTGTTTTTTCTTGTAGCCCTGATGATAGCCTAAAACTTTTGCCGAAATGTGGCATAAAATAAATGTCTTACTTATTAATGTGTTAGTCTTTGACCACCCCCTCCCGACCAACTTCTTCCTTAAGTATAGCTACGGTCAACCAAACTCACTCCAATATACATTTTTATGTTTTGTATTTATCATTTGAGCTAATTTATCTCATCAATTAGGCACCAGGACATATTGCCTAAAAGTGGGACGTCTGGTCATGTTATTATGGCTGTCATGCAGAAACTACTAAGAAAATGCTTAAACTATTATTTCAGAACAGTTTCCAGTGATTTCTACAATGCTACTTACTCAAAATAGGCAACTTAAGTGATATTGACCCTTTCATTGTTGGTGTGCGATATGTTTATGAATGATGAAAAATTGCTATTTTTCTGTTTATCAAATTTTTTCAAGGAACTCCAAGGTTGATATTTATATTTTCAGCTTTTTATCTTAGTATAAAGTATATATATATACAAATTGTATAATGTACTACATTATTATTTATTAAAACTGGATATTTATTTGCAATATCAGTATATCCCCTCCAGAATTATTAACTTATCAATCACTTTAAAATACTAATTAATTCCTTAAATTGATATAACTTTTTTGTCTCTTGTGTACCATGCAATAATATTCATAATTGTATAATAGCTGTGGATGATATCCATAGTAAAAACAAATTACAGATCTATATCATGATATGTTCCAATAGAACAATTGATTTCACCTATGTACGATATCTGATGATTAAAATTGCAAACATGCCAACTTGTTTCTTGTTATTCATTGTTAATAAAAATGATTGGTGCAAAGTGGAATGGTTTCTTTTATCATTAATCATATGAAAATTAGTTTTGGATATAGGTTTCTATCATACAGCTGAAGAAACCTTCCAATAAGCTTCATTGTCATTGGCTTATTCAGTTTTATTGGATTATATTATATTATTTTTTTTTTAAATAATTCCTGTCTATGTTTTGTTAGCTGTGCATTTAGATTATTATATATTAAAAGATAACTTCAGTTTTTAGCTATGTACTGATTTTGTTGTGTACAATAAATTCTAATTTAATGAAATAATTTCTGTTGTTTAGATTGACCAATTAAAGTAATTAGTCCTTTAATTTTGATTGTTAGTTTATTATAATTTGTTTTTTCTTAAAGACTTATCATTCTCATGCCTGATCCATAGAATCATCCTGGCTCACTGAGGCTTAATCCTTCTTTTGTACTTCAATATGTAGCTGTGTGCAACAACTAGGTTTATACTTTGATTTTACCTAATATGTATTATGGATAGCTGTTGGTTTTTACCAATAATATATTCTAATATTAAAATGTGTTAGTTATTTGTTATTGAGCTATTGAAAGTTTTTGTCAGGAACTAATGGCAGCTGAAAACAAAGAGTGGTTGGATAAAATAGAAAGCGCTCGAGCTGAAAGAAGAGCACAATATTCCAAAGACAAGGAGAAACAGCATGAGGAACAATGTGAGCGTTTAAAGGAGCTATTAGAAATTAAAAAAGGGCGAAAAGAAAAGTTGAATGAAGATGAGAGAAATAAATCTACTTGCATGCAAAAACAGTACATGAGACATATATTGAGCAGGAAGATAGAAAAGTGTCTGACAATGCTCATGACCAATACAAAGCTTGATGAGCCCACGGAAGACTATTCTCTGTTTGTATATCGAAAGAATGCTTCAGATTTCAAGGACAGAGTAAAACATTTTGAGAATAAGCTTCATTTTACTGTAAGCTTTAGCAATTAGAATGTCTTATGTATGTGGTGCATCTTAAACAAATGTGAAAATAAAACTAAATATGTCTGTTTTCTTTTTTGTTTAATCTAGGTCTTCGTTTTATTTTACTTAACTTCTCTGAGTTTTGCATGAATTAATTTTAATCGTCTAAATTGATATGGTTCTGGCATTAATGTTATATTAAATGCAGTTGTTGAGTTTCTATAATCCATTTACAGTGCCAACTTTTTCCACTTCTACCGGGTTCAGACACGATTAAACTAAGTAGGAACTTTAAACACTAGAAAAAATGTTACAGTAATCAAAGAATATGTTTCACTCTGGAGAGTAATGATTCACGTGTAACAGACAATTAGAGACTAAGACAGTACAACTTTCCGACTCCCTCGCACACATCGACATTCAGTAACATGAACATTTCATGTACTAACCAGCACAGTGTTGGACTACTGGACATTCCTAATTCCCTTCTGGGATTACGGACTGTTGAATGTCGGATTATAGAGACTTAACTGTATATATCGTTTGATTATATATATGTTATGTATGTATGTATGAATGTCATATGTTTGTATGACCAATTTAACTTAAATATAAAGCAGTTTTTATGCAATGGTTAAGGATCATACAAATTATAATTCTGAAACTTCTGAAGGATGCGTAAAAAAATAGTTTTCACAACAAATTAAAAAAAAACATGTAGTGAGTAGAAATGCCAAGACTCAAACTTTCAGGATACAGCTTGAATTAAATTTTCAAACAAGATAAAAAATTATATTTTCAACTATTTAATTTAAATATTCAGAAACTTACTTGACTTATGAATTATTTTATAAATTTACAATAAATTTGAATGTTTTATAACAACATAAACTATTTTATTGATTTCTATTCATTTTGTTCAACACTGCATATTATTTATCTTAGTCAAGAATGTAATTTTTCTGATGACTGGTCAAAAAGACATTTGGAACTTGAATATCTTGTTTTCTATTACGATACTAGTCTTCAATTTTGCGCCAATAATGGTTGCTTGGCTACAGAATATTCAAGCTTGAAGCTCTCAAAAAATTGTTATCTAGCATACGGGCTTTCTAACTTACTACTGAGTTGGATGCTTTTATAGATTTTCATGCTGTCGCTGAATCGGATTTTTCTTGTCAATAGGTAGCCCTACACGATCAGTTTTTCTGGTGTTCTAAGAGACCTTTCAATAACGTTCTCACCACACCATGAAGTAATAATTAACACATTTCAGATTTTTGTTTGCCAACTTAGTACAATAATTTTTTATCAATTATTATTTACTTTCCTCAAGATATGAACATTGGTTGGGGTAAAAATTTAAATGAGTAATAATTAGATTTTGATTTTATTGTTTTCGATTATTCCATGTAAATTTAAAAGATCAATTAATAAGAGTGAATGGAAGATTCGGATGGATGAAAAAACTGATAATGTAGGGGAGTATCATTCTTTGTGACAAATCAATGGTTTTTCCCCCACCATTGGAAAAACCAATTCTGTCATTTGTCAATTCTGTCACAGGGCCACCTTATCATTAGGATCTGTTTCACAAATTATTTTACTATCTCTTACAATTTAGTCTTAAATAATTCTGCAACCCCTATTTTAATGAAAAAAGTAAAACCTTGACAATCAGCATCATTTGCTTTTTATAGAAAATTTTATCATTTGATACACTAAAAAAAACTCACAAAAAGACCACATATAAACTGGTTTGAATGTATTCATATTTATTGTGTAATTAGGCCGTACCTTTGCTGTAGTGGGCAGCATTGCTCTGAGCACATAGCAATGCTATTATGAACTTAAGAGGATTTGATTCATGGAATCCCTGAAATTTGTTTTCAAAGGATAAATAAGAAGAATATTTCTAAATTAAATACCTAATCAACAACTATTGTCATGTTGGCAATTGATTTGGAAGGTTTTGTCTCTTATGAGAAATCATGAAGAGTTTAAGTAATTTTTTCAGATATCAAGTACTATGATTATTAGCTGATTGTACTATGAGACACATTTACTTCCATGCTCTTAAACTTTTATGAAGTTTTTATTTAGATTAATATTATAAAACTCAAACTTTCATCTGAAATTATTTAAAAGTTTATCAGTTGATGTTATAGGTGTACTTAAAATTTTGGGTGCTATTTATTTATTGTGATGTCTATATTTAAATGGTTGATTATTTACTGTTCTGTCAGCATGAAAGCATTTCTCACGATATGCATAACTATTTGTTTCAATGTACTTTTATTGATCACAAAATGTTGAATTAATTATATTAGCATACTCATCATATTATATTACTGTCTAAAATCAATTAATATTTTGAATATATAAAATAAAAATAAATAATTTTTGCATACTAAAATTACAAATATTTTCATGATACACTTGAAATCTTTTTAATTCAAAATATTCATTAAGTAAACAGAGCTTACTATCTCTGTGTAATAGTGTCTTGGGTGATTATTCATCCATCAGTGGTCGTAATTCAAAATAATTAAGAAACTGAATTCAAAATTGTAGGACCGAGAAAACAGACCTATGGATCAAATAAGAAAAGCTGGAGCAACCGATGAAGATTTTACTGGAAGGGTTAAGGACTTGGAGGCTAAATTGAGAGGAACCCACAGCGACAAGAAACCTAAAGATTTGCTCAGGGCAATTGGTATATCAATTTAATTTATTTGTTATGCATACTCTTCAGAATAATATAATATAAGATTTTAATTTATACATTTTTCTGTTTGATTTATTTGTGGCATTTTGATTTTTCTTAGGAAAAATTGAAAAATCTGATTGGAATGTCAAGCAGATAGAAAAAAAAATGGAAGAAAACAGAATGGGAAGAGGTTTAGCTGCACAAAAATCTGAGAAAGTGCCTAAATGGAGCAAACAACAATTTGAAGATAAGGTATTAATTTATCTTTGAAAATCAATATATCTAGATCAATAGAGATTTGTAAATTTATTTAACAAATTTTATTTATTATCAACAGTTTAGTTTGGTTGAGAAAAAACTTAGAGCCAAAAGTAATGATGCTGGCCTCAGTGAAAAGTATTCTAAAATAGATGATAAAATGAAATCTTTGGAGCGAAGAATCAAAGATGGTGTTAAGTTGGAACAAGGGCAGAGAGGTTCTAACAAAGTTTCAGCAATGGCTGCCCATTTAGCTACTATCAATAAACAGCCAGAACCTCAGATAATTCAGGTGCAATTTAGTTAATTGGACATTTTTTAAAATATTTTGGACTATAAAATCAGGAATAAAGAGAGTTTAATTAAAGGAAAATATCTGTATTCCATTGAATAATTAATCAATAATGTACTTGGTTTTATAGTATAATGTATTATTGGGTGATTACTGTCAAATTGTTAACTTAAAATTTTCAATTACAGGTTTCTCTTAAATCTATGATGTATTTATGTAATAATTAGATTATGGTTTCAACAGGAGTGTAAGCAAAAATTGTTTTGGGAGGAGAGGGGAGAGAGGGGTATAATATAAAGAAGGCAAATAATCACATAAATGTCTATAATTACCAAATTTTGTGTAAGAATTAAGGATAAGCATGAAAATTGGATCAAAAACTATTGTTAAAATTACAAAAATACAAATCTTATGCAAGTGGGTATGAAAATAGAATTTTTTCGTACATTTTGTGGGGATATATCTCTCTGATCCTTCCCTGTGTACGTCCCTGAATTTCAATATATCAAAATTAATGTCTACTATACATATTAAAAAAAAAAATCATAATATGTATTCTTGCCATGATCCTCTTAAGTATTCTCAGAAGCGGTAACTGAATTTTTATCAAGTTGTTTAATTCATTAATTGTAAATTTTATTTTCAAATTCTTAAAATATATCTATTACTTTTTTTTTAGTTTGAATTTGAAGAAATTTACTTATTAAATTCAATAAATAGGCAATATAGTGATTACTGAGATTTAATTTAATTTTTAAAATGAATGATGAGTGATTTTTCTCTCTAAATTAGGATTGCCATTAAATATTTTTCGCACTAAATTTACGATTAGTATTTATTGAATATATATTATCGTTAAACTGAATTAATCATTAAAAATATATATATATATATATTCATCTTAACTCTCATATTATGGAAATATGTATTAAATTATAATAAACAAACAAAAATATTACAGCTAATATATCATGAATTGCCAAAGTTGAATAAATTAATACCTCAAAAAATAAGATCTAAGTTATAAAAAATCAATTTAATTGGTTTATGATTAAAATATCAGGTGACCTAATATTTGTTTAGTTTATGAGTCACATCCACTGTGTTAATGTCATTGTTGATTCTGGATCTGCACATGTGGATTGCAATCTGCTTGAAAGTTTTTAGTGCTAAAAGTTAAATTTTTATAAAATAGCAATTGCGCATTAGTAAGTTGGTGTTTAATTATCTAAGGAATCATAAGTCTGATTAAAAATAGATTGATTTCACTTGTCAGAATTTTTGTTTGATATTAAATAGAATAATTTTAACATTATTTGAATTCCCCCTTGTTATGGAACAATAAAGAACATATACAGACATAATTATTTATTTCTTCTTTTAATTTATTACTCCCACTGATCTAGATGAAGAAAGATTTAGTTAAATTAAATTGGGATTAAATATATTTCGAATTGGTCATTGTCTTATTATAATCTTCATAACTAAACACGACAAATGAAATTATCATTATAATTTCTATTGTTTTAAGTTTATATGATTAAGTACTTTGCTTAAATTGATTTTATTATTTACATATTGATTGATTTGGAGTTAATTGATAGTTGACTCCTAAAATCCTTTTGATTTTTTCCATATTTTCCCACGGTTTTATTTTATATTTATTTTAATTTAACTTCTTTTAATATTCTGGTGATTATCCTATCCTTTTTTTTTTTCATTGTCTTTATCCATGCATTATTATTTTTAAATTTAAATACAACAGTTATCTTATTATAATCTCTACAGTTATTGTGACAGTGAGATATCTGTTGTTTAGAACTTCGAGTACTGTTATTCAGTAAAACTGGTATTTTTTTGTTCAAAGTTGATTTGATTGCGTTCTCCTGCTTGAAATAATCTTAAATCCAATATAAAAAATGGCAAATTTTTTAAGTTAATCCGTCAGACATATTCCATTTATTAATTGCTATACTATAAAGTACTATATACATATGATATGTATATGAATGATGAAAAATTACTATTTTTCTATTTATGAAATGCATCTATGTACTTTTTTTTTTTAAAGAAAATAACTTCCAAGTTTCATGGAGGTTTGTTTAACTGTATCTTTATTATTAACATAAAATATATTTTGTTTTAAAACTGTCCATGAAAATGTTGTTTATTTTAAAAATGTGATCAGAGCTTTATAATTGTTGAATTAGATCTGTTGTTATTCGAATTCATTAGTGTGTTATGTAGATACATTTTTCCAAACGATAGTTATGTGTACCATCTCATCTAGATAGACATGATAAACATGAGTAAGATCCATTAGATGTCATGGTGGGTTGATTCCTTTCATGAAAGTCAAATTGAAGATTAAATCCTTTATCTGTTCTCCTAATGAGAGAAACATTGTTTCTTCAGACCGGCAAGGCAGCAGTAGTTGGAGGATCTGGTGGAAGTGAGATGTGCCATTTTTGCAATAAGAGGGTCTATTTGATGGAGAGGCTAAGTGCTGAGGGCCGCTTCTTTCACAGGGGCTGCTTCAGGTGTCAGTACTGTTCAACGTCCCTAAGGCTGGGTATGGAATATTTTGAATATTATTAATCTTAGTAACTCTAATAGACAACTCTTTATCGATAAGTATATATGTTATATTTATTTTATAAAATAATAAGAATATATATATATATATATATATATATATATATATATATATATATATATATATATATATATATATATTATGTGTATATATAAATTGGTAGTACTATGTATAAAAAAAAAAATGTATAAAAAAAACAAAAAAAAAAGAAGCATAATCCAGTAAATAGAGGAAGAAAAAAGGGGTTTAGCTTGTATAAGGTCATGTAGTTCTTATTTTTTGATGTTTTATATATCTGGGCTTTAGTTTGCCCCCATATATAATAATAATCCACGTTTTCGAACTCCCTCATCCTATGCCCTTGCCAAAATTTTCAATTTTTTTTTTTTAATTGTTTGGTCATATCTTTGTAATAATAATTTTTGAGAAAAGCCTATGATATAAAACTTGTAGAAGATTAAAGCTACTACAGTTTGATATCTAAAGTTTTATTCCATGACCAGGTGCTTGCCCTACTCCCCGGCCAACTATTCACAACATTGGAATATGTTTCACTTTCACTCTCAACTTCTGTTCTTCATGTTGCATTCAAACATCTCTATTCCATGGACTATTTTTGACAATAATAAGTAATCTTTTGCATAAATTCAGTTTCAAAAGTCCGATTTATACTTTTTACCTTAGGAAAACATTTTTCTTTTAAAATAATTATTCTACTATAAAAAATATAAAATTAAACAGTACTTGCATTTTATGGTTGATTTTGAAACTAAAATCTTAAATTATTTTTTTGAAGAATACTTGGGAAGTTTAAAAATAACCTTCCTTTTCTTTTTTACTTTCCCCTACCTGTATACGAAGTATATAGTAAGGGGAAGTATTGCAATCGTGAAAATTTTCGAATTCGAGTTTTCGATGGAAATACACGTTTAAGGTCCCCTGAGTCCAAATGACCAAGTCTCGCAAAATGGTCTGTGTGTATGGGTGTGTGTATGTGAACAGTCTAGCTCAAAAATGAAAAGTTGTACGATACTGAACTTATGTATTTGAGGTTGGCACGTGCATGTGATGTTACAGCAACATTTTCGTCAAAATCGACTAACCGGAAGTACCACTTTATATAATCGATTTTACACTTTTTTATAATTTTCTCGAAAATGGCTCTAACGATTTTGATGATATTTGCCTAAATTATTCTACATAAAGATCTTTAACTTTTAATTTATGTAGTAAATCACCGAGGAATTGCAGGGAAAAAAGTTATGATGAAAAGAATATTTTATTTGCGCATAGCTTAAAAAGTATGCATTTTATGGTAAATTATGTATAGAATTGTATAAAAGGTAATTAAATTATCTAAAAACAATAAAAGAATCATCAAAATCAGACCAGTATTAGCAAAAAAGATACAGTGCATCGGACTAACCGGAATTAGTTCTTATGTCATGGATTTTATATTTTTCTCGAAAACAGCTCTAACGATTTTGATGAAACTTGCCTAAATTATTCTTCATAAAGGCCTTTAACTTTTCATTTATGTAGTAAATCACTGAAAAAATGCAGAAAAAAAAATTATGATGAAAAGAATATTTTATTTGCGCATAACTTAAAAAGCATGCATTTTATAGTAATTTATGTATAGAATTGTATGAAAGATAATTAAATTATCTAAAAAACAAAAATATAATCATCAAAATCGGTCCGGTATTAGCAAAGATAAAGCGTATTTTATGAGGAGCACAAGACCCTAGATGGATAACCGAGCACATCTGAAAGCAGACGGATGCGACCTAACCTTCTCCCACCAATCTGTTATAAACAATATACTCTGTAATAAAGTAATTTAAGAATACAAAAGCGGAAATTAATTTAATAATTTCCACTTTCATATTATTCAATGGAAAGGAAATATTTCCATGAAAACTAAACCGAAACTTTTAAAATATATTTGCAACTTGACGAAGTTAAAATATATAGGTAGTGTACTGAATTGTTGTACTAAAACTGTTTTATTGTACTGAAGTGGGAGAAGATGTGGAGAAGTGAATGCTGCTGAGTTTATTTCAAGCATTGTTTATTTGATCATTTTAAAATTATATTAAAAAGATAATTATTATAGGACGGTAAGGGAAAGTTGTGTAATGTGCGCATCGCACCAGATTTTTTTTTTTTATTAGTGGAAGTATTTACAATTGTAGCTATAACATTTTCTATCTAATTATATTTAACTCAAAATATACAATGTGTCCTAGGAGGAAATGTCAGTATTTAAGGGAGGGATAGTTAATGAAAAATCTAGTTTTATGGGATTCCTAAAAGTTGCCTCATTTATCAGCTTTTTAACGATATACTCAACTTTGTGAAGCTAGTCTAATTTTAAAGAGATATTGAGGTCGAGAGGTCAAAAAACATTTGATATCTTGTACTTTAATTGCCCTGGTTTTTTTTTATCTTCAAAAAAATTTCTAAAGTGGTTTACTACTGCAAACAGTATTTTTTGTTTTGAATGGTTTTTATTGTTTTTCCAACAGTTTTATTTATTTTATTTTTTTAAGGAGTGACGGTGGTTACCGCAGTGTGTTAAATGGGCAATCGCAGTATTTGATTTCACTTAATTTTCTGATTACCCCTTAAAACAAAGAAACTAAAAAACAAATATAGAGTAAAATTTTTGGTCAAACAATAAAAATCATTCAAAACAAAAAACACTCTTTGCAAAAGTAAACCACTTCAGAAATTTTTTTGGGAAAATACAAGCAAGGTACAAGATAAAAAAACAAAAAGAAAAAACAGGACAAATAAAATACTAGTTACTCGTATGGTTGTAGGTATCTAATGTTTTTTTACCTCCCAACCTCAGTATCTCTTCGAAATTAGACTAGCTTCGAAAAGTTGGGTATGTCATTGGAACACTGATTAAATGCTATACTGTACAAAACTTCTTTTTGAGAAAAACAAATTTGAAAATTTTCCAGCATGCTTCCCATACATTCCCAAACTTTATCGCTGTGCTTAACGGCTTTAAATTGTTTATAGACCAGGTATGAAGCATGTGGTTTTAGTTTAAATCTACAAGATGTCACAACTAACTCATTTTCCATTAAAATCTGGAAAGTGGTTTTACTCCTGTAACCTTCACTTATTTTTTCCAGCTCTTATTGTTATATTACCGATCAATCATTAACAAGATCTATTTAAACAAATCTATTTCATATTGCTTCAGAACTGTCTTAAGCAATTTTTACCAATAGTGGTACATATGTAAGAACAATGAATATGTCAGTCAATCGAGAAGTCCATGTTATATATTTTTTTCTACTGTATCTATATTGGAATATGAGCATATACAGTAAAACTTCGTTATAACGCTCTCCAAAGGCACAGATAAAAAGAGAAAATGCTATACCCGGAAAATCATAAAAAACAACTAAAACAATATTGTTTAAATTTATATAAACTACAAATAAATAAAAACATTCAATTCTACATTTTTGATGTTCCTGGTTTTTAAAGTAATAATTTTTGTTTGCTTTAGGCAACATAAAATATTTTTAAAATAGCATTTCCTGATTTATTTATTTGTTCAAAAGTTTTGCCTTGCATTTGAAAAGAGCACAAAAGATATGTGCAAATCGTCTGTTACACATTTAAATCTTCTATTGTTTTTACTGATTCCGTTCCATTCTCTTCCTCTTCTTCAGTTCATGTTTTTAGACACAGTAAAATCTTTTTGATTTAAATTAAATTTGTCTCTCTCTTTAATTAAATTATTTTCTCTTTAATAGTAAAATATTTTCATGACATGTTTTCTTGAACGTGAAATCAAAGCAGCTTGTTAAACTTAACAACCTTTTAATTGATGGAAACATCTCATCCAAAACATTCCGAGGGACTAAGTTTGTGGAATCAAATAGACTGTTGTTTCCTTGCCGATTTACTGTATCCTTCCGGTACTATATTCTGAACTTCAATCATCTTTATCTAAAACTTCAATCATATTAAAAAAAAAATGTTGATAGATAGATAAACGTGTTTTATTTATATAATTCTCTTATTCATCTACATTATTTACGTAACATCCAATACTGGCATGGATATGCCGTCTGCCAGGAAGTTGGTCTATGTGTATGGCCGCAAAAAAAAAAACTTTACAATTACTTTAAAATAAAATTTTAGGTATCTAATAATAAGTTACATAACATAGATTATGTAATAACAGTCTGAACTTCGTTTTCCACTAGGAATGAACTGGGCTCATACTAATTCTATTTAGTTATTGAATCAGTGATTAAAAATTTTCCATAATTTAAAGCACAATTCATATACATAAACAACTTATGCCAACACCTTCCATTTAAAATCTTTATCACTTCCTCCTCTGTTAATACACTTTCTCCAAAATATTTTTTTTTCTATATGAATTTAAAACAGAACACCTGCCTACTAAATGAAGCATGTTTTCATCTTCTTTACTATTACACATAATACATGTACATACAATATCATTCATCCGTGCTTTACATTTTAAATCAAAAAGCTCTCCTCTAGTCTTAAACACTGTCTGAATCAGCTGCGTAGGAGTTTCATCAGACATATATATAACATGGAAGTCAAGTTTTTTTATAGAGCAAATGATACTCAGCACCCATTACAGTTATCAGTAATTCTTTTTTAAAATTTTCTTTGGCTTTATCAATTACCGTATGTATTTGGCACTCCCATCTTTCCACAGACACAAAGTCAGTATCGAATATACAGTCCAAACTATCGGCTAATTTTATCCATTCCTCATACTAGCTATTAATTTTGTTTTTTATACCCTCTAGTGCTAAAATTTTTGGTAATCGGTAATTATCATATTTTACATTTTTTTTTAATGTAATTTACATGCAACTATAAGTTAAAAAAGAAATATAGGTCTCTGTCCCTTTCCAAATATAGCATATAGTTAAAGGTGTTCCTTGTTAGGTGGAAAAACTTCTTTCTAAACAACCTATGAATGCATTCCACTTGTTGAAAATTATAGCATCCCCAGAATTGTGCACTATAGCACAAAACGTATACTACCACCGACTGAAACACCCTATATTTCACTGATACTGGAACATACCTTCCACCATACATTATCCCAGACACTATTTATGCCCAACTTGGCCGTCTGAACTTTTTCCTTAAAATGTTCATGTAACGATAAATTATCAAAAAAGTGTCAATCAGAAATATTTATATTTCCTCACTACCTCTATCTCCTCCCCCTTATACCACCATTTATATTTTAATTTGGGCCTTCTCCATATTTAGATTTTGATTTTGACACATTCAGCTGTATTTTACATTTATCTAAATGCTCTAATTTAACTAATATTTCTCTTTACTTTAATGGTGAGTTCATAAACACTATAATATCATCTGCAAAGAGCAGTGAGTTAATGTTAGTTCTTCCTACTGTAATTCCTTCCCCTAATTCTTGTATTATATCATTAATAAAAAGCAAGAAGAGAATTGGACTCAAAGAACATTCTTCTATACCATCATGCGGATGTCAACTGAATACAGCCTTTGTTCCGCAAAGGATACACTATAATCTTTCCAAAACTTGTGGGAAATTTTCCTAAATTAAAGCAGTTATTGAAAAGTTGAGTAAAATTTTTAGAAAATTTTCTGGCGCTTTATAAAATTTGCTCGGAATTCTATCTATTCCGGGCGCCTTGTTGCTCTTTGCTTTATGAATAACCGCCTTGAATTCCGAGAATCTAAATTTGTTGTCAAGGTACTCATCCACTATACAGGGCTCTACATAGCTAATTACTGAAATTGGATTTGATATATTGTACGGTATCTGAAAATACTCAACCCACCTTTCCATTGATATACCTGGACATACTATTTTTTTTTTCTAAACTTTAATTTATTTACTATAAAACTCTACTATAAATAAATTTATTTTAAAACTCTTTTGAGTCTTTAGTTTCCCCCAATTTTTTAGTTAGGCTAAGCGAATATTCCTTCTTTTTTTTCAAACTTACTATACTTTTTTAATCCTTTGACACTTCCAGAAATT
This sequence comes from Rhaphigaster nebulosa, assembly GCA_948150685.1. Classification (NCBI taxonomy): domain Eukaryota; kingdom Metazoa; phylum Arthropoda; class Insecta; order Hemiptera; family Pentatomidae; genus Rhaphigaster; species Rhaphigaster nebulosa. Next base: position 126,420,830 of record OX411306.1, read on the forward strand.
TATCCTTTATTTCTCTTGCATTTGTTTTTCTAAATATGTTCAAAAGGATAAACGTCTGTTCTCTTAATTTAGCACAATCGCTGTCAAACCATGGCTGTTTTATATTTGTTTTAGGGCCGTTTCAGTTATTATTATTTAAATTCTTTACTTTTTTTGTACTATTTATTATCAAATCATTTAGAACCATAACATTTATATTAATTTTTTGTTTGTAAATTATATTTATTTTGTCCTCTAATATTGTTTTATACTCATTTTTCCAAGCTTCGTTCCACGTTATTTTGGACAATAATTGCAAAACATTTTCCTCATTTACAACCGGCCTCAAATTTAATGTTAAATTTATTGGAAAAAGCTGGGAAAAAGGCCGCGCAACCACTTTTAAATCTAAAATTTTCTCTAGTAATTGAATGTTCACTGTAAATAGATCAATTACAGAATAACCCCTGCTACTAATAAATGTAAATCCTCATTCTCCTAGTCAGTCTATGTAAAATGTAAGAGAATGTAAAATCTCCATTAGCTAATCCGTTTAACAAAATCAAGCCATTATTATCACAAAATCTGGAACTTTAATTCCTTCGCCGTTACGTTTTTTATCTTAGGACGTTCTTTTTTCCTTTAAATTATTAAAACTTCTAATGCTCCTAATTGCACTGATCTGTCTTTCACCTATACGCGCGTTCTAGTCCTCTAATAATAAATTTTGAACAATCCAGATTAGTGAAAAAGTTCTCTAACTCCTCAAACTGCTCAGCCCAGTGGTTACAATTTAGATAGAGAGGAAGTAAATAAATTATTTCATCATTCGTCTTTATGCTAACAATATCCTGATGATTAATAACAAAAAAACCAAGGTACCCATCAACCATAAGGTCCCGTCCCTCCTACATGCCATCACTTCCTCCCCCACCCCTCCCACTACATCTACCGAACCTAGAGTGTTTTATTGCTGGCTTCCAGATTAATTTATAGTCAGAAAAATATTGATCTAATCTATCTTGAAAAAATCTATACTACTTTCTGTTACAAAAGTTTCAGACAGACAAAATATCTGATATTAAAAAAAAAAAAATCAAAAAACCATAATCCTTTAGTTTAGCTTTTAGGCTAGATACATTATATGCTAAAATATCTATGTATTTAAAATTATCCTGCACACACTGCTAATCACCTGACAGATTTGCTCACTTCAAAAGTTCAACTGTCGATTAGCCTTTTGAGATTACTGTTATAATGTGGCCACCGCTGGAACTGCTGGTTCTCCATCCCTCAATCCTTTTAGGAAAGGTGACATATCCATTCCTAGTTGACCCATCGGGAACTCCGATCCCTTCCTTTCATAGTTACTAGGCAGCTTTTTCCAACATAATTTTGTATCCATACACCACATTGAATCATACCTAACTGTCACTCTTACGCTTTTATTTATTCTTAAAATTTCTTTCCTTACTTGAAGAAGTTTATTCCGGGTTTTTCTTGTTTCTAGTGCCAGATCACAATCCATAGAAATTTTAGAGCCCTTTAGTCTCTTTGTATTCCTTGATATATCTACCACCTCATTTTCAGAAGAGAAGGATGCCACCAAAATGGTACTTCCTTTTTTCCTACTTTCTCATTTAGTTACCTTTTCTACTTTTAAATTCTTCACCTCTAATACACCTCAAGTACACCCCGTTATGAATGTAAGAAAATTCAACAAAAAAAAAAATTCATTCTGAGCATTATACCTGGGAAAACGAATCGTTATAACGAATAAATTTTATTTAGTTGATCAAACAAAACTAATTATTATTAAAATATATTTATTTTTATTTATCGGCTCGACAGGCGCATGAAGCTGCCCTTGGCCCTCTCAACTGCCTTCCTCCCAGCCAGGTGCTTGTCTGCATGACATTCCTGTCCTCAGCAACCGAATCCTTCCACCTTCCCTTTGGTCTTCCACGAGGTCTGACTCAGTTTGGGGTTCTTTGGTATAATGTTTTGGCTTCTTCCCCATCATCCATCCTAATTATGCACTATAGACATTTGATGCATTGAACTTGCATGAAATGTAAACCTCAATAAAAGACTTCGAAACCTACCAAAAAAGTATTTAGTGGGTCATTTCACTGTGTCTCTAGTTTAAATATAAGTATCTGGGGTCAATTGTCAATGATCGAATAGATGAAGAGGAAGAGATACAAAACTGAATAGTTGGGGCTAACAAAACATATTATGCCTTAAGAAGCTTTCTCAGGAGTAAACTGCCAAGTCATCATACAAACATAAATTTGTATAAATCCATCATTCTATCTATTCTAACTTATGACTGGGCAACCTGGATCCTACAAAAAACCTGAGCTGAAAAAATCAATAGGCTTTAGAGGAAAGTGCTGAGACATATAAGAGAAGAGAGAGTACACTCTATGATATACGTTAAGACATCTGAGGAGAACACACGAGACCTACAACAGATACGATAATAAATTAAAAATGGAAAATAATAAAATTAAGATTGTTTAATAGAGGTATTTCACAATTTTTTATCTTAATAAAAAATCAATGAATTTATTTATTTCATAAAGACTCTAACAATTTCTTATTAAAAATGGAATCAGTACCGATGAATCATCTTTTCTACCTAAAAATTTTAAAAGTACATTGCTGTTTTTAAAATTAGCTTAAACATTAAATATAGATAGTGCTGAAAGCAGTTGTGGATGTATTTTTTTAAAATAATTGACTAAAACTTTTTTTATTATTTCAATTAATTATTATTATATTATATAAATTCATCCTAGTCATTACCTAAGTAATCCAGAAAAGTAATTATTAATTTTCATAGTCTTTTTTAAAAGTTAAAAAAAAATTTTTTTATTTATTTAATATTTCATTTATGATGGTACTTTAGTGAAGCTTAAATATCTAAGTTGATCCTTACTTAGTTTTGTTTGTATATATTTCTAGTTCTGTTTTATTTTTTAGATTTCTCAGTTGATTTTATTTCATTTGATTTTGGATGGTACAATTTATTTTCAGGAAATTATGCTTTTGACCGTGAAGGAAAATATGGTTCCAAATTCTATTGTGTCCAACATTTTGGCTTGCAAGGTTCAATAGGAAGGCGGCTAAAGGATGATGCAAAAACTGAGATACTCAAAACACCCATTAAAACAGATAAATCGCTGGAACCAGAATTGATACCTGTTGAGGTATAAATGAAACTTAAAACATTGTTTTTGTACTTGAGGTCCTGCTTAATAAAATATATTGTTTTGTTTTTTTAGCGTATTTGTGTTCATATTTTGATTAATTTAATATTTTTTAAATTAAATATATGTTCTATTAATTTATTGTTCTCTCAATTTTCATAATCGTAAGGCAATTGAATATGTTATTATTATTATTTTTATCTTTGTTTTTGATATTTAAAACTTAAAATAATTATTAATATTTCTATGTTAGAATTGATCAGACCAATTGCAGTGTGTAAAATAAAAGGTTGAGATTTTTGTACACTGTAGTACTGTTCATTGTAAAATATATAGTACTATAGGTTATACATTAAAGTCTCATTGATCATTGATTCTCAAGTCTCATTGATCTAAATATAGTTTTATTTTTCAGTAATTGCTATTATAATACTATTTTAGAAGGCCGCTAAACAAAACTTGCTCAATCCAATTCTTGTTGCTTTATTTATACTATAATATTTATTTTATTTATAAAACCAACTAAGGCATATTAGGTTTGGCCTAAAACATAATTAATAATTGCGAAGTGATTTCTATGAACATAACCGAGAGACGGATGCACAAAATGTAAACACTTCACGGAAAATTACATACTCTTATTCAAAAGTGTGTTTCCATTTCAATTTTAAGAATTAACTCCTTATTAGATTGGAACTACTTTTTAGAATAATAAAAAAGTATAATTTCTTTTATGTAATGATGGTGCTGTGGCTTAAGGTTTTAATTCTTAAAACGGTTGATGACTTATTTATTAATAAAAATGAATAACTTCAAGATATAATGTGTTTCCATATACGTAAGTAGTGGGAACATGGTCAAGCTCCTCAGGACCAAACGCTAGTGCTGCTAACTATTGTAGAATTCGTGAATTATGTCTATATTTTCATAAAAAGAAACCTAGGTGTAATCTAAAACCTTTTTTCGGTGGGTTCAAGTAGCCTGTAGTTACAGTTCATATTTAGAACAAATTACTTTACTATTTCCCTAGGACTGCTTGCTCATGCTTTCTTGAGAAAGTTTTTTTCGGGAAACTTCCATATTCTGGTGTTTGAAAACTTCGAAACTAAAAATTTCACATCATTGCTTTTATAATAACTTGTTAGGTTGTACTGATATCTTCTAAATTTTATCAGGTGCTCTCTTGATATGACTGGCATTTTTGTGATATTTTTATAGAATAGGTTCACCAGTTACTTTTCAGTAACTACAGTGATGTTACCAAATATCATTTGACAAGTAAAATATATTGATGACATTTTTTGAAAAAGACGTAAGCGCCATTTAGCAAACTTTATAGGAAACAGATGAAACTATTTTTCCCAAATAATGATATATTTGTTTTCAATTTTATTCTTTATTGTATACAGTAGGAGTTTATTAAGTTGGCAGAATCTTTAAATTAAAATATATTTTTAAGCCTTATAGCACTGCTTAAGGCCAGAGTGATGACTGAGAGTCATTAGTATTAGGCACTTACATCATTAATAGTCAATTTTTAGTCCATTTCAAATTTTATGTTTGTTATATCGTGGGTGGGAATCGATAAGAGGTGGTATCTCATAAATAATCGAGACCTAAATTTTGAATTTTTGGCGCTGTCTTTTTCAAAAAATGACGTCTATATGTATAGGTTATTGAAACATTTATTTTACTGATGAATTATAAAACTAGAAGCATTTATAATAAACGGTATTAAAGGAGTGTTATTCTGGAGGCCAAAATTCCAGCATGTCCTGAAATATTGTTTCAAAAGTACTTGTATATTCATTCTCCAATGAATATATAAATAAAATGGCTGTATTTAGTTTCAATTTCATATTGTTGAACCACATAGCTGAGAATTTTCCTGAGACTTTCTTAAAATTTCTTTTTGAACACCTTCATTTGTCGATTGTACTCAAAATTTCTTCTTATATCTCAGTTTTTATGTGTCCTTCACTACTGCATACTTCTTCGTGCAGAATACCTTTTGATATTAAAAATGTTCGGGCAATTCTTTCATCTTATAATTTTTCAAATAGCTCAAACTATATCATTTTTCTGACTTATGGTTATATTTATGTATAAACATGTGGTCTCTGAATCTCACATTAATAATTACTAACGATCACTATGGTCACTTAAAAGTAACTGCTGGTGTACATATTCTATAAAGACTCCATTTGTCTGATAGTACTGTATGCAATGAATTTATTATGTTTTATTTTTATCTGTTGACAATAGGCATATTCTTAGTAATGTGATATGCTACATGTTTTTTTATTTTACGGTTTAACATCCTTTCCTATCCTATTATGGCAAACAGGACAAATTATCCTACAGATTACCAACCTATTCTAACCAGAGTGAAAAGGTCGTGATTCATTAAATGGAGCCGCCACATAATAAATTCCAACTCGCCCAGCACCATACCAGTCTCGAGGTTGCTAAATAAAGTACGCCACCTTAGATTAAGGTGCCTTTATCACTCACAGCCTCTAATGCAATATGTTAGAGCTATTTAAATTTAAATGTTATTGGACATCTCTTGTTCAAATATTCAGATTTTCCAGATTCAACACTGATATTTGAATTCAGATAGCAAATAAATGATTTGGTTCATGCTAGAATGGCATCGGTCCATTTTTATAAACTTGTGGAATAACAAAAAAAATCTGTCTGTTGTTTATACCTTTATAGCATGATACCCCGGTTCTTATTTAGTGTTTTTACTAACAAGGAATAGTGGCATGAGTTCCTTATAGTATGGAGAGATAGCCGGACCTCCTTGACTTCAAAACTATTGAAATCTCAATTTTTATATAAATGGACTAATGCCCTTCTAGTATGAACAAATTCAAATATAAATACAAAATCCATATTTCACTTATACATTTTTTACTTACAGCTACTGTTTTAAGTGTTAGTTGAAAAGGTTATCCTATTATTTCTCTTTAAAAAAAAAAATGTTATTTAGATGAACAATTTGAATATTAAATCCAGATCTCACTTATTAATTTGTTGAATAAAAACAGCTGTTCTCATTGTTGTAATTGAAAAGGTTATACTAATAGCACCAAAAAAAAAAGTTAATCACTGAGTAATGTTGCTTTAAAAAGTGTTTTATTCAAGTTATTAAATTTTAAGAGAATAAAGTATAGTTTGATTGTCTACATATAAAAATGATTATGGCAAAGTTTTAGTTTAGTAGCTCTAATTAGGCGGTGGCACCTGAACTGACTTATCATCAGATCTGTTGTTATATTTCGATGTTTATATTTTATTATGTGGCTTTTAAGGAGGGGAAATGTTCTTTTCAGCTGTAATCCATACCATATTCACTTAGGAATAAATATCGAAACAAATGCAATTTTTATGTTTCCTACCGATAATAATCACAATCCCTTCTATTTTTTCAGTTTATTAAGCATGGTAACTACAAATTACAATAATTTTGAAGCTAGAAATTCAATTAATAAAATAAGTGATGAAGTTAGAACAATGAAAACCAAGTTAATAATGAAAAGCACTAAAATGATCAAGACAAAAGAAAAATAATGAATGAAATTTGTTTGAAAAATACATTCGATGTATTTTTATTGAGTTGTGTGAAATAGAGAAGTTCTTAAGCTTTTAGTTAACTTAAGTTATTATACATGTTTGTTTAACTTCTTATAGTAATTCTTACTAGTAACTAGTATTCTTGCATTTTATCTGATCTCTGTACACACAATTATATAATTCGTTTTTATTCAATTAAACTTTCATCTATCGAAGCTTGGAGCCATATAGAAGACAAATTCTCTTATTCTATACTTATTCTTAGCTGTCATTGCACTGTGAATACCATTAAATCTGTTTGGTTAAGTTTGAAAGACAGAATGGGGGAGATGTGGGTTTTTCGCGAAAGTTTAGGGGAAATGGAAAACTAAGTTTGGAAGATATTTAATTATTGAAACAGCAGTCTGTAAATCCTTATGAGAGTTTTAGTGTGTTGCGTGTGGTTCCCACCTTCATATTGGAGCTACTAAATTAAAGCTTTACCATAATTACATTTACATAATTGATATTAGACTGAAAATTTAGTTTTTGTCCATGATACTATTATTTGTCAATACTCTATGTCAATGCCAAAAGTAAATATTACATAGCTTAATGATATAAATAAATTGATAAGATAAATAATAGCTATAAGTCTTAGGTACCCCAAAGATTCGTTGCTGATGCCACTAACAATCATTCCTCACTTACCCCCTTCACTAAACCTCATCAAAGCCCAAATCTTACACAGTCCTATCTATAACCCAATCTTCTCCTTGGGTGTTCACCCGTCGGCTAAACACTGATTAGGTTTTTAGGAATTCATTCATTTTCTAGCATAGCAACTTTACACGCCCATTTCAACCATCACAATGTTCTTCCATTTTCTCTTCTTCTTCTTCTTCTTCGGGTGTATGTCATGCCATACTGCACTTTAATTTTTGAGTACTTTGAGGCATTTTTCCTTTTAACGTCAAAGACCATGTTTCACACCTGTAAAAAGCAGTAGAAAGAATACTAGTCTTGTAAATTCTAATTTTTATTTTTTTGGACAGTAAGTGATAAAATAAATAATTTCACTTAATTTTATTTTTTCTTGTATTATAATATTAAAATTGTATACTTACATAATAATTCTCAAATTCATATTCTTAAATCGGATTTTGAAATCTGGATTTTTTAATTTGATTTTGAAGCCATGATTTATAAATTTGGATTCATGAATTCAGTATTCATAAATTTTAAATTACAACTGTGAAAATCTTATAATTTAGAAATCTGGTGAGTGGGAAATTGCGAATCCATTTTCCTCTCTGGTATTTTTAGGTGCATTAGTTACTTATGATAAAACTGTAGAGACCACCTACCTTCACTTTAAAGTAAACCATGGTTTCTATAGTGTAGTACTGCTTACCATTCTTTATTGGTATTGAAACAATATATTACAGATGATTGAAAGTTATGATCATTATCTTTTATAATTAAAATTTCAAATATAAATAAATGTTTCAGACTGTTGATATCGGAACTCCCGAACGAGTAGAGTTTGAGAATTTATCCGATTGTGTGGAGGTTGAAGAAGATGAATGGTCTGACAGAAACTTCTTACCTTCAGCCACTGATACTGAAGCATCCCAAGATAGGTAAGTTAATAGACAACTAAGGTATTTTTTTTTTATTCTCTTAATATTACAGAACAAAATACGAGCCCTTCTTGTTTAACTAAAATCCGTAATTATTTCCCTACAAATAAAGAACAGAAATCTCTCCCTCTCCCTCTCCATCTCCATCTCCATCTCCCTCTCCTTCTCCCTCTCCTTCTCCCTCTCCCTCCCTCCCTCCTTCCTACCCCTCAGTTTTGGTATCACTCTCTTTTTTTCCTGTGAATTGGCTTGTGTGAGCAGTATTTTTGGTATTTCACCATCCTCCTGTGGTATACCCTGGTTATATACTCAATTAATATTTATAATAATATAATGCATATTATTTATATAATATAACGCATATCTTAAATGCCCCAGTTGGGTCTGGGATCTAGAATTGCAGTGGATTCCATCCAACATCATCTATATCTGTTACTTTCTTCGTTTTTGGTGCCGTGAAGGCCTTGACATTCCTACTCTAGATAAAAAAAAAAAAACTACTCTGGTTAGTGCTGGGTGGCAAACTCTAGGTAGCCATCAGACATTAGCAAAAAGGCCCAAAAGGCACATTTACTAAACTAATTCTTCCCCCCAATACCACTACCAGTTGTAAAGTTTAAGTTACCTTTTAAAAATTAAGATTACAGTTGATATATTCACTGTTGTTAATTAATACCAATGCATTTTTATATTTATATTCACACATACACATATTTATTTTCGTTGTGCATAGGACATAAGTTTTCCTTTTACATCAGTTTAGAATAGGAGTATTATTTAATATAAGAATTATTAGTAATTGTTAACTTTTCTTCTAGTTCAAGTTCTAGCTCAAGTGAAGGGTATGCTGAAGCTGAAGACGGTGGTCTTGATCCTGAGGAAACATTACGACTAGCTCATGACTGGACTAGGCGCTATGCCTCTTCACATTATTCCAACTCTGAAGGTTATTTATTCTAAATGTGCTTTATGTTTGAAACAGAGGTTGAAAATAACAATTATTTTATAAATTAAGAGATTTGGTAAAGTTATAGGACATTTAAACTGGATGGCTTAGCCATAATAATTTTTTTTTATAATTCTGTGTTCCATAAGCTGGGGGATGGGAATTATTTTAGATTGATTTTTTTAGTTCAGCCATAATTCATTCAGAAGGAAGGTTAACTATAATGTGACGACATGCTCAATAGAAGAAACACCAAATAAAAGTCATTCCATTACCAATAAATAAAAAATACTTTTATTTTTTAGATCAAAAATATTGCTCTGTTAGAAATAGCTATCGAGCTTTATTTTTATTTACTAACCCCTTAATCCCTATTTTTTTTATTTATTAACCTTGGTACTTAATGAAAGTATTGTTTTATTTTGTATTTATTTTGAGATAGAGTTATCTCACAATTCGAATATTAAGACACGATCATAAACACTGCCGGTCAAAAGTTTAAGACCACCTGTTATATTAACTAATATGATTTAATCATGCAAAAACCTAAATTGCACTTAAGGTAGGTACACTATCAGTACAGTATACTTTATAGTAACTAATATTAACAATTAATAGTATTAATCAGTTGTAAGAAAAACTATAAAACATAAATAAAAAGAACCTAATATTGATAATTACAACGTTCTAATAATTCTTGAGAATAAACAATCTGTTTGTTTATCTGGAGTTTTATTTTCATTCAGGCACATTTATTTTCATTGGGACGTGTCTGTGTAAAATCACTTCTATGACCTGTTAATAAGAAGAAGAGGTATCAGTGGGCTCTGGCTCATAAGGATTTAAGACTGGAAGACTGAGAAAAAGTACTTTAGACCGATCAAAGTTCCAGGTGTTTGGATCTAATCATCAGATTATGGTTCCTCACACACCATTGATAAAATTTATTTCTCAGAGTATAATTCCAACTGTAAAGCATGAGGGAGGCTCAGTCCTTGCTTGGGGTGTATCTCAGGTTTTAAAGTAGGAGATCTTGTACATATTACGAGAATACTCAACAAAGAGGTCTATAAAAACATTTTGAAAGTCGATGCACTTCGTTTTGGACTTCATTTGATCAATTCTGATTTTATTAGGCAGCAGGATAATGATCCAAAACATTCATCTAAATTTTTTTGAGGATGTTCACAACAAAAAGAAGATTAAGGCATTTTGAAAAATATGACTTTGTCAGCTTAGTTTCTGGACATATATATGATCGAACTGCTTTGGAAAGAGCTTGATAGGAAGGTCTGGGATCACGCTCCAACTTCACTAAATAACATTTGGGAGCTTCTGAAAAGTTCTTGGAATAATATTCCATTTGACAAGTTAGGCAATCTCATTAATGGAGTGCTATGTGGGGTTAAAGCCGTCTTAAAAGGTAAGGAAGGATATTTTGATGAACAATTTTTTAGTTCATGTTATTGTTCTTCTAAAATTGCATTATTTTATGTACGTTTGTTGTATTGTGTCATTTGAAAAAAAATTGAGTTTAGTTTCATTTATTCCAAAATGTACCCAATTTTTAAAAAAAATTGAGGTGATCCTAAACTTTTGATTAGCAGTATACGTATCATATAATATATTAATATAGTATATCATTTGTCATCTTTTTCCTAAATTTTACGAACAACAATATATTGTTGCTGCACTAGAACGATTGTCTAAAAAAAAAAAATTAATGCCATGTTTAATTTTTATAAGTCCGTCCTGACGAATGAAAACAAATTTATATAAGAAGCTAAAGACACAATTCATTACTTTTTCAAAAAAATAATTATCTGTTTCAACCTCTGGTTTAGAAATATTATTTTTAATACAAATAGATGATGACATTAATTTAGATTATATTATATATTATTTCAGATGAAACGACTGATTCTGATACTGAAGAGGAGGCTAAAAAGGACACAAGTCCTCGTCAACACATTTCTGACTCCGGATCTGAAACAGAGGTGAAAAGCTCTTGTTGCTGTTTGTAAATTGTTCAAGAAAGCAGATATCTAACAAACATTAAGCAGGTGGTCAGGTCTTTCCATAGGTTAAATTCAAACACTTTTATATCGACTTGAGGTATTTATATTGAATGTAGCTTCAATCAAAAACAATGTGACTTTTTGAATTTTTTTTAAAACTAACTTGTAACATTAAAGAGGTACTTTCTTTTTCTAAAAAAATGCTATTATTAACACTGTGTAAAACCATACCACTTGCTAACGATAACAAAGTGTATTATTTTTTAACATTTTTTTAATTTTTGCCATTGATTTTATTGGCTTAGAAATTTTTTTGTTTTTTTGAGTTATTCAAAAATGAGTTATTTTACACCATTGTCAAATGAAAACATTAATTAATTTCACTAACTATTTTTTTTGTCCCTGTTTATTAATTTCAATTGTGGTCCGTCTTTATTACTACTTGCTACAATTTACGTTATGATGAAGGACATATTTTCAATGATTTGTCTTATGAAAAATTTATGAATCAGCTCGCTGGATGACTCAACTTCACGAACCCATTTTTTCATTACAATATAAATTCGGTATTATTTCATTCAGAATGAAAATTAGTTTTTAAGCACATTATGGCTGTAGTGTTGATACTATGTATGAGGAAGGGCAACAATAAATATTAGTAACCTAGCTTTATTTCGCTCATTCTACCACCCATCTATGCAAAATGTATAACTACATGCACCGACTACAATGTGCTAAGTAGTCATAAGTTTGTATTTGAAATGCCCTAGGCCACACAGTCATTGCTTTATTGTCACGATTTATTAATTATTGTTTTATCTAGCATTTGTATATCCATAAAAATGACTGCTTTATCTTATATCTACAACATTTTTGTTTTACAGTGGTGATAAAATGAAAACTAAATTTTTTTTTTTTTTTTATTACTTTAGATATTTTAATAAGAAGTGTGAGTGTGATATCTGTTTTGATAAAAATTTTACTTGCTTATTAAACCTTTTGTACTTCAGCATTGCATTACAACTACCTATCCAAGTCAACTCTCCTGCATGGTTATCTCTGTTTTTACTTTGCCATTATGAATTTTCTATTTGTAAAAAGTAAAAAAAAAAAAATGTGTTAATATTTAAAAGTATTTCAAATTTCACTTTCATCATTTGGAAAAGTATTTGCTTACTTTTTATTTGTCAGCATTAATAATTTTTGTCTTTTCTAACTATTTTTGTGTACAAAATATAGTTGTTGTATATTTGAATTGTGGAGCATACATGAACGATCCTGAACACAGAGTACTGATACAAGTGGAAGTATTTAACACCTTAAGTCTGCTGTTCAACTTAGCCAGAGCCACAGTATCAAACAGTAATAAGAGAATATCTTGAAACTTAATGAGACTCAGATAAGATACGTGATACTGATTACACGTGTCATCAGTTTAGCAACTGTAGTAGTCACGAATATAAAAAGTACTTTTACTTTTCACATAAGATACTTTACAGTTTATACGACCATATGGTGCTCTAATAAAACCTTTTGTTATACAGTTGTAAGCTTTGATCTTGAACAGAAAGTCCGTGTCGAATAGTTTTCTGTACCTCCTCTACAAGCAGTCAAATTCTGTTAAACTACAACTAGTTTAATCATAGAATTATCAAACAATAAATTTATAAATTGTGAAAATATTCTTTTCATTTTAAACATTCGTGTCAATGAAGATCAAATCAATTTTCTGGTCAAAGTGTTGTATCTTTTATTTGAAAATTTGACAACAGCATTTTTATTTTTGTTCATACAGCATTTTTATTTGTATTGTAATAAATCTTCTCTTATATTTTGGCTGTTAAATTTAAATGCATTTTATGATTTAGGTGCCTTCAGAAGATGAATATAGCAGTAGTAGTTCCGAAGATGAAAATTCAGCAACAGAAATATCTACAGATTCTGAATTTGAACATGATGGCACAACTCATACTATTCCTGACATTGTGATTAGTGAAACTGTTCAGGTGAATATAAATATGATGAAATCCAGCACGTTTAAAAAATTAAAATGTTTAACGACAGTTTTCTCATATAGTTTAATATATCTTTTCTATTTAAAATGATTAGTAATTTTTTTTTTTTTTGTGAATAAAGTTGCGTTTTGAATATTAACATTTAGTATGTTTTTTTGTTTTTCTTGTTATCTATGAATGTCTTATTTATTTAAACATAATATTTGTTCCTAGGTTCGCAAAGGGTTAATTGAAGCACCTAGACAAGTGCAGCTCATTTCAAGGCAGGTTAATGGAAAAATTACGCCTCACAGTGGCGATTTGAGGCTGGAACTGAAAAGAATCGATGAACCTAAGCCAACAACTCCCAACAATAATATAAATAACAATGACAGACCTAGACCCTTTATTAATCCTAACAGAGGCGATTACTTCCTCAACAGAACCCAGTCGACTGAAGGAATAGCATCAAAGATTTCTCTTGAGCTGAAAAAGAAATATCTTCTTGGACCATCTGGTATGCCCGGAAACATCAGAAAGTCAGGATCAGCCATAACTTTAGACACAAAATTCAAATCCTTAATTGATCAAATATCTGAACAGCAAAAATTGTTGAATGCAGCTCCAGTCCCAAGTCCTACAATGCAGGCTTTTCTTCAAGGAGCTGACAAATTAAAAACTTCACCTGTCTTGTTAGAAAAGAAAATTTTACCATTAAAAGATTTCAAGCATATATGTAGTCTAGGAAGCAAAGAAGATAAAAAGGATGAAGAGAAAGAAGTTAAAGAAGAAAAGAAAGAAGAAGAAGAGGTGAGATCAAGAAGTCCAGTCCATGAAACAAGTATTGTTGTGCCAGAATTCCCAAGAACTGAGCAAAAAGAGATTGAAAGTGATTCGTTATCATCAGATATGAGTTCTTCTGAGGAAGAAGATTCTGTGGAAAGTGAAGGAGAAGGAAATCCTGTATCGCCTCCAAAACTGGAAATTCACAATTCTCGTGGAGAATTGATGGAAGAAGAAATACAGCTTGATTCACTTAATATTCCTGATGTTTGCCAGGCAGAACCAAAGAGACAAGAACTTAGAGATAAACTTGATCTTGTACCTTCTACTGAAACTGGGTTTGCCAAAGTTATAACAGTGCCTTCAAATGAAACTAATGGTCAGGTCCTAAAACAAGTTTCTACTCCAGCAGAATTATTTGTTACAAAAGAGGAAGTGCATAGTGATGCAAGCAGTCCTCCTTCACCTTCATTGAAAGATGATGTTACTTTAGGGTTGACAGAAACCGAGTTGTCTGATTGGGCTAGAGATGAGGATGGTGTTGTTTCAGAGACCTTTGATGATCTTGAATATAATATTAACCCTCAAACTATTTCGTACAAAAAGCATCTGACACCAAGAAACAGAAGAAATGCTCGGGGTACAGCCCCAAAAATTGCACGAACCGAAGAATTTGATGATGAGTTTACGCATGTATGTGGCAAAGACAAGCCTACCAATCTCCATAATGTTGAAAATTTAGAATTTATGGATACTGCTGATGAAAGTAGTGATGAAGATTCAGGAGCTATTAATAAGATATTAAATCGTGGTTACATACAGCTTGTAAATCCAGAAGATGATGAGTTGCCTACTCCTGTTGTTGAAGCTGTTAACTACTGTTTAGAGACCAAGGCTGAAAGTAAAGAAGATCTCGATTCTAGAATAGGAGAATCTACAGACACAACAACGACTTCTGAGCCAACTACAATTAAAGATAGCCCCATCGAACCACCAGCTCAAGTAGTTGAATGTGATAGTCAAGACAAAACTAATCAGGAATATGAAATATATGTTCAGAAAATACAGGGTAAAATTTCTCCTTTTGGAAATGTCAGGAACTCTATTGATGTCAGAAAATCAAGAAAAGCAAACAAAAGATCTCCTCCTGATAGTTTAGAATCAGTAGGTGCTGTTGAGGCTCCTGCAATCACAACCATCGAAGAAGTGATTCCCAAACAGATCTCTATGCCAGTTAAAGATGAGCCCTCTCCAACACCTCAGTCTCAGCCACTAACACCCAAGTTGGGTTTAAATTCTCCTACTACTCATAGAAAGCTAGAGCAATTGAATCAAGAGAGAGTTAAACAGAAAGATCTTATTCATGAAATGGTTATGAATAGGTTGATAGCACAAGGTAAATCTCCTACAGAAAGAAAGCAGAGGAGGTCGATTCGAACTGTTCTTAGGTCTGGTGACACACCGCCAGCTCCGGTTCCAAAGGAAAGACCGAAATCTGAAATGTTTGTCACACCAGCTGCTCCACCACCTGTCAGGGAGCGAGCCTTTACTGTTACCACTGCTAGGCGCTTAGCAGCTAAAACCAGTATCATTGCTTCATCACTGCCTGATATACATAAAGCTTGTAGTACTCCAGGACTGCCCAGTGAACTCACAGTACCAAATCTCAGAGGAATGAGGGAACAAGCTCGGGCCAAGTTTAAAATGATGAGTGATGAAGAACTCGGCCTCAGTCCAGAAGATAAAATTAAAAAGTTCAAACTTAAAATCCAAAAACACCTTCATGAAGCTAAACTTCCTTCTCCAACTCAAGTTAGTACTTTTTAATTTCTTATTTACATTAATGGTTAAGGTTCTTAAAATCGAGTTAAATAGTAGAACTTAATTTTAACAATGTGTCATCTTTCATTTTATTTATTTGATGATTCACCATTAATTAATTTTAAAAGTTGTTAAGACTGCATTGCCAAAACTTGGTGATTTTCAATATTTATTTAAAGGCCATTATGTCAATTTGTAAAAAAAGACAGATTTTCTGAAGTTTCTCCTTTTTTGGGGAAGGGTGAGGGGGAAGAGGTCATCGCCTGATTACCGAAGACCTATTTGTGAAATAGCCAATTTTTTTTTTTTCATTTTTAAATAACTGCATTTATATTTAGTAAGTATTAATTTTCTTAGAACTATGATTATTAAGTGATTGCCATCAGAAAATAATTAATTGGCGTATTATTGGCCTATGACCCATTATCTCTTCTATATTAAGGTTTTGCCTATGATATTTAATTTGCAATCTTTATAAGCAATTTTTTATTGTGTATTTGCTAAAAGTGTATTTATATATTTAAATTTTTGCTAAGGTTTTGTTAACATAAAAATAATTTTGAAAGTTTAGTCGTGATCTTAAATTTTATTTTTTGTCTATACAATTTTTTTTTTTTTTTTTTTTATGAAAACCAAGTTAATGATATCTTCTAGATTTAAGCTGTGTATGAACCTTCATTTATTCATACCAGAATTTTTTAAAACTAATTTTTATGGCCATTTAAATCAAGGCTATTACTTTCAGAACATCTAATATATTACCAGGATTTTAACTAAGAGAAGTTATTTCAAATAATTAGAACAATTACGATATTTATTGATGGTTTTAATTGTTTGTATCATTAAAAAATTTCTGAGGTAAATTATTCTTTAATTTCTTCTGATCCAATATTTTTAATGGATTATAATTTGTCAATGAATAGATTTAAAAATTTGTTTTGTTTTTACTCAAGCTTAAATCACTGCAATTATTTTACTTCTAAAAAGTAAATCGTTTTTTCTTATAGGTTTGAACCTTTACTCCTCAACATTAATAATAAAACAAAAACATAATTTTGTTAAATTTGTTCTCCAACAATTTATTTTTCTTTTTAGTGTGAAAAAAGTGAAATAAACAAGAAGAGTAAAGAAGATAGGAAAAAGAGTATTATTCAAGCTGTCTCTGATTTTTTTCTTAAAAAATCACCTACTCCGCCAAAAACTCCTTCTAGTCATTCACCCACCAAGTCTGTCCCAACTGTTTCTTCTAAGAAAGTAAGTTGCTTCAAGTGATTTTCAAAATTATTTTAAAATATATCAAAAACATTTTTTAAAAAATGTATGATTAATTTATCAAGATGTTATGTATATTGTAAATGAAGTGATTAAAATTTATTATACAGGTTTTATTTATTTATTTATAAAATTTACTTTTTATTCCTTGTGTTAACAATTTTTTATATGTAATGTTTTGTGATGTGGTAATTTTTGTTTCTAACACAACAAATTTATACTTTATGGTAAAATATACAATAAAATCCTGAAAGCTTATATGTTAAATTGTCTGTAGTGATTTTAAAACAATTTGATATGGATTTGATTCGTAACTATTCAGAAAGCTTTTGGGAGGGATGCTAAACAAAAATCCATAGCACTATTTGTAACAATGCAAAATATTTAACTAACAACTTTCATTTTTAATATGTTTTAGGCGAGTCTTAAACACTTTTAATAGAACTGTGGAATTTTTTAAGTTTAGTTACCTCCTAACTAATGTCAAAACTGTGTTTAACATAGTCTACCATAAAAATGATTTGTTTTACAATATTTTAAAAATGTGGGTTGACTGAGCTATGTAGGAACATGCTTACTGCTTTGTTATCTGTTCATTATACAATTTGTTGTAATTTATGAAAAATGAGTTTATTGGTATAACCAGACCAGTGGTACTCAATTTATATAGGATCTCAATGATAAAACATGTGTGGGGAGGAGCATAGGAATGGGGTCCACAAAGATGTATAAACAAACAGAGTAATTTATATAGCCCAGAACTATTGTCCTATAAGGTTATCCTATTCTTAGTGATTGTTAAAGTTGTTATAGTTTTAGATATATCGCATCTGTTGGTGCTTTTGCATCCTCTCTTTTCTCTTTCATGGTTAAATATTCTTAATTGCTTTTCTACATAAATGAGAATATGTATATTTTAATTTTTTATCAGTTTTACAGTTTTATGATATTGGTACAAATAAGGAAATAAAAAAAATAAACAAATTTTACTTGAACCCTTAATCTTCCGTCAAAAGCAGTAGATCAATTTGGC
Source organism: Rhaphigaster nebulosa (assembly GCA_948150685.1). Classification (NCBI taxonomy): domain Eukaryota; kingdom Metazoa; phylum Arthropoda; class Insecta; order Hemiptera; family Pentatomidae; genus Rhaphigaster; species Rhaphigaster nebulosa. The sequence goes on from OX411306.1 coordinate 126,439,095, forward strand.
ATCTAAGAATTGCATTTACTTTCTATAGCTGAAATGGGTGCCCCTGTTCCCCCATTTCCCTCTTTCCCACTTTCACCTCCATGAAGTAAAAGTACATCAGCATCCAAAGTTCCTTGATGCTATCTATGTAGTTTTCTCAATCTTTATTGTAGTAGTCACCTGGCCAAGCAGCTAATCAAGAAATTGTGAACATTGAATGGTGAAAATTGAACCAAGTGGCTGCTAGGCTAGAGTACTTATAAGCCACTGCAGACTTGAAATACATTTAAAGATTTGTGCAGTAGTTGGTAATGAAACCTTTCATTTATGTGGACAGACACTGGAGACCTCCCTACACTACATTAAGGATTGTGACTGCACTATGTATCACTAAGTCTATTGAGTTCAGATAGAATCCTGGAGCATAAGGTTTCCTCCATTAAATGGTCGTCCCTTTTGGATTTCATTAGGAAAGTCAGTCGCACACATAGTTCTTAAATTACTTGTAATTTTCTTTAGTCACCAGCTCAGAGAAATCGCTCTCTGCCAGAACTTAGAGACCTGTTTTTATCACCAGTTTGGCCCTCAGTGCCTCATAGACCAGTGTAGACTACGATGACATGCTCAGCGATCTCTGGTACTCCATACCTGGGGCATAAGGGATTGATGCTCTATCCATTCTCAGCGTGCTTTGCTCAGAAATCTCTATGCCCAGTGAATAGCTGGGAAGCCCAGTTATCTGATACAACCCATGTCACTGCTAATCGCGAACTGACGGTGAGAAAATATTTCCTCAGTGTAGCACCCTTGATGATCATCACTGCCGGATTTATTCATTATGGGTGTGATCCCAAATAATGCTCTTCCATCTGCTATGTTTCTGGCAAACTGCTTTTCTAAGGCAGGTGGGGGTTCCAGAAACCACATTTACTCAATTTAATGATCTAATTTAATCTCTATTTACATCGGTTCCAGAAGGGAGCCAATCAATCAAACCATATCTTAACATAAAAGGCTTGAGACCGCAGACCCCCTGCTATGGTCAATAGCTTGGGATATTATAAATACCATTGAAGAACCTTTCCAAGGGTGTCGTGTTCACCATTTCACTTAATTAACTAGATGATGGCATGCAGGGTAAATAGAATGGTAGATTTTGTTACAGATCTTACTCTATTTACGTTATGTTATTAATTGAACTATTGGTTTACTAATTTCTAATCTAAATTACTCTCGTAAAAATCTACGGACTGTAACATATGTATTTGAGAATACTGGGAGAACTCTTGCTTATTTAAAATATTATCCGGATGCCACATAATATTATACATTGATGTACACAATGAATCAAAGGACTAGCACTTATCTTATAGTTGCTGGGGCTCAATGGTCTAGGTTTCTTTCTCCTGTAGTGGCCTCTAGCTTGTACTTCGTCTCTCGATGGACTGCTCCACTGTTCCCTCTGCGAACCTCCGTCTCCTGGCTTCTCCCAAGAACTATATCACTCTTTCACTTTCTCCCCAGAACTCCCTCTATTTCTCCTTTCTCGGTCTCTTATACTATTTTCCCCTACTCCTTCTTGAAAAGATGAATTTTGTCCCCACTCTCCTTTTGGGACATCTTATTGGCAGACGCTATAAGAATATTTGAAAAGGACTTCGAAGATGTTTGATCTCCTTTCTCTATTTTCCCTATTTTCTGTAACCTTGGGCAGCAGATTTTATTACACCATGTCGACCTGGCCTATCTGTAGTTTTATGGTGCTCTTACTTTCGCTTATTTTAAGTGGCCTATTGGCGGTCTTGAACTGCAACCCCCTCCCCCCTCCCCGAGAGTTGGTAGCCGAGCCTTCCCGCATCATCTGGTGTCTGAACCTGATCTGCAAGAGGAGGTCAAGAGTTACTCCTTCTGCTAGGACTTGTGCCACCTCTTGAGACACTGGCCTGTAAGCTCTGGTGACTCGCAGCAGAGTCCTCCACTGAATCATCACCATCTTGCTCTTCTGCCGGTAAGAGAAATTCTGGTTCCAGTCTGAGGACGCATACCTCAGGATACCCACAATTACACCTTTATAGTTGGTCATAGAGACAAGGTATCTGAGGCCCTAAAAGACACCCCCAAAACGACTTAGTCCATTAAGGGTTGTGGTCACCCTTCTACATTGAAATTTTGGCCTATCCTAATTCCTAAGTAGATCACCACCTCACACAGACGTATCCTTGTTCCTTGAATGAGCATAGTAATATGGTGAGCCCTGTCAGTCCTGCCCCTCAGAAGGATGACCTGAGTTTTAGCAACTGCCATCCTCAAATTCTTTCTCTCGCATCATGCTTATAAGCTGGCTCACTGTTCAGCTTCTTCTTTCAATCTGGCTCTGCTGTTCGAAGCCACCACAGCGGTTAGATCATCCACAAAAGTGGTGCTCTTCTTTAAGCACTCCCAGCAAGTTGTGAAAGACTAGATTCCACAGGGCAGGGGCTAAGAACAGAGCCCTATAGACAGCCTCTTTCCATTGTATTTTCTATTTTATAAAAGTTACCTCGCAGCCGTAGGTAGTGTATCTGAAGATAACTTCTCAACAGGGCGTACAAGTTGCTGGGAGCCTCGTACTTCTGCAACTCCTGGAGCACGCGTGGCTACCAATGGCTATCGAAGGCGGAGGTGATGTCAAACAAGAATAGCATGACATACTTCTCCGCCCTCTCTTTAACGTCATAGCACACTCTCAATAGGGCATCTGCGGTTCCTCTACCTTTGCCACATCCTTACTGCCATGGATGACTCATTCTTGGGAAGGCCGTTGACTTGTAGCCAGAAGTCGAAAATCAGAAGGTCCGATACAAAGAAATAATAGGTTTGCATTGATTATTTTGGGGTTGGCAAAAACAACCAATTGGCTTATTTGCTGATACCATTCCCAGAGCCAGTACCATTTGATACTACAGTTGCAATGCTGTGAATTGATAAGTTTACTATATTTGATTTGACAATATTTATATTTTATGTGATATTAAAGTTAGTTAAATATGACGGAAGGTAAAAGAACATTAGCAGCTTTCCATTTGATGATGTTTAAACATCAATGTAGTCAAGTGACTTTCTATTCTTTAGGAACCTGGTTTAAATCCATCCCTGGTTTGCTACACTAAATTTTCTCTGGACAGAAAATTGTAGGGCTTTGTCAGGATAGTTTAATAAATATTTCCTGGTTCTTATGAACCCTTATAATCACCCAAACATTAGTTCGAGGATAAATTAGATGGTTATAAAGAAGATGGTTGTGGCTACCCTGTGTCAATATGACATTTGTCCTAGTAGTAAAAGGTATAATATACAAAGTAATATTCGTATAAACGTATAAACAAAAAAACAGTTTTTGGGTATCAATATTTTTTATTTACTAAAAATTCTAGCAATGCTTTCTAGAACCATTCTCTTTTTGTGTATAATTATTTTTTTCTTCTCAATGAACTTAGTTTTGTAAATGGTGGTTAACTAGGTTAGTAGAGGGGCAAAGCGCTGTAAAGTACTTTTTGGTATAATCTTGGTATAATTATTAGCAGATTCATCCATTCTATTCTGAACTGCTGAATTTCTGTATAGAAAGATATATTTCAAAGTTATGAGTTTGATCATTTATTTTAAAATTATACATTAATATTTCTTTTCTTTAATTCAATTTAATGTTTGTTTATAATTTTCAATTTTAGCAAAATTAGTGAAAATTTTTTATAAGTAGACCTTAATTTTAATTAATCAATCCGTAGAAAGTAGACTTGCGTTAAAAACTTTATCGCCAGAGCGTTTTGATTGGAGATACTTTTATGGTTGTATTTCGGTCATTGTCATATCTCCTTAACTTAGGTGTGTGCGATGGGAAGAACTATATAATGCCTTTTTTTTTTTTTAAATCCCGGTGTTATTCCAGGACTGCTGTGTACCGATATTCTCTTTTGTATCGACCCACTGAATAAGGCTTTTAGATCGGAATTCAATGAAATTTCCTTTTTTCTCAAATGACAACCCTTCTATTTATTATAGTTACAGCCATATAACTATTTATATAGTTAGATCCAAATGTTTACTTTCCCTAATTGGGTTACTGTAGTTCATCTTTTCCAGAATATTTATAAGAAAAGTGACGATAACAATTTAATTTTTTTTTTTTTAATTCTCTGTATCATGTTTTGTAGCTCTAATGACTTAGCTAGTGAACTGCTTTAATAATGAATATTATCAATATCTTATTATAATTATTGTTATGGAATATTATCAAAACACTTATTATTTTTCCTTTATCTTTATAAATGGCTGAATTATGGGCTTATAAAATCTCTAATTGACCACCATTTTGAAATGAAAAGATGGAGGGTAATGTCAAGTTCTGAGGAATATCCTGGGGTGACTAGTGACTTTTTTGCAAAATTTCAAGAAAATTTGTCTTGGAGAAAAGTTGAAGATGGATGGATTTATTTTCATTCGATATTTGGATTCTATGCATCTTGAAACATAAAACCTCTAATTTTGAGGAGGGGGAGGTAGGAAGGGGTTAAAAAAAATTTGTTGGCCAATTACAAAGGTTCATAATTGAAAATAATTAACCGAAACATACATGTGCAAATAATTTTAAAAATTCATCTTTACTACAATTAACACAGAAAAGCATTTCTGGCAGTCCTAAAACTCTTACTAAACAGGTAATTAGTTTTACTCTCAAAAGTTTTGTCAACTCATACTTTAATCTGGAATTGCATGATGAGTGAGCTCCCATCACAATTATTAGCCCAAAGAACGTAGGATTGGTTTTTGTTGTAACTTTTCATTTATGTCTCTAAAGATGACAAAAAAAAAGAAGCTTACTCCAGAAGATAACATAATAGCTGTCTTTACAAACCTTACATAAAACATAATCTTTGATGTGACAATTTCACCACTATGAAGGCTAAATTTGAAAATGTTTACAACTATAAACTTGCAAAAAAATATTGATTGTATTAATAAAAAAACTGTTATTGCATAAGTTGTGATCATTAACCAAGTCATTCCTTCTCATCGTTTTCATCCTCGTCATCATTTACATCCATTTTCTGGATGCTTTGTTCTTTGGAACTCTCGATTTCAGGATGATCTACTATAATATCTTGTAGGACTTAGTACATCTGAGGTTCTGAGAATCATTATGTAACAATTTTATATTCAACAATTCTGAAACCATGCTCATTTAAATTGAGCTCAGGAATAGATGGAACATTGGTGTTTTCTGTTCAAATCAAACAGATGTTCGATATATATTGGATCCTTATTTTGTTCTCAATGAATCTATGAAAAGGGAGGGTTTACAGATGCTTGTTTAATTTTAGTCCTTTGGCTGCAGGTTTCTTGTAAGCTCTCCCAATAATGTTGAGCCTTGCTAACTTGACAGAATCGCAGTTGTTGATTCCATATATCAGTTGAACTTTTCTACTATTTCCTGATTCTGAGGAGAAAAGTTTTTATTGTTTACAGTTAAAATTCGATATTTCTTCTCAAAATTTTCTTATTTTTCGTTTTCCATAAAATGATGCTGTGTTGTCGCACCAGGTAAAACAATGAAAGGATGATAGAGCATTACACATTGCTGCCTCTCCATGTATGATGCAGAATATTAATACATAAATTGTACTGTAAACTGAAGTAGCTTTAAGTCAATCACGATTTCAAATTTGAACTTTTTACTTATTGTTATCGTTTGGTTTGGTTTCAGATTTTAGTTTGTCTGTATCAAAAGACAGTAACTATATGAGCCCACTTAAAAAGTTCAAATTTGAAATCCTGATTGACACATCTCTCCTACTGATGAAGCCCCTTTTTACAGCATTGAAGAACTTTCCAGCAGACAGAATTCTTTCTCTGATCTTAGCATTGATAAGTCCATTTGCTATTAAGTGTACTTCTAGGAATTTAAATTTATTCTCCTGCTCTATTTTTTTTTTCATTTAAATGAACTATGCGTTGTTATGTTTATAGTTCAACAAATACAATTGAAACACTTTTATTAACGTTTATATACAATTAGTAATGTAAAAATATATGTAGAATAATCGGATAAGAACATATGTTAACAAAGAGGTTATATATTGATATAACATTGAACAGTCCTCCCCACATTAATCAGAAAAGTCAATGATAGGATATTCTGTTGGGTGGTCTTCTCACCCTGGTCGATCTTCTTAGTTCTAATTCTGGAGGTGGCGCTTCTTGAGATGGCTCAATCAGCGGCTCCTCTGCAGTTGATCCTGAGCGAGGCAAAACAAGATCTTGGCTCGATCTGGCTCCTTTTTCTTCTTCCCTTCCCTGGCAGTTTCGTTCTTCAGTATTCCCAAATATAATCGGTCATCCTAGTCTTCTCTCTTGATCTGAAGGCTTCACTCTTCACTCTGCTATCACTTGGGTTGAACGCATCTGGTCCACATTACGTCGTTCATATCTGGAGGACTGTTCCAAGTCCATGAGGTGAAGCGTCTGTACTAAGTAAAAGTGGAAGATTAGGATCAAACGGTGTGAGAACTTGTTCACTTGCGATTTTGTCCTTAGTCTTTGAGAAGGCCAATTCATATTCCTTTCTCCACATGAATTTATAATTTATATGTAAAAGTTGATTAAGAGGGTACAAGATATTTGCTAAGTCAGGAATAAATTTATTGTAATAGTTGGCTAGACCGAGGAAGGTTCTTAGTTGGGGCACATCTTTAGGTTGAGGTGCTTCTAAAATCGCCCTTACCTAGTTAGGGTCTTTGTGTAGTTCATTTTTGTCTATGATGTGTCCCAGATACTTAATTGATTTCTTGAAAAATTTACACTTTCGGCAGTTTAACACAATATTACACACCCTCAACTTGTCAAAAATTGCCTTTAACCGTGACAAGATTTCTTCGTAGGTACTTCCTTGTACCTTTATGTCATCATAGAAACAGGATACACCGTCTAATCCTGCGAGGGCTTGATCTATTGCTTTTTGCCAAGTACTAGGTGCCACTTTAATGCCGAACATAAGTCTATTGACTTTAAATATACCTAACTGTGTACTTATGGCTTGAAGTCTCGAGCTTTCCTCGTTCATGGTTACATGTTGATAGGCTTGACGTACATCAAAAGTACAGAAATACCTACCTCCACTCATGCTGGCAAATATGTCTTCTATCTTGGGCACTGGATAATTGTTTTTATTGAAAACTAGTTTCAAATGTTATACATTCATCTTCAGTTCTAAAAACACAAAAATTCAAAAATAAGCAATTTAAAATACAGTTTGGTATTAATACACATGTTAAATTAAATAGAATATAAATTAGTATTGTAAAACATTTATGAATTATTGAAAGTAGATTATATCAAACAGAAAAAGGTTATAATCTACTTAAACCTTAGTGAGTATCAACATGTAATTGGTCTTTTGTCTTAATTAAATTCATTATTCATAAATGTTTTATGATACCAATTTATATTACATTTAATTTAATATGTATAATAATACCAAACTGTATTTTAAATTGCTTATTTTTGAATTTTTGTGTGTTTTTAGAACTGAAGATAAATGTATAACATTTGAAACTAGTTATGAATAAAAACAAAATTATAGACGTGTAGAATAATTTATCAATCCCTAATTAGATTGATCCTTCTATACTATCATGCGTACGTCAACTAATTAGTCTTAGATTTCGATAGCGAAGGTGAAATCTTCTCATTCAATGTCTGCTTTACTTCAAAGCTATATTGATTCCTCCCAATTGTCAATTTCATTTTGTACAGCTTTATAAAGTACTTTCTTATCTGCTAGGTATGCATCTTCATTTGGGCCGTGGTCTATAATTAAATTTAACTGTCCTTCTTCTTCCTCCAGGGCCTTTGTCTTAAGGCTGTTATTAATGGGATTTCAGGATATCATTTTCTCCTTCCATCTGTGGTGCAAAATACAACCAACTCTATCCGCTGCTCTCCCCCATGCAGCCACTTCTGAAAATAATAGGATGTCCTCAATCATTATTTCACCTTGGGCTTTACATTTTGTTTCTGTAGTAACATGGTCTGGTTTTCCTACTTCCCGAGACAGTAACTCTTCATAATGTTGTCCTTAAATTGCAGGGAGAAATCCTTTCTTCTTTTTCTGTGCTTCGGGCTAGCAACTGCAGTGTCTAGATACTATAGCATTCTGAGTGCAATATATTATTGATATTTAACAGGATAATTTGTGTTACATGTGCTCTATATATTATTTCACTTATAAATCCTTTATGTCAATCTCTATCTACCTCCACTCATCCCTATAATCCTCAAACGCACCAAGATCTTTTAAATAATAAATTTCCAGGTTAATAGCTCAAGATTTCTTACAAAATGTCCTATTACATTTTAGCTAAAATTATGATAGCATAATCCATCATTTTTATGACACCCTATTAATTTAATTTAATATAATAATTGCATGTGAATCATTCAAGTTTGCTAATAATTCTAAGAATATAAATTAAGCTGTTTTAAAGTTGATTTTTTGGACAAAACAGAGGAAAAATGAATTATCAATTAATTATGTGTGATGAAAAATTCTATTACCAACCAATCCATTTAATCATTAGTTCAATATAGTGGTATATTTATTTATCAATTTTTTGTATGTTCTAGGATAAAGATGCTCCTCCTATTCCGCCACCTCCTGCGTCTTATAATCCTAGTCAAGGTAAACGAAAACACAATTTAAGTTTTATAAATATGGTATTGTAGAAATAAATTCACACTTGATAATGCAATGTTAAGATACATATTTATAGCAATTTTTATTCATTTTCACAGTAGTTGCATAATTTACTAGTTAAACTTCCACTACATATACATGTGCAGACATAAACATTCAAATGCTAATGCTTTATATCCATCAATCTCATAATATGGCTAATTGCTAATGAAAGACTATTTTAATTTTTTTTTTGCTTATTATTATTATTTTTATTTATAATTTTTTTTTTTATGCTTCTCACAGCTTTGAAGTACAAATTACTATGTACATAATTTGAGCTTTATTGTTTATTAAAAAACAAAAAAAAAAACAGAATCATAGTACTATTCTTTCATACTCAATTCATTGCTGAATGTTAATTATGCTAGTGGGTGTTAGTGTGATGAGCCAGTGGTATATGGTGTTAGTTGTAGATGATAGCCAATCGGAAGAGGAGACACAATCTTGCACCTTTGCGGGAATGGATTCACTTCAAAGAAAGAGCAAACAAAACAGGAGACAAGTTAGACAAGCTCAAAGTAAAAGGTAAAAAAAAGAATTTGTTTAATTTATTTATTCATAGTATTTTTAATGCTAATTTAAGAAAAAAACAAATTCTGTTGTAAATTCCTGGTTCCAGCTTCTTCTTTTCTCCTCAACTATTCATACCTAGTATATACTAAGCATACTTAATATTCTAATCATAAAAAGTTAACATTTTTAGGTTTTACAGAGTTTTTAAAATGGTCATATCTCGCTTTCCCTTGAAGTTTTTATCTTTGAAGTTCCATTCCTTGCCTTATAAAGTTTTTTTAATTGAATAATTTACCATGAATGATTATGCCCTTTACCATTAAACTAAAATATATCAGCTTCTTTGTCTATTGTAGCTTCAAAATTTAAGTATCGGAAATAAAATAATTTCAATAAAACTTAAGAAGTTTTCTTTAAAAAAAAAAAAAAAAAAATTATTTTAAAAAGTATATTTTTTATAAGGAATCAATTTTAGCATTACGTAACTTGTAAAAATTTTGAAGTTGATAATATATTGTCTTAACAACAATTTAAGGGATTGTTGATTACAAAAACCAGACTAGTCAAAAGTTGTGATTTTTTATTTAGTGCTCCCATCTGAAACTTGTTTTTTTAAATTGTAGGTGGCTCTCACCGAAACCCAGACGAGTTTAGTTAGAAGTTACAATCGTTATATAAAAATTCTTGCCATGATTTTCTTTTTTTTTTTTTATTTCATCATAATCACAATTTTAAACTTTTCTGGTTTTTATAATCAACCTGTTAACATTCTGTCAACTGTTTTTGTTGAGATATTAGTTTTATCCTGTCCATGGCAATTTATTTACTTGGTTTCTTTTCTTCCCATGTCAATCATTACAGCCATTATGAGAAACAATTTAAATTTTATCCTAAAAATGTCTAAAATATCTTAATTTTTAACTCACCATCTCAGTATCCCACTCTGATTTTTCTGCGTTTTGCAGTTCTCTAGCTTCTAGAGGTGGAGGTTTCACTTAATACCTACAAAAATCTGAACATAGTTTGATCAACAAATCAAATAAAATTAGAAAAATAACAGGTTTATCATACTAACAGTTTTAATATACCTTGTTTTCTAAATGATTGAATCTCTAATAACATTTTAATACTGTTTATAATTAATCATTAAATTCTTATTGAATCATAAATAAAGATTTGATCTTTGAAACTTACAAAATCCCAACTGGGAAGTTATTTTTTCACCTTAGTTATCGTATGTGTTTAAGTAAAATGTTTATTGCTCAATGTTAAAATGGCTATGAAATGTGATTAATTTCTGTGGGTAATGTTGCTAAAATATTATGTAAAAGAGAGAACACTCATGTTTATCACCTATCCTACATCGTAGCAATGTTCTTGATCTGTTTAGAGTCAGATCAAAATAGGCATTAACATACCATAACTTTGCAAATTATTCTATTAAAGATTATTATATTACTCTGTTAAAATAATTATTTGATTTCTTATTATAGTATGCTACATTGATTTTTTTTTAATTCTTAAATAATATTATTAATTATTTAGTTATTAAAGTTATATTAGAATCTTAGATTTGATTTTTTTTTCTCATGTAGGCTTCGTATGGCACAAGAGGTTCAGAGGGAGCTTGAAGAGCTGGAAGTGAAACAAAAAGAGCTGGAGGCCAAGGGGGTTGCTGTCGAAAAGGCTCTTAGGGGTGAAGAAACAGGTAAATAGTAAACATTTTGTTTCATTAAATCGCTTCTTTAGGATTAGTTGTTTTCGTTTTTATAAACTTTTTTGGTATGTTGACAACTGTGTCATGTAAAATTTAGAATATTCCAGAATGGATATTTTTGATGTAAAATTAAATTTAAGCTGCCAAAATTTTCTTGCTATGGCCTGGATAAAGGAAAATTTAATTTTAATTCTAGTCTTAACGCATTTATTACTATTATTATTTTATATTTTTTGTTCAATGTATGTCGGGATGGACGACATCGGTATTTTTATAATCTGTTTTTTATTTCCTTACTAAAAAACTTCACAAGTAAGCAGCAATGGAGGAGAGATTAAAATGGACGCAATGTTTTATTGTTAATAATAATAAAAGTACAGATTAAATTATTTTTTGTTATTTTTCCATTATGGGTAAGCCAGGATATTTCCTACCAACTAAATACTTTGATATGTATCGAAACAAAGATTATAGTAATGGATTTTTATTAAGTAAGAAGCAATTTTAAGCCCTTGTGAACTTTAAATATAAAACAGCTAAGTCAAATATAAAAAAAAATAAATTGGCTACATTTTTATGTTAAATAAATGGTAACTTTTTTTTTTTTCAAATTGTCAAAAGTTCATGTAAAAGTATAACTTATTTTTAAAGTATATATACTATATATATATATATATATATATATATATATATATATATATATATATATATATATATATATATATATATATATGTTATATATACTTTTTAAAGTATATATCTTATTTTTAAATTATTCTTGAAGGGAAAGACTTATAATGTGAAATATTTTTCTATCAAGTCATATACAGAAGTTGTTTCTCAACTGACTGATTCAGTTTATATTATTTCTATAATTTTTAAATGTTAATTGATGCTATTCAGGTGTGAGTGGAAGTGAAAGCGAGCTACTTGGTGAATGGCTTAGACTGATGCGGGAAAGGAGTGAGGCACGGAGTAAAGAAAAACAGCTTGTAATAAGGGGCCAAGAAATAGAGCTGGAGCACAGGCATGCCAGGCTCCAAGCGCAGCTTTCTGAACTTATGGCTGCTTCTCCTGGTTAGTATGAGTTGTTTATAAAAGTTTTTGTAGAAATTAATTGCTCAACTATCTAGTCTTATTTGAGAGTTCATGAAGTATCTTATAATAGCCATATTATAACTCTAAACTTTTCATATTAATAACGAATAATATAAAAATATTGATTTGTGTTGCATTATGCTTCAACTACTTGCTAACTGATGGATGATACATTTTAATCAGATTTTAAAAAACATCACAATGAATTATGATTAAAGAAATTTATTAAGTATCATTCTTTAGTTTTTTATTAACATTTTTTATTTTGTAATTTTAATACTTTTTTTCCTACTGACACTTTATAATTTTGATATTCTCATTTTACCAATAATTACCAAAAAAAGTATCTATGGATGTCTGAAATATGGCAGGAATAGGGAATATTTGTCTTCAGGAATATGGCAGTCCAAGGGAGAACTCATGCAACTCATTCCTCTGCTATCTCAACAGTTACTTGTTAATTATTATAATTATTGTCAATTATATAATTTCTCCTAAGTTGAAAGTAATATTTTTATTTTTTCCTTATCCTGTGATTTTATTTACAAATGTTTCACATTTACTACAAGATATCATCTTGTAATATAAGTATATATTTGTAAATAAAATTGGAGGGCAAGAAAAAACCCGTTAGTTTCAACTTACTGCCGTGTGAGCTCATCCTCAATCTTCCATATTCTTGTAGACGAGCTATTAATAATATATAATATATATATATATATATATATATATATATATATATATATATATATATATATTATAAATTAATAGAAAAAAATTCAAATAAAAATAATAGAAAACAAGAATAGTGCAAGTGCAATAAGTAAATAAATAATCCGAAATGTTCTAAATAGATAAACTAATAATTGTATAGCAACATCTTAAACCTATATTAAGAAAAGGATTATCAGCCTCTAATTAAGTATTCCTCCATTCAGACATATTAACCAAATACTTAATAATTGCACAATATGTATGGTAATAATTAACCCTTAAACAGTAACATCTGTCTGATCCACACTCATGGTAATATCCATCCCTGAGACTTATTGTAAGTTTTTTTTTTAACTTATATCATTTTAATGTTCTCATTAGATTGTGGGTTTGTATTTAGGCTATTTTTTATTAGCATACAATGTTCAAACATGTTTATGATCTGTACATAATTTTATTTAATTAAGTTCAATGAAATGAAATCTATAAAATATTATAGTGAAATATAATATTATGTAGTCAAATTTTTGAACGATAAAGAATGGAATAAAACAAAAAATGAACAAATGACAAATATGTGCATGATTCAAAATTAATTATAACATCAGGCAAATTTAGAAATTTAGTAAACACATATTACAGATTTTTTTTTGCAATTTGGAGCATCACACTGCACACACTTATTTGCCGTAAGCTTTTTTATGAGGACAGTATCTACAGTTCATTTGTTTTTCTTTTTTTTTTTTTTCTTACAGTTTTGATCTGTAAAGAAAATCGACAAATCACAGTAGGGAATAAGGAATTTCAGATGCATGCACAAAAATAATACTATTATAGCAATATCCATCTGATTGGCGGATATAAATACAAATATTTAGATTAATGTGCGCCTCATGGGCTGATATAAATACAAAAATTTACAGTAATATTAGTCGGACAGACAGAGTAATTACTACATGCCTTTAAAATAGCATCCGTCTCTAATGGGTTAAAAAAATAACTGTAATACATGAATAGAGGAAAAAATTGCTTGTACATATTGGAAAAGAATTTGGTTTATTGTATATGATTGTCAATTCAAGAAGAATTGAACAATTGTACCTTCCTAAAGATGAATGGTTGATATAATTAACTTGGGTATTAATTATAGAATATTTCATTGAATATTAATTATAGTTAATTACTTTATTGATATTCACAGAATGTCTACAATTAATTTAATGATTAGAAATTTTTGGAACATGGTGGTCTATTTTTTAAACTATTAATACAAATAAAACAGAGTAGAAGAGTTGAAATTGTATTAATAAAAATATCCTCACTTATGAGCAGAAGTAGCTTAGTTCCAAAAATTAAATTTTACCGATTAAAAATTAAATTTTTTTCTTCCTTGTATGCAGTAACGGAAGTATTGTAATCGCGAACATTTTCTGTTTTCAGTTTTCTACGGAAATATCCATTTTGACCATCCCTGAATCCTTTTTGACTAGTTTTGTTGTAATGTCTGTACGTACGTTCGTACGTATCTTGCATAACTCAAAAACGGTTAGCCGTAGAAAATTGAAATTTTGTATTTAGGATTGTTGTAAAATCTAGTTGTGAACCTCCTTTTTTGGTCACTACTTGGTCACCGGAAGTGGTACTTTACTTGAAGATCATTGATTTCATAATTGATTTCCATCAAAAATTATATTAAAATATTATGCAAAACTTTTCAAATTTAGTATTTATAATTTATATATTAATTTAAATAACATATTAGATTTTGGTCTAAATTGGAAAACAGGAAGCGGTACTTTACTTGAAGGTCATTATAAACTTTCATCAAAAATGATGTTAAAATATAAAGTAAATCATCTGAAATTTGGTAAATAGGATTTTTATATCTATATAAATAATATACTAGATTTTGGTTAAAATTGGTACCCCGAAAGGGGTACTTTACTTGTAGGCCATAATAAATACATCAAAAATTATATTAAAATTAAATACAGAGGTATATCATTTTGTAATAAAGGTTACAAACGCGATTTTTCCCCCACTCTAATTAAACATTTTTATTACTCGTTTTAAGTTTTAAAGTTGAGTGTAAAATACTTGTTTCCCTCCCCATTTGTGAGCTGAATAAGTCTGCAGCTGGAGAATAAGATATAAGCTAAGCCGGTTCTTCCACTTATAATGTCGAAACCGTCGATTTCCTATACTTTATCTAGTGAATAAATCTCTTGGGAGCTTGTTACCTACTGAAAGAAAACGACATTTATTAACGGAATGAGATCTCCAGAAACAAGAGCTTGTGTGTGTCAATAGATGGATGTCACGACACCTGAGTGTCGTTTTCACTTATTTATTTTCAATCACTTAATTACTTAAGTATTTTCCTATATTTTATGATATATCAATTATTTATATCAGTGTCCCTATATTTAATTGTTTGATTTGAGTTATCATTTTTTTTTTTTTTTTCTAGAAGGGACAAAAACAAATGAAGAAGTTGCTCTAGAAGGTCGCATATTACGTGAAATGCTTGAAATAGTTGAAAGGAGAAACTCTCTGCAAGCGCAACTAGAAGCTGAAAAAGAAAGGTGCCAACCTTCCAATCCAATCACATACATCATCCTAGCAATTGCTATCTATTTCATTGTTCATTTCCTTCTTACACTTTATCAAATGAATAATTCATTTCCCTACACCTAGAACTTTCATTCATTTCCTTTTTTTTCTTTTTTTTTTTTTTTAATAGCATGTCAAAGTGAATTAATGTTTTTGTAGACATTCGGGAAATATTAACTATGGGAAATCTTTAAGCATGCTTGTAATGTGAGGTTTGCTTCTTTACTTCTGTTAAAATTAGTTTAGGATATTGCTTTGAATGTCAACAACAACTATTAGCTGCTTGTATATATAGAATTGCTGCGCATTCCCATTAAGGTATAAATGTGTTACTAAATCGTTTTTATGGTGAATAATTTGAACTATGAGGGCAGCTCTCTCTTTTTCAATATTGCCGCAAACATTCTAGGTCACATTGATTTGTTACTGGCTGCAAGTGCAAATCCACCATTAAAAGTATTAGCTCAGTATTCTTTAGATTTATTTTATTTTTGAAATTAAATAATTATGATTAGCTATATATAAGTCTTAAATTATGTTTCATTGAACGTTCTTCTGTCTAAATACCATTTTTTTTTCTGATTTCTATTCTTTCTGATGATTATTACTTGAGACAAAATATTTTCAATTTCTAGAATTTAATTTACTAACCATTAATACCAATCACTAACATTATTTATTGCTGATTCAGAAATACCAGTCTTACAAATGTTTATACTTTTTTACCCATATAATGTTTTCTAGAATAATCTCCAGAAACCTTGCATAAATTTATGCGAACATTTTTTATTTATTTTTTCTAAGTAGTGTAATCTGTATTTTTTCAAACTTGCTAAGAACATTAGTTTGCTTATATTTTTTCCTGTACCATCGATTTTAAAAATTTTTTTGGTCTAATTTTCATTAAAGTGCCTCCTCCTCTGCATTGCAATAACCGTGAAATGAATATTTTATGATATTGCACATATTTGATATAATTTATTTATGTTCATTTCTCCATTTATTATTATATTTTATTCTTTTATGATCAAATTATATTAATCTTAATATAAAAAGTTTATATAATTTTTTTTAAATATTCAGTGGAACCTCCATTATATGGGATAATGAGGCAGAGAAAAACCCAGAAAATATCCATCGGCATGGATAGTTAAATTATTTATTAAAAGTTTAATATAAAATAAATTTAGAAGAAAAGTGTAGAAAAGATTATTATTTATTATTGTATAATATTAAATATTATTTTATTTATTATAAGAACTGTTCATTAAATTATATTTTATTCACAATGTTATTTATATCTGTGTGTTAATCAAATTAATTAGGTTCTTATATATTTTTATTTGCTGGAAGGATTAGTTAATTTTTTTTTACTTTTGAAGTGTTTCCTGATTTTCATTGTAATTTCCTTTGGGACAATACATTGTTTAACTTCATTCTCCGGTTCTAACGAATTTAGCTTATCTGTCATATCTGATGATTGATTTTGTTATTCCTTTAACAATGAATCTTAGTCTTCTGTTTCGTCTGGCATTCTTCTGCGAAAAGTTAGACGGACAATCCTTATTTCCTATCTAGCAGACTTGCTTTTTTCGTGCCGATTAATTTTTTGAAACCCTCTTAATTTTTTTCTTTTTCCGAATATTTAATAATATCATTTTTATCACCATTAGTTAGTTAGACAAAAATCAGTTGTGTTTTCTTCTCCTGCTTACTGCATTAAATTGTTGTTTAAGAATCTCTATCTCATGAAAGTTTTATAGCAATTAATTTGCTATTGTGTCTTTTATTATTCATTTCTTTAATTAATTCTATTCTTATAACTGCTTTATTGAAATAGTGTATCAATAACTTGATCTATCCTAGCTTTTGGATGGTTCTAATTTGTCAGAAAGACTACTAAATTCTATTCCTTCAAAAAAAAATTATTCAACAATTCTATTTTATTCCATTAAAACGAACATTAAAAGATCTTTTAGTTTTACAAGTTATAGGTTTTACATTATTTAGTACCATAGTTTGGTATTAAATTAAAATCATTGCCTCATATTAAAAGTAATTTTTAATCACTTCAAAAAATTACCATTTGAAAGCTATTGATATTTATTTATGATTAGCTATAGATGATTTTTTTGGAGTTAAAAGTTATAATTATTTTGATTTTAATTAGCTGATGTTTATTTCAATAATAAATAAATTTCAGAAACTAGTCATAAATTAGTCAGATGAAAAATAAAATTATTATTAATCATTTCTTTCTAGACCTTGGATGAAATTTCTTTTGAATTTGACAAAAAATTGCAAATTATATAATTTTTTATGCCTCATTAATAAATTGCTGCTTATTCCCGTAACCGACCATCTATTTAATTGATGAATTACTTGCTGATACCATTTACAAGTATATTATTATTTTTTCATATTTTTAAAATAATTATTCATGGTAGCCTTTTACGCTGTCTAATCATTAATTTTATGTACATGTTACTAACTGTGTCAATAATATTTTCTGAACTCAATAATTAAAAAGCTATTAATTAAAGTGATATTTCAACGTTTCAATGATTACTTTAACCTTGATCAAAATAACTTGTCTTCTCATTCACAACTCTTATGAATATTATTCTTTTTATGTTAACACATAACCCTATTTATAATTTTAAAACTTCAATGTGATTTTATATACTAATGCTTTGCATCATTTTTATACTAATATTTTCCGTTTTCACTTTTGGTTTTTGTGAAATATGCTCACCCACATTCCTTTGCACACCCTACAGAAGATGATGGCACCAAAATGTTATGGCTTAGTTTTTTGCCTTTTTTTTTTTTTGTTCGGTAAGCACTTGTTAAATCACTTGCTTAGAACTGAAGTAATAGTGAAAAATAAATTAATTATATTTTACCAATTGTATTTAAATATGCTAATATTGATAATAAATTTTTCTTCATAAAATAATTTTGAATAACTGTAGCCATTAATGTTTTAAGCATAAATATTTCAAAGACTGTCTATTTGATTTCGCTATCATCATCTTGGTAATAAAAAATTAGTACTAAAGTAACAGTAAATAAGTTACATAATAATGCTTAAGAGCAATTTAAGACTGAATGATAAAAATAAGAATGTTCAGTTTAATAAAATATTCTTATACGTTACCCTGAAATTAAAATATTTTTATTAATAAAATGAAATTAGATGCATAAATTGTTTTGAAAAAATGAAAGTTAGTGAAAGGCTTAAGCAAGGAAACTTGAAAATGAATTAGCTCTTATATCAAGTCTCATTCACATTTTCTAAATAAATATTTCTTCAAGAAAAAATTGTATTGGGGAATCCAAGTCAATATTTATTGTACCCTTTTTGCAATCATTTATTTTAAGAATGGACAGCAGCAAATAGCTGGCATATTTTAGTTATTATTCTCTTATAGTAACAGAATATAAAAACATAAAATTTTCATCAAGCAACTGGTAGTGGTCAAGAAGAAATTATCATTTTCAGATTTTTGTTTTAACAATTTTAATTGTTGTTTTTTTTTTTTTTAATTACTTTTTATTTAGTTCTTTTTTTTTTTTTTGTCTGGATTTAAATACATACAAACAAAATTAAACTTTGATTTGGACTATATTTATGATTTTGAATAAAACAAAATTTTAGATGGGTACCAACAATTTTTAGCTTATTTTTGGTATCAGATTTATTAATTTTTTTCATAATATTTGCTTAGTATTAATTTTTTTTTTCATTGATATCGATTTTAAATTAACTGCTTTTTAAAACTACAACTTATGTCTGGTTTTGTTTTTATAGCTTGTTTGTGCTATTCAAATAAAAAAAGTTCTCAATAAAATTATAATAAATATTAATAATTTAGATTGTTTTTGTAATTGTGTTTTTTAACATTCCTAAACTCATAAACTTTTTTCATCTATATTATATAAATAATGACCATTGATTGAATAAAAAAAAATTTGATTTAAGAATTCTTCGTTAATCGATATTCCACTGTTATGCAAAATGCTTTTATATTTACAACCTTAACTATTGGCAAGCCACTAGTTTTCATGATTTGGTCTGAGTTTGGATTCCCAAATAAAACTGCATGCGATGGTCCTTCTTCTGTCAGGTTTTTTGATAAATTTAATGATGTTCTCATTTCACATGATTTTTTGTTATGGACTATTTCAGAAAAATCTAAGGAAAAAACTAGTTGATTTTCATATTACCATATCTTTATTCTGAGATCTTAATTAGAGGGCTATTTAAAAAAACAAGTTTTAAAAAGATGCCTGGAGGGAAATAGGTCCTGGATAATTCCATTTCCTCTTTTTCTTAAGTCATTCTTCTTTCTCTGTATCATTATAGTCTCTGTATCATATATAGTCATGGCTGCATCATAGCTGAGAATCGTACAATTTTTCTCATATGAAAACATGCTTAGTTAGAAACTTACAAATAATTGCGGATGATATGCGGTTGGTTCCTTTAATTCCCTTAGATTACAGAAAGTTAGTTGTAAAAATAACTTCAACAAACGGTTTTGTTTGCAAATGTATTCGCAACTTAATAGATGCTATATTAAATTTATTGTAACCACATTTACTTAATATAATTTTTCTTATTTATCCAATTTTCTTTTAGGTATTGTGAAGAAGAAAAAGATTTAGAAGCTCAGATGCTAGCCAAAGGTATTCAGTTCCAACAGCCTAAGCAGTAATGCATCACATAAGAAAGTAGAAATTACTAGAAATTATATAGCTTTAACCTTGTTACCTCTTAAGGTGTTATTTTTCTAGTGCAATCGCCTGCCTGAATAATGAAATGAGTAGATATATATATTAATAAAACAAAATAATTCATAAAAATTATATAAAAATATATATTTTATCACAATTTGACTGATAATAAGCAATCTTCTGTAGTTGTAAATGTATTTATTATGTTGATATACATAAATATTTATAATTGAAAGCACCCTAACGTCGTTATTCGTTTTATAAGTATTTTAATTTTTTTCTAACTACCAGAAATATGAATTTGATTTGTTTGCTCATCGAGTAGACTTTTAAATATTGTTTTAAATTAATGTTTAAGATTTTCTGCTTAAAATTAATTGGTTCCATTATAAGCTACTAACATGAACTGATCTTTGATCTCTTATTTAACGATGTAATTTTGGTTTTTCTTATCTTGAAATTGGTGCTTAAAACTGTTGACAACCAATTAAATTGTGTATTATAGTGTAGATGAAATATTTGTTTTTACGTTGTGCCCTGTGATAGTCCCACGACAACATCAATTATTTTTTATATATTAACCTTAATCCTTCCTATTTTTTGTAAGAATTGTTTTATTAAAGCTATGTTTAACTCTGTGACACATAGTATTGTAATTATTGTACATAGAAATTATGAATATTTGATAAGCAGGGGATTATTTTATTGTTCATTATTGAGAGAAATAAATATGCTTTTTACATTTTTTTTATTGAGATTTTTTACCTTAATTATTTTGAGAGTGGACATTAAAAAATAAAAATTATTATGATAATAATATTATTTAAGGAAGTATTAAATTTTTTTTGTGATATTAATATGATATTAAACTTGTGATATAATACCAGACAAAATGTAACTGTATGTAATAACTTATGAATACCTCAGTATGAAAAAAAATTTATATATTGACTTTATATGAATGGCCTTGAGGATCAATGTAATGACCAACAAAATATGTATTCTAATAAAGAAAGAAGATCATGATGATGAGTTAGAGAGCCTCGAAACGTTGGAGAATAAATTAATATAAAATTAACGTTGAAGGAAGAGTGTTTCACAAGAATAATAATATAATATTTTACTCATACTATTTCACTGCCACTCGAATAGGAAACACTTTTTCTTGTTTACTAAGAAGTATTTTCTTTTATTTTTAAATGCACAAGTATGATTAATTTTTGTTCTACTACAAATCAAAAATTATGTATTTACTTTTATAAACTTAATTTTTATTACCATCTCATGCGTAAGCTACATTTAAACTTTAATAAATCAATTTATTTATATTAAAACATATTATAATAATCATAAAATAATATTATTAGTCAATATTTGAATAATCCACAGAAAATTAGACTAGGCTCCGTTTTTGTTCCAGACCTAATCTTTTTTTTTTTTTTTCATTATATTATATTTGTCACAAAAATGTCACATATTTTATGATTAATCATTTGAAGAAGTTATAACAATGCATTTGGGTGTTTACCAATGAAAGGGTGGTCCGGGGAAACAAATAAGCTCGACTTTCTTTAGATGGTCAGCTGCATGGTTGTTTATTATTACAGTTTGTCATGTCCATCTGGTAAACGTGTGTTAATGTTTAAAACCGGAACATTAAAATCATAGTTTTTAATTTCTTAAAATATTTTATAAGAATAACTAATTACAAGTCCCTGAATAAACAAGTTAATTAGAATGGAGTTGGCTCTTGCATAACCACATTTTTTTTATATAGATTCTTCTTGGTACCACCCTCTCAGGAAGTCAGCAGTTAAGGATATCAATAAAGATTTTAATAATAAATTTTCTTTTTAATTATTTTTTCGAGTAATTTATGAACTTTCTTACTTTATAATGTTGAACATAAATACGCTTGGATGTGGTGCTAACAAATTTGCTTTTGTTATATGGGTGATTCCGCAAAAATCGTCAAATTCTCATTCTAAGCTGCTTTTAAGCCTTCTACTTGGTATTTTTTGTATGAGAAAAAGACTTTTAAGAAGTACCCTCTTTGTTCTATAATCCGCATTACAAGAAATAATTACTTTCTCAATCAGTAATTAAACATCAAAAACCTCTCTGGCTGTTCCACTTCATGATTTGACCACTTCAACAGTTTTTTTGGTATTCTCCAAGAATTCTCAAGTTCGATGAAAGTATATATTCCCTAGAAATTTCCTCAGGCGTCATCCCTGATCGTATCAGCATAAATTACAGCACACTAAAGCTATCTCCATGGGTTTAGTCTGTCCTCCTAGGGCCTTTTCTAACCCCCATCCAAAAAACAAAAAAAGGAAAATTTTCCTGTCTCCACCTGTGTAGCAAAAAAACTGCTGGATTCCACTAAACAAGGCTGACTATCTTGTCCAGTAGTTTTGTTGAAAGTAATAAAATGAAAAATCTGATTCTGTTTTAATTCCATTTCTCTCTCTTGACTTTCATTCATTATTCAGTATTGGTAAGTGTTATTTTATAACTTTTATCACCAAGTTAATGCTTTGTGTGGAAAAAAATAGATCCTCAGGTCACCATGTTTCTTCTAATTGTTGTCTGATGATCAATCAAGTTTTTATTGGAATTTCTCTCTCCCTTGGCTTTCTCTCCTCTGGTCTCTCTTGAAAGTTGAGAAACCAAGAGAGAGAGAGTTTCGGTCAAAGAGAGAGACAATTTTTAATTTATTTATTATCCTAATTTCTGTGACTTATTTTCACTAACGAGGGAAACCCATGGTTGGTGGGTCGTCGATTTCAACCAGATTTTTCTTCTTGTGATTCTGCATTGAAAAACAATGAAATTTAAAATTTTCAACTACAGTCAAGGCCTATCCTTCAAGATAACTACTCCTCATTGCGCTCCGTTTAATTTAATCAATAGTGCCGCTAAAATCATCTAATTTTCAAGTTCCGGTCATCTCTTGAGACCAAGTCACAGAAACCAAGTGAATTCTGACAAAGTTTGATAATCAGATTCTCAGTGAATAACAAGATAAATACAATTAATTATTGTTAAATTCACTTGAAATAATTCAGAAAGAAAATTTGTTAATGTATTTTATTTTATTGTTACAAAGAAGTAAAATAGTAGGTATCTAATTACATAGGGTTAATTAAATTAAATTATATAAATAAATATTTTCAACTCAAATCTTGGAAATTTGACGATAAATGGAAAGGCCAAACCAAAAGGCACCGGAAAGATTGGGCAAAACAAGTCCCTTTTCGGCAGCATTGAAGAAATGTGCCAACAAAAGATTAGAAAGTAATAACGATGTATTTGAGGCTATTAATTTATTGAATATCTCTGAAGGTTGTTTGAGGATATATGAAGAATTTTAATCATAGAGTAGTATTTTTTCTCTCCCCGGGCAACGCCTTTCCTGGAACTATGTTTTACTAAAAAAAAGAATATCTGATAAATCAGACATAAGTGAGCGTTGCCACTTCGTTCACCTCATTTGGAAGGTAATACTAAAGAATAAGTAAAACAAAATTAGAAAAATAAACAAAAAAATTCATTGAACCACTCAGATCAAATTTTATTTATTATTTTTTTTTTTTATGGGATCTATGTTAAATTAGTAACTTTTAACATAAACTATAATACTATCAATGTTGTTATATACATTGCCACACAATATGATTAATAATTTTGATAACAGTAATAAATAAAAATCGAAATACCTATCTGATAATAATAATTTATAAGTATGGATATTAACTAGATAATTTGAAATATACTGTTCGTATTCTGATTAACTATTGGTAAGAATCTGAAGGCTACTGTACTATTAATAGTTAAAAGAAAAACTAAAAACGTAGTGTGATTAGATCTATAAATCAATGTATTATCAAGGAATACCTTTCAGCAACTAAGATGGATGAGTTTAATATTTTATTAAAGGAAAAGAATTGACATATTAATTTTTTAAGTATGATACAGAAAGTATAGTCATTTGTCAAACAATTTTTTTTTTTTTTCAAAATTCTCTTAATTTACACATTTTATGGTCCCCTGAGTCTAGAAAATGATTCATTTTTTAATATTCTTTTGTAGGTATTGCCCTTTTTCTAAAAACGGCAACTTCCTGCGGTCTGTTAAAGTATTGAACCATTTCGGATAAAAATAGTTTCACAAAAAGTCTTTCCACAGGAGAAATCAGCAGTCAATCCTATGTATAATGTATAGTCCATTGTATAATAATGCTTGAGATAAATCAAAACCGATCTTTAGCAACTTTTGTTTTCATATTTAGATGAACTAAAATATTTTTTATGTTATAGAAATTTTTTAAGTTATAGAAATAAGCTGTAACACAATTCAAATATGAATTGACTATTGGCTCGCAATATGCCCATGGTTTATTTTTTAATTTTACAACTTATTTTTCAGAGTCAGTGCATATGGTTTTAAAAGTTCATAATAATATTGTCCTTGCCTTGGAAAATATCAATGACTCTTGTCAGTGGCCTTGAACATTCAAGTAGTTTCTGAATATAGTCAAAGTCATTCTCTTTCAGAGATTTTTAAATATTAAATTCTTTTGTCAAAGCTTTTGTTCTGTTTATCTGACCGAGAGAGTCAAATAATGAATTCCAGCTGGCCTATCCTGGTCTACTGAGGGTATATCATAAAACTATTTTTGTTCAATCTTTTCACTAGATTTTGGTCATTGAGATGCTTTCCATCAAACATTGCATTCGTCTATTACATTTTTGTGGAATTTATTAAGTTTTGAATTAGATTCTAATGTTCGCTTCAACTCAGCTGAGTGTGTGTGGGCACTGCATCTTATATGGCTTGGCAAAGTTATACTCTGTAAAGAAGACATTTCATCTTCATTCCCATCATCATCTAAATTACCTTTTTCACCATCCAATTCAGAACAAACACTTCCTTTGTGTTCTAATGTGCCTTCTTCTTCATCAAATGTGCTTTTTATTCTTTCAAAATTTTAAAGGCTTTGCTAAAAGTAATTCCGTTATCAATAAGAGTGTAAATAAATTTCTCATTGCTTATTCCGTATTCCGAATTTATATTGTTAATTATTTCAGACATTTTATCAAAATAATGAATTCCTCTCAAACGCCGGCAAGTAAGAGCTACAGTTTTCCGCTGAAGATCTTCATTGGGCCAATGAGCTGTGGCCAACGTAGTATAAGTATGTTGAATACGTACAAAATAAAGAAGCTGCCTTTATTGGATGGCCATATATCGGTCATAGTGCAAATAAACGAAGATGATTTTAATTTTTTCGTCATAGCCTTGGCATGGTTGTTGAATAGCTGGTCAATTTCACACCCAAAATTCATCTAGAAATCACAGTCTTATTGAAACTTTGAAAAATGTCTTTTTTGAAAAAATAATTCTCAACAGGCAATGGTACCCAAGGAATGTATGATAAAATTTACTAGTTTTTTATTCAATTCATTTTTTTCTGGTACCACCGAAACTAGTGTTGCGTCTTAAATCTTTCTTTTCTTTTTTATGAAATTTACATTCATGGACAGCTTCTGGGCTATAACACCGCTTTAAATGTGAAATGAAATTTGAGGTGGAATTTTTATGGCCTTTGATCACCACAATTTTCGAGCTCACATAAAATGCACAGTGCATTGACGTTTGAGCTAAAGGAATCACTCTTATTGCTAATCATTTAAAAAAAAAACTTGCAATTTAAAATTGAAGGCCCAACAGACTCGTCTATGGTGTCGGAATCGTAGCGTAATGTTGAAGGTCCACGGCCTTTGTTAATATCTAGGGTCGAAAGTCCAGAGCTATCACGGCTGTTGCTGTCGTATTCCACATCCATATTCTAGCTGCACACAAACTCAAAATAAATAGTTAAAACCGGCACGGATTTAACAGCACTTAATCAATGAAACAGAACAAGTGACTGTGTGGACGCTGCTTGACAAAATACCTAACCATATGTTCCCATCATATGGAAAAATAAAACCAATTATTCTATTAAAAAAAAAATATATTCAGAGGAAAAAACTAAGGTAAAAGTTCCGAAGAGCTACTGGAGGGCGTTTACAGGTTACAGGTCGGCTAATGTTTTTGGTACGGTCTTTACATCGAAAACCACGGCTTCCCGAAGTAAGGTTAGTCTTCGAGGTCGAAATTAAGGAGACCGTGGTGGCAAAGAGTGTTTAGGTGTCACCTTAACAACCCAGAGACTGCTACGGCACCGATTCGAATCCGGCCTGGGCAGGTTGAAGTTTATTTCGTAGCGGCCTCGGGTAATCTCCATCTTCCCACTTTGGTTAGAATAGGTTGGTAACCTATAGGATAAACCGTCTTGTTTGCCGTTATCCTATTAATACCGAAAAGGACGTTTAACCCCAATAAAAAAGATATATATGCCGAAATCCAATCACTCCATTATTTATTATAATTTATCTGTATTAACAATTTATTATAGCATTTTGGATGTTTCTTGTAATAATTTATTGAAGTCATAAGTTATAAATGATATTGACTCAATTTAGTATTTCAAATTAATTGAAGTTGTAAACTTTTATTGTTATTTATAATGTTAAGGAATATTTATTTAAATATCAAATAATTATCAAACGAATCCTTCTAGCGAAGTACTGCTACTTTATCAGAATATCCTTTTAACTATTTTAAATTTAAATTACAACTTCAATTCATTAAATAATTTAGAGAGAATACTTTTTCTTGTTTTTAAAATTTTCTATTAATATGAAATTCGTTATGTTCTTTTTAAGACGAATTGTGACTATAAGGAAAACATCTTCTAAAATGTTAATTACGTTAACAATGTCAACAGGTTTATTAAAGCTTCGATAAACATCGTATATTGTGAATCTAAATGCTTTTTCTGGAAATTTTAAGCTCTAACGTTAATTAAAAAACAAAATATTTTCCTTATTATTCAATAACTCCAGACTTCATTCTTACTGGGGGATCTACAGGTGGTACATAATTTATCATAATGCATAATTAATATTCTGCTTTGAAATTGTATAGAATAATATTATAACAAATGGTTAATATTTAAATAAATAATTAAATTTAATATATTTCAGTTGATGTTTAACTATTATTTAGATTCATACCTGTCCTTGACCAACTTTTTCGTATCTGGAAGGATAAAAATCACTTGTCGAAGACAGACACATCCACCTGCACTGATAAGATCACATTGCATTCGTATTTTTAACAACCAATAGATGAGCGGTTACGTTTTCATTCCATTCGCATTTAGCACTGACTAGTTGAGCTTATTATAAATGTGCGTTTGTTTATCACGCATAGCAATGGCTCTATTCAAGTCTATCCCCATCCATCATATTCTAGCGTTATCTCGATGATGGTCGAAAAATAATTACAAGATTTTGTCTACAAGGTTGCGGAATTCGAGCAGAATAAGCTATCTGACAATGGAAGGGAGGAAATGTATCAAACATTTTTTTTGGATAAATTATTTTTATGTTATCTTCAGACTTTGAATTAAATAGAGCATTCTTTTACAACCGTGGTAAATCAAACTTTGTTATTGAATATGTGACTGGTGTTAGGAAAAACCCGATAACTAAAATTTTTTTGGGGAAGAGTTATAATGTTTTCAAGCCTCACCCTAATTTATATCGACAGAAGAAATTCATGATAACTAATTCTTTGCCTTAAAAAAAAACCAGTAAAAAAACATTATTTCTAAAATTCAATTTCTTGCAAATGATAAGAATACTAACTGTTATTTTCATTTCAAAATTTTGAAATACTCTCTTGAAAAATCCTATTTCTCAAGCTTTTCGAGAAAAAAAAAACGAGTCATATAATTAATAGTTAGTTTCTTTGAAGGATTTTTAATTTATTTTAAAGATGAGATTACCTTTCATTGGTAACCATTGTATTGAGATAAAATAATAAATATCTGATGTGGACCACACATGACTTCCTTGTACGCCTATTAAACTATAAATCGCTGACTCAAAAAGTAATCGTGAATTTGGTTACTAGTTTCCGAAGATTGCAGTATCTCAAAAACGATACTCGGCGTCGCGACATCCATCTATTGACACACACACACACATCCTTTTGTTTCTGGAGGTCTCATGATAACTGAAATTTCCAAGAGATTTCTTCATGTCCCGTGATAACATTTAAACTGTCAATATCACTAGATAAAGCATTGGAAATCGACAGTTTCGATATTTTAAGCGGAAAAAACCCACTTAACTTATATCTTATTCTCCTGCTGCAGACTTGTTCATCTCACAAATGGGGTGGAAAACCAATAGTTTACAATCAATTTTAACACTTAAAACAAGTAATAAAAGTATTTAATTAGAGTGGAAAAAAATTGTGTTTATAACCTTATCACCGAAACATATGATCTCTGTAATAAATTTCAACTATTTTACCCGAGCAAGAACTCTTGCATTAGATATCTTGTCTTTATTCTTAGTAATAAATTCGAAGTGTAAGCGATATCAGGAAAACATGTTTATTGTTATATATAATATAATATTAGGTATCAAGAAAGTTTATTTAACGTTATTATTAAATAACGTAAGGTAATTTAACACACATAGTGAAATAATGTCAGGATTTATACACATTTTTGTTTTGGTTTTTTCTTATCTGGTGGAAATTAAAAATAGAGAAGACAAATATAAATATAAAATAGACAAAAAATAAATTCTTGGACCCAGAGCGGATTAGGAAAAATACATAAATTGATTGCTAAACATAGAAATAATTTTTTTTTACTAATTTGATATTGGGAAAGTAGAAATCAACATAATGTTAAGCTTTTTTTAGTGATATTATTGTGAAAAATTATCTGTTGTTATTACAATTATATTTAAAGATATCAGTGTTATAAAGTTGAATCTGATACTCATGTCAGTGCCAACTGAAACTCGGTCAGTAACTTTCGTTACGGAAAAAATACATAAAATACAGATTTGTTTTATTTTATTTTTTTATATTTTACTTTTTGACTTGTCGGGTGATTGTGGAGGCTGCAACTGTTACTAAGTACATATACAATTTAAAACATTACCGAAGGACTAAAACATATGACGGATTTAAATATAAAGTACGGCTAATAATAATTATATATATATTATTTATTTATTTTTTCTGTCTCTACCGCTAAAGGTGATCGGCGTATTACGTTGCAATTATTAGGCCTAACTGTAAAATGTTGATCTTCTTAGGTAATCCCAAAAGATTTCTTATTTTATCTTTATCATCCTGGAGGACTTCTTTCTTATGTATATTATGCATATTAATTATCGTAGAATATACATGATTTATCATAACAAAAGAATAAGAAATATAGAAATAACAAGGCACAATTGGTGTACTATGGATAAGTGTTTGTCCGGTAGGATGGGTCGAAAACAAACTTTTATTTTGTTTAGCAACGATATACTACGGAAAACTTGCCTTTAGGATAGAAAAGTAAAATGCATGCTGACAATTTCTATTTTTATCAATCCCCAAGTAGCGCAATGCTTCTAAACTTCATTTCTTGATTGTGAGAGTGCGTTTTATGTCAGTTTTATAGTCAGAGGGAATAAGATGGTAAATGTAAAATCACAACTTTTTCCGGGTAGGACTTTTTAAGATTTTAACTGCTCCTATAAATCCAGTTTTAGAATAAACAAAACAATTTTTGTTGGCATCAATATAACAAATAGAATTCTAAAGTTAATGCTTTGAAACAAAAGTATGTCTCTGAAGCGGTTTTGATATTTCCGTTAGTTATCAAATTGTTCACCAGAACATACCAAATTATTCACCAGACTTGCCTAAATTTATTCACACTTACCATATTATTCTCCATATATTTGATGGCACTGAAAATTAATTAATTCAAGTAGAGATTCGATGTCACCCCAAACCTCGGATACCTCTGAGATAGGGTGGCCTGCTCCCTTAATGGGCTGTCGAGAATAGGGGGTGCATTCTGGAGTCTGAGGTACCCGATTACTAGATGCCATGGGTGGACATCGAGCCTGGTTATTCCGGAAAACCGGACTGTACGCCTTGGGCATATTTCCCGAGGTTGAGGAGGGGAACTACCCCTTCTTCGTGGAATAAATAGGAAGGTGGAGAGAGGTCATGGGCCCCACACATTTCACCCTTGGTAGGGGCCGCCCACCCGAAGAAAAGGAGGCTGCCGCCACTGAGAGAGCCTGTGGAGGAACCATAAAAAAATAAATAAAAAAGGCACTGAAAATTGAATAATTATTTTCTTCGAATTGTTTCATTTATTAGGATCATCTGTTTATTAAGTACATAAATATTTTTACTTTTATTCAAGTTTCAAATTTTTCATTTTATATTGTCAAATCCTATAACTTAAAAAAAATATATAATTAGAAAAAAACATTAAAAAGTTTTTATATATAATGCAAAAGTATAGAACTAAAAAATAATTAAGAAAATTAAACGATTTCAACGGGTAAAAATATTTACACAGGCATTTAAACCGTAATTTTCATTCTGATCGACATCTATCAAATCTGCATCAGTTGCTGATTCAGCATTAGTTGTCAAGTTTTTATAGAGTTGCATTTTTGTTTTCTGCACTTACGAGATTAGAGCCAGGAGAAACCAATGAAACTTGATTAGAAAAAACATATTTTCCCTTTTATCTAAAATTTATCATAAAAAAAAACAAAAAAAAATGTTCTACAAACATGTTAATTTGTTTTGTGTCGTCGATTCCTTGATTGATGCTTCTCTGAGCTTCAATAAGTTTAATTAACTGAGAACGTACCAACGCAATTTTACGAGGTACAAAGAAACTCACATCTTTATAGCTTGAAAGGAATTAGAGCTGTAATAATAATAATTTACAAACCTTGGAAGATGATCACAGTTCACTTAATTCATTTTGGCCACTTTTCGACTTACCAACTTACTCCCTGTGACCATAGAGCTGTCCCTTCGACGTGACCTATTTTAATTTTAGTTTCCTATTTTGGAATGGTGTAAATTTCACTCTTGTGAACGCAAAAAATCCCAAAGTTCTCAAACATCCACAGCTAGTCAAACACCTTTCATAGTGTATTGCCAAAGTCCAACTCATCAGCGATTTAGTTCATAATCTGGTAGCCATAAGAAAAAATTTTAATTTTAATTTAAACACGAATTTGAATTGTCATGTATTAAAGTTCCAAATTAAATTATCAGGCCAAGATATGCAGTTCTCTCAACAATTTTCTTTCATTTATTTATTTTTTTTTTATAAGAAAGTTTTGTTTTTATGAGTAATGATGGAGATTCCCTGCTCTTTATTAGCAATAAGCGACCTCAACACGTTACAATCAGTCTTTATTATTTACAAGTTTCATTAGTAGATACACTTTGTTGTAATTTTACCAGGCTATTCTTCTAAAAACCTTATTAACTAACAATAAATATCCTAAAAGCGCAATCTCAATCGTATACTCCTTTTCTGATATCTATTATTTTTTTTTCGGTCATAAAGATGCTTTTTCCTTGCCTATAGATAGGTATAAATATTGCATAAGATTTAAGGACCAATATTCGAAATAGATTTCAGGTGGCACAGATACTTCTGGATGATTGATTGCTGTCAAAAGCTTATCAGTCTTGTTATCATCATCTCATTCATGAACATTGTATACAATTGTTTTGACATTTCATTCACGTGTCGATTTAAATCCTACTCTTCTGTGGTAATATAGTTTAAAAATTGTTGATCGAGTGATGAATAAGAAGTAATAATATTCGATAGTTGTTGAACGAAAGTCGAAGCAACATACTAAAATGCTAGCAGGTTAATTAGTTGTGCTATGATGATTCTTTAAATCTACAGCGGGCCTTTCTCTTGGAAAAATATTTTAAACAATTCTTTATTTCCAATGGCCTTGAAATGTCCTTCCTAAAATGTAGGGAATAATGGGGTATTAAAAGTCAAGTGGTAATTGTGGTCATTATTTCTCGTGATGTAAACGTAGATTGGAACTGATAAGTGCTGACACCGCGCGCCTCTGTCTTGAACTACTATACCTGGGTTAGCGTCATGGCAGTTTGGATGTTAAGGCCAATCCGTCGAGAATTTCTACGATGCAAAAGTTGTGATAGGAACCGTTATTTTTTAAAATTGTACATATGGGTCTAAGACGTCGAAATCTAAGACAGAATGGTATACCTGAGTCTGTAGCTTGGAAATGAGTTCTCTCAAGAGTGAAAATCAATTGATATAAATAAACATTATTTTTTTTTTCTTGTTGATTAAAACAATCCGTTCGGGTTTATGATAGTCACCGTGATCGGAGTAATGGTGTCCATGGTTTTTGGTTTCAGATGGTTAGAAAAATATATGAAGAAGACAGACAAAGCTGAATGCTAAATAACTGCAGAAGGCTTGGAAAAAAAGCAAAACATTCTTTTGTTGAAGTTTTATTGTTGAGAAACCAAACAAAGAAAAGTGTAATGTACACAAAAATATCAGTTTTTCAGATATATATTACAAATTATCAAATTCCTTTGTTTTATAGTAAATAAATAATTACTGACATAAGCGATTGCGATTAATCCAGGTTCGGAGTAATACCAGTATAAAGCTGATATTTTACTACTTTTTTTTTTAATGTTTTGTTTTTATGCAATATTAAGTTATTATTGGTTAGGTAAGAGTAAAAGTGTCCTATTAGAGCTTGTAGTGTTTCAAACAAATGCAAATTATAATTTTTCTAATGGTTTCCCCTTAGGTGAATGCCATTGCCCCAATCATCCGTGAGCGGCCACGTTCAGCAACAGTAAAAGACTGTAGAAAGGATAATTGTTTTTTAAATTCAAACTTTCAACTTTATAGAAAGTATGCTCAAACTGAGTACTTTTGCAGCTCAAAAGCAACACAAATTACTAATGTCATAAAGGGTTATCTATAATGTTAGTTTTATTAAATGAGTCTGTTTTTGTTACTTTTTTTATCTGTTTGGATTGCTTTTCTAATGAAATATTTTAGTGATAAATGAAATAAAGCTGGAGAAAGAGAGTAATTTTCAACCTGATCGAACCTCAAACATCTTGGAATAATAATTAAGACTTAGAACTGTAGGTACCTATTAAATGTTTCGGACAATATAGACTATAAAACCAAGATACTTTTACTTATTTTTGTAAATGTAGTAAGGTAATGTGGAGTAAGTACCTATTCGGGGTAAGTACGTAATTGTTTCGTTAAATCCAAACCCTGCACTATTAAGAGCTGCCCTTTACAGAGCATGAAGCCTAGACACTGATGTATCAGAAATCAGCCTCGAAAGTTCTCTTAGGTGAAGTATTAAGAGTTGTAAAAATATTAGTTCCAATTTGCTGATAAAGTTGTGTAATAAATGTTCATCTACCAGTAGACATCAATATTACTGCCTCCAGAAACCGAATTATTTCGTACTTACCCCAAAACCACTGCATCTTAAATAATACCTCTTATAGATAACTTGTACACACTTACCCCAAGAGCAAATGCGTACTAAGTACTATTTAATTGATTTATCAATTTCATCAAAATGGAGGTGGTTGAAACGTAGGCTTGAATGTAATATTTAATGATAATTTTCTAAGGAACATTATTAAAAATAGAAAAAAATTAGCTTCAAAAATAAAATTTTTACAGTCCTGTAAAGACGAACTTAGTAAAATATAGTACGAACTTGTCCCACATTACCCTACCAAGTTTACTTATTGTTATGTAAGGAAAATATTTCCTTTTTTTTTTTTTTCCCCGGCTTAAGACTTCCATTGAAGTCCTATACTGCCCGCAGTATTATCATGTGAGTTTATGGAGGGTAATGTAGTTGGTTTTTAGAATTCTATTCCACTTTCTTCTATGAACCGACATAAAGATTGTATCATGTTCCCATCCAGGTTTGCAACTTTTTGGAGAAATGTGTTGTGGTTTTGTATATCAGGGTATTTTATCCGATAACTGTGGTATTTGCTGCATTTAACGATAACATGTATTGGATCTTCGATGGTGTTACATTTCTAGCATTTGTCATAAGGAAAATATTATATGTTACACAATTATCGAATTGTATATACAAATAACTTACCAGGACCAACGTTTTTTAATTTTCGAATCTTATGAATGGATATTGACCTACTTATATTGTTGTTGCTATAGTCGTGTGTAGCTCTAAGGCAACTCTTTATGTTTTGAAAAGGCTTCGAAATTTGTCGACGGTCTGCTGTTATATATTTCGCTAAGGAAATTCAGCAATGAAATTGCATACTAATTCTCTTAAGTTTCGACAATTTTCACGCTCACTGAGTCGGAGAGAGGAAGGAACAAAGGTAGACCATGAAAATCCGTCCAAGCGCAGTCCATTTTCTTTGGAAAAAATTGCGGAACTACCTGCTACGAAACCACCAATAACTAGCTTCTTATGGCTGGTGTCGGTCAAGTAACATTACAAAAAAATAACCATAGCTATTTTTGTTGCATAGAAAAGAATAACAATTTCATTGCTTCTTAATATTTTATTTTCCATACTATAGCATCCTTATACTATATGAGCGAGTCTTACATAATTTTTAATTTTGTCTGATAAAAATTTCTGCTTTATTTTTGCTTGTGGCACTATATTGTAATACTTTAAGTGCCTAATTTTTTATTTGGAACATATCTCTTTGCTGATTATTATAAATCAAGTATTTCTGTTAGACGCATTTTGAGTCCCGTGCCTCAAAATTATTTGTTCAAAGTGTTATCGCTCTTAATAGCAGTACACTATTTAAAAAATAATATTAGTACAATGTTACCGCATAATAAAATAATATATTTGAATATGTTTTACAAAAATATCACCAAATAGGGCCTGCTTCTGGGCCTCAAATTACCCGTCCCAAGGTTTGGCCATCATTACTGCTTTAAGGGCATCTTCCTGACAGTAGATGACATCTAGAAGATATTTTGAGATTAAGTATCATTTTAAAAAATGTTTTTCACGAGTCAGCACTAATTACAATTTTTTTTCTAAATTTGAAACGAGAGAAAAAAGCAAAAGCAAAATGCGTTGTGTACACTTTTTCCGTGATTACTCACTCCCTTTTCAAAAAGATTACTTTTATAACTAAACAATTTGAATTAATTTCATCTAATAAATAAATGATGCCAAACAACATTAGTAGCAACATTTGAATGCAAACGTAACCTCAATTCATGCGAGACAAAAAAAAAGTAATGTGCCGTCATTACATTCCCCGCCACTACAATCCCGTAATGATACAGTCAATAATCAAAATTTTCGGACAATTCAATTTTATCATTAAAAATTAAAATAATATATTAAAAAAAAAATAAAAGCTTCTTTACGTTTTCTCCAAATTTTAATAGAACATTCCGGGCCTAATTTAAATTCATTTTCAAATCAAAGGCTTCAAAACAAATCTGCACCCTTTGGGAAAAACTAGACAAGCCAAAAATTACAAATTTTCTGCAGAGCGTTTTGAAACTTTTCATCTTCATTGTAAATCGAATTTTTTTTTTATAAATTATTTTTTCAACCGCTATTATTCATCAAATTTTACATATTTGTCCTTGGTGTGCCTAGTTATTTAATTTTTTAATTGTTTCATATTTTTTTTACGAGTTATCAGATATTGTAGCAACACCTATCTATTAATTACATTAAGTTTTATGACTTGCCTATTATACATCATCACTTCTCTAGTTATTCACGACATTATTTTTGCTATTTTATTTAAGTTTTTCAAGGAATTTTATCAATGCTCATTAATTTAAGAGAAGTAACTTACCCACTATTATCAACTGGCACTATCTCTCTCAGTAATTAAAATTGTATTTATTATTGCAAAAGGAAAATGGTTAGAAAAAATATTTATGCATTCCAATGAAAAAAAAACTTTATTACCATAAGAATAACATAGTTGAAAAACATGTTACATTAAAATAGTTAGCTCAAGTAAAAACAAAAATAAAAAATATAGAAAAAATAACATCTTACAATTCACTATAAGGGTGTAATTACATATTACAAAAACTCATTTGTTACCAAAGAAAAAACTTTTGTACTGAAAATACCTTATTCCTATAGTTTTTAGGATACTGAATCAAAATATGATATTAAAAAAGCTGTATCCTCGACAATTGGTGATCAGGATAAATCTTGGGCCCCGCGTAAGGTATGTTATGTATGTGTCGAAGATCTAAGA
Source organism: Rhaphigaster nebulosa (assembly GCA_948150685.1). Lineage (NCBI taxonomy): Eukaryota > Metazoa > Arthropoda > Insecta > Hemiptera > Pentatomidae > Rhaphigaster > Rhaphigaster nebulosa. The sequence continues at coordinate 126,475,481 of OX411306.1, forward strand.
AAATGGTCAAAAAAGGAGAAAAAAATCTTTAAATTTCCTGTTCCTATGATATGGAGGCCAAGAAATCATTCCGATGATTGCTACTTTTGCTGTGTCGATATTACTGGTCATAACTCAAAAAACAAGAAGATAATAAGCTACCTTTTTTGTAATTTTGTACCGCTTTCTTTATACATATATTTAATACAATATATTTATACATATATTGTAACGCTCTACAAATAATACTATTTTTGACGAGGATAGAGATCCTTCGAGAGGTCCTTATAATAAAAATAGTCGGTTTTAATATTGATACAGGCTCCGATAGATCCTGCCTTGTTATTAAGTCGGAACGGAGTATGTTAGCGAGTAGAGGAAAATTAGAATTAATACTAAAATAGTCTATTATTATAATTATAAATTTATTTGGCATCATTGAAGCTAAAAGGTTAATTTTTTTCAGTGCAGCTATTTTATGAATTTTATGAATTCTTGGATTAAGGAAGTTAAAAAAGTTAAAACTTGTTTCGTTTTTGTTCTCATCTTCAATTCAAGTGCTAACCAACTGTTTGAAGAGATAGGAACGGCGAAATTGTTTGAAGCGGTCCCACCGCGAATAATGACGGCACCGTCGCCTTCTACTAGTGAAATGGGAACTTTAACCTCTAACGCGGAGAATAACAACAGAGAATAATAATAGGTAGGAGGAAGTATCGTCTTAAGTTTGAAGAGAAGCCCTCTATCGAACGCCTGAGCGACGTCCAGAAATACTCCTGTTGCATATAATTTTTCTCTAGTGCCGTCGCAATGTAGTCCGTCACCCTGTGTAATTGTTGAATGGTTGAATGTTGGCATCGGAATCTAAATTGATGGTCAGGTTTATCCTGATGTCCCTCTACTCGCTAACATAGTCCGTTCCGACTATTTGTAGAGCGTTACAATATATGTATACATTTTGTAATAAGCTACAAGGTGATAAAGAATTCCGATGTTTTACAGAAAATGTAGAATCTAAACTGTTTACTCAGATCGAGCTTAACGACTTGTTAGGGATCTTGGCTTAATGAAAGAAAAAGTTGAATTGCTTGGCTCTAGACTAAAAGAAAAGAACTTGTTGGCGGTTGGAACCAGCATTTATTTGTATAGGAAGAGAGAGCAACAATTTTCCAAGTTTTTTTAACAAGAAGGTGATTTAGTGCACTGCTTAGACATTCCCGGTGTGATGAATGAGTTTGGTATTGAATACAAAAAGGAAGACTGGAGGTTGTTTATTGATTCATCGAAAACTAGTTTAAAGGCTGTTTTATTACACAATGGTAACATGTACGCATCTATTGCTGTTGGTCATTCTGTACATATGAAAGACAACTATGAAAACCTAGAAACTGTGTTAAATCGAATAGGCTATTCTGCTCATGGTTGGATGATATGTGGTGATTTAAAAATAACATGCATGCTCCTTGGTCAGCAAGGTGGTTTTATCAAATTTCCATGCGAAGTTCAACAAGCGACTCATCGTAGAAAAAGCTACACAAGAAGTTTCAAAGAAAAAAGAGAAGTATAGACCAATTCCAGTTGACAAGTGAAACCTGTATTAGCACATCATATCACTGTTTTAAGTAGCCACTGTAAATACAAATCATGCTTATGATGTAACATAGTGTTTCATTAATTCCCCCGTATACAGTATGGGGGTTTATACTATATAATACAAAGCATATTGCTAGAAAACTATGGTTGATACAAAAAAATCAAGGCCAGATTTAGATTCAGCACATAAAAATCTATAAAGATCAACTATTAAAGTTAAAAAAGTATCCAAAATATTTTTTTTTTGTTGGCCTGTGTTATCTTCATAAAAAGAGAAGGTTCCACGATATTTATCAAAATAAATTTAAAAAATGGTGATTTCTCATTTTTTGAAGAAAAAAAATTAATTAAAAAAAAAAACTTTATCTCGGAAACTATTTGACGTAAATTTGTCTATTACCATCCAAATTGGAACTAATTAAATGAGAAATAAAGTAGTTAATAACCATTATCATCGTAGGTAGTGCAGTTTTAACGATATTTGCCAAAAAAAAAAAAAAATATGTATATATATATATATATATATATATATATATATATATATATATATATATATATATTTATATATTTTAGGATTTTTCTTGAATAAAGTGAACTTTTGATTATTTAAATAGTTCAATATCTATTTTTAAGGACATTAAAGAAATTGCCTGTTGTATAGGATAGGTAAAAATTGAATTATTTTTTGTTTGGAAAAAAAATAAAATAAAAAACAAACCAAAAGCAGAAACATTAAATGGGTAAACTTTTTGCTTCTTCATGTAAGAAACTAAAAATATATATATATATATATATATATATATATATATATATATATATATATATATATATATATATATATATATATGTAAATATATATTTTTAAATTCATTTTAACCATCCATTTTAACTGGATTCCTACGTATAGCTCTAAATACACTGAACTAGATGTCTTCTTCCAGCTCTAATGAACCGGATTCTTAATGGAAGTTTGCCACAACTTCAAAACTGAAATATCTGATGTGGACAACACATGACTTCCTTCAAAAAGTGATCCTGAATTTGGTTCGTAGTTTCCCAAGATAGCAGTACCTTTATCAAAAACGACACTAGGCGTAGCGACGTCCATCTGTTGACACACACACATACAGGCAAACACACACACATTCACGCGCACGCACTTACATATACATGAGATTATCCATGAAAATCTCGATTGGTGATTTTTAGCATAATTCACATTCCGTGTTTCAGGTACCTGCAATAGGCGATTAAAAAACTTCATGTAATAAGTAGTAAAATCATTGGGCGAGATGTTTAACCCGTGACATAAAATTAACTATATTGGTTGCCTCATATCTATGGTTGGCTAGCTCTTGTTTTATAGTTGCTGGAGGTGTAGCGTAGTGCAAATTTTTTTAGACAACCCAGGAGCTTTTATCTACTGCTTTTATGAACTTGCCACTATTCTGCGATGCAGCGGCATTTTCGGGATACACGGTAACTCCTCTCATAGAGGTTTTTAGCCTGAAGCCATTAGGAGGATCTTGTCATAACGAAGGAATGCAACATGTACGGCACATTATCTTAGATCGATTAACTGTCTAGGTCGGGATTAAGCATTAACAGGCTACTTATTTGTTCGCTTAGTAGTCTATTAGGTTTGATCAGGGTCCGAATCTTTTTTGGGTACTAATGGTATAAATAACCTTCAGATGTTTCCGAGGGGTATCTTTTCATTATTATATGCCGTTTTCTTTCAGTAGGTACCAAGTTCCAAAGATATCGCTTCATGTTCCGTGACAGAACTGTCTATGTCACCAGATAAAGGACTGAAAATCGACAGTTTCGACATTTTAAACGGGAAACCCCATTGCAGACTTATTCTCTTGCTGCAGACTTGTTCAGTTCACAATGGGGAGGAAAACTAGTATTTTATACTGATTTTTAACACTTAAAACAAGTAATAAAATTGTTTAATTAGATTGGAAAAAAAATCGCGTTGGTAACCTATATCACCGAACCATATGGTCTCTGTATAAAATTCCAATATACCTTTTGATGTAAGTTTATTACGACCTTCAAGTAAAGTACCTTTTCCGGTGATCATGTAGAGACCAAAAAGACAGGCTCGCAACTAGATTATACAGTCATCCTAGATACAAAATATTAACTTTCTACGGCTAACCGTTTTTGAATTATGCGATTTAAGCACCAACGTACGAACGATCGAACGTACAAACGAACGTAAGAACGAAGGATTTGACTTAATTTCATTTCTTGCATAAACTGAATTTCATTTCTTTTTTTTTCACCACAAAATTTAAAAGTACCAGAAAATCACTTATGTATTCTTAATTTAATATTATTTACACGATTGGATATATATATATATATTTTTAATTCTCCAATAATGTACCGGAGGCCACTACCCTTGTGAGTTTTACCGGAACATAATAAGAACATAACATTTCTTTATTTTTTGGGGCGGTTGGGATAACAGACCATGATTTTGCCAAATGCGAAATCGGAAAGTGGCTTCCAAAAGTACATAAATGGCAGCCAAAGCCCAAAAAAAAATTGTAGCTTAACATAATAATTGCACAACTTTAATTAATTTTAGGTAACTATTGCAAAGTAATTTCTTTCTTTAACTTTAATCTTGTATTTTGTAAGACTTTTCTATACTTCATTATTGCCGACGTTTCGGAATATATCCCTATCTTCAAGATAAATATTTTATATAAATTGTATAATATAAATTGTAGCACTAACTTCAATATCGTTATTCTCTCTTTATGTCATAATTAAACCTTATGAGAAGAGTGTAACCAGGCCCGGTGTGGCTCCTATTGGAGCCCTCGGCTAAAGATTAAAGTCCTCCCTCGGAAAATGTTTGCAAATTACATGCTGTGAAACCACATTTTCCGCTATTTTGGTCCTCGAGAAGTATTTCAGTAAATGGAAGATCTTTATAAAAAAATCAGCTTTTCGGAATTACTGGAAAATGAGAATGAGAAATATTTTTATATATAGAAAACAACCTATTATTCTAAAGTCATCTACTAAAACCTACTGGAATACCCCAATACAAATAAATAACTAGAGATAACATTCATGAGGGAGCTAAGCATATGTAAAAAAAAAAGGTTTTATAATTAAAAGAAAAAATGTCCGAATGAATAGTTAATTTACAATTTAAATCAAGAAGTAACCTAACCTAACAGCTTTTTGGCCAGCTCTAGACCAATCCAATCTATGACTGCATTTTTATCCAAGTTATAAAATAAGTCTCTTTTAACATTAATACAAAGGAGATTAGACATAAGACATAGACGATTTTAACTATTTTAGGTTTGGAAAATACTCTTTCACAGGAGACTATTTGTATTAGGTACGCACAAGTTAATACGAATTTCTAGGTACTAACAGGATGATAAATAGTCCCGATTGTGAGAATAGAAAACAACAGAAAAGGCGTGTTATTGTCGTTACCTTCTTATGACACCGTCCTACAACTTAGCGAGTCCTACCTATTTTCATAACCTACCTCTTTGGGGCTTTGATCAGATTAGTCTTTTTACAACAGGAAGTCTTTTTCGTTTCAAGCACATTGCTTTTTACTTCCTTGTACGAAATAAAGGAAGTATTGTAATCGCGAAAATTTTGGTTTTCAGATTTCGTCAGAAATATCCATTTTGACCATCCCTGAATCCATTTAGACTAGTTTCGTCGTGGCGTCTGTACGTACGTACGTTCGTACGTTCGTATCTCGCATAAATGAAAAACGGTTTGCTGTAGAAAATTGTAATTTTGTATTTAGGATTGTTTCAAAATCTAGTTGTGAACCTCCCTTTTTGGTCACTGCTTGATTACCGGAAGTGGTACTTTACTTGAAGGTCATAATTGATTTACATCAAAAAATATATTAAAATACTATACAAAACTTCTTAAATTTAGTATTTATAATTTATATATTGATTTAAACAGCATACTAGATTTTGGTCTAAATTGGAAAACCGGAAGCGGTACTTTATTTGAAGGTCATATTATACTTTCATCAAAAATTATATTAAAATATAACGTTAATTATCTAAAGTTTGGTAAAAAGGACTTTTATATCGACATGAATATATTTACTATATTTTGGTTAAAATTTGTGAGCCGAAAAGGGTACTTTACTTGAAGGTCATAATAAGCTTACATCAAAAATTATATTTAAATTAAATACATAAATCAAATGTTTCGGTAATAAAGGTTACAAACGCAATTTGGTTTCCAATCCAATTAAAAAATGTTATTACTTATTTTAAGTGTTAAAATTGAAAGCAAAATACTGGTTTTCCTCCCTATTTGTGAGATCAACAAGTCTGCAGCATGAGAATAAGATATAGTTAAGTGGGTTTTTCCGCTTAAAATGTCGAAACTGTCGATTTCCAATGCTTTATCTAGTGATATTGACAGTTTTATTTATGTCACGGAACATGAAGAAATATCTTGGAAACTAGTTACATACTGAAGGAAAATGACATGTAATAACGGAATGAGACCTCTAGTAACAAGAGTGTTTGTTTTTGTGTGTGTGTGTCAATAGATGGATGTCGGGACGCCGAATGTCGTTTTTACTGTAATCTTCGGAAACTAGTAACCAAATTCAGTATCACTTTTTGAGCCACGGATTTATAATTTAATAGGCGTACAAGGAAGTCATGTGTTGCCCAGATCAGATATTTTTATGCTAATATAGTGTTACTATTTAATGAATTGCGAAATTATTAGTAACCACTGTACAAAGGTCTGTTAGTTGAGAGCTCACCCGTAGGTTGCATAAGCGAGTAGTGTATTTTTTATTTATTATGCCTGGCATGGCCTTTTGTAAATATTAGACTTGACAATAATAATTGTAGCTTTTGTTTTGGTATTGCACTTTATTTTGTAGTTTCTATTTTTAGTTTTTGTATATATATTTCTTGCTTAAAAAATTAAATATTATTTTTTATGTGTAATCTGTGTTTATTCAATGAACCTAATAGAATCCTAAAAGTGGGGACACCGATTAGTTTTTAAATTCAAGGATTCTATTTCTCATTTTCAGTTTAGCTTGTTACAATAATATATTCATAATTTTTTTAAGTAATCTCAGTCCTCCACTTGTTTTATCTCAGTTTTTAATTTTTTTCATTCACTATCCAACATTCAGTTTATAATTCCTCTCGAGGAAAATTTGAAGGTTATTCAGGAGAAGCTGCAGAAGGAAGAAGAGAAGCAATCTTCTACAGATGTACCCGCTATCGAAGCTTTTATTTCATCCTGCAAAAAGTCTAAATTTAAAAAGGTCCACAGGTGATTGTACTTTCGTACTTTATTATGAAATAGGGTCCAGGTTTTTCCTCCTTACCCTTCAAATAAACTTAAGATTTTAAGATTATCAAAACAAAAATTAATATGGATCAATCATTCACCAAATTGAAATAAACTAGACAATACTATAAATGTAAATAAATTGTTGCATATAATCATTGATTAAAATATTGCACATGTTAATTTATAAATATAATGTAGTAAATATGAGAATAAACAATATTTAGTTGCCAAACAATAATTAGTAGATAAGATTGAAACACATATACTGTTAATTAATCCTATGTAAAGACAAACACGTAATAATATAAATGGTGATTGTACTGAAATATATATCAGATGAATTACATGTTTCTAGATAAATGTTTTGAGAATGCTCGATGTATGCATGAAAACTTTATAAAATACATTTTTTTTTTAGAAAAATACAACAAGGTTTTATTTGTGAAATATTTGAAGAAATATATGAAATATTTTAATATATGAAATATGGCAAAAAACCTTCAAGATAAAAATGTATTATATTACTTTTTTTTTTTTACAAAAGTATTATTCTTTTCTATCCTTTTTTATAATGATTCATGGATTATAAAAATATTGTTCTATAAATAATAATTATATTATTTCATAACCTTCTCATAAATTTCATAACATATACTATAACATAACAGTTATATTCATTTAATGCACGGTTTCTTTTGCTGTTTCGTCCATTTCCTTTCGATATATCGATATTTGTCTACCGATTATCGGTGGATATCAATATTTTTCATTCGATGTTCCAATCCTATCCACATATGACCGCGAACTTCTGGCGATTCTTAAAGCAGTCAAACACTTAGGCACTCATGATAAACACTGAAAACATTTTTCTTGTAAGAGCAGTAACCAAAAAGATTTTCTTCTTATTCAGATTCTAAATCTTCTTCTTCACAGTTTCTTCAGTTTCATCCAGCTTGTCTTGTTTTCTTTCAATTTCATTCTCAATTTTTTGACTATTATAAAAGTTTCAAATTCATTTACAAATTGTTTCAGCTCTATTGATAACCGACTTCTTTCAATTTTACAAAGCTTAGAAATTCTACAAAGGACGTCTGTAGAGAAACTCTCAAGGTTTACAGTTCCTTTGGATCTAACCAGGAACAATATTTTTAAATTTATTTGTAAGGAGAGTCGATGGTTTTTACTTTGTAAATATTTCGAAACTGGAGATATAATCAGAAACAAATCTTGTAAAACAATAGATAGATCGTTATTTAGTTACCTATATAAATGTTTTCATTGCATTCATTAAAATATATAATTGAGTGAAGCTAAGCAATACAGAAAATAAGGAGTGCAATACACCATAATTATAGTAAGCAAAAGAAAGTGGAAATCATCGGCACTGTTGTAATTGGTAAGAGGGCTCGAGCACTTCTCTCTTTATGCTTTTGCAGTTCGTGGAGTAAAAATTTGGTGCAGTACGCGCATCACACAACTTTCTCTTATCATCCTATAGTAATCTTTTGATCATAATATTAAAGAGCTCACATAAATACTACTTGAAATAAACTCAGCCACTTTCATTTCTTCACGTCTTCGATCACAAAAGTAAAATAAAATATTTTTTTAAACAATTTTAGTAAGATAATTCTGTAATCTATATATTCAATGTAATCTATAAGTTCGAAAATCTAAAAATATATTTTAAATGTTTAGCTTAAGTTTCCATGGAAATTCCATTCAGTTTCCATAGAAATATTTTGTTTCCATGGAATAATACAAAAGTAGAAACTATTAAGTTCATTTTTACTTTTATATTCTTACATAACATTAATATAGGGCGTATTTTTGACAAGTTGGAGGCTTTGTGGGAGAAGGTTCGGTTTCCTTACTGACGCGATCGGCTTTTCTTCTTGGGTCTTGTAGTACTCATAAGATACGCATTATGTTTGCTAATACTAGTCCGATTTCGATGATTCGTTTATTGGTTTATAGAGAATGAAATTACCTTTCATTTAATATAATATATAATTTACCATAAAATATATACTTCTTGAGTTATGCGCAAATAAAATTTTCTTTTGGCTATAACTTTTTTTCGTGCAGTTTCTCAGTAACAGACTAAATGCATAAAAAGTTAAAGGGCTTTAAGGAGAAAAAATTAGACAAGTTTCATCAAAATAGTTAGAGCCGTTTATGAGAAAATTGTAAAAAGGTGTAAAATCGATGCTGCAAATGACACATCAGGTTAATTCTGTCTTTGCTAATACCGGTCCGATTTCGATTATTCCTTTTTATTTTTTAGAAAAATTAATTACCTTTCTTATGATTTCATACATAATTTACCATTAAATGCATTCTTTTCGAGTTATACGCAAATAAAATATTCTTTTCATCATAACTTTTTCCCCTGCATTTCCTCGGTGATGTACTACATAAATAAAAAGTTTAAGGAGAAGACTTTCAGCAAGTTTTATCAAAATCGTCAGAGCCCTTTTCGAGAAAATTATAAAAAAGTGTAAAATCGATTATATAAAGTGGCACTTCCGGTTTTTGACGAAAACGTTGCTGTAACATCACATTTGCCTGCCTTAAATACGTAATTTTTGTATCGCACAACTTTTCGTTTTTGAGCTAGCCTGTTCACATACATACACACAGACACACTTTGGCGAGATTTGGTTTTTTGGACTCGGAGGGAGAGAGGGGAGCCTTAAAATGTGTATTTCCGTTGAAAACTCGAATTCGAAAATTTCACGATCGCAATGCTTCCCCTCACAATATATTTCATGTATAGGTAAAGGAAAGTAAAATCATATAAATAATTTACGCCTTTTGGCGTATTAGTTGTGATTGACCTGCGGCGAGGATTTATCTAGTGTTAAGAATTTAAAATATGTATATTAAGGCATTGGCGTTAAGGCATGCCAGGGCTACAAGTAGGAGGATTGCGACGCTTTGACCTTGAGCCAGTCCCCCTTCCTTTATCATTGGGGTTTAACGTCCATTCCTCTCCTATAAAGGCCAACAGAACGGGTTATCCGTCTTATGTATATCCATACCGGTCACCAACTTATTCTAACAAGAGTGAGAAGGTCGAAATTTATTACGTGGGGCCGCCGGATTCGAACCGGAGCCATAGCAGTCTGCAGGTTGCTAAGGTGACTCCTTAACACTCTTGGCCTCCACGGCCTCACCCAGGCCCCCTTATGAAAAATGAAGTGGTCGCCCATGTTTTCAGCCAGTGGCGTACGCTTAGAAGGGAGGGAGATCAGGGAGAATCTCCCCCTCATCTGAACTGACTTCGATGAAAGACTCTGAGCTCGTTTTTCAACACATTAATAATATAATTGATATTTAAAAATAATTAAATATAATGATTTCAAATGAAAATTGAAATTTATCATCATTGAATTTACCAAATAGTTGAAGAAGTAGTTATGTAACACCTATCCTTTTTTTTTCTTTGTCACTTGCAATGACATTGAAAACACGCTGATTAATGTGCCTATATTGAAAACAGTTTCCAAAAGAACCATTAATATCAGTTAGCAGATATTGTTGAATACAATTTGAATTGATAATTAGTCCTTAAAATATCATTCATTCTGAAGAAAAAGCATACCTGCATAATATTAGTCCCCTTGACTTTTAGTGGCTTAGAAACAGTGATGACAATGGAAACAATTATCATCATTTCTTCTACTAACAAGCTTTTTTGTTTTAAGATTGTATTTTTCCCCCTTTTTCCTCTCACAAACAATTTATTTATTGGAAATAACTTAGAGAAATATTAGTGGTTGCAAAGAACCACTAGTTAGTCCCATAATCCCATAATCACTATCTTTCAATAAGTTCCACAATATTGACAATGATTATATAAAAAAATGTTAGGGATTGATAAATTACACAGGCCAACAAAAAAAACAAGAACCATCGACAACCTAATAAACGAATCCTATATATTAGAAAACTTTAACAGTAACGGAAAAGCAAAATTCGCAAGCGCGATCGAAAATCCAATTAAAAAATTAAATTAGAACCCTCGCAAGTGTAATAAACTATTCCTATATCATAAATAACTTCAACAGCAACGGAAAATCGAAATATGCTTGCGCAATCGAAACTCCGATAGAAAATTCGGAAATAGCGCCCTAGAAAATTATGTCAAAAGTCGTTATTGTAATTAAAATAATTATTTTTCAATACTAAAATAAATAACATAGAATAAATTTCTTTCCGGTTGGGTTACAATTGAAATGGAAAAAGTTAAATTGAAATAGATAAGGTTACACTTGAATTGTCAATAGTCACAATTGTTTTGGAATGGGTCATAATTGAAATGGAAAAGGTTACAATTGAAATAGAAGAAGTAACAATCGAAATGGAAAATGTGACAATTGATTTTGAAAAAGTAACAATTGGCGTGGAAATGCTATAAAATAGCGCAAAAATTATCTAAAGTTTATAATCATGAATTTCAAATTGAAGTCTGTTTTAAAAAGAAAAAACCTTTAAAATCGATGTCATCTCACATATTATTATTTTCATATCCTCTTTGCCATTGTCATTTTTGAAATAAAATTGTTATTTATTTATTTTTAAATATTTATTATTTTTTATTTATTTAGTAGGGAGAGGATTTGGATTTATTTCATCGGTTTGGTGAACGTTCGTTAGGTTTTCGAAGTTGTTAATGTCCAGTTTACTACCAAAATTTTGTTCGGCCACGAGTATTTAACGAATACTTAATTAGACCGGCCAACAAAAAAAAATTTTTTGAAAACTTTTTTAGCTTTGATAGTTGATCTTTATAGATTTTTATGTGCTGAATCTAAATCTGGCCTTAATTTGTTTGCATCACCTATAGTTTTCCAGCAATATGCTTTGTATTATATAGTATAAATCCCTATCTTAACCCCTATACGGTCTACGGGAGAATTAATGAAACACCATGTTACATCATAAGCATGGTTTGTATTTACAGTGGCTACTTAAAACAGTGATACAATGTGCTAACACAGGTTTCACTTGTCAGCTGGAATTGGTCTATACTTTCTTTCTCTTTTTTCTTTGAAGCTTCTTGTGTAACTTTTTCTACGATGAGTCGCTCGTTGAACTTCGCATGGAAATTTGGTAAAACCACATATCATCCAACCATGAGCAGAATAGCCTATTCGATTTAACACTATTTCTTGGTTTTCATAGTTTTCTTTCATATGTATAGAATGACCAACAGCAATAGATGCTTACATGTTACCATTGTGTAATATAACTGCCTTTAAACTAGTTTTCGATGAATCAATTAACAACCTCCAGTCTTCCTTTTTGTATTCAATACCAAACTCATTCATCTCACTGGGAATGTCTGAGCAGTACACTAAATCACCTTCTTGTTCAAAAAACTTGGAAAATTGTTGCTCTCTCTTCCTGTACACATAAATGCTGGTTCCAACCGCCAACAAGTTCTTTTCTTTTAGTCTAGAGCCAAGCAATTCAGCTTTTTCTTTCGTTAAGCCAAGATCCATAACCAAGTCGTTGAGCTCGATTTGAGTAAACAGTTTAGGCTCAACATTTTCTGTAAAACATTGGGATTCTTCATCATCTTGTTCATCTAACTCCGATTGTACATCAGAAAATACTTCCGTTGAAAAACAATTTAAATCATCTGGTGGTACAGGGACCGGTAAATCTACACCGTGCCCTATTGGTCGGATGGCGGACGGAAGGTTTGAGTAGCTTATTGCCTTCTTGTTTTTTGAGTTATGACCAGTAATATCGACACTGCAAAAGTAGCAATCATCGGAATGATTTCTTGGCTCTCTCCATTTTTTAATATCATATTTTGATTCAGCACCCTAAAAACTATAGGAATAAGGTATTTTCATTACAAAAGTTTTTTCATCGTTAGCCTGTGTTATTTGTCACTTCTATAAAAGAAGTAGCAAAGAATTTATCAATGCCTAATTAGATTGATCCTTTTATGTTATCATGCGTACGTCGATTAAAAAAATGTTTTGATTGTTGGAGTAAATTAAGTCGGAGTGCAAGCGCAATCACTAAAGATTTTTTCTGATCAGTTTTCTAAAAAAGAAACCAAACCAATTCCCGTCAAAATGAATTAAGCATTAATAAAATTATTAAAAATTCATAGCTTAATACTAAACATAAAAAAGGAGTTATGGAGAAAAAATAAGAAGCTAAAGTGAGGAGCACCTGTAGTATGTATAAGAATTTATTTAAGGAAGAAGTTGGTCGAGGGTCAAAGACTAACACATTATTAAGTAAGACTTATTTATTTTGTTCCAACGTTTCGGCCTAAGTTTTAGGCCATCATCAGGGATAAAAGGAAAAACAAAATAACAACATTAAAAATGGCTGAGCAGCACTAGTAACAGTAAAAAATTATTAAAAAAACAGAAATTACAAGCAAGATAAAAATATATGAAGTATAAAAAGAAAAGGATAACACTATATATATATATATATATATATATATATATATATATATATATATATATATATATATATATACTGTAAAATTGTGACAAATTAAATTTAAGTGAAAAGAGTGAAGGAAAGATTATGAATTACATGAAACAATGAAGTACGTAATACATGATATGATAAAATATATGAACACTATTAATTGAAATGACTACTAGTATATAAAGTATATCATTGATGCTAAAATTGTTAACAAGTGATTAATGAAAATAATAACATTGTAAAAATTAATTGAAATTAAAATAATGCGTTATTTACATAGGTTATAGTAAAACGTATGAAACCTATTAATTAAAAAGACAACTAGGATGAAGATTTGGGAACATATAAAACATAGATAATTATTATGTGACAAGTTATGTAAAATATGACAATGATGTTAAAAAAGGTGGCATTTTTATAATTATAATAATTATAAAATGAAGGAGGAAAATATAAAGTATTGTAAGCCCAAAAATAGAAGAAAGAAAGAAACAAGAAGAAGGATAGAAACAAGAAGGAAGAAGAAATGTGAAGAAAACGTAATAATTACATACAAGATAGGCATCCAGTCGAGCGCCAACTGAACCGTAATAATAATAATTTCTTTTTATACTTCATATATTTTATCTTGCTTGTAATTTCTGTTTTTTTATTATTTTTTACTTTTACTGGTACTATATCTACCATTTTCAATGTTGTTTTGTTTTTGTTTGTCCATCATAATATCAGAGTGACTCAATAGTTAATAAGATATCAGAATGACGAAAATACCTGATTGTCGAAATAGTAATAAATTACATCAGAATATCAGAGTGACGAAATAATTAATAAAATATCAGAGTGACAAAATATTAATAAATCTGTCATAATATCGGAGTGACGAAATGATTAATAGAATATCAGACAAAATATCGTAGTAATATATTCCATCATAATATCAGAGTGACCAAATAGTTAATAAGATATCGGAATGACGAAAATATCAGAGTGACGAAATAATTAATAAAATATCAGAGTGACAAAATATTAATAAATTCCGTCATAATATCGGTGTTCAATACTGGGGGCCCTTACCTGCCTTATGACTGGGAAGCCCCGTTCTTGTACGTTTAAAATAAAGAGTTATTAATATTCGTGAACGTGACATAAAAAGTAAGCCATATCACGTTAATATAGTTCTATTGATAATTAAACTGTTTCTCTGAAAGGGCAATTAACGTTAGTATTTGTTAGTGGCTTAATCCAATTGGTACTAATTAACTTAATTAATTGTTTAATAGACATTTGTGAAAAGGTCTCATATTATGAAGTATGGCTTATCTGACTGACGAAATAATAATAAATTCCATCATAATATCGGAGTGACGAATTAGTTAACAAATTATCTAAATGACGAAAATACCTGAGTGCCGAAATAGTAATAAATTCCAGTTTTAACTTTCAATTAACACAAAATTGTTGAATTTACTCGAATGTAGGAAGGTATGTTGAGGTGCAATGGGTGTTGCCGTTCACTCCCCTCTCCGGCCTCAATCTACACAATGCACTAGGGTATGTTTGTCATCTCCATTACTCTTCTATCGTCCTAGGTCGTAAGAGAGAGTGCTCGTTAAGCCGGTAGGTCATAAATGCAAGTGGTCCTGAAGCTCATTGGTCGTAAAGTGAGGAGTACCTGTAGTACGTACAGGTAAAAATATAAGAATTTATTTAAGGAAGAAGTTGGTCGGAGGGGAGAGGGGGGGTGAGAGGTAGTGCGGTCAAAGACTAACACATTAATAAGTAAGACTTATTTATTTTGTGCCAACGTTTCGGCCTAAGTGTTAGGCCATCATCAGGGCTGAAAGAAAAAACAAAACAACATTGAAAATGACAGGGATAGTACCAGTAAAAGTAAAAAATGATAAAAAACAGAAATTACAAGCAAGATAAAAATTTATGAAATATAAAAAGAAATTATTATTATTACGGTTCAGTTGGCGCTCTGGTTTTCTTCACATTACTCCTTCCTTCTTGTTTCTATCCTTCTTCTTGTTTCTTTCTTTCTTCTATTAATGGGCTTACAATACTTTATATTTTCCTCCTTCATTTTTTAAAAACCTACCGAAAAGTGGGCATTGTGACAAAGGCACGATGTGGTCCGTTCTGGAAAACGTAATCAATTTTAGGAAACCAGTCACCCTGGGATACCGGCTGGTATACCGAAAAACGGCGGAGGCCTGGGAAGGACAAAATTAGATTAGAGGATACTAATGAATTCTAAGAGATCGCCCCACTCCGAAAAAGGTTTGGAACTATGCTCTGAAATCCCGGAATTTTCTCCCTCTATAAAACTAGTTGGCCAATCACGAAAAAGGCATCGCCCAGTGCCGGAGATCTAACCAACCAACAACGTCTTCGACCCCCTCTTAAGAAGAACAAGGAGGTAACGGGAATCCGAAGCCGAGGAAGCAACGAAGGAACTTCTCTCTTCTCGCTTGGGGAACGAACTTCGAGGACAACTATTAGCTCTTCCCTCTGAAGATGACAGATGCTCTGGCTCTGACTCCATGACTTAAGATATACAGGGGAACCCAACGGAGAGATGCTGAAGGACCATCAAAACCAATTATTACAGATAAAATATTTATATTAGAACAGCTAATGGCTAGGTCTAGTCTGAATCATTTCATGGTTAAATTCATATAACAGTTGATTATTAAAATGAATTCATAAGCACTGTGGTGACAGCTGCCTTAACCTGTCAGTTACCTTTCTATCTGCTCGCCCCTTATCATATTTTGTTCGCACCTTGTGCATGTTATTCATAATTTGCAAAGAATAATAATATTGTCTAAAAATAACACATATATCAAGACATATCAAGTGACTACTGTCGGATAAACTAGGATACGATTAGCTCACTTTAGAATCTAGAGTAAGGTTTCTATCAAGTGGAGGACAGCAATATTGAAGGATAGAAAGCTCCTTTTCCACCACTTTGACTATTTCTGAGTGGCCTGTAGGTTCACACCACACTTGCCACAGTCTGTTTTCTTTGATTCTCAGGTGAGCCACAATCATTTCACTCCTCAGTCATTGGTGAAGCGGTGTTAAGTATAGATGTAGGTGTGTTACTTTATCTTTTGAATGTGGCTGAGCGTATTTAGGGCTGTCCACCACACCATGCTTCCATTCTATGAATTATAGGTCTTATAATTGCTGTGTATATTCAATGCATGGCCCTAGATTTGAAATCCCAGCTGGTGCCCACAGCGCTTATAACATACCAAAAGCTTTCCTATTGGTTTAATTCGAATAGGAGCCGCAGTTTAGTTTGGAATCAAAAATAATACCTCGGTATTTGGCGTGTTGACTTAGTTGGAGCTGTTTGTCAAAGAAGGTGGGACTCCTAAAAGCATCCTTAGCAATCTCGTTTCTTAGCAAAGAGAATCAACTTAGTCTTAGTTGGATTTACCGAAAGTCTCATTTCATCACACTAAGTCTGAGCAATATGGAAAACTATTCATACTTATAGTTTTGCGACCTGCATGCGCTCAAAGATGGTGGTAAAAACGTTCCTGTTATGAGGACCACTCCATCATCTGCGAACACCTGGGCAGAGAAATCAGCATCCTTAAGTCTTGTTAATAACTTATCTATTACAAGACACCAGAGCAGCGGAGGGATGCAAATCTCTTGAGGGCAACCTATGATGTCCTGCGCCACTAGTCTGGTGCCTTCCTCTCAGACGAATATTGTTCTGTTTTTCAACACAAATCCGACTCTTCTGACTATCGCAGCTGGAACAGATATTTGCAAACTGCCTCAGGTATGGTCCTGTCAAATGCCCCTTTGACATAGAAACAGAGCCCTAAAACGGATTCTTTATATACCAAGGCCTTTTCTATTTTTCTTCGAGGGAATGTAGCGCAGTTTCTGTTGATTTTCCCTAGAAATATGCATGCTGTTGAGGATGAAGGGATTGGAGTTGTAGTGCCTTGCTTGTAAGGTATACTGCTACCAGCTTATCCAGGATCTAAAAAAGAAAGGAGGATAGGCTAATAGGTCGAAAAGCTTTAGCGACACTATAGTCCTCCTTACTATTCTTCGGAATGAAATGTATTAAGAATTTTCTCCACGATTCTGGAATGTACCCGATGGCTAGAGTAGTGCTCTGATTCAGGGCAAATATATTTAAGCCTAATTATAACGGCACAGAAATATTGATATTATAAAAACAATGTCTTAATTATTTCGGCACAGAAATATTTATATATGTGTGTCTCTTTAAAATATTAAAAATATCTACGATATATATTGATATTTTTTTTCTCGATATTTTACCCCTTTCCTTGACGCACGAAGTAGCTTAGGCAATGCTCTGTTTCAAGACATGATCACGCTGTTGATGGGAGGGAAAGCCACTTGGTTCAAGCTAAAGCCTTTCCTAGCCTATCACACCGAAAACCCCCGTGCATTAATGAGCATAAGTAAAAACATTCTGCCCGTTTACTATCATGCTAACAAAAAGGCATGGATGACGCAACCTTTATTTGAAGATTGTATTTGAACTACATTATACCGTCAGTCCACCATTATTGTTTAAAAATGAGAGTTGCTTTAAAAATTATTCTCCTGCTTGATAATGCTCCATGCTACCCTCTCCATCTTGATTTTCTACACCCAAAGGTAAAGGTAGTGTATCTTCCTAGAAACACAACTGCTATCTTACAGCCAATTGATCGGGGCGCTATCTAAAGCTATGTTCAAAGCGTTTTATTCGCGCACGACCTTTTCTCAAGCTGTAGCAGCAACAGAAAATGATGTAATAATTCTTTGTGATTTTTATAAATTGTATAGTATTTTAGATTGCATTAAAAACCTGAAATCGGTTAGGACCAAGTAACAGATAAGTTCATGTAAGGCTTATGGAAAAAGTATATGAATAGTTTTCCGAAACTTTTGACAATCTTGAACAAAGGGTTCGAACAAGCAATTGAAACAATTACGGGCTCTTAATTTAGATTATGCGAATAGAGAACTAACAAATGATGATTTAATAGAGTTAGAAGCGATGTACCATTTGGAAGAGAAAAGAATTGAAAAACTAAAAAAGATGTTGGCGGTTCGTGGGTTAGCTGGAGTGTTCTCTAAAATTATAGTGGCTATGTTGGAACTTGAGAATATAAATCCAGATCAGAAACGTTTTAATAAAGTTAAACGTGGGACGGATGAACTTTTGAAGAGCTACAAAGTAATTCATCGGAGAAAAAAGATGATTATAAAGCAAACCCTACTTACGAATTTCTTTTCGTTTGTTAAACTGGGGCTTCCGATCTTAATGATTCTATTTCATCATCATCATCTCCCTTACTTGGAGGATCAACAGCTTCAGATAAGCAGATAACCAAATAAACCAGATTATATATATATATATATATATATATATATATATATATATATATATATATATATATATATATATATATATATGCAAGTTTTTTTTAAATAAATAAATTTAAAGTTTGTTGAACTATTTTTAAAAAATTTCAAAGATCCTATATTCTCGCCCCAAGCTTCTCGCTTATCGGCCAATTCGCTTAACGACGACGTAGTCGTTGGGCCAGACATCGGTCGTAAAGTGAGGTGTACCTGTAATATTTTGATTTTTTTTTTTTACTTAATCTTTTTAACGACAATAAAGAGGGAGCTACAAAGAACTGCTTATATGACAAAAAACAAAAAACCTATGCCATAAAAACCAATGTAGAGTCGTGCGCTCATTCATAAACAGTACAGGTAAGGAAGTACTGTTTTTTGACCGACGCGTCGGCTATACAAGGAGATGATCTGGTCAGGATCACGCGCCTTGGTTTTTCAGAAGCACAAAGGAGCTTGGTTTTTTTTCTCCAACCCATCCAAAGGATCAGGTACCCACTTTATAGAGGCTGGGTGTGACCCAGCATGTTCTTCCGATTCTAGAGTCGATCCACAGCTGAGATAACATAATAAATAAATTGTCTGTTGCAGCTGGACTCAAACCTGGGCTCCGAAGTTGAGAGCCCAGTGCCTTACCCATTGGGCTAACCCACCTCACTCCCTATATGACAAATATAGGTTACAAATAAAGGTAGTAAAAATAATTATTTACTAATGAAAATCCAATATATTTTAAACATTTTTTTCATATTTACGATAATGCCAGTAAGTAGAGAAAAAGGAAAAAGTTAAATAATAACCTGAGATAAAAAAACGAACAAAAAAGTGGTAGAAAAGCCACACAAAACAATAAACTAAGAGAAAAAAACTATAATGAGAGAAAAATTCAAAACATTAATCTCATTATTTAAAATAAAATCTCTTTTGAATTTTCTATTTAATTATTATTGTTACAATCCGCAGATATCTCAACTCCAGAAAGGAAACATAACCAAATAAAAGAGAAAATAATAAAATAAATTAAGTAAGCCAATAAGTTACCACGTAATAATGAGTTATTTAGCAATACGGATTATTTTTTGGAATGGATACTTATATATACAACTATCAACACTGTTTATTTTTCGATTTATCATTGTTCATATGAATTATTTAATATAACGTAAATAATTCTATTGGGTAAAGAGAGTTGCGATTCATTGCTGTTAACTTAAGTGTTGCTTCCCTTGGGTGTTCTCCTGGCTCAATTGGCTAGTACCGGCCAATTGTTATAGCTCATTAACCACAATAGGTTGCGCAATGTGGCTCATTCATTCAGTAATGTATTAAGAAAGGATTTTATACAATATTCAATGACACTAATTATGAATCACAATTTATTATAGTAATAGTAATGTTAAGATTTTTTTTTTAATTTTATTTTGCTAACATCACAAACAGTAGAAATGACACCAATAAATGTGCCTTGCTAGGCATGATAATGTAATTTCACTAGGGTTTGATTATGAAGAGCCACATTTGGTAAGAAAAGAAACAAATTAATATAAATAAACAAAAAAAAAACAACAACAATTGAATCAGTTATTTCAGAAACGGCACAAGTGAGTGACATTTTCAGGATTTTGAGAAAAACACAAAAAAATATTTATTTCTAAAACTTTAAAATATAAAAATCTATAAAAAATAAATGGTATAAATAATCAATCTGTCGATTATTTATGCCAGGTTTTAGCAATATAAATATCACAAATTCACAAAATTTTTTTGAATATTTTGCACTTATTGGGTGCAACCTAATAACCTAAATTGGGTTATTTAGGGTTTGGTCTGACTATTGGTATAGGTGGCAAAACCCCTTTTAGCATAAAGTGATTCAAATATTTCAAAATTGTCTGAACAGGACATATTTCACCATCATTCTACTCAGCATGTATGTGTACCTATTGCACTTTATACATTTTATGATATATTTCAAATATATACTACACCAATTGCTAAATGAGCTTATTTATTATTAATTAAGTTTAGTGGGTTTCTACGAAATAAAATCATGCAATTCAACATATAGAAGGCAGTATAAGAAATAAATAGATGCTCAAAGAAAATGAAAACTATACCAACATAGAGTTAATTAAAAATTAAAGTTTGAAAGAAAAAGATTTGTTGTTCAAGATAATGAAATAATTGGGCTCCTGATTGGCTATTTTCGTAATTATTATATAATGCCATATTGTTCTTATAAGCATATTACATGTTATTCATAAAATGTAGTTGTAAATTAAAATACGAATTTTATAGAAATTCTTAAAAATTGTAGTAATTCTACATCTGAATATATAGTATGACATATGAGGTTAACATCAAAGACTTTTTCCTTATTTTTATGTGCTGTAATATCCATGTAAAGTTTTGATATAGCTTTATTATATTATAAATAGTAATTGATTAATAGAAATAAAAACATTTGTTTCATTTCTTCTCTACTGTTTTCTTCTATTTTGCCTCTATAAAAAAAATCTTCATTCTTATAGATCACATACTCAATGCCCTTTGGCGAAATATATGCTATTGTTTATGAGATAATTATTCATGAAAAATCAGTCAGTGATTGGGACATAGGAAGTAACTGTATAATGTAAAATTACATAATAGATTGTAATTTATGAAACTATTATCTGAGTAAATGTCGAAGAATTTGTTTTGAATTTTAGCTAGTTTATATTGTACTAAAAATAAAGAAAGATTTATTAATTTATCTCAAAATAAGCTTTAAAATCCTTGCATTATTTTATAAGGTATGTTGTGATTAAAAAAAATAAACATTTCTTAAATATTTTTAAATAGCTTCGTATTTATTTTTCACTTATTAATACTATAATATGATTATTCATGGTTTCTTACCTCTAAGTAAATAACTAATTGCTCTTTCACGTAAGTTGTCGGGTAAGTCTAGATGAGATGTGGGTAGAAAGAGGGATTAAAATGTGTATTGTTAAATAGAAATCTTTTTCATCTTTGTCTAAAGCAGTGGTTTTCAAAGTGGGTGCTGCTTGTAAGCTACTAAGATGCTGTGAAATTTTTAAATAATTAAATTTAATTTAATTTAAAAGATTAAATTAAAAAAAAAATTAATAATAACAATAATAGGTGCCGTGAATTTTTTCTTCAATAATTTTAGTGCCAGACAAGAAAGTTTCAGAACCACTGATCCGAAAGGACACGCTGTGATTTTATGAATTCTATTGTATAGTGATGAATTATATTGTATAGTAATTCTATGGGAAAAATATATTATTTTTCCAGCATTAATTCATATTAAAAATTCCTTAAGTCTCACTAATTGATATATTCATAATTGAAGCTACCAAAACTTTAAAATGCTTTTTCTAATTAACGGCATATGGTATCCATCATGTTAACCATCGGAAATATAATGCATAAATATCTTGATTGAATACATTTTTATTCTCTTCCACTCTAATTTTGTCAGTGGACGATTGAAAAAAAAAAAGTTTACAATGAATAAAAATCTCATGATGTAATTGCAATGTAATCGGTACGAACCACCTCAGTTGTTCCATAATTCCTAGCAGTTATATAAACTGAAACCATTTAATTTGTGTCCTATCTCAGCTAACGAAACTAGCCTTACAATACCATTGAAGTAAAGAGTTGAAGCTCTGATTCCTTCATTTATTCGTGAATAACGAAGTAGCTACTAGTCGATCCATTCATTGGATGAATCGGAATAAATTTACGATAGGGTTTAGAATAACTAATTTAACTAATTAAATGCTTAAGATAAGATTTTTAAAAAACATTTTATAAAAAAACTTAAAGGCGTTAAGGTATTTAATAAGAATGAGTATTTATATAGAACCTATCTATTCATTGGCTTCAGGAGCAGACCATGATACGTTGCGACTTTTTGATTGATTCAACTTTAAATTATTGGTTATTTTCACAAAAAAAAAAAAACTTAAATAACTTTTGTAATACACATTTAACTGTTATTATTACAGCTTGATTGATTTTAACTGCGTGCATATATAATATAAAACTATGCAGAACAAATTAGCCAGATTCAGATTCAGCACCCCAAAAACAAAGGGAACTATAATAAAACCGACTAGTGTGGATTTTTTGCAACGTTAACTGCAAATTAACGATTGACTATTATTATTATATTAATAATAAGATAGGAGGAGGAAGTTTAATTTTGCCACCCCTTCTTTCATTTCCTCTCTCCAATATAAAATTCAACTGTTTTGTAATTGCATTTTAGTTAATATATTTCGAAATAAATATCATTTCATATCATTAAGACATATTATTTTTTTTTCAGCAAAAATGTTTATGACATTGTTTATGTGGAAGCAGGTTGTTTGCGCTCTATGGAGATTATACTCAGATTTGTCAGCCTTTATTGAGCAATCGTGTTCCTCAATTATCTTGAAATCAGTTTCAGTTTGCTTCTCAGAAGAAACAGAAACTGGTTTGGTAAGGAATATTCTTAAGACTATAATAAGTTTCGGATACCCCTCTTTCATTTTATTGTCATAAATTAAACTTAATGTGCATGATGCAGTAGCATCTTCCTCTCTCTCTCTATTGCCAGGGCATTGTATATGAAACTTTCATTTTCAAAAAGAAATTCTTTCTTGTTAAAGTATTCTACATATGCTAATTAGGCTGTTTTGGTCTTAAATTCAACATCCATTTATGAATTTGGACACCAATCAAAAACCTAAACTAAGATCTGGTGCATATTAGCAGCAACAGTAAATATAGAAACAAAACAAAAGAAAAGAAAAAAAATCTGGTGCGCGCATCGCATAACTTTCCCTTACCACCCTATAATAATAATATTTTTAATATCATTTTAAAGAGTTCACATAAATACTACTTGACATAAACTCACCAGCATTCACTTCTTTACGTCTTCTCTCACAAAAGTACAATTAAATAGTTTTTAAACAACTTTAGTACGACAATTCTGTACATTATATATTTTCGGTTTGCCATTCTAAAAATCTATTTTAAATGTTTCGGCTTAGTTTCCACGGAAATTCCGTTCTATTTTCAGGGAAACATCTTGTTTCCATTAAATAATATAAAAGAGGAAATTATTAAGTTAATTTATACTTTTATATTCTTATATTACATTATTACGGAGCGTATTGTTGACAAAAGGTTGGTGGGAGGAGGTCCGGTCTCCGGTCTCCTTTCGAACGCGCTCGGCTTTCCATCTAGGACCTTGTAGTCCTTATAAGATATCGCTAATACTGGTCCAATTTCGATGATTTATTTTTTGTTTTTTAGAGAATTTAATCACCTTTCATATGATTGTATATCTAATTTACCATAAAATGCCTATTTTTTGAGTCATACGCAAATAAAAATTTCTTTTGGCTATAGCTTTTTCCCTGCATTTTCTCGGTAATGTACTAAATGCATGAAAATCTAAAGGGCTTTAGTTTTATCAAGGCTAGTTTTATCAAAATCGTTGGAGTCGTTTACGAGTAAATTGTAAAGAAGTGTAAAATCGATGATATAACTGGCACTTCCGGTTAGTCCGATATGCTGTATCTTTGCTAATACTGGTCCAATTTAAATTATTCCATAAAATGCATAATTTTAGGGTTGCGCGCAAAAAAATTATTCTTTTCATCATAACTTTTTCCCTGCATTTCCTCGGTGATGTATTACGTATAGTTAAAGGCCTTTATGAAGAATAATTTAGGCAAGTTTCATCAAAATCGTTAGAGCCGTTTTCGAGAAAATTGTAAAAAAGTGTAAAATCGATTATATTAAGTGGCACTTCCGGTTAGTCGATTACGTTGCTGTAACATCACATGCATGTGCCTATCTTAAATACGTAATTTCAGGATCGTACAACTTTTCGTTTTTGATCTAGGCTGTTCACATACAAACAGAAACACAGACAGACAGACATACAGACCATTTTGCGAGACTTAGTTATTTTGACTCAGGAGACCTTAAAACCATTTAAAATTTATTTTAAGCTTAACAGATCAAAAGTATATAGTGCACAGAATTGCAATACTAATTGTTTAAAAAAATATTTTATTGTACTTTTTTAGAAAAGACTTAATAAAATGTATTCTGCTGAAAATATTTCAAGTAGTGCTTATTTGAATTATTTTAGAAAATTGATACCTAATTATGACAAGGTAGTAAGTGAAAGTTTCGTGATGCCCGCACCAGATTTGTTTAATAAAACGATAGGTAGATGAATAGCTAGGACTAATATTTAAAAAACTGCAATACTCTTTGATTTTCAATACTACCTGAGAATATATTCGATCCTTAAAATATTAGGAAAATTCTATTAATCTTGTTGAGTACAGAACCACCATCTTTCTGTTATAAACTAGTTGAAAATAATTGCCTTGCAATCCTTCACCAGTGCTTCGCAACTGACAGGCAGAAGGTTAATTGTTTGCGAAGTCGATCCAATCTCACGCTGTTTGGAAGTGTTGGCCTTGGGCAGCCACCATCATCGACTATATTGGGTCTTGAACCCTGACAATCTCATCTCATTGCATCTCATTTAAAGTAGATTAATTAGATTCTCCTGGTTATTTTTATCCTGTTATTGTCAATAGGGGTTCCTTTGGTCAATATTTAATCCTATTAAGTAACACTACATAGTTTTTGAGTGAAATTATATCAATAATTTAAGAGTTTCTAATTAACTTCTGATTAACTTCTAATGACGTATCACTAATTACATTTTTCTGTTGTGTATTACTTAACTTATGACATTCAGTTCCATTTCCTTCACCAACAGTTCATGGTTCAGAATTGTCTGCAGACATTTTTAAGGAATATCCTATGTCACAAATATTCTGCGTAATACGCTAAGGATATATTTGTAATTGAATTATTCGCTCTAGAGCAAACAATAGACTGACTTTTGTCAACACGGAACATAAAATACAATAGAAGGGGAACTAAGCTATTTCTAGTGGGAAATAAAAAATAAATAAACATAAATGCAAACCTTGAAGGTGATATTTTCCACCTTCCGAAAAATCAGGAAAAGCCAGTCCCTTTTCGGCTTACCCTCGATCTCGCTGGTAGCTTTTGATCTGGCCCTTTCCACATATCATCAAAGTTTCGTGATTTGAGTTTAGAATATTTATTAATATAGTAAATTGAACTAACCCCTATTTATTAGTTCATGAGCTCAAAATCCTCTACTAGCACTATCTATGGTCCAATCTGCATTGAAGGAGAGTGGAAAAGATAGACCTTATACTAAGAGCTAAGTTCCCTATATATATTTACGGATATAGTCACGGTTATACGCCTGTTATGGTCTGAGCATATGATGAGAATGGAAGACAATGAAATCCTCAAATAAACCTTAATTGAACGCTTATATGGAACAAGAAATTTAGTCGACCTAAGAACTGCTCGGAGGACGATGTGGAAAGCGATGCAAGACAACTTGTCTGTGATCCGGAACTGGAAGACAACAACTCAAGATCGGAACAACTGACGGGGGCTAAAAGAGGAGGCTCTGGACCTGGCAATGGGTTGTCGCGCCATTATATGATTATGCGAATAAAGTGTATAATGCAATATGTAATAATTATATAATATGATATAATTAATTTAAATTATTATAAATATATTCAATGTAATGATACATTTATGTAATATGTTTATAAAAATACAATCACGAATGATCATAATAAGAATAAATTGTGTTTAGAACACGATCTCTACAGTTCCAATTAGACTTTTTTGTGGTCGCAATATACTGGTACAAATTTGAACAGAAAATTTTGGACTAAAATATATTTTTCATTTCAAAACTTATTGCCAGTACATAAATTACTAGAATTCTGGAACCATTAAGCAAAGTACTACATTATCATTTCTATAAATAACGGATTCTTTTCGTCAATAGAAATGATAATAAATGATTTGCCTAGCTGTTTATGCACGTAAATGTTAATCCCAATTCATATCATTAACTAATTAAGAAAATAGGTGCTATGCGACGTATTCATTGGTACACACCTGTGTAAATATGACCTTCTAGGTTGTTAACAGATAAGAAAATATATTTAGACTTTCATCTTTAGATTTCGGTGTGTTTAGCACTTCTTATTATTAAATTTCCTAATCATTGTTAACGGACTATCGATGGTGAATCAAAAATCTAAAAAAAATATTTTAATATAAATTAAAAACTCCTATAACGGAAATAAATTTTATACCTCACATTCTCATTCTTTCTATGGAACGGATTGTACTTGCTTATCTACTTAAGCGCGTTTGTGGTTTGTTAGTGAAATTGAGACTCATGAATATCGAGATTTGGCGTCGTAATCGGCTGCCTTCCACACACAAATGAAAATTATGTCTCTTATTTACTCAATGGATTAATTTACTTTCTGTATGTTTGCATATACAAATGCAAGGAGCTTTCTGTATTGTGACATTCACAGATGAATGGGACGGCATGTACTTGCAAGAGGCCGTACCATATAGTGGAAGGCACCCGACTACTATACCAAGGTTCAATACTTATTGGCCATCAACTTCACTAACAACCCGCCAATGCGGTTAATTAGATATGGGATTGTAAAATATAAAATTTATTTCCATAGCATTTTTTTTTTATTTTAAGGTTTTTAGTTTTTTAAGTATTGGCTATTTATAATTTATTACCTTATAATCATGAACTTACAAATGATATGGTTAGAAACATCAACAAAAAGACTAAAATACTTAAAATATGAAAAATGGCAGTATTTTGTGTTCACAATGTATTCGCGGGAATTCCCTGAGTAAATTGAGCCACCAAACTTTAAAATCGGCCGTGCAGTTCGCTCCAAAAATCATTAGATACCCTCAAACGGTCTGATAAAAGACATTTAATACAACAAAGCCTTCACGGGATCACAACGAGTAATTTGACTCATCAAACTTGAAAATAAGTTGAGCCAATTTATCAAAAAATACCTTTTATCCGATCCTTCAATCCTATCTTCCAAACCGTGAGTTCGCTGTGACACAGAATTTTAAAATTATAACCCAGGCCGGTGTTCCACAAGGTAGCGTCATTGGCCCTGTCCTCAACATTTTATTCACCGCTAACATTGCTTGAATCCCGACACCTTTCTGGCAACGTTTGCTGATGAAACCACTACCTATCATCCCATTCAGAATCTGAAAATAGAATCCTTAAGGGCTTACAAAGCTTACAAAGGCATTGCTTGATTGAACAGTGGTAAAACAATCAGCGTGTCAAAGTCAATGAACACTATTACTACTCAAATTAGCGCTAGTTAAATACAAGTTGTTTATAATGATTTTCTTCCTAGGAGGAGCCAGTCTCCATGATATTTGCCAAAAGAGATTAACAAAACGGTGATTACTCGTTTTTTTGAAAAAAAATTATCTCGAGAATTGGTAATCGTAAAGAGCTCAAATTTTAGAAAATTTAATTTTCTTTATAAAATAGCATTATAATACTTTTCACGTGGTTGGTATTTTTCAAGATACTGAGCACGGAATGAAAATTGAGTGAAACTTTTACGTTTTTTCTTGATTGAAATGCCGCTATTGTGGAAGGTAGAGAAAGGCAGACAAGCCTTATTTTACTTATAATGTCCTATACTTTCGTAATTCACATTCAAATCTTCTCCTAAAATGAGTAGCCAATTTCGATCCGGGCTCCAGGCCCTGTCATATGATCGATGTTTAATTAGAATGTGGTGGAAGTGTGAGTCTGGATTTATTACTATAATTGTATATTTATTTAGGAAAGTACCCTTGTTATAAGTCCTCAGAATATAATGTAAAAAAAAATATATATATAAAATTACATTATTGCTAATGGCACTTAAATTATTGCACTAATGTAAGCTCGTTAATGTAATTAAACTAAATGATATCGATCAAGTTACTAAATATTGAATTTATGAATGCTCACTGAAGAAGTCAGTCTTCTGTAAAGAGATAGATAGGGAGGTAAGCGTTTACTGAAAGCGCTTAGTATGTCCCTACCGCTTCACCGCTAATTGAGTGCATTTTCTAATGAACCATTTCGAATATTTTAAAAAGTGACTATTGTTTTTTAAAGAAGAATAATGTTTTATATCAAGAATGTTTCGTTATTGTTGGCCGTTTAATTGCCACTGCTCTTGAAATTTCAGTGTTAACGACTTGAAAAAATTGACTTTGTTTGTGATTTTTAGTGTCTAAGCTAATTTTTTTTTATTATTATTCTATGTCATTTGATTCTCTGACTATTCAGCTTTGAAACGAAGTCAATTATGGTGAAATTAAGCCGAATGCTGAGAGGGAGAGAGGGTGCTCGGTTGAGGAATATGGCCCACAGCTTATCAGCTTATCATTACGTGGTCCAGGGAAAGTTATGTGATGTTTCAAGAAATCGACTTAGCGATAGTTTAAGTTTAACCCAATATAGGGTTTACAAATAATTTTTGTGCAATGCGAATGATACACATAAAATGACTAAATATCACATAAATATATTCAATACATGTTGTTTTAAGTTAAGAGTTAATTTTATAACCTCATGTGAAGATTCATACTAAACTAAAAAAAAAATAATAGTGTTCAATTAGAGACTAGAGAGATTAATAAGTTTGAAAGGGACCATCGATTTTTTATTTTGACTAGTGCCTAATGACTCACGATAAAATATCATCGTGTAAATTATCGGACGGAGTGATTCGCTCTGAGGGAAATGGGTCTAGAGGTCAACAGGCATATGAGGTGGTCCTGTTATCTTGTTCAAGGTAGGCTACAATTCAGTCTCTTCCGCTTACCAAGCGACTTTCAATACGAGGGACCAATTTAATTTGCTTTTATTATTATATACATATATTTTTTAAAACTTTGATTTTAAATGTGCTAATTGCACTCAATCCAGACACAAATCAGTTTGTACTAATTTAATGGAGACAAAAAAAACTTTTTAATAATACTTTCACTTTTTCGGTAATTTAATAAGGATTTTAATCAATGACTGATGTGGATCTACATCTCCTGTAAATTATATCGATAAGAAAAACAAACTAAAAAAATCTGAAAACAAAATATATATTTTCGACATTACAACATAAATTTTCATATTAGATATTCTCGCTTTTCTCCATTAGTTTTCAATTTTTCTATTTATTTTTTTCACATTGAAGTTCTGAAGAGGACTTCTTTACTAACTTATCAAAGTTTCATCATGATGAAAAATAAGAAATTAAAATTTATAGCTATTTATTTTTTGATTCTTTAATCACAACATTTTTCGTTTTTTTTCAATGGAATTTCATTTTATTTCTCTTTTGGTTTTCCTTATCAGTACAACATAAGAGTTAAGGATCGTCTATACATTGTTTTTCCTCTCATAACACATTTTTTTGAAGCCAAAGAAATCTGGTGTTGTTCGATAGTGCCTGTAAACATTTATTCGAGTTGTATACAATGTGGGTTTTCTAAAATTTACAGAACACGTTTAATTGCCCACACATCAGCCGGATCTTTCGCGTCCGTACCAGCCTTTTCGCCGTTTAATTTCTAAAATTTTAAAAAATGCCTTACAAATTTACCGAACGGTTGTACTTTTTATTTTTAAATGATTATTTAAATTATAACATATATACATATGTATGTATATATATATATATATATATATATATATATATATATATATATATATACATATATATATATATATATATATATATATATATATATATATATTCATGTACCATGGTTAGTAATCTTGGATCATATTCCCTAATCTTAAAATGCAGAATGAAAATTACAGTTCCAAAGCTTCAATTAAATTGAAACCTCTCCTAGCGGACACCTCTCTTCAGCGGAAACCACCCTCTTGCGGATAATTTTTAAATGTGCCGGTGAGCAATTTTCGTTACCGAGAGATTTTTGAGAGAAATTGATCTCTTTGAACGGACTCTTACAAAATGTTCACAGACGTTTCACTGTGGCAATGAAGATATGGTGTCATTGTCACAGTGAACCTCTAATGTGATCAAATTCATGTGATTCATTATCGCAAAAACACTGGAATAAAAAAAAATGTACACATCCTAATTTATTTTACGTTTTTTTATTTCTTTAACATAATTATTAATTAAATTTTAGTTGTAGTTTTTATATAAGTTTTTTATGTTTTTGTAGCCTTAAAATACTCTTTTGTATTTTTATTTTTAGCCCTGATAAATACTATATTGGGTCGAAACGTCCGTAATAGTTATAACTATTATATTTTATTCTTGACTTCCATCGGACCATCTCCTTCCGGATATACCATACAGTCAACTATCAATACACATTTTTTTTTTTTTAAAGTCTATTTTGTAAGTTTTTAAAATTAATTATGTGAATACCTATGTAGTTTATACATTTTGTTCACAAGTTCATTTTGTGTATAATGTTTTATACATATGTTCAAATTAAATTCTAATAATATTATGTGCATAACTAGAATTCTAAATTGTATTTATTAATATTATCTTCGTCCATCCAAATTAATAAATAAAAAAAAAATGAAATTATAATAAATAATAATGACATAACTTTTAAACCTTTAAGGAAAAATAAACTTGTAATATTAATACATTAAAAAATAAAGCCAAAAAAAAAATACAGTGAAAGAGAATGAATTTATATTAATAATAAAAGTAAAAAATAATGCATTAATGCATAAATGGGTGCAAATTTTAGTTAAAAATAAGGAATATCTATTTACAAATCTTTTGGAACTGCCTGGACATGAATTGACTGAATAGACGGGATTTAAGGGTGGGAAAAATATCAGAACAACGGATGGAAGAAGGAATGGAATTCCATAAGGATGAGGATCGGATAAGAAAAGATCTGTCAAAACCAGCGGATCAGTGGGCCATTGTATATAAATCTGAAGACCGAGAACGGGTATGGCGGGAATGACCAGAGGATCTGAATTGAAGGAGGTCGAAGATGATAAAAGCATTTACGTATTCATATTTTAATAAGCATTTGTATACTCATTTTTAGCGGACACTCCTCTGCAACAGTCAATGCCAACGGACCAGTAACTGTCCGTCGTAGAGAGGTTTCACTGTATAATGTATCTCACTATAGCCCCTTACTATTTCCAAGTGTACAACTAACAGTAAGAGGCGGCACTGAGATGCATTATAAAATGTCTGGGAAGCGTAATTTTCATTGTATATTTATATACAATGAATCCTACAAATAGGGAATATGATTCCTAACATATAAATGTTTAAACACACAACACGCACGAATGCACGCACACATACACGCGCGCGCGCGCCTACAAACACATACGAACAGTATTTATATATTATTCTAATATATTAATAATAAAGTTGTTATAATAAGTTGTGAATGTATAGTATGAAATAGTTTTTAATATTAAGTAATAAATTGGTTGTAAGTTGTAAGACTTATACACATTTCCCTGTAATGAGTTTTTTAATATTGCGGAAAAAATATGAGGTAATAAGGCCTTCATGCAAAAATAGCAAAATAAAGATTTTCCTTGGTAATGAATTTTAGGGTCGAACGTTAAAGAGCATAGACACTGAGACATGAGGATCATCAGAATTATTTTTTATTTTATTATTTTTTAAATTAATAGTTTTATTGCACCTATAAAAGTTGGTATATTTTTAAACATTTTTTATAATAATTTAAAAATGAAAAAATCCTACAATTTGATCAATTTTGTGAGTTAACTTCTTTATTCTCAACGCGAATACCATTTAGTCCAGTCACGAGGTACTTTTTACCTGAACATAATTCCGAAGTTCATGATCTTTTGATATATTTTTTGTGGGTATTATGTAGTGTAGAATCCAAGTTTTCCAATTCGAGAACCCTGTGGAAACTTCAGGACATGCGAAAAATCTTGAAATTTTCGGACTTTTTTAATCGGCACCTTCTAGCCGAAAATACTTCTTTACCTCCAGAATTTTTCTGACATACCAACTGTTTTGCTCTAAAATGCGTTTGAGCCATCTTAAGATGATGTCATAATGTAATAATAATAAGAAGAAGAAGAAATTCTTTATTTATTCTGGGGCTTGTCCCTTTAGGATAATATTACCTATAAAATCAGTAGAGCTTTATAGCCTTAGAGTAGAACAAAAAAGAATATGATATTGAATAAATAATAGTATAAAAAACAAATAAGAAAAAAAATGAAATTATAATAAATAATAATGACATAACTTTTAAACCTTTAAGGAAAAATAAACTTGTAACATTAATACATTAAAAAATAAAGCCAAAAAAAAAAAATACAGTGAAAGAGGATGAATTTATATCAATAATAAAAGTAAAAAATAATGCATTAATACATTAATGGGTGCAAATTTTAGTTAAAAATAAGGAATACCTATTTACAAATCTTTTGGAACTGCCTGGACATGAAGTGACTGAATAGAGGGGATTTAAGGGTGGGAAGAGTATCGGAACAACGGATGGAAGAAGGAATGGAATTCCATAAGGATGAGGATCGGATAAGAAAAGATCTGTCAAAACATGCGGATCAGTGGGCCATTGTATATAAATCTGAAGATCGAGAACGGGTATGGCGGGAATGAACAGAGAATTTGAATTGAAGGAGGTCGAAGATGTATGATGGACAGCGTGATTGGATGACTTGGTAGAGGAAGGATGCCAGGAAGTACTTACGACGGCATAGCCACTTCAACTCGGTTATAGCCACTTCAACTCTTCATAGAATCGGGAGACAGAGGCGTCCCTCGGGACCCCGAAGATAAATCTTACATAGCAGTTTATCAATCGTTTTATTTTTTCCTCGAGGTCCCCAGAGACGCCTCCGTACACCGTACAAAAGTAATCAAAATGGGGGAATATTAAGGAGGTAACTAGAGGTTTTTGGGTTTCAAATGGGAATAGGTGATGAAGGTAATTTAGTCGCTTTAAGGTGGAAAAGGTACGACGAGAATATCAGAGACATGTAACCCCAGTACTTTGAATAACTTTATTTTTTTGAGTTTAGCCTTCAAAACGTTTGAGTATAGGAATAGATCAAATCATAAAGTCATTGTGTTGTCATTAGTAACTGTATAACTACTTACCTGATAACAACAGAAGACTTGGCAATGGATGTTTTACCATCATTTTGTAAATTCCTTAACAACCGCCATCCGGGGTTATATTAGGACAAACATTTTTTATCATTTTAGGAGTGATGGTGCAAATGGATTTATTTTTAATTAATTTGCATTTATTAAGAAAAATACTGTCCTTACCGACTTGATAATATTTTTATTAAAAAGGGGGTATAAAAATATGTCGTAATAATGTATTATGTTCTGGATACCGACATTAGTTTAGATGCGCGTCAGTCGCGTAAGGGTCGTCAAAGAGTCAAATAATGGGCATATTCTGGAATAAAACGTTACACTCCACATTTTATTCCTTTAGCATTTTTCTCTTTGACCAACCTTTTTCCGAAAAATGAGAAAAATGTTTGTCCTAATATGACTCTGGATGACGGGGTAAAATTAAGGAAAAAACAATCACCTTCCTCTCTCTCCCTGTCAAAGAAAGATATCTGAAGAATCCAAGTATTTTAATACAACTAACTAAAGGTTATTGCTTCCATTTAGCTAAGGTCTAAAATTAAAAACTTTTCAGATCTGAGCGATACAAGAAAATATCTGTAATAAATGTCCTAATGTTACCCCGGTTTACTATACGTGATATAATTTATTACAGATTGAAATACTTTTATTATTTTATTTCACACATTTGTTCAACAAACCTCGGTGATTTTGTCACCACCCTTCCCCTCCCTGACGGTGGCCTTGGAGCAACGTAGTTAAATGTATCAATTTAGAGACAACTAACAACACTATTACTATTATCTATATAGAAATGTTGGAAGATAAATACTGGAGAAAACCCTGAATATTTCGCAGTAGTTCGAAACATTGAAAGGCTCTATCTCGGTACATATTTGGTTTAGAAAAAAATTTAACTATTGCGGATCGTAGAAAATTAGAAAAAAATTAATGCTTTTTAACTTTTGTCATAAACTGTTTTCGGCTAGAACGCGTTCTAACATATAAAATATTCAGAAAATTTCGAGGTTTTTCGGTTGCCCTTAAGTTTCCACGGGGTTCTCGAATTGAAGAAGTTGGATTCTACACCACGGAATACCCAAATAAAACAAATCAAAAGATCATTACCTTCGGAATCATGTCCAGGTAATCCTAATTTTAAGTTCAGGATAGGGGTGTCAACAAGCGATCGGTTACAACCAACTGTTTTTTTTTTGTATCGAAAAACCTTTTTTTTTACACTATCGGTTATAATTTTTTTCTTTTTTAAATCCAAAAATCAGAGAATACCCGATTGAAAATAAATTTTAAAAAAAATTTTGAGCAAAAAATACAAAATAAACATCCTACTTTTTTACCCACCTGCCTACTTCCTAGTGCTTATACCTACCTACCTAGGTTCGTTACACGATTGTAACAACAACTAAATTTCCATAGTTTATTTCAATTTCACTAGTAACGTTGCAGAGGTTTTGATTATTACTCATTTTATTTCTCTGTCTCATTCTCAATTATTTCTCAAGTCTTTCAGTTTGTTAGTTTCCTAAAAATTAAAAAAAAAAATATACATGACACGAACATCATCCTTTGAAAAAAAAAATCTCTAGCTCTGTGGTCTTAAATGCATCGTTAAAATTACTGCACTTGAAACGAGAAAAAGTGCTGAAAATTGAATACTTGCTCTGAGGTAATCTTTACAATCACTGAACTTGGAGCATGAGATTTATGAATATTTAATTATAGCTCTTGAGCCTTAAAAAAATATATTTAAAATCGTCACTATCATTCTTACCGGCTCATATGAGTGATTTTGATAAGGCACACCAAGTACTATCGACAAAGGATTTTCTAATAATTAGTTATTTCCAGGATTTCAGCTATGTGTTTATTTTTGTAATGGCGTTTTAAGTTATTTTCTTGAAGATCAATATGTTATTTATGTGAATATAAGGTATTTGTAATGACCAGGTATTGACACAATTCCAGTGACTGTGGAAAATGTTTTGATGGGAAGTTATTTTATTTAAAATATTCGTTTCCCTCCGGTTTTTCCTAAAACCAGTTATTTGCATCGGTTAAAACAGATCAGTTAATTTTTAAACAGATCAGTTTTAATTAAAGATAATGTTTTTTTTTCCTCACAAATTTGACACCTCTAATACAGGAAGACTGGAACAATTTGTCTTTCTTGTTATAATAATCAAGTTTCCAGCACAGAGATGGGAATTATATCAGTTTTGATGATGGTGAACATTTTTTTCCAGGGCTTCGTCTAATTCAACATCATTTCCTTTTCTATTCCGTTATTGAGATATTAAAATACTGGAGATGTTAGTTAGGTACCCGTTGTTCATATCCGTCAACCTAACATAATATATTTAATACCGATAAAACAATAAACTTTTACATGCACGCGATTACTTGGGTTCCATTCCGCGGATCTAAATGTTCAAATACTAAGATTGTTTTACTAACTCCGTGTCCTTATTATGCAAAGTCCATTTAGAACTTGCATTGGGATGTGGAATAAGCAATAAAGAAGATCTCAACAAATACATTCCATACTTTTTCATAATTCGTATAAAGTGCATATTTAAGTGAAAAATTATTTAAAAATATCAGAATGCTGTAAATGAACGGATGTTGCAATACATTAGAAGATAGCTTTTGAAGATTATTACATAATTGTTCAATTTACTATTACATCACTTCAAGAGATATAATTTTTTCTTCGATAAGAAACGACATAGTCAAATTATCAAAATAAATCGAAACACTTTTGTAAGCTAAATATTGCGTAGATAATTTTATTCGGCAACACTTACAATTCAATTCAATATTACAAGGAAATATAAGTCATATTGTTGCAGTACAGTATTATCGAACATGGAGTCAAGCCAACGACATTTTGAATGGAATGGCTTAAATATGTATTTAAATTTTAATTGGATTTTTGATCGCGCATGCGCAGTCTGCATTTCCGTTACTGTTGAACGTTTCTATGATACTGGGAACATTTATTAGGGTATCAAGTGTTTTGATTACATTTCTTAAATTGGATTTAGAACCGCGCTTGCTCATTTCGCATTTCCGTTTCTGTTGTAGTTTTCTACGATCTAAGGATCATTAATTACATTTTCGAGGGTTCTGATTCGGTTTTTCGAATTGGATATTTTATTCTAAAGGCTCATTTCGAATAGTCATTACTGTTAACGTTTTTTTCTGTGAAGTTATTGTTTATTAGGTTTTATAGAACGATATAATTTAAAAAAATGTCAAATATAATGGTAATTTAAAATTCTCATGTTCGATAAAAAAAAATGTTTGAAAAATGCAATCAGAATCCACGAAAACCTAATCAACGATTCCTATATTGTTTAAAGCTTCAGAAGCATCAGGAAATCGAAAAGCGTTTGCGGTATCAGTAGTACAATTCAAAAAATGGAATTAGAACCCTCGAAAACCTATAGACGATTCCTATATCATAGAAAAATTCAATAGTAACAAACAAACTGAATGGAACTATAGCCCTAGTTGGGCCTTGGCCTCACTCAGAATTGATAGCCATTCATGTCTTTCTTCCGCCTTTCTTCGCCATTCCCTCAATCCCAGCCGCCTCAGATCGTCTTCCACGTCGTCCAACCACCTCAGCCTCAGTCTTCCTCTGAATCTGTTTCCGCCTGGCCTGCCATTCATCTTCTTTGGTAACCTCTCATCCTTTGCACCTTTGCACATGGCCAAGCCTGATATCTCTAGCAACATTTTCTCTTTCTACCGAGTCGTGGAAATATCTAAGCCACCTGTCCAAAACGTCCTTGCTATCTCCTACTTGAAATTAGCATTTAATATCAATTATCAAATAAACTAAAAAAATGTCGAAAGAATATGACAAAATTATTTCATAAGTCATTAATGTAATTAAAATAATTATTTTCAATAAAAAAATAAATAATATTGAATTAATTCATATCCGGTTGGATTACAATTGAAATGGAAAAGTTACATTCAAAATGGAAAAGATTACAATTTAATTGGAAAAGATGATAATTGATTTGAAAAGGGTTACAATTGACGTGGAAATGCTATATGTATTCATTATTACACTCACAGGCACTACAATTCAAGGACTGACACTCGGAACGGAACGGCTCGTCGTTCCGGAAGGAACTGGTTCCAGTTATCGTTCCTTTCCAGCTTCGTTACAACCTTACGATTCAACCTTAGGGTATGAGCCGTTTCAACTAGCATTTAGAATGAAACAGCTCGTTCCGTTCCACCATTGGAATGGCTCTATTTTTCGTTCTGTTCCATCTTCGTACCGATCTCACAATGAGAAACCTTGACCAATGATTTTCGTTCCGTTTCATTATCTTTACAACCAATGCAGGGTAAACTTTATTTCGAATAATAGATATCGAATGATTTATTTAGTTTTTTGACTAATGAATAAAGAATATTTTTTTTATTTGTATTTCTATGTAAGGAAAATTAGTGTGGAAATGTTCCGATTTTTCATGAGTGGATAAATCGATTTAAGCAGTTTAAACGATTTTCCTACTGTTAAGAGATATGGCAAAAGGAAAACGAGTGTGAAAACTTTTTGATTTTTCATTCGCTTTTTTCTTTTATATTTCGTGAATGGGTAAAGTATTTTCGCAGCTCAAACGACGTTACTTTCATTTTTTTTTTAAATGTTTTATGGAGACCTAAAAGCGTTTGAAAAGTCATGATAAAGTTATCGGTTAAGAGAAGATTCAGTATGCCGTGCTAGGAATGAATCGAGTATGTTCATCTTTTACATATTCACATATTTACAAATTTACATATTCTATTGAAAAACACTATTAACTTATATTCATTTAGAACAAACCCTTCCATACCAGTGATAATCCATTATATAAATTTGAGGTAAATTGGTTTTATAAGCATTACTCTTATAAAACAAATTTACTTTATTTCCTGAAGGCGATAAAACAACGCACTGACATTTTTTCAGCTTTTGCTATCATGTTTCGTTCCAGTATTATATTTGTTTATAATAAGAAATAAATTTTAAAAATACACTACCTATACGAGGTAATTAAAAAAATTAATACTGAATCAAGTAAATGCACACTCAATAGACAAACAAATTTAAAATACATTTGAAAATGGCTTTAATTAAAGTCGAAACTCCAGTATTTTTTTATGGAAAAACACTTTTTTTTTCCTTGTCGACTTTCTTTCTATAACTCTCATTATTAGTTCAATTTATAATATTGTATTTATTTCAAATAACTGTTATTTCAAATTAAAGTTTCTAATATATGTGTATCGCAATAGATTTATTTTTATTTATCCACACCTGTCACTCATATCGCGACAACGCGATGTTGCGGTGTAAATATTATATAACTGGTATGTCAGGCCTGAGGGACGAGAGAATTAAACGGAATTATTTGCTTTGAATTATATAAATAACCTCGTTTTTATATAAAGAAATATAAGATATAAAGAGACATTTTTTCTCGGGCCCCCTTCAAAATTTTTTCGGGCGTCATTCAAATATTTAATTCACTCTGGAAACCCAATTTCGTACGGAAACCCATTATTATGTACGCAACAGAAATATATATTATAATATATGTGATGTTATTACATTTAGCAAATTTAGAAGATACAGTCCCAGCTGCTTTCTCCCCCATGTCGGGTCTGCAGCGTTTTGGGTAAATTTTATGATTTTAACTTAACTTTGACTTTCCTCAAAGTGGAAAACATTATCTCCCATCTTTCCAGTACATATTGCTCATTTGCAGCAATAACATTATATCTCAAAAATGTGGAGGACCAGCCAGGGGCGACATGTGACTTTGCTGCCGGATCTCGAGGAAATCGGTCCAGTAATCTCGGAGGAAAGCCGCTGACGGAGGACGGTGGACAGACGGATTTTTCTTTTATTCGATATTTGGATTCTATGTATCTTGAAACGTAAAACCTGAAATTTTGAGGGAGAGGTTAATTTTTTTTTTCTTGGCCGATACAAAGACCATTATTGAAAATAATAAACAAAAAACATTTATATAGATTTTTTGTTTTTTACTTTTTTTTTTTAAATGCCTTGGTATGCTGATTCCAAAAACCTTACATTTCTCCTCTATCTTTATAAATGGCCGAGTTATGGGCTTATAAAATCTCTAATCGTCATTTTCAAACAAAAATACGGATGGTAATGTCGAGTTCCGAGGATCATCCTGGGATGACGTGTGACTTTGTTGCGGTGCGAATCTCAAGAAAATCGGTGCAGTAGTCTCGGAGAAATGCTGCAGATGGCGGACATACAGATTTTTTTTTCGATATTTGGATTTTACGTATCTTGAAACGTAAAACCTCAAATTTTAACCTCAAAGGGAAGGGATTAATTATTTTTTTCTTAGTCGATTACAAAAGTCAACTATTGAAAATAATAATTAAAAAATCGTGAATTTCGAGTTATGCTATTGTAATCAGTAAATGAGAAATATGAGAGCCCGTCAGATTAGGGTAGTATTTGTTTTTATAACTTCCTCCTTACGAATAATTTCAGTGATCTCAACCTCTGATGTGTGACATATTAGCGGTAATGATGGTCCTAAATTATAACGAGCCTGGTAAACACGCAACCCGCCACATTAAATTGTGCGGCACGCCGAATGATTTAATATTTGTATTAATGCTTTTGTTTTCGTTGTATGTATACTTTTCATGTGTCATTGTTATCATGCGCAAGTGCGCTGTGAATATAAAATGATTTCTATATTCAGTCCAACTGCGACCTGTGGTGTCCCTCCCTCGGTCAAGAACGCACCTGCCCCAAATTACAGCTACTGCTCTTTAAAATGAATCTCTTCTTATCATTTTTCCTTATTTTTATTTTATTATTATTATATTTTTATTACTAAATTTTCATTATTTTTATTATATAATGTAGTATTGACAATATAGGAAAAATAAGGGAACATTTTGTTGTAGTCGTAAATTTTTGTGTCTCTTAACATAAATCTTATTTTTTTTTTACAAACACGTCAAAAATGTGGCACTTATTTTTACTTTCCCTTAGCTATATACGAAGTATATAGTGATTGCGATCGCGAAAACTTTCGAATTCGAGTTTTCAACGGTAATACACGTTTTAAGGTTTAGGAGTCCAAATAACCAACGCTCACAAAATGGTCTGTGTGTTCGTGTGTCTATGTGTATGTGAACAGTCTAGCTCAACAACGAAAAGTTGTATGATACTGAAATTACGTTTTTAAGATAGGCACATGCATGTGATGTTACAGCAACTTTTTTTTCAAAATCGACTAACCGAAAGTGCCACTTTATGCAACCGATTTTTTTTTTATTAGCCTATATCTCGGAAACTATTAGTTTTTTTTCGAGAGGATCACTCTAAAAAAAAAAAAATTAAAGTGAAATATTTCCAAAAAAAAATTTCTCTACGACCAACAACTAAGCTGCAAGAGCGCCCTGAAAATGAGGAACATTTTCAGAAAGTGGCAAAAATGCAATTTGTTGCTCTTTACGTCAGATTTCCATAGAAACTATCCATGTTAGACTATCGTTGACTATCATGCTGTTAAACTTCAAAATTCATGAAAAGTATATTTTGCCTTTGCACATTTTGCCTGTAACGTATTTCGGAGCAGGTGTTTAAAATCAAAGTAAAAGGGTAAATGTTAAAAATATTAAAGACAAATGATAAAAACAAACTTATAATTAGTTACCTACATTTACAGGCTTTTGTATGTAAAAAGTTAAATGCCAAGGAAAGTTGCCAGTCAAAATTTTCTTGCTCGTCCTTCATTGTACCAAAAACAAGAATGGAATTGGTGGGTTCTTTATCGATAATGGTAGTCAAGAATTAGATTTGGAAAAAGTGGTATTATAGATAAAACGTAAAAATTAACCTTTTATTGCGCTTGCGCCTGACATTAGCCTTTTGCCATTAAAATTGCAATAAACTTTTCCGTTCTTCTCTCCGGAAACGTAAGACTTTTTTACCCACCAGCATAAGGTTTGTATTCTGAGGAATAATTAGATAATTAAATAACAAGTAAAGAAAAACAAATCAATTGACGAATCGAAATAACAATGCATTAAAACCATAGATAGATGTATTTGGCGATTATAGAAACTTATTATTAGATGATTACTGACATTTTTCTTATCATTCCTCCCTCTCTCGAAACAAAATTCTGCGTATACCCCTCCTGGTGGTACATTCTTAAACTGTTTTGGATGGCTACAACTGCTGAAAGTGGTACTGCTGCAGCCATAGACGACGCCCTGAATGATGTCCTCTTGTATGAAACGAATCAGAGTTGGTTCAAAGTATCATCTTTGAATCACCTTTGATTTGTTTCCGTATTTATTCTACTGTTTCCATAAAATGAAACCAGGAAACATTCCACTGCTTGTGAAATGTTCTGGCCATTTCACATACTTTAATTTACCTTGATTGAAAATGACTGAAGTTATATCGCAGCCACTTGTAGCATGTGCTATAAGCAGATGCGATACAACCATATATCATATAACTAACTATATGAGAACATGATATGCTATTCAATAGTTTTATTGTTAATAACATGAATTGAAGAATACGTTGCAGGAAGAACGCTGACACTTCCTGGTTTCTTGAAGTAGACGTTTTCATCGTTTCTGAAACCTTTGGAAATGACGAACAGGACAACATTTATGACGAACATTTATGAATTCATTGACTTTACAACATTTATGAATAGATGGACATTTAGTAATTTATTTTTTTTATGAAGTTCTACGACTAAAAGCTGATATGCATATAATGTATATAGTAAGAAAGGTGTCAGTGTTTTCCACACTAAAGGAAGAGGTAAGAAGAAGATAGGTTTGCTGAACATCTCTGTCCAGCAGATCATACCTGTTCTGATAAACTAAATATGAATGTACATTTTAAGTATTTTTATGTGTGTTCCATGAATTTTGATGTTCCATGAATCGCGTTTTTGCCGCTTTTTGGACATTGACCTCATTTTCAGCGCGCTCTAGCAGCTGGATTAGCGATTAATTATAGAAAAATATTGCATACAATTTTTCTATAAAATATGAGAAATTTTGTATACTTTAATTTGGTATACAATAGTCTTCTGGAAAAATATAAAACAATAGTTTTAGATATATAGGCGAAAGAACAAGGATGAGTACCATAATTTTGACATTTTTTGTGACAAAAACAAAACAAATATCTGTTAGAAAACCTCATATTCGTGATCAGAGTACATAAACTGTTGAGCACCAAAATTTACGACTACAACAAAACTTTCTCTTTTGTACCCTTTTTTTGTCCTGGTTGGACTGGACCACCACTTATATAATTTTAACTTTAGTAAACATTTCATTCAATTTCTTATTCAAACAACCAACCTCCCAGGAGGATCAAAAAATGCTACTTTTGGTCCCACCTCCAAAAAAAAATTTTAACGACGCATCTTGCATCGTAACCCCCCGCTGTGGGCACCCCAAAGTGCGGCTACAAACACAAGTTCTATATTTGATAACCACTAACGCTAAATATTACCGAAAAAAAAAATCAGAAATAATTAAGTGAAGATAGGATAATAAAATATCTCATTAATTAAGTCTCGAGAGTTAATTATATTGTATCATATGATATTGTATCAGACAATACATTTTTTAAAAGAATGATCATCCACACTTCGTCAATGTGGCATTTGGGCTGGCGAGACCTAGTAAAAAAAATCATATCATTAGGAATGCCTGTATATTTTTAAATTTTTATAGTAATTTTCAAAACTAATTAAAGTTCGCATACAAAAGATCATCAGACTATTTACTCTGAAACTTATGATTTTATTTGTAGGAGTAACTAGTAATGTTGGTGTAAAGAAATTAAAACAGCACCTTCGTCCACAGTTTGGGAGTGAATTCATTATTAATGCTTTTATAGCCAATTTTATTAGAGTTTTAATTAGCCCATTATTTGCAGACAATTGGCCTTTTACTCTGAGATAAAAGACTCTTAATAAAAACGTTATTTGTGTTAAAGAAAGCATGAATAAGGATTCATCCTGCTTAGTTGTAAAAATCAAAATGTTGACACACCAAGTACCGTTTATAAGAAACTAGGTATTCGAGCTTATATGATATTTGCCTCCGCGAGAACGAAAATCGTAAGACTTTTTTTAATTTTCAGTTTACTTACAATTTTGGCACACTAAGGACCCAAAACAGGTTTACAAAAGCAAACTAGTTTAGCATATCTTCTATCATTTGAAGATGTTCAGATGAGGCGTAGAGCATACTATATTTCAAAATTATTTGTTGGAAATAGCAGAATGGTTCATGTCATACTTTTTTTTTTTATTTACG
Organism: Rhaphigaster nebulosa; assembly: GCA_948150685.1. NCBI lineage: Eukaryota > Metazoa > Arthropoda > Insecta > Hemiptera > Pentatomidae > Rhaphigaster > Rhaphigaster nebulosa. The sequence continues at coordinate 126,519,808 of OX411306.1, forward strand.
AAATAATAATGAAATTTAAAGATTTATTCACGTTATTTCTAGTTAAAACGGAATGTTCCATTATTGGTAACAGCATGTGAAAAATACCAGCCTAAAGTGATTAGGATTTTATGGCCATTCACATTTTTAGCAATAATTTCATAGTAAACCGATCGATTTCAACGGTTAAAAAAATAAACTTTAATGAATAAAACAAGTATATATTGTTTATTTTCGGACCAAACTTTCATAGTGAAAAAACGTTTTAAAAATGAAAAACGAAAGTTGTGGTTTTTGCTTCCAAAACCCTATTTTAACCGGTCCTAGAAAACGCCCTATTATTTTTTTTTTTTAAATACTTTAAATTATGATGTAAATTTGTGCAAAATTTACAAATAACAAAAGGAGATAAAATAAACAAAAGGAGTTTATACTCCTACACTGCCCATGTGAAGCAGAAAAAAAAATGTAAAACTATTTTGAAAAAAACCTCAAAGGGTTGGCTGTTTTTTAGAAAAATATTTTTTTTTTTGATTTTCATAAAAATTTGAAATAAAAACTTGGCGTCGACAATCCAAATTTGATCTCAGTTTATGATAAAACTAAAGTTTTCGTCCAAAAATTCATTATTTTGAGGGCGTTGTTAATGTTTTTAGTATCCTTACCAGGCATAATACTTGAAAATTTTGATTTCTTTTTTTTTTTTTATTATTTCGCTTGAAAATAGTGACATTTTGGTACTATACTCGTTTTTCTATCTTTACCAGGACTAGAGATATAAAATAAAATGTGTTTTCCGTATGCAAATTTCCCGAGGCTCCTGTGGTGCGTTGGACCCTAATATTTTACACAGTCCAATATTGTAAGGCCTAGATTCACCTAAAAAAGTGTCATCAAAATACAGGAGACACATATGGGATCCTCTTCTTGTAAGTATTAGTAAAAAAAAAAAACTAATAAGTAAAATTATTAACGCCAATCTTTCAAAACATTATGTAAACAAAATTATAGAAATTATATAACAAAAAGAGTAAGAAAAATATTTTATAAAGAATTTATTTTTATTTTTATCTTAATTTTTGATTCGAACTATTTTATGAAATTTTAATTTTGCGGACTTTTGTGTCATCAAAATCTTTTATTTAATCATAGCAATTTAATTTTTCACAAATTTTGTGCCCCATAGGTTTGCCAATCCTTCCTGTGACATTGTTACCCTTTTAAGGGCATCCTTTAAAATAAAAATCCTAGATATCCTATAAAATCTGAATTCTTTAAAAAAAATGGAGCCCAAATTTAAAAGAGAGCCGTGCATATTTCTCAGAATATTAAAGTACAGATCGAACAAAATAGTTTAATTTCTTTGAGTAAACGGTCTCCATTTTATATCATGATTATCATCTTGCTTTAATTTTAGATCTAAAGCCATGCATAACATTTTATTGTCCTCTTCCATTGTTCGTAATAGCGGAATGTTGTAATGATTAGCGAAAATGAAGATATAGCTTGATCTATTATTGCTAAGAAATAAATTCTGTAGAAGTTAACTTCTGGATCATTTACACATCATCTGCTCCTGCTCCTTCATAATCTAATAAACATCAAATAGTTCGCTTCCATTTCAGATTTCATAAAACTATTCTTTCTAAATTCTTTAAAAAAATTCATCAACGCTTTGTTACTAAACTTATTATTACGGTAGTAGAGATCCCTTTTCCGGCTCTCAGGAGCGATGGATTTTGACGAGTGAGGTATCAAAAGAAAGAGAATTTCACGGAGATGTGACGAATTCCAATTATGTTTCTTAAAATCTTACAAGGGCTTAAATAAAAGTGATGAAAAAACTGGAAGGTTTCAAAACTTTGACTACTGAGAGTCGGCGGATCGAGACGGGATAAGTTGGGTTTAAAAGATTTTGACGCGGGCATCAAGATCATGTATGGTCCATTGGACCATACTGGTCCAGCGTTTTAAAGCTTAAAAACCTACCGTTTTTGAGAGAATGCACGATATAGGTCTGCACGGGCCCTATGCCATCTTGCGTACGTGTCGTCATGGCAACTTTATATCAATTTGAGTCTGTTTACAAAAACTTTTAATGAGTGGGAAATTATATTTTGTTTCCATGTCCAACCCTTAAGGTAACTGTTAAGTATAAATACTACATATAGAAAACGGTATAGCTGAATCTAATTGCCTAACTGCTAAATTGAAGAGATGTTTTCCAGTGGGATAAGCTTTAAGTACTTAATAAGTATGAACTGTAACTTCAACATAATCATTACAAACTATGTAGCTTCACCAAATATGTGTGTTAAATAAACTTTCTTAATAATATTATATTGTTTATACGAATAAATATGATTCCCTAATATCGCTTATACTTGAAATTAGGGATTAGAAGATATCTATTGCGAGAGTTCTCGCTCGGGTATACTAGTTTGTATTAATGCTTTTGTTTTCGTTGTATGTATACTTTTCATGTGTCATTGTTATCATGCGCAAGTGCGCTGTGAATATAAAATGATTTCTATATTCAGTGCAACTGCGACCTGTGGTGTCCCTCCCTCGGTCAAGAACGCACCTGCCCCAAATTACAGCTACTGCTCTTTAAAATGAATCTCTTCTTATCATTTTTCCTTATTTTTATTTTATTATTATTATATTTTTATTACTAAATTTTCATTATTTTTATTATATAATGTAGTATTGACAATATAGGAAAAATAAGGGAACATTTTGTTGTAGTCGTAAATTTTTGTGTCTCTTAACATAAATCTTATTTTTTTTTTACAAACACGTCAAAAATGTGGCACTTATTTTTACTTTCCCTTACCTATATACGAAGTATATAGTGATTGCGATCGCGAAAACTTTCGAATTCGAGTTTTCAACGGTAATACACGTTTTAAGGTTTAGGAGTCCAAATAACCAACGCTCACAAAATGGTCTGTGTGTTCGTGTGTCTATGTGTATGTGAACAGTCTAGCTCAACAACGAAAAGTTGTATGATACTGAAATTACGTTTTTAAGATAGGCACATGCATGTGATGTTACAGCAACTTTTTTTTCAAAATCGACTAACCGGAAGTGCCACTTTATGCAACCGATTTTTTTTTATTAGCCTATATCTCGGAAACTATTAGTTTTTTTTCGAGAGGATCACTCTAAAAAAAAAAAATTAAAGTGAAATATTTCCAAAAAAAAATTTCTCTACGACCAACAACTAAGCTGCAAGAGCGCCCTGAAAATGAGGAAAATTTTCAGAAAGTGGCATAAATGCAATTTGTTGCTCTTTACGTCAGATTTCCATAGAAACTATCCATGTTAGACTATCGTTGACTATCATGCTGTTAAACTTCAAAATTCATGAAAAGTATATTTTGCCTTTGCACATTTTGCCTGTAACGTATTTCGGAGCAGGTGTTTAAAATCAAAGTAAAAGGGTAAATGTTAAAAATATTAAAGACAAATGATAAAAACAAACTTATAATTAGTTACCTACATTTACAGGCTTTTGTATGTAAAAAGTTAAATGCCAAGGAAAGTTGCCAGTCAAAATTTTCTTGCTCGTCCTTCATTGTACCAAAAACAAGAATGGAATTGGTGGGTTCTTTATCGATAATGGTAGTCAAGAATTAGATTTGGAAAAAGTGGTATTATAGATAAAACGTAAAAATTAACCTTTTATTGCGCTTGCGCCTGACATTAGCCTTTTGCCATTAAAATTGCAATAAACTTTTCCGTTCTTCTCTCCGGAAACGTAAGACTTTTTTACCCACCAGCATAAGGTTTGTATTCTGAGGAATAATTAGATAATTAAATAACAAGTAAAGAAAAACAAATCAATTGACGAATCGAAATAACAATGCATTAAAACCATAGATAGATGTATTTGGCGATTATAGAAACTTATTATTAGATGATTACTGACATTTTTCTTATCATTCCTCCCTCTCTCGAAACAAAATTCTGCGTATACCCCTCCTGGTGGTACATTCTTAAACTGTTTTGGATGGCTACAACTGCTGAAAGTGGTACTGCTGCAGCCATAGACGACGCCCTGAATGATGTCCTCTTGTATGAAACGAATCAGAGTTGGTTCAAAGTATCATCTTTGAATCACCTTTGATTTGTTTCCGTATTTATTCTACTGTTTCCATAAAATGAAACCAGGAAACATTCCACTGCTTGTGAAATGTTCTGGCCATTTCACAAACTTTAATTTACCTTGATTGAAAATGACTGAAGTTATATCGCAGCCACTTGTAGCATGTGCTATAAGCAGATGCGATACAGCCATATATCATATAACTAACTATATGAGAACATGATATGCTATTCAATAGTTTTATTGTTAATAACATGAATTGAAGAATACGTTGCAGGAAGAACGCTGACACTTCCTGGTTTCTTGAAGTAGACGTTTTCATCGTTTCTGAAACCTTTGGAAATGACGAACAGGACAACGTTTATGAATTCATTGACTTTACAACATTTATGAATAGATGGACATTTAGTAATTTATTTTTTTTATGAAGTTCTACGACTAAAAGCTGATATGCATATAATGTATATAGTAAGAAAGGTGTCAGTGTTTTCCACACTAAAGGAAGAGGTAAGAAGAAGATAGGTTTGCTGAACATCTCTGTCCAGCAGATCATACCTGTTCTGATAAACTAAATATGAATGTACATTTTAAGTATTTTTATGTGTGTTCCATGAATTTTGATGTTCCATGAATCGCGTTTTTGCCGCTTTTTGGACATTGACCTCATTTTCAGCGCGCTCTAGCAGCTGGATTAGCGATTAATTATAGAAAAATATTGCATACAATTTTTCTATAAAATATGAGAAATTTTGTATACTTTAATTTGGTATACAATAGTCTTCTGGAAAAATATAAAACAATAGTTTTAGATATATAGGCGAAAGAACAAGGATGAGTACCATAATTTTGACATTTTTTGTGACAAAAACAAAACAAATATCTGTTAGAAAACCTCATATTCGTGATCAGAGTACATAAACTGTTGAGCACCAAAATTTACGACTACAACAAAACTTTCTCTTTTGTACCCTTTTTTTGTCCTGGTTGGACTGGACCACCACTTATATAATTTTAACTTTAGTAAACATTTCATTCAATTTCTTATTCAAACAACCAACCTCCCAGGACGATCAAAAAATGCTACTTTTGGTCCCACCTCCAAAAAAAAATTTTAACGACGCATCTTGCATCGTAACCCCCCGTTGTGGGCACCCCAAAGTGCGGCTACAAACACAAGTTCTATATTTGATAACCACTAACGCTAAATATTACCGAAAAAAAAATCAGAAATAATTAAGTGAAGATAGGATAATAAAATATCTCATTAATTAAGTCTCGAGAGTTAATTATATTGTATCATATGATATTGTATCAGACAATACATTTTTTAAAAGAATGTTCATCCACACTTCGTCAATGTAGCATTTGGGCTGGCGAGACCTGGTAAAAAAAAATCATATCATTAGGAATGCCTGTATATTTTTAAATTTTTATAGTAATTTTCAAAACTAATTAAAGTTCGCATACAAAAGATCATCAGACTATTTACTCTGAAACTTATGATTTTATTTGTAGGAGTAACTAGCAATGTTGTTGTAAAGAAATTAAAACATCACCGTCGTCCACAGTTTGGGAGTGAATTCATTATTAATGCTTTTGTAGCCAATTTTATTAGAGTTTAAATTAGGCCATTATTTGCAGACAATTGGTCTTTTACTCTGAGATAAAAGACTCTTAATAAAAACGTTATTTGTGTTAAAGAAGGCATGAAAAAGGATTCATCTTGCTTAGTTGTAAAAATCAAAATGTTGACATACCAAGTACCATTTATAAGAAACTAGGTATTCGAGCTTATATGATATTTGCCTCCGCGAGAACGAAAATCATAAGACTTTTTTTAATTTTCAGTTTACTTACAATTTTGGCACACCAAGGACCCAAAACAGGTTTACAAAAGCATACTAATTTAGCATATCTTCTATGATTTGAAGATGTTCAGATGAGGCGTCGAGCATGCTATATGTCAAAATTATTTCTTGGAAATAGCAGAATGATTCATGTCATACTTTTTTTTTATTTACGAAATAATAATGAAATTTAAAGATTTATTCACGTTATTTCTAGTTAAAACGGAATGTTCCATTATTGGTAACAGCATGTGAAAAATACCAGCCTAAAGTGATTAGGATTTTATGGCCATTCACATTTTTAGCAATAATTTCATAGTAAACCGATCGATTTCAACGGTTAAAAAAATAAACTTTAATGAATAAAACAAGTATATATTGTTTATTTTCGGACCAAACTTTCATAGTGAAAAAACGTTTTAAAAATGAAAAACGAAAGTTGTGGTTTTTGCTTCCAAAACCCTATTTTAACCGGTCCTAGAAAACGCCCTATTATTTTTTTTTTAAATACTTTAAATTATGATGTAATTTTGTGCAAAATTTACAAATAACAAAAGGAGATAAAATAAACAAAAGGAGTTTATACTCCTACACTGCCCATGTGAAGCAGAAAAAAAAATGTAAAACTATTTTGAAAAAAACGTCAAAGGGTTGGCTGTTTTTTAGAAAAATATTTTTTTTTTTGATTTTCATAAAAATTTGAAATAAAAACTTGGCGTCGACAATCCAAATTTGATCTCAGTTTATGATAAAACTAAAGTTTTCGTCCAAAAATTCATTATTTTGAGGGCGTTGTTAATGTTTTTAGTATCCTTACCAGGCATAATACTTGAAAATTTTGATTTCTTATTTTTTTTTTATTATTTCGCTTGAAAATAGTGACATTTTGGTACTATACTCGTTTTTCTATCTTTACCAGGACTAGAGATATAAAATAATGTGTTTTCCGTATGCAAATTTCCCGAGGCTCCTGTGGTGCGTTGGACCCTAATATTTTACACAGTCCAATATTTTAAGGCCTAGATTCACCTAAAAAAGTGTCATCAAAATACAGGAGACACATATGGGATCCTCTTCTTGTAAGTATTAATAAAAAAAAAAAATTAATAAGTAAAATTATTAACACCAATCTTTCAAAACATTATGTAAACAAAATTATGGAAATTATATAACAAAAAGAGTAAGAAAAATATTTTATAAAGAATTTGTTTTTATTTTTATCTTAATTTTTGATTCGAACTATTTTATGAAATTTTAATTTTGCGGACTTTATTTAATCGTAGCAATTTAATTTTTCACAAATTTTGTGCCCCATAGGTTTGCCAATCCTTCCTGTGACATTGTTACCCTTTTAAGGGCATCCTTTAAAATAAAAATCCTAGGTATCCTATAAAATCTGAATTCTTTAAAAAAAATGGCCAAATTTAAAAGAGAGCCGTGCATATTTCTCAGAATATTAAAGTACAGATCGAACAAAATAGTTTAATTTCTTTGAGTAAACGGTCTCCATTTATATCATGATTATCATCTTGCTTTAATTTTAGATCTAAAGCCATGCATAACATTTTATTGTCCTCTTCCATTGTTCGTAAGAGCGGAATGTTGTAATGATTAGCGAAAATGAAGAAATAGCTTGATCTATTATTGCTAAGAAATAAATTCTGTAGAAGTTAACTTCTGGATCATTTACACATCATCTGCTCCTGCTCCTTCATAATCTAATAAACATCAAATAGTTCGCTTCCATTTCAGATTTCATAAAACTATTCTTTCTAAATTCTTTTTAAAAATTCATCAACGCTTTGTTACTAAACTTAAATCGCAATTAGATTTTTGTACAGTTTAATTAACTGTATCGGCTGTCAATAATAGTTCATACCAAATAACAGTAGATCAAACATATTAAAATTAAATCCAAGCTCCAGTAAGGAATCTCTTTGACTCTTCACACTAGAATCATCTGCCACGTCATTACTTCTTCTAATGCTGTTATTATTTGGTTTAAACCAAATATTTGTAGATAATAAAATCAATTAATAACAAAGTTGTACCATGAAATCAGGATTCACTAAATTCCTTACAATTAAATTTATAATATAAAATTGATTTTTATATTCAAATACAGGTTGTTACGTTTTAAAAACAGTATTATGCTACATTCTCTTGAGCGAATGCCCCATTCTTCATTTCATTTTCATTTCATTTCATTGTTGCTTTATCTAAAAGGTAGTGGTAAAAATATACCAGTGCATTTTAATTAAAACAACAAATCCAACAACAGAAGCAAATTTAAAACCTCAAATGTGATAGCTGAACACCAGTACACAAAGATGCCTACGTTTCGGTATTGCACCCTTTATTTTTTGAACTATCAATACGGCTTCAGATAGATTACAGATTGCGACTTTTGCTTAATCAAGATATAAAAAAAAAAAAACCGTAACGCATCTTTGACTTATGAGATCGGCACCTTACCAAGTCGATATACATGTTTCTAACGGGTAGATTCAGCTATCATTAAAAAAATATACCAATACAGCATAAAAAAAAAAAAAAAAAAAATCAAAAACATCTATCAGATAACAACTGGACTGGTGATGCGGTACTTAGGGAATTCTAGCAGTACCTATATGTGTTTAAAGAAAACGTCTTCGACTGCGTCTCTTTCCGGAACTAACAAATGGAAGAGAAAATTGTCCGGCTTTATGATCTACGTTGGATTAAAGTTGATAAAGTTACTAAGAAGGCATTTCACAAGAGATCTAGTATGAAAGAAGTCATGAGTACATTCTACATAAGAAGTGGTAACGGGGGCATTGCAAGAATGAACATTGGTGGAAGAGCTAAAAGGACTAACGGTTGGTACCATGTATATTAGAAGGATGAAAGGAAGACCAACCTCAGAGGACGAGATTTCCAATAAGTTAATTAAAAATAAGTTATTATTCTATAGATGAGTAGAATTATTATTCGAGTAAAAATGGCTTGCTTGGCGCTTGCTCATCCCTCTGACGTACGATTATGTAAGTGAATCCCTCATCCATGTCCAACTCCGGCTTTTCCCATTGTTGTTCCTCGTGGGAATTGTAGTTGTTTCTTGTTGAGAAAACAATGGATTATTTTTTAAACATCTACACAAGTAAGAAATAATGTTGTTTTATACTTTGTATCATGCTTATCATATATTCTTTTTAAGCTAGTTTTATTAAAGGGATTGAACTATTATGATTAGCCTGCTTTCTTTCGATGAAATACATCTTACATACAAATTTAACGTACCAAGGCTTTATAGAGGTGATATCGAAGCGATACTTACATAAAAGGATGTTTTTTTTCCCCTTCGAAGAAGATTTTTAGACCATCGTGAAAGCTGATCCGCTAGGAACAACGCAAGATTCAGTGAAGGAACTCGAGACGAATCATTCATCTTCAGGATCTGGTTGGGATTAATTTTACATTGTGTAAAATTTTTTTTTGTATTGAAAAATTGTAATCTTATAAATGTAACTATATTTTATAATAATTTTAGTGTTTTCCCTTGGGACATTGTTGAAATGAAGAAATCAACACCAATGAAGTAAAAAAAAAATGTGAATTTGGGGCATCGCCAAGTGGGTCAAATAGCGAATTTAGTACTAAAAAATTCAAATTTTGAATATTTAATATTGAAATGGAGATTGTTCTCATCCAAACTAGGCTAGTTAGTGACATTAGACCCATGAGATCAATCTCGACAGTTTACACTAATGATTCAATAGGACATGTCAAAACAAAAGCAATCAATCCTTGTCTTTTCTATCATTATGTATTTATTCATCAGTGAGTACAAATTTTCTGTTGAAATGGAAACTACTGAAGTTATGCAACTATAAAAAAAACAAATTTTGATTGATTGTATATTAAAGTAAATTATAGCTCAATATCGATTTTAAAAAAGATACAGAAATTGTCGGACACGATTGGATGTCTTGTGTAGAGTGGGCAATTCTCGAATTACTTTTATGATTTAAGTAGTTTTCATGGGAAAATACGCAACGATACGATATATAAAGTACTTAAGATTTATTTCTGATTACAAAAAGTACTCAGCCGTTGATTTGATGTTGAGCACTTTTTCATTTTTAAACTGCTCCATCGTTATATAGAGAAACATATTTTAATTTCAAATTTCGTCTATATTAATTTGAAGTCCATTATTATTGGGCTATTGGAGGTCCAGTTATTTAAAATGGTATCTATAATAAGATTTTACATATCAATTCATTTAAGCTTTTCTTATTTCTTCGATATTGAGGTCCGCTAGTATGTTTTCGGGGCCGCTCTTTTTGATAATATGACAGATTTTATGGTCCCGCGCTCACATATCGATTTATTTTAACTTTTCTGGATTTTTTTCAATATTAGGGTCCACTATTGTGATATGTTAGCGCAGGACCATGAAATTGATTGTATTTTCAAAAAGCGCGACCCCGAACACATCTTAGTAAACCCCAATATCGAAGAACTCAAAAAAGCTTAAATAAATCGATATGTGAGCGCGGAACCTTAAAACCCATTGTATTTTCAATAACAGCGACCCCGAAAACATATTAGCGGACCTCAATATCAATGAAATTAGAAATATTCTATAAATCTATATGCTAAATCTTTTTTTCGATACTATAATGATAAACTGGACCTCCAATACCCCAATAATAATGGACTTCAAATTAATATGGATGAAATTTTAAATGATAAAAATTTTCCCTAAATATCGATGAGTAGATTAAAAATAGACAAGTACTCAACATCAGATCAACGACTGAGTACATTTTGTAATCAGAAATAAATCTTAAGTACATTTTATACTTCGCTAATGCTGCGTAATTATTTTCCTTGAAAACTGCTCAAATCATAAAATTAATTCGAGCATTGCCCATCTCTAGTCTAGTGGGTGGTATATTTACACCCTAAAGGTACTGCCTAATTTTTATTACAAAAAATCATCTGCGAAAATAAACGCAGTGTTATTTTTTGTTCAGGGAGTTACGGTAAACTGAAATATTTGTTTGTTTGTGATATCATTTGACTTAAAAAACAATTGAAGGACAGGTTATTGTTGAATAAATAAAAACTGCGTTATGTGTGCTAACTTTGTCTCGGGTTGATGAACGAAAAAATTCAAAAAAAGTTTCATTTTTACTTTAATTATCACATCACAAAGCAAATTTTTCTTCATTTTTCGTTCATCAACTAGTGACAAAATAAGCACACATAACGCAGTTTGCATTTATTCAACTATATCTTCTGATATTTAATTTGTTTTTTTAAGTTAAATCATTTCACAAACAGGGCTGAGTTTTTCAGTTGTCTGGAACTCCCTGTACAAAAAATAACACTGGGTTTGTTTTCGCAGATGATTTTTTTTATTAAAAATTAGGCAATACATTTAGAATATAAATATAACAGCCACAAGGCATCCAGTCGTGTGCAACAATTTCTTTTCCTTTTTTAAAATCGATTTTGCGCTATAATTTACTTCAATATATAATCAATAAAAATTGTTTTTTTCCTAGTTACCTAATTTCAATAGCTTCCATTTTAGCAGAAAATTTGTACTCACTGATTAATAAACACATAATGAGGAGAAATACGAGGATTAATTGTTTTTGTTTTGACTTGTCTTATTAATCCAAGCAATTTCCAATTCAATATTTAATATTCAAAATTTGAATTTTTTTGTATTATTGTCGCTATTTGACCCACTGTACAACGTTGGAAAAGTAGTACCTCAATCAAGGTAAAATATTACAGAGGCTTCCTCAAATGTCATTATGTTCAATACCGAAAAGTTAAAGATACAAAAACGAAAACGTTCAAAATGGTGAACTAATGAAAAATACGCATAAGCATTTTCCCACATTTAAGCTTCCGACATTACCGGAATAGACCTCTACCAAAAGAATCATGTTTTCGAGGAGCTACTTTGGTATAGGTATAAGACATATAACCTTAAACGATTGCAAACAGTCAATTATTAAAAATACCTACCCATTTCACTAGGCACATTCTGTCTAAAGGCTAATTTAAATGAGCAAATTTTTTGATCGAAGCTTTAATCAAAGTGAGTTTGACAAAGCCTGGATCAATGTGAGCTTGATCAAAGCTTGGATCAAAGTGAGTTTGATGCAAATCTTGGATCAAATTACTTATTCGTGCATGCCAGTCTTAATTTCAACCTCTGTCTGTTTATAAGTACGTCAGAGGTAAACTTTCGTAAGTCCAATTTTGCTTAATTTGATTTTACTATCGTATTTGCATGATTCTGACCATATTTTCCTAGTATAAGTATCTTAAATAAGCTAAAAAGTAGTAAAATATTAAATATACAAATATAAACATTTACCACTATTCAAAACAAGTTCGATTTGAAATTAATAGTTGCTCCCCTTTAAAATTTTGAAAATATTACTTAATACAGTTAACCTCTGAGATAAAGACTTATTGAATCAAAAATTTGTCATTGATTATTTAGTTAAATACTTCTCTATAACAGTAATAAATTATTGATTTATTAGCTTCATAGATCAATTTCCCCTAGAAAAATTAGAACATTCAATCTAATAAGAGCCTCTGCCTATATATTTTCAACCAAACATTTGTTATTTATTTTATTCTAAAAAAAAAAAACAACTTGTACCGTTAGAGCCTCTAGTCTAAGTACGTGGTAAGGAAGCATTGTACTATAATCAACTATTTTACAAGAAGGATTGGTTACCCACATTGACGCTGCACCCCAATTGTGATATTTTATAGAGGCTAGGTACGCCCTAGGAGGATCTCTTGCCTACAGAATCGATCCATGGCTGATCTAATAAAATAATTAAATTATCTGCACCAGCATGGACTGCAGAGCCTCACCCGCTGAGTTTCCCAATCCATATACTTTATTCTAATTTTATTTTCATCAATATTTTTCTAGATAAAATGTGTTATTAATAACAAAATGGTTTGAAGTCTCAAAAAATCCACTACAAGCACTTTTTCTAATCACAGTGAGTTGGAAAGTGTCCTTTAACTGTGCAACCGAGCTGGGCGTACTGTCCATACCAGCGAATAGAAAGTTACCGCATTCCTTTTCTTTTCCGTTTCGAGAAGTTGAAGACTCGAATGAAATTTTGAGAGAGAAAACAATTAATAAATAAGTGAAAGAAGTACTGCAAGTAAACGACAGGTATACGTAACTATCAATTACCAACACATTTAAATGAAGCTGATTACTAAATAACATAAAATAAATTTATGTCGAAAGAATTTTACAACTAAAATGCTTGATAACACAGAACAACAGTGATTTTTCTGTACAGGATTTCAGATTCGATTCTAGATAATGCCAGTCTTCTAGATACGAAAAATATCAGATTTTCCGAATTGACTCGAGTTTTTTAAATAAAGGCAGTAAATACTCTTAAATTGAAAGAAAAACGAACGTTTATTTGGAGGGGTTTTCGGATAACAGTGAGTTTGAGGTGCAGTTTCAGTGTCGATTCTGGAGAATTTCAGTTTTATAAATACAAGAAAAATATGAGATTTGCTGAAATTACTCCTCTTTTTGAAATAAAAGCAATACATACTCTTATATTAAAAAATATCTGATGTGGACAACACATGACTTCCTTGTCCACTATTAAACTATAAATCGGTAGCTCAAAAAGCGATCCTGAATTTGGTTACTAGTTTTCGAAGATTGCAGTGTCTCAAAAACGACACTCGGTGTGGCGACATCCATCTATTGACACAGACAAACTTTTGTTTCTCGAGGTCTCATTCCGTTATTGTATGTCGTTTTCCTTCAGTAGGTAACAAGTTTCCAAGAGATTTCTTCATGTTCCATGACAACATTAAAACTGTCAATATCACTAGATAAAGCATTGGAAATTTCGACAATTTCGACATTTTAAGCGGAAAAACCCACTTAATTAATATCTTATTCTCCTGCAGCAGACTTGTTCATCTCGCAAATGGAGATGAAAACCAGTATCATGTACTCAATTTTAACACTTGAAACAAGTAATAAAAATGTTTAGTTGGATTGGAAAACAAATCGCGTTTGTAACCTTTATCACCGAAACACATGATTTTTAATTTAAATATAATTTTTGATGTAAGCTTATTATGACCTTCAAGTAAAGTACCCGTTTCGACTCACCAATTTTAACCAATATATATTAAATACATTCACATCAATATAAAAGTCCTATTTACCAAATTTGAGATGTTTTACATTATATTTTAATATAATTTTTGATGAAAGTCTAATATGACCTTCAAGTAAAGTACCACTTCCGGTTTTCCAATTTCGACCAAAATGTAGTATGTTATTTAAATCAATATATAAGTTGTAAATTCCAAATTTGAGAAGTTTTGGAAAGTATTTTTATATAATTTTTTATGGAAATCAATTATGACCTTCAAGTAAAGTACCACTTCCGGTGATTAAGCAGAGGCCAAAAAGGGAGGTTCACAACTAGATTTTAGAGCAATCCTAAACACAAAATTTCAACTTTCTACGGCTAACCATTTTTGAGTTATGCGAAATACGAACGAACGAACGTACGTACGTACGTACAGACGCCACGACGAAACTAGTCAAAATGGATTCAGGGATGGTCTAAATGGATATTTCCGTTGAAATCTGAAAACCGAAAATTTTCGCGATTACAATACTTCCTTTACTTAGTACAAGGAAGTAAAAAGAAAATTGTTTTTTTTAGATTGTTTTTTTTTGGGCAACAGTGATTTTGTGACAGAGGGCTTCAAGTGAAATCTGGATAATTTCAATCTCCTCAATTTGAGAAAAATATCAGATTAGCCGAATTGACTCTAGTTTTAGAAATGAAGGCAATATGTAATGTATCTATAATCCTACCCAATAGCTATTCCGCAAGAAAAAAATGTATTTTGTATAGAAAACGTCACTGAACGTTAAAAAAAAAAAAATAACCATCCATTAATGTGAGGTGATAGCAGTGAATCGAGGCGATTAGTTTCAAATTTTTTAGTGGAGCTACCAAAAACATGTTATTTTGCCCTATTTGATAACCATGCGTTTGAATCCATTTTTATATTGGATTAAGATGGTTTTGGTCAATACGACATTGCTAGGTGATTCAGTACAGTAAGAACTTGTTAAAACAATACATATGAAATAAAATACAATTTTTTTTTGTGAAAAAGTGGTTTGAGCAGATTTTGAAATTAATCTCTGATGAAAGCTTGTAAAAAAAAAAGTACTGATTTTTGAAAAATCTATTTGATAGCTGTGATTCTTTTATAATAACCCAAATAATTAATTCACTGAACGATTATTTTCAATGTTTCAAAATAAATTAAAATTGGTATTTTCATCTTAGCATTATGCCCATTGTAAAATATCTTAATGGGTAGGCTATAATTATTAATATCTTAGCCAATCTATTATCTTAGCCTTTCTTTACGGTCTAATGAGTTTTGTAAATTTAAGGTGTTACGGATTTAAGGAGAACGCTTCGAGATCATTTGCGCATTATCAAGTTGTCCTTATATTACTAGAAGAAATAGGGAAAACTTGAAAATGAACAAATGAGCCCGAAGTATAGTTAGTTAGTATTCATCGAAAAAAAGGATAAAATTAAAAAGATTTATACATTACTGCCTGAAAACCAAGGATCACTATAAGGTTATGTCTATTATACATTTAATGCCATCCTATCAGTTTTTAATATTCCATTGTTTCAATATCTTCTTGAAACGGTTGACTTGAATTAAAGTAGACGACTGTTAGATTTTATTTTACTTACATAATCTATAAGATATAATTCTTTATAGAACAAAGTATTATATATTTTCATATGAATAAAATTTACCGATGATTCGGTCAGAATTGATGCACAATCCTACTTATGAAATTTAAGTGGGTGGAAAAAACAAAAAAAATCTTAACAACAAATCAGTCATCCTGTCTAGTTCACGCGAAATAGAATAAATCCAATAATTTTTTTTAATAAACTGCTACGGGACTTTCTCATCGTGATAATTTTGAGAAACATAGTAGAAATAAATTTTATTTGTTTTTGATAAAATCGGTATGTAACAACGTGGTGAAAAAAATTGATAAAGATGCCAAAAAATGTTTTTTTCACATTTAAGATGTGATTTTTTATGTTTAAGAAAAATAAAAAATATGACATAGTATAGTTTAAAAATACGGAAAAAATGAGTTTTATACAATTGAAGTCGGTCAA
Source organism: Rhaphigaster nebulosa (assembly GCA_948150685.1). Lineage (NCBI taxonomy): Eukaryota > Metazoa > Arthropoda > Insecta > Hemiptera > Pentatomidae > Rhaphigaster > Rhaphigaster nebulosa. The sequence goes on from OX411306.1 coordinate 126,536,007, forward strand.
CAACTTTTCGCAAAAAAACCCGCGTAATATGATCATTTTATTACAGCGGTTTTAATGATCGCAGGAATTTGATTTGGGGACTATGGCTTTTGTTAGTGTCTATAGTAAAAATAGTTTGCAAAAATAATATTAACTTATAAGAGCAAGCCCTCTTCACTTCCCCTCCGCTGCCTCAGCTTTACTAGGCCGTTGCGAAAAACAACACTTTCTGAAACAGCCCTGTGCTAAATGACGTTTTCTAGTTATTTAATCGAACCGCAAATATATTTCATGAAAATAGTGTACTAGTGAAACCCCTCGGGAACAAATATCGCTTCGAAAATGGCTCTAGGACCGTTTCAGCACTTGTTCAAATATTTTTTCGAGATCACCAGTTTTTACATTTTCTCAATTTTCGGGAAAAGTTAACATTATTTTTGTATACAATTTTTATGATAGATAGGCAAAAAACAAAAGCCACTATTTAAGCTCCAAAACAAGTTTCTGCGATAATTGAAAGCTCTATTATAGAATGACCAAAAATGGTCATATTTTGCGGATTTTAATTGTTTCTGTTAAATGTTGTAGACCGACTTTAATTGTTTGGAACTCATTTTTTTTGTATTTTTAAACGCTATTACGTAATATATTTTTCCTTAAACAAATTTTGTTTCACATCTTAAACGTCAAAAAACTATTTTTCGACTTCTTTATGATTTTTTTTTTTTACTATTTCCTACATACCAATTTTATCTAAAACATATAAAATTTGTTTCTACTATTTTTCTCCTAATTATCACGTTGAGAAAGTACCGCTGCAATTTATTTAAAAAAGTAAACCATCCTCCCTGGTAACTCCTTTGGCTCTTTATTGAGGCTGAGATGCTTGATACTAAGTATGACTGCACTACCCGGTGCTAAATCCAACCGTCGGATTTCTTGATTTTGGCCAATGAGTATATGCCAGTATTTCACCTTCTTGGGCACATAGCGAATATTTAGTGACAATTGCATTATTACTTATATTATTTTAAATAGATATTTATTTATTTAATTAATTAGGGATGAATAGTACAAAATCGGGAAAAGAAAAGTTTTCCTGGCTTCGGTGGACAATTATATTTTTTTTTCTGATATCTTCAGATCTCCGTAAATAGTATATTTCAAGTATGACAGTAGTAAAACGTTAGGAATTTGTGTAGAAACTCGTATCTAATATTTGATGGACGTCATAGTCAGTTGCTTGAGAAGATGCAGGGGGTTGCAATAGAGTACTGAAGATTGGGCCTGCCTCGCACAGCGGTCAATTTCAAACTAAATCGATTTCCTGGCTAGTGACGAAATATTTCTTGATTTTAAGATACATTTTTCAAAATATTGTGAATTAAACAGCATTTACTTATATAATTTGTGGTTTTGATTTCATCTGTAACTATATATATATATATATATATATATATATATATATATATATATATATATATAAGAACTACAGTGTGTATCGTACACTACAGATTTCTTTAGATGTATTCTATAGTAAAACATACAGTCGATTATTAGATCTTTGATAAGGTACATTATTTTTTCTTGATGCTGTGTTAAAACGTAGAGTATGTGTAGATGAACAGAGCTAAGGCAACTCCCTCGACTGCATACAGGTCTTTGACTGTGTGTCTCACACACTCCTACTCCGCCGTTTGGAGGAGTTTAGGTTTCCTGCTATGCCGATTGATTTGAGGCTATCTCAGCGGAAGATTTTTCGTTGTACGGGTCGGCGAGAGCCTATCGCCTCCACGCGATACGACTTACGGAGTACCTCAAGGATCTGTACTGGGACTACTACTGTTTGTCGTTTTCACGGCACCAGTGGTCTCAGTGAAGCATCGAGAGGCAGTAGTGGCAGCCTATGCGGGAGATATCAGCATCTACAGCACCAGCGTCAACGCCGTCGTGGCACCAGGGTGAATCCGGCGAAGACGGAAGCCATCGTGATGCCGTTGAGCTATCTGCTCACGTCGTATCAGCTCTGACTGCGGCTGAAGTTGCAGATCTACGAGACGATCATAAAACCAAATGTGCTCTACGGTGCACCGCTGCTCTGGCACATGTACAAATGCCAACATCTATGAGGAGCTCCAGCTATCCTCAATGCCATAATTCATAGGTGGGAGGCACATCAAATTCTTTGATGGCTCTGTTCAGAGACATCGCTCCACCACTCAGGCCTGGAAAGTGGCAAGGCTCTATCCCCATGGTCGACGTGCTCGCCGAGGGAAGGGGTCTGTACTCTGCAGTCTGAACCCATCTTATATTACCTTATTCCCCAACCTGCAGAATGGTCCCTACCAATTCTTTATAAATTAATAAAGGCCAAGAGGTCTGGACCAATTTGGACACTAAATTTTTGCTCGTACAAGTTATAATCTATTTTATAAGAAAATTTCTGAATAATAACCTTACAATTTGTTACTTAATCATTTTACTCTACAAATCTATAACTAACGTCTGTGCAAGTTTGCGCGTTTAGTTTTGGCGTTTATTTATTTATTTTTTTTGAAATCTCTGAAAAATAGCTCTAGCTTTCTACTTAAACTTGGATTTTTCAGAAAGAAAATAGAAAAAAATTGTTTAGGTTTGCGGTAAATGGATTGCTTTCCAAGACTATATTCATAAAATAATAGCTTCGTTTTTCATACGAATTGGACTTTTGCCTGAAGATACGTTACAGACAAGATACAAGTAAGTCATGAAACACCGATTGCATAACGCTCGTAAAAATGTGAAACCCCCGCACACAGCGGACTTTGAAATACAAATAATTGATCTTAAAATACCTTCGGGTAACAAAAGGAATTGTTAAATAAAATCCCTGTATATATCCTTTATTGTCATTTTGTGTATATTGTAATTATAAATAAACTGTACATAATTACGGAGGAAAGATTAAAAAAAAATTGTTAAAATCTCATAAAATAATAAATACATTTTGTGACTCAATAATAATTTTAGTGATCACCCTGTTGGAATGGGCCAGTTGCAGTTTTGAAATTTTGCTAACATTACCTTAGAATTTTTCTTCCAAAAAGCATTCTGAATGCTCCTTAGCATATTCAATCATATATATAGCATAGCAATAACTCAGATGTATGCATGTTTCTTGAATGGAAAATTTTCGAACAACTGTCTTCCATAAGGGAATGAACGTTGGATTTAATTAACAATAGAAGTTTTCATAGGTCTGGTGAGAAATGCCTGTCTTCAAAACTTTTGAGTGTATTACCCAAAAAGATTTGAGCCGGTAGAAAGACAAAGAGCTAATCGTACAAGGAACTCTTTACAAACACTTTTGGTGCAGCTCGGTAATTTCAGCATATCATTTTTTTTTCTCACCTTGTATAGTTATGCAGTATTTTTCCCCTAAGCTGCAGGATAGGGCTATCGTTCTCTTAAAAAAAAATGGATTACAGCCTTTTGAACTCACTTGATTATTTTACTTCTGAGGTTGCTCAAGTTCATGAGATGAGGAAATGAAAAACCTGCAGTTTTTAAAAATAACATTATAAATTTTACAAAAATCAAAAATATAAAATCAAAGGTAAAGAGCAGGTGGCTCTAAAATGAATCTGTTATACAAAAAAAAACTTTGTTTAATCATAGCGATGGAACGGTCCAAAATAAAAATACGGCACCGCACGGTGCTTTGAGAGTGGACCAAAATCAAAATATCGAATCTTTAATTTTTAACAAATTATATTGTGATTTAAAAAAAAATAAATTGTTTAAGAAAAATAACTAATTGTTTTAAATAATCGAACTTCGCTGCTTGGTAAAAAAATAACTGAAATCTCATTGTTTACTCATAGTCATTTCCGATTCATATCCGATGTCCGAGTTGTGGGGTATGTTCGTAATCAGAATGGCATTACCTTCTTAATTAATCCACAATCAATTAATCCACAAGTACTGTCCCGCCTTAAAATAAATTGAAAATAGATTGCACCTCTTGAACGCACTGAACACTTTCGGGTATGAATGCCCCTTCGTTAATTTGGAAGCAGCGATACCCATGGCCCTCAAGTCTCCGCTAGAATTCAAATTACCAATATGGTAAGGAAATGAAACAAAACTCTGGAACACTATTTTAATATGATCCCTATCGTTTAACAATATCATTAAAAATCTAAACTGAAGAATTTTAGAATCTTCTGACCACACTTTATCAACCCTGATAATATGAAATTACTATCCATTGTGCCTTATTATTTTTTTTTAATTTTCAAAACTTGTTTTGGGACAGAGTTAGAGAATGAATAATTTGATGTAAATTTTTTTTCCTTCACAAATCGTTATAATGGCGTTATTTTTTGTTGTTAATTATTACTCTAATAATGATACCTTAGTTAAATAAAAAAATTATGAAATATTCCATTGCCGGAGAAACCATTTTCAATCGAAGAGAACGACCCTTAGGGTAACTTTTACTTATTCAAGCTGTAGAGAATATATACGTCCACAAGTTAAAGATTTGTGGTAAGCCTATATCCAAAATTACATCTGATAGCACTACTCTAATACTAATGAATATTATACTAATGATAATTATACTATTATTATACTAATGAATATTAATCTAATACACATGAAAATAAATATTATCTGTAATACGAATTTTCAAAGCTAATTTCTAATTTTAATTGTTCCGATTGAAAATTCTATTGTTTTTTTTATTTTGTGTTGTTTTCTAATGACCTTATTGGGTGTGTTATTTAAATAACTATTGTTCCTTAGTTATGATTACTTTGTTGCAGTCATTGACTATCCTTGTGTTATATTATGGATCATTAGATCGAACCTCTTATACTCCACGTCCTTACATTCGTGAGCTACAACAAAATTACATTGTAATTATAAGAGAAATTTATGTTTGTTTATAACATATTATAGTTAAAAAAATAAGGCAAAGTTTAAATAAATTCTAATCCTTAATATTTATATTTTCCATGGCTTCTTTTATAGGTGATAAATTTAATTTTATTACTTGACGTGCTCCATATACGAGGAAGGGGAACGAGAGGGGAATTTTCAGAAACTCTAAATTAAACGTTAATATTTATTCTAGAATTTTCATTTACAGTTTTGTATCATATTCGTCCAAGTGAAATCGAAGGCCAATTTTACTATACCCATGACAAGTTACCAAATAGATTCAAATAGATCCGTTCAATTTCACATTTACAGTTAGCTTGTCTTTTTTCTGAAATTTACAAAAGTGGAAGTATTAGTTTATAATATTAAATTATTAGTATATAAATTTTACTTTACGCTCCTAACAACAGGCTTAATCTACGCGAATTTATAAAAGTAAAAGGAAATAACTTAAATTATAGTAAAATATTTATTGTTTAGTTCTAATATTGATATAGTATTTATCAATATTCATTTTGCTGTTTACATTAATTGTAACCTTAATTTTGATTTCAGGTTCGTTATCAGTATTAAGCCCGCTACTCACATGGGAACAACTCATAGTGGGCAAAATGACCAACCAAGCAGGACAAAATTACTATCCCCACCTACTAATTAGCTTGTACTTATTAAGTCCTGAATCCAACAAATTAATCATCACAGGTTCTTGTGCGGCGCAAATTAGATTCTAGAAATTCTACAAGTTACGGTTAAATTTGTTGCAGCGTAAGATCTGCCCTAATTTTATTTATTTTTTGGGTTGGCAACAATTCTTTTTTCAAATGATGATACGAGGGATGCATATGACAGTTCGCTCGTAGAGCTCTTTTTCTCGATAAGTTGTCACATGATCAAGTTAATATGCAGTCAACATAAGTAAATGGCAATTTAAACGCTGGAAACTGTCTATCTGTAAAAAGATTTCACCTCAGATGCCGTAAAGGAATGATTGGAAAATGAAATAGGAGCAGCATCTCGTTTGCCATAAAGACGAAATGATGATTCCGCAGCTAATGCAACTTCCTCACAACCTCCAGATAGCATGCGCCGTATTTTTCTTATGTTCGTGCTTTGACATTAGTCATGAAATTGTTTCTAAATGTGCCCAGATCCGGTTGAAGTTGACTGGAGGTACTCAACAAAAATGCAGCCTTTTTTTTCAAGACGTGGGTTAATTTTTTTTCCTCGTACCTTTTTTCATTTTTTTTTTAAATCTTTAATTTTGAATATTATACTTTCTATGGACTCCTCTGAAAACTATTACAGTTTAACGTGCATTTTACTAAATCAAGTGATATCTTACCACGATCTTTCTAAGCAGACTGAAACCAAAACTCAAAAATTCCCACCGTTTGGAAGCAAAATCTAGAAAAAAAAATTATCACCAGTTGTAAAAGATTCCCTCATTTTTTTATCAATTATACATTTTACTTGTGACTACCATTCAGAAATTTCTTTGGCACTTTTTGGTCCTCCACAACTTACACTCATGATAATTTTTTTGTGGCTGCTTAGATTAAATTGCACTTTCTAGCTCAATGAAAGGTTAGTTTGTCCAAATTAATCAATTATTCCATTGGATAGAATAGAACTAATCTGACACTAGATGGCCCATCACGAGACTCTTTAAAAAAATAAATGAGAATTTTTAATGAATTGGGTTTTCAAAGCAATTATGTTGTTGAGATAAGAGAGTACTTGTTAACATACCAGTTCCTTTTGGGTAATTATTTACTAAACTGTATTGTTCTATGTTTTAACTGCCTACGATTGGAAACTGATAGCTGTAATGCTGAAATTAAAATTGTTTTTGTTCCAATAGATTGTTCATTTGGCACACGGTACGAGAACAGCCACTTCTATTTTGCCTTGAGATGCGTTCCCGAACTTGGTTCGCCGAACCGTTCCCCAGACTTTAAGAGAAAAATTGCGCTTGATAATCTGAAATTTATATAGGTCATTTCGACAAAAGGTAACGAATATTTAATCAAATTTGGATGCAAAAAAAAAAAAACTTCCGGCCATCGCAGTGGAAATTTCTAATAGTACATCACCATCAAAATGAATTTCAAAATCATCAATGTATATTCAGTAAAGCAGCAATTGTATGGAAAGACAGACATTTAATAATAAATTATCTTTCACAATTGAAGAGCTAAGTGGAGGAACATGGTATGCTATTGTACAAGAATTTGAATCTGAGAAAATTGAATTTAATGAATATTTTTTATTCCTGTCTTAGACTGGATCAATCAATTTTGAATTTCTTAAAACTACGACAATTTAAGGTTTAGAAAAATTATTCAAGGTGCTTAGTAGAAAAGAGTGTTAAAAATATTACACCAAGCATAATTCTCTATTTTTTCCAACAAGTTAAATAACATGTTTCTCTAAGGAGCGCTACAGCTGCTCTTTGATCAAATATTTCCAACATATGGGAATGATTTGATCAAAAAACTGATCAAAGCCCGTTTACAGGTGTAATGATTTGATCAAAGAGTTTACTTTGTTTTTTTAACCTGAAGCTATTTAATTATATTTCATTATCGCTTTCTAGGAAAGAAGCATTTTTATTGCCAAATATTGCAAGATGTCACATTTATGTGAAATAAGAGATTGTGACATCTAACGTCACTTTTAGGTGATTTTTTACATGGATATTGGATTGGCTATTGTGTGTTACAACTGAAACATATAACAAAAGATTAGGATCTTTATTCGATATTAGGATATTAAATATTAGGATATTTCTTATGTAAATCCCGAAATAATACATGTTTAATGTTGCGTTAACCATTTCCATATAAATACGTAAATATATAAGTTGAAATTAAAAATATAACTGCGAGATAGTATAATTTAATATAAATGTATATATTACTTTTATTATAAATCATAATAAGTCGTTAAAGCAAATTATTTACAAAATAGAACTGAAATGGAAGTATAGACTTGAAAAGTTCGCTTAATTGTTTTATAATGTAAAATTAAACATTAAAAATTGCATGAAAAATACCTGATAGGATCAACTTGGATTTTAATAATATTTAATACATCAACCATACAGTTGGTCAAAAAGTAGTTCTCGTTGTGCATTTCTCTCTCATCGATTAGTGTTCTTTAGCCTTGGTACAAATCCTACACTATCGATTTTAAGAATTTCGGATTATTCTCTTTCGTAAAATATGCATTTTGCAAAAAGTTAAGAATTCGGTAGTAGGAATATAAAATAAATTCAGTAAAATCAAACTTTTAGCAATACTCTCTATCACTGCATAGATTATATCCATAATATATTTTCAGAATAAGTATAAATAAATTAAATTATAGAAAAATCAATAAATTATGGAATTATTTCTTTTTCTAAAAATATTATGCAAGTAAGACGAGTGAGTTTTTGACAACATAACTTGTTAGTTTGTTCTCAGCTCATGATTTTTAATTACTACATAATCTCGTATTATCCAAAATGGGTCGTAAATCGGAACGATTAATGTCAACCTCCATAGATGAATCGTTTAATAATCATTGTAAATTTAGATCATACGGGTTTCTAATTTCATCACCTGTAAAAATTAACGCGGAATGTTTTTAATCATATCCATCAGTTGATTTATGTTCAATAAATTATTGAACATATTTTTATCCGAAAAACTAAGCGTACAAATTCTTATTTTGACCAATGTATATTCTGTCTAGGGAAAAGCGATGTTGTGTATAAACATTTTATATTCCTAGAATAACATCCAATAAACTTCATCAAAGTAGATAATATAAAATATACGTTGTCAGAAGATGAGGCCAAGATTGCAATGTTGGAAGTAACGTTACTTATGCTACTAGAAGATCAGAGAAAAACATCCAATTTTTTCCCGGTTGTTTGGTAAAGTCGCAAAGGATAAGTTTGACATCAGTATTATTTAAAGAGATATTTTTCAGCAACTTATGAACTATAACAACGTTTCAACTAAATAAAATAAAAGATATAAAAAATGTGTTTTTAAAAATAATTAATGACTAGCAACTTTGTCAGTAGTGAAAATTTCATTATCTTCATTATGATTAATATTAGAAAAAAAAAACGTTTAATATAACATTTCAAAAATATATTAAATGCTTTTACTTAACATCTCTCTCTCTCTCTCTCTCTCTCTCTCTCTCTCTCTCTATATATATATATATATATATATATATATATATATATATATATATATATATATATATATATATATATTTAGCGTGATAGTTTTATCAAATCGCTAAAAAATGTTCATTCACTCATATACCCGTTGTCTCAACATCAAGGATCACACATAATTTAGATAAGGATAGGGTTATCTTGATCATTCATAATTGGAAATAATGTTACGAGTTTTAGCTTATGAGCAAGCGAAGCCAAAGTCAAACGCTTCTTGACTGCAGGAGGGGTCTCACCCATAAACAAATAGTTTCCCGCTGGAATATGTTGGCAACTTAGGAGTAACTTTTCTGCCCTATATGCAGTTCATAAGGACGAAAAATACCAATTAACAAACGAAATATAAATTAAAACCTTTTTTATGTAATAATTTCCCTTTTTGTTTCATTCTGTAGAAAAATTAAGTGGTTTAGATTTCATAAAAAAATTAATTAAGTTACAATTCAACTTCACTTAAAAAAATAAATAACTAACAACTTGGAGTTACGAGCTATAGAAATTCAATATATAAGATATTGTTTGAACAATCAAGCTCATAATACAAAACTTTTTTGCGCCACAAAAGTCTTGTGATCCATGCCAACATAACAAGGAGAGACAATGAATGACCCCACCCGCCCCAAGCCAGTAGTCAGCTACTTACCCTCACGAAATTACATCCTTTCAATTACCCCCAACATTGGGGCTCTAAAGACCATCCTACGCTCTGAAAGTCCATTAAATGAACTAAGGCCTGTGATAATCAATTCAAAGCTGAAGATTATATTAAAGGCATTGTGATGAAACTGAGTGGGTTGATAAACAATATTTTTAGGGAAAATTAAATAATTAATTGTTATTGCTATTATAAATATCTTGCCAATATACATTATTATATAGATTTAATTAGTCCACATTTCAGTGGTTCGATTTTAGGAAGCCTTGAGATTTTTACCTTACAGGATTATTCTGGTAAGTTATATTCGGAAGCTATAATAAAAAAATTAAAAAAACAAAACAAAAAAAACAGAGTCACAAGGGCCGGGAAAATCAATGCAATTACCTTCAATATCTACTATCTCATATTCCATCAAAAAGAGGCTGAAAAATATATTTTTTTTAAAATTGTTACGCTTTTGACCTATTTATCTCTCATATCTCAGTATGATATTGTTCCTCAAGGTCCTCAGGTCCCATCCTTTATAGTTCGGAAGCCATATATTACAGAAAAACGTGACCTATTTTACACAAAGGTTCACCAATTTCAGACGATTATGTCCTTGATAAAGAGCTAAAAAATAGACGTCTACTGGCACGAAGCTGACGGAATACAAATGATGGCTAATCAAAAATGGAAGCAATTTGAGTAAAACCGACTTATTTTACACTGAATAAAACTTGCATGTTAAAAACTTCATAGATTATAAAGCGTAAACATGCACGTAATGCGTAAAAATGCTGCAAACTATCAGCCGCTGGATCCACGCGGTAGACGCTATTCAAAATTCGCGTCTAGGCTCTGAAAAATGAATTATTTTACACTGAATAAAACTTGTAAAGTTAAAAACTTCATAAATGACATAAAGAGTATACGTCTGCCATCTTCCGGCCAACGGACCTGGCAGACGCTATTCAAAACACATTTTTTCGGCTTCGAAAATAAATGATTTTACACTGAATAAAACTTGTATAATTAAAAACTTCATAAAATTTGAAGCATAAAAATTCACGTCTGCCAACCACCAGCTGTCGGTCCTGGGCGGTAGATTCTTTTCAAAATTCGGTATCATAACGCAGTACCAGTCGTACTTCTTTTCATCTTTTCATTGCATACTTACTATTAATATAAAACTTGAGGGTGAAGAGAATTCGGCTTTGATATTACACGATATTTTCTATAACAATAATAAATCTATTATTAGTAATAAATATAGTATTAAATTAGCAAAGTATAATATGCAAGGCCTTGGTATTTGGAATTATGTATTGAAACAAACTTTAATATATTTAATAGTCCAAAACCTAAAATTATCAGTAACATTGGAAAGTCCTAAAAATATTTTTATAGTTATTATTTTTTTAAATAACTAAAGCTATTATTAAATGAAAAACAGTCAACGCTCATTAATTCCAAATCTATCAGTAGAGATAAATGTTTGAAATAATAGAAGCTAAAATCATGAGAAAATCCTTGCCTCCATCATATTTTTGTAGGCTTGGCTACTTTTTAATATTTGTTTATCTGTTTTTTGGAGGGGAAGGGGGTAAGAAATAATAAAAAATTCAAAGTATGGAATTTTCAATTCCGGAGAAAGCCAATGGATATAAATCTGAGTTGATAAAAGTCTTAAATTATTATCTCATGTACTATCCATTAAACCTAACGTTCAAAGTCAATGTTACACGAATTATGCTATACTAAGATGATTGCAAAAAACGTATCATGATTACGCATTTAACTCTTATTTGATTGATTTTAAGAAAATATTTGATCGTGTAGTCCGAAAGTACTCTCACCTTCTTCTTCTTCACCTTCCTCCTTTGCAGGCTCTCAGCGTGGAGGTGCTCCAGTCCAAGTCAGCTAGACATCACGATTCCGAGCCAGCGGTCTCATGGAGTTCAGACTCTTTCCTTTTTCTGTCCTATCCTGGAGATGCGATCGGACCATAACAGTCTAGGTCTTCCTCGAGGGCGACGTCCAGTGGGCCTGGCTTCAAAAACTTTCTTGAATCCCGGATCTTGGATTGGTCTTCATTCATGCGGCATAGATGACCGAACCACTTTAGTTGCCTCTTTTCGACAGTGTCCCTCAAGGCGGGTACTCCCAGGTCCTCCACGTATCCGCTCATTTCTGACCTGATCTCTCCTTGTTCTGCCTGCCACTCCCCGAAGTAGTACTCTCACCACATAGTGGAAATACGAACGTCTGCACTCCTAGATCGGTTGCAAACAAATTATATAGGCCTACGAATTCGTTAATATTCGTCACTTTTTCCACAGTCCTATAGTACCTCAATTCCGCTACAAATATTTGTCATTACCAATTTTAAGGCTGTGATCAAAAAAATTACTCGCGTATAACATCCGTTACAGAACGTTAATTTCTCTGCAAGTTTCACACGTAATATTATTTTAAAATTAGGAACAGCTACAGAGAACCGGAACCATAGAAATATGAAAAATATCAGGAAAACGTAAAAAGTAAGATATCCAATGGTTCTACCTTAATAACCATTTTTCTATGCCAATTACTGAAAAATGCATAATATCCAATATTGTAGAGGAATAAATTTCCTACAAGATTCACAAAAAATATTTGTAATAACTCATAAAAGACGCCAATAATTAATGATATGATAATTTTAGAGATAGGAAGATTATTTTAATAATAATTTTAGCTCTTTTGCAAGGACATAATAGCTGAACCTTTGTGTAAAATAAGTCACGTTTTTCTGCACGGGTTCCCGATCAATTATAAAGATTTTACCGCTGGTATATTATATATACATCGTAATAAGGCATGTGTGCTATCAACCTGTGTTATGATCTATTTATCACACCCCAAAATCTTCATCACAGATTACGAACCTCTAAGAATGATGTCGAACCTGGAGGATAAAAACAAATTTCAACTAATCTCATCAAAACATATTTACCATTCGTCGAAAACCTACAATTATTCTACAATAAGTATTAACAATATCCCACTCATCTCTGTAGAACAGATCATGAGGACAAGCTTAATATTCACAATCATTACCAAAACGGCAAGAAACTGTTCGACGTAGACAAAGCATAGTTAGAGATCAACAAATTTGCAATATTTTACATAAATTTTACCTTCTAGACTCTCATCAGCCCCAAAAGTGATTTTTTTAAAATATCAGTTCGTCGTTATTACGACTAACAAGTAAGAACTTTTCATTACTTTAAGCTATAGAACCGTTTTCAATGAAACTTTAGAGGTAAGAAACGATTTATAAAGAGCCATCAAGTCTTGTTTCTTAAGTTGCAGTGTGTTTAACAAGATTTAAAAAAAAAAAAATCCGAAATGGAGATACAGGAAAGCAGCAAAATTAGGCACGAAGCCTTTTTAAAAAAAATGACTTTAGTAAATGATGATAATGGCTTTAGTCAAAAACTATCCAAAACAACTACTTTCTCCGTTCTGTTTGTTTTGATACGTTTATTAACTATATTGGTTTTTGTTAAGCCACTTTTTATATATATGTTTTTTTAAACAGATGGTTTATGTCAGATGGCGTTTTGCTTCTTCACGTTTCTTGGCAAAAGTTTTTTTTTTTGAGATAGATAATATGAAAAAATCAACTTTATTTTCATTTCAGCATGCCATGAAGTCTTTCACTGCGCTTTTCTTGTATTTCAAATTTTTACCTTCAATCAAATTCTTTTCAGTTTGAATCCAACAATTTTTCATTTCATGGGAATGCGAAAACATATGACATACAACATAACATACAACATACAAAATAAAACATATGGCTGTTAGGTACGCTAGCAATCTCCTCCGATTTCGTTTGAGTTGGAGTATTTTTTGATTACATCAGCTTCATTGCATTACCATCATGATTGGAAGTAGCGAGTAATCAACCAGAGGAATTGATACAGGATGTTATTTACAACGAAAAGACACAATGAATAAATTGGATTTCAACCTACGTTTTTCCTGCATCAGTGACGTTATATTTTTCAGATAATCATGTCTTTCTCTCCCGAAGAAAAATAAAATTCAATTTCTAGTACATCGTTCAACCTTATCATTTCAAATTTGACGAGAAAATTGAATTAAGATTTTTGCGTGTTCCCATCCATTTTCATACAATGTACTTGGCCGTAATATGAGGCCCGAATATCCGACTACTTTCGAGCGGGAATCAGGAGAATTTAGCCGGGACCAGGGTGTCCGGGAGAGGGTTCATCACGAAGTACGAGGAATGAGATATAATATGGCATATCGTATTCGTTATTTTATTGATTATTTTTAGTAATAATTGGTTGATAATATCGATAGTTACAATTTTTGAAATAAGCAAAAGTCAATACTGGGCTGTGGTATTGGTACATAGAGGCGCAATTGAAAACTTGTCGGGGGTTCGATATTTCTATGGGCGGCTCTGATAATATATAGAAGTCCTATGAAGCTACTTAGGATAGAATGATGTCCATAATCTCTGACTAGAATCAGACTGACTTAGACATGGACGAGTAATTATCATCATTTCGGTTGATCAGGATTATTAAGCAACAACTTGATTGAAGTGGTTGTGTTATTTTAATTACAGTTAAAATTAGTAAATAGATTAAGAAAAAATAATCTCTTTTTAAACCGTGATTTTTTTATACCAATATTTTTTATATGAAGAAAACAAAAATAAGACATGGAAAATATTTGTTATTTTCTAAAAGAACATCTTCTATAAGATAAGAGAAGATCTTCTGAAAAGAAGGTATTTTCCGCATTCGTTATTAAAACGTAGTGGCAACGAACGATACTTGGACAATACTAAGCCCTTTTCTTCATAATTGTGGCATGAAATATAGCCTGTGGTATTTGTGTAATTATCAATTGTACAATACCAAGGAATGATATATTGATGCAGTATAGTTATGCGTTGAAACTATAACAAATTTACATTACGCTAAACAAATATTTACATAATTATTATCAATACAATTCAAATCTCTGTTGTCCATTCATTTAAAATAGTTGATGATATATTCGATCAATATTGCTATAAAATCATAGTGAAATATGTCATCCATTCTACGCAACTAATCAGATACCAATAATTAAATATTTTTCGTAATAATGTTTTAAAGGTAAAGAGAGATTTTATATTATTAGGTATATTGTAAATAAATAAATATCTTCCTCTAAATTAATTTTCATTAATTTCTTCTTAACCTCACATTTTTTGACGTTTCGGGGCATTATCCCCAACAGTTCACATCTGTACTCTACTTATTATTCCTTGATCCTATTAGCATCTATATATGCATAATGTTTTAAACAGTCCAAGATGTTATGTGATGGTCAAACAGTTTCAATATTCCTTGTAAAGTATGATGGGAAAATGCCCCGAAACGTCGATAAATGTGAGGTTAAGTGAGGCCGTAGTGGCAGAAATCTAAATTCTCGACCTTTTCTGTCTGGCTAGAAAAGATTGAAAAATTGTAGGAAAGCCCGTCCTTCTTATTCTAGTAACAATATCGTTGAACTCAATAAACAAACTGAATTTTAATAAAAAAATATATTATTTTCATTTTTATAAAAAAATATCTAGAGAAGCCCAAAATTCCTAAGTTCCGTAGATTGCCCGCATGGATATCACCTTGAAATATAGATAATGAGTGTTTTTTTATAGCATTCATTTTCAGAGGTCATTATTGACTTTTTCGGGCATTGACACGAATTTCACCAGGGCCGAAAAATAAGTAATACACTAATGATGGGCATTAGATAGGAATAGGGCACAGAGATAGGAATTTATTGATGCTTACAATTAGGGAAAGGCTATCAAATTAGTTATTTTATTAAGTATTGTATGAAGTGAATCATTGTATGATATATTATTCATTATGTCATTAATAACTAGCATATTAATGGATGATTCAAAAACTAAGTCTTGAGTTTCTCAAATAGCAGTAAATAACTAATTAGCTAATGTTGTGACAATTCCAGGACTGAAAAACATAAGATCTCATAACGTATACGAGAGGCAGCCCATCTCGTATCAACAGTATAACTATTAAGCTACCATTGCATGGTCAATATTATTGAAAGTGGTATATTGAGGTTTTCCTCATACGTCTCAATGTAATGCTATTTCTGGCTATTCCATTCAGTCCGCCTCACTAAGAATCACGCAAGACATACTTACAATCTCTACCATGTTTCTGAAATATCCTTAAAATCCATAATCCTAAAACAGTTCCATTGATTTCTTGAATTATTACCATTAAAAACTCGTCAGCTACTTGTCTCCTCTCTTATTTTTCCCCAATTCGACTACGGTTGCCTGGTATATGAGGGACCTACTGATAAATTGAAAGTGAAATTAAAGCGTCTTATCAATTGTTTTGTAAGATTTTTTTGAGTTCCCAGACGCACTCATATCTCAGTCTATTTCAAATAGTTGAACTGAGTTTATCCTTTCGTACGATGGCAACACTTCCTTGGTTCTTGCCTATTCTAATTCCTGAGAAACAATAAACCTTCCTATATCACTGAACTCCTTACCATACGTTCTTCCATTCACTCTTTGAACACCAGAACTCAACCAATCAATATTTATATTCCATCAAATAGACTGCTTCCTCTCACAAATCCTTTTTTGTTCGTTCCTCCTCCTTTTTTAATTTCTTGCCTATTTCTATCCGTCAAGCCACTTCCCTATTTTCCTTCAACATCAATTATTCCCCTTCCTCCTTAAATCTCAATCCTCCGATCAAATATAAAAATGCATGTATACACTATTCGATGATTTAGCCTAAGCCTACTTGATAGCTAGACAATAAACACTCATCATGTTCATTATTTTTGGACTTGGTCCCAAAATAAAGATAATTTTTAATTTCATGTTCATTTCAGTTACGATCTTACTTTTTCCAACCTTGTTTATTTTACCTGAATATGAATTATTGTGAATTTGATATTATTATATTTGCGTTGGCCATGGAATTAAAGAAAAAATGAAGACAAAGAAGAGTGTGGGTCAAGATATGGCTGGAGAAACATCCTATTCATGCACACGGCGAAGATCTAAGCTTTGAGATCTAACTGAAATCCCGGAATTTCATTTAAGAATGTTTTAATCGATAATTGTCATTAACAACAACGCCACACCACAGTTTGCCAAAGAATGATGTCAAATTGCTCAATATGCCCCTAAAACCTCCCTTACACGCTCAATATTATTTCTTTCTTTCTTCATAGAACCCCAATTTACCGCCGATGCAGTGTTAGGATTCCCTAACTGAGCCTGGAACAAAGATCTCTTTCTCCTGCCAATTCTCTTCTCTTTCTCCAGTTCATTCCTCTGGCTACAAAGGCTTCTTTTATGCCTTCCTCCCATCTTCTTCTTGGCCTTCCTCTTGGTCTACGTCCATCTAACTGTGTCTCATAGGTTGTTCTGGGCATCCTTCTTTCATCCAGTCTGCTGACATGTCCTTAGCAACGGAGTTGATTCTCCTCAATCACTGTTTTTGCAGCTTTCCTTTGAGGCTCGTTCTTACACGGGTATTCCTTATTCGGTCGCGCCTTGTTTCCCCTCAATTCTACGGAGGAATCTCATCTCGGAACTCAGCACTAGACTCCTGTGCTTTGTCATTGTGGTCCAAGATTCGCCGGACTTTGTCAGTATCGAGATGAATATGTTTTTGTAGATAGCCACCTTTGTAGAAATCCCTCTCCTGTTGACGAAGCCCCTTTTGACAGCATTGAAAAACTTTCCAGCCGACAGTATTCTTTCTTTATTTTCTGTGTCTATAAGACTATTTTCCGTTAGGTGTGCTAGATATTTCTAGATATTTAAAACTATTCACCTGGTCTATTATTTTTCCATTTATACGGACTATAAGCAAGTTATGATTCCGGAGCTTTCCAATCCTCATTACTTTCGTTTTTCTGCATGTTTATTTTTTTCCAGCTCCTCTTTTAGGATCAACATGTTATCCTGAAGATCCCTGCCATCCTTTCAAAAAATCCCCAGATCTTCAGCATAAGCCATTAAATTGTAATTAGCTGGTCTCAGATTTCGGCACCCAAGGTGAAATCTCCTCCTTGTAGGTTTGGATTTCTTCAAAGCTGAGTTCAGGAGAACAATAAACAGGAGAGGACTGAGACAACTGCCTTGCCGGATGCCAGTGATTGTTGCGAATTCTGTTGAGGTGCAGTTGACTGTCGTCACTACGTTTCCTAATCTTTTGTAAAGACTTTCAATAGCCATCCTGAATCCCTGGTCCACTCCCAGCTCCTCCAGGGTCCTAGCTAAATCTTCCTTTCTCGCTTTGTCGAAAGCTTTTGTCAGATCCATAAAACAGCAGCTTATCTCTTTCCCCTTCTCGATCAGTTTTTCGGAGATTTGCCTCTTAATGAAGATAAGGTCCTGAGTGCTTATCTGGTTACAAAATCCATAATGCTCCTCATCCAAGACGCTGTCCACCTTTGTTCTCAGCCTTCTTTCCTGGGTCCGTGTGTATATCTTGCATGTTTTACTCAGTAAAGAAATTCCTCGATGGTTTTCAGACATCCGGTTATCCCCCTTTTTGTAAATCAGGATGATGGTGGAAACTTCCCCATCTATTGGAATCCTTTATTCCTTCCATATGAGATTTATAAGATGGAGAAGAACTTTCCCTCCGTATTCTTCCATGTATCTGACCATTTCTGGTGTTATACCATCTCGGCCTGCTGCTTTTCCTAATTTCATGTTTAGCAGTGCTTCATCTAGTTCTTCTTCCTCTATAAAATTCTCCTCCCAGATTATCCGCTCTTCATGGTAGTCGCCATTGTCTATTCCACCTAGGAGTTATTGGAAATATTCTTTCCATCGGTCCATTATGTCTAATCTTTTATTCAGAAATTTTCCGCTTCTGCTCTTAATAAATTTTAGGACTGGCTTCCTTTCTTTCTGGATCGATTTCAACACTCTATAGAATGGTTTTTGGTTGTCTTTGAAATTAGCCTCTAATTTCTTCTTCATCGAATTCCTTCTATTCCTTCGTCTTTGCCTATATTATTGCTGCCATTACTATCTTTCTTTGATTCTTATAGGACTCGTATTCCACTGGATTTTTTGTCGCAAGATAATGCTTCCATAAACCTTTTTTCCGCTTTATTTCCTCCTTTAGTTCTTGTGACCACCATGGCGTGCTTACCATTCGATCACCAGTTCCGTCATATCCACACGTGCCACCCGTCGCAGAGAGAATGATCTTCCAGAAAGTAGACCAGCAATCTTCGATACTATCTGTTTTCCACTGAGCTTTAGTGTATCTCACTAACTTCTGGTATCTGTTTGCTTCTTCCTCTTCTTTTAATTTAAATGTCTTGATTTTCTTTTCATTTTCCAATTTCAGAGGAGCCCTGGTTCTGGTCGTAGGCTGGTCCATCCATATCTTGTCCATAATTAGTAGATGATGGTCGCTTGCTACTTCATAGCTTCTTTTTACTCTAATATCTATCAACTCCTTTATCATGTTTCTTGGAATCATGAAATAATCGATTATGGACTTCTCGCCTCTGCTTGGCTCGGCTCTTGTACGAGTATACATATGGATTCTTTTATGTGGTTTGAGAGTGTTTGCCACCACGAGATCGTTATTTAAGCCCAAGTTTAAGATCCTTTCTCCGTTATCATTTATGACATCTTCTGCGTACATGCCGATTGTTCCTTGCCCGGCTAAATTTCTCCCCACTCTGCCATTCAAATCTCCTACTACAATGGGTATTCCTTCCGATTTGTCAATCTTGTTTTGCACAGCTTCAAAGAATATATTTTTGTCATCTAGGCTGACATCTTCATTTGGGCCATAGGCTATTATTAGATTTAGCTGCGGCCCGCCCTCCTCCAGTATCACTGTCATAAGCTTATTTATTGTTAATGGGGGTCAATGCTATGTTTTTCTCTTTCCATCAATATTACTTACTGTGGTATATTGAAAGTGTTTCTCACATGTATCAATAATATTGTTTCAATTTTATGTCAGATTCGATCTTTCTTTCTCCAAAGACATAGAAGAGTGTGGTTGGGAAAGAGGTTCTAATCATGAACAAGAGAAACAGCTTCGAGAACTAACTGAAATTCCGAAATTCCAGTTAAGAAAGTTTTAATCAATATTTGTCTTCATTAGGCCATCCACGACATACACTTTACTCCACAGATTGGAAATGACTTGTGTAATATTGCTCAATATACCACTTACACGTGCCTACAGTAATATTGATATTCCTTCAATAATGTTGAATGAGCTTCAAAAAATATAAAATTATTTTCAGTTGACATCCGCATGACGACATAGAAGGATCAATCTAATTAGGATTGATAAATTATTTGCCACTTCTATAAATTTGTTTTATTGAAAACTAGTTTCGAATTTTATACATACATCTTCAGTTCCTAAAACACACAAAAAATTCAAAAATAAGCAATTCAAAATATAGTTTGGTATTATTATACATATTAAATAAGATGTAATATTAACCAGTATTATAAAACATTTGTGAATTATTAATTTAATTAAGACAAGAAATCAAATACATGTTGGTACTCACCAAGGTTTAAATGGATTATATCAAACAGAAACGTTTGTACTGGTATCTTCTCGAATTGGACTAACAATGAAAGAAAGTTATGTAGGATGTTTATAGGTAAACAGTTTAAGGGTCGAAGTTTATCCAGTAATGCCGGTGAGTAATTGGTTTTTCTGTTATAGATGGGATTAAATATAAGATTGGACTATTGGAGATATTTATTTGGTCATTTAAGTAAATATCTGGATTGGATTTGAAATAATATAAAATCCTTCAAATCCAATCTAGATTTACCTCATTCATTTTTTCGCCATCTTACAGTTTCCGAGAGATCCACGCTCCTAGTTCGCCAAAAGTACTTCTTTAGCAATATACGATAAGCATTTCTGTCACTCAATATTCTTATAGCAGTTGTATGAGGCATAGTAAAAAAAAATAAGAAAATATCATAATTAATCTGGTTTCTCAAGCTCATCTTGAGAAATTTAACTTGTAATCCCTCTCTATTTCCTCAACTAGTGACTGTATGAAAAAAAAATAATAGAATCATTCCTATATAATCTTTAATGAACTTTAAATTTATATTTAGTGTATAAAGTACGTTTTGTTCAAGCTGATAGTTCCCGAGATATTTGAGAATTATCAAAAAATGGGATCATCAAAATTCAATGCCAATCCCGCCCACCCTTCCTCCGACGGGGTCTTTTAGTACGTTCTTTTAGTACCGAACACTCCAATGAACAACTGTACCAAAATCCTGAACGATTTGGTTATTTTTCTAATTTGCGGTTTTTGATCTTGCTGGATTATATTATATATTACATAATTTCTTTATGTGCCACTTATAAATACATAAATAAAAATAGATATATATATATATATATATATATATATATATATATATATAAGTTAAGGCCCGGAGTGCAGTAGTATTAGCCTTAATACCATATACGGCTGTAAACAACAGCCAGAATGTATAAAAGGCGAATTAAGAGCTGAATAAAGTAGTCTTATTTCGGATACTGTGCGTGTCATTACTTAACCCTTTTTCCTTTTTTTTTGATTTTTGAAGCTGCCGACGCTTAACTGGTGCCGAAACCCGGGACGGAGCGTTCGTAAAAGATTTTTTTTATTTTTTCTCTTAAAAGACGATACGGAAAAAAGAAAATAAGTAATGACCAGCGAAGGAGTGGTGAGACCGGCGGTCCTGAACGTGCAGAACGTTCCGCCATTGCCCCAAGACTCGCTAGCCGCGGCGCATGCAAACGCGCTGGAATGGATGAAGATTAGAGTGGCTACATCACGGGACCTGAGAAACGCCGTATCAGATCTGGAACGCTTCTCGGGGGACATAGGTGAGCTAAATCACTTTATAAAAGGAGGTGACCGCCTAATAGCACGAATCGAGGCCAAGCTAAGAGAAGATTTGGTAAACCCCGGAGACGCGGAAGCCCTGAAAGCGGCCCTGGTGTGTAGGGTCAAGCGCAGTATCTTGAACCAGATACAAGCGGATGAGGAGACACCATGGCCGGTAGTGAAGGACAGATTAAAGAAAGCATACGGCGGCGGCAGGTGGACACCAGAAGAAGATATCTTTCAACTCTTCAGGAAGGTAAAAACTCCACAGCAGACGAAGGGACAGTACGCCGGAGCCCTGTTGGCTAAATTTAACCAGATTACGGAGAAGATGAGGGAGACGGTGAGTGCGGCCGAGACAGAAGGAAGGATGGGATTTGTGTCCACCATCCTAAAGGTTCAGTTAGCCAAAGAAACCGGGACTAAAGGTGGCCTCCCAGGAGACCGCTCATTCATGGAGTGTGCACAAGAAATGGTGGACAGCAGCGCAAGAGAGGAGGAGACCCGAATGGAAGTAGAAGAGGCGGGGTGGAGCAAGGTAACCTACGGGCGCCCAGGAAATACGCTGACGACCTGGAGAAAAAAGGGTCAGATTTACAGCAACCCGGAGAGAGTAGCAGGACCGGGGAAGAGGATGAGTCAAAGCAGACCCCAGACCAGGACGAGAGGAGGAGACAACAGGAAATGCCATGGATGTGGAAAGAGCGGACATTTGGTAGCGCAGTGCCCACGTACCAGGTGTTTCGAATGCGGGACTGAGGGACATATCGCAAGACATTGCCCGTATCTTTACCAGAGAAAGGAGCCACCAAGAGCTGAACCAATGGAGGTGAACGCTCAGAGAGTAAGGAGGAGAGACGACTCGCTAAGAAGGAGCGCATCATCACGAGAGCCGTCTGAAGCATCGGGCTCATCCGAGTCGGAAGAAGAGTTGGGCGGGCCAGAAGGCAGACGAACCGAAGGAACCAGAGGCGGCCGGAAGAACGGAGGAAGCAGACGATGGAGAGCAGAGGAGGCGATCTGAGGGGAGTGCCAGCAGAGAGGCGACCGTCTGTTAGTAAGTCAGAATATGGCAAAGGAGGCTTGCTGGTTGCCTATCATACGAGTAGCCGAAGGAGTAAGGTGCCTGGTGGACACGGGAAGCTCCAACACCATCATGACCCGAAGAGCGCTGGAGAGGCTGTGTGGAGGAGAGAGGGCACCCCAGACGCAGGTATGTACTTGTAAACTAATCACCCTGGGTGGCCCATGTAAAGTAGAAGGGGAAGCGGAGTTGGGACTAAACAGATGGGGAGGTAAAGGCGGCACATTAGCGGTGCATATAGTAGGGAGTATGCCCCGGGAATACCAGGGGATTATTGGCTGTGATCTGCTGGGGAGAGTAGGCGCGCGGGCTAGGATCCGCAAGGGAAAATGGTACATGAGGATAGGAACGAGAAGTTACGATTGCCAGAAGCGTATAAAAGACGGTAGAGCACGGATAGGAGCAATTAGTCATGAGGAGGATTGGAAGCAGGCGATTAGGAGGGAGTTCAGGGACATCTTCTTCAGGGAGGGAGATACACTCGGGGTAACGGGGCGAACTATTCACGAAATACCGTTGAAACAGGAGAGGATCACCTACATAAAAGAAAGACGGTACCCACAAGCACTACGCCAACATATTCGGGAAGAATTATCTAGTCTAAAGAGGCAGGGGATAATTGTTGACAGTACATCGCCGTATAATAGCCCGCTGTGGGCGGTGAAGAAAAAGAGTGCACCGGGAGTAGATGGGGAAAAATACCGGGTGGTAATAGACTACCGGAAATTAAATGAAAATACGCTGGACGAGAAATATCCGATCCCCAGGTTTGAAGACATTCTGGACAGACTGAGTGGGGCGACGATATTTAGTACGCTAGATTTGAAGGCGGGATACCACCAAATACGAATGCACCCCAGGGACCAGCATAAAACGGCATTTACTTTTGAGAGGGGGCATTACGAATTCACGCGGATGCCCTTCGGATTGAAGAACGCCCCTATAACGTTCCAACGCCTTATGGACGAATTCCTAAGGGGAATAGACGAAACAATATGCCAGGTGTACATGGACGACCTCTTAGTGTTCAGTAAATCGGAAGCCGAACACGCGAGGCACCTTCGTAGCGTGTTTGAACGAGTGCGCCAGTTTGGTCTAAAATTATCGAATGAAAAATCACTTTTAGGGCAGGATCAAATCAAATTTTTAGGCCACACGATTACGAGTGAAGGAGTCAAACCAGACACAGACAAAGTAGAGGCTATTCGGAAAATGGCGGTTCCGCGGGATGTAAAAGGAATTCGCAGGCTACTGGGGACACTCAATTACTACAGACGATTTGTGCCGGAAATGGCGGAGTACCTCGTCCCCCTCAATAGAGTGCTGAAAAAGGGAGCAAAGGTAATAGTGACGCCGCTAATGGAAAGTAACATCCGTAAATGTATGCAGCGGTTACAAGAGGAGCCGGTATTGGCATTTCCGGACTTTAGCAAGACGTTTAATGTCACTACAGACGCGAGCGAATACGCGTTAGGGGCCGTGTTATCCCAGGAAGCAGACGGTGGTGAACGCCCGGTAGCATACGCAAGCAGACGCCTTACGGACGCGGAGACTAGATACAGCGCCTTGGAACGGGAGTTGCTAGGAATTGTGTGGGCCGTGGACCACTTTAGACCCTACGTATTCGGGCGGCGATTCCGCGTACATACCGATCACAGGCCTCTGCAATGGGTGGGGACGCTGAAGGAATCCTCGGCGAGGGTTACGCGTTGGAAAGAGCTCCTGGCCCAATATAATATGGAAATCGTGTATAAGCCCGGTAAAGATAATGTATTCGCTGACTGGTTGTCTAGGGCCATCACGATAAATGCCATAGAGGAGGAGGGTGGAGGACCATCGAGGGACGTGCGTCAATTTTTGACGGAATGGACACCTGAAAGAGAAGGAGAACAGGGCTCGCGAGAACTAGACGAAGAGGAAGAATCCCCAGGAGAGACGAGCTCGATCGAGGAAAGACCGGTGGAGATGGAAGAGATAGAAGAGTTGATCAACGACAAGAGGCGGCAAATAATCTGGAAAACCAGAACTTCGGGCCTCATGAAAGTAGAATACTCTCGATACGGACGCAGCAAGATCAACTCCATTTGGTCGCAACCAGGGGCGAGAGAGGACCAGATTAGCAGGGCCCTGAAGGACGCGTCAAAACCAGGGGTGATCTACCATATCTACGTGGGAAACGCAACGATCTGGGAGAAGATAAAAAAATTATGGCGGTCTGAACAAATCGGTATGGATCGGACTTTCATCCGCTGTAAGCTAATGGTAGAGACCGTGAGAGACGAAGAACGCCAGAAAGAGCTGACGCTCGCGTATCACCAGGGCAAGACAAATCACCGCGGGGTGACCGAAACGTTGCGGGCATTACGGCGTAAGTATTTTTGGTGGGGAATGAAGAAGTCCATCACAGAGACCATCGGAGCATGTTCCATATGTCTCACCACCAAATACGATAGACATCCCCCAAAAGGTAGACAGGAGGAGACGCCGACTGCAGATGCGCCGTTAGGAGACCTACAAGTGGATACATTCACCTGGAGAGGGTACAAGTGGGTCACGATCATCGATCTCTTCAGTAAAGTGGCGATGGCGCAAGAGATCCAAGAACGATCAGCGGAAGCGGTAATGAGAGCTCTCCAGACGTGGTTCCAATTTTACGGGGTGCCAGAGCGAATATCGTCTGACGGAGGGAGAGAGTTCGACAATGCTCAGCTTAGGGAAGAAATGAAAAAACTCGACGTAGTGTGGCACCTTAATACACCAGGACACCCTAAAAGTAGAGGGAGCATAGAAAGGCTGCACAGCACTCTGAGTGACCACTTGAGGGTGTACCAGGTAGAACAAGGGCTAGAACCGGATACGGCGATGAGGAAAGCGATAGTGGCATACAACCACTCCATACACACGGTAACAGGGTTCTCGCCGTTCGAGATAATTTTCGGGTTAAGGGAACGGCGCAGGGATTACGGAGGGACGACGGGTAACGAGGAAATTGCGGAAGACCTGTTAATTAACAGAATTGAATTAGGGAAACGGTGGGAGAAAGTTCGAACGAAAATTGAGAAGGAGAAGCGCGGTAGGGTAGCGCGGGAAAATCTTCGTGTAAAGGACGTGATGGGGGCGATAAGAATCGGGTCCATCGTTTATCGGAAGATAATTTCCAATAGGGGAAAGGAGCCGCTGCGATACGAGGGGCCATTCAGGGTGATTATAATTAGGGAACATAACACTGTCACCATTGAAAGTGTCAGTGAACCTAAAAAGAGAAGGACAGTTCATATCGAGCAGTTAAAGCTGCCAATAGTAGAGTCAGAGCAACCGTAACGAGCTGGAGTGCCCCCGTCTCAGCGCACAGAACCATTGTACACAGGAATATGTACAATAGCGAATTTGGAGTCCAGAAGAGTTATATTTTATTTGTTCTTTAGGTTGCACGGAAAAATTTTTAGTTTGTATAGTTATTTTTTTTTATTTTTTTGTGTATGGCTATTGTTTTTTTTCGTTTTTTGTGTTATTCTTTTGCATTTACTATTTATGGACATAGTGTTAAAATGTGAGTGCAGTGATTATAGAGAACAGGGAAGTGTAAATATAGTCATAGTGAGTAAGTTTGGATTGTAAGGTATTGACGGCTGAATACTATGCACTTCGTTCCTATGTATTTGTAAAGTTTACGAAATGTTCGTAAACTGGCAGGGGGGAGTTAAGGCCCGGAGTGCAGTAGTATTAGCCTTAATACCATATACGGCTGTAAACAACAGCCAGAATGTATAAAAGGCGAATTAAGAGCTGAATAAAGTAGTCTTATTTCGGATACTGTGCGTGTCATTACTTAACCCTTTTTCTTTTTTTTTTGATTTTTGAAGCTGCCGACGCTTAACTTATATATATATATATATATATATATATATATATATATATATATATATATATATATATATATATATATAAGGTACTAATTATACATATGTTATCTTTTTCAATAAAATTTCGGAATTTATACATAAAGTTAAATTGCTCTAACTTTTAAACGGTTGAGGATAAAATTATAAATTACTGTGAAATTTAATTATAAATTCTCGAATGAAATTAAATGCTCTACGTCGGCGTGAGGTGAGCCCAAAATTTTTTACGCTAATTTTGTGCGCGGATATCTCAAAAACTATGCAAGATAGCAAAAATATTAACGAAGCCTATGGCACGTTTTGTTAGCTTTTATTTTGTATAGAGTGGTCTAATCACTATGACGCATAGTTTCCGAGAAATAAGCGAAAAACGGAAAAAAGGGGCCTTCGATTTGCATACCCATTCCCCTCCCACACCTTACCGGCAGGGACATTTAGTATGTTGTACAGGAAGCTCTATTGAATTACTCTATCCAAATCCAGAACTATGTGGGTTTTTTCCTAATCGTAGATTCTGGCCTTCGTTTCCTGGACCTTTATAAACTCCAGTTTTATTTATGTACCCACATTGGATTTTTATTGTGAGAACATTGGAAGTATGAGAAATGGAAGACATGAGCTATTTTAAAAATTAAGATAATAATTATCAATGATGGGAATATGGGAAGGGACCTTCCTTAAAATCTATTAAATCAAATTAATGTATTCAACGTTTCGACTTTATCCGAATATTTAAAGGAAGATCTACCCTTCAATAAGATCATCAACTCAATAAATTTCGAAGATATCTAGTATTTTGACTAAAATTAAGCAATATAATATGAATAAAAATAAGCAATATAATGTTATAAATTAATGTTTTTTAATAAATATATATTAATCGTTGAAGGATTCCGTCATTAATACATTTGGAGCAATGATTGTTTACATCCTGTAACCAAGCAACAATGAGAATGGACAAATTGCGTGTTCTATCTGTGTTATCATATTGGCCTATTTTATCTATGATCGCTTTACTGGTATGGGATTTCGGATGTATGGAGAATCCATGGCGCGATATATTGAACGGTAAAAAACAAATAATTTTTCAACATACGGTAGCGATATATATTTTACCGCAATATTTTACAGACAGGTAGATAATCCACTGCATGTAAAAGACTTCACTGAAGTCCATACTCAAGATACGACCTCCATGTTGAATTATTTATTGATAAAGACGAAAACAATTGTTTCCAAAAGACAACATTATCAGTTCACTGATACAAGTGAAATATGGCCTTGTTAAAGATATTTTTTTTCAATTAATGTGGAACTTCTCTCTAACGGATATCACTGGGGAATTGTAAATCGTCCGCTATATAGAAGTGTCCGCTAATGAAAAAAAAGTTTTTAAAATGCGGAATCGACTAAAATCTAAAACAGTATTTAAAAAAAAGAAGAAATAAAAATGCAGTTGGACTTGAAAAATGCAGGAAAGTATGTACAAAGTTCAGAGTTTGTAGTAATTTTATTTTTTATTATCGTACACGTGCACATGCATATAATATATATATAGGTATGTATATGTATTAAACTAAAATTTTTTATACATAATTTAAAAAAAATTGCCAAATATGTATAGTACTTGAGTAAAAATTAAATTAATCAACAGTAAATGTTCCTTTAGTTTCGTGTCGAGCTTTGAATTTAGCGAACAACCAACGAATGCTTTGAATTTGGTAAGCCCCAATCTGTATTTTAGCCGTCCTTGTTCGAAAAAACCACTCACACTTACCAATTTTACTCAACTTATCAATTTGAAGGCCACCGGTTTTAATTTTTTTTTTTTTTAATAATATTCTTGAGCTGTATTCGTTATAAAATGGATTGCATTACCAGTACTACGTTAAAAGGAGAGAAGTAATAGCCCAAATGCTTTCTCTATCTTTTTCACATACTTTTCTCAATTCAACTTTTTTCTTCTAAGTTAATACACTTTTCTTCTTTTTTTTTTTTTTATCGTGCAATTTTATGATTGTTTCAGTTTTGTTTTTTTAAACACATAAAACATTAGGTCTTATGATAACTGAATTAAAATTGTTAAACAAAAGCATGTACAAATCTAAATTCTTTGAAATAGTAATATTTTGTTCAAATACAAACAGTGAAACTCTCAGCTGGCTTTCTGCCCTTAAGTGGTTTAATATTATTTTCATTTCTTCAGTGTTTATCAAATTTTATTTATCGGTCTATTTGTTGTGGTTTAACTAATACATATTGAAGAGATACAAAGTGGTCAAAATCATAAAAATATGTTTTCACTATGCACGAGAAATTTTTAAACAATTATTGTTATTTCTAGTACAGAGCGAATCAATTGTTAGTAGTTTAAATTCAAGAATTGCAATATTTTATTTTTTTATGATTTTGCACTAGATGTTTTGGGTGCATAACAAATATTTAAAAAACAAGTAGAGTAGAAATACGTTTTGTTGGTTCTGATATTGGTTCGTTGGTTATTGTTTGATATACTGGAAATACATAATTTTTAATGAAATTTATCATTAGTAATAACAAAAAAAATCATAAATTAATATTTTCAAATTTATCACCCATTGGTTTTCATTTACAAAATTATCAGCATTTGCATAGCTCTTAAAAATCTATTTTGTCCTTAAGGCCTTAAGCCATTGCAACATGGTTTAGCATGACAATGGATAATTATTACGAAAATTGTAAATTAAATGAAGTTAAGATAATTTTGGGATTATGTTTAAGAAGTAAGTGCTTATAAAACATATCCTAATTAGAGAAGTTAATTAATTTATTCTCGTGTCACATAGAGTTATCAACAATTTATTTGACTTTATAAGTAGGTATTCAAAGAATGATAACAAAATTTATATTCTAGCTTCCGAGATTCAAAGTAACAATATTTGAGGAATTGCGAAAATTTTCTTAATAATTCCTTAGAGAATATGAAAAGAAAGAAGAGATAATTGTTAGATTTATTTTCTCACTCTACCATATCAATATTATATATAAAGTAATGATATGTGTGTGAGATGAATAGGATTAGCAAACAGAACTTACATTAAAACCACCGAAATTTGGTCATCGATGATTTAAGCAGATATTGACACCGTTGTTTGATTGTCATTGGATTTAAACATCGATGTATCGATCTTCGAAAACCAACCATTTTCGAAATATACAACCGTCATTATATGATCGTTTTACATGGTTTGGTTCTGCACATCATATAAAGCTAATAGAAACTGCTGTTAGTATATTAATGTATACATCTAATTGTTAGTTGGCAATTTTTTTTTATTTAATCATCTAGGATTTGCTATCATTTATATGAACCTTATAATAGCAGTTCGGCATAAACCTCAAAATCTGTTTGATGGCACTTAATACCTCTATACATAGGTAATGAGCTCACCGGATCTAATTAAAAATATGTTATTGTTTCATTAATTTGCTCTATTGGTAGTACGTTCCCCAACTTAGGTAGGAAGGACGGATAATCCTACAGGTTACCTATTCTAGCCCTGAGGGGAGGGAGGGAAGGAACAAATATATTTGGAGAGTCCTTCACCAAACAAAAGACTAACCTTAGCTGGAATAATCAGCTTCAGTGCTGGAGAACACAGTGTTTCACAATTCTCTTTTGGACAAAATTCAACAATGCTGTATATACTTAAGCAATTCTACTTAAATAATAGTGATTTTATTATTTCACTGCCTAAATGAAGATATAATTAAAATTTGGATTAAATATACCTATTATATTTTTACTAAGTAACGAAATTATATTGTGCTCTAAATACATTTACCCTAAATTTGGCAGAATATTTTTGTTTTCATATTTTAAAAAAATACTTTTCACAACTAATTTAAAAATTGAATATTTAAATTTTTTTATTTAAATATACATTCCTAAACTTGGCCGAAACATTGAATAAAAGTAGTGTGTCATGGGAATAGGTGAATAGGTGAACAGCCAAGTTTAGGATTAATAATAATTATAAATACAATGTTACAACTTTAATTATAAAACAAAACTTCAGAAATATTCGTACACATACTATAGTTTTTTTTGTTTTATACTATTTTAAATCCATGGTTTTACCAATTTTTTTTTGTTTCGAAGCTGCATTTAACTGTTCCTGGGCGGAAAAAGTTTGATAATCTCATCGCTCTCGTTGTCATTGCCAACAGCATTACATTACGCAAGAAGCACTTACATTTTAATTCTTCGCATATTACAGGATCTATTGGATTGTCCTCTCAAATATGTCTCAAGAATGTAATAAAATAAATAAGTTGTGGAGTAGATTTTCGTTTCCTTGAATTCTTTAACCCTTTCTTGTATTCAACTACCTGAACCTTCTAAAATTTATGTTAGGGACTCGTGTTTAGAGATTTGTGTTTATTGTTTGAGAGTTTCTTCTGCATCATGCTGAATTGGAGCAAAGAAGCTTTCATAATATTTTCCCATGAATTTGTTTCTTCTACTGGGATTTAAAATTACCCACTATTTATGTAATGATAACTGTGCCCCAAAAAAAAAAAACGAAATTTGGCTTTTATATTATTTAAAAAAATATTTAAAGATTAATAAAAAAAGGCGAGATTAAATACTCCACACCTACGGAAAGGAGAAAGTTCTTTGAAAAAAATGTCTAGAAGCTATTCAGTATTATATTCTTTTTTAAGTTCAATCTGACCATATGTGGCCATTCTTCTTCTTAGATCACTCCATTCAAATGGCTAAGCCTGTGAATTACCAAATGAAGTCGGCGGTACTCCTGGGATCTCCAGGTCGCCATACACCTTAATCACCAAGTCAATAGGTTCAGGCCATCTCTGCTTCCGTTGTTTCTCCTTAACGATGCTCAAAGATGGAAGGTTTGCGGGGACATGACCTTGGTGGGGAGTCGTCTTCTCCCATTTTACTTTCTCTTCTCTATATATGAAGTAAAAATAATATAGTGCAATACACTAAGGAGATTGTGAGCATTTCGAATTCGAAGGGTTTTCAATGGATATACACGTTTTAAGGTCCCTTGTGTTCAAACAACCAAGGTAGATATATGCCTGCGATGTTACAGCAACTTTTTCGTCAAAATCGGCCAACCGGAAATGTCACTTTATATCACCGACTTTACACTTTTTTACAATTTTCTCGAAAATGGCACTAACGATTTTGATAAAACTTGCTGATAGTCCTCTTTTAAAGCCCTTTAATTTTTCACCTATGCATTATATCACCGAAGAAATACAGGCAAGAAAGTTAGAATGAAAAGAATATTTTATTATTTTGGGATGAATTTCTGCTAACTAAAGTTCTGCTTTTTGTGTAGCACTTTTTGTGTAGGATGCTTTGCCTTTTGATACGGTTTCGTATCCTTTGACCTGCACGATCCTTCAGTGGGTGGTTAGGAAGCATTTTGCTTTTGGGTCTATATTAAGCATTTTTATATCCCTCTTATCCTCCAGGCTGAGAAGGCTCGTAATAGACTCCATTTTATTTATTGGAGTCGATTTTAGACCTTCGGTCCCTAATTTTGGACATTATTAAGACCTTTTCATGATTATACCATGAAATACCCCTTGTGGTAATTATGTAGTAATGAAATATAAAATAACAGGGACAATATACAGTATAATTAAGCGTAGAAAATATAACAAATTTGAAATATATTTAACAAATATTTACTTAATACCAATTTAAATTAATTAATACCAATACCAATTTGAACTCTCAGTCGTCCATTCATTTAATATTATTGATCATGAATTCTATCAATATTGCTCTAAAATCGAGGTGAGATATGCCTCCTATTATTCGCAACTTATCATATACATGAAACTTATCAAATGTATCCATTTCATGCTAATGTGATTTAAATCTGAACAGAGCTTTGATCTTAACCTTATAAGATTTCTAATAGTATATTAGGTAATATTTAATATTTTGAATTAGATTTTGAAAGGATATAATGTCGAAAGGATAGGATCAACTAATAAAAAGGGCAATGAAGAAAACTACACAATAATTAAGGTGTACATTCACCAATCGCAAATTTATTATTGTAATCTATTTTTAGTAGTGATCAGATATTGATATAATATGTGCAAACCTTGACAATTACGTTGGTACATATACACATTTTTTATCTTTAGAGAGCTGGAGCGTAAATATGAGAACGTAACCTCAAAACGCTCTGCAAAGACTATTTAGCATAAATATCTTCAGAATCAAGTGTAAAATGCATATTTAGTATTCGTTATATGGTTTATTCTAATATGAGGAAATATAAATAAGAAATAGAGAATTTTTTCTCGTCACATCCTTGTTGATAGTACAGCGGATGTTTTCGTAATAATAGTTTTCTACACTGCCTGAACATTACATTCGCTGAATGTCACAAAATCGAATTCCCGATGAATTCTTGGTGTAAAATGCATGAGGAATTTCGTCAGTCTCGGTTTTGCTCTGATTCGAGCAACAGAATACGACGCAAGCGATGTTTCACCATTTGTTTAAACTTTTCGAATGCCTATTATTTACTTAATTATTTATTTATATATATATATATATATATATATATATATATATATATATATATATATATATATATATATATATATATATCTGATTATCCTCTTTCCAGTTCCTTTTTTTTATTCTTCTTAATCCAGGCAGAAACAGGCTAATAGTATATTATGAAATTAGGATTTAGCTCCATCGAAAACTTTTTTTTTTGAATATGAACATATATTTAATTCCACTTTTCACACACATTGTTTTTTTCCCAATGTATAATTGAAGAGTTTTTTCTTTTTTATGTTACTCTATTTTCTCATCTACAATCTATTTTCTAATCTTTTTTACAAATCTATAATGTACTTTTTAGAGTGTTTATTCCACATTTATGTTGTGTAATTGTGTACTTATTAAAAATATTTTTATATAACAGTTGAATTTTTTTTTCTCTCTCTTTTCTATGGTCAAGTATTTTTTTTCTTTTTGCTTATTAGATGAATTTTCCTTTTCTTTCCGTTTTACCTTTGTTTAGAATCTATTTGTATATTATTTTATTAATATTTTTATGTGTTTTATTATCATCTTATCTTTCTTTATTATATATATATATATATATACAGTCATGGTCCCTTTAGAATAATTAATATGTAGCTAAGAACTACAAAAAAAACATTAAATATTGTATTATAACTGTATATATTTAATGTTTTTTTTTTAGTTCTTAGCTACATATTTGTTATTGTAAAGGCCTTGACCATGACTCTCCTAGAATAAAATCACTTTTCTCTCTCTCTCTCTCTCTCTCTCTCTCTCTATATATATATATATATATATATATATATATATATATATATAAATTATTACTATTATTATTATTACATTGTTGTATTATTAATTAGTTCTGAATAAAAGGACGTGTATGGCGATTCAATTGCGAAAATATAGTGCGTCTATAGTTGAAAACATTTTAAAAACCAACCTCTAACTCATTCTGATACATAGGCAAATAATATAAATTAAAACTGTAATTTTATTATGTACTAAAATGGTCTTTTTCTTAATCAGAATGACTGTAATGACGATATCATTCTAAAAGATTAAAATTCTATTTACTGGATATAGTTGTTTTACTGTCCGAATATCATTTAAAAAAAAATCAATAATTGGTAAATTGATGAAATATTTCCATTAATTGAATGAATAATGGTTTTCGCTCAGCCCATTTGTTGAAGTTTTAAAATAAGCGTGTGATTATTCATTTGTCATTTCTATTTATTTATTTTTAAATTTGTTTGCTTCGCTCCATATACTCGTATTTTAATTTTATGGAGTTTTTAAAAATGTTCCCAAATACCTAAAATTATGTATCTTTCCAATGGAGAACTTCTTAAATTCGCGTGAGTCAAATGATTCAGTCAAATACAAGAAATACTGTAATATTTGTACAAAATCATGTTATAAAATATAATTTCATGTTGATGGTACCTAATACTTTTTAATTCTGAGAATTTAATTGAGCAAGTCATTTGGACGACTTCTTCTTCAAGACTTATCTACAAGCAGGGTAAATTGCTTTTACATTCTATCTGTGCAAGAATATGCTACAATACCTTTTCTAACTAAATAATTATGTGAAATGTATGTGTTTTTATTTAATTTTACTATTCAGAGGAGATAATGTCTAGTTGATATAGGATCATATGTAAATATTGTAATTTAATGTTTTATCTTTCAATTAATATAATTGTGGTCAGTTTTAATTGAGTCGGTTTTAAGGCCTTACAACTCAAGTGATGCATATTTATAAATTTGTGGCTTTGACTTCATTTAACTAAATATATATTTTTACAGATTTGGATAATTAATAAAATCTAAAAAAAAATTATTTAATTTTGAATTTTATAATTTATAAAACAGTTGATTATTAATAAATTGGTTGACAACAATATCAACTGATGATTTTCCTTATGAAACAAAACGTATAGGCTTGTTTTTTAAGAAGTATTAAAAAGCATTATACTGTGGTACTTTACTATATTTATGTGTTTCAAATTTTGTTATAGAAAATACAAGTAATCTCCGATTTATTATTATTATTATTATTTAAGAAAATTTCCGATTTATTCATACATAAATTTAGCCTCCATTTAACTATAGCCGACTGAAAGTTTCTTCTTCTCTGATAGTAACAACGGTATAACCAAAACCATCAACATTTGGATTTTTCGAATCATTCAATTTTCATTAACAAAGTTTCTGTCGTCGCTTGCGTCCAAAAAGAACACTGCCGGTGCTCTTAGGCTCGATTAAGGAACAGAAAACACATTTAGCTGCCTGCTGAGAATGCTCTTTGTCACAGCATGCCAACACTCCACTCTTCATGAGACTGATAAACACTACAATTCCCCAAAATGTATAAAATTCGGCAATATTCTGTTGAAGTAAGGTGATATTCTGGTTATCATGGCATGATATTGTGGTTTTCAGCTCTGATGATACTTGTATCGGTGAAACGTTGACTGGTTGTGATGTTTTAAGGCACAAAACATCTAGGCGATTAGTGCCCTATCCATGTAATAAAACTGCTGCATTAAAAAAAAAAAAAGAAAAGATCATCAATATGATGTATTTTATCATTAATTATATGATAATTACATTTACTTCAATAAATTTACCCGAATGAGAAAGGATTTCACTACTTTATCAGCCCGACCACAATCGTTCTCTAGATCTATCGATATATTTTGAGGTATTTCGTTTAATTTACTGCAATAGAACGGACAGTAGTGAAAGATATGCACTATTGCAAGATTAATTATAAAGGTAGATTAATTATATAAATACTATTGCTTAATACGTTAGAGTACTATAGCAATGTTGGCACATTGGTGGTATGTCTTTAGTCATTTGGTGGAGGTGAGTCAATCTTGAAATCTGTAAAACTTAATTAATGTTTCGGCAATGAGTGAATCTTTTTTTTTTTTAATTTATCTTGGAAATCGGATTCTGTAGTTCTTTCTTTTTTGATTTTTGACAGTTTGGGATGTATTTGAGGTCGTACATAGGTTCAGGGAGCTTTGTGTTTTTCTCTTGCATTTATGCTAATCAATTTTAGCTGGTGAACTGCCGAGGATATTGTTTCTGCTAAGAGTAGGGTAATATTGGTCTTCTGTTAAAATTTATTAGATAATTTGCAGGTAAAATTTTTTATAATAGGATATTACTTTATCTTTCCTAGGCACTTTTATTTTAATGATTTCAAGCTTTGTTCCCAAGTTAGTCGCCTATCGAATATTAATTTTAAGTACTTACTAACGTAGGGTAGAGAAATATTGTTTAGTAAGAGCTCCTGGTCGTTGGGTGATAGCTCTTCTTCTGCTAAAATAGACACATTTTGAATACAATAGAATACTGACTGCACTCATGTTGTTTGCGACCACTGGCTGATGCAATTTATCGATGCCTGCAATTTTTTCTTTATGAATAGATCGTCATTCGATCGACATAGCATAGCTGATATCTGCAAATATAATCTCTTTTATTCTGCGGGGTAGGTTTTTCCCAAGGTCTTCTGCGGCATTCCATTTCTTTGTTCGCACTCATCGGATATTGCGCTTCCTGTTCGAACTCTGAAACGACGGTGGGATAGAAACTTTTGGACGAATATCGGGAGGCTACCGCTGAATCCTAAAGGTGCCAATTTCCTGAGGATTATGATTGTGTTGGTTTTGTCAAAAAATCTTGTGCATATCGAAGAAAACAGCAACATCTTACTCTTCCTGAAAAAATGCGTATTGTAATTCGTAGTCATTAGACATTAGACATTATAACAATAATGTCATAAGCGACCACAACCACCACACTCCATCCAAACAAAAAAATAAATAAAATTTAGTAGAAGAAAGTGAGACATGCGTGAAGGACATACGCTTATTTAAAACTTACCAAAGTTAGCACTAACAAGAGGAGTGGGTGATGTTTCCTTCACCAATTTTGATCAGCATTTTTTGTATAATTGTACATTAAAAAAAACATCAACCCATATCCTACCGTTTAGGCCCTTGGAGCTGAGAAAAAAATAAACAAAAATAATAAAAAATAAATCTCATGAAGTGAAGCTGAAAATGCTACATTAAATGTAACTCGTGTTTGAAAAATTATATCGACATAATTTTTCTAAACATTTGTTTAAGAGTTCATTAAAGGAAAAATATAAACATTAACAAATAATTGTCGGTCAAAAAAATTTAAATTAAATTTTTTTTAAATTTTTGTGTAAATTAGCCTTATTTACTTACTTATAAATTTATTCACAATAAAAATGATAGAAAATTTGGATTCAGCTCACCAAAAAACCATAATGTTGAAAAATTTATCGAAAAAATAAATTTTTATCAGTTTTGAGGGTGCTCAAAATTTTTAAAAGCCAAAAAATTACGTTTGGATTTGAAGCTGTGTACCTCGTCTTCAGTTTACCCGATATCGACTTTCAGAAACTCGTTAAGAAGAGAGGAGTTTCTTCTTTCAATACATATAAAAAACTCGTGCATTAACTTAGAAGGTCTGTATAAGAAAATATGATTACCAAATAAAAAACAAAATTGAAGTTTTTTTGGGGATAAGGTAGGCTCTAAAACACATAGGAACACCACGGCCAAAGCAAATTACCATTTAATAACCTTTAATGATTGCCAAAATTTAGTTTAAATCGTTCAAAGGGCACCTGATTTATGAGCGATTATTTTAATCTTAAAATAAATTTGAAGGGTAGGTTGGCCCTTGGCAAAATTTTTAGGACATAAATTTTTATTTTTAGATTCGCTCGAGCATTTGAATATAGGGATTTTTCAAAGTGCTAAAACTAAATCTGACAAGTCTTTTACTTATCATCCCTTCCATGATTATACATAGTCAACTGGTTAAGATAGCGTTATTGATTAGTTTTTTAAATTGGGATAACTTCTGATTGAAGTCAATTGCTAGGGAATTCACCATACTGCCAAATCCGATTTTAAAAGTCCAAAACCCAGATTAATGTGTCTTGTGGGCTGTGCTACATCATCACTAGATGTTATCTGGGTCAGGAGAAGAGCTTTTAACGCTCTTGAGCACCGCCTGAAGTTCCCACCGGGTGAGCGGGGTATTATACTCTAGAGATGGATCATCGCTTGCGAAAAAAACGTTTCATAATGTGCCCGACGGCCGAGAGTTCTTTGTATATGCCTGAATAAAATTGAGAAAATGCATTTCCTACCATTCATGACTATTTATTCATTGACTATTTTAGAGGCTTAAGGCTTTATTTGAGAGTCTTGCCAAAATAATTAGTAGTTAATTTGGCTTAAAGCGTTACAGAACACCACGATTTCTCCAATTTCCATAATGTGGATTGAAATAATTTCTCAAGTATCTTAAAATGAATTCAGAAGAATCTTTTTGACCGAGAACCGAGACGAAATTTGGTGATATATATATATATATATATATATATATATATATATATATATATATATATATATATATATATAATAATTTTTTTCTGTTAATGGGGGTCCGAGGGGCCGAGCGGGTTAACGCACCTATTCACAAACCCAAAGGTAGTGAGTTCGAACCTCGGTGTCGGCATTAATTTTAATATAATTAAATTTTATTAAATTCGAGCAATTTATCACCCCCCCTCTCTCCCTCTCTCCGGGTATGCGAGACCCGTCAGGCTACTGGAGGCAACTCATATAGGCCGGTGGTAGGCGTGATGACCCTACCCCGTGTACCTAAATTGAGAATTGTGATGTGGTTTTCCATGTATGAATACCACATCGCGCGGCCAAAAAACTCCACCGCCTACAGTGCCAACAGAATATATATATATATATATATATATATATATATATATATATATATATATATATATATATATATTTATTTATATATAAATAAAAAATAATCTATCGAACCTAATTTAGTTAAAGTAATTTTCTGATCAGCTTACTGGTACTAGCTTTACAACATTTCGTTTTCTAGAAAGTTTTGACGTGAACTTTTACTTAAAAGTCAACCAGGCTGTATCCCACGCCGTTTGCTGACTCACTGTGGAAACCAATAAAATTTTCTGGATTTGACTAAACATTATTACGTAGTCTATTGCAAAACAGAGAAGTACTATTAGTGCGTTGCAACATCAACACACTCTAAATGTCATTCCCTCTAAAATTTAGCTCATCTTTCTCGGAAGATGGTAATTCATTGTTTGATTCAGGCTGACTTAATACACCTTGTCAATGAAGTAATACAACAATAGTTATAGACAAAATCAAAATGTATATGTATAATTATATCGCGTGTATATATATATCTGTTAAGTAAAAGCATTTAATTTATTTTAGAAACGTTATATTAAATTTTTTTTAGGTTTGTTGATTTATGGCGAATGCATTATATTTAAAAACAAATGCAGGCTGGTACTATTTCGCTAAGTTCATTTATTTAGGTGCAATTTCGGCCTTTAAGACATCCCCAGGCATCTCGGTAAAAGGCCCTTATTTAGTTTAATTTACAACCGAGCAGATTGTAAAAAATATTTAATTTTTTTTTCTAATATATAACCATATACATACTTAAAAATGTGTTACAATGCATTTAATACCATAACGCCGTAACTTTAGAGTTTGTAAGTGTTTTAATGGTATAAACTTAATGGAAATTTGTACATATCAAATTGTTATAAAATTTGATCCTAATCTCAATTTTTTGTTTTTATTATAATTATTTTTAAGTAATACTGTATAATTGAACTTGGTCCAGATTTGACTTAATTATGGCATTATATGCATTTTAACACTTTTTGAAGTATGTATATGGTTATATATTAGAAAATTTAAAAAAAAATATATTTTACACTTTGCTACTCTGTAAATTAGACTAGATAAGGGTCTTTTACAGAGATACCTCAGAATGGCTTAAAGGGCAAAAATTTGCGTCAAAATAAATGAACTTGATGAAATAGTACCAGCCTGCATTTATTTTCGTAATAAAACTTTTAAACTACATACATATACACAGCAGAAACCTTTGTTCTAAAACAAAAGTGAAAAAAAAACAGTACATATGTACATACTGTGTGTAGAAAAAGTTTTCAGTTACACCTTTTTAAAAAAATCGATCACTCGTTTTTGCTTCTTGCTTTGTCATCCGCTCAGGCGCCTCCGTCTTCTTCACTTTCATTTTGATCTTCTTTCGCATTCATTCACATTGCTTTTCGTTAATTCTATATCACTCAGTCGTTCAAACCCCGACTCACATGCGTTCGCGGTGCCTATTGTATTTTCCTCATTATTGGCTTGGATTACAAATTAAAATTGGTCTTTTTGAGTTTCGCAATTAAAAAAACAGTTCGCTGCACTCGCGAATAACCGGGACTTTACTCAATACAGATAATAACATTCATGTAATAACCAACAGCGTTTCTCAAAGATTTGTATCCAGCGGTATTCCTCTAGCATTGCCACTTCCTATCACCAAGCCAAGATACCGGATCAGATTTTTATTTTTATTTTTATTTTAAAAGTTACTATCCTTACCAGCCTGGGCTTTCGTTTCAATAAGGACCGACGGACTAAACTTCTTACTATGTCTAGAAAAAATTAGTTACTTGTATATCTAGGATAACTCTTCCTCCTTGCCCTATTAGGAGTAAGGAATCGAAATCCCAACCAACAACAACAGCAACTAAAAATTATCAGAAGGACAGAACCCGATTGTTGGATCAGGAGTAATTGGGCTGGCAGTCCTGGAACAAACTGATCTCGGGGCTAGGTGAGCTAATGAATAAATCTAATGCTAGTTTATTAGTATTACTAGTTTACTTCAATCCTAAAGAGGAACCAGAAATACAATTTTTAATCATTTATGTTCTAGAATAGGTTAGGTTAAATCCAAGATTCCACAAGCCCTTGATTTAGAATCCGACCCCCAAAATTCAAAATATGTCACTGCCACAACTCATTTATATTTTATTGTTTGATTTGCAGTGGTTTATAAAAAACAAGACCTACTGATAAGAACATACCAAATGCACAAACGCTTAACAGGGAATATTCAATTTATAAGAAACCCTGGAAATACTACTGTGGACTCCAAATCATCCATGGAACACTGGCTTTGTCTACTCTTGTAATGTATGATATTAACTAAATAATACATAATAAACACGCATGTATACGCTCTGTAAATGAAAATATTGGTGTACTGACTAACAGATGAAGGATCTTAAAAGATATACGGATCTTATCTTTTATAGGAAAAATTTTTAGGAATATTTATAGATACAAAAATGCAATGGAATCTCAAAAATAGTGCAAGCAAATTGTATCGTGCACAATACACTTTTAATCACTTCATCCAAGAAGAAATGACCACGTTGAAAATAAATACTGAAACTGTTCAGAAAAGAACAAGCGACTTTTACCATTGAATATAGTGTGTATACAGCATCTGATTAATGGGAAACCCATTCAACCCATTATCTAGGGATAGTCTAACATATCGTTAGCAAAACATTACTGTTATACAAACAATTACATGAGTGTGGAGATATACTGAACATATAAAACCAAATTGTACCATAAATAAAACGAATTCGGACAACTCAGGCTTATTAGAAATAAATACAAAGACCAGGAATTCAAGAAAGAAAATATCTCCTAAAAAACTATATTTTTCTGATCACGTAATTAATCTTTTAAGTCTCTTTATTTGGAGATAACTCGAAATAGATTTATATTATTTTAAGAATCATTCGTTTTAATTATAAGATAATTCAGTTAAAAATATAGCTGAAGAAACATAAGTCCCAAAATCTTTTTTCCTTACGCTCGAAAAAACAAGTGGTCTTTCCATCAGTGGAGCTTCAGAGAAAATAATCGAGTAGCAAAATATTTCGAATGAATAAATCAATTTAAATACATTATCATATTAGATTTCCATTAGAGATGTTTTATAAATCCCTGTTAGTGTGCTAGTGGCCTTGGACTGTTGGTGAAACCGCTCTGTGCAATCCTTAACGAACAGTTTCCTTTCTTGCGTGGTCGGTATAGCGGCGGAAATAGAAAATGGACTCCATTAGCTGATTAAAATCTGCAATGCTTATTGCAACGTTTTCATTTTT
Organism: Rhaphigaster nebulosa; assembly: GCA_948150685.1. Taxonomy (NCBI): domain Eukaryota; kingdom Metazoa; phylum Arthropoda; class Insecta; order Hemiptera; family Pentatomidae; genus Rhaphigaster; species Rhaphigaster nebulosa. The sequence continues at coordinate 126,578,449 of OX411306.1, forward strand.
TCTACGAGAGAGAAAATAAAAATTTCAGAAGACAAAATCGATTATTATATAAAAAATAAATAATTACTATTCACACTGTAAGTAAGGCATTGCTTTAACAGTATTCCTTCGTGCATTCTTTGGTTTGTAAAAAAAAAAGTTTTTCCTTGCTCAGTATCTGATTTGATTAAGTGAAATGAAATAATTCACACAAATATTCTTTTTTTATGTATCGATGTATTCTTCTTTAAATATATCGATGTAGTTTTTTGAAAAAGGCTTAAGCGCTAAAAATTGGAAATTTCTGTTAATAATTATTAAATTTAATTAAAAATAATTATTAAAAATTAATAAATTTCTGTAATTTATTATGGCACGTAAGCATCATATCAATCAATCACTCCTCACGAAATGTCAACAAAAATATGATAAACGAATATAAGAACGGATGTAACAAACGAGATGAAGGTAGATTAATTTCGTGTGTGAATTTCGTAATTAAAACGAAGGATATAGAATATACAAGAAGGAAGATGTGCAGGATAATTTGCCAAATAAAGGAAGTACTAGCGTCGACGGTTAGGAAAAAAACACTTCAACCCTGGGTAGTATTGTTGAGAGCGAGCATCTTAGGGAATCCCGATGATAAATTCTAGAAAGAAATTCAATTATATTTCTAATTTAGCCTCTAGTTCAGTATTCATTTCCATTCAGTGTTAATTCCATCTTTAAACAGACAACCTTCAACCTCAGTCTAAGTGAGAAAAAGTAAATGAGAAAGCAATGGATTGACGATTGCCGATTGGAGAGATGGCGAAAATTAAATAACGTTTTTAAAAATAATGATTAATTTTAATATTTACAGGATTCGGAAGAAGAAAAATTAAATTATATGATATTTGTATTTCTTGCCAGAAATTTAGGCACTCGACTGCACTGGCACATTGCTGACATTTTTAACATAAAGCATTTTAAACATAAAGCTTGTTTGAAAGTTTTATGTGTTCATCAAATAACTTATTTTTCTATCTTCAAAAATTATTAATCACATTTTAACTTGAATATAATGTGAAGGAATGGTAAAATCGTAAAGAACATTAAGACATATAGTGTTATCTAGGCATTTAGAACAACGTCGGAACACTAGACCAGAAGAGGGAGGCCTGATAGCCAGCTGCCTAGGAGAGAAGAATTCTTACTGACTCAGCTGTGGATTAAACATTCCTCGCCACTAACACTCATCAGCACAGATTCTCCGACTGAATAAACAACCAATAAATACTTAGACTTTATAGGTTAAATACTTAGGTGCCTACAAATCACTTAGATTTGACTAACGTTACAACTTACAACTCATCATGTCAATTTTTATGAAATTGATAATTCAATTCAGTAGTCTCTTGAACGCATTTGTCCCAGAGTTAACAGAAAGTTGTTTTTTCATACTTAGTGCTCAAGTATGGAAGTCGGGAAAGTGGATTTAAAAAAAGGAAGTTCTAGATTCAACCATATAACAACGAGAGGAATTTGAAGAGAGCTTTGAATTCATACTTGATTAATATAAGGGAAGATGATTACATGTTTTTTAATTATTTTCAAATGTCAATTCGATTCTTTGACGCACTACGTAACTTTTCATGTACGAAAAGAAACGTATTTTAAGATTGTGCTTTTTAAGATTTATCTTCAACACCTCGAGACGGGCTCATGTGTCCCACCTTTACGGCGAGTTAAAGTGGTTCTTCCTCTGCAACCGTTGACAATATTTCCTCGGATCTTTCCTATACCAAACTATCACCACCCACCACCCTTCCTGCATAAACAGCCTTCTACAATTCAAACCCTCGGTCCACGCACTGGAAACAAGATCTCACCTTTCTGACCTCCATACCCACTCCCACCGAACCAAAACATTCGAAAGTTCCTTTCTCGCCCGCTCCTCTACCCTTTGGAATTCCATTCCTTCTAATATCCGCCAGGCTTATTCTCCATACTCATTCAAATCCCTCCTTTTCCAACACCTTCTTTCTCTCTAAAACGATGCTCTCTAGTTGCGAAATTTCAGTTTAGGATTAACATCTGGATCAGAAGTGAATAATAGTTTTTAGTGCACATCAAATTGTTGAAAGGCTTCAAAAACTAATTTGATAAAGATAGGCGAAAGGAGGCGGCTGTAAATGTGCACTACCCGATAGAAAGTAGATTACTGTCAGGAATGGAGGTAGAGGAATGTGACGCACATCTTACAGAAACCTTGGTCCATGTTAATAGCTATCGAGAGTGACGCAGGCGTCAGATAGGTATCGGCATCACTTATGAACCACATTAGTTCCTATCCAATTGAAAATGACGCAGTGTTCTGATAACTTTTGCATCAAGTGTGTACCGGGGCTAAAGTGCGTAGAGGATATCAGAAAAACTCATTATTCAAGTAGTTTTTCATTTCCAGAGTATTATTTAACTGAACTAACCATCAAAAATACTCAAACTTGTCTGAGATTCACATTTTACAATCTTCAGTGACAGTCATGAAAGTGAGATAATTGACTAAATGTATTGACAACTTGTTATTTATCACCTTAGCTAACTTTTGTGGCTGATTTGCGAAACAAACAAAATATAGTAAAAATTAATAAGATGAACTTCGCATGATCTATTCTATTTGTTTCCGGAACTCTTGGTTTCTCTCCACAGCCCTGCAGACTACTTGTAATAATATTGTATTTTGAATCATCCATGAGAGCGCCAGTTTTTAATGGAGTATCCAGCCCCTTAAAAATTCTCCAATTTGATGTGCGAAACAAACGATTATCTAAGGTGAGCGCTTCCTAACGGAAATCCTGCTTATGGGTATCCGTCATTTTAATCTTTAAGGACGCTCCGCCCCGGCCTAAGCCCAACTCCAAACTTTTTAAATAGTAAAAATATATGTTATAGAACAATAGTTCGCCATCAATGTTGGTCTAAGGAGGACAGAAACCGGGACCCTTTGGGCTGGGGAAAAGGAAGAAGCTCTCTCATATATATAAATGAATAAATACAAATTTTATGTTTCAATAATTTTGTTTACCTTTCAGCTGAAGTTATTAACCACCAATACCTAATTCTTGCTAAATTCTTACATATTTTTTTTAGAATGGAGTTATAAAAAAAGATCGAAAACGAAGCAATTAAAAATTCATAAATTGAATAATTAAAAAATATACAGAACGTGAAGAATCACTTATATCGGTGTCAAATGATATTTACGAATTAAATATTTTTATATATAGCATTTTCAAAGTCAATTTCAACCTTTCACAAATCAATTGCCACCTTTTCTATTTCAATTGTAACTTTTTCCAATTCAAATGTAACCTTTTCTACATCAATTGTAACTTTTTTCATTTCAATTGTAACGAAAACGGAAATGAATTAATTCTATTTGAATTATTGAAAAATAATTATTTTAATTAAAATAATGATTTTTAAAATAATCTCGCCATATTCTTCCGAATAAATAAAATAGAATTAATGCATGCCCGGTTGGGTTAATATTGAAATGTAAAAGAAAGATCACAGTTGAATTTACAATAAGTTTAACAGTTTAATAACTCCATAGTAAAGTTTAAACAAAAATAAACTGTTTACTGAAAGATTCCATCATTTCTTCCCCCGCAGTTGTGAATAGAACTCTATTTGTAATGAATTTAAATACACAAGAAATTACGCATGTAGGTATTTAGCAAGAAAAGAAGATATTGGTGGTTAAAAACTGATTTCAGCTGAAAGGCTGGTAGTAAAACAAAATTATTGAAATATTGAATTTGTATTTATTCATTTATATATATATATATATGAAGAAGACTGTGGCGGGGAGGAGCGGCTCTCAAGTGGGCGCCGTGCTTAACAAGGGCGGCATTCAAGTTGTGGAGATGACAAGCTCAGCGTTGGCATGCCCTTGTAGTTGCTCTTAATGCGACTGGTTGAATTTTTAAACTCTTCTATTATTGTTGGTATGCCTAGGTCATCATTTCTGATGTAGGTACCAGAATGCATTAACAATTCCTATAAGAGCTTTATTTTGAAATATTTGTATTATTAGTCTGTTGGAGTCCCTCGTGTATCCCCACAGTTGGATTCCATACGTCTTGATGGGTTTTAGAATTTGATTCTAAAAACAGATTGGATTATCTGCCTGAAAGCCAATTCATTTTTTGATAACTCGAGTTAAGCTTTTTTTTTTGCATTCTCTCTTTCCATCGGAGCTTGGGGTCCAATGTCGTAGAGATATTTGGCCAGATTAAAATAGTAGAATAGAAGTTTTTTTTAAATATACGTTAAAAGATATTTTTTAAATAATAAGTACACTCGTTCCATAGAAAAACGAATTATGTGAAATAAAAATTTTGGAGGAGAATGATTTAGTTTAACGTTAGAGCTTTATTTTATAAATTATCGCATATTTGGACAACTTTATTGCTTCATTTAATTTATTTTTGTTTCATACCTTTGGAGCATGTTAATCCGGTATCAAATCCTAACATTTATGCAAACACTAACACATTTATTCCGTTAAATAAAAATTGGATTTTTGAAGAAATTATTTCATGCCTCTAGAAAATCTGTAGAGCTACTCTCTGCGTGAGATCTTCACAAAATTAACCGATGTTCCTTTAGATAATCATCATCGATGTGATATACAGCGCTTATTATTTGTGATCTTTTTAAATATTTGTTGCGTCGTCCCTCAATATTTTCATATTTTTATCAGGGTTCCTGGATAGTTCTTATGTATCAGCTGAAAACGAAACTTAATTAATGAGGCCCAAACATTATCGAACTTTTAACCAGGTAAAGGAGAAATTTACAATGGTCAAGCCGGTTGTTTTGTAATAATGAAAACGGGATTTTCATTAATTTGTAGGAATCGGTCATCACTTTACTTTTATCACTATACTTTTTTCACAATAGCGCAGGAGGCTGGAAAATTGATTATGTTGGTAAAGGTGTTAGTTAAGGCAAGATTTTATTTTAAGCTTACCCTCCACCAAAACAGTTTTGTAAAATTAGTTTATAAGAAATAAAACAGATGTAGGTAACTAGATTTTTTTTTTATTCATTACGTTGACATTCATATTTATTTAAGTCTTCGATTCAGTAACATAGAGTAATAATTGAAAACTAAATGAATAATAACGATTTTTTAAAGTCAATTAATCAGTTTGATTGCAACAAATAGTTCCCATCTTCAGAGTGAGCAAACTGGTTAATATTGATAAATGTATATTCCTATACCACATTTTCTACAAAATAGATTACTTAGTGAAAAGTTTAATTGTGAGGACATGAGGATTGCTGATATTTTAAATCCAATAGCATATAAAATAAAAATTATTAGCCCTGTAATTAAATTTAAATAATTCTAAACTTCGCCCTAACTGCCAGTGGATATAACAAGTATTTCATAAGATTAAAAAAAAAGTACATATTTATTTTATCACCTATAACTTTAACTACCATTAGTAGATATCTAATGAGTTCAAACATTACATGGTAATTTTTAAGAAAAAAACAAAACATTATTTGCTGGAATGTACTTTATTTATTTTGTATTAATACCCATATCATACATGAACACCCCTGGAAGTTTAAATTAAAACAATTATGTACATATAAAAATATAAGGTATAAACAAAACTGTACAATAGTAACAATGAGTAATTTTTATTATAATAAAAAATAAAATATTGAAAAATCATGATTTATCGATGAACAATAAATATCTAATATCTAATATATAATTTTCAACAGTAGTCAAGATAGTAAATAAACATTTCACATTATTAATAGTGTAAACTCACACATTATATAACAAAGAAATATTTCATTCACAACCGAACATAAAACTTTGAATAAATACCTACGAAATAAAATTACAAAAGGAAATATCACAGAATGTTTTAGATACATTTTAAATGCTTATTAAACGGAAGGTATAACAATATTCTTCGTACTTCAGTCTTGATAGTGATGTTTACGATATCATTCAATAAATGTAAAATAACAAGTGGAGAAAAATACCTCATAGCACCAATGGTATCTAAGATAGATGCTTTGGAACTCTCCAAATATATCAAATCTTTGGTCCTAAGACTAAGGAATAAATCTAAACTTAAAAACGATATCAATCTAATAAATAATAAAATAACAAATTAGACAGTCACCCAGGATATGAAACCACCCATTACTTTTATGAAAACTGTTACATCATCATTTAAACATTTCAATAATTATCATGACCAATTTATATTTTACGAGGTAGTTAAAAAATACAATTAATCTGTTAGTACTCTACGTTGGTTTTAAAATTAATTTATCCATTAAAAAATACTGGTATAATAGAACTATTTGAAATATGTACTAATAGTGATATGATAATGCAAATATTGGCTCAAGACAAGAAACTTTCACTTCATTAAACATTGAATAAAGAAAAGAAAATTCAACGATAAAGTCATATAAAACTAAAATTACTACGGCTGCTCCACTTAATAACCACACTGCCACTCATATTCTGTAATAACAAACCTAGGTTCAACCAATTGTTTTTAGCGTTAGTCCGGGTTTGATTTAGTACTAATAAATCAAAATATATATATGTAATTAATTAAAACTACAAAATTTACTTTTATAAATAAAATGCCTTAATTGGAACTATTTTACAAAGATGCTTGAAGTATTAAAATTAATAAATTTGTGCACCATTTTAATAAAATGCCAAAGAAGTAATACAATTTCTATTCTGCACTATGGTTTTCAAATTAACATTATTGTCAAGGTTTAAAATATAATAATTCTTGATTTTAAAATTAATGTTCAAACCAATGTTACATATTTCCACCTTATATAGATAAACTAATTTTGCTTATTAATAAGATTTAAAATTAATTTTTGTGATGATAAACTATATAAGAGACCTAAATGCTCTGATTATAAAACCAGAGACCTAAATGTTCTGATTATAAAACAATCAATAGATTTATTAATAATATAATTATTAACAATTTTAAATTCATTTATAGTAATTCTAAATCTCTTTGAAACAAAGATCCTGTTTAACTTAATATCTAATAATCTTGACTTATTTCTTTCAAAGACAACATATACATTATTTAAATCCAAAGTAAAGATCACTTTAGCATTGGAAGACTTTTTTAAACTTTTTGAAATATATCATATGCATAAGCTTTCTTTCGGTATGTTTTTTTAAAAAGGAATTTAATACATACTAATATAATAATTGCCAATGAAAACATATATAATATGACACAAAGACTGACGTCTAAAATATTAAAATTAAATTGAAGTGACTTGCTCTCAGTTGAAGAATAATTAAAGCCTTTTTCTTCCTCTATGTTTTCATGTCTAAGCAAATTATTAACAATAGGTTTTTCTGATGTGCTTTCTGGTAACTCATCTAACATAAAGTAACTAATATTCTTATACATTGACCTAAGGTATGCCAAAACAATTTGCTCATTCCAAGAACCATTGTTATAATGGCAAGCACGACAAAGATTTGGTGGAGGAAATTGAACTTTAGGGTGTTTTGGATCTTCTGTCGGGTCTTTGCTTAGACGCTTATTGACACTGTTATGGGCTTTCCAAAGCCAAAGTATACTTTCTGCTGTGGAACTTACATTTCCTTCAAAAGTCACAGCCATACTCTGGAAATGCATTGAGCAGTCAGTACAACCGAAAAAATGCTTTATATAACCAAGCATTGCTCTCAAAACCTTTTTACTGTCAGTTGTTCTGGCATAGTCAGCCTGCACTGTAAGTGTGTGAAACATTGTCCATAGACTGCATGGGTAACCTCTGAACTTTGGATGGCTTCCTCTGCAGCCTATATAATTGGAACCAGGAGATAAATATGGAGAATGAGTAATTTCTTTAGCTACTACTGCGTTCCCAAACTCAGTTCCCGATATAGAACTTTTGTCTTTAATATGAAACATTAAAGAATGCAAATAATCGATTCCTTTTTTGCCGAATGGAAAAAATTCAATAAGAGCTTCCAAGTACAATTTCAATGCATCAAAACTTTCTCCAGTTATACTTTTGTGGGAAGGAATTTCAACTCTTAAACTATTCCTCACAGCATTTTCAATATCAACTTGAAACACAATATCACTCAAATCATTATGGTTTAGCTTTTTCTTAATCTGCTCTTCTATCTCCATGAGTTTCATAATTTGTGATACATCTACAATTCCTTCAGGAGGTACCTCTTTTCTAACTATTTCTGGAATTTCAACACCTTTTTGCATCAATATGTCCCGAATTTGAGAATAAACAGTTATATGAGACTGATTAATGGGTTTAATAGGTATAACTGCTAAATGCCTATCTAAGGTGTAAATAAATGGAAATTCCAGAGTGCCTAATTTCTTAATCAGTTCCACGTTATTTTCAAAAACAATTAGAACTTTTACACTAGGAACTTTCAAAAAATCGAGGGCTAGACTCTCTCCTAAAACTGAGTCATTTTGTTGAACAACAATAACAGAAAACTCAACAGGACCTGGAACATGTTGCCAAACTTTTTCTAGAGCATTTTCTTTGAATGGTAATAGTGAAGGCTGATTTACACTTCCATCAGCAGCTTCTTCTCTTAAAGTTTTAACAGTAATTCTTATGAGTTTTTCTAAATCACTTGTTTTGACAAGAGTTCCAAGGAAATCATTAGAAGGTAGGGGTGGGAAATATTTTACCATGGGATAGAACATAACTTCATATTCTCTACATAAAGGGGTGTTCACAGGATTAGAACAATCAACGGCGGCAACTGAGACAACATCTTTCCATCCTGAAAATAAAGATAACATTAGTTTGTTACCTATAGAAAGAGAGTTTTTGAGAATGAATTAAAACTAACCATTGATATCCAATGCAAACTGTTTCCAAGTAGGAGAAAAGCGGTGACAGTGACCACACCAACTATTATAAAACTCCACAAGCCATGAAGTGCTTTGAGAATTATTGAAAATGGTACTTTTAAAAGTTGAGGCATTCAATGACACAACTTGTTCGAACTGTGAATAAAGTCCTCTACCAGCAGTGATATCATGATAAATCTTCTTGCTATCAGGAGATATATCTCCCTTCACATGAAGCACTAAAAGGAAACACAATAATAGCACAAAATAAGAGTTAAATCGAATCATGATTATTAAAAGTACGAATTCGGCACAAAATAATTCAAAAACCGCAAGGAATAAACACGAGAATCATTGTTACTCAATGTAAAAGTCGAATAGTTGTGAAGAAAGCTCGCACTCACACCACCTAACCACACTGACGGCTCAGTACTAGTTAAAATAAATTACTGAATGGTATCTTTCGCTCTTACCGCGATCTGTTTGTCGTTTTGGGAACTATTTCGATAAGTTAGAACAACTTCTGCTATCTGTTGGTAAACTTTTTATGTAGCCATTTTTTAAAATGAATGTTGTGTCTAAAATTTCTCGAACCATATTTCAGACTTCATATTATCAAACCTGTAAAACCTTCTTAGAGACTGAAAGCTTGGTAATGAAATCAACTTGAAATTATGAACATGTATTTATTTCTGTTATTTGAATATTTTTTCTTGAATACTTTCAACTGGTGAAGTAACCAACCCAATTATTAATCATAAACAATATTATCTATTCAATAAATTATTTTAGATAAAGGCTGAGGATAAAATAATAAAAAAAGAACAATTTTAACATTGAACTTTAAACAAAAGTTTTACCTATTTAAATATAATATAACCTATTAATTATCAATTCCTAAAAACAACCCGATATAATAATATTAATAATCTGAGTAAAGTAGAAAAATTAGAAATATTCAAAAGATTTTTAATCGAATAATTAACAGAGTTTATTATTCTACTGCCAGGTAACATAAATATGAAATCAAAACTTTTGTGAGGAAAATATATACTCCATGTTAATTAGAGCATATACCTTGAGTGTTTAACCCTCCTCAATAAATGTTGATACTGGCCACACAAACACAAATGTTGGGTCGTATCTGACCTGTTTCTTCATAATTGCAATTTTCGATTCTGGAAAACAATAATGCACAAATATTAACATATATTCTTGTTTATTAAACATAATCAGTCTTTTATATAATATTTTTTCTTCCCAAGCTTTCATCAATGATTGGAAGAGTACATAGAGTCCTATGGCCTTGGAGGAGATCGAAGACGAGATATGTGCATTTATGTGTCAAACGGGTCAGAGGGACCCATATGTTTATAGATGAGGGTTAACATTCTGAAGTTTACATTACAAGAACAGAAATATGCAAAAGTATGTACTAGCAGGTGTTGCTTCATTACATTAATTTAAACCATAATTGAATTTATTGGTACTTAATAAAAATTAAAGGCAATACTCACAGAGACTGAGTAAGAGCAAGAGAGTATGAACAATTTAATGGAAACACCATAATATGAATGAGCCTACACCTTAAGTCTTCATATTTAGTAGATAGAAATCTGAGATGTTTCGCATGTGATTGGGATATAGATGATGAGATTTCTGAGAACATAGTAAAGAAAAAATATCAAGATAGAACATGCATTGAACAGAAGAAGCCTGATTTATAAAGGAATTGGTTAATATCAACATACCAAAACCTATGGTTAGGCCAATGGCGTATTTGTTTCACCGCCATCCACAGGCATAGCAGACAATGCCACCTTCTATTATCTAAAATAATAGTTGCTTTATAGTTAAAAACTAAGTGGAGATAATTTTTATATTTATAGGTGCTTAATTGAGTTGTTTCTAATACTTACATATTCCTTTTAATAAAAAAATATGATTTCGCTCAAATTTTGTCACTCCCCAAAAATTGCCACTCCAGGCAGGTCTAGTTGCTTCAGCGTAAATCTGCTACTAGTATGGGCCGTATTTACTTCCTATAGGAGGTCACAAAAATAAACACTCAACACCAATCGCTCCAAATCAAATAGAACAGAAAACAACCTTGAGTGTGAAATCCTCTGTGGATTTTTGATGTAATGGGGAACAACTGGAATTCTGTCTGTCCTAAATTTCATCATGCTATATATAAAATCCAACTGATCGTGAGTGTGGAAAACTGATGGAGTTGAGCAATGAACTGTACAGTTTTTTGGCTGTGCTATAATAATAATAATAAAAATTGTTGGTCAGTAAATACAGTATAGTTACAATTTACGATATTGATTGTATAAAATGTGTTTAAAAATATTTATGTGTATAACACAATTTTTTTTACTCTTCTGTTAAAAAATATTATTTATTTATTTATTTACATAGTTTGACAGTAATTAATTTTACCATTTGAAAATTATTTTTGCAAATAATTATAATAAATAAATAAGCAAATCTGTGCTCATCCAGTTTATAGTGGCCAACTTAAAAAGTCTTTAAACCATCGCCTCGAAAGTCTTCGGGATGGGTTGATTAATATAAATATTAATCTGAAAAGGAAAGAAATCTTTTTAGTGGATTTATTTTTTTTTTTATAAAAAATAATAATTTATAATTTATAATATGCTTAAAATTTATACTATTTTATAATTTTTTGAGTTAAAATTAATTTATTAAATGCTCTTACTATTGTAGAGTCACTATTTATAGTAATTACTAGTCATAGTAATCTATAAATTGAAATATTAGTAGACTTTAATTGTAATAAAATATGTGTTTGGGTGTCTACGTCATCACTAGTTGCCAGTAAAAATTGGTACAATGGAGTGGAGTGATCGTCAGTGGGGCGCTTGAAATTGTCTTCACTCCAACCACAACAGTTGCTCCAATTCATAGTTTCACTGTTCAATTTGGAGTAATAGTCAACAGTTAGTAGAAAAAGATTTGCTAGAAAATTTAGAGGTGATAAAATGAAAAAAAGAAATTCAACAGCTGGCCGGTTTCATTTTCTTATAATTGGTTTAGAACTGATTTTTCTTTTGAATTTTGGTGGAACATATAATTTTCTTTTTAAAAATTTATATGAACCTAGCCCAGTAGGGGAAAACTGTTATCATAGATTTTTTCTTAAACTAGTTCAGTATTATTTTTTTATGAAATTCCTTTATGTATTAATCAAGCATTAAAGTTGTTTTTTTATGTAACATAATGCTAAAACAAAAGAAATAATATAATGATTGATCCTGAAATAAATGTTTCAACATTTATTTTATTTATTTATTTATATTTATTTGTGGCTGTAGTTAACTATTAGGATATAGGACAAATAGAAATCAGCAAAAAAAAAAGTTCAGAAATAGTTTAAGTAATTTTAAACTTCTTGAAATTATTTCATGATTCATTTAATTCTATATATTCAATTATATTAAAATTAATTATAATATGAGAATTATCATTACTATAACAAATAATAATTGTTTTTTTTAACCGAATTTTTAAAATACAATGAAATTAAAGACTCCCAAACACTAATAATGAAATTTTCTTAAAATGATTAATGAAATAAATTCCAATTTGTTTGAAATAACCAAAGATATAGTAACAAGGTGGGACTATAAACATTGAATTCTTATCTAAATGTGCAGGAATCATAACAGCAATAGGCACTGCAAATGGGGTAAGCTAATCCTGTGCTGCATATTATTATTATTACACTGAGGGCTGAGAAGCCCTTCCTCACCATGATCCATTTTGGATCTTTTGTGAGATACCCTTCCGTCCATCTAGAGATTCTATAGAAATCGTATGCTTCTCATGAAGCACATAAATCCTTTAGGGATAGATCTTGTGATGTCTTCAGGTTTAAGTATTGCCTGATTTAGGTAGTGCAATCTGTAGAAGGTAAAAGCTTCGCAATCGCACAGAATGTGCTCAGCCTTTTCTTGATCTTCTAGGCACAGATGGCAAGTGGAATCATCCACTAGTCTCATCTTTTTGAGATAATACTTTAGCGGGCAATGGCCCTTGAGGATACCCTATATTGATCTCAACTCATTCTATGTCAGATTTAGGCAGAAACACTGTGTAATTTGTATCCAAATATTGTCAGGTCTGTTTATTTTTCACAGTTATTTTCAAACTAGTACAGATGTTTTCTAAAATGTAACATCACTAGCCGAACTTTTTGTGTAGTTAAAATTATATAAAATGGCCAATGAAGAATTTTCCGTACTATTAATTTCTCAAGAAAGATATAAACTAGAATTTCAATAATTTAGTTCCAAGAATCTTATAGAATTTTTTTTTTCTTTATTGTTTATAAATTTTTAATATAAATTTTATTTTAGAATGCAGTTCATACTTGGTCCCGTTTTTCATATAAAGGTTTCACACAGGAAGTTAATTGTGGACTCATTTTTAGAAATGTTGTGAACATGAGGTTCAGTATGTAAACTCATTTGCAAATTAAATGGATACTTTAAAATACATTGAAAATAAAATTATTTTTTCTTTTATGACTTTAATTTTAAAAGACAATTTGTTTTTACTTTTTCAGAATAAATAAATTAAAAAGTTTTGTTAAAGAACAGTTTACATTGTCTTTTCTAAAAATTTAGCTTTTTTAAAAACTTTTATTATTATATACTTTCATTATTACTACTTTTTTTATTTATTATTATTTTTTTTATTTTTTACTTTTCTAATCTCTTATTGGTCTGCCTAAAGCAGAGATTCCCAGGCCTTGGTATGTTCCAGGTGGTATACAAACAAGATAACAAAAGGCGCGGAAAAAATCATCAAAAGTATTATTGAATGTATCAATTATAAGATGAATAAGCACGACCTACAATTACTGAAAATAATTCAGGAGGGTTACCGTTCTAAAGGTGGAAACACTCAGTGCCTTAATATTGATTCTTCCAATAAATACAATAAATTTTCTTGTGAATTCACCAAAAAAAGGTGATATTACTGATTAAAAAAATTAAGATTTTTTATCAATTTGAAGCATGTGAATATATAAAATGCAGTATTAGCATACAAAAATAAAACAGCGAGAATAAAAACAAATTATAACTTCCAGTATTAAATTTATGCATGAAAAGAATTTTTTGAAAAAAACATTTATGCTAGGTAATCGGACCTTATATATCTTTTTTTGAATCACTAAGGATCACTAAAAATATCTGATGTGGACAACACACGACTTCCTTGTACGCCTATCAAACTATAAATCGGTGGCTCAAAATGTGATCCTGAATTTGGTACATATTTTAATGATTCTGTAGTTCAGCTAAACCCTTGAAAGTTCCCGAAGATTGCAGTAAAAACGACGGCGTCGCAACATGCATCTATTGGCACACACACAAGCTCTTGTTTCTGGAGGTCTCATTCCGTTATTAAATGTCGTTTTATTTCAATAGGCAACTAGTTCCTAGATTTCTTCGTGTCCCGTGACAGCATTAGAACTGTCAGTGTCACTAGATAAAGTATTGGAAATCGTGGGTTTCGACATTTTAAGCGGGAGAACCCGCTGCAGACTTATTCTCCTGCTACAGACATGTTCAGCTCACAAATGGGGAGCAAAACAAGTATATTACATTCAATTTTAACACTTAAAACAAGTAATAAAATTGTTAAATTAGAGTGGAAAAAAAATCTTTATCACCGAACCATATGATCTCTGTATTTAATTGTTGATGTAAGTTTATTACGACCTTCAAGTAAAGTACCCCTTCCGGCTCACAAATTTTAAACAAAATCTAGTATAATATTTATATTGTTATGAAATTCTTATTTAGCAAATTTTTAGATGTTTTACATTATATTTTAATATAAGTTTTGATGAAAGTTTATTATGACCTTTAAGTAAAGTACCGCTTCCGGTTTGCCAATCCAGACAGAAATCTGGTATGTTATTGAAATCATAAATACCAAATTAGAGAAGTTTTGCATTATATTTTAATATAATTTTTTATGGTAATCATTTATGACCTTTAAGTAAAGTATCACTCCCGGTGATCATGTAGTGACCAAACGGGAAGTTCACAACTAGATTTGACAGCCATTCCAAATACAAAATTTTAACTTTCTACGGCTAACCGTTTTTGAGTTATGATACACATGATAGTTAAGATACGCACGATCGTAAGTACAGACGTCTCGAAGAAACTAGGCGAAATGGATTCAGAGATAGACAAAATGGATATTTCCCTTGAAATCTGAAGACTAAAAATTTTCGCGATTGCAATACTTCCTTTACTGTTTACTAGGAATTAAAAACAAAAAAAATTAAACAGTAAAAAAAAAAATGAAGAAAAATTTCGTTATTGACACAAAAAAATTATAAAATAATTAATTGGATCGAAAAATTGAAGGTTAAGTGAGGAAGACTTTGGCCATTGTGGACTTAGTGGACTTTTACTCCCGATTTTGGTCGCCTGTCTGGTTTTGCTTGAATCCGGCAACCACTCCGGCGACCAGACGGGTGACCAAGGCCAAATGCTCTCCTCATCTGCTCGTTTATTTTTATATTAAATTAATTATTCAATATTTTTTTGTACCAAAAATACTTTTTATCTTTTTCAATCTTTTTTGTAAATATAATTAATGTTTATTTATTTTGTTATTGGACCGATTCTCGGTTGTTCAAAATTCAAGAGAACAGTGTCTACTGAACTTTTCAGCTCAAGAAACCGATCGGGCAATCAGACAAGCAACAAGGCGGGCAACCTCTCCCAGTTTATTTATCTAAATTAGTAATTTATCTAAGTCTTACAGTTTATTATAGGCCTAATTACACCATGGTATTTAATCACCCAAGTGTGCCGTGGATAGTGAACTTTTATAGGGGCTTGTCGTCAGACCGGTGGCCTGTCTGGTCCCCTGCGACGAAGTTGTCTAGTATAATAATTGTGGTCTAATAATTCAGTCAGCGAATGCCCAAAAGAAGGTGTAGAGGGAAATGGGAGGAACACAATTTTCGACTTTGGGACTTTGTTTGATCTTTTTAGAAGGTAAACACCCTAAAATTCCCCACTCTTAGGAGGTGAGCATGATTCTGGTAAGATCCCAGATGGTCCCTTTTTTTGTTTTTTTTGCTCATATCTCGGAAACTATGCGTCCTAGCGATAAGATTATTCTACGAAAAATTAAAGCTGACAAAATGGGCCAAGAGATTTATTTTATCATTTTTTTCGCTATATCACAGTTTCCGAGATATCCGCGCTTTAATTTCGACAATTTTATAAAAACAAATATTTGCAACACGCTTTTTGCCTTATTTGACTAGCTAATTCTTCAGCCCTTTCTTCAACGAAAATGTTATAGGAAAGGAAGTTGTAGAGCATTAAATTTGCTTAAGGATTTAATAGCATTTTACTATTTTATCTTCACCAATTCAAAAGTTAGAACAATTTTAAATTCATGTGTAAATTTCGATATTTTGCATTAAAAAATATCTTTATTACTTATTAAAGTTTAAATTAGCTTCACTAACTCTTGTTTCATTTCATCCAATATCAGGTACATATTTTAATGATTCTGTAGTTCAGCTAAACCCTTGAAAGTTATAACATACCTTCTTATAAGGATTCAGCATGAGAGGCATGATGGCGGATACTTAGGGCGAAATGAATAAAGAGTTGTTGAAGCTAATTTATTCTATATTGATTAATAAAGGTAGTTTTATTTTGCAAAATCTCGGAATTTACACATAAATTTAAAATGTATGAATTGTATTCCATAGAGTCAACAATAATTTATACATATCTTTTTACTTCCTTGCACAAAGTAAAGGAAGTATTGTAATCGCGAAAATTTTCGGTTTTCAGATTTCAACGGAAATATTCATTTTAACCATCTCTGAATCCATTTTGACTAGTTTCGTCGTGACGTCTGTACGTACGTTCGTAGGTGGGTATCTCGCATAACTCAAAAACGGATAGCCGTAGAAAGTTAAAATTTTGTATTTAACATTGCTGTAAAATCTAGTTGTGAACCTCCCTTTTTCACATGATTACCGGAAGTGGTACTTTACTTGAAGGTCATATTAGATTTTAATAAAAATTATATTAAAATATAACGTAGAACATTATTAATTAATGAACACTTTTAAATCAATATGAATGTATTTACTAGATTTTGGTTAAAATTGGAGATCCGAAATGGGTTCTTTACTTCAAGGTCTTAATAAAATTACATCAAAAATTATATTAAAATTAAATAGTGAGATCATATGTTTCGGTAATAAAGGTTACAAACACGATTTTTTTTTCCGCTCCAATTAAACACTTTTATTACTTGTTTTGAGTGTAAAATACTGGTTTTCCTCCCCATTAGTGAGATGAGCAAGTCTGGAGCAGAAGAATAAGATATAAGTTAAGTGGGTTCTTCCGCTTAAAATGTCGAAACTGTCGATTTTCAATGCTTTATCTAGTGGCATTGTCGTTCTAATGTTGTCACGGAACACGAAGAAATGTCTTAGAAACTAGTTACCTTCTGAAAGAAAACGACATATAATAACGGATGAGACATCCAGAAACAAAAGTGTGTGTGTGTCAATGGATGGATGTCGCGACGCCGAATATTGTTTTTTAGATACTGCAATCTATAATGATTCAGTCATGTGTTATCCACATCAGATATTTTTAATAACACATTAACCTGTAAATTTTTTGTTAAACTACATTACCTTTCATATAATACTATATTTAAAATTTATAGTACAATTATACAGTAATACTTGTTATTAATTCCTGGCTCTCTTGTGGCGAGAGGGCTCTGGATTGTCATGAAAGCACTTGGTCCTGTGATGGGTTCTATTTAATTTTCTTATTCTTCCGCTGAGAAAGAGAATAAATTTTCGAATATGACTGGCAGAGGATCCATGCATAGTTCTTCAAATTCGTTGTGCAAGAGGATGTCCCCGTTAAAACAGTTTCCGGCTATAGTATAGGCGAACACCACCGCTGTTGCTACCATTGGTGAAGATGTCGACCTAATAATCCTGTTGATTGCCAAAACACCTGATGACCATGAAATAATTTCAAACCGGACATCTCATGCTCAGTTGGTGGGAGAACTGAGGTGGCAGCGAAACAGCATTCCCTGAGAGCATATCATCAAGTCTAGATGGGATTGGGACATGAGTTGTCTCTTCAGAAATATGGTTAGGAGCTCACCACAAACAAATTCCTAAGCCCGGTGCACAGTGAGCAGTAGAAATATTTTTTTCATAATGGACAATGGAAATAGTGATTAAAGAGATTTTTACACCATATTTACAGAAAATTAAATAAATGAAATAATAGCAAAATAATAAAGAGGAAGAAAAAAAATTAAACTTAAATAAAATAAACACTTGCATCCTAAAAGCAGGAATACTTGTATACAGTATTTACAATAGGTCTGGGAAAATCCGAGCTATGCTTGTTCCTCCACTTATGGATGGAGAAGCAGAACTCCAGGATATCCCAGTACTTCTCACCCAATCGCGTATTGGAAGCCAGTGGAGAATGAGCGAGGGTGCTATAGACACAGGCGCACAGAGCTTAATTGGATAACCTGGCCATTGTCAGAATTCCAATATACACAATTACAAAAGGTCTCGGGGCCACTGCTGTTTCAACCTTCGAGGAAGATTGTAAGGATGAGTAGAGCTAGATAGGATTTAGGATCTGCTTTCTTTGTCCTTCCCCCTGTTCCGTCTCTGATTGTATGCAACAATGAAGTTATTTCATAAGCAAATGGCTAAATCTAATACTACATGAATATGAATACTGCTGATCGTTCACAGCATATTACCTTTAAGCACCTTTAATCAATTTTCACAACACGTAAGTTATAAAATAATAATTGAAGGGTCCAGGGGTAAAACTACTAAACAATACAAAACAATGTTTAGACAAAAAATAATTTGAAAGTTGTACAACATGTTTTCCTCATGCATTTCCTGATTTTATCACTATTTTTTACGGCTTCAAATTGGTCCTACACTAGATATGAATGCAAGTGATGTTAATACTTCTTAAAAGTTACAAGGTGGCTAACTCATTTTCCATAAAACTGTTAGAAAGTGGTTTTGACTCTGGGCTCTTTAATTATAGTGAACTTTAACATGTAACATTTGCCAATATGACCACTATTGTTTTACAACTTTATTATTATTTAGTGGAAATTTATTTATCATGCAGCTTGAGTGCGATATATTTTCGGTTTATATATATATTTCAAAGATACAAGGTAGATGGGGTTTAGGAAATTGGAGCTTCCTTTAATAAGCAATCTCTTGGCGTAAAAGTAATCTCTCAGCTTGTTTGATGTCTGATTGAATTATCCTCAAGGCAGGATGAAACTGTGCTAACTACCTTCTGCTACGTTTCGCACAAATTATCACCTCCGGCATCGTCCTATCTGTAAATCTATTTAATCTACATTCAGTTATTTTTCAGTATATATATTGAAAATACTGTGAGAAAGCTAAAATGCGCATACCCTGTATTTATGATTCTGGAATTATCATAAGATAAAGAATCCATTATCAGAAAATAAAGAAAATAATATAGAAATGATATACTCTTCTTATAAGTTTTGATGCGAGAAAAGATGAAGTTTAAAATTAAGATGAATTAATAGTTATCATTTAATTATGAAATGAAGGGTATACAATGACATTGAAATTAGTGATTGAAGATATTTATTAGACAAGAGATTTATCCTGCTGATGCGGAAATATTCCGAAACTTCGGAAACAGTGATATTTAGAAAAGGTTAAATTTAAAGGAAAAAAATACTGCACAAAAATTACAAGTTTTTAATTCTTCTTTGTATGTGACCTGAAATTGTTATAACTTAATTACTAAAACAAACTTTTTTTGTCTTTAAATGTGTAAAATGTAATATTTAATGCAAAAAATGATTCGGGATTCTATATTCCGACTAAGCAATTACCAATGTGTAATGTTAAGAAAATAATGTTTTAAGATACATAAATTGCTGATATATCATAGCGATAGACAGTCAAATATCATTGAATAAATCGATCCTATACAGTAGGCATAACCGCTCTCCGTAAGAGCACATCATACTGTTATGTAAAAGGGCATCCTGTTTCTTGTTTGTAATCACTGTCCGCGAAAAATATTTAACGAATCTTCACCAAACTTTAACTATATCATCTTCATGGTCTTCAGAAGGTTTAGCAACAATAAAATCTACCTATATCGATATAGCAGCTGCACGAAATTCGAAAAACAACTTCTTCACTAAATGTGCAGCGCCAAAATGGCTCAGAAGATTTTAATGAACCTGTATCAACTCTTCTCCTTAAGTCTTTTTAACTATCCATGCCTGAACTAAATCCTAGAAAAAATTAAGGAAAAAATTATGACAGAAAGAATAATTCATTTGCGCTTCCCTCGAAAAATATACATTTTTCGTTGATTAACCAAATGATAATTTGTAAGATAATTAAATTCTCTACAAAACCAAAAAGAAAAAAAATCATCTGATTTGGACCCTGGGAGTTGAGAAAAAAAAAATAAAAAACGCCGGAACTGCTTTATTTTATATATCGAGTTTGAAAAATGATATCGTCATGGTTTTACAAGCACAACATTTGTTTTTTAAATTATATAAAAGGAAAAATATAAACATTAAAAAAATTGATCGCCAAGGAAAAAATAATATAAATTAAAAAAGTGTTTAAATTATTAAATAAACAAGCCTTATAGATTTTTACACGCCAAAAATGATGGCAAATCAGTAAAAAAAAAACATAATTTTGAAAATTAATTTTTTTTTCAATTTTGAGGGTGATCAAATTTTTGAGATCTACGGAATTACGATTTAATGTGAAGTATTGAAACGTAATTTTGTATTACTACTGTTTAAGCTGCGTGATTTTGAGATTACTCCTCTATCTCTTCTACACTGTATCCGATATCGACGTTCTTGGACTCTTTAGAAAGAGGGGACTTTCTTGTTTCCATGCATTTAAACAGATATTGTATTATCTTAGAAAGTCTGTGTGAAAACAAATAGGAGAACTTAATAAAAACAAAATTGAGGTTTTTAGCAGATAACGTTGGTTCTAAAGCACGTAGGAACACTATAAATCCGAAATTGCGTAAATTAAGAACCCTTATCGATGACGCAAATTTGGTTTGGATCATTCAAAGGGTTCCCAATTTATGGGAAATTTTTTGTCTTTAGAAAAAAATTGAAGACGGCAACAATTTTAGGATTTTTTTTTTTTTTTATTCTCTCGGTACTTTGATTACAGGGTTCTTCAGAGTGCTAAAAACAAATATGACACCAGTTTTGAATGAAAAAATTCTGTTAATATACTACACTCAGTAGAATTATACAAATGATTTGAAAGATAATTAAATTTCCTACAAAACTACAAAAAATTCATCGAAATCTGACCACTATTAACAAAGATACAATGTATTGAACACTGTAGCCATGTTTTTATTTTTCTACCGCTGCGGGATATAAAGGCGATGCTAGTATGGAAAGTATTGTAATCGGTTCAAATTTCCGATGTTTGTTTCTTGAGTCCAAAAAATGCATTTTTGCCCGTTGATCTGTCTACGTGTCTTTCTTTGTCAAGATTTTCTCTTGAATGGGTGAACTAATACTATTTCGAACTGCAATTAATTTGATTTTGTAATACCTACATACATACATATACATATATATATATATATATATATATATATATATATATATATATATATATATATATATATATATATATATAAGTTAAGGTACACAGTGTAACTGTATACAACTTAATCCCAACTCTAAGATGTAAACACTCTCTGAGACTATATATAGAGGATTACTAAGGCAATAAAGTCAGTCTTTTCTTAACAAGTGTGCGTGTCATTTCGTTCCCTTTTTCCTTTTTTTTATTTTAAGTCCTCGGAACGAACATAAGTGTTGCCGAAACCCGGGAGGCTATACTCAGAGTAGAGAGTTTTTTTTTTTTCTTTTTCTCTCTGTGTGTTTTTTTTTCTGTTCACGCTGTTCGCGTCTGTTTTTTTTAAATTGACCAAGAAAAGTGAGAAGGTCACAGAATGCCAGATGAGATAGTGCGGCCGGCAACCTTGATACTACCACAGGACATCCCAGCGTTGCCAATGGAAACCATGGCGGCGGCGCACGCTAATTTAGCGGAACAAGCAAACGCCCTGGAATGGCTAAAGATAAAGACGGCGACCTCGCAGGATCTAAGAAAAGCAATCACGGATCTAGAAAGGTTCAACGGAGAAATCAGAGAACTAAACCATTTTCTCAAGGGAGGCGACCGTGTGATGACACGCATAGAGGCCAAAGTTGGCGGAAGATCTTATAGACCCAATGGATGCGAACGCACTGAGAGCAGCGCTAGTATGTCGAATCAAAAGGAACATACTTAACCTAATTCAGGCGGACGAGGATACACCATGGATCATAGTGAAGGACAGACTGAAGAAGGCATTTGGAGGAGGCCGGTGGGCCCCAGAAGAGGACATTTTTCGAATGTTCAGGGAGACGAAAAAGCCTTACCAAACAAATGGGCAGTATGCGGGAACGCTATTAGCCCGATACAACAAGATAACCGAGAAGATGAGGGAAACTCTGAACGCAGCCGAGGTGGAGGGCAGGATGGCGTTTTTTTCGACCATATTGAAAGTATAGCTAGCAAGAGACACAGGAAAGAAAGAGGGGCTGTCTAGAGACAAAACGTTCATCGAATGTGCCCAGGAGATGGTAGACGCTAGTGCCAGGGACGAAGAGGCTAGATTCGGAGAGGAAGCGGAAACGGGATGGAGTAGGGTAACTTACAGGAGGCCCGAGACAAGTAGGAAAAAACCTAGGCCAGAGACGGGAAGGAGAAGAGAGACGGAATTCAGTGGACGGGAGAGGACGATGACACGAGAAAGGAGGCAAGGAACGGAGAAGAAGATTTGGAAAAGGGAAGAAAGGAGGTGTCATGGTTGTGGGAAGACGGGACATCTGGTAGCCCAGTGCCCCCGAACGAGATGTTTCGAATGCGGCACCGAAGGACACATTGCCAGACAGTGTCCCTACATAAGCAGACGCGGTGAAGCAAATCGAGGGGAACCCATGGAGGTGAATGCGCAAAGAATGTGGAAGAGGAGCAGATCACCATCTGAGTCGATAGGGTCATCGGAAGCTTCGGAGACAGACGAAGAGGAAATCGAACCAGGAAACAGAGGAGCTGTGGGAGGAAGGAGCGGCGGACGAAGAGCAACGCAGGAGAGGTTATCTAGAGATAACGAATGAGGAAAGTGCGAGCAGAGAGGCAACCACCCGGTAGTGCATAATATAGAGACTGAGTGTTGTGGGTTGCCTATTATCAGAGTTGCGAGAGGAGTACGATGCTTGGTGGATACAGGCAGTTCAAACACGATAATGTGTCGGAGTGCGATAGAGGCGTTGTGTGAAGGAAAGAGGATACCCCAGGTATAGGTATGTGGATGTAGATTAATCACCTTGAATGGTCCATGTAAGATAGAAGGGGAAGTGGGGATAGATTTGAATAAATGGGGAACCGAGGGAGGAAAATTGAGGGTGCATATATTGGAGAATATGCCTCGGGAATATGGAGGAATAATCGGGTGCGACCTGCTAGAGAAAATGGTAGCGCGGATAAGAAATAAGGACGGGAAATGGATTATTAGGATAGGAACAAAGAAGTACAGATGTAAGAGGGTTCCGAAAAAGGACAAAATTAGAGTCGGGGCAGAGAGACAGACGTTACGAGTGGAATACGCGGATATTTTTTTTCAAGAGGGAGATATATTGAGTGTAACGGGGGAAACGGTACACGAGATCCCGTTGAAACAGGATAGGGTGACATACGTTAAGGAGAGAAGGTACCCGCAAGCTCTACGGCAACATATCCGGGAAGAGCTAGAGAGTTTGAAGAAACAAGGTATCATTACCGATAGCACGTCGCCATACAATAGCCCATTTTGGGCAGTGGAGAAAAAGAGTCCGGACAACGAGAAGCGGGAGCAGTATAGGGTAGTGGTAGATTTCAGGAAACTAAACGAGAACACACTGGACGAGAAATACCCGATACCGAGGTTCGAAGATATCTTGGATAGGTTATGAGGAGCGGCCGTGTTTAGCACGCTAGATTTGAAAGCAGGGTACCACCAGATAAAGATGCATCCTAGGGACCAGCATAAGACGGCGTTTACTTTCGAGCGGGGTCATTTCGAGTTTACCGGGATGCCGTTTGGGTTGAAAAACGCACCGATAATGTTCCAGAGACTCATGGACGAGTTTTTGCGGGGACTGGACGAATCGGTCTGCCAGGTTTATATGGATGACCTTTTGATTTTCAGTAAGAATGAGGCTCAACACATAAAGGATTTAAGATGCGTCTTCGACCGACTGAGGCAATTCGGACTAAAGCTGTCTGTAGAAAAATCTATTCTGGGGCAGAATCAGATCAACTTCCTGGGGCATACAATATCGAAGGAAGGAGTACGACCCGATGCGCGAAAAGTTGAAGCGATTCAGAAGATGGCAATCCCAACGGACGTGAAGGGAATAAGGAGGCTGCTGGGAACACTGAATTATTATCGACGGTTCGTCCCGGAGATGGCGGGATATTTAGTACCTCTTAACAATCTTCTGAAAAAAGGGAGCAAAGCTGCGATAACTCCCGCGATTGAGGACAATATTCGACGGTGTATGTTGCACTTACATGAGGAACCGGTACTTGCGTTTCCCGATTTTTCGAAATCATTCACCATCACCACTGATGCGAGCGAGTGCGCGCTGGGAACAGGGAGAACAACTAGTGGCGTATTGTGTGGGCGGTCGAGCACTTTAGGCCGTATGTGTTCGGGCGGAGATTTAAGGTCCAAACGGATCATCGACCCTTACTGTGGGTAGGTAAACTTAAAGAATCATCGGCGAGAGTTACCCGCTGGAAGGAGTTTTTGAGCCAATACAAAATGGAGGTGGCGTATAAACCAGGAAGAGAGAATATTGTGGCAGATTGGTTATCTCGAGCGCTGCAGGTCAATGCGATAGAAACAGAAAGAGGAGAGCATTCCGGAGAAATACAGAGATTTGTAAGGGAATGGACGCCTGAGGGCGAAGGAGAACTAAAGGCAGGGGGCTTCTGGCTCTGCTTAGAGGAAGAAAGGATGTCGACAGGAGAAGAAAGTGTTTCGGAAGAAAGGCCCACGGATATGGAAGAGCGGGAGGAAATCATAAATGACAAAAAACGGCAGATTATCTGGAAAACCCGGACGTCAGGATTGATGAAGGTGGATTACGCGAAATATGGAAAGTATAGTATTAACACGATATGGTCACATCCGGGAGTAAGAGAGGAGCAGATTTGCAGGGACCTGAAAGACGCATTCAGATCAGGAATCACCCATTATTTGTATGTGGGAAATGTATCGGTCAGGGATATGATAAAGCGTTTATGGCAGACCGAGAAAATCGGGATCGATAGGACGTTCGTCAGATGCAAGCTCATGGTGGAGACGATCAGAGATCCAGAACGGCAGGAAGAGGTTACTCTGGCATATCACCAGGGGAAGACGAATCACCGAGGAATAAATGAGACTTTACAAGCACTGAAAAGGAAATACTTTTGGGAGAAAATGCGAGAGACGGTAGAGAAGGTGTTAGGGGCATGTGTAGTGTGTCAAACTACGAAATATGATCGCCATCCTCCAATCGGGAAGCAAGAAGAGACGACGACACCCAGCGCACCGTTAAGTGATCTGCAGGTGGATACATTCAGGTGAAAAGGGTTCAAATGGGTTACAGTACTAGACGTATTTAGTAAGCTAGCGATGGCATATCCAGTACAAGACCGGTCGGCAGAGGCAGTGATCGCGGCTCTATGAACATGGTTCCAATTCTATGGGATACCGGATACGATATCTTCCGATGGAGGGAGAGAATTCGATAATACGAGTCTGCGAAACGAGACGAAGGCATTAGAGATAGTTTGGCATATAAACACTCCGGGACACCCCAAGAGTAGGGGAGGGATAGAGAGATTGCACAGCACGCTGGGAGACCACCTGCGAGTTTTCCACGTAGATAAGGGGTTGGAGGCAGAGGTCGCTATGCCAAAGGCGGTAGCAGCATACAATCATTCTATTCATATGGCTACAGGATTTTCCCCGTTTGAAGTACTCTTCGGACTTCGAGAACGGCGAAGAGAGGGAGGGAGCACGGTAGTAGATGAAAGGATGGCAGAGAGATTAGTGAGCAATAGGGTAGCGGTCGTAAAACTGTGGGAGAAAGCACACAGGAGGATCGCAGCGGAAAAGAGTAGAATGGTAGCACGGGAGAATATTCGGGTACGGGATAGGACGGAGGATGTTAGGATAGGGACTATTGTATATCGAAAATTGGCATCGAACAGGACTAAAGAGGCGGTACCTTATGAGGGACCATTCAAGGTGATTGTGATACGTGAACACAATGTAGTGACCATCCAGAGTATTAAAGAACCCAGGAAACGGAGAATTGTTCACATTGAGCAATTAAAGATTCCACTGGGTGAAACTGGACAACCCTGATAATGCATGAGTATCCTCTTTTCTACGGGATCAGATTAGATACATTGAGGAATGGTTTTTAGTTTCGTTTTTCGACAGCTGTCGATTTCATAAGTTGTTTAGCATTACTTTTTGTATTGTAGTTCATAAGTTTAGATATAAGAATTTTGTATTTGTTTTTATAATTGTATTATGTTTCATATTTTTTGGGTGTTTACATGGCAGAGTAGTATTTTTCTTTTGTTTTTTTTTTGCTGTTTTGTGTGTTCAGAGTGTGTTATAGGAGTGAAGTTTACGAAAAGTGTTCGTAAACTGGCGGGGAGGAATTAAGGTACACAGTGTAACTGTCTACAACTTAATCCCAACTCTAAGATGTAAACACTCTCTGAGACTATATATAGAGGATTACTAAGGCAATAAAGTCAGTCTTTTCTTAACAAGTGTGCGTGTCATTTCGTTCCCTTTTTCCTTTTTTTTATTTTAAGTCCTCGGAACGAACATACGTTATATGTATATATATACATATATATGTGTGTGTGTATGTGTATGTATATATATATAAGTTATAGTCTGAAGCATAGTATTATTATATTTAATACCAAATCTCTTATGTAAACAAGTACGGAATGTATATAAGTAGGATTACTAAGAGGAATAAAGCAGTCTTAATTTTGTCTCTGAACGTGTTGTTTCTTTAACCTTATTCTTTTTTTTATCTGTTTTAACTCGCTGTCACGTAACTGGTGCCGAAACCCGGGACAAAGTACGGTCGGAGCTTGGACTTTCCGAAACCCGATTTTTGATTTATTTTTTTTTGAATTTCGGTTGCGTGATTGAGAAAGAGCGGAGATATGGCGAACAATGAAATACTGAGGCCACCAGTGTTAAATATACAAGCAAATGTTCCACCAATGCCGGAGATCCCACCAATGCCGGAGATCCCTCCTCTACCGGAGACCACCTTGGCGGCAGCGCATGCGAACGCACTAGAGTGGCTGAAAATTAAAACAGCGACGTCACAGGACCTGAGGAAGGCGGTATCGGACCTGGAGAGATTCACCGGAGAAACAGGTGAGCTTAATCATTTTTTAAAAGGAGGAGATCGCTTAATAACGAGAATAGAAGCGAAGGCATCGGAAAACCTGTTGGGCCGTGAAGACGCAGAGGCGTTGAAGGCAGCCCTAATATGCAGGATAAAAAGAAGTATCTTGAATCAGATCCAGGCAGACGAAGAAACACCGTGGACGATAGTTAAAGAGAGGTTAAAGAAGGCGTTCGGAGGAGGCAGGTGGACTCCGGAAGAAGACATCTTCCAAATGTTCCGCGAAATCAAACAGCCACGACAGTCGAGCGGGCAATATGCAGGGACACTCTTAGCCAGGTACAATAGGATTACAGAGAAAATGCGGGAGACATGGAGTGTGGAAGAAGTAGAAGCCAGGATGGCCTTCCTGTCGACGATACTTAAGGTGCAACTGGCCAAAGAGACAGGGAAGAAAGAAGGCCTACCTAGAGAGCGGACCTTCGTTGAATGCGCTCAAGAAATGGTAGATATGAGCGCGAGAGATGAGGAAGCCCGGATGGAAGTCGAAGAGACCGGGTGGAGCAGAATGGTATATAGACGACCCAGAACTGCACAGACCAACTGGAAGAAGAGAGAGTTTGGAGATAGTGGTAGAGAGAGGGCCGCACTGGGGGAAAGAAGACCAGGACCATCAAGACCAAGGAACGGCGGTAGGAAAGAAGAGCGGAAGTGTCACGGTTGTGGGAGAACAGGACACCTAGTAGCGCAATGCCCACGCACCAGATATTTCGAGTGCGGAACCGAAGGGCACATCGCCCGGCAGTGCCCCTACATCTACAGGAGGAGAGAGACAGCACAGCCGGAACCAATGGAGGTAAACGCCCAAAGGGTTCGGAGGAGAAGTACTTCACGGAGACTCAGCGGATCATCAGCTGATTCAACGGGAACATCCGAGAATTCTGAATCAGAAGACGAAGTAGACGATCCGGACAAGAAAAACGGACAGAGGAGCGGGAGGAGCAGTTGGAGGCGAGTTTCGGGAGGAAGAAAGCACCGGGAGGATGTCTGAGGGGAGTGGCGGCAGAGAGGCGACCGCAGATTGGTAAGTTACAGCGTGAGAGGAAAGCACAGCGGTCTGCCTATAATCAAAGTGGAGGGCGGAGTGAGATGTCTGGTTGACACCGGGAGCTCCAACACCATCATGTGCCGGGAAGCGCTAGAAAAGCTGAATGGCGGAGAGAGGACACTCCAGATTCAGGTATGTTGCTGTAAATTAATCACCCTGGGTGGCCCATGTGAAGTAGAGGGGGAAGCAGAGATAGGGTTAGATAGATGGGGATCTAGGGGATCTAATTTAAGAGTACACATTGTAGGGGGTATGCCGCGAGACTACCAGGTCATTATAGGGTGTGATCTGTTAGGAAAGGTAGGCGCGAGGATTAAGAATAGCAAGGGAAAATGGAACGTGAGGATAGGGGGAGAAAGGTTTAAATGTCAAAGCCTCATAAGGGATCAGAAAGCACGGGTAGGCGCGATAAATCGAACGGAAGACTGGAGACAAACGTTGAAAACAGAATACGGGGATGTTTTCTTCAGGGAGGGCGACATACTGGGAGCAACGGGAAAGACAGTGCATGAAATCCCGCTAAAACAAGAAAGAGTGACCTACGTCAAGGAAAGGAGATATCCACAAGCGTTACGTCACCATATCCGGGAAGAGATAGAGAGCCTAAAGAAACAGGGAATAATTATAGATAGCACATCCCCCTATAACAGTCCGTTGTGGGCAGTGAGAAAAAAGAGTGCACCGGGCGAGGAAAAATACAGGGTAGTGATAGATTATCGAAAACTAAATGAAAACACTATCGATGAGAAATACCCGATTCCCCGATTCGAAGACATTTTAGACAGGCTGAGCGGGGCAACTATATTTAGTACATTGGATTTAAAGGCGGGATACCACCAAATAAAAATGCATCCGACGGATCAACCCAAGACGGCATTCACGTTTGAAAGAGGTCACTACGAATTCACTAGGATGCCGTTCGGATTAAAAAACGCCCCCATTACGTTCCAGCGCCTCATGGATGAATTCTTAAGGGGTATAGATGAAGCGGTGTGCCAGATCTATATGGATGATCTCTTAGTTTTTAGTAAAACCGAAAGCGAGCACATAGAACATTTGCAAAGCGTATTTAATAGGATGCGACAATTCGGACTAAAATTATCCAAGGAGAAGTCACTATTGGGTCAGGAGCAAATCAATTTTTTAGGACACACCATTTCAAAAGAGGGAGTCAGACCTGATGCTAACAAAGTTGAGGCCATACGGAAGATAGCGGTGCCCCGGGACGTAAAAGGTATTAGGAGGTTATTGGGGACGCTGAACTACTACAGACGGTTCGTACCGGAAATGGCAGAATATTTAGTTCCCCTCAATAATCTACTGAAGAAAGGGCGGAAAATAATAGTTACGCCTGTGATAGAAGATAACATCCGGAAGTGTATGGAGAAGTTACAGATGGAGCCAGTACTCGCGTTCCCTGATTTCGAAAAGTTATTTACCATCACAACGGATGCGAGCGAGTACGCGCTGGGGGCGGTATTATCTCAAGACGGAAAAGGGGGAGAACGTCCCGTAGCATACGCCAGTAGACGCCTTACGGAGACAGAAACCAGGTACAGCGCCCTCGAAAGAGAACTGTTGGGGATTGTGTGGGCCATTGACCACTTCAGACCCTACGTATTCGGGAGAAGATTCCGAGTACATACGGATCATAGACCACTGCAATGGATTGGGAAGTTAAAAGAATCCTCCGCGAGGGTTACTCGGTGGAAAGAATTCCTAAGTCAGTACAACATGGACATCGTGTACAAACCGGGGAAAGAGAATGTGGTGGCGGATTGGCTGTCCCGAGCGTTAATGGTCAACGTGATAGAGGAAGAGGAAGGGGAATCATCCAGGGACGTGAGGCAGTTTCTGCGAGAGTGGACACCGGAAGGGGAGGGTGAGCATGGCACGACGGACGACAGACAGGATCTTTCAGAAGATGAGAACCCAAGCGACGAAAGACCGATGGACATGGAAGAATTAGAAGAAATTGTCAACGACAAGCATCGACAAATAATCTGGAAAACCAGGACCTCAGGGTTGATGAAAATCGAGTATACCCGGTATGGAAATAGTCGCATCACGATCATTTG
The DNA here is from genome assembly GCA_948150685.1 of Rhaphigaster nebulosa. NCBI lineage: Eukaryota > Metazoa > Arthropoda > Insecta > Hemiptera > Pentatomidae > Rhaphigaster > Rhaphigaster nebulosa. Next base: position 126,609,177 of record OX411306.1, read on the forward strand.
GTCGCAGCCGGGAGCTAGGGACGACCAAATCTGCAGAGCTCTGAAGGATGCATCCAAACCTGGTAAAACCCATCATCTATATGTCGGGAATAACATGATTTGGGAAAAGATCAAACGAATATGGCGATCCGAGCGAATAGGGGTGGATAGGACGTTCGTTCGATGTAAATTTATGGTCGAAACGCTCAGAGATGTCGAACAGCAGAAAGAGGTGACGCTCGCCTATCATCAGGGTAAAACGAACCACCGCGGGGTGCACGAAACATTGCAGGCGTTGCGAAGGAGGTACTTTTGGTGGGGGATGAAAAAAACGATTGACGAAACCATAAGGGGTTGCGAAGTCTGTCTCAGCACGAAATACGACAGACACCCACCAAGAGGAAGACAAGAGGAGACACCCACCGCCAATACTCCGCTGAGTGATCTCCAGATTGATACTTTTACCTGGAGGGGATATAAGTGGGTAACCATGATTGACCTCTTCAGCAAAATAGCGATGACATACCAGATTCAGGAACGATCGTCAGAGGCAGTGCTAGAGGCCCTAAAATTGTGGTTCCAGTTCTACGGAGTTCCAGATCGGATCTCGTCCGATGGAGGACGGGAGTTCGATAACGCCAGCATCAGAGCGGAGATGAAGCTGTTGGACGTGGTGTGGCATCTCAACACTCCCGGTCATCCCAAGAGCAGGGGAAGTATTGAAAGGCTACATAGCACATTAAGCGACCACCTGAGGGTGTACCAAACGGATAAGGGGCTAAAGCCGGACGTGGCGATGGCAAAAGCTATTGTGGCATACAACCATTCTATCCACACAGTAACGGGTTTTTCTCCATTCGAGATACTTTTCGGGCTTCGCGGTCATCGGCGGGACTATCGGGGCACGACAGCGGACGAGGAGGAAGTGGTCAATAACACGATTGAGCGGAAGAAATTGTGGCTGAAAGTCCAGGAAAAGATAGAGAAGGAAAAGAGCAAGAGGGTCGCTCGAGACAATCTCAACCTTAGGGATATGATGGGAGAGGTGAAAATAGGGACGATAGTGTACAGGAGGCTAGGCACTAATAGGGGTAAAGAGTTACTGCGTTACGAGGGGCCATTCAGGGTGGTGGTAATTAGAGAGCACAATATTGTCACCATTGAGAGTGTTAAAAAACCCATAAAACGTAGAACAGTGCACATCGAACAATTAAAGCTACCAGCGATAGAAACACCTTTGTAAGCTGGAGTATCCTCGTCTCATTACATAAACTGTGTATATAACAAATTGTTCAACATTTTTTTTTTTTGTGTTTTGTTTCGTAGTATTATTATGATTTTTCTGTGTGACCATAAGTGCGCGAGAGTGCGGTAAGTGTTCTAAAACGGCTATAAAGCCACAAGAGGTTCCTTTTTTTGTTCTTTTAAGGTACAGATAGCTGTAAGTAGTTTTTTTTTGTTATTGTATGTATATATATATTTCTCTATTTATGACAAGACAAACCAGAATTGTTTTAGTATTTTCTTTTGTTTTGTTTGTTTTTGTTTTTGTGTGTGTATGTAAGAAGTTTACGAAGAATGTCCGTAAACTGGCGGGGGGGAGTTATAGTCTGAAGCATAGTATTATTATATTTAATACCAAATCTCTTATGTAAACAAGTACGGAATGTATATAAGTAGGATTACTAAGAGGAATAAAGCAGTCTTAATTTTGTCTCTGAACGTGTTGTTTCTTTAACCTTATTCTTTTTTTTATCTGTTTTAACTCGCTGTCACGTAACTTATATATATATATATATATATATATATATATATATACACAATGATATGTATTGATATTGTTAAATATTATCGTTATAGAATTTAACAATATCAATAGCGAACAAAAGAAATAAGGGTCTAGCAGGTAGCTGACAGGCGATGACAGATGTCACCACATAAGTGATAAGGGATAAGTTAATTTAAAAATCCTACTGAGAAGTTAACACTGTAACAATGCCAAAAGCTGGAACATCTAATCAATTTTAAGAACTGGTCCCCTTAGGTTTGGCTGGCCTCGAGGAAAAAGTGGAAAAGGTATGATTAAATTAGACTAGATGGATAATGGTTCGCAGATACCGGCTGTTAGGACAAGGGGCGGAGCCATCCGATGAAATCCCAGAATTTCCTCCCTCTATAAAACTAGTAGGCCAATGAACATCGTTTTCAACTCCCTCTTAGGCAAAATAAGAGAGAAAGGGGGAAATAAGCAAAGAGGTGAAAAGGAAGGACTTAGGAACTGATCGAGGCGGAGGCAGGACTTGGGGACTCAAGGGCGGAACAATGCGACTCTGAAGATGAGAAATGCGCTCTGGCTCCATGACTGAACCCGAGGGAGAGATGCTGTGGAACCATCAACAACTAGTACAGATAAGAGATTTATGTTAAAACAATTAATGGCTAAGTCTAGGCTGAATCATTCCATGGCTAACTTTTTATTGTAATAGTTTGTTATTTTAATTTTGAAGAATAAAGATAAGTGTTAGCAAGGAGGTAGTTCTTTAGTAACCATGCCCATATTTAATTTGAATATATTTCATTAAGATAGCAGTAACGTTGATTAACATTAGTATTAAACTTAAAAGTAGGAACACTATCTTGGTTAATTATTAAATAATGGTAAACACAAACCAGGCCTTTGGAAAGGTACCCAATTTAGAGGACAAGGTAAGAAATTCAAAAGTATTCATAAGCTTACTTAATTTTGGGATAATCATCCTCAATGATTTCCCAATGGCATCCCTATATAGATAGATTAATGTATTAGAGCTAAATAGTAATCTAATACAACGAAAGTTAGAGAAACATAGCAACACATACACACACACTCAAATCAAGCAATAGCGACGCATTGCTGGGTCAGCTAGTCTCTTTTATGTATCTTTGTATTTAAGTGTCGTCTGTGCCAATCATATTCGTGTATCTTCTAGTTGTTTTATGAATTTTCGGTGCCATGTTATTTGATCAGTAAATTGCAAATGACAAAAAGACCATTCCGTAACCAAGTATTTTATTTTATTTTACATCATTTCGACGTTTCGGTCAATTTGGGCCATTCTCAAGTCTGAAAGAACAAATTTGTTTAGTCGATTTTAATTTTAATTTATCTTGTCAGGTAATATATTTTCTTATACAAATATTAAATAATTATATCATTTAAATAATACCTACCAGGTAAAACGTACTTCATTTTATTGTTTATATGAAAAACAAAAGTCAGCAATATATTACTTTCTTCCATTTTTATTTTACTTTTCTTATAGTAAAATATCACAAAATACTAATTAATCTATTTACATTTCTTGCTGTAAGGTTTAATAAAGATTTTCTCGTTATATAATTACCATTATTGAGTCGTTGTCTGGGGTGCCTATTGAAGCATGACTGTCCGAAATTAAAAGTGGGAAAGGTAAGCGGCGGGATTGGCTTATAATATGAAATGCAAACTGGAGAGAGCATTTCGAGATAGTTGTTTATTAGTTTTTATTAATTAATTATTTTATATTTTAATTTTATATTGTATAAGTGCAAAAATATTTAGATTATATATGTCAGTTCGTTGATTGACGGATCTTTTTTGTGTGTTTTTTTTGGATCAATTTTGTTTATGTTGCAGTATTCTGAGTTCGAACCATTGCGAAGTTTGCCCACCATACACCATGCCTCTACTTTGCAAATTTTTACAATTTTTTAAATTGTAAAATAAATTTATTTTGTATATGACATTCGATAATGTTTCTTTGGGTATAATGCCTACTATTTTTTTAGACTCTGAAGATTATGGCGAAGACGGGAACCTCTGCAACTACTGCAAAATCTGCAACTAAATACAAATGGTGACAAGATAATTTGCCATTGCAAAAAATCGTCGTCCCCTCGGCTTTGTGGACCAATTAAAATTGTCTTTGAGAAAAACTACTCTACAGACAAGGAAAGAAATTTCAGCGATTAAATCACAAATAGAGCGTTTACAACCCACAGTGATTTATATAGATTGAGAAAACTCAACTCATATTATTCACTATGAATTTAATATGACCATGGTTGACGGCAAGACCATTAGTGAGTTTACCAGAAAATCGGTTCAAACCTGTAGCATATGTGGACGCTAGCACGAAGTTCATGAATGATCTTCCATCAATATTTAGTCGGCCAAAAGATACAACACGCTACAATTCGGAGTTTATTCACTTCACGCCTACATTCATTGTTTCGAGATGTTTTGAATATTTTTTATCGGCTACAAATACTCAAATGGCGGATTTACAAAAAATATGGAATCGATTTGGAAATTTTTGAGAAAACCAAAAGTAAAATTGAACTAAAAAGTAAAAACTGAATTGCTTGTTGATGTTATGAAACAAGGCTTTGGATCAACTAACGATGGGAGCACAGCAGTTGGTTTTTTGAAGATATATTCTTGTTGCAACGATAACAGGACTTAAAGAAGAATTTTTGAAAAGGTTCAGCAATATTCTTCAGGCTAATTCTATTTGATTCGCCATTAACTTTGAGCATTTTTCAGCTTACGCGAAGGGTACTGCTGAATTATATGTGCTCCTTTATAAAGTTAATCTTATGACATATTTTGTATAATGTGGTATAGTAGTTACTTGACAGCTTAGCCAAAATCCAGAACTATATGACTTTTCCCTTGTTGCCTGGATTTCAGTTTCTATTCAGGAAAAAAACGTGAAAACCTTAAACAGGTGAAACATTTAGATTTACTCCTGCTCTGTTTGGAATTGGACCCTAGCACATATGAACTTCTCTGTTGTATTTGTGGTCTATTACTTCCTTAAGTTTCGGACATCATTTACGTTACACTAATGTGCATTATCTATTTTATAAATAATGTATTTATGATAATATGAAGGTATATGAAAGGCATGAATATATATATATATATAGATATATATATATATATATATATATATATATATATATATATATATATATATATAAAATATATATATAATTTTTTTTTGGTTGTCGAGGAACCGTGTTTGAGTTATTCTTGCTCCGATACCTAGTAGAAAAATGATGTTTGTTTTTGTCAACTTTCTAAAACATACCACATTCAGGAATGGAGTCTAATTACGTATCGCATTACAGCCCTTTCTAAGCTTTATCTGATTGAGAATAAAGATTTGGGAAGAAAGTCCAGGAAAATAAGTTATCGCAAGTCTTATGGAAAATCTGGTGCGGTGCGCGCATCACACAACTTTCCCTTACCGTCCTATAATAATTATTATTTTAATATAATTTTAAAGAATTCACATAAACAATAATTGAATTAAACTCAGCAGCATTCACTTCACATCTTCTCCCACTTAAGTACTATAAAACAGTGTTTTAAACAATTTTAGTCAACAATTCTGCTCACTACCTATATATTTTAAGTTTTTCAAGTTGAAAATATATTTTAAAAGTTTCAGTTTAGTTTCCTTGGAAACATTTTCATTCCATCAAATAATATAAAAGTAGAAATTATTACGTTGATTTCCACTTTTGTACTCTTAATTTTCATTATTACAGACAATATTGTTGACAACAGATTGGCGGGTTGATGGGAGGAGGTTCGGTCGCATTCGTCTCATTTCGGATAAGCTTGGTTATCCGTCTAGGGTCTTGTACTCCTCATAAAATAGACTGTCTCTTTGCTGATACTGGTCCGATTTTGATAATTCATGTTGTTTTTTTTAGATAATTTAATAACCTTTCAACCAATTCTACATATAATTTACCATAAAATGCATGCTTTTTCAGGTATGCGCAAATAAAATATTCTTTTCATCATAACTTTTTTCCCTGTAATTCCTCGGTGATTTACTACATGAATGAAAAGTTAATGGCCTTTATGAAGAATAATTTAGGGAAGTTTCATCAAAATCGTTGGAGCCGTTTTCAAGAAAAATGTAAAATCTATGATATAATAGTTAATTCCGGTTAGTCCGATGAGCTGTATCTTTGCTAATACTAGTCCGATTTTGATGATTCTTTTATTGTTTCCTAGATAATTTAATTACCTTTCATACAATTCTACACATAATTTAGCGTAAAATGCAAAGTTAAAGGTCGTTATGAAGAATCATTTAGAGAAGTTTCATCAAAATCGTTAGAGCCGTTTTCGAGAAAAGTGTAAAAAAAGTGTAAAATCGATTAAATAAGGTAGTACTTTCGGTTAGTCGATTTTGAAGAAACAATTGTTGTAACATCACAGCCATATACCCACCTCAAATACGTAATTTGAGTATCGTACGACTTTTCGTTTTTGAGCTAGGCTGTTCACATACACACAGACTCACTGACCATTTTGCGAGGCTTGGTCATTTGGACTCAGTAGACGTGTATTTCCGTTGAAAACTCGAATTCGAAAATTTTCACGATCGCAATACTTCCCCTTACTATATACTTCGTATATAGGCAAGGGAAAGTAAAAATGTATATAATGAGAATCAATAAATTTATTTTAGTGAGAATTCAAGCTAAAATTATACACTTTATCAAAATACAGAAAGAAAATTGCAATATTCGCTTAAGATAGGTTAAATTTACTTGAGTTATCGAATTAAAATTTGACTGCTTTTCCTCTACAATTCGAAGATTTTTCTGGAACCATGTGCTCCTCAAGACTCTTAACTCAGCACTACATAAAAAATGATCCAGTAATTTAGAATAATGAGAAGTCATGATAAATAGAAAATAGATGATGACAACAGAAAGAATTTTTTTTTATCAAACACTTTTTTTTGGAATTAGGGGACTCTAAATGTGTAGATTAATTGAGATTTTGAAAAAATTGTAGTTCAATAACCATATTTCTTTTATCATAGGTAGTGAAATAAATTACTTAAATTAAAAAACAAGTTTATCTAATTTCATTGGAAGGAAAAAAAAAATCAGAAATTAAACTCGTGTAAACTCGGGATAATACACTTCGCTTTTTGAATAGATGAAAACTTAGGAAGTTGGTGTATAATTTAATTTTCATCTTCCGGTTTCCAACTCCCAACGGTTTATTGTTATTAATTATTAAACGGAAGAGTTTTGCTGCTAAAACTTCTCCAAACTGAAGTTATAACGGAAAGTTAATTGTAAATATTGACTTTTTGGATTTGATAGAGGTCTTATAGCAACCTAACAGCTCCGTAACAAAAACCATATTTGAAGATGTTTAGTATAAATTTATTTCTGTCATAGAATTTATTTTTTGTTTTTCTGATATTAAAAAATATATGTACATATATATATATATATATATATATATATATATATATATATATATATATATATATATATATATATATATATATATATATATCAAGAGATTTTAATAACTTCAGTATAAGTACCTATTGTAATACATCATTTAAAAACTGAAACTGGTTTATCATCAGTGCAACAAAAGAATAATTCTATTTAAATTCGTTCTCCCTTCCTCCTATACAGATGAATTCATACCTGTCTAATAAAATCGAGAAAAATAAAATTAATCTTGTAACACTCTTTCCGATGAAGGTGCTTGAGTTCAGCACTTGATAATGAAGTCATGTTTCCTTTACAAACGTTTATACATCTACATCGACATCTACACTTAATCACCAGGTTTTATTGATCCATGCATTTAGGCTCGGTTTGGATCGTTTTGAGACCCTCGGCTAGACTAAAGTGGGCCCTTCTAACTCAGAGGAGTGTCCTGCCGGAAATTTTTTGAAAATTTCATATCCGAAAACCACATTTTCCGCTATTTCGTTACATGAAAAGTATTTGAGTGAAGGAAAGATCTTTATCAAAAATTGAGCTTTTCAGTTGTAGTTACGTTTACAATAAATTTTTATATTATATTATTATAATATTTTAAGTTTGGTAAACACTTATTAAAATAGTCATCAATCAATCAGATAGTTTTGTTCAGGAAAATGATTGTGACAAAATATTTTTAAATTTAGGAAACTTAACCTATATTTAGGAAACCTATGCTAAAACCATCTTCTAAAACCTAATGGAACACCTCAATAAAAAATAAATAATAAGGATAAACGCTAATGAGTAAGCTAAGCATATGTAAAAAAAGTTGTCTTTTAATGCGATTACGGTTTTATTATAATCAAAAGAAATAAATGTCCACAAGCATAGGTAATTTGCAATTAAAATCGAGAAGTAACCAAACCTAACAGCTTTATGACCAGCTCTTGATCAATCCAGGCTACTTCATCTATAATTATATTTTTATCCAAGTTATAAAATAAGTCTTTTACTACATTAATAAAGAGATGATAAGACATCAGATAGACATTATCATAAAGGAGATGTAAGTCGATTTTCATCTATTTCATGTTTGGAAAACACCCTTTCAAAGGTTGCTTGTGTAACTTGTAAGTTCACACAAGTTAGCACAAATTTGTAAGCTACCAACTAAGAGCTTGGTAAACAGTCCAGACTGTGAGCGTAGAAATACGAAATCAAAAGCTCATGATAAACATTGAAAAAATTGTTACTTGTCTCCCAAGAGCAGTAACCATAAAGATTTTCTTCTTTTTCAAATTCAGATTCTAAATCGTCCTTTTCACACTTTTAATCAGCTTACTTTCTTTTGGTTTTCTTTATTTTTTAATTTCAATTTTTTAACCATTATAAAAGTTTCGAACTAATTTGCAAATTGTTTTAACTCTTTTGATAACCGATTTCTTTCAATTTTGTAAAGCTTAGAAATTCTACAAAGAATATCTGCTGAAAAACTCTCAAGCTTTACAATTAAATTCCATTAAATTTCTTTGGATCTAATCAGGAACAATCTTTTCAGATTTTTTTTTTTTTAGGTTAGTCAATGGTTTTACTTTGTAAATATTTTGAAACAGAAGATATAATCTGAAACAATATACATCAATAGATTTTCTTATTTGGACCATTAGCTGATTTATTTTAAAACTGTAACAAAACTGAACATTTTTACACTTTTCTCACTCCTTAACAACTCTTCGTCATAATAAAAAATCATAAGAAAAAGATTTTTGTTTGCTCCACCAGCATGTGGCTCCGTATGCTGTATGACAGACTTTCATATTGTTAGCTACGCCATTATTCTAATTTTATAAATTCATACAAAGCAACTCTACTTGAATTATCGGCTACTGATACTTTTAAAATTCTTTCATATACCTTTCCTTGAACAACATAGCGGACGCAATTTGCCAATTGGTCCATAACGGTCCAGCGCGCATATATTATGCTACTGTGAAAGTCTTTCAAAATAATATTACGGTCCATCAAACCAATAACTTTTATTACCTAGTCGATAATGTCAAGAGAAAGCCTCATCCAATCGGTCCTTTAGTTAATCTTTCTATGGTTTTTTTTGTTATTATTTTCAATCTGTGAGTTTTGCGATCTTCGATACACTTTTATTTATTTACTTATTTTTCATCCTACCTTGCCTCTCGGCATGCCGGCTTCGGAAGAATTACCTACCGATAAGTCTCTTCATCCTTACTACGTGTCCATTCTTAATTGAGTCTATTTAAATAATTTGGTCCTACTATTTCCCAATCGTATACGAAGGATACAAAGTATGGATAATATTCCTGACCAACTAATTGAGGAAAATCACTCACTGTAATGACATAGAGACCGGTTTTCCTCCGTAGTATTGTTCTTATTGCCTCAAACGCGGTGCAGATAGTGACGATGTGCTCAGCAGTTTCCTGAACTCCACAACTGGGGCAAAGAGGATTAATGTCGTTTCCGAAGCCATGAAGCTTGGCACGGAATCCTCCATGTCCGGTGAGAAATTGTGACATACAGTAATCAGGGAGGACTCATCTGGCCTTCAATCGTGAATGGACGTTGGGAAAGTATTTTCTGAAGGTAGCTCCTTTCTGAGTAGTTAGCCACCGTCGATTCCACTCATCTATGGTGTCCTCCCGTATTATCCTTTTCAATTTCCTTGGATATTCCGCAATCCTCTCTCGGAGATTCTCCGGAAGACCTGCTGAGCCTCCATGCTTGAAATCATATTTCGTCTGCTCTTCTTGTAGGAGGAGGTCGAGAGGAACCCCTCCCGCTAAGACCTGCACCGCCTCATGAGCAACAGTTTTATAGGCTTTGGTCACCCGCAGCAGAGCCATTCTCTGTATTGTCGCCAACCGTTTCTTCTGAAGTTGCAAGAGGGTTCGATTCCAGGCAGGAGACGCGTACCTCAGGATTCCTAGCACTACTCCATTATAAATAGTGATAGTTGCAAGGAATCTGAGGCCCCAGAAAGCGCCTCCAATACGACTTAGTCCATTGAGGGCTAGGGCCACCCTATTCCGCATGTAATCCAAGTGAGGTGTAACATTAAACCTTCTACCGAACCGCACACCAAGGTAGGTTACTACCTCACTTGGACATATTCTTATGCCTTGTATATTCATGATTATAGTGTGAGTCCTTACTTTTCAGGAAGATGGCCTGGGTTTTGGCAGCAGCCATTCTCATCTCTTTCCTCTCGCACCATTCACCTACGAGGTTGGCACATCTTTCTGCTTGTTCTTTTAAGCCGGCTCTGCTGTTGGAAGCCACCACTGCAGCCAAGTCATCAACATAGGCTGTGGCAGGGAGCAACATAGGGAGCGGGGAACCGCTCCTCTTCGAGCACACTCAGCAACTCATCGAACACTAACTTCCAGAGCTCCGGGCTAAGGACTGACTAACTAACTCTGTAACTCTGCAGGAGGGCATACAGGTTGCAGGGGGCCTCATACCTCTGTAGTTGTTGAAGCTCATTGGGCCACCATACGCTATCGAAGGCGGAGGATATGTCGAACAGTAGTAACATTACATACTTTTCCACCTTTTCCTCGACGTCATGGCGCACTTGCAACAAAGCGTCGGCGGTTCCCTTACCTCTGTTTATCCGTACTGCCGTGGATGGCTTGCTCTATCTAGAGTAGGTCGCATAGTAGTTAGTATGAGGTGCTCCAGGACCTTGCTCACCACAGGGAGGAGACATATTGGTCTATATGATTTTGGGAGCTGCTTGTCTCTGTCACCTCCCTTGTAGAGTACTCTCAAATCGGCGATCTTCCACTGTCTCGAAAAGTGATAGACTTTGTGACATGAATTTGTAAAATAACATCGTGATTTGCAAACAACATTACCAGTTTCAGAAAAATGTCAGGATTTTCTATAGAGTCCAGTGAATAAAACCAATTTGCTTTACCGCCTCAGTGCGCAATACCTCGCCTCCCAATAGACAAATGCATTTCAACTTAACGTTAAACAACCAATTTTCTAGTGTGAACTTCTCTTTCTCACTTTTTTGTTTTGTTAATAGCCAGAAGATTTGGAATACCATGTCCTTTTTGGTTCATGATAACTTGAATCTTCATGAATCTTAGTGGATTTATATATATGCTTAGAAGAAATGTCATAAACGTAGAATGTCTATTATCTTTACCTTCAAATACCATACACCTGGGCCCTATTTCATAATAAAGTACAAAGTAATTAGCTATTAGCTTGTTGTTTATACTTTGTACAATTTCTTTTCATAATAACAAAGTACAAAAGTATAAACTACAAGTTATAAAATTGATAGTATAAGAAAAAGGCAGTGAGGACTTGAGGGGAAAATACATTGGCGCATACGTACTAACGCTGCTCTAACGTTAGGTATCGAGACGATTTTCAAAAAGTGTGTGTCTGTAAAAAGTTCAATTAAATTATTATGAAAAAAAAGAAGAATCTTTGGCACTAAAAATTAGCGGCTTCTTTTGTAGCAGTGCTTTTTGACCTCAAACAACAGAATGTAAAAATCGATAGACATATATCAAATTTATCGATTGTTTATTTAAATTTTTTTTGGAAAAAATATCGGTTTTTAACACTCAAATTTTAATATTGATATTAAAATCGGATTGATCAAATGAGTTTTCCTGGTGCTAATCTTTTTCTTTTTCATTTCTGTCTCTCAATTATGTTAAAGGCTGTGACTTATATTGAATTACAAATGAACTGAGACTTGCACTAATAATACAAGTAAACTCTAGTACATAACAAAGATTTGTATTATTAGTTACTGTTTATGAAACAAAATCCCTTGTACTACCCAATATTTTGCTTGTACTTTCGATTTTACTGCTTGTTGTTTCTACTTTGTTATCATGAAACGGAATTGTAACCAGTATAAACAAATACAAAGAACAAGGCTACTATTATTATAGGTGGAATGCTTATGAGAAAATCTTGTATTGCATAAAAATTCACGATCTTGATTTTTAAAAATATTTTGATTGGTTTAATTTTATTTTAATAGTGTGAACTAACTACTAAGTTGATTGTTATTTCAATCAATTAAAGAAATAGCACAACAAATATTAATTTGTTTTATCATTTATTTATTATTATCAAATCAATTAATTATTCTTCCATTATTAACATGAGTCTATTAATCGAAACGAGAATGTAAAATTGAGATTAATCGTGTAACATGATAATATATTTTAAATTTTTGAAAATCTACGAAATATGAATTACGGAAACTCATTCAGCCATTCACACATTACTTCGAGAAAGGTTTACAGTCCTTAGCATCGGGAAAAAATAAGTATTAATACTTAATTAAGTATAAATGATCAATCTATTGTGGATGGATAGCCTTTTCTGGATGTATTATGAGAATGGCTGAACGAGTTTCGATAGAGAGAGAGCCTTAACAACGGACCACTGAATGTGAAAATTCAAAATGAATCAAGTGGCATGGGTCTGATAATAGACTGAGAGCTCAGAAATTTGATGCAAACAAATATCTAAAGCAACAGATAGAGACATTGATGTCTTCATTTAAAATTGTTTTCGCTATTGATTCAGACCGACAGATAGCTTCACTAATACTCTGAATAATATTGAATTTTACATTAATCTATTTTTTTTCTTTAATAACTTAGCCACACTGAAAACTAAAGGTATGTTTGGGCTGGCTTTTTGTCCTTTTATCTTTTCCCTTAAAAGCAGAAATTGGAATAAGATCTGAAGAGCTCGTTGATGTTGAGGATTGTCTACTATAAACAGTCTTCTCTATGAAACAAAAAGTACTAGTGCTTGTATTTTGTAGTTTGTACATTCGTATTTATGAACTAATACTATAAGCTTTATTTTGAAATAGGGTCCAGAAGCAGAACACTTTGTTAAGCCGAATCGAGTTTATAACCATTTTTTACGAATTTTACACCATTAGTCATCGGTCGTTTAGAATAGTTATCTTTTCATATTACGATAATTTGTAGTCTAATCACCAAAATAAAATTTAAACAAGCAAAGTGAAAGTTTTTGGGCTCGTTTAGAGTTGTCGAGTTTTGGTGAAAAAAAAATTTTTTTGGAAAGCAGAATTAAACGTTCAATATGTGCCATAAACTTCAAAAACGTCTCCACTTCAATTCGTATTAGATTTCTTCAACTACTCTATTAATTAGTTAAAGTGTTTGAAGTTTTGGAACTATAAACACTTAGATTGGAAGTCTAAAGATTTTCTTTTCATTTCTTGTTAATGCATATTCAGTGTGACTGTTACTGCAATGCTGTGATAGGACACTAACTGGTGTTTTAACAACTTAAAATTTATTTTACGTGTAAGCTTCCTGAGAAAAAGTAAAATGACTATAGTAAAACTAATTATAAAGTAATTATAAACTAATTATAAACTAATTACAAAAAATTCCTAAGTATTAAAAAAATACTAATCAATTACATTTGAGGCCCCTTCGGAGTCCCCGTGTGTCGGTAACTCTCGACGATCGCCTACAAGCTGACTTGGCCAGACCGTGCCTACATCCATTGAATCTATTAAAGCGTCAGGTACCCATTTGGTAGTCTTATTTTTGGATGTACTTCAAAAGACGCCAGAGACGAGCCTGGAAGATAAAACGGGAAATTTTCCGTGCCTTGCCTAACAAGCTTAAAACTTAACTACTTATTAAAACTACAAACCTCTTAGAATATTCATACTTTTCTCCTTTATTGTCCCAGATGTGGAAAAGAAGTAGGCCTGCGGACAGGCAGTGAAAAATGGCAATATGAATGAACATTAGAAGGATTGCTTTTATAAATGGTATATTCGTACACGCGTCCATCCTTGAAAAGCATCAATTACACACTAGTAAGCAACCTTTTTTAATACAAATTGTAGTTCCAAGTGTCATTATTTCATGTAACCATTAAATAATAGCTTCAACGGAGAGTTTCATTGTTTTATAACTTTTTTTATTTTTTTTTTATGATTTCTTTAGATTTAAAATAATTTAGTGGAACTTTTAAAAGCGACTAATAGTATTAAAACAACAAAATAGTAATGCTACGCGTTCAGTAGCTAGAAAAAAATTCGGATCTTACTAAAAATTTCACGCTGATCAGGAATATACAATTATACAATTTATACAATAAATATACAAATTAGGGGGCGTATTACCTATATGGCACAACTGGATTATTCACGAGAAGCGTAATTCATAACAACATACATGAAAATTAAAATCACATTATACATGATACATGTATACCTCGTCAATTTGAAGGATAACTCGTCAAAAGCTGTATCTTGAACAGTATTGGGCCCTCCGTGAACAATTTGGTCTTACTTTGAAAACGTATAAAAGTACCTTTGCCTTGAAATAGATTATTTAGTATCCTTTTGGCAAAAACCTCTTAATTTTCCTTATTTTGTAATTTTATCAAAATTTCAAACCATTATGTCTTGAAAATTATTGGACCAAAAGAAATAACATTGCTTTCATTTTGTTGCAATGTCAGTTTACTTTAAGAGATCAAATAGTCACTGTTACCATAAAATTGGTCCTTGGGGGTCGACATTGACGAAAACTGAAGAAGCTCCGAAAATTTTGCGGTTTTTCAAATATTACAAAATGAGCCGAATATGTGTCGAGGTCGAAAACTTGGATTTATCATTAACCCTCGATCACATACAGCTTATCATAAAATCAGAACTACCTCATTTGATGCAAGGTAACACGCCATTTTGAAGACTTGTACTGGACTACATTGCACCGAAATGTTGCAACTTGGTGTTATTCAACTTTTATACATTAGGGCTTATAACAATGTATAATCTAATTAATAAATTAACGTTTGCTAAAAATGATCTAATTAACTTATATAAGGAGGCGGAATTCGTTTTCAAATATTTCTCTGTCTATGCTTGTGATAACTGATCCGTATTCATATAAAGGCAAATATCGCCATTAATTGTTTTTCTGTTTGCACGTTCTGAGCTAAGAGTAAGCTCGTAATCCTTTCTTCCAGTTAATGAAGATCAAGTTTGGATTAATTTCAAAGCGCTGGACCTTGATCAGAACCGCCCATAAGACCGGAATATCAGACAACTCTCGGAGAGTCGAGCAGTCAGAGGGGCCCGACCCTTAGCGGGACTAGGGTGTATGGGGAAAGTGTTAATAACAATTTTTTAAGTATGTCTTTATTTTAGTGATTGTTTTAAGTGATAATTTGTTGATTGATCAATTGTTACAATTTTTCGAAGTTACAACAAGGCGATATTGGGCTTGGTATTGGGTATTGGTGCTTGCAGGGCCCAGATAAAACCTTTGGGGGAGGGAGCATACCTGATTGGACTTTTGTCCAGCTAGATTGATCATATTTTCCACTTTGGAGGCCTACATATATTTCAAATTAAGCCTTTATAGGATAGCATTTTTTATTATTGTACAGATTATAGTTCCGTTGTGAGTAAATATCCACTCTCCAAGCCTTAATTTCCTATTTTTTCCAACTCTCATGGCTCCTTGGCATAGGTATATTTTGGACTGTACCTTAAAATTAATATGGTTGGTAAATTAGTAAGTTAGGAGTAAGTCAGAAGATAGTAAGTTAGAAGTAATCTGATGCAATCACCATGCAACAGTCACTGTAATTATTCTAAAACAAATTTAGAATTATTCTGTAGCACTACACAGTTGATTAGGTTCCTTAACTTTCACTCAAAATTCAGGTGATAAAATTTTGTTGAAATTGATTACTGTGGATTTTATAAAAAACCTTCAGCAAATATACTTAGGTTTTTCTCCTACAAGACTTGATAGACAAATAATTTAAAGGCATTAACTGGATAAACAGGATGAAAGGTTAAATTTTAAGTTAATTTGTAATTTTTGTGTTCTTATTGTGTAAGTTAAATAATATTACAATTCAAACTGATTATATCAGTTCAGTAACCATTTAATAACAAAAGGTTCAGTCTGAAGATCCTGGCCAGACACCAGGTCAGAATCAACTCAAACTTTCAGAAATTTAATTGTTCATCCTTTGATCAATTTGTATTCAATATTTTTAAGAGAGAATGCAATGTTAAATAAATTTTCTGATATACATTATTTTTAATGAGGTTTTAATCATGTTGTTGAAAAAAAAAACTTTAGTAATATAATCAATAAATATTTAATATCCCTTAAAAGCCATATTTCAGCCCTTAAAAGACGTTTCAGCTGTCAGGTCTTAATTAATATAAAGGTGTTAGGTGTTGAAGAACTATACAATAACCAATAGCTATTCGTTTTAGTTGTTATGATTCTAATTCCATAATATCACTACAGGATAATTAAAATCAAAGAGTTTTCTTGCGGAAAGTGCTATTTTTAAGATCGTAATACTTAACATTTATTCAAAAGGGATACACGTCTCCCACTTTGTTGTTATTTTAATAAACAATTAAACATTATACATTAAATGATATTACCATTTAGCCTGATTTTCAATTTACTTTTTATAAATTGAAAAGAAATCCTTTACAGTTTGTTAGGTTTAGAGGGAGTTTTCTTTTCTTTTTTTGCAAGTTTAAAATTAATTTGTTGTTTAAATTAATCATGTTGCTTTTAAATTATGAGGAATCCTAAATTTTATTTCTAACTTTTTACTTCTAATTTTTTAACTTTTTGTTGGCTAGTTAACAAATATAAATTTATATGAAACCTAATATATTAACAATTTGTCTGAGAGTTTTTAACTGATAGGATATTATTGTGCTTTTTTACTAAAGTTTGTATCATACAAATTTAATGCATAAATTATAGCTATGGTAGCTGTTTTAAGAATTACTAATGCTAAAGGATTACTATGTATGCACTAATGTCATAACCTAAAGGCCCCAAGTTCAAATCTTTTTTTAAATACATTTTTGTATTGTACCTGAATTGCTCTAAAAATTAAACCTTTTTATAAGCCCTAAAACCATTTATTAGGATCTAACCATTGCTTTAGGACTTTCTACTGTCATAAAAATGTGTAGTTTTTAGAGAAATTCGGGTACAGTAAAAAGATGTATTTATAAATATGATTTGGAGTCAGGACCTTTTATCTTATCATGGCAGTATAAGGCAGATTAAAAAAATACAAAAATCATTTAAATTAATATTTTTATTATTCTTTAAAGTATATATGTACAAACAATGAATCAAATATTTAATAATCTGTTCGATAAGGTTAAACATAACATTATATATTGATAAAAGCTTTGAGAAACAATAAAAAAATAAATAAAAAAAATATTTAGATAGAATCTATCAATTAACATTTAAAGAGTCTATTTCTTACTAGTTCTATAAATACTCCTATAAAGGTCAATGCTTAGTTAAATAAACATTAAAACGTATCTCTACAGGATTTTGGAGGTAATAAATAGATGGCAGTTCAAACTTTATACAGGGCATATATATATTTACACAATAAATCACAGAAGAAAAATATACGAAAACATAAAATACGTCTTTACCTCAAATGAGAAACTGCTATGCAGATTTTGGATAAAAACGCATAAGTTAATAGAGCCAAAATAAAATAATTGCAAAGTTGTAGTTATTTATCACTTAATTTAACATTACAAAAATGACAGTGCCTAGTAATTTAAAATAGCTAAAATGCAAGCCTGATGTTTTTGTCTTCTAATATGTTGACTTCAGGCAATAGTGTCATCTTATAAAAGGATATTAAGGATCAAGGGAGATATTTTTCGTGAAAAAAATAAAAGCTGTTTGTCAATTAGTAATTATGAAAAGTAAGTATCTATGAAAAGTTTAAAAATGGATTGATAAAAGCTAGTCATTTTGTAGATAAATGTTTTTTTTACAGACTCTTCTTGAAACCTTCTTCAAGAACTAAAACCTTCGACTATATCAAAGCATTTGATACAGTACACCTACCCTACACTATAATAACTGAAGTACATTCAAACAGACAAACAATCTTAATTTATTTCTACTTCTTAAGAAACAGATATAAAATGCCAGACATGAATGGTCATTATTTCAAAGATAACATACTTTAATTTTTAATAAATACTTTAATTTACAATAAATGAAAATAATTATGCAATTAATAATATAATACAAACATAAAATTTTTACATTGTTTTTGTGTGAGTAGCTTTTGAATATGTGACATAAACAACAATAGTAATAAAACTAAAAGTTATTATGCACTTAATAAAATAATTACATACATTTACTTACATCAATAACAGATAAAAAGTATAATTGATAAATCGTAAAAGTAATTTAGTTTAGAATAACAAGTAACAAGAATAGAATATTGAATTAATATCTTAACAAACAAAACTATACATCTTAATTAAAAGTGGTGTATCCAATATGTCTTTTTTTATTTAATGCATCGTTCTCAAATATTTGTGTTTAAAAGATCAAGTATGAACACATGTTAGCTTGAAAACAACTGGAACATTGTTTACTATTTATTTATTTTTATAATTTTATAAGATATTTTATAGAAAACACATTTTTTTATAATTGGAGTAAAAGATACTGCATAGCCATTGACAGTTAGCTAAGAAAAAAAGAACATACACAGAAGATACATACCTTGCTTCTAAGTTAAGAATGCATATTTCTTAAAGAATATGTTATCTACAAATAGAAACGCTCATGCCGATCATTTTCATAAGCAGGGGGAGTGCTAAGTAAAAAATTATGTGTTTTTATTAAATTTGATTTAGACATAAGAAGTAACAACAAAGTTTGGAATTTTCACATATGAAACCAGGTTGAGGTAATCTCTGGTATAATTTGATCACAAAAGTTATACACTGAACAGTCAAAGGGTTGCCCTCCTCACTAAGAGGTATTCTGAAAACTGTTGTCCCTCAACTCCGCCACCATTACTTCCTACGACTTTGAAACCAGCGTTGAGGAGTCGATTCATTGCTTGGACAGAATTTAGTTTGCAATAACCGTTCAATGGGAAACGGATGACTTGTCGGCTATCACCTTGACATGTCCATGCTGCACCAACCCTAGCATCAACACCTCCTTCACCAGTTTCAGGGAATACCTAACAAATTATAGGAGACCAATTATTGAAAGATAGGTAAAAAAAATATATATATATATATATATATATATGTATATATATATATATATATATATATATATATATATATATATATATATATATATATATATATATATATATAAACAGGTAATAGAAAAAAGTGTTTTATGGTGAAATAAAATTGTCAATTAATTTATTCTTTATTATTATTATTATAATATTAATTTTTGTAATGATTGCTCCTTGTCTTCATTATGTTTATATTAATATTGTTATTTACTTACTTTATTTACTATGCTTATTTCAATTACTCTTGAGTAATTTATAATAATTTATTCTATTTCAATACCAGGTTGTAAAATTTTTTAAAACATATAATTATATTTCATACATTTACTTCTTCATCAATTCAGTCTTGTTTTTTAAATTGTATTGTAAGCTATCTTTCAGTTGTTGATTTGTTTATATTCTTGAGAAAATATGATCAGGTATTGCTAAAATTTATCATTATTATTTATTTATTTTTGTCATTATTTGAAATGGAGATCATTTGAATTAATTGAAAAAAAAAAATGAAAAACAACATTAAGAAGAAGAGTATTAAACAATTAATTATCTATTGTCAAACTAATTTAGTAGGTAATTAAAAAGTAGTTACTTCATCGAGCAGGGAACGGTCTGCAGACAACATTATCCTTTCCCCAAGATCTGGACAAACATGTAAAGCAGCACATTCCCAGGTCTCTTGGTTACCACCATTCTTGATGGTGCTTTTTGTACCATTTCTTTCTTTCTTCATGTCTTCCAGCTGTTTGATCATTGCTGAAACAAAGAAAGTATATGATTAGATGTCAAATGATAGTATTTGTAAATTTACATTTCTTTTGCGATAGATTGAACAAACATTAATTGGGTTATTAATATTTTACATTTTGATTCACATTTGTCACCCAGCTTCCTTTTGATATCATTCTCTTACTCCTGAACATGGAAACAGTAGCACTTTCATGTACCAGCCTATTTTTATGCTCAAGTAGTACATTATGAAAAAGAGTTTTCATGTGTTAGGCAAATTAAGTCAGAACGAAAGATTTTATTAATTAAATATGAATAACTTTTGTCACCAGTCAATTTAGATTTTTAGATTAAGTATTTTAGATTTAAAAATTTGAAGTTTTAGAAAGTTGGCCTTTGTTGGTGTACAGTATATAGATGAGGTACGTTCATATGAATTTAAGAAGATACACAAATACAACAGGCTATCTCAGTTTTCACTGGAAAGCTCCTTGGAAATCCTTTGTTTTGAGGTATTGATAGCTTCTAGGTCATGCATATAGTGATGGTTATCTCCACAGGCTCATCACGGGAGATGAGTCTCAGTTCTACGAATTTGATGTGGAACTCAAATCCCAAAGCAGGGAATAAAAAGAAGCTGGAGAGCCAAGGACGAAAAAATCAAGGAAATCGAGGTCGAATTAAAAGACACTGATGATTTTTTTTACTCTGGGAACACCATGAATTCGTCCCTCCTGGCCAGGCTATTATTGGCAACTTCTACGATGGTGTTCTCAAAGCTCATTTGGCACGGATTCGATCGAATTTGGACCGAGGGAGCAGTGGATTCCAAGGCCCCTGCACACACTTCGCTGTTTGTGCCTGAGCTATTGGTCTCAAATTCGATTACTGTGATGGAACAACCCCCTTATTTATCTGGTTTGGGACCATACGACTTTTTCCGTCGTCCGGCGTCCGCGGATTTTTTCCGAGACTACTGGGTAAATTGTTTTTTAGATTTAGCTCCATAGGTCACGGCTCAACCTAGGATGATCTAAGGAACTCGAAATTACCATATCCCACTTTGCTCCAAAATGGCGACCGATTAAAGGCTTCTAATGTCCATATATCGGTCATTAATGAAGACAGAAGACATTAAGTGTTTTAAAATCATTATACCAAACATAAAAAAAAAAAAAAAAAAAATTTATATTGAATATATAGAATCTGTTGTTAACAAAAGAATCTGTTGCTGAATATATAACTATTTGGAAATAATGAACCATAGTATAATAATTTGCAGTGGCTTTTAGTGTCCAGCAGGTGATTGTATAGCTTCGTCAAGACAAAGAAGCTTAATTTTTATTATATATATATATATATATATATATATATATATATATATATATATATATATATATATATATATATATATATATATATAAATATTACGAATAATAAGAAACGCATATTGAAAATCTGATGTGGACAACACATGACTTTCTTGTACGGCTATTAAACTATAAATCGGTGGCTCGAAAAGTTATCCTGAATTTAGTTACTAGTTTCCGAAGATTGCAGAATCTCAAAAACGACTCTCTGCATCGCGCCATCCATCTACTGACGCACTCACAAGTTCTTGCTTCTGGAGGTCTCATTCCGTTATTATTTGTCATTTTCTTTCAGTTACAAGGAAGTAAAAATAATACAAGTGCTGACCACTATCTCCCGGAATTACATTAAGGTTGAGAATGAGACGCCTTATTTCTTCATTGGCCCATAGTAGACTGCTTTTTATTGAATATATTAATCAATCTTCACGTAAAAATAGATTTTATACCAAGGGATATAGAATGTTATTGTGATTGGATTCAAGCTCTATTGGATCCAAAATATTTAATTAAAATGAATGGGGCACAAATTGTTATATAATACAGCTTCGGTTTTGAGGTTCTGTACATCTGGACTAGTGAGCTTTTACAAAATGTGGTAAGAAGAAAGTCCAACGAGCTTGGCACTTGTTATTAGTATAATTATATTCAAATCATAAAAAGAAGTGTTTTCGACTTAGCAAGCCATTCGATTAAGGTAAGTTAATGCATAATTAGAATTAGAATATCTAATGTTTTACTAAAAGGGATTACAGTAAGCATCAAGCACAAATGGAAACGGTTGGAAACCTATTTGGTACGTCTTTATGGGTAGACGGACTATGGCTTTTAGTCTAATGGTCTAATAGCACCTGTGTGAAAGTAGCATTACAGGTATAAAAAAAGAAAATGATTGAGCTTCAGCTCGGTAAATGTAGGTGTTTCTCCTCCTCCCTCCTAAAAATTCTCTTCCTTAAGATTAACTTCCAGTAGGATCTCGTGCACGCCAGTATAAAAGAAAGGCCCCTCGGGTAATGATTGATATAAGGTAACCAGATCTTAAGAAGAAACCAGTAGATAATTAGAGCTGAAAGAGAGGAGCCATTGTGGCGGCAACAATAGTAGCAGGAGTTTTACACGCAGGGAGGACGCTTTAATTATAGCCAGGGAGGATGGGCCGGGGAGGATTGGGTAATTATCCTCCTGGCTAGTGTGTGGGATAATGGGGAGGATTAAATACCGTCATTAGGAAGGGCCTTGGCCACCGCCGCAGTTTAGCGGCCTCTGCACTTAGGGCTCTTAGTGTTTGAACAGTAATAGCAGTCTCCATTCTCATCTCATAGATCGCAATTTAGCTCAGCTGCCATTTTACATAATCAATAGCTTCGTCTAGGCCCATCATTCGGCTTCTCTCATGCAACTATGTGCAATGAACTGAAACCAGCTAGGAGATTCTCAGCACTTATATATGAACAGCAGAACCGAGGTCCGAGGTCATCACGGAACACTGAAAAGAATTAAAAACAAACCAATTTAGCATACCGGAAAAGATTTAATAATATCAAGGATTCGTTTAATCAACACGTAGTTTATGATTAAAAATCCGCCGATAAATCTTGTTTCTTCCGTTTTAATAATTTATTTAATATCTGATTAACTAGAATGTATATAGTAGTAATGTATTATATGTAATATTGTAATGTACTTTATAGCCGAAATCCGTCGTCTTTGTGATTGAGTCGGTAAACGAAATGAAAATGACGGATTAAAAAAAACTTGATATTCATTGGGAATGTAATGTACAAAGGACAAGATTTTTTACTTTTTTCTTAGAATTGACCGAGTATCTACCACGTTTTCGATACACTGAAGTGAGGAACATCTCTTTTTCTTTGTCAAAATCTTCCTGCCAGCGACGTAAGCAACCTGGAAATATCTCTTTTCGTTTTACCAGAGCATTCTTGCCGTAGTTTATCATTCTTGCTAAAGGGTGTGTATTTCACTATATTATAAAATTGTGTGTATTTCACTATTATATAAAATTCATCACCTTCATAATAGTTTTTAATGTGCTATACATTTTTGCTCGATAATTGGATTTTGCTAATAACTTTTCTGCCAAGATCGCTATGCAGTCAACACTTGTTGGAAGTTTTCCCTTGGAATCCTTACGAGAACTAACATAAATGATTTTGGTTAACTAATGATATGCAATATTTGACTTTCATTTATAAATGAATAATTCAGAAATAAAAGGGACTGGGAGATATCGTAATTTGGAATCATATGGATTCTTTTACTACTAACGTTAATCATACATTGAACTGCTCTCTAGAAAAGTATGCAATATTTACTTACCCACTTTTCCGATGAGACAACAGACATTATATCATTATATATTATTTAAGTTATATATTATCCATTAATAAATATAGATATTATTCGTTTCCATATTTTTGGAAATCTGGGATGAAATAAATACTTAATAAACATCAGAGGATTTAGGTTATCTCCCTACTACAAACCGCCGTTAATTGGGAATCACAGTATTTAACAAGCTGAATTTATATTGGAATTATTGTAATCTGTAATGTTCATTTGTAAGTATGAAGTGGATAACATAAGGAATTCAAAGCTGACATTTTTCGAATAATTAGCATATTAATAATGATTATGGAATGTAACTATCCGGGCCCAAGATTACTGGAATTTCATTTTAATTTATTTATTTTTTTTGCACTACGTAATAAAAATTAAGTTGTTTTTTAATGCTTAAAACATTTTTAAAAAAATATTACAATCATTTTCATCATTACAATACACATGTCTTTCAATATACCATTCATACAAGATGATGTAGTACATACATCATACAACAAATACTAATTATAATATGTAGCCATTACATGTTCGTAATAATCGGGCACTCTGCAGGTGGTGGCTTCAGAAATAACTATCTGTCTTGCCCGTGTTGTATTTCACTATTATACTCAAACAGAAATCACGAACAAATATGTATTAGCTTTTTATGCTTCATCATCTTTCCCTTATTTATATTCGTCAGCTTATGAATACTAACAGCAAATAGCTTTAACTTGAAAAAACACCCGATTTATCGAAGCACTATCCAACGCTACCCCCTACTGGCTTGGGGCTTGTTAAGAAAACCACGGGAGGTCAAGAGTTCTAACGATCTTTTCAAACTTTTTAATGTGGTCTCGAAACGTGAGAAATCATTAATAAAAAAAAAAAAAAAAAAAAAAAATCATGTATACCCTTATCTTTTTTCTTGAAATCGTTTTTCATATTAGTGGACGAACATCTCATCACTGAACCATTTAGATGACAAAGGTTTGTGATCTAAACTATCTTGGATTGGTTAAAAAAATAAGTGACTTAATTTGATACAATATTAATTCACATACTAATTTGGAAATAGTGTGACAGCGTTGAATTGAAGTTATATAAATTAATCCAATAACACTTAAATTATTTTTTCTTAGTTCCTTAGTTTTTACATACAATGGACAAGCAAAGCTATTTCCAATTGCTTTTATGAAAAAATGAATGATAAGCACATTGAAACATGTAGGAAAGTTATAGATTTTATCACAACGAACTTTCGGTTGTGCTAATAATAATAGTTGCGTTTCTGTATATTTCAATATTCAATATTTTTTTTATTAGTATCGACAGAAATTTCCAAAAAGCGTCTGAAATGACCTTTCCTTATGACAAGATTGATGACAAATTCCCGTAATATGTTTTTAAAAAAATTGTATACATATCGCTCATCCAGAATGTGAAAATCTTGTGAAGAGACACAACTCAAAAAATGCTTTTTCGTTAGAACTAACATTAGACACGGGTTAAGTTTTACTTAGAAGCCCTCGGGGTGTTTTCTCTAACATATGTTGCAGTTAGATAACTTACTGTTTATTGGTTTCGCCTGATATTTGAGGGCTGGCTGCTCTTTGAGATGATAGAGGTCGAACTATTAACATTTTCGGCGTCAGAAATTTGCAGTTATGCTCAATGGTGTACGCAGGAGGGGTGATCAAGGAGATATATCATGGAAATATAATTTTCATACTCACCAACATAAGATTTGTATTTTGAATAATATTTTTGGTAACTTTAACTATAGATTTTGATCCAATTTTCATGTTTATCCTTAAAAATTACGCAAAATTTTACATGCAGTTGATTATTTGCATTCTTCTTCTTAAAACCTGCCCTCCTTCTCCCCGAAAACAAATTTAAATCCCCCTCAAAAAAAGTTCTGCTTACGCCCCTGGTAATGCCTCTTTCATTCTGAATGCACAATATGGATATTGTTTACCTTCAGTATTTATATTTTTTTCAAGACTTTTTTACCTAATTTTATATTAAACTGCATTCAGCCGCCTAAATTCTAACGCTGCATAGACTGATAAAAAGATTACTCATTGAAAATTAATTTAGATTGCTAATTTAGTTTTATTTGAAAGGTTGTAATCGTATTTAATTAATAATAATTTTTAATGTGAAGTATTTTCTTGTTTTTATTAAAAAAAAAAAAGATAAAAAAAAAACAACTATGAGCGGATACTTCAATTAACAATAATCAACAAGGTAGACATATACAGTTAAACATAAAATTTGTTTTCAAGATTCTATATTAGCGAAATCGGAGAAATCTTAACCTTATTATTTCGGAAAAATCCTAACATCTGGCTCTGTGGTTTTCAATGAACGAGGCTACAGCTCGTAATTATTCTTTGGACATTAGTGACAATCTAACAATCGATATTAAGATGAGTGCTATTCTTCCATCGCGAAGGATCGAACAAATGAATGTCTTGTTTATGATAAAAATCCTACATCAGTTTTAAATGAAAGACCGATATCTCTAGACAAGTTTACCGACTCCGATTTAAAATTAATTTAAACATATTCATAATACATAATATACTATAGTTATCATAATATAATAGTTATCATAACATAATTTGAAATTAACATAATATACTCTTGTATCATATCATATTTGAATTGCATTTCATTCAATACGTCTCTGATTTAGATGCTTTATTAATAGACTAACGTTAATTTTTCTCATATGCTTTGTAATTCTTTATAATTCCCAACCAGTGGCAGGCATCCCTCTAATTCGGAGCCCTGGTGTGGGCCCGAGTTACCCGGCCCCATGGCAGGAACCTATACAGGAGGATTTCCTCGCCGTATGAATGTCAGAATGCCCATTAAATCCAAACAAAATATAACACCCGATAGGGGACATCGATCCCACCTTCATCAGCCCACTTTTGGATCGGAGAGGAGGCCCTTAGGTTTTGCATTTTTGAGAAGAGTTCCGGATTATCCCCCACCCCTCCCATTAAAAACAGAGCTAACACCCCCCGGGGCTAGGACTAATGGGAGCGACCGTTTGTGTAAGGCTAATGGGTCGAGGGCTGTTTGGCCAGCAACCACCACCACCACCACCATTTTTGGAACGGTCCAAACAAAACAAGCCCTCCAGCGCTGCCTCGTCATAATACGTATTATGTTTCTCGTTAAATTAGCTACCTCCTCCCCTCCTCCCCCCAACCCCTAGCCCTTCGTCCTTTTTAATTAGATCAAAACAATGGACCGTCGAAAGGAAATCCCTAACCTGGACTTTTTTAGACTCTGTTGTTTTTTATCGTCATAAAACACATCTCATTTTTTCATGCAAAAGATATATCTTTTTGAATTTCATTGGAGTACTAAATATTCGTATCCACAAATCAAAGGGAACACAGAAAAAAAAACATTGGTTCATTTTAATCTGATTTTAAAATAATCTATTTTATGTTTATAGAAATGCGTTAAAAAAAAAAAGAAGAAGAATCTTGTATAAAAAGTTCTGTAAGTGTGCTCCATTAGTAAACTTATGAATTTTTTAACATCCATTATTTCTTCTACAAATATGAATTGTGGATTTCCTGCTAATGCTTTTTATTTTAATTTATTTAGTTAAATGAAAACTGAATACTGTGGTGGAGGGTATCTGGTGATCCTGATATTTTGTTTCAGCCAAGTTTAAAAAAATAAATAAATAATCTATATATGGTCAGTCCAATGCCAAAGTGGCCTATCTGAAAATTTGTGGAACTGAGAATATTGGATTGAATTATGAACGCAGAAGTAAGGTGGCTAATTTTTTATTTAAATTGGTCGTATTTTGTAACCTTAATTAGCAGCGTCACATTCATTCAGTTATATTACCTATAATATTCAGTTAGGTATTGCGTAGGGAATAGAAAACCTCACGTTAAAATGCAACAAAACCCCAAAATAGCAAAATTTGCGGATACGAAACTTTGTCATTGTATCGATGATATTGCTCTAGGACCTTTTTTGAAATGTAAAAATTTAATTACTTGGAGTTTTTTGGGTCACATATGATTAAGCCTATAGGCTATAGATATATCTCGGATTTACATTCAAATTTGAGGAAGAAGTACGCTGTGCGAGTGGCATTATTTTGTATAATGACGTATAAGTGGTTGTATTTGATGTTTACGTACTGTTGAATGGAATCCCTCAGAGCATATTAGGTCCGAGAATTTGAGGGAGTTTGGAATTATTCATGTATTTCCAATTATAAACGTTAGTGGAATGTACTAATGCACTTATAATGGTAGGTGGTAAACATGTTTTTATCAACATACTCTAATCGATCCTCGTACACTAAATAACAATACAACTAGCACTTGCTTATGGGACTTGGACGTCTCCTGGTCTCTGGCGGGCAACTTTGAGTATGGGCGCGCCCCTCGCTGCGTGTTTGAAATGTACCATGGTGCGCGTAGAACCGTTATAGATATACTGTGTAATTAGAATTTTGTGTACGTTTTTAGCTTTTGCAGACCCCAACATTTTTCTACAGTGACCAAAATTCGTTTCAGTAATGAGTCGTAGAATATTTTTTTGTTTTGTAAGTTATGACAAATCAGGAGCTCAAGTTATGTGTATTCCATGTAAGTCTACAGTCCCTAGGTCAGGCGTGTCGAACACAATTAAAGCGTCGGCCGAATCACATTTACAAATTTTCTTAAAATGATATTTTATAGTGAGGATTTAGGAATATGGACAGAATATTAAAACAAATTAAGTGAAATCAGAGTAATAATTGATAGCATTGCTTTATGATCATCTATTTTCACTTTATTTCAGATGATCATGAGCCAAAAAAATCACCTCAGAGGCCGCATTTGACACCCTTGCTCTAGGTACCATCCCAAATATTAAGCACACTTTTTTTTTTTTTTTTAGTAACTTTTTAGACAGTTATTTCTGTCCAGCGTGAGCGTTATATGATTCGTTTTTCGGTCTAAATATTAATATTTCGGGACGACCTTTTTTTAAAGATATAAATGTGGTATAAGAGGGGGAAGGGAGAAACAGTGGGGTCTTTGTTCGATGAAAGAATAGCTCTGCTGCCGGAAAAAAGTACAGGCTATTGAGGGATGCTAGTTTTGTACAGGAAATGGAAAAAAATATTTAATACACGGTCTTAAGGAACTCCAGCATATTGAGGATATTAAGAATCAGGGATCTAGGATTTTTGCCCGAGGGCAAGATTAATTTTGTCCCTTTCTTTCACCTTCCCCTCCCTAATAAAAGTAAACAGTTTTATAAAATTATTAACATTAACTATATAATTTTATTGACTGAATTTAGGTCAAAACAATTTTTTTAAAACACAAAAATATATTTTACATAACCTGAAAATAAAATTTCACTCCTCTAAATTCGCCCTCTAAATTCTGCCATCAGAGACAAGTGCCCTCTTTGTCCCTCCCTAGTCCCACCCCTGGTTAGAATAGTATACCAAAAACTGTCGATTTTATAAAATTAAAAATTATTTTAATCATTAAAAATGACTCCTCTTAAGAATTAACTAAATAAATAACATTCGCTAACAGATTTGGAAATTTTATATCCAGAGACCAATAGAGAACAAATTCAATAATTTAAATGAATTAAAGCAAATAAATTTTATTTTAGCTCAACGAATCGAAAATGAAATATCGTATGTTATCAAGTAAATATATATTTACAAGGCTGAATGATTTCCTTCAATCCTTGTTCATTTATTTGCGCTTGTTTCAGTTTTAGCGGACTCTCGTTTAAATTTCATTTCACGAATATTGGTGTGTTTTCTTTTTATTTGCAAAATAAAGCGGGAATTCTATGCCTCGCTGAATAATACAATAATAATTATTTTGAATTTAAATTTTAAGATCAACTGATACATATTTTGTAGAAGTAAAATACAAAAAAAAAAAAAAAAAAAAAATAATACACCTCCCATTTTCGTCCAGAATGAGTTTACACTTTGGAGTCGAAGAACAGAATGAATTTTCTCTTCAGGCTGGTATGGAATACATATTTATAGAATGGCTCGGTTGAATCCCGTGAAAACCAGTCCTTTACTTACTTATTTGTTATCTATCTGTCTCGACAGATTTCGTGTCTCATCAGACAGAAAAGTAATGCCGATAGGCGTGCACAACGTCTTTCAGCAAGGGTCCACGAACCATAATACCTGGGAAGGGAGGGGAATCCTTCAGTATTCGCCAGCCGGACAAAGGACTGGGAATATTTTTTACACTCCCTGGAAAATTATTTAAGGAATATATTGCCTAAAAAAACTAAAACGTATTTTAAACCATTTTTTTTTTTTTTTAATTTTACCAAAAATTTAACCCTCTTGTGCTACAAAAGATATGAGACTGGCTTGTTAGCAGGTCCCTGTGGCAAACCCCATGCGCCCGCCTATCTAGGCTATGACTCGAAACATTGCCTCAGGACAACTTTAATTTATAATGCCGCATTAAATTATAAGACCGAAGGTTCGAAGAACTCATTTTCGAGATAGTTTTCTCAATTATACAAATGGCGTCGGTTTCGCAAGAATCATTTTAGGTATATTAAGTGCCTTTTTCCTAAAACAGTTTGAAAACGACGATTAGTTATCATCATAAATACCAGAGTTAATTCAAAATAGAAATTGAATTTTCTATTCCAAATAGTTTTTTTTTGGAGAGAAAACTAGTACTACAAATCAATCTTGTCAGGAAATAATCCAAAAAATTGTTATTTGTTTACAATCCAATACATTTTAAGTATTTAACGGCCAATTTAGGCTTTTATGGGCTTGAATAGGGCTTGAATACAATTAGTCATTACCAATACAATAACTTCCAAACCGTTAAACTAGATTTCCGATAGAAAAACCACACTTAAAGCAAGTGTAGATAAATCTTACCAAATAGAAACACCAATGGCAGAAAATAAAAATCAATATCAATCCTTCTTGTTTGGTAATATAATTAATCAAAGCCTCACAAATAATAATAATAAATACAGAAAACATCAACTATTGGAATAAATTGGTATAACAATATATGCTGCAGTGGCAAACATTCCATTTAAAACTCCCTTTCCCATTACGGAACAAATCCGGTTCAATTTTTGGCTTCATTAAATTAATTTTTTGTTTACATAAAACCATAGAAATTTGTGATTTTTGGGAATATAGTCTGAGAGAAGACTCACGTGACTAATTAGCCCTCTCCAACAGCAAAAAAAAAATTATAAATAAAAAACTACTTCCCAAATACTGTAAAGTCGAAAATCAGTGTCTGCTCTCTAAGGCCTTCATGAACTTCACAAATATAGCTAACTAAGCCAGCTTCAGCAATAGGTATAAATTTCATTGAGTTAAAGTTAAGTAATAAAATAAGTTGAATAAAAGATGATAAAATTATAACGTATATTATTTCTGTTAGAGAGATCCCTTTCTTTCAGGCAAAGTACTGAACCAATAAACAAACGGAAGGAACCGTTTGAAAGATATTTCTAATTAGAGTGTATATGTGCACCTTATACTGTTTTAGACACTACCCGTATTTTTAAATTAATTAAATACCAGAATTTTTATTAACAATTACTGAAAAATAGATTATTTTTCTGGAAAACATGCACAAATCTAATAATAAAATAGTGACAACTGTATGCAGCCTGCTTACGCGTCGGGAAACGTTCTGATTTATTCGTGTACGCACCAGACGAAAAAACAAAACATAGTGCGTATCCATAAGCACTTCTATAAACAGAATTAAAACATAAATTTTATGTGTTACTTTATTTCATTCAGTGGCATTACAACGAATACCGGGCATTCATACTACAATTAAACATTCGTTGTATTGTAAAAATATCTTCAATTAACTTTAATAAGCTTCATATGTTCGAAACATCTCAACATTCAGTTATTTGTACATTGCTTTTGAGTGACCTAAGAGTGCTCGTGAGACCAAACGTTGAAACAATTGGGGAAATTATAAGATTAAACTTAAAAATTATGAAATATATTTTAATCACTATATAATGGATTAAACATGACAGTACTCACGTTGAATCTCAAAGTATCTGGCTTCTTCAAGTAGCAGCTCAAGATCCGGAAAGTTGTCCGGTATCAGGAGACGAGAATTCCTCATGAAGTTAAGGATGTGCCGGAACATTCCTCCATCCCTGTCGATGAAGTAGTGCTGCTTCAAGGAATCCAGGACTATTGGTATGGAACCATTGAACAATTTGGCTAGTCTGGATTCTGGGTATCTAGAAAGATATGCCATTGTCAATTTTTTTTTTTTTTTTAATTTTACAAAGAATAATCAACATAAATAAGGAATTAAGTACTGTAATAAGATATTTAGATCTTAGGTTAAGGATTTATCGGGTTAAAAAAATAAACGCAAACCGGACTCCTTATTTTTTCATGAATAAACTCTGCCTGCATCTGTTCACACTCTTATGGCTTGAAATTCCATTCCAGATTCCAAAAGGATAATGAGAAAGATTGGTAAAAAAAAATGGAGTTTTTATAAAATTAATAATGCTACTGATGCAATTCGTAAACAGAATATGAATTGAAAAACTAGATTGTGTTTTCTCTGATTTCATACCATTTTGAAAATTACTTATTGTTATTTTCATTGGAGCCCGATTTTGGCAACGATGTTTCATATCGAAAAGTGTAAGATTTATGAAAATAATTTTTTTTTGGAGTATTTTAAATTAAATTTTCTAATAGTTCATAGACAATGATGTTTAAGATAACAAGTAAGTGTTAAATGCTTCTGAAACCTATTGTAAAAAAATCAAAAACAAAATAGGGGTCCGGTTTTTGGCATTATCCTCTTTATTTATATATTTGTTGTTTCGTAATCCTCATATCAACAAAGTTTTCTACAAATGCATTAAATGTGGATAAATAGTTCTGTAATAATTCTCACTCAGGAAAACAGATAATTATTTCTCTCCATGAACCATAAGTTTTTTCAAACTTTTCCTCAATCTGTATGATAGGAAGTGTTTTCGATTTGTGAGCTATATTTTAAATAGTAATACTCTTACGTTTACAAAAACTAGTTTCATAGATTCATAGAATTCTCACATCCTTAGCCCCAAAACATTAATTCAATTCAGAAAATTAACAATTCAAATTATAATAAATTATGATGATTCGGAATTTCTATTTAGTTAATTTACATAGAAATAACGTTTATATTTACATTTATGCACAGTTCCAAAATGGTGTCATGAAGTTAAGAGATCATTAAGAGGGCTACGAAAGGAAATTGAACGATAGGAAGTGAAGGAAATTAGAAATTCCAGTTATAGCACAGGAGGCATTCCAACTACGAAAATAACTCGTTTCAGAGAGGCGAAGTAATAGGAGATGTAAAATTAGGTAATATTAACTGGTAAGGAAAGGTACTCTTGGATTCTAAATGATTGTTTTCTTTTTACATTTTACTTACTAAGGTACTGTAGATAGAAGAAGCATGGCGATTAGTCAAAGATAGGTTTTAGCTCCCTCCCTGTCGCTGTATTTTATTTTTAAGCATCCCCTTTTAACTAATGTTATTTTATAGATTTGTGTTTTCTCGATTAAATAAGGAAATATTTGCCAACATCTCGCTTATTCTACACATCATTAAGGGTCTACTGATTCTAAAAAAGTTATCTGTTTGTTCAGATATGACTGCTTGTTTTATTTGTAAGGAATTCTCTTTCTTTGAAGCTGCTAAATCACTTTTAATGAAATTTGTATGTAAATTAAACTTAAAATCAATAACCAAATACATTAAGTATCATAATACCTATCCGATATAAGTTTACATTTTTTTTAGAAATCTCTCTCCCCTCAAAGATTCCTTGTGAATATCCAACAATAATTATTATTCATTTTTATTGTTAATTATTATTTACTTTCCTCAAGATATGAACATTGGTCGGGGGGAGGGAAGGGGGGGGGTTATAATGCAGTGATAATGAATGCTAATAATTGTGAAATGAACGAAATACCACATTTTTTTCTATTTCAAAGCTTCAAAGATTAGAATTTTATAATTGCGATTTATGATTCTTAATGTATGAGTGCATGACTAAAATTACTAGTCGTATTTTCCCCGAATAAAATATATTACTGCACTGGGTCAAAAGTCGGCGGTGAAGGGCGGGACTGCGTTTTCTATCTGGTTCCTAGCTATAGATACCCCTAGAGCACGATTATGGAAGTTTTGGAGATGTCTGATATATATATATATATACCCATATATGTTTATATATATGTATATATATTTTTTGTATATATATATTTATTATTAATTTTTTTCTCGCTACATTTGAACATCTCCAGCCTTTGGGTCAAATGAGCTGAAATTTGGTATATAGGGTTTTCTTCTTGGATGAATAATACCATAAAAGTATAGGTAAATTCCAGTCAAAATGTCGGTATGTTTACCTGAAATTTCGGCGTTTTTAAAGTTTTGCGCATCTATACAACTCCACCAAATTAATATATATGGGTTGAAAATTTGTTGGTGTTAAGGAAGTATCTTTTGGGGATCTCAACTTGGTTCCTCCACCCCCCTGGGTTATTCGACTTTTTTAAATATTTACCTCACCTCTAAAACTCCTTCAATTGGGGAGTGAACCTTACATTTGAAAGCTAGTTAAATTACCTATAAAACAAATGAAGTTTCATCAAAGCCGGACTAGTATTAGCAAATATATGGCTATTTCAACACTTTTTTAGTCGTATTTTCTTATTTGGTATAAAGAATTTTGAATCAATATAAATAATAAACCAGATTTTGGTTAAAATTAGCTAGCCAGAAATGATACTTTACTTGAAGGTCATATTTAACTTTAATAAAAAATCAAACTAAAATATAAAGCAAAACATTTCAAATTTGCCACATAAAAATTTTGTATCAATATAGATAATATACTAGATTTTGGTCGAAATTGGACAGCAGGAAATGGCACTTTACTTGAAGGCGATGATAAACTTTCATCAATAATTATATTAAAATATAACGCAAAACATCTCAAATTTATATACTATACTAGATTTTTTAGATACTAGATATACTAGATTTTTTTTAAATTTAATAGCCGGAAGTGGTACTTTACCTAAAACTGTTTTTTCTTTTTTTTTTTTTTACCTCCCGCTTTCTTAGAAGGAATACAAATCTAGCGAAAAATCACAAATCGAGATTTTCATGGATAAGCACGTTTTATGGTCCGTACTAACCGTTTTTAACATTTTTATAATGGTGTGTGTATGAGTGGATGTCAATAGATGGACGCCAATAGACGTCACTACGCTATCTACGGAAACTAGTGACGAATTCAGGATCACTTTTTGAGCCACCTGTTTATAATTTAAAAGGGGTACAAGGAAGTCATTCGGTATCCACATGAAATATTTAAAATATTTTATTTTAGTAAAAATACGATCTGTGTGACGGAGCTCTGCTGCTCGCGGTTCTTTTTACTTGTCTTCGACCAGCTGCTGGAATTAGAGGAGAGAGGGTTCCTTGCCACGGCCTACGTCGACGACTTGGCGGTCATAGTGGCCGAGAACAGCAGAGTCAGATTGAAGAAATAGAGGTGCGCCAGTCTCGTGTCGGAATGGTGCGTGATGAGGAAGTTGAGCATCCAAGACCCAGGTCATGCTCGTAAGAGGCTCTACAGACAGGGCTCACCCTATCATACTGGATGGCCAGAGAGTGAGGATGGGTGAGGAGGTGACCTACTGAAGTGAAGATGAGGAGAAGATTCGACGTCACCCCTCACCTAGACTACCTGAAGGATGACGTGACTACCTCACCTTGACCCGGTCTATCAATGGCTTATACAGGCTTATAATGCGTTCTGGGGCATCAGGTATCCCGCTACGATGACCATTTACAAAGGCGTGGTCGTGGGTATCCTGAGATACGCATCCCCAGCTTGAAGCCAACACCTCACGCAGCTGCAGAGAAGGAGATTGGCCACAATTCAGAGACTGGCTCTGCTTAGGGTCACTAAGACCTATAGAACGGTGTCGCATGAGGCGGTGCAGGTGCTAGCCGGAGCGATGCCTCTGGACCTCGTCCTCAAGGAGGGCAGGATAAAGTACGATGTGAAGAGGCAGGGGCTTGACACGCTAACGGGAGGACTCCGGGACAGAGTTCGCGAGACCCCTAATCAATGGAAGAGGATATTGAGGGAGGACATTATCGAAGAGTGGAATGAACGGTGGGTAGAGAATCAAAAGGGAGCTACCCTAAGGAAGTTCTTCCCCACCGTCCAAGAAAGGCTGAAGGCGAGATGGGTCCTCCCTGATTACTGGGTCTCGCAGATGCTGACAGGGCATGGAGGTTTCCGAGGGAAACTACAGGAACACGGAAAGGACATAGACCCTCGGTGCCCCACCTGTGAAGTCCCTGAAACTGCAGAGCACGTGATCGTGTACTGCACCGCAGTAGAAGGACACCGAGCCAGGTTGTCGAGAAGTACCGGGATCTTCGCCCTCGCCGAGTCGGACTTCCCCCGTCTGATGGAGGAGGAGGTATACCCCTTCTTCAAGGACTTCAAGGGTGGAAGGAGGTGGTGGGTCCTGAACACTTCACCCTGGGAAGGGTCAGACCACCCGACGGCGGTGAGCCTCAAGATGTATGATACCGGACGGATGCAGACTGGAGGAGATGGGATCCGCACGGATGCAGTGGACCAGGAGGGCTGGACCAGTATCCGGACGGATGCAACTGGAGATGGGATCCGGACGGATGCGACTGACCAGGAGTGCTGGACAACACCGGGCGGATCCGGACTGGAACCGGACGGATGCAGAGCGCCGGAAGGGCTGGCCACGCCGCACGGCAGAGGATAAGGCTGCATCACAGTAGCCCGAAAAAATTGTCCCCACAATTAAACGTTTCCTCATAAATAAATAATTGCAAAATAAGAACCTTGAAAATAAAGTGTTGATTTATGGGAGCAATGGCATGCGTTATCCTAGCGCACTACCCCACTGCTCCTGAACCCCGTATGCCAGAAATGGCTAGGAAGAGGGATAAAAAAAAAAAAAAAAAAAATGTTCCTTTTACTTCTTTGTACGAAGTAATGGAAGTATTGTAATCGCGAAAATTTTCGGCTTTTGACAAGCCGGAAGTTGTACTTTACTTGAAGGTCATATTAAACTTTCATCAAAAAGTATATTAAAATATAATATAAAACATCACAAATTTGGTAAATTAGACTCTTATAGCAATATAAGTAATTTAATAGATTTTGGCTGAAACTGAAGATCCGAAAGGGGTACTTTACTTGAAGGTCATAAGAAACACATCAGAGATCATATGTTTCGGTGATAAAGGTTATAAACGCAATTTTTTTTCCACTCTAATTAAATAATTTTATTACTTGTTTTAAGTGTTAAAATTGATTGTAAAATACTGGTTTTCCACCCCATTTGTGAGATGAACAAGTCTGCAGCAGAAGAATAAGATATAAGTTAAGTGGTTTTTTTCCGCTTAAAATGTTATTGTATGTTGATTTCCAATGCTTTATCTAGTGATATTGATAGTTTAAATGTTGTCACGAAACACGAGGAGATCTCTTGGAAATTTCAGTTATCATGAGATTCATAAAAGAATACTTCAGAAACAATAGTATGTCTGTGTCAATAGATGGATGTCGCGACGCCGAGTATCATTTTTGAGAAACTGCAATCTTCGGAAACTAGTAACCACATTCAGGATTACTTTTTGAGCCAACGATTTATAGTTTAATAGGCGTACAAGGAAGTCATGTGTTGTCCACATGAGATATGTTTTTGAATTTAATCACATATTCAAAGGGGCTAAAAATGGGGTTGGCGGTGTTTAATTATGACAATCCCGGTTCGTGGGATATTACCACAATTAATTGGTATCTAGTAATTACATTGGTATTAAATATTAAAAATGGCAGTGGACTATATTAAATTGTGAAATAAAGCTGACTTTAAATAAGCAATAATGAATTAATTACATGTTACAAAACAAAAGTTGGCCTGTGCCAAATCCGGGTACATCGTGGATTAGTATGTTAGTGAAAATTTTGCTAAATAAAAAATTAAATAAATACAATCTTAAATTGGTTCACAATGGTAACATTGGACGGTATAAATGTATGCTGATTTTCTATTGAGCTTCTTGGTCTATTGATTTAAATGAGGTTGGATCTTACGTTAGGTTTTTTCACGATGGTCCTCACAATCCCTCTGCTTGGCTTGCATCTTGAGTTTACTCACTCATCTCTAAATAAGTATGTAACATAAAAAAAAGGTCAGACTTTAAATGTCTCTTGATCTGGACAGGAATGCTTAGTCCCTGACCCCTGATCCCTGACTTCTTCTAGTTCTCATCACTCTCATTCCCAGAGATAGCAGCAGTGTCAGTGTTCTTGAGTTTAGCTTAGCTTATTAGAGTAAGTTTCCTTCCCTTAACAGGCGATTTAATCTTCTCATTATATTCCAGATAGACAATGAAAATTTTTAAAAATATATAGAATCAATGAGAAAGTGAAAACAATCTTTCATGAAAACAATAAACGAGCATTGATAATGAAATATCTGGGAACATTGAACGTTGGGTTGATAATCGAACCAATGCTCTTACCAGCCTTTTGTATAATTGCCATGTATCAAATAAACTCGTGTTATGCCACTTTGATTGGAGGAACATTTTCCCTCCAATCCAAAGAGTTGTTTTATTTATTTTTTTCTCTCATCGTTTCCATTTAATTCATTAGATTCCACGTTTTTTCCGCCCGATCATTTTTTTAAAAATACTTTGAAATGAAATTTTCAGGAGATCCATAACAAACGTTTAGTGAATTGGATCGTTCCGAATGAAACGGTTGTTTTATATTATCTCGTTTTTTTTTTGGACGCTCGAATTTCAACTTCGAGATTTTATAGTAAAACACGCACACGCTGAACTTAACTATTTTGTGTTAGTGAAATAATATAAATTTAAAATGGTGGAAATAAAAAAATAAATAATAATAATCTCAGCCATTAAAGATTACATTTATGGGCTTTATTAAACAATGAGTTTGTAATGGGGTATTTTTTATGTTTATAATTTTTCTCTTTTTTATTATTGCCACTCTAATACTTAGCGTTCAGAGATGAAAATAGACTCACTTCAAAGAGAATTAAATCCTCTACAATGTTCGCTTAGAGTTAAAAAGAAAATGCTTTCCTTCAGAGAAATTTGGAACTTTGTACAAAAACCGTTTCTTTTGTTTTGCCATTAGCGCTCATAGGGGCACATCAGACCAAAAATGTGCCCTTTATCAATTCGCCTTAAATTTTCATTTCCTATCAGAATCCATAAAAAAAATCTGGTGCGGTGTGCGTATCACACAACTTTATTTAACCGTCTTATAATAATTATCTTTTTAATATAATTTTGAAGAGTTCACATAAACAATTCTTGAAATATACTCAGCAGCATTCACTTTCCTAAGTACAATAAAATAGTTTTTTAAACAATTTGACTACCTATAAATTTTAAGTTTGTCAAATTGAAAATATATTTTAAAAATTTCGGTTTAGTTTCCATTAAATAATATTTAATAAAGTAGAAATTATTAAGTTAATTTCTGCTTTGTATTCTTAAATTACATTATTACAGAGCGTATTGTTGACAACAGGTTGGCAGATTAGTGAGAGGAGATTCGGTCCCATCCATCTCCTTTCGGATGCGCTCGGTTATCCCTATCTCGTACTCCTCATATATACGCTATATCTTTGCTAATACTGGTCCGATTTTTATGATTCTATTTTTGTTTTTTAGATAATTTAATAAACTTTCATACAATTTTATACATAATCTACTAACAATGCTTTTTAAGTAAAGCGCAAATAAAATATTCTTTTCATCACAACTTTTTTCCCTGCATTTTTCGTTGATAAACTACTTACTTACATGAAAAGTTATACAGCTTTAAGAAGAAGACATTAGGTAGGTTTCATCAAAATCGTTAGAGCCGTTTACAAGAAAATTGTAAAAAGTCGTAAAATCCATGATATAATTGCCATTTTTGGTCAGTCAAGTCGGCAAAACACCACAAACTAACTTCAGGTAACTCTGTTGGGATCCCCCAAATTCATATCTACTATTCTAAAAAAATTAAAGTGAAGGGACAGGTCATCTGTGACACAATGTATAAATGTTTAATAGAGAATCAAATATATATCTATGAAATATCTGTTCATACATTATCAGAGGCGTATCACGGAAGAACCTATCTCTATATCATCTTTTTCTATATGTATAATAAAGAAACAGATGGATGTGATAATAATTCTAATTAAAAATTTATAATATCTGTCCCGCTTCTGCATTAGTATTAGAAAGATGTTGTTTCTCAATTGATGAGGAAATGCCCCTCCTTGTTTCTCTTCTGATTGATTTTAAACTGCTCTAAAAATCCTGACTTAAGCGATATAAATAAGAAAAAAAGCTTTATAAGAGACGGATCTCTAAGGGACTCATTCATCGGCCCGAGAGAGGCATATATTAACATTATATTGTAATTTATTCCCGTTATTAGCTTCGACTATTTGAATATGTATAAAGTAATTTACAATTTGATTTTCTTACGTGAGGAGTTAAACGCTGATTTATAGGTACCTGTACCATTTCATTTATCCCCTCAGGGGTTCGGGTCCCCGCCTTCATGCCTTCGAGGAAATGTGATACAGAGGTGTCGCTTTTTTTTTTACTGCGCAGGAAATGAAGAGGAATGTTTTTGCATAGTGGATTAGTTGTTTTTTTAATTCGTTTGGCACCTGCTCGAATTAATTAAGATTAGAAAATTCTATTGATTCGAACTTTAAGCTAAAAGTTAGAACTGGTTCACCGTAAATTATTTAACAAAACTATTTATTTATTTTTAGGCACTAAGTTGAATCTATATTATTATTTTTGGGTAATGTGCCTCCATTGTAAAATCCTTTATTTCAGTTCTTATTTTCAATACTTTAATTCAATAGATCTGTTGTGACATCAGGGATTGAACCATTGTATAGTTGGTTAGGAGTTGATGGAGCACCTATAACGTCTCAAAAATGAATCTATATAAATATAAATTATTTATTTATTAACATTTTTTAAATTTAAATTCACTATTTTTATTCTAAATTCACATCAGTCGTTCAAAAGTTACAGAAAGAGAGAGAACACCAATCTCCTCTCCTGGTATCAAATTAATATTTTTTCACTACTTAACAAAGGCATATATCCTTGAGTACGCATTTATGACAAAATCCTAAGACAATCATCTCAGACGCTGTAACAAACTTGTACCGAGCATGACTTGTTCAAAAAGGCTGGAAAAATCTTAGTAAAATATCAGAAAAAAAAAATGTTCACTATTTAAAATAACATTATGTGTTATCGTAATTAAGGTATTGAAATTTAAATATAACTGTCTTTTATTGTTTTTATTTTTTAAATAATATGAAATATCGACCGGTATCATTATCTATCCCTTAAAGGTAAAATGAGACATACCATGATATACAACTACACCTGAGTACTGAGCTAAAAAGCTCGTCCAGTTTTATGTCCTTCAGTTGGCTTTTTACAGCCCTCTACCACCGCTTTATGGTAGACTGTAAAGCATTAACCTGATGTATTTCAGAAAATTATATATATCTACATATTGTATCGGGCAGGAGGGAACCCCGGCAAACCTGCTTATGACAGCGTTTTATTCCGCATTAATTGTCGATGATGTTACCGCTGGTATAATATTGGTGGTAGATATGGTCGGTTTGCAATGGCCATTAAAATAAATATTTCTTTAAAACTAATAACATTATATTTGTGGTCCATATATAGGTCTGCATTTCGCATTTGAAAACTAGATAGCTTTGATACATATATCACTAAAGAAAAGAATTTACTTGTTCTTCTACTGCAGTCATATTTTCCTGTGCTACATAAATTTCTTATTTTTTGAAGGTTAGATGGCTCAGAAATAGATGAATTTCATCCTTCTCATTTAAGTATTATTGTGAAATTAGACACTCCCTTTTTAAATAAGTGAGCAAAAGATTAAATATATACGATGAACTGGTGTAACATTACGGTAAATTTTA
Source organism: Rhaphigaster nebulosa (assembly GCA_948150685.1). Taxonomy (NCBI): domain Eukaryota; kingdom Metazoa; phylum Arthropoda; class Insecta; order Hemiptera; family Pentatomidae; genus Rhaphigaster; species Rhaphigaster nebulosa. Next base: position 126,651,216 of record OX411306.1, read on the forward strand.
CATATACCTTGCTTCACCTTGATCAGAAAAGTTATTAATTTTAGACCTAAACTAAATGGAAGCTATAACATTTAGTCACCCTACAATACTCAGATTACAGATATCCTTAATTGGGAGGGAGAGGAAGGGGATTGTTTTAATTGTGTCTTAATTTTACCCCGCCATTTGGGGTTATATTAGGACAGACATGTTTTCTCAGTTTACGGGAAAAACGGTTGATCTAAGCGCTGAATCGCGTCCAAACTTATTTCGGTTACAAGAACATGATACTTGATTCCCCTTTTTACTAAAAATATTATCGAGCCGTTTAGAACAATTTTTTTCCTAATAAATGAAATTTAATTATTAATCATTAATAATCATAAAAAATCTTAATAATAATATATTTTGTTCTCACGAACTTGGCTTTAGTCTGGGACAACTCAGAAGGCCTAAGATTTTATAAAAAAAAATTCCTTTATCAGATACCCTGCTCAATTTAAAAGAATTCTTTAGTTTTTGACTTCTGTATGCCATTTTGTATAATGACCACTGTGGCATGATAATAAGGCATACTTGATAATAGAAAAGAAACTACACACTACTACTACTTACTAAACACCACCCTCAGACAACCGATGATGAAAATTCCATTTCAAGGAGGTCTCCGATAAGGTATGTGCACTCAGTTCGACTTTTATAAGGTGTAGTGCCGGGCAAATTTTATTCAGAAAAAAAAAATAAGTAAACCAAAAAAACATTTATTCTTTATTCTATTATTTTGTGAGTAAATTTATTCATCAATAAAATAAAAATAATTATTCGATATCGCACGCCTCACGTTAGAATGTCTCGTTTGTAATGCCTAATTGAGAGTAGAGCGAAAAGTCGAACAGAGTGCATATTGTTACACACAACTAACCCGCAGGACATCCCAAAAAGACGGTCACAGAGGTAGCGGACGCATGTAAAAAGCCTCTGTAGAAACTAAGCTTCGTCACTAGAAACCGATTCCTAATCTCTTTATGAATTGGAAGGATTTTATAGAAGTTAAGGAAAACGTAAATATTTTATTGATGTTCTACTGAAAAATTTATATTTCATGTAAGCAATTGGATTACTTGTTAATCTTCAGAATTTTATTGAATAATTTCATGTTTTAACGGAAGATATCTGAAGCCTCGCTTATAGAGAACCATTTAATTTAGATGAATAAAACGATACCGAAGAAAGAAAATGTTTATAATGGGTTGCATTTTAAATTTCTCTTTCAATTAACGCTGTTTGATTTAGTAATTCAATTAGTTCAATAGATGTTATTCAGTTGTCAAAAGATAAATATTTCTCCATTAATTACAATTCACTTGTACCAATAGCTGCGAAATGTAATCAGCAGAACCTTATAGAATTGATTCCTACCATTGTCTATCATTTATGAGTTAAATAATAATACATGGAATACAGGATGGCAATCAGTTTGCTAACGTTATTTCCATCACAGGAATAAGATGATAAGATGATTTTGAGGTAAATTTTATATCTAATTATAGGTTTAGGTTCTGATTTATAGCCATATTAATAACAGAAACCCGCTGATTCATACAGAATACAAACCACCAACTTGTTTTTTTTTTTTTTGTTTTTTTATGTTGAAGTATGTCATAAGATATCTGAAATATATTAATCGTGATAAATATGTATAATTAAATAAAATTAAAATGTTGATCGGTGGTAGAAATGGGCAAGAAGTACTCTGAGTAACGAGTATCAAGTATTTTGCTTGATTACTCTCACTAGCCGGGAGTAGATAGATAGACTAGAGATGAAAGGGGTAGCGTATGGAGTGACCTACTCCATCCATCCCCAGTCGCATCTAATCCCGGCTATTGAGAGTATTCGAGTGAAATTCTCAGTATTCGTTTACCAAGAGTACTTTTTACCCCTCTCTAATCCGGGGTACTGGCACCGTTAATTGCTAGTTCAACAAATATTTGTTATAAGTAATTTTTTTTCATCTTTTTTTTATACAGAAATTATTTTTTTAAAGAATAGAATAATAATAGTTCTGATAAAAAATGTCTTAATAAAAATAAATCAACGGTAGGGAATGAAAACCTCGTAACTCCATTTCGTTAAATTTTACAGTAGATATAAATAAGCGTCATAGATATAAATAACTTTCAGCAAAAAATCGTGGTAAGAAAGTTGAAATTCGTAATCAGTACCCTAAAAAACATAAATGAACCAATTTTCAGGACTTCCCCAAAACTTTCCTCCGAGATTCCTTTCTCGTGTCAACTATAGTCCAGAGGTTTTTTTATTTTTTTCGGGGGGACTAGGCTCACCACTTAGAACGGGGCGAACATACGTTACTATTATCTGATGTCTCCTGAACAGATTAAAACCATTTCCAGCTTTCCAACACTTGCTTCCATCCAGAGTTCCAGATTAACTGGCCTATTAATTCTTGACTTAAGAATGCACAATTATGGTACATTATAGTATCATCTTAATAGACTGAGGGCCTTTAAAAAAAAAATGGTCACTATCTGAAGAAAACTTTGATAGCAATTTTTTGAATCGTTATAGTATTAACATTAAAACAATAAGAGTGCCAGTCGGATCACTTTAAAGAGTGGTGCCAAAAAAAAAAACGAAATATTAGGGGACTATTTTTGTTTTTTTCGTCTGCAATTCCTAAACGGTGCATTCTATCGAATATGAATTATATTAAATTAAATAACATCAAATTCTGCGTCTAATGAGTACCACAACATAACAATATGGGACAAGTGTGGTCGAAAACTACGGTCAAACTACGATTTTGACCAAAATAGAGACAGAGTACTGTATATGAGTCTGCGACTGTAGTTTTCGAGTTATTTTTGAAAATTTCTGCTTCGTGGTTTTCAAGATGGCGAAAAAAGCACAAGAACAAGAAGGTCAAAAACTTATATTTTGTACAAGAAGCGATTTATTTCATTTATTGCGATATAAACTGAGCTAAAAGGCAAATTACCAATTTCGAGAGGTGTGCTTGACCGAATTAATTTTTTTTAAGCTCATTGGACACAGAATTTTATGCTGTACAACTTTTATTCTATGAGTTTTCTCTTAGAGTACTCATTTCCAAGATGCGGACTGATATATAGTAACCAAATTAGTTACTCATTAGTAAATATACTACAAAATTTTCGATAGAATCAGAGATGGGCAGAAGCATAATCATTCATCATGATAACGATTATAATCGTAATCACGGTTATGATGATGATTGTGATCACAATCACCGTAATCAAAATCGCTGTAACCATAATCACTGTAATCATAATCACATAATCACAATCATTGTAATCATGTACTTGTGATAACACAACCTAAAACCTTTTTTTGGTATTAGATTTTGCCTGATATAAACAGTTTATCTGATTTGATAGTCTGAAGAGCTCTGCAGAATCCCTTTGCGAACCGAGTGAGTTCAATTTGACATAAATATGAAATCCGTGATGTTCGGGTTGTGTTATCACATGTACATGATTGTACAGTGATTGTGATTATCATTACAGTTATTATGATTATGTTATTATGATTACAGTGATTTTGATTACGGTCATTAGGATTAAAATCATAATCATAGCCGTGATTACGATTATAATCTTAATCATAATCATCGATTATGATTACGCCCATCTGTAGATAGAATGCACCGTTTAGGAATTATAGGTGAAAAACCAAAATTGTCCAAAAACTTCTATTTTTTTGGCCGCCCTTTTTTCAAGTAGTATGATCCGACTGGCAGACTCTTATTAAACTGATTCACTCGTTTGTTAAACGTCCTGAAAGAAAGGGTCTAATTATTTTATTTTAGATGTTCTGGCTGTCTCTTGTAATCCAGAAAGCTCTACCTGTATTATTTGATTTCATACTATTGTTGGTATTAAATGAATGAATGGGACATCTCTATACATGTATATATATGTATATTATAATAAAATTCATAACTTTAAATCATATGTGTGAGCATCAGTATGTACATGTGAATGTATAAATGCAGCTGCACCGGCTCATAAGGACCCAAAGGCTCTGCGTGGGCCGAAGGGTATATTACCTTTTGACTGCGGGGGGACCTTATTTATGCCCCCCTCCTGTCGTCCTAATTTATTTTAGAGCCGACGGCGTAGCTTCGGGGCATCCTTTGTGGATGCTCTGTCCGGGTACCAATGCTCTTCTTTTGTCAGAGTCCGATGTGTCACATCCGTCACATCGAGGCAAAGTCACAATTGTGATAAAACAACCTTTATATCGACAGGATTTAAGATAACTTTTTCGAAACGTTTGGGCTTCTTCGAATAAGAGTATAATATGTTGCTATTCGTACAGAGCAAAATTAGGTACTTACTATGTATTACACATTTAACAATATATCTAACACTCATTGGCAACCAAAATACGAACGGCTCAACCGATGTTTATGTTTAATGGCTCAAATTATTCGCTGTGATCCCGTGAATCTTTAAAAACATTTTGAGCTCAAAATACTAAAGGCATATTATATTAAATATGTTAAATCTGTCCGTTTGAGGGTATCTAACGATTTTTTGAGAGAATGGCTCAACCGATTTTGAGGTATGATGGGTCAAATTACTCGCTGTGATTCCGTGAATGTTTTGAACCTTAGTGTTGTAGTCGGGTGCCTTCCACTACATGTCACGGCCCCTTGCAATTACATTTCGTCCTATTCATCTGAGCACGCCAAATTATTGAAAATTCCTTGCATCTGTGCATGCAAGCAAACAGAAAGTAAATTAATGTATGGAGTGAAGAAGAGTCTTCATTTTCATTTGGGTGTGGAAGGCACCCAATTACAACACGAAGTTTCAATATTCATGGGTATCAACTTCACTAAAAACCCACCAATGCGCTTAAGATGTCCAAGTAGGTAGTTACATTCCATCCCTTAGGACGAATAGGGATGTTCGATAAAAAAGTTATTTCCGAAATCGGGGTTTTTATTTTTTATTATTTTTTTTTTTCAAATATATACTAGGTATCTAATAAAAATAAAAATTAAAAATACAAAAAAATAAAATAAAAAAGGTTGAAAATAATTCGTCCTGTTATCTATTTAAAATTACGATAAAAAAAAAATAGGAATTTTATCGTTGTGAAACCTCCTTTGTAACTAAAAATTAGCTAAGCGATTTTGATTTTATTAGAAACAAGATTTTATCTCCTATGTGGTGGTGAAAGCACTAATGTGTTAAAAAATCGTAACATCAAAAATAGTGATTTAAATTAATCAAAAAGAATCCTCATATTGGTAGTGTTTATCGTATTCCATAGAAATCACCCATGAGATACTTCCAATACTGATTTCACATATATATGCTTTCAAAGTTATTTATCTACCATTTTGGAATGTTTAGAATCAGTTTCTAAAATTATATTATGTAGTATTGCTTATTAATCAGTTTTTCATTGTCGTGTAAAATCATGTGTCATGATACATAGGAAATTCCACAGTGGCAATGACGATATTATTCTATGGAAAACGGAGATAATTATAGACGATCAGAGAACAATCTGAGAATAATTTCAGTTTTTCATTAAATATAACGTATGAAACTCAACTCTTTAGATAAAAACTTCGAGAGAATTATTGCCCTATGCTATTCAGAGGATCATGAAATATTCAATTTTGTCAAGTAGTGGCAGAGAAACGCCCTGGGACTAGCTGTCTATAAATAAAAAAGAACTCTCTTTCAGGGCTAAACTCAAAGCCATGGAAAACAAAAAGAAACAACTACACTATCAATTCTCTGATGTTATAAATACTTCATGAGCTGGTAGAAAAACTGTTCATGGCTAGTGTTGAAGAATAGAGCAACTCAATGGCATAAAACAAGCAATGATTCGTAAAATAACAGTACTTCCTTGAATTATCTCTGTTGCAATGTTAAAAACAGTATTTTCTTCAATAAGCAATAACTGTTTTTAAACTGTATCTTTAATTCTTAATTTTTGTGTTCAAATTTATTCAATCATTTATTTTAGACATGTTCTCGAAGCTGGACAGTCAACAAAGTATGCTTTAAATATACGTTGATTATATAATTGCTATTAGAAGTTTCCAATATGTAATATTGTTTTAAAGTGCTGCATTGCCTCTGTACCACATTTATACGATTTCATGTTTTTCAGTCCTGATGACTGAATTGAAGAAACATTGGCTTATTAGAGCACGGGAGCGCATGCAGAAAAAATATTTTAGGTATGGCCAAAGTTTTACAAATATAAATTAGGTAGGTACTATATATATTTAACAAAAATGCACGTCCGCCAACTGCCAGTCGGACTGAAATTCGCGGTTTTGACTCTTGAAATTGACCTATTTTATACTGAATATAACTTGTATAATTAAAATATACATAAATTTTAAGCATAAAAATGCATGTCTGCCAATTGCCAGCTGCCGGGTCTGCGCGGTAGGTGTAATTCGAAATTCGCGTTTTGATTCTCGAAAATGACCTATTTCACACCTGATAAACTAGTTTAATTTTAGAATACATAAATTTATAAAGCATAAAAATGCATGTCTACCAACTTCCAGCGTTTTTGATTCTCGAAAATGGTAGTTGCAAAAAGTCCTTTAATCGATTTTATTATCGTTACCAACGCTTTTTAGAATGCTGAATCAGAATCTGGAGTTATTCATACTCTGGAGAGAGTGTGAGGAGGAGGAAATGCAGTGAGTACTCTGTTGAATAGTGAATCGAAGATCATTTTTTTAACAATAGTCCAAAGGGAAAAATGTTAAATTGTGCTTATATTTCGCTTAATCAAAGATATAAATATAAAAGTAAAAAATAATTGAGAGATATATATTATAATCGTCTCGTTTTCGTGGTTGGGCTCCATAGAAAAAGTAGCGGTCTCATGCCCACACTCCTAGGTAAAGGTTTATATACATTTATAATTTAAAGAAATACTCGAATCGGATAGTACGAGCATACTGCAATACTCGATCGAAGTGCAATCTGAGAGTGGCCATTAGTGGAGACATGGGTACACTGGGATGTAGCCGCTCTATTGATATTGGTCTGTGGTCAAACTGCCACTAGCGACTTCCAATAACTGAGTACCCCAAAGTCAATTCCCCCTCCCAGTGTTAGCTGGTTGTTTCTGCTCTGTTATGACAAGACTTGATAAACTTTTCGTTTTCGTGCTGTGTAAACGATTGTAATGATGCAATCAGTTTTTAAAAAAATTGACAGAGCAATTTTATGCAGCACAGGATCAAAGCCTCGAGTCTCTCAAATTATGGTTAATATTCATCACTGTTCCTACGGTTCACCTACTTCGAGACTAAAACTTAATATTATGCTTGGGTAAATGCATCAAACAATTAATATGACAGTTTTTACACACTGTTTAATTGGTCACATGAATTCCTAAACACGCTAAAAAACCCGTGAGATCCTATTTCTTAATTGATTGAACGTTAAATTGAAATTAAACATTGAGTTTAATCATCTGTAATATTACTTACAATGTTGAAAATACTCCAAATTGGATTTTCACAAATAGAATATATTTTTTAATATGAATGGATTTTAAGAATTATGACCTTAGATTGAAAAATTATGGAGACTATGGAGGCACCACTTTTTCCTCTGAGCATTGTGATTTAAGGTGATTTGGACTTTTCCATGCATTATCAATTGTAAACATTAGTGAAATATGCTAATGCATTTATTATGGTAAAGTGGTTAACATGGTTTTTACCCTCATCCTCTGATCAATCCTCATGCCCAATAACAATAATTATACAACCAGTGCTTAACATGTGGGACTTGGCCACATCCTATTCTCAGGCTGATCCCTTAGAGTCTAGACAGTGTGCTCTGTAGTATTTGAATAAGTGGGTAACCCAAACTAGATCTAAATCCAAATAAATCAACGAGCTTTGACGACCTAGCTGTTTGACGCCCTCGAAACAATACAAAACACAAAAGAACTAAATATTGCTGATAGCAAGAGATCTCTATAATGACAGTTATAACGATAACATCTAGGTTTTTACGTACAATAAATAAGCAAATAATATGGTTGTACTCATTGTGGTCGCATGGTCAGGGTTGTACCACGAATCGGAGTAAAATTAAAGCCAATGTAACATTATTTTTTAATAATTAAAATTAGAACAAGCTGGCTAGAGATGCGAAATTTATATACCATTGGTGGAATGACAAACATATACAATCCGCAAATTTAAGAAAATAGGCTACTTGCCGATTTTTATGGGGTGCCTGGCAAAATTTATGGCGCTGGCATGTAATGGCGCTGGTTGTGTGGACCAAATTTCTGGGTATGTGGACAAACCACATATGAGACTTATGTTTTAATTACTAATGGGAATGACGATGAGGTCGGATTTTAGCGTTGGGTGGTAGGCTTCTTTTCTTCTCTTCATGCTCCAGAAGCTCTTGACTTCTTCCTTTATTTGTAACAAACATTTTTCTCCTGATTCCACTTGTCCATGATGGGTCTATTACCTTGACCCGGCAGTGGATTTATGAGATACTTGTTGCTTTCATGGTCCATTTTCTTCTCCATGTATATGTATCTTAATTGGTACGTACTTTCTTAAGGGTAAAGCCCTCTCCTGCACCGATCTTTAATCCACCACATCTGAAATTTTACGAATACCTGTCTGTATTCTTAAAGATATAAGCAACAAACTGTTGCATGCTAATACTAAACGTTTCAAAAATATTTATCCCATTTAATTAAAATGAATAGTATACAATGTACATTGCAAAAAAAAAATATATGAATATTTCTTGTATCCATATTAATATACTCACTTCTGGTATACTTAACAATGAAAACTTCAATTGTTGTGATAATGTTTAATGACTAAATTAATGTAAACTATTTAATACATCTCAACTGAGAAAACAACTCATTGACTAGATACATTATTATTACTGGACTTATAAAATATAATAAAAAAGGGCAGAAGCCAGCTGAACTGATCCCTCTCACTCCCTCTCTCTCTGCAGCGAGTACGAGGGCAGCAGAAAGGGCCGAGCAGAGACAGAGACCCTCTGGAAGCTGGGAATGGACTGGCCTTTAAATAATAAAGCAGAGGGACCGTTATTAGAGAGAGGGCTAATATTGCGCTGGACACTACAAACAGAAACAGGGCACTAATAATGTTTGCACCGCCAACAATACGCTCCGGTCAACTCCACTTGTGAATAATCCATCCTCGGTCAGACCGAGCTAAGGCCGGATTTTCCTGACTCCGGATACCTTCGCGAGTCAGACCTCATACCAATCTCCTCTGTACATTTTGAGGCTCTCTGCTTAGAGCTTCAAGTTATTACCTTTATCCTTCTTATTATTAATGTGAAATAATAATATTTCATATCAAATCATTAACTTTCTATAATTAGGAAACAATTAATTACAATATCCCAAAAATTAAAAGTAAAAGAAGTATGACCTTCTTTTTTTTTAACCTGCTTAATTTACATATTCAGGATCCTATGAGCTCAATCTATTGAAATTTTCATAAATCTAATATTTTTAAAGGATATAAAAAAAGAAAAATATTTTAAGTAATTATCAAATTCAACATAGGTTTGATTGAATTTATGATATTCACATCGAAACATTAATATCATCACCATGTTCATTATTCACTATCATAATGTTCATTGAATGATTTAATATTAAATTAAAAATTAATGTTTTGTAGTTAATTGTTTATTTCTAAAGTTGCAGGCACCAAGAAAATAAATTTACCAGACCGTTGAACACTACACACCTTTAGAGGTGCAACATCTTGTGTAAAAAAAATAAATACTTAGAGTTGATACTTATTTAGTCTAGATCTGAGAAGTTTAAACTAATTACAGTAACTAAAATTGTTCTATAAGTATAATTTATAGAGTAAAGTTAGAACATATTAAATGGAGGAAAAATTCAATTGAGAGGAAAATATTATAATTAAAATTTTTTTGGAATATTCCAAAACAAATGCCGAAGCGGAGTTCACAAGTAAATATTTAGGTATATTTACTATTTATTTTAAAATAATAATGTTTATTAATTAAGGAAAAAATAAAAATATTAGCAGAAATATTACCGTAATAAAAAAATATTACGGACTAAAAATATTACCGTCACTAAGATTATTTTTACTATAATACAAACTTGAAAAATATCAAAATATTGGGGGTGGGAGAAAAAAGTTGCAACCACAAAAAGCACTTTTACAGCACTAATTCAATTCTCATACAAAGTTTCAACCTAATAACTCAATCTTGAGGGGTTGTAGAGGTACCCAAAAACTGAAGAACTGTGAAAAAGAAGACAAAAGTTGAGGCCTCCAAAAGGCAATTCTCTAAAACCAACTCAATTTACATTCTAATTTTCGACCTACTAGCTCAATTTAAAGAAGCCATAGAAGTGCGAAAAACCTTAAAACCAGCGAAGAAACGGTTAATGTCGAAATTTTTACTGTTTATCCCCACTTCTATTTTTTTTTTGTCTAGAAAACAACGATACACACCGAATGTCAGCTCATTTGATCTAATGGGGATCACTGGAAGTGTCCAAATGTAGCGGAGGGAGGGAGGAGGGGTGAGGGGAAAAGAAGAATTTCTTAGTCGTTCTTATGAACTTCTTATGAACTTCTTAGAGTTCATGGAGGGCAATATAACAAATATACCCTGCCCTATCACTGCGTTGTTTTAATTGATAAGGTAGCGGTTTTTAAGTATGAAATTATTTAGGATCTACTGTTATTGTAAACTATCATCTATCATTTATAATAAAAATTAGTAGGAATAACATTGATATCACGAACATGTGAAAATGATGTTGCTTGTAACATCTTGGTGATGTAATCTATGATACCGTTTTTTAGCTTACAGATTATTTTAAATTATTCGTAAATCCATTAAAAATAATACTTTATGGGCATAAAAATAGGAATATATGGTGTTAAGTATACGAGGTTTTCGGAAAGCAAAGAGAGGTGCTTTCGATGCCCCAATGATCGATATCCCTTCCCTATGGGCGAATCTTGATACGGAATAAGGTTAATTACTACACAGGTTCATTATCTGCCTAGAGGCATTGAGGGCGCAAGTAGCATTCATCCCATACATTTATATTATATTGACAACATTTCCCATTCTTCGTTGTAGTAATATTTTATTAATTTTTTTTTTCATTTATTTAAATACAGTTTTTTTTATTTTCAAGGCATTTTGAATGATTTCGAATAAATCTTTTATTCTCTCCGTAAAACATAATTAAAAATTAGACGAAGCCTCACCACAAGGCTTCTCCGGGATTAAAGTATGACGGAATTAAATTTTATATTCTTGGTTAAATCAATAATGGTCAATCAATTTCAAATCATCCAGACAATGTTGCTCAAAATGTTTTATATTTATAATTCTTTTTACCATCATTATTTTAACATTATCATTTGGTGGGTTCAAAACTACGGTCAAAATATTTTTCAGGCTCACAATTTTCCCATTTTCTCAAAACTTGCTTTCAGGTGCGAAGCAAATTTAAAATGGGCGTAAAACAAATAGGAATATAAGCCTGAAAAATATTTTAACCATGGTTTTGAACTCACCAAAAAATAGGAACTAACTGGTACAAAAAATTATAAAAATCAAAAATGTCGAGCAATAAAATTAATTCTAATAGATTATTTCAAATGGATTGACCAATTGACCCATAAGCAATTCATTATTTTTATTTAACATTTTAAGTAATTATTTCGCTAAATCATACGAGTATAGATCATCTAGATCTAGATTAGATGGTAGGCTATGAAAAACACGTAACTTCACCAGTCTATGAAAACAAGAGAACTCCAGCAGCCAATGACACAGAAAACTACGATGCGTGAACTGTAGCCATCACGAACCTCTGATCTTTTCACAACTAGGCTTGTACTGTGCAGTAAAATTTTAGAAATTAAATCTGTATCAATTTATACATTTTTTTAAAACACTTATTCATTTCTCCGATAAATTTTCTTATTTCCTCCTAGCACATATGGTATTATTTTAATTTTCTTATAATTTCGGTTTTATGCCATATATATATATATATATATATATATATATATATATATATATATATATATATATAGTTTTTAAAATATTATTTTTTAATCATTAATTGAAAATAAGCTACATGTTTATTTTCAATGATATATTCATGTTATAAAAGTTTAATTGTTTAAACAAATATTTCTAATGACCGTCATAATTATAAGCAGAGTAATTTAAAAATCTACATGACATAATTTATTTAATAGGCATATTTAAAAAAAAAGTATTCATTTAGTGTAAATAATAAATAAATTTACTATATTTGCTGTCAGTTTTGTAATCAATTGCAGATGTAGTTTAAGGAGACTTATTATTTCGATTAGAGATGTAGATGACATGAAAGTGAAGAAATAAACTTCAATGTCAATTAAAAAAAAATATTATTGTAATCATCAACAAGGAATGTTTAATTCTCCAAAAGAAACCGTATTTTAATAAACGATTAAAAATAATTTATCGAGTTTTTAGAAAAAATAAACACTTCCCAACTAAAATAAATGAAAAAAAAAAATGATTCGAGGTGATACAACTATATTTTTAAAAATTAAGATAGCAGAGGAGATAAATTTAACTAACACAATAATGCACACATGTGACTTTCATCCTTCGCCACAGTTCCTGTATACCAGTCCTACTGAATTACAATCCATTACACAGATCTGACACAGTGCGATACTTTGGATTCATCCTAGACAATAGGCTCATATGGAACCCACATACATACTAGACTTAAAAGACAAGAACTTAACAGATTCAGCCAAATATACCGGAATACGAACCATGACCTCTCATCTCTCTATTGGCAAAAAACTTCTAGTTTATAAGACTACCCTCATACCTATCTGGACCTACGTCCAGTTTAGACGACCATACGACCTACGGACTTGAATTGTGAGGAATGGAGCGGGTTTCGAGGTTACTCAGGCCGAATATATAAACATTGAATATAAGTATAGAAGTAAGCAAGTGTCTTTATTTTATTGTTATATTTCCGTTCGATTTACAACTATTTAATTTCTATTTTCTTATCCTTCATTTTTCATTTTTTATTTTTATTTTTTATATGAATGTATAATAGTCATCACTATTACCTAATGTTCAAGATTGTGGCACATTGTGATATTTGACAATAAACAGGTTAAAAACAAAACAACGACAACAATTTGGTACAACTGAAATTTCATTCAATTACTTTCAAACTAATTTATTTAATTCTATCCTTCAATATAATTTTCCTTTTTTTCGATCCATTGAATATTTCGCCATTTAACTTTCACTCTCAAGCCAATATCTCTAAAATTATGGCCAAATCATTAGAATACTTTGGAAGCGCCCACTCTGGTGAATTGAGAGACGGATATAGCTGTGACCCCGCATCAACTAATTACAAGGGCTCAGAGGACGACAGGATGTGTGAGCTGAAGAGACAAGGTCCTAGCCGCAGGTGTCCCCCACGGCTATCACGCTTGTCCTCTTTCATCGTACATACGGATCAACGGAGGCTCGTTATATGCTACATCCTACGTCATATCATATACAACGTCTATATACTGCCTGTTGCGATTCCATATAATCGTTTTAAGATATTTTTGTATTATAACGAAGAACCTTTATTATTTCATCCCTAAAATCTCCACGAGAAAAAAACAAACAATTAAAATATAACAATTATATCATTTAAAGATTCTAAATTGAAAAACAACAAAAATCTATGTGGTACCTTAACACCCATACCTAATGGTAGACGAACGTATGAAATAAATACATTTAATTATTTGATTAATGTGAAGGCATAAAATATCAAATAGCTGAAATCATGAAGAATATATTTATTTACACAGATGTATATATATATATATATATATATATATATATATATATATATATATAAATAGCAAACCATAAACAATTGGGTAATTATTTAAAAGTAAACTATGAGAATTAATAATAATAATAAAACTTGATAATAATACTATCATAATTTAGTTTAATAGTACCAAGACGGGAGGGAAATAAAGAAAATTAGGTTTGTCCGTATTCTTAAGATCAAATTAATGTTATTCATGGTACATATAAGTGTTGAACCCATTTGCATCATTAGACGCAAAATGACCATTGCTTCTCAATAAGAGCGGGATAATTGAGAATTTTTAATTTCATTTCAATCTGAAATTTATTTATTGCTAATTAAGAGCGATTGCATATAGCAATTAAATTATGGTATATAATTTATAATAAACATAAAAAATAACATCGATTATTATATAAATTTACAATAGGTAAAAAATACAAGATAAGGTACGGGTATTCTTTTTTCGGTTCATTTGTTTATAGTTAGTAAGTTATGTTGTTTTTAAATTTTCCAATAAAATATTTTTTATATTATTTTTTATTTCGTGCATAGCAATCCACAGAGGTATTAAAATAATATGCAGATCGTGGGCCGGTCAAATATATCCGTGATCCACAATATTTATAGATGAACACCATAGATTTAGCCCAGGAGATGAAAATAATAATACATAATAAAATAAATAACGTTAAATATATTGAAATGAAACATACAATTGCTCTGAGTCTTTTGTTTTGCCTACATTTCGACCCATATTGCAGGTTTTCAATAGAGAGACCCAAAATAAACAAGAACGACTAGAAATAATCGACATAACACGTACTCGAGCGTTTGGCCTATCACCGATCACAATATCCTCGACTAAATTCTTTTTATTTGAAGGATCCTGCAGTATTTCAATAAAAAATAGGTTTCAATGAAATGCTCTGAAACTTTACAGGAAGCTAGTCTTTGACATTCAGAGCAAAAGTCTCCCTGGGCACAATTTTATGACAGGATTTTTAATTTTTTGATTTTAAAGGCACGCCCCTTAAAATCATAAATTTTTGGAGTTTAGGGATGAAACTTGATGGTGCATAACAATATTGCCTGGAGTTTCTTTTGAGCTCTTATTCAATCTCCTAATTTTCCACAATACTTTGAAAAAAAAAAATCTAAAAAGGAGAAATACAAAACTATGCATCATCATTGAAATGAATGCATTTTTACCGATATAACATCTCTTCAGAATATGAATTCCTGTAAGAATCCATCATAAAATATATCACATTTCATTGAAAATTCCTGAATTATGTGCGCTAAAGAAGCACTGAAAAAAGAAACTCCAGGCAATTCCACCTTTAAATTTCGAAAATTTGATGAGATTTTAAGATTTTATAAGGACGTCAGATTTTAATATAAGATTTTAATGGGACGTCAACCGAGTCTTCAACATTCTGTAAGAATGCACGCGCGTGTGTGTGTGTGTGTGTGAAAGATTTGAAAGAAGTTCATCGTTGAATATATTATTTTATCAAATACTCTGCCATTTCGGTATAGGTTAAATGAGACCTTAATCCGCGAGTAACTCATTTTTTTATGACATGAAGACTTTTGCTCAGAATAATAAAAACTTTCTACCTGCAAAGTTCCAGATCATTTGATCGAAACCACTTTTACGTTGAAATACCGCGGGGTCCTTTATTTTATATACAAAATTCTGGTGTTGTAACACCAGACAATTAGTTATACATACATTTCATGAACCAAATGACAATAAGTGAATGAAATCTTTTTTAACATGGTTTCGGCCGAAATTGCGATAACGCCTACATTAACTAGTTATATCTACGTTAGAAACGTTTTCTGCGATAAAATATTTCCGACCAAGGAAAAGATACCGTGAAATAATAGTAGATATTATTCTTCCTAATGCCTGACACTACATTAGCTAATTCTCGTGTTTCTTAGGCCTTTGCGCTTGTTACCAATACAAGTTTAGCCAAGTGTTGCTGAAATGATGAAGGTAACAAAAAATAATTACTCACTTGGTGAGAGTCTCCAGAGATGATGTGTAGATGGTACCGCCGACGTCAATGTGAACCGGAGCCGTGTAGCGGTTCGCGGCCGCCACGAACGGAATCCCGGACATCTTGTGATTGTAGCCCACACCTGGGGTCGGCGAGTTGGTCGGCGAAGTGCCAGGGCTCCCACTGCAACATTATTACCATTAAATATATCTTTTTCTGCAATTGATAATAAATCATATCTTAGAAAATATAACAAATATTCACGTTAAACATTAAGATTATAGCGCTAGTTTAAAATAGTTAAATAACTTAAGTGTTTGCACAAAGGATACAATGTATATCAATTTCAGATGATAAAATAAAGAACAAAGAAGGGATGATGAAGCTGAATTGTGCGTTTTCGAACCAGATATGATTAAAAAAACACATTAATTAATCAATTTAGTAATTTAATTTAGATCACAGTAAAAAAGATTAGTACATAATAAAAAAATAAATTATTAAATAATAAAGAAAAATAATCGTGGAAAATCTATACTATTGCTTTGAAAACCAAATCATAAAGGAAATCTTCATGTGAGGTGTTAAAGTTATTAATAAACTCCTGCCTGAAGGAAGATTGCGAAGAGACGTGTACACGTGGATAACAGATGGAACAAGAAGGCGAGGTAGACCAAGAAAAACCAGGGACAATGAAGGGGAGGAATCTCTAATGGAAATGGCCTCGGATAGAACAGTCTGGAAGGAGGCCGTACAAGGTCTAGGTTAAGAAAACTGATTGCTTTAGTGCAAAATCCTTTTAAAAAAAATAAAATAAACTAATACAATAAACTAATAAAATAACCTAGTAGATCCCTCTTATTCGGATCACCTGGATGGTTTTACTTTTTTTATTATTTTCTATTTTGTTTTATTCGCTTTTGATATTTTTATGTTTAGACCTATTTCTAACAATCAAAAGTTTTTGTTTACAAAAAAACTAATGCGAATTTATATTACATAAAGTAAACAGAAATTTGTAAATTTTAAATTACGTAATTTAAGGTGCATATATAAAATATTTTAACATGTTAGGGTTTTTCTTTAATTTTAAATTTGTATACAAATGGATCAAATCTTACATGCAATTTCATTTTTTTTTTAAATGTATGCTTGCATGGTAATTCGTATTTAATGAAAATTCCGTAAAACATTTAAAAGTAAGAATTGCTTTAAGAAAACGAGTGGAAAACACCAGCGAAACAAAATTTTCTTATCACATATCCAAAATAAATTAATTACTAAAAATTTTAAAATTGCATATCGTCAGTTTGGAGATAAACGCTATCAACTGCATTTTTGTGAAAATGAAAAGTCGCTATTTACCTATGCCAGAACTAAATTCACGCTTCATTATTGACAAAATTTAAAAATTTTCAATAATTAAATAATATTTATTGATAATTTCGCAATTTTGTCTATAATGAAGTGTAAATTTAGTTCAGACACAGGCAAATAGTAATATAATTATATTATAATAATAATATAATATAATTATGTATAACATAATATAAATAATATAATATTTAGGTAAATAGTAACAAAATTTTATTTTCACAAAAAATGCAGTTGATACTTTTACCACCAAATCGACGATATCTTTGTTGACATCCACTTTCATGTGAACTACATAACTAAAATAAATATTTATATTGTTTTGGATATTTCTTCAATAAATTTCAGTAATATTATGACTTTTATATTTCCTGATCATAACATCTGTTATCCGAAATTTCGTGTTATCTCGAATTACTCTGGCCACATTATTCCGAATAGTCGGTTATACGGTGCATAAAAGTTAGTAGTCATACGGAAGTGAATTCAATGAACGCAAATCATAATAAAATGCTAAAATAAAGCATATAATCAAAGATATAATTATCCGATGAACTTACCTAAGTTTGATGTTGGCATTCGTAAAAATTGTTCGTGATTGGGTCAAGTCTTTCGGCTCCTTAGTGTCTCCTTCCATTCTCAAATCGCATTTCCTCCTGAAAGAAAAAGGAATTATTATTATCAAAAAGAGCCTAAAATACTTATAACAAATTTTGTTATTCGTCCAGCATTCGTTTAAAAGTTTAGATTAGAAGATGAACTAAGACAAGCACTGTACAAATCCTCATAACTTACTGTAAATTCATTAATTATTTGAATGTAAATTCTAATATATATTATTAAATGGACATGTGATTTGTTACACTGTTTGCAATCTACTATGACAGTTTTAGGTATTGACAAATGTGAATTCACAGATCCTTTCTTTATTTCACGAACTCTTACCTAGATTAAAATAAAAATAAAAATTTTAAGATCTCAGTCCCTAAATGTTATGATAAAAGCTTCTGTTCTTTTCTTGGGATAATAGTAACAAAAGTCATCAGCCGAAGATGTCTGGGTATACTGCGGATCACTTGTCCAAGTCCAAACTAGTTCTATATTAAAAATTATTATGTCGCTTCATTTTAATATTAATCCAACCTCCTTCAATTTTTAATATTTCCTCAAAATCTCAAAACAGAAAATATTTAATATAATAAGTGTATAGTTAAATTATTCAAGAAAATATTACGGTTAATAAAATATTACGTCTATAACAGGTAATAAAATTAAACTTCCATACTTAAGTTAAAGGATGTATTATGAATGAACATTGTATATTAATACAGGAATGTTAATCACAAACAGGAATATTTGTCAAAGCTTGTATTCAAGAGCTGCATTGGTAAGAATTTTACATTTAATTAATAAATATTTATTTTTAATTAGTGCAATAATGAAATATATTCATGAATTAAGATATACATTTTAGAAATTTTAGGAATAAATATGAAGTCCGGAATTCATTTATCAACGGCGTAGATAAATCCATGAATACCTTAGCATATTTGAAACGCTTGTGTTTCAAAGCATAGAATTCAATCTGATAATTCTGAATGAAGTTATTCAAAATTCAAGAAACTAATTAAGAAAACGGATGATTTCAATTTTTAATTTTCATAAATAATCCCAGACGCTAGAGTCAGACATCATTCCTCACTATAAGCTGGATCTACTGAGAGACCCAAGCCTGCGGGACCTTTATCAAAGAAGACCGAGAAGCGAAAACCGACATAAGTGCGGGAGTGAGTGCCTCGCAGAAGTACGCGCACCTGAAAGAGTGCATCCATGCGGCAGCTGCTGAAGCCCTTGGTTAGGAGGAGAGGCGCAGGTGGTCGTACGAGGTGGTACAACCAGATAAAGCGGTATACCAGAGGTATATTTCCTCGGGAACTAACGAGGAATGGGCGCTGCCTATAGAAGATTCAGCAAGAGAGTAAAGAGCCTTAAATGAGAAGAATGCCTCAAGAATGCCAGCGCATTGATAATACACTGGGATTAAACAGGATTAGAGAATAGTGTGGTGTACTAAAGAAGCTGCGTCCACCAAGTGACAGAGAGGTGTACTTCGAAGAACCGGCCCCAGTTTATGAAGGAGGAGAGATGGACCAGAACGCCGACCGAGTAACGGTGATCATGGAAGAATTATTTCAAGCTCTGGAAAACTCAAAAAACGGAAAGGCCTCCGGACCAGGCGAGATCTCGGAGGAGCTACTGAAGGCTGGGGGAAATAAGATGATGAACATCCTCCTTGAAACAATTAATCTGGTAAAAGGAGGGGACAGGATACCTGAGGATCTCCGAACGAGATTTCACCCATCTTTAAGAAAGGTGACAGGAAGGTGTGCCGAAACTATAGGGCTATAGGCTATAGGCTATCTGTGCACAGAGTTCGATGAGCAGAATTATAGGAAGTCTGCTGCGAGACAAATTAGAAGATGCTTTTCTTACACCTCAAAGGCAGGCAAAATTTTCATTTCATTTTTCTTTATCAGTCATTTAATAGTATGATTTCATAATGTAAATCGAATTATATGTTATTTATCACTCAGTGCTTATTCACTAATGTCCGGTTTAGTAATTGCACTCTCCTCCGATAATGTTTGAATATTTAATACAATAAACAATACAACATTTATTGAAAAAAATTGAGCAGCCGAGTTCTGTCATTAGGTCCCTAAGACAACATTAAAATTATCTTTAGTATTAAATAAAACATAAAAATGAAAATTTGAAAATTGTGAGAGAAAAAAAATCTGAGACCCACAAAAGGGAAACCTCTAACTCAATTGAAAGGGGTTGTAAAGGTGCGCAAAACCTTAAAAACAGCAAAAATACGCGAAAAAATAACATTAAAACATGCCGAAATTGTGATTGAAAACGTTCTTTTATAAGGCATTTTTCTGCCTAGATAGTGACCCTACGTAATGAATTTCAGCTCATTTGATCCAAAAGCTGCTTCAGGTATCCAAATGTAGTGGAAGAGAACAAATATATACCCATATATTTCAGACATCCTCTAAATCACCAAAACCATGTTCTAGGGTTTATGAAACGAATTTAAAATTTACCACCAACCCTCTCCGGCTACCTTCGATACATTGCAAAAGTCAATCATTTTTGGAAAAAAATACGCATAAACAATTAGAAAATATATCTGATTTAATTTTTTTCATTTGTTATTCACTAATAAAGAAATCCAGAATTTTTAATCATGAATAACAGTCTTTATTCAGAAACTAACTTTTTATCCGTTTATTTTAGAACAAGTGAACAAAATAAAAGCTTGAATTGATAATTTTATTCAAAAGTAACGAATAAATGTGATTTATTAAACAAGATTTATGTGGTTTGTCTAGAGTAACCTTAATTTCCTAAAGTTTTGTTTCCAGCATGATATATTTGAAGTGGCCATCGAGTTAAATTTACATTTTATTTAAAACTTGAACACTTTTTCCAAATCGCAATCCTATTTCCTTTATTCATGCTATGTTTGTGTGTTGCTAAATGAATTATATCACAAGAAACCTTTTTAAATAAAAATTCTGATTTGACAGGCGTGCCAAGTATAAGGTAGAGTAACAATTTCGAGAGTGAATAATTATTGCGGAAACATTGCGCATGATATTTAATAATTTTATTGACGAAAACATCACTGAATAAAAACTACACAAACCAGCGATTCGGTTCTTCAACTGACCAACACTGTATGAATTGACCACGATATTTCACCTCAAAGACCAGGTGCTTAAATCCACTTTTCTTCCAGACAAATACTACGCCCTCCCTCTTCCCTTGGGGGTAACGAGCCCTTTGAGGGCTCATTTGAAGGGCGCGGTGTTTACTTTGTTTTTGAACGGGCAGACGCATAGAGAGGATCGGTTGACCCTGTTATCAATTCATTCGTTGCCTTTTGAAATATTCACACCTCGGACTTTGCGAATAGGGAATGAGGAGGGAGTTGCTAATTTCCTGCTTCCCTCCACTCCATCCGAGGTATTTTCTCCAATTTGCTCTGTGCAGACCCATTCAGCCCCTCTTGAATATTTGAAGGCCCTTCTTTCTACTCCACTTCCACTTAGCTCCGCCATATTAGCTTAGGACTCTTAATTACATACCCTTTTACAAAGTAGTCCCTTTCATTTTCCTATTTCTTCTTCATATTGAAATAATCATCATGACTTTATTATAAAAGGTGCTAATAAAAACACAATTTGAATTGATAAATATATAAATAATTAATAATTGTTAAATAATAAATATAATGTGTGTATATATATATATATATATATATATATATATATTTATATATATATATATATATATATATTTATATATATTATATTTATTATTTAACAATTATTAATTATTTAACAATTATTAACTATTTATATATCAATATATATAGCGATATATATATATATATATATATATATATATATATATATATATATATATATATACATATTATGTTTTTTGAAATAATTTAATAGAATTATAGCTAACCTCATAATTGTGAACCATCAAACAAGTTCGTAAACCGTAATGAGTTCTCAAGATTTAAAAAGGACATCGATTGGGTTCTTAATTTCTTTTATGTTTTAGTATAGTTCTTCAAGATTCAATTTACATACAGTATACGTTTTAAAATAGGATTCATTTATGTGGTGTTGAAGTAAGAAAGAATAATATACGCGTATATATTTATTATTATAATCTTGTATATGGCTCAGTTTCGAACAAAAACAATTGTTTGCAGAATTTTTTTTTTCTAAACGAAAAAAATACGAAAATTTATTGCGGCGGAAAGACATTAAAAAATATTCTACAGTTAGATTTATAATTTATAAATTGTATTTTTAGGTTTAATAGACAAAGAGTAAAGCAGTGGTTATCATTTTTCCTCTCAATTGCAAAAATTTAAATATTTTTCCTTATAAACGGCTACAGATAAATTTACGAATGAATTCATTAGAATTACAATGTCGTACTTAAGTGAACATTATAAATCATGACGATTGTATACTTTTGGAACTGCTTCATAAAAATCTATGTAAAACATAACTTACTTCATCTTACAGACAATTTCGTATTATGCATACCTACGTATCATACATATATGTATATATACACGTATTATTTATATATTCGTATATATATGTTTTTTCTAAAGTTTTAAATAAGTCTTAATTATATTTATATCCAAGTTTTCCACTATATATTACCGGCTGGCTATTTATTTATGTCTTCTTTTTTTTAAAATATTTTATTTATCATACAAGGATATATAAATATACTGTACATTTTCACATTATACATAACAATAATGTCAATTATAATAATAATCCCATTTCAGTTTTCTTCAAAGCGATAGAAAATAACTGGTTAAAACTATCAACTCATTTTAAAAATTGTACCAATAATCAACAATATTCTTTATTTTTATCAAAATTAAGTCTAGTCAAAATTTAATTTATACTTATAATATAACCTGTTATTTACAATGTATTTTGATTTATCATGGACAAATTATAATTATATTATGTTGGCATACATATAATTATTAGCTTTAAATTTGGCTCTAATTATTTAAGTACTAATAGTATTAAATTAAATATTCATAAATCTATTCACAAAGAATATTTTCAACTGGTGATTCTGGTATCTTGATTACATTTATATCTTTGCCTGTACACATTCCAAGAAATTCATTGACATGAAAAAAAAAAGTGAGTTAATACTCTTTATTTTCTTTCACTTCATTTTCCGGAAAAGCTATAAAGAAGAATGGAACGAAGACAAACCACGGCGAGGACGAAGCGGTGATGGGCTAGGTGAGTTATGATGGGGAGACTGTCCCGACCTTCCCACGGTGATGTGCCCCCCGGCTCTTGCTTAGATATGACCCCGGGCACCCCCGCCAAAAAAATAAACTTTTCCCGCCTGTAGAAGGAGTACATTTTCTTTTTCGAAGCCCTTGAGGAGGCCGCGGCGTCCGCTGTACCTCACGGCCGCCTGCATAACAAGAGCAAAACCCTACCATTGTCTTCCACGGTCCACATCCGGCCACAAAGGGTAAAAGTGCACCTGCAAAAGTGCACGAAATAAGTTTAGGCTAAATAAGATCTTTTCTGCGTACTCAAACGCAAGCAAATATTTATAGTTCATTATTAAATAGATATCTGTATATTTTCTTGGATTTAAAAAAATTGAATGTATTCTTTTAAACGTGGTAAAAAAAAAATGCTTTAAAATATAGCTCAAGAAATAATGTTAACCGGAACAAATAGCAATAGAAATAGGATAAATGATCCTGAAACGTCATGTAATGATCGAATGAATTATAAAATGAGTTATTTATGATTAATGAAAGCCTTACATTGCTGAAAAACCTAATTTGTAGAAGATAAAAGCACAGAAAATTTATTAGAAAATCTAATTTTTCTTAGTTTATTAGTGAATAGAGGACATTGATATATTTTTCTATTTAAATACAAATTTAATTGTTCTTACCGGAAAAGGAAACTGATACACTGAAGAATTTTTTCAATATTTCATTTTTTTTTTTAACTATTCAAAAATTTTTATTTTATTTTTTGGAGCTCAGAAATTGGCACTATATATCTTATATTTCACACAGCCAGAATGAAAGAGGCACAACTCAAAAAATGCATTTTTTAAAGAAGAAACATTAGACTTTTTCAGAGGAGTGATTGCATTTAATTTTTCAATCGTAAATTTTGTAGAAAACATATTCAAAAAGAAATTAAATGCCTTAATATTATAAGTAATTATAATGACAATTAAGATTTTAAAACTTTAAAATGCTCAACTGTAGATTAAAAGTTGTATCTTCTCTGAAAACCTGTCTATAAAAATAATATATAAAAAAAATATTTTATTACTTGATAAAGTCCTTTCAAAATTGTTTCCTACGAATTATGTTAGTATTACAATAATTGAATATTGTATGTTTATTATAATTCCTATAGTATATTGTATAGTTTGGTATATAATTCTGTTAGTGATTTGGGATTTTTACATCGTGAACTGATTGGCTATTGGCTTCTAAATATGTATCATTTTATGTTCATAACTGCGTATTATTTTATAACTTATTTGAGTTTGCGCTTAACTCTACGCCCTGATGATGGCCTAAAAGTTAGGTCGAAACGTCGACACACAATAAAAAATAAGTTCCACTTATTAGAGTGTTGTTTATTGACCGCTCTCTCCAACCAACCTCTTCTTAAAATTGCATCTACGATCAACTATACCTACACCTATATTAATGCTAGTTGATTCAGTAATGAGGGCTGGTTGATCCAACTGTATTGTTATATCCTTATTTTAATGTATCAAGTTAAATTATTTATTGGTTGCTTTCCTCTCTTTGTCATTCATATACCAACAATAATTGTGGAATAGACATAACAGAATAATTAAGAAAAAAAAATCTTTGTGGAAAGAATGCTAGTTATAAAAGAAATTCAGTAATAGAGAATTTACCAATTGCTTTACATCGGGAGTTGACTAAGAGCGTTTTCGTAAGGTTCATAAATATTCCAGTAGGATACGACTTCGAATTTATCGCGTAAAAAGCCTGCGTTCGTTTCACATGGTTTGATAATTATCGGAGTTGGATTCAACATTTCCTACAGTCGGACCCTCCTCGATTAACCGACACAAATTAACTACTACGTAACTAATAACAAAAAACATAAAATAATTACCGGCAGCTTACCTGACTAAACAGAAACAAAGTATGATCATATAACCGTTGGTACAATGCCAAATTTGTGGAACTGAAAACAATGGGTTTGAGTTAAGGTTGCAGAAGTAAGGTATCTAATTTCATAATTAAATTAGTCGTATTTTATATCCTTAATTAGTGACATCACATATTCAGTTAGGTATTTTTGGCATTATGAAGGAAATATAAAACCATGCGTTAAAATGTAACAAATTAAATTTGCAGATACCTCACTCTGGTATTTGACCGACGATATATATTTTTTATTGATTTCTTATTTAATAATAAATGTTTATATAAACTTATAAAGGATTTAATAACAAGCCTGTAAAATATCTATATCAAATAAACTTTTCCTCAATCGAAACTTTTTATTTTGATTCAATGGTAAAGAAAAGAGGTAAATAAGTGATACTTAATACTAAAAAATAGAAATATGTATACCAACGGTGCGGTGAAGTAAATTCCTTCTGTTTCATATACCTTATATTGTTGATTTTCATGTCTGATATTAGTATAACTAAAAGTAAAAAATTCATCTGTGAATGATAAGTTTATCTAGTTGTACTTGAACTGAAGGATTGGATGGCGGTGTGTAGTCAGACCGTCTCCGATATTTATCGGACCGTATGAAAACGCCCTAAGGCAATTGATATTCTTTTTATGCTCCCAGGAGGATTGTATGAAAATTTCGGAATCGAGTTACCGAATCAGTGGTTAGCGTAAGTATGAAGCTTATGCTCCAACTTATAGAATATTAAGTCCTCAATAGATAATTGTATTTCTGACATCTTGAAAAGCGACATTTTAAATTGTTGGGGAAAATGTGGATGCTAAAATGCAGAGTACATTTGTACCATGAATAGAGTAATTTTTTTTTCAAAATAGGAGGAATTCGGAGGACTCTTTCGGTTGAACCTAAGCAATTTAGTGCCATTAGAACACCTGATTGTTCCTAAGTAGATTTTTTTTATTTTTGTAGGAAATAGTGAACTCATACACAGGTAGTAATCCAACAGTTTCTTGCCTTTTGTTTGAAGATTCCGAGTAAGGATGGATTTTGCAGACTATCGTTTCTAATAATGTTCAAGGTAAATAATAATTGACAAACTGTTTAATATTACCGCGAACTTGATCTTCTCAATCAGAAAGGTGGGATGCATTGCTGGTTAGAATCGGAATTTAGTTTGGATATTAATTTAACAGCCACACAGATTGCTTGGCTGCTGTTTAATTAAAGGATATTTAAGAATTATCTGAAATTATATCACGGCATAACCCAACTTTTACTTGAATTTTCATAATTTATTTTTCTTTAAAAAAATTCTTTTTATCAAATACAACTTAATTTTTAATAGGAACGTCGCACCACCACGCAGTTAGAAAATACAAATTCCAATTGATGAAGATATTGTTGACCGTAGATGTAATCAACGAGAAGATTAAAAAAAGAAACACAAAGAAATATAACAGTATATAGAAATTGACAACAGACACGATATACACGAAACCAAATGTGTTCCTTGGTGTCTAAAACGTAAAACGAGCCAAAAAATTTTCGATTCTGAGGACAATGTTTTTGTTTACTTTCTGTATGTACATAAAATTTTCCTATCTTTAGAAGTGGGGAAGCAAAAAATTAACAATGTTGCCATCTTTAATTCCAAAGGAGTCATATGTTAAGTAGTCTACACTATTTTTTATTAATATTTAAATTATATTAAAGCCTATTTCATAATAAAGTACAAGTGGAAAGATTCGTTTTTAGAGGTTATGTGTAATTTATCGTCAATAGATAATAATAATTTTATTCATTTTTTTAATTTACTGGTTTTTAATAAAACTATTTTAAATTTTATCATGTTTTTAGATTTCACAGTTTAAGTCAAAGGCGTAGTATGTCATAGGCCAACTTGTACTTACACTTTTATATCTATTATGAAACTAGGAGTAGAGTAAAGTACATGTTGTTATATATCTATTGTTAAAACATTGTTATAATATTTAAACTTCATAACATTTAAAATAGTTATATTAAAATATAGTGCATTAAAAAAAAAAAATTGAATAAAATTATCATTATCTAATGACGATAAGCAACTTGTAACCTCTAAACATTAACCTTTCCACTAGTACTATTCCGACTTGTATTTGTAATTTTGTACTTTAGTATGAAATAGGTCCCTGTTTTTTTTTTTAAATTGGCGGAATAGGATAGCTAAATAAAAAAAGGATATCGCAGATTACCGAAAACAAAATAATAAAAAATAAAAACGAAAAAATAATTCATGATTGTTTAAGCGAGCACGTCTGATAACCAATGATTTAGATATGGGAATTAGCTGATAGATAAAAGGAATAACGGAAGATAATATTTAATCTTATTTAGCAGCCCCAAGGCTAACTGTGCCACGGAACCAAAATTACGACCGAGTTAACTACGCAGGATTAGACTTGAAAATGATCCCATACTAATAGCTTCAGTATTAATATTGATGGATTGGTCAAACTTCGATTTACGGCACTGGATTTGAAGGGTAAAATCAATTTACATTTTATGTCCATGACGTAAAAAATCTAAATATATAATTACCGTTGGTATTTAAATTATACTGGTCTGGCAAAGATATACAAATTGTTGTTATAATACATAACTGATAATTTATACCGGTACATGCAGGTTGATCCGATAACGATATATATAATAAAAATAAAAAATATGAGTCTATTTAGGTAAAACATTTAAAGGATAGCAAAAGTTTCGTATTCTAGGGTCGTACACAAAAATTTTTTTCGGAGGGGATTTTAAATTTTTTTCAGGGGAGGAGATTTAATAATAGGAAGGCAAGTAATCACCCAAATGTCTATAATCGCCAAATTTGGTGCAAGTTTTAAGGATAAACATCAAAATTGGAACAAAAACTACTGTCAAAATAACCGAAAATATTACTCAAAATACAAATCTTATCGGTATGAAAATTATATTTTTCCGTACATTTCGGGAGAGAGAGAATATATCTCTCTGATCCCCCCTCTGCGTACGCTACTGTCATACTCAATATACAATAACTTTTTTCGAAGAAGATACTAATTTAAATAAAATCCTTTATAAAGAAGGAGAGTTAAGCTTAAATTAGAGGTAAATATAATAATATGGTTATTTTTATCAAATTCCAAACTAATGCCTCAAGTCTCTCACGTAAACAACTTATCTTTCGACGTTCCGCTAATTACAGATTTCATCAGATCTAGAAGCTGATATAAAACTATACAATGGACAATCCAGATGCAGCAACCGATGTAGACAAAATGTTGTACTGATGAATCAGCCATATTTTTTACTTAGATTTGCAAAAAGCATGCCAGCTAACTTCTTTCAAAGGGAATATAGGCATGTTGAATGAATTTATATTCGTCCCCACAGTTGCTACTAGCTGCTGAAAACTCTTGAAATACTTCAGTACCTCAAATTGACTGTCAATAATAAATTGTTGTATACTGTCATAATATAGTTGTAACAGTTTGTGTTTTGGTTCAGTATTTTTCAACTATAGAATGAGGAGAATCTGGTCACAGCTTCATAACACTATTCCAGTACTTCTAGGAAAGATATCTTTTATTTTATGAATAATATTCGTATATTAGAGTATCGTTTTCATGTTCAAATTGTCCGAGACCCGTAAGTTTACTGATTAAAGTAGGGAATCCGACCATTGCTTTCATAGGTCGTCCTAAATCCGTCCCCGTCAAGATTTTTCAACTCGTTCCGTTGTCGGGGGACTGATATAGGGCCCGCGACTAAAGGGATTTTGAAATTCGTCTCTCTTTGTTTATGTTGTATTCTCCCCCTATAATTTTCAATTAAAATTTAATTCTAATCTATAATGAATTGCCACATATGTGGAGAAAATAATCAATAACTAAAATATTTATGTATTTTAATGTAAATAAATTTTGTTAAGGGGAGTTTATTTAAATGTCCACGATTTCAAATAAATATTAAATTGTGAATTTAATTTGAGGGCAAAATTAGGACTACTCATTTAAAATTCTAAAACTTAGGTTAATATTTATTTGCTTACTCAGAAGAATGATTATTTAGTTTTGGCATATCAACATCTATTGGTATTAATTTTATGGAAATTTTAAACTTTAGTTTAATATTTGAAATTTATAATTCAGCGAAAGGGGCGATTCTTCTTCACCTTCTCTTAAAAATTTGATATTATGAAAAACTATTTAGTGGTCCCTCAATGACTATCAATGAAAACTATTTCATCATTGCAATTTGTCAGTACCGAAGCTACTTTTGTTCCTTCCATTATAAGCAATGTGTTGAATTTTCTAATATGGCTTATTAGTGAGGGTTTTTCACAGTTATTAATCGTTTTTTCATGAAGAATCATGAAAATTCGGTGGAGGTGCAAAGCGACAGACCACCCGACGTGCGGCCGCCCGAAGGTGTGGGAGTATCCCCGCTCTGTGGTGATTCATAATCGTGTGAAGTGCCGTCGGGGCTCTCGTGGGAACTCCTATGTCCCTTCAGTCTCAATTTCCATTTTTTAATAGCCCTCTTGCACTCCAAAAAGACGGAAATTGAAGAATTCTCCAAAATACATCTTATGGGACGGCATGTTTACCCCCACCTTGAATTACAACACTTGATCTTAATCTTAGTCTTGTCTGTTAGCCTTGCATGAGAAAACCGAATTTGCAAGCGTGGGAGAAATCCCGACAATGATCTATTGCAGTCGTGTCTTCATTGAACAGATAAATGTTATCTTAAATCAAAGTTTAAGATCAGGAATTGAAAATGCAGTTGTTGACACCGGCGAGATGATGTCAGTGCTAATTTTTACAATTTTGTATTAATACCTATGCGAACAGTTAAAGTCCGTAACCGAGGTCTTTCAAAAAGTTTAAAAATCGTTGACTGTTTCTAAACTAACGAACAGGGGTGAAAAAAAAAAGTTCTACTTTCTGCTATGTATCCTCAGGATGTCATTCATCACTGAAAAGTATGATGAGGGTGTGCCGTTTTATTTAATACTTTTATTTAATACGTTAATATATATGAGTTGTACGACGACAACTCATGAAGGATCATGGGCCCAGAACTTGGTAAGGAAGTACCATTTATTGATCAACGAATATACTAGGAAGTGATATGTTCAGCACTCACGCTGAACGACCAATTTTTTTACAATATTAATTTTCCGAAATAAGAATATATAAATAAAACAAACTCAATAATATTAATTCAGTAATAAAAATGTTTTAAGTATGCAAGTATTGTAAACAATTGTTCATTTGTTAGTGTATAGTCCTGGAACTAGTTCACTTATTATCCTTGGCTTCATATTATCCAAAAAATTAGATTGGAACGACAAATATCAAAATTTGTCTTACATCACCTTTCGCATTGAATAAGCATTGAGCATAAGGCATTGGATAGGAATCCTTTCTAATTGAACTACAACGAATACAGATTTTTTTTTTTTTTCATCGCCTTGTATTTAATCTTACAGAAGAGGCAATCATTTATAAATGTGTACATGCAACATGCAAAAAGCACATCATATGATTATTCTGATGAAAAAAATATCGTTTGGTTCAGCTAATAGGTAGTAAAATCAAACAAAACTAATTTGAACGAAAATTCAAGAAAAACTAAGTAAAGATAACTGCAATAAACTCGTTTCATTTCATCAAAGCACAGTAAAATTCTTCACACCAAGATATTCAAGTAATAGCTCATTTGAAGGTCAATAACTTTAAAGAGGTTGTGGCCATTAAAATAGTTGAAAATATTTTTATATTTATATTAAGATAATACATATAATATTGAAATACTACAAAATATTACTAAACAATTTTATACTTCAATAAGCAATATTAGATATAGATATAAATGATTTTGATATTATTTTATGATATTTCATAATCACAATACTAAAGTTTAAATTTAGTCTTCGTTTTTTATTTATTTAATTGTTTTATTCTGTTCATTTTGGCTGTGTTTATGTTTGAAGTTGAGTGCTCAGTATTGATTTGTGTAATGCATGTTTTCTAGTTATAGAAAAAAAAAATTAATACAAAATAGATAAATAGATTAAAAGTATATTGAAATAAATTTTAAAAATCTATATAAAATAGTATATTAATTGATAATATCGTTGTATTAAGATTCTCAGCTGAATTTACGCTATTATTTATTCATTTATGAGGTATTTCTATGTTCCCATGTTTCTAAAGTTTATATATTATTTAATTTACTATATTTGTATGTTTAAAAACAAGAATAAAATAAAACAATCATTTATCAATACAACATGAATGATGACAACATGAATCAAGCTTATAAAATATCAACTGCTACGTGGAATAAACGCATGTATACCGTCAACAAAATCTACATTTCATGTAAATTTGAATTTGGTGGCGCGATTGTCCAAGTTCATGCAGATTGAATGATTTGCAAGTAAATCTTGAATTAATTAATTTCCTGTTACCCTTATTCCATAATTGTGTTCGGAGCATACTCTACTTTTCTTGTATTTGCCTGTACTATACTTGTTCTCGATTATATTAAGCATTGCTCATATGTTTCTACCAAGTGTTGCCACTAGACTGATAAGTCTTGGCTTGTTAGATTTTCAGTAAATTTTTGCTGAAGAAAATGCTTGAGAAAAATATTAGTAAGGGAAAGTACATTACAGTTCTGCTTTATTTTCTGTAATTTCTTTAATATGTCATCGTCCGGTTCTATTGGTGCATGTTTTCACTTCTTGTTTTGCATGTTTTGTTCTATACTTCTATGCCATTTGTTCAATAATTCTATTTACTACTATTATAAATTTTCAAGATATTGGGAGTATATGCTCGAAGGATTTAAGTATAATTAAAATTTGGTAACTGCACAATCAATTTTCTGGGATATACAATAATTTAAATCAATAATACTAAACTCATTATGAGCATCCAAAGCCCTAATATATATATATATATATATATATATATATATATATATATATATATATATATATATATATATATATATATATATATAAAACTATTTTTTTTATATATAACTTTTTTTTAAATATGTACGGAATGTTCATAGAATACCCCTGATAAATTATAATTTAGCTATAGTCATAGCTATGCAAAATGTGAAAATCTGATATAGTATGTAAAGCACCCCGCTCTCAAAGAATTACCTCTGTAGTTTCCAGCGATATCATTTGTTAAATATTTCTATGTAATACGTTTATATCCAATTTAAAATGTAATCTGCTCTCATTGGCCTTTTATTACATTTCTGTCATCTGCGTATTTATATTGCCTTTGCTGTTTGTTATTTTCCAACTATTCATTGTAAAAAGAACTATACAAGGATGTTTTTAATTATAGTTTGTATTATCTTTAACTGCCTTTAACTTCTCAATTAACAACAAGGGGTGGTTAAAGTAGGAGAGCGTCCGGCTGGTGGTCTATTCCTGCTATCTCACGCCAGACTTTCACAACATTTAATTAAATTACAAAATAAACAATAAATTATAAATAAATACCTTTTCAGATGATTCATATTTTATTTATGAGTTAATTCGCTATCTAGCTGTAACGGTGAATAGCAGAAAAAAATCGTCTGAAAATAAAATTTGTGTGCTACCTTCTTCCACAGGATTAGCAACAATTCGCAAGCTTATTTCATTAATGACCCGATTCTAAAATGTTCACATATCCTACACTCTTATACGGGCGACTTCTATCTGTATGTCTGCTAAATTGATTTCGAAATCCCGCGGAAGAATTTTGCTCAAACCTTTATAATAAGTCTTCGAATTCTTAAGGTTCAGAAATCCATTCGCATAATTCTTTACTCGAGGAAAACTCTCATCCCCTCTCCTTCTCCCTTCCCCTCCCAAAAAAAGAAATAAGTTGGACGTTGGAAAAAACGTGAATATAAAAATGCGAAATGCTTGCCATTAAACCGAAATAACGAACTGAGTCAAATCTTATTCAAAACAATGTTATTTTTTAAAATAAATAATTTGATATTACTATTCTGTTTTTTCCTCTTCATTGTCCCTTAATTTTTACTAAAATAAGAATTTAAATATTTTGGTAAAATATTATTTAATTGTAGGGACAATAAAATCAACTTTGAATAATTAAGAAATCAGAAGTTTTTTGTTTTCAGCTTCTGTAATAATTTTGAATGTCATAATATTATATCTATAATTTTTATTATATTAACTGCATATTACGTTATGAATATGTTGTAATATTTTAAAATATTTATTGTATTCATAATGCAGGGTGTTTATTAAAGTCGTAAAATTACTGTAAATGCTAATAAACATAAGCACTTAGTAAACTAAAACACCATTCTTAGCTTAAGAAAATTTAAAATTATTGTAAATTACATTTTTATGTAACATTTAAAATGGTTTGGGAAAATTTACAAATTGACATTTATTACTCGGTTGCACAAGGTTATGTCCATAAAAGGGAGGGAGATTTATAATCATTCCTAATGGCTGTCCTATTTCTGAAAAAGCTTTCACAAACACATGCTATTATGAGTTTACGGTTTTAATTCCATGATTGGAGACTTTGAGCTCAAATAATTAGTGCAATTTATCATTAATAAGACGTTTTGTAATTACTTCTGGCTGGTCGAAATAGCCATCGGTAATTCGAATTTCATTACACACACACACACATATATATATATATATATATATATATATATATATATATATATATATATATATACATATATGTATATATTTATCATGTCTAATATTAAAAATTTAAGAGAGCATTTTTATTTATTGCTTATTGCTGACGTTTGAGGTTTTATTCGCCAATTCATTTAATGTATCACTATGAACTAAAAGTATTATGTAGATATACACAGTGGTCAAAATAAATATTCGTAAGCTATTTTTTTCAGGTAAAAATATGTTTAATAATTTATTGATTATGAAATAACTGATGGATATGATAAAAAACAACATTTCGCATTAATTTTTACAGATGAAGGAAATTAGAAACCCGTACAACTTAATTTACAACAATTCATCTTTGCTAGACTTTTTAATAATTTCGAATTACGACGCATTTTGGGAGAATTATCGTTTACTTCGGATCATTTGGCCCATTTTGGGTTTGCATTTCTCTTGAATAAGAGATTATGATGTATTAAGTTAAAACCATGATGTGAAAAGAAAATAACAAGTTATTTTATTTTTTTCAATAAAATAACTTGTTAGTCAGTTTTCATCACATGGTTTTCGCTTAATACATATTAAGATCCCTTTTTAGCCTAGAAAAAAAATGTATAAATTTAAAATAATATTTTCCAGAACCCACTTTCCTATACTTACATGTCCCCTGTAAAATAAAAATCATTTTAACTCTCTTTTGTCCTAATTAAACAACCTACTAAAATTTATTTAAAATATTTTTATCAATTTAAAATGTTTACATTATAGACAATTGATATTCGAATTATCTTTTAATTCCTTTTCTTCACATGATCTTTCAGCCGTTTTAGCCAGACATTAGCATCAGTACTGCATCTAATATTAGTATCTCAAATTAATAAAAACCAAAAACGAAATTAATGACATTAAAATATAATGACCTAAGAAATATAACCATTGACTATGAAATGACTAGTTATTGGATTAAATTTAATATAGGACATCATAGTGATTTGTATGATAAAGTTATTTATGTTCCGAAACTGTAGGTAGACAGTTAATAATTTATTTCCAGTTGATATATGTAGATTACCAAACATTCGCGATTCTTATATATTATTTCATTGAGAGTAGCTTTCGGTGTCCAGCACCATATTCATCTCTTTCGAATCATTACTCCGACATAAGGCGGGGGCTGCTATTTGGAACATTAGTCCATCATCTAAAAATTAATTGTATGTTATTTGCCCAGACGTGCATAGGAAAGAGAATATTCGACAAGCCTAGTCTTCCTAGAATCATTCCTGCAAACCCAGAACGCCCTTAAACCAGAGTTCTGGTAAATTCACCCTATCTCCAATCCGTAGGTTCAGATAGATCCTCACTATTAACAGAAATTTATTTATTATCATTCCGCAGACACGGCATAACTATATAAGATAATAATAACTTAGTTTTTAAGAAGTTTTTTCAAATGCCTATGTGAATATTTTTCATCTATAATATAAGTTAATTACTGAAACAGTATAGTTGCGAGTTTGTTAATTCCGATTTTTTATTAAATCTAGGTTTACGTTTTCTATAAGTTCGTAAAGGTAAGATCTTCTACTGACTTGTATATGGATGTCTGCATTTTCCCACCGTTTCTCTATAACAGTTATGCGCATTCAATATGTTTTCTCTTTTTACTCCTGTTGTTGTAATTGCTAGTGAGTTATGATTTATCTGCGTGTTAAAAATGGTAATTGTGATTTTATTTTGTTTGCAAAGGAGGGCCTATCCAGTGTTCCAGATTTGATTCATATTCAAAATAAATATTTTTCCATAATAACAATGGCGTACCAAATGGAGAAATGAAGCTCTTTGATGATGAAAGATTGAGAACCTCAATCTCAATATTAATCATTACTTTACTTGACATTTCTTAATATTACTCATAATAATAATTAAAGTGAGAAACTGAGTGATAAGCCAAGGGTGTATTGCATGTCGGAATTTCCAACTTCCTGTCAGTTACTGTATCATGATCATAAAAAAAGGAAGAAAACAGGTATAAAAGAAAAAGGTTCTGATTACCTGATAGGTAGCAGTAAAAAAAGGAGCATAACTATTATTTAATATCTAAATTAGATATTAATTATACATAGTATAGAGTCCCCTGGACAGAGGGGAACAGTAGCCGGAGCGGGCCGGGAGCAGTTATTAGACAGTAGCCGAAGGGGGAGAGGTTAATGGCACGGTGGATATTAAAAGTGACAAATGATGAGAGGAGCGGGCCCTGGCTAATGAGCTCCTGCCAGCTCCCGGCTACCGACTTTCTCCTCTCCTCCCGCCCTTCTCGATAAATCCCCTCTCACTATGGCACTCTTTGCCAGTCAGGGATCTCTTAGAGGGATTAATGCAAACATTAAAGAGGAACGGGTTCGATTCCCGGCAATACTTCGATGTCTCTCACCGCGGGAACTAGTCGGCCTTGTGAATAAATAGTATCGAGTGAGAAAGATAGGGAGCTTAGATTCCATTGTTTCAATACTTTTCTGGGGAAAGAGATAACTTAATAAAAATCTAAAACGGGATACACATTAGCAGGAGATAAAAAAAAATAAAATTAATTATTTTACGTATACGCTCGTAAGTTAATTTACGTATTTCAGAGATTGAGATATACCTTAAATAAAAAATTAATAAAACTGATTTATTTTTCGTTGGCAAAATCGAAAAAGTCAGAATGCTTTCCAGTATGGAATAGTGGCGTGGACATGAGCAGTTTAAAAAGTTTTAAATCCGATAAAATCACAGAAAAGTAGTATACGAATTATTCTAAAACAAATAAATAAATAAATAAAAATAAGAACCCTCCGAACCACTTTTCCAGGAACTAAAAATTATGAATTTGGAAACTTTGTTCGTAAAAGCAGCCTAATAAAAATATTAAAAGAAAATAAATTTTAATAATGCTTGAACGAGAAATTTATTTTTTTAAATATTAAAACCAATAATGCTACAAATGCGGAAAATTGCCATTACATCAGAATAAAATCGATCCCTGACGATAAAAAAGTAAAATTATTAAGAAAGTATTAAAAAAACACCTTAAAAGAATAACTTATGAAAAAATGAGATTGAAAATTTAAAAAAAGAATTGTATTATGTATTTTATTATTATTAATATGTTTATTAGTATTATAATTTTGATAAAACTGTCAAGTAGTGATTAGACTAGCTTTATTAAAAAATATGAGAGCGACCAATTCTTCTTGCTCGAGTTGTATTCATTAGAGGGTAATAGTTTCTTGTAAAATGAAGAAGAATTGTTATTTTTAATTTTAGTCTAACCATAACATTGTCATTAATTGTAAATAAATGATTTAAAGGAATTAGGGTGTTTAAATTTTATATAGGAAATGATTCACTTATTAGCGATTAGGGAAGCAAGGTGGGAGCGTGAATGATATCGAAACTGTAAAAGATTTAGCATCTAGAAAAGTGGAAAGAGATTTGTGAAACATTTGTTTTTGAAACTTTGAAGAAACCATTCTCAAAGAATTCAATTACTCAATTCTGAGTAGCAAATTGAATAACGTATTAATAGTTTGAAATAGAAAAACCATAATTCATTTAGTAAAAAGTGGCACATGCTTTAGAAACTTTAATTACATTAACTAAGACTTCTAAAATTAACTAATGAAACTGCATGATTGGTGAAAAGAGGGAAAATTCGACTTACCAAGATCTAACTAATCCGAGTAACAGTTTAAAATAAAATAAAATATTATGGTGACTGTTACATCGTGTTTGCATTAAACCTTTATCAGATTACAACAATCTTTTGACTTACGAATCATATAGTCACTTACAGTCTATCTTCAATACCCTAATGTATCTGAGTTTGTGAGTGACGACTCGTAACAATTGTAGTGATGGGGCAATTCCAGGCATATGGACTGCCTAGTAAGATCACATTTTTTGAACAGTAACCATTAAATTTTTCTTAAGCAAACAAAAAAATTAGAAGCAAACTATTCATTTAATTGGTCTGTGTCAATTGTGAAATATTAGGTGAATCGAATCATAAAAGATTCATGCTCTCGATTTTCAAAAGTGAATTGTGAATAGTAAAAATTAACAGATTTGTTTTTTCAGCAAATAAGCGGTTAAGTCGAAGATACTGGCCTTTTCATAGGTGTAGTTTAAACGCTGGATTGACGGTGCTCATTTGAGACAACATATTATATAAAATTGCAATTTCTCACTGTAGAAATAATAACTAAAATATCTAATGTGGACATCACATGACTTCCTTGTACGCCTATTAAACTATAAATCGGTGACGCAAAAAGTAATCCTGAATTTGGTTACTTGTTTCCGAAGATTGCAGTAAAAACGACACTCAGCGTCGTGACATCCATCTATTGACACCCACACACAAACACAAGCTCTTGTTTCTGGAAGTCTCATTCTGCTATTAAATATCGTTTTCTTTCAGTTGGTAACAAGTTCCCAAGAAATTTCTTCGTGTTCTATTACAACATTAGAACTGTCAATGTCGCTAGATAAAGTATTGGAAATCGACGGTTTCGACATTTTAAGCAGAAGAACCCACTTAGCTTATATCTTATTCTCCTACTGCAGACTCGTTTAACTAACAAATAAGGAGAAAAACAAGAATTTTACACTCAATTTTAACACTTAAAACATGTAATAAAAATGTTTAATTAGAGTGGGAAAAACATCGTCTTTATTACCGAATCATCTCTCTATTTAATCTCTCGATCTCTGTATTTAATTTTAATATAATTGTTGATGTTAGTTTATTATGTCCTTCAAGTAAAGTACCTTTCGGCTCTCCAATTTTAACCAAAATATAATTATTATTTATATTGATTTAATCTAGTCTTATTTATCAAATTCGAGATGTTTTACATTATATTTTAATATAATTTTTGATGATAGTTTATTATGCACTTCAAGTAAAGTATTGCTTCCGGTTTCCAAATTTATACCTAAATTAGTATGTTATTTAAATGAATATATAAATTATAATTACCAGATTTAAAAAGTTTTGCATTATACAATATTTTGATATAATTTTTTATGGAAATCCATTATGATCTTCAAGTAAAGTAGCACTTCCGGTGATCATGCAGTAAAAAAAAAGCTAACCGTTTTTGAGTTATGCGAGATACGCACGTACGTATGCATGTAGGAACGTACGTAGAGACGTCATTGCGAAACTAGTCAGAATGGATGATATTTCCGTTGAAATCTGAAAACCGAAAATTTTCGCGATTATGATAATTGCTTTACTTCGTACAAAGAAGTAAAAATTAGTTAATAATTAATCAAATTACCAACCAGTAGGAAAGTTGAAATTTAAAGTAACGTGAAAGTTTGAATAGTTTTTGGAAAAATTATTGACTTTTACTCGGTTTCTCACTCCAAGATTGTGTAATTTATAAAAAAGGATGATAATAGATTCTTGCACGTAATGGGTAAAAGTTTTAAAAAGAGCAATCATTATTCATAATTTAAGAGTTTTCAAAACAATTGAAAATTAAATGTAAGAGTTTTATTGAAAGGTTATAACTTTATTCAAGGTTAAAAAACTTTGGTCTCTAAAACTTTATTCTGGTACAAGTATTATAAATAAATAACAACGGGGAAAGATATTATTACACACCCAAAGATACAACATATCTTTTAACTCTCCCTATAGTAAGGAAATGCATCACTGATATTCCTAGTTTGTTTTTGTTTTAACCATTTGTATTGATTTTATTTTATATATTAAGGCAACATATTTATTTGGTTTACTTCTCAACGCAGTATTCTAGAAACATCTTTTATTATTGTTAACTTATTTAGAATTTTTATCATTCATTTTCAATAAAATATACACTAAAAAATTTTAATCTGACAATAGTTCCAAATATCATTCCTTTTATTAATGTATAATTTTTTAAATGAATATTTTATGAGTATTAATATAATTCTTATATCTATCCGTTTTTTTATTCTAATAATTTATGCCTATAATTTTCTAGATCATTTTATTAATCTACAAATTCATATAAATACAGATTCACACGGTAATTATATCTAAAAAGCGGCGATGATCTTGATATTATCAAAATAGAAAAAATTAATATGCAGCCATAGAGTGATCATCTGAATAAAAAAACCGCAGTAACCAACGATATACGACGCTTCATGTTTTTTTAACTAATAATGACTATTGTATTCAAAATATATCGTAAACTTTAGATAAAAATTTTTATATCGCATTTTTCTATTTTTATGTTTGGCACTAACTTTTTAACATTCATATTAATTCATTAACTCAGAAACATATTTTATCTTTATAATTTGATTCATAGAAATCACCGAAACCGTTCTTCCTCTATACGACTCCTGACTCACTGGATTGAACCAGCTCTTGTGATTCATCCCATTCAGCAACAGAACATATGACCGAAAAGTAAATTAGAGTTGATAATGGGAGTCGTGATACACAGTAACGGATCTAGACCTGACGGGGTCCTGGGCGAAACGATATTGTGGGGTCCCTTTGGTTAGGGTGGAGGGCAGTCGGGGGTTCGGGATGTGTGGAATGTTCCTCAAAAGGATAGGAGAAACAAATATAAATTTGTCTATAATGTGTTAGTCATTTGTTTAATTTTTCTATCGCAAGGAGATTCCGTGGGCAACCCTTAGTGGTCGCTACCTTGGTTCCCCTTGGATCCGCCTCTGATGATAAACACACACACCTTTTTCCATGATTCACCGCTAATTTTTTGTTTTATATTTAAAGCTGTGTTACAGCCCAATTTTTTGGGCTGTTTTCATGTGAGCCACAAATTGAGCCGAAACGTCTTATTTAAATAAAAACAGATACTTTAATGGTACTTTAACTGGTACATTTATATGTTTTTGTATTTTATATGTTTTATATGTATGTACAATTTATAATATAATTGTGTCCATATTCTTCTCTTCCAAATTGTTTTAGTATTTTATGAAAATGATAACAATTTCATACTCATGAAATGAACATAAACTACACGTGGAAATTAAAAAAAATGTTAGTATTCATTCTTACTCGCAAAAAAATTATAATGGTTTCAATATTTCAACAGTGATATTCCAAAAAATTGATTCTATATCGATGCTTCACTCTTAATGCGGTATTTAACACTATTAATTGGATGAATAGAGTGGAAAAACATGAATAATGTTAATAATATATACCTGCTAGTATTAAAAGTTTGAAATTAACATATTGATGTAAATATATTTCAAGTTAAAATAAATTATTTAAGATGTGTTAAAATAGATATAATCTATATGCAGCATTAGAGTGGTCACTTGAATAAAGAAAAGTCTTGTCTCGAAAAATAAAATAGAAAGTTGTGAGACATTATCAAGATGGCGGCATTTCTTAGGGTTGGAAGCATTCCTAATTGTTGCCTTGGGGACACTTGTAAAGCGTGCTTCACGTCAAGTCTCTACGCTTCTAGTAACTCGGATGGTTCAAGTCAACTGTCTCTTTTTATCTTGATGTCTTAGTTGACATTCATTTTCGGTTGTTTATTTTTAATCCGTTATGATTTGTATAGATTTTATCCAGTTATACCTCCTGTTAGACCTTGATTATCTCAAATCTAGAGAATATCTGAATTGTAAGCAATATGAGGGGAAGCTTGATCATCCATTTCATTCTCCGCGATACAAAATTGCGATGTAATCCATCTTCATATTTTTGCTCCGAATTATTTTAAAACTTTTATCCTATGTTTTCTACTAGAGAAATCTAAGCCTTTGGCTTAGTGAATATTTTTTAACAAGTCGATAGATTTAAATAAAAATGAGTTTTATTACACAATGGACATTTATTTAATAGAAAATTAAACACGGGTCTCTTTAAACACCAAAAAAACAAAAAAAAAACAAGAAAATCGACATACATGAAAACTCATTGCTGACTAAAATTCAATTTCCTGGAATAATGGATCATTATTATCGAGTAATGCCTCCGTTTGTTTGTAATGAAGCCTTAGAATGAAGATGCTTACACTGCTCGGTATGAGATTTCAGATGCAATGTTCCGAAATTTGTTGCCACTCTTCGTGCAATACTGCTTCCAAGTTCCAGAGATTCTGAGGCTGGTCAAATCGGTCCTTTACACTACATCTAAGGTGGGTTACCAACCTGTGTTAACAGGTGTTCGATCGGATTAAGGTCAGAACTAAATGCTGGATTGTTTCAATTCTATTGTCCCCTACAAGCCCCAGGGTTCCATCTTGCAATAGGACAAAACTCTCTTAACTGACTTCGGCTGCAGCTTTTAGAGGAAGAGCCTGACGTCCCAGTACCTCGTTTTTGTAACGCTGATATGCCAGAGAATCATTCCGTAAAGTGATTAAATCAGTTTTTGCTCGCATGGAAATTCCTTCTGAAAACATCACCGAGCCACCTCCTATATGGAATCGATCTTGCATGGTTTCATTTGTGTAGCGTTTGTTTCCTCTCCTCCACTCTCATCTGCATGTACCAATTGAGTACAAATCAAATTTAGACTGATCTGTGAATATGATTAAGCTCCACTGTCTCATATTCCAAAGTAGGTGGATTTTCCTAGCGAATAAATTTCCGGCAATTTTGTGATCCCTAATTAAAGGTGGAAATTTTCGAGGAATTATTGAGGTCAACTGTCAAAACCTTCCTTAGTCTATTTCTCACCGTCTGATCCGAAACACGTACGCCAGTAGCATATGTCAGATTATTAAGAAGGTCAAGAGTTGTAGAAAATCGGTTTCTAATGGCTTGGAGTCTTAAAAATCTGTCTTATTTTCCGTTTGTTATCCTTCTATGGCTTGCCCTGAACGGGTAGAGATGCTGAGAATATTTGTCCTCCAGCAGAGCTACTCTTCTTGATATTTTGACTTAAATCCCTTCGTTCATTATTACAGAAAATTAATTCAAAATCAATTGCCACGATTTGAATGAAGATAGTGAACTGAGTCTTTTTCGTTTTTTTTAATGAAGAATGCACCTATATACATACAGGTGGATGGAGCTAAATATACATATATTTTTGTTAGTATAGAAGAATCTTCTTTTAAAAATAAGTTTGATAATGGTTATGAAGTTAGTTTTCTTCCTTTTTATATTATATTTTATTAAAAATGATTATCACATTTGATAAAGATGTTAGTGTAAACATGTAATAATAATTTTTAATAAAACATAAATATAAAAAAGGAAGAAAATTTACTTCACAGCCTTAATTAAATTTATTTTTAGAAAAATAAACTTTATTCTGGGACTAGGTCCCTTAAGAATAACAAGTATATAAGAGTAAAAAAGATAAGAGAGAAAATGTCTGACCAAAGATTGCATCAGTAAAAGTCAATTAATATTTATAATAATCTCAATTAAAACATATTATTAACGAAAAAAAGAAGGTTCATATGGTAAAAAAAAATATGAATAATATAATTTTACTGACAAAAAAATTAAAACAACGCTAAAAACCAATTCTCACTTCTAAACGGAATTTCATAATTGGAGGATGTAAAAATAATGAAATGATTCACAGAGTTAAAACTTTTATGATCACTGAAACAATTTAC
Organism: Rhaphigaster nebulosa; assembly: GCA_948150685.1. Taxonomy (NCBI): domain Eukaryota; kingdom Metazoa; phylum Arthropoda; class Insecta; order Hemiptera; family Pentatomidae; genus Rhaphigaster; species Rhaphigaster nebulosa. The sequence continues at coordinate 126,694,723 of OX411306.1, forward strand.
AACTAATCAACTTATTGGTCTTGAATTAAAATTTCATGATTAGACAGCGTCTTTTTGAGAAGTGAGAAGGAATTTGAATGGGTTTACAGAGCAAGGGTGGATATTAGAATGGAGGGAATTTCAGAGGACAATGGAAGAAAGGAATGTTCGAATATTTTGGTTCTGTGGAAAGGGGTATAGAGTAAGAAAGGTGAGAAAGCGTGATGTTATTTCCTGTGAGTGGACAGAGAATTTGAATTGTAGGAGGCTGTAGATGTAGGAAGGGTTCTAGAAGTTGATGGTTGAAAGATCCAAGGAAATATCGTCTACGAATGGAGGAGAAAAGCCACTTAATTCGCCGTAAAGTTGTAACACGTGAGACCGCCTTGAGATACCGAAATAAAATCTTAAAAATCAATTCATGATACGCTTCAGTCTGCCCTCGAGTACAGTTGAGAGGCCACCGTATACCGCACAGGCATAGTCAAAGTGGGAAAAAATGAGTCAGGATACGAGGAGCTTACGGATGTGTTGCGGAAGAAGATGGCGGGAGCGATGGAATAATTTTAAGGTACTTATTGACCATCGGGAAATTTGGGCAATATGAGGTTTCCAAGAAAGGATTAGATCAATAAAAATCCCTACGTTTTTGATAGAGGAGCTGAAAGTGATTGGGTGATCATTTAGGAATAGATTAGGGAAGGAGGTGTTGGACTTGAGGATGGAATTCTAGAATCTTGGGCTACTCCAGAGGACAGAGTAAGGAGATAGGAGTTGATTAGGAATAGCAACTGATTGAGACCGATCCTGAAAGGAAAAATTGAAACCAGAGAACAGAGCTATTGGAAAAGGATAGAGAGTTTAGATTGATAAAGAGGATGGAATGATCGAGGGATTCAAAAGTATATATGTATATATATATATATATATATATATATATATATATATATATATATATATATATACACATATATGTGAACAAAGATACCTTGAAACAATAATATAAATTGCTAAACTGAAAAAAGTCTAAAATACCTAAAAATATTAAAATTATTTTTCTACAGAAAATAAAATATAGTGAAAAAGAATAATATCGTAGCTCTATAAATATGATTCAGGGTATGATATTGCACCAAGATCAAAGGAAATCATCGATATATGAAATACGTTGAAGAGGATCCGATCAGCTTTCGTTGTTGCGAATCCCTGAGGGATCTAACAGCCCTTACCAGCTGGACATACCAATGAACCTCTTTGTACAGAGGGAGTTTAAGGCTCTTCAACATTCATCATGCCGTTCTATTGTGTCTATAGGGGCGTAAAGCGGAATGACTAATGCATTAGTATGGACCGTGGAGGAAAAATTTCAGGTTAGACATTATGAAAACAATTTTTTTTTTCAAAATTAAGAGCTGACAATTTGTAGTCTTGTTGTTTCTTTTAATTAATTACCTTTTAGTTTTATCATAAAGCTAATCGTCGTCCTGAACTATATTTTTGTTGGAAATAATTTTATCATTAACAATTTTGCTTTTTTCTATATAGCTTTTACTGTATACAATATAAAAATAAATTTTGTATGTGTATCGGTGAGCATTTAACAATATAATAAACACAGCACATGAGATGATTCTCTATATGATTGGAAAGTAAGGTATTTTGGTCAAAGATGATTTGGCCTAGCATCATGAACAATTTCTAGTTTTCTACTACTTTATAGGGACGAGCAGTGCCCAAGATTCCATCCACGGTTTATTTTATTTAAAATTTTATATTCCTTGAATTCCTGCCCGATTTTATAATTTCGATAGTTCTTTTCTCGCATTTATCGCAATATTTAAGAAAGATGTGAACATTTTTAAGCTTTTTCTAATTTACAACCTAATTTTTCTGAAGATTTCCAATCGGATTCTAGAATCAGTTGACTTCGAAAATCTCTCTTCAAAATATTTAACATTAAATATGCTGTTGAATAGCCAAGATTCGCGCTTGGGCTGTTCCAAATAATGATGGGGAAGTCATCATAGGAAGGGTGAAAACCAATGTGGACCGTCATCTGTGAATAGAACAACAAAATTATTAAAAGAGAGAAAAATCAGATTAATTCGTTTTTTGTTGCTGTAGTTGGGATATAATTTATGCCAACACAACCGATAATTAATGATTTCTCAAACTTTAACAGTCATCGCACCATCCACTGTGTCTTTATCAGACTTAGATATGGATCGTCATCTGCGATTTTAGGAAAATATTTCTCTTGATCGCTTCACGGCTTCTACTTGTCCTTTAGACGACGGCTTGACGTGGCGTGTAAGCTGGCTCGTACTAAGATTGTCTTAATCCATTACCTTTTAATAAGTCATTCTTATACGCCAAAAATTTAACATCGAGACATAGGAACCTAACCTATTAATTTGTTTTTTTCTTTTTTGAAATTATATAGCAATACCCAAATAGGACTAAAATAGTTTTATTCACAAATAGGGGTCCTAATCTATTATCAAACGTCCAAATCGTGTGCTAATCCTCCTTAAAATATTATTGATAAAAAAATTATTGTTGTGAAGTGTCCATATTCTAAACAGGTAAGAGAAAATTCCGAATCCAAAAGAGTTGGACAAATTTACAATATATCAAATTTTGTTTGGAAAATTAAAGTATTTAATTAAATTGGGAAATCCGATCAAAATTGTTGGAAAATTTTCGATTTTATTCCTTCCCCTAAATTTATGTAGCAACGTCCCTCAGCACCGATGGCAAACTCATAATCTTCCATCTATATAGCGTAATCGTGGCGGTAGCCCTATGTCACTTTTAGCCGATTCGAAAACTGTCGCTCCTCTGGGCGTATTTGAAAAAAAAAATGCAATGCATTACTAAAAATGCATTTTAAGCAGTTTCTGATAATAGTTGTTATGAATTAACAAATAATTATATATTCTACATGGAAGCCTATATTCAGTTACATGAAAAATTAAATAGAAGAAGGTAAATTTCAACAAATCAAAGAGTTATTTAAGAGAAAGAAGTCGTTGTTATAATGTGTTCTTCATAAAAGGGAAAGAGGAAAAAAAAATCACTGGACTGCCTACATAGGTTCACCTACTCAGACTCACGACCTAATTGTGAAGTTTGCAGTAATTGTAAAGTGATTAAAACATCGTTAAATTCTCATTCCTTTTTATGCCTCCTCCTTTCTTCAATAAGCGGTTTTTAATTTGTCTTATTAAGGATAATCTATGCAACACCAACTGTTGTGGCCATTCTTGAATGTTTTATTGATGGAAACTCCTGCCCAGTATACTAGTATAGTTGTAAAAAAATATAGTACGTAAAAAAATAATTACACTGAGTTCTAATAATAATTATTGTAACATTATCATTAGTACATACCTTCTTATTGTAAAATTAATTGTAAAAATTTTAAGGAGTTACAAACATTAGAATTCGGTCGTCATGTGTCGATTAGATTTCAAATTAATTAAATAATAAATTAATGCGCTCCGACAGCAAACCATGAAAAGGATCTTAAGACTGCCTAAAAGAAAATCAATTCTATGCATTAGCTGCACGTTCGTTCAATAGTCGTGCCTCCAACTAGCGAAATTTTAAATCATTATATATCATACATGCATGGGCTGGACATTCTCCCATTTCGAACAAATTTTTCATATTCCAATTCCATTAAAAAATAGTAAAGTATAAACATTTTTTTCCCCATATGCATTGAATGGATATATATATATATATATATATATATATATATATATATATATATATATATATATATATATATATATATATATATATATATATCCAATTTAGTTTTATGTAGATATACTATTGATCAATAAACACCTTCTTATCGATTACTTGTGATCGAGATTAAGACCCTTCCTAGGGTTGTAGTGGTTGATTTTTTTAATAGATATAAAAATAAATAGATTTAATAATAAATAGTTATTTTTTTCGCCATTAACAAATCTTTTAAACATTACACTTAACATCTACTACTCCAATGGTTCAAATAAAAATCACGTAAATTGAAAAGCAGCTGGGCTGAGATTGAAGAGCAGAGAAGACTGCCTAAACTGGACGGAAAAAAAAAGCAGAATCAAAAAGACACCACCACCTTATGCAAATATTCGAGTATTATTATTTCATCTCCCTTCTAAATTATAATGCAACATACGTTTTGGAATAAATTTAATATAAACTGTTATTTGCCATTAATTATTTTGTTTATTTTTTTTACCTACATAATACTACCCACATTCGCCCACCAACGAATATGTTGAAAATATCATATGAGAACTACGGAGTCCTATTCTAGAAAATTTAACCATAAGAGAAACCTAAATTAAGTAAACTTTTATTTTTTTTAAATAAATCTCTTGAAATGCCAAGTGTATAGTAAACGTATATCGTTCCCTACTACCCTCTCCTTTATTTTAAATATATATAAAACCAAAAGAACTAAAGAAAACAAATACTTATTACAGTTTTCCAAAACGAATCCCAAGGATATATTTCACTAAAAAAATTTTTTTTAAAGATGCTTTTTTGATGTTTACATATTCCCTTACGTCAGAAATATTTGAAACGAAGTGAGTTATGCATTTTGTATTTTACCTCATTGGTGGAAGCATTAGGTTCTACATGATAGCAAATTGAAAAATAATCACCATTTATCTCGACAATGCCGGAGAGATAGTGATGAAAAAACAATCTGATTAAATTGAAATAACAGTTTCGTCAATGAGGCGAGAAATTTATTCAAAGATGGCCCGATAGAGCCTAAACAACATACCAGGATCGTGTGTGTCTCTTGAATGTGTGTCTTACAAATTAACATACCCAAATTATGGCTGAAACTTCACGCTGGATCATGGAATATCATCGAATTTAGTCAAAGCCCACTGAATTTATCTTCAATATGAGAATGGCGAGAGAGAGAGAGACAGAAAGAAGGTACAGCCATCTGTCGCCGATTTCTCGCCGTGACCTTTGTCCTAACCGACCTTTCTTCTGTTTATTCATTCAACAGGCACAGTTTTATTCCTCTCGGAGGGCTAAAGTTCAAGCCACATGAAGCTAGGCGTCGATTATTTAGATATTTTACTAGCGAATTTCAAAATAATTTTGGTGCTTACATGCTTCACTGTTGAGCATATGCTGAGGTTATAACCACCCAATCGGAAATCGTCAATATCGGTACAGTCTTCCTCCCATCTGTTTAGTATTTACCTCTGATCTCTGTATCAATTACTTATCCATAATCTTAATTAATAAAATAAACAGCAACCACTTTTTAATTTAAAGCGATTCATACTCGGTCCTCAAGGCGATAAAAAAATTTCAATTATCGAATAACACCATTTTATTTTCCATCATGCAACTAATTTAAAAACAAATAAACTAAAAACTTATTATGCTATGTTTCCGAGATATATTCAAGCCATACAACCTGAAAATTGGAAGAATTTGTCCAAGTTCCAAAAGCAAAATCATCTTCACAGACACGTATGAAATAATGTAATATAAGGTGATTCTAACCTTTTATATTGTACACGGCATTTAAAACTGTAATAGGTTTATATAAATTAATAGGTTTTACTATCTCATCTAATTTGAAAAGGTAAAATTATTTTTTAGATGGAATCAAAAGATATTTTCCCCTAAATAATTACGAATTATAAATATTGCCTTGAAAAAAAAAAAATTGGACAATCATCTTTTGTAATGATGCACGTGTTTTTTTAAGAACCTCTTAACAACCCAATTCCAGGTAGGAGGAGCCCAGGTAGCAAAAGGTAGTCATTTAGTTGAAACGTGAATGGAGTTTGATTACTCCTAAAATTAAATTTCGACCATATTCGTGCCACGAAAAAAATACATCTAGTACTTTTTATATCACGGTAATAGGCGTGGGTCTGAGGTTACCGTTTAATTATAACACTTTTCATTCACCGCTAAGTTAGAATGGAGGGGAACGCAGAGCCTAGGAAGAAAAAAATAATCCCATTTTCTTTCGTTAAAGTTAGTTTATTTTTATTTATTTTTTATTTTACCCCTGATGCATTTAATTAGTAGTATGTAGACTTATTACACTGTATACCGAAAACAATCTAGGATATTATTTATTATTCCAGATTATTAATTTCTACGAACTCTTAAGTACCTACTTGAAAAGATTTAATTTAGAGGGTAGTTGATTTAGATTTTTTATTTATTTATTTTATCATCATCATCAGGTCCTTGTTCTGCAGAACAAGTTTAGCCCGTCTTCCTCTATTCTCGGCAGCCTCTTTCCAGTTTCTACAATAACTCCAAGCACTCTGGCATCTTTTCTCACCTCGTCCTCCCAACGGCTTGGAGGTCTCCCTCTTCATCGTTTAGCATCAGTTACTACTTCTAGAATTTTCTGTTGCACTGTATCCTCATTCATACGTATAACGTGTCCATGCCATCTTAATCTGCTCGCTTTTAAGCAATTAACTATGTCTTCATTTTTTAGGATGCTGTGGATTCCATCATTGCTCTTGATTCTGCAAATTCCATCAACAAAATTTGCACCGTATATTCTCTTCACTATTTTTCTTTAAAAAATCTTTAGTTTATTGTCATGTGCAGGAGAGATGCACCAAGTCTCTGCGCCATAGGTAACTACGGGCCTAACAAGAGTTTTGTATAATTTCATTTTAGTTTTCCTGGACAACAGTTGTGAATAGAATAATTTTAGATTTGCAAAATGCCCGGTTCCCTAACATAATTCTTCTTTTAATTTTATTTTCATTATTTACCGTTGATGTGTAGTTCGTGACGCTTTTAAAATTAAAATTGTTAAGAGAGAGATCAAAGAAAGCTCTTCTATTTTGGCTTAAGCATTTATTTTATATTCATTTCAAATGTTTTGTTTAACAGTCGGTAAAGTGGCTAAAAAAAAAAGAATAACTTTAAATTAAATTAGATAACTGTTGGAAATTAATCCACTCCTCAAGAACATTTCATTAAAAAATTACACTGTTAGGATTTTTGAAGAATTAAAATTTTTGATATGTTGGAATAATTTATTAGGAAGTCGACCGAACTTAGTTTTTTTAATTCGCAAAAAGGGGGAGAGGTAGTGAAATAGGTAGTTAAAATATATAATTCTACACAAAATCATGATAAGGTGATCATAATGACCAATTAACAGGAAAAAGGACTAAATTCAAAGGTATTTTATACATTATACATTCCGTATTTATTACTAACCAAATTTACCAAACAGTGATGGAAAAAGTAATATCACACCTCTAATGTAGATAATCCAATCAATACTCAATAGTCATACCAGAAGCCAAATTATTAAACTCGATAAATCACAAAGTTACACAATTTAGAACATGACTTGGATATTGGATTATTACCGTAACCAGAGTAATTGACTAAATATTGTTAGTTTGATAAGGAAATTATCAGTATTTGAAAATATCATGTTTTTTTCCCTGTGATTTCATATTCTGTTTCACTCAGGTTATTTTACAGGTTTGCCAAAAAAAATCTTCCTTATCCGGCTAATTTCATTTTGTATTATTTCGTTAAACCAACTTTATTTGCAAAAAATCGCGATAATGTTTATAAACCAATATTGCTTACTATATCAGTTATTAATGTTTTAAATTGTTATTTCCCTGAAAGTTATTGTTTCTAATGGGGGTGACATAAAATAAACCCTAAATTGCCTTCGATTCTAAAATCGACAGAAGGCGCTGAACCTACCATGACTTTCGCACAAAACATAACTGGACAGAAATTTTTTTTGGATGGGGATGGGACCGAAGCAATAATAGCCCCGATGATGTTATGCTCTACTCAAATTCATGTCTTGCTTACAAAGAAGCATGTGCAGCGGGAACTGTGACGGTTACAGCAACGTTTGCTTCACTGTTTGTAAGGACTGCAGCGCGAATTTTCACGGACCTGCAACAAGTAGATGAATTTTATTCCATGAATTATGTGAAAGCCATCCTGCTTAAACAGACATCTGGAAAAACAATCATAAATTATTTTAAAAAAATTTAATTAAGAAGTATTTTAATAGTTAATGTTATACCTAATACTGTTTTATTTTAGTAAGCGAAATTGGCATGAGGCTGTTAGATTTCTCTGCCAAATCGATGTCCTCAGCAATGCATGTGTTTACATGTTTACAAGAATCAGAATTAATTCTGGAACTCTGGAGGTTTTAAACAACTTTTTGGTATAGCAGTTTGGATGAAGGTATTTCATAAAAAATCTTTTTATACCCGGTATTAAATTACATTTGGGTCATCAAGGAAGTTTTATTAATAAATATAAAATATAAAATACCATATTTTATACACATATCTGTACGTCAAAGGTAAACTATCGTAAGTTAAATATTCGAAGTTTTGAAGGAGAGCAAAAAGAGTTTTCAGAACGCACTGTGAGGCTTGTTGTGGATAGTGTTCAGTCTTTATATCTGAAGTGTTGAATATTTGAATACCACTGTAGCTTGTTTATGATACTTTACCTCAGAATGCTTATATAATATGGAATATAAACGCTAAAACGCTAAAATTGACTAAAAAAAATCAATATCAGCAAAATTAGACTTCTAACGAACAGATATATAGACAATATGCACAATCCAGCTAATAAGCTGGATGTATTAATTTAACTTTTATTAATTTAACAGCACCATGTCAACATAGTGCATTTTACCTCCGACGTTCAGAATTGTAAAAACAATTGGAATTATTAATATCAACATGATATGTTTTGGTATAAGTAAGAATAATCTATGAACGTTGGAGTACTCTTATCTTACCACTAAATGAATTTAACCCTCGTCTTAAAGACCGCTTTATTTTTAGTTATACGCGCCGAAGTAGATCTCCAACAGGCCCGGTCACTAACGCATTTGTTTATTGTTACTGATTTTGAAAACGTTTCAAAGCCGATCCTAAAGTTTCATAGGTAGTGGAGATTGTGAAATCTAACATGACAATAAATATTGTTGCCAATGCCATAATCGGAACTGGCTTTTGCTATTTAGAGTTGCGCTGGAGGGCTAAGAGAATGTTCATGTCTTGATAAACTGCTAGCTCGGGGCACTGCGGGCCGCCCAAGGTTACATTATTAGGTTATCTAAACCTGCTAAACTGGGACCAGCACCATAGGTTCCAATTGGTTTGGTTTTTTGGGTCTTAATGCAGCTATAAATACCCTAGAGATACCACTACCCCGATGCAAGCCAATTACATGCCGTCGGTCATATTTTGATCATATTTTTATATGATTATATTTTTTATTCATATTATATCGATCTTATTTTTTATCAGGAAACCATTTTTAGAATTAAAAAAAATAAATCTATCAAATACCAGTAATTAACTAACCAGTCAATGTTTCGCCAATTCGGGAATCATCAAGACAGAACAAAGATATGTTCACGTAAATGCTGAGTGGAGACAGTGCATCTCTCATCAACAGTATAATAAACAAGAATAATCAAGTCAAGTAGTACATGACTTCAAAACAGTTAAACATATACTATGATACATCATGATGACGGAATTAGAGAAACATTAACTTGATAGCTATAACTATGGCTAGGAATTTATGTGGTTAAAAAACCAAAATATGTATATAAATATGTGTTTATTATTTCAGAAATATTTAAAAACATGTAAAAAATGTGAAATATGTGGCAATATATATTCCAAATGCATCAACCAACATGTAAAATAGATTAAAAAAACAAAAAAATAAACTAGAGAAAAACTTCAAATTACTCAGATATTCCAGTTAAATTGGCAAAAATTAGGTTTTTTTTTAATTAGATTTTTTGATTTTAGCCAAAAATCACGCATGTTTATTGGAAGTTGAAAACATTTAACATTCGTAGAATCATTGTTTGGCTAACCCCCTCTCCCCACTCGCTATCTTCTCCAATTGATGCAATTAATTTTTTACCTTCCAAATATCCAGAGTCTTAATAAAAATAAGTAATTTAAGGCCAAATATACAAAACAAAATATATTTTCTGAACCTAAATGTCAAAATATTAATAAAAATATGTAATTTAGATTAAATATGTGAAAAGAGTAAAATGTTTAAAAATATGAAGAATTAAAAGTGCTTTATTTTACATCAAATTGCTTGAAACTGAATTTGGTCGAGGAAAATCATAAAATTTTGCTTTGGTAAAAATAATGAAAACATAAAAATCCTAATCTTAATTATTAATGGTATTTGAGAGGCTTAAGAATTTTTTTATTTTAATCTTTGAGTAATATCCAACCAAGAAACTTTGTCTTGTCTTGAGTTTTTCCTTTCATTAATTTTCAATCCATTTATATATATATATATATATATATATATATATATATATAAATGGATTTATATATATATATATATATATATATATATATATATATATATATATTTATATATATATATATATATATATATATATATATATATATATATATATATATATATATATTTTATTAAGATTGGGGTGTTATTTCCATGCTGCAGCAAATCAGCAAACGTTATATATAACATACATTTTATAACTACGCTTTAGATGTAAATAAATGCAAAAACATAAATAATTGTATATTTTCTTGTTTAATAATTAAATGTTTGAACTATAAGAAAATGAATATTTATTACAACAACCTTATCTGTCGCTGGTACAATCCGATTTTCCGTACAATCATTTGTCTTTTCGAGTGCTATTACAAATTAAAATTGTAATTTGAATTAATATATGAATCCGGAATGTGGAAATTAAAATACGCTAATTCCCATACTCCCACGATTCAGCCGACAAATCGTGTTTGGCATAAGTTGACCTTTGGCTCGTTAGCGGAACTTGCCAACGATCAAACTAATGATTTGCGACTTTCATATAGTGACCCTCAATATATGTTTATCATAGAGCAATATAGTCACGTTTTGGTAATACTCCAAACAAATGCATCTAAACCAACCTATTAGTTGTGTGGATGAAGAACTAGAAGAACTTTAACGTCCAAAAAACGGCTCCTAAGAATTTAATTTTTATTAAAAATATTGCAGTTCCACTAGTAAACTATTATACTCTGTTTAAAGTAATTTTTCTTAATTATAAAAACAGATAAAATCTAGTAAATCAAAGCGAAAGCAAAAATGCAATTAACCTACAAAATAACGAGATTGCGTCATTATAAATAATAACATTTAATTGTTACGTATAATGAAAGCAACAAAATAATAATTCCATCTTAATCTCGAAACGTTAAAATGAAATAAATTATTGGAAAGCCCTTTTTTGCAAATTATATCTAACAGTCGTGCAGATGGGAGTATGTTAGGATTAATTAGAATATTCTATAACATTTAATTAATATCAGTAATTATTTAAAATAATGAACATAATACACAGTTTAAAAAATGGTTTAGCAGAAATTAAAAGTATATTCCTATTCCTAAAAATATTTTTTTTTTAAATATTAATTATTATATAAACGTATATAATTATCAACATGCAAATATAAAATAATGAATTCCTTTTTTTTGATTATCTACTGCACTCTTATATTCTTTCCGAATAAAATTTTCGAGAAAAAAGTTTTCCCGCATAATAATTTTTCAAGGAAAAATTACAGAAGAAGAAGAAAACAATTTCATTAGCTACACAGCCTTGATATATTGTAATTAAGGTACTGATTACAAAGATAATTCTTCTTGTGAATTAAATAAACATAAAAAATTTCATAAATGAGAACAGGAAAAATAATAAATACTGTAAAAGAAGCCTATCTGAGATAATAGAGGAAGAAATGCCTTGAGGCTCCAGAGTGATTTAGTATGATGATACAACCATTAATGGTACTTGGTTTAATTGCACCGTAAAATCTCTAGCCCTACTGAAAAATAAAAAAGGCCCTTTAATGAAGGTTAATTGCCCGCAGCCTTTGAGCCCTCTCTGGGTATTTTCATTAAAATCCTGAAAAAAAGAGAGGAGATGACAAAGAAGAAAAATAAAATGCTACATTTATTTTTCTCTAAGTCTTCGATAGTGAAAAAGCATGTAAAATCATTATTATGTACAATGAAATTAAATTATGAAGTCATTTGTGTTTTAAAAGGAACTTCAATGCTAAGTTTGACATTGAGTAGAGCTGCACCTATTGATTGTCTGGCGAATCCATGTTCGGACAAGTTTTTTTTCATAAATCCAAGAAAAAAAAACCAAGTAATTGGACAATACTTTAGAGTTTTAGTTTTATAATGATCTCTAGATATGTAGAGAATATAATTTATGAAATTTTGGAAAACAAACTCAACTGTATGAGAATTTTACCATTACAAATATAATTACGGCTTTTAATGTCATTAGAAAATTTTCATTTAATTTTCCTTAAGTCCATAAGGGAATTTGCTAATATCATATTTCCTACAACGTAAGCCATTCCATTAACCTAAATATACGTGAATACAAACGTGAATAGTAAACGTTACCATACTATTTTGTAGGTATTTACATATTTCGCTACCTAAATGATCGAAAATTATGCTTCACCTGTAATAATAACTATAATTAAACTAAAATCAATGAAAAATAATTATTACTGAATTTAACTGAATGTTGATAAAGTGTGAACCCCTGGATCTTAAAATTAAATATGATTTCAGGTTTATTAAGCCAGCGAAAAATCAACGAAACAATAATAAAATGTAAACATAAAAAAACAATGAACTCATAAAGCGGCTTCGGTTTTAAATTACTCAAGTTATAGTGAGGCATAAGATCCTTCTCAATATTCATTACCTCCAAAGTTTCTTCGAAGACGGTTCAGTACTTTAGAAGAATATTTGCCAACAATTTGGGAACCACAACAACGAAAAACAATCTCCAATTTTTTTATAATTTTTACTTTCCCTTACCTATATACGAAATATATTGTAAGAGGAAGTATTGCGGTCGTGAAAGTTTTCGAATTCGAGCTTTCGACGGAAATACACGTTTTAAGGTCCCCTGAGTCCTAATAACCAAGTCCCGCAAAATGGTCAGTGTGTCTGAGTGTATGTGAACAGGCTTGCTCAAAAATGAAAAATCGTACAAAACTGAAACTACGTATTTAAGGCAAGTATATTCATGGAATGTTACAGCAACTTTTTCGTCAAAATCAACTAACCGGAAGTGCCACTTTATACATAGATTTTACACTTTTTTACAATTTTGTCGAAAACGGCTCCAACGATTTTGATGAAACTTACCTAATGTCTTTTCCTTAAAGCTCTTTAGCTTTTCATGTATGTTTTATATCAACGAAACAATGTAGGAGAAAAGGTTGTAGCAATATGAAAGGTAATTAAATTCCCGATAAAACAAAAAAACAATTATTTAAATAGGGCCTGTGTTAGAAAAGATACAGCGTATCTCACAAGGGCTACTAAACCCTAGATGAAAAGCCGAGCGCTTCCGGAAGAAGATAAATGCGACCGAACCTCCTCCCACCAAGTCGCCAGCCTATTGCTAACAAAACGCTGTGTAACAATAAAAGTAGAAATTAACTTAATAATTTCTACTTTTATATTATTTGATGGTAACAAAATGATTGATGTTGAAAACTAAATGGAATTTTCATGGTAACTACACCGAAACTTTAAACTATTTTTTCAGCTTGACAAACCAAAAGTATTTAGTGTACATAATTGTAATACTAAAGTTATTTAAAAATATAATTTTTTTATACTTGCGAGAAAAGACTTGAAGAAGTGCATTCTGCTGAGTTTATTTCGAGTAATATTTGTGCGAACTGTTTAAAATAATCTGAAAGATTATTATTATAGGTTGGTAAGAGAGTTGTGTGATGCGCTCACCACACCATATTTTTTTTTTAATAATTGAAGAATTGCTTTAAAACACCAAATAAAAATGAATAATCTTTTAATGGTTCACTATTTAAACCAATATTAGGAAACATTTTAATTTTAATAGTAATTTTATTATTAATAATAAGCTTATTGAGTAAAATTACAGGCTATCTCAATAAAGAACAATAGTAATAATGATTAAAGAGATTATTCACACCAAATTCACAGAAGTTTAAATAAATAAAATAAAAGCAAAATAACAAATAAGACGATCAATCTAACTATATTTTAACATAAAAGGCTAGAGGCAGAACCCCCCTCTCCCCCGCTATGGCCAATTAGCTTGGGATATTATAAATACCATTGGAGTCCTTTCCAAGGGTGTCGTGTTCACCATTTCACTTAATTAACTAGATGATGGCATGCAGGGTAAATAGAATGTTAGATTTTGTTACAGATCTTACTTTATTTACGTTATGTTATTAATTACACTATTGGCTTATTAATTTCTAATTTACATTACCCTCATTGTAAAAATCTACAGACTGTAACATGTGTTAGAAGTTGCCGGGGCTCGATGGTCTAGGCTTCTCTTTCTGGCTCGAACTTCGTCTCTCGGTGGACTGCTCCACTGCTCCCTCTGCGAACCTCCGTCTTCTGGCTTCTCTCAAGAACTACACTACTCTACATTTTCCCTAGAATTCCCCTTATTTCTCTTTTTCCCGTCTCTTATACCGTTTTCCCCTTCTCCTTCTTGAAAAGATCAATTTTTCACCACTCTCCTTTTGGGACATCTTATTGGCTGTCGCTATAAGAATATTTTCAAAGGACTTGTAACCTTGGGCGGCAGATTTTATTATACCATGTCGACCGGGCCTATCTCTAGGTTTATGGTGCTCTTACTTTCGCTTATCTTAAGCTGCCTATTGGCGGTCTTGAACTGCACCTCTCAGGTACAACGCCTGTCCTCCTACAGATTCCTTTGTCCGAAAAAGAAACTGGTTAATGTTGATATTACTGGACCGGAGGGCATCTCTTTAATTAATTCCTTATTTAGTTACTATTATGAATATTAATTATTTCCTTCAATCCCAGTATCCTCAATATATGACAATATAATTGTTAAACAAATTAGATAAATTTTAAATTAGAGGAATAAAAACTCAACAAGAGACTAAACAATATAGAAATAATAGTTATGATATAAATGGATGATTCCACACACGAAGCTTTGGATTTAAAATAACGGTAAATACAACTCCAAGTTTCGCTAGCAATTCAGTCGTAATCAGGACAGAAACAATATGCAGCACATCTCATATCAATATTCTAAAAAGATACCAACCAGAGGCTGTACTCCACTCCATGGCATCTATATTCATACTGACAGAAAAGCGAGGCAATATATAAACAGCTGAGAAGGGCTATATCAAAAATAGGAGATCAGCAGAAAACCGAAAAAACATAAATTACACATATAGAAAAACTAAAAATGTAATGAAAAGCCGTGATAAAATATCAAATAATAAAAAGAAACGACAAATAATAAGTACAAGAGAAATAAGTAGTAAAATTCTACTACTAAACAAATAAAATACAAATGGTAAATTATTATACTTAAATTTATTGATTCAGAAAGACTGGAATTCCCACCTTACACGGTTAATATTATTGAGTCAATATCGAACTCCGCCAATATATGGACCGTCTGAGAGGTATATTGTTGCAATAATATTGACACATGCAATAGACCACGTTAAATAATATTGACCGTGTAAGGCGGACTTAAGAGAAAGATATTTGTGGCTATGATGGACATTGCAAAGAATTTGTTGTTGATTCTAAGAATGGCAGTAGATATTTGGAATCTATTTACAATGATACCTTACCTACGTATTTTAGGCAAGTCTACTGAATCGAATTAATTTGCCTTTCCTGATTCTAAGAATGGCAGTAGATATTTGGATTCTTTTTACAATGATACCTCACCTACGTATTTTAGACAAGTCTACTAAATCGAATTAATTTGCCTTTTGTACTTAATTTGTTTGCGGTTTTAAAGTCAGTCTTATGTATAATCGACAGTAATATCCAAATTCTTCGCAGTGTGCATAACATCAAATATCTTTCTCTTACAGCCACTCTTCTATTTCGGAATCAATAAATCTAAGAAGTCTAATAAATCTAATTGTCTTTTGTATTACATTTGTTTGCTTTTGTATTGTTGCGGCGTAAGCTGATCAGCTGTTTTTTTATTATAGCTTTCCTCTGCTGTGTAATTTATCACTTGTTTCTCTTGCATTCATTATTTTTCCTTTCTTTTTATTATTTGATCATTTTTTATGGCTTTTAACTACATTTTTGGTTGTGTTATATGTGTAACTTCGTTTTTTCTGTTGATCTGTTGTTTTTAATATTTACTTTCCCGGCTGTTGTTATGTTACCACCCTTTTCTTTCAGTAGGAGAGTAGATGTATTAGATAGAGGTAGGTGCCTTCTCCAGTTGAGGCGTGTAATACTTAAACTGTTGATGTGAAATGTACAACATATGATCTTATTGTTTCTGCCCTGATGATTCCTAAATTGGCGAAAAGTTGACGGGTTAGTTGTGTACCAGTGTTTTAAGAACAGTATACAAATTAACTGCGATGATCTTAATGATCTCATTTTGTAATTTGTGTTGCAATAAAAAAGTTAATCCCAGATATATATACTTATTTTCTTTATGATGAATTTATTTTATGAAGTGAAATCTTATTTTACTTGATAGATGTTGAAAAATTATTGTGCAATGCTATCGTAAAAACATTGAATTACAAATACTAAGTAGTATTGGGAACACAGATTTATTTATCAATAACAGTATCAACAAAAAATACGCATGAAATATTTTTTTTTAGGAATTATTCTGTAAATTTGTATTATTAAAAAATAATTAAAAGCGATCCTTTAATACTTAGTTTTAGTCACATAAGAATAATTGATAGTCCTTTACGAACAAATGGCTATCACCTTAAACAAATGAGGAATCGTCGTGAACTATTGGACTGACTGATGGTTAGAAAAGGTGCGTTTAAATTTGAGATGCCAGTGGTTATCGTTGAGTGTAATTGGACAGCGGCAGCGTGAGCCGTAAGTAAAGTAGCCAATCACGACGTCACTCTCTCCTCCATCAATCAGTGACAATTATCCGGATTGGCTGTTCCTATTGGCCCCGCCCACATCGGCCACGCCCTCTAATTGGGTAAAGACCAGCTGCTAATCGCTAATTAAATAATACCGAACATCTGAGTCGTGCTAACGCTAACGAATCATCAATCCTAACTAATAAAGGAGCAACTGTAGTGGATCTGCACGAACTTCCCATTACTTGAACGGCATTCGAATTTTTCAAAATGGTTTTTCTAATATAAGCTCTTAAAGTAAATTAATATTGAGAAAGAGCTGGTCTTTGAATTCCTTACTTGAGCCAAGGGTTACGCCACCACCATTAGAAATTGGGCATAACTAGATTTTGTTTCATTTCAACTGTTGGATCATAATCCATCATCGATTTTACTCAATACGTTCATTACTTTTTTTTTTGTAGTAAATGATTATATATTTAAAGAAGAATATAAATGCTGACTGAGGAGAAGAAGAAGGAAATAAAGAAGAGGAATAGGTAGATGAGTAAAGCGTACTGAAAAGAGAATCAGCGAAGTTAGATTAGTGGCTTTCAGAAAATGAGAAGGAAGGCAATTCGAAAGTGAAGTTGCTCGGATAATAAAGGTTCTATAAAAGAAGCAGTTATCCTAAGGAATGTTTGGGCCTAATGAATTTGTATGAAAAAAGCGAAAACGGGTCATTGATCTAAATTGGAAGAGTTAAATGCTTGTGGGATGATTTGAAACAATTGTTTGATGAAGAAATGCTTCCAGGAGGTAAATTAATTAAGATCACCAGCAGGAGACGTCTGAATTTCTCGAAATACCGAATTTGAAACGGTGGGAACAAATTCATTAGCCTCTTTGGTTCAGTATCGAGCTTAAGAAAGATACCAGAATAAGCCACTCAATTGTAATCTAACCCCGAAAAGTAGAGAATGGCACCAGAAACTGATAGTAAGAGATAAGGAGAAAATAACAAATGAATATATAATTGTTTTATAGTCGATTTAGTGGGAAGCGAATAAGAGAAGTTCAAAATGATTCTAAGATTTACAATACTACAATCAAATGTTGCAATGTTGTGATTTGGTAAGTTTTCGGAATCGATTTAGATACTCCCACTCTCATAAGAATGTATCATTGAACATGTTCATCCAACGGATACATAAGATTTCCAGACCTGGTGTTGGTGACTGCATGGTTTTGTGATAGGCTTTTCCGTTTTTATAGGTTCGCCACATCAAAATCGATGACTTGGGATTTCGTTCAACATGTTTTCAAGAGATCATATATCCGTCTGCTATGTTATTATTATTTCATGCCATGAAATTGCCTATGGAAATGCCATTCTTCAGATATGCTGAGGACCCAGGGAAAAGACAATGACGGCTAAATGGAAAAGGCCATTTTATGACTTCTATAATAGTGGGCAGACCGGAAAGAGCAAATACGTTCCCTTTCAGAGGGAGTTCCCAAGGGAGTCCTTTTTAATAAATGATATTCGGGAGAAAGGAGGGCAGGTTCCATAATTAAGCCAGAGAGAAGAGTGTTTGATTTAGAACGGCAGTATATAGAGAAATTAATATAAAACCCTCCTCCCAGGAGGTACCTTCCGCTTTAATACAAAACTCCTTATTTGTCTTTCCACCTCGCTCCCGCCTTCAACTACCTTCCTTTTTACACTCGGTTCTCGATCAGCCTTCCTCATTACATCCTCTCCTGTATATATCATCTCATCTTTTTCAATTAGTTGTTTTCCTCTTGCATTACTAAATGCTCTATTTTTAAGACATAGAGCAATAATTCGTTCTATAAGCAATCCTGACAACTTGAAAATTAATTTAATTTTTCTGTTGAATCCATAACTAGCGAAGGTAGAGAAAGCATAGTAATTGATCAAAAAATATTATCTAAAAATAATGCCATTCAGTCCTAATTTTTGTATTTATTACTTATTTGAACTCCTCGTTCTCCTAAACTGAATCCTTTTCGATGGATCATTTGAGGCATTAAATTGACGATGCAAGATAGATCTACATTATAAAAAATAAAATAAAAAATCTTTTGGAAATCACTTAATTTCAAGACTAAAATCCTTTCTAAGAAGATTAAATTAAATTCTAAGATTCTATATGAACCTGTACTAAAAAATTAGGGAAACTATCGTAAGTAACGTTTTCAACGTTTTACAGTAGAGCATAAAGAAGTTTCAGATTGTATTGCTTGCCAATCTTTATATTTGAAGTGTTGCATATTTTATCATCCTTTTATCTTTTTTATACCTATACTCGAATAATGTGGCTAGAATAATGCATATACAATAATAAAATCAAAATAAACAAAATTGGATTAACGACAGTAATCGTAGAGATATGTAATATTTGATTTTTAATTTATTGAACGGTAAGCTGTTTTTGATCCCCGATATTTGAGAGATATACCATGGAAAATTTAATCATACCTTGCTTATGACAACAAATTTCAATTTCCTACACTAGCTAGAACAGTTAGGTATACCTATAGTTCATTAAGGCGTTGAAATCAGTAAACAAACTATAAACAATAATCGGAAGGGATACGTGTTTCGAATCGAACTAATGCCAAACACTGCTGTCTGTTCAACATTCCACTAATATTTGACTTTCAAAAGGTTCGCTGAAGTATTATTTGCCGAGATTAGAGGCTAGAGGTTTGATTAATAGCAAGATGGCTAAAAACTAATGCGCATATTGACAGCGTTGATGAACGGCATAAGTATGGCGATGGTAATGCACGGGAGGATATGGTCTGCTTCACACCCACAGCCTCCGAGGGATGTCACGGTTGGCAGCCGATCAGGGATTCGAGACCTCGGCTCATTCAACGTTTTTCGTAATATAACATAAACTCTTCAACTCACATATTCAAAAAGCTATAGCCAATATCCTTCATGGAATCATATAAGCTCGAGAAATTAAAGTTCATAAAATATTAAGTTAAAATTTTGAGAAACTTGTAATTGGAGTACTTTATTTGGACTATGCAATCAAATGTGAAACCTGACTGAAATTGTTGTATGTTGAGATTATTTGTTAATGGATATACAAGATTTCTCTGTAATGCCAAGGATTTTGTTTTTCTAAAGTTCGGATGGATTTCACTAAGTACCTGAGATGGTAAATTTTGTCTTTTTAGCTATGGTTATTTCCATGCGTTATTACCAGACTAGTTTCAAATCAAGATGGTGCAGAAATACGTTGCAAATTTATGATTTACAAACTGGTGAGATCTACGAAGTGCTACGAGTTGTATAGCAGTGATGAAAGCACATCCCTGATAAACCTCTGTGAGATAGGTCTCATAATGGAACCCTGAAAAATAAATTTATCTTGAAATCTTTGACGGATTTAATAAATGATTTTTTTTTAAGTTAAATAAATTTTAAAAATCTATTTTTTTCCCTTTTTATTTATCAATATCTTGAAGCTCTACTTTTTTTTTTTATCGGCAATTAACGTCCTATCCTATTTAAATAGGACGGGTTATCCTGCAGGTTACCAATCTATTCTAACCATAGTGGGTAGATGGGGCCACTAAGAAATAAATTTCAACCCGCCCAGACCGGATTCGAGCCTTAACACTCTCTGCCACACCGGCCTCTAAATATACCATAAACCTACTAATGCAACCCATGCAGCGTCTTCGATTCAGTGCATAGTCAGGCAGTATTCATCAACAGTTATACATGGTGGCCGGTATCCTTCCTTAAACATCAGTTTTATCTCCCAAACCAATGAAGGTCCAAGAGGCTGGATGTATCGGAGGAAGTTCTCCTGACACCAGATTCAACCTATGACAGTTATAACAGAAAAAATTTGGTGCGGTGCGCGCATCACACAACTTTCCCTTACCGTCCTATAATAATTATCTTTTTAATATAATTTTAAAGTTCACATAAACAATACTTAAAATAAAATCAGCAGCATTCACTTATTCTCCCACTTAAGTACAATAAAATAGTTTTTTTAAACAATTTTAATACAACAATTCTGTACACTATCTATATATATTTTAACTTTGTCAACATTTTCTTTCCATTAAATAATGTGAAAATAGAAACTATTAAGTTAATGTCCGCTTTTATATTCTTAAATTACTTTATTACAGAGCGTATTGTTTAGAACAGATTGCGGTTTGGTGGGAGGAGGAGGTTCGGTCGCATCCGTCTCCTTTCGGATGCGCTTCATTATCCATCTAGGGTCTTGTGCTCTTCATATAATACACTGTATCTTTGCTAATACTGGTCCGATTTTGATGATTCTTTTATTATTTTTTAGATAATCTAATTACCTTTCATACAATTCCTCGCATAATTTACCGTAAAATGCATACTTTTTAAGCTATGCGCAAATAAAATATTCTTTTCATCATAACATTTTTCCCTGGAATTCCTCGATTATTTACTACATAAATGAAAAGTTAAAGGTCTTTATGAAGAATAATTTAGGCAAGTTTCATCAAAACCGTTGGAGCCGTTTTCGAGAAAATTGGAAACAAGTGTAAAATCGATTAAATAAAGTGGCACTTCCGGTTAGTCGATTTTGACGAAAAAGTTGCTGTAACGTCACAGCCATATGCCTACCTTACCTACGTAATTAGAATATCGTACGACTTTTCGTTTTTGAGCTAGGCTGTTCACACACACAGACACACACACACATACACAGACCATTTTGCGAGGCTTGGTCATTTGGACTCAGTGGACCTTAAAACGTATATTTCCGTTGAAAACTCGAATTCGAAAATTTTCACGATCGCAATACTTCCCCTTACTATATACGTCATATATCGGTAAGGGAAAGTAAAAATAGATTATCGGCCGCAGACGAACTCAACAAGGGAGTTAATAGTCCCAGCTTTACCCACTGCAGTCCAGTGGACACATATACCAGTTTGTAG
Source organism: Rhaphigaster nebulosa (assembly GCA_948150685.1). Lineage (NCBI taxonomy): Eukaryota > Metazoa > Arthropoda > Insecta > Hemiptera > Pentatomidae > Rhaphigaster > Rhaphigaster nebulosa. Next base: position 126,716,670 of record OX411306.1, read on the forward strand.
TGACAAATTTACTATCGTTATTCTCATTATGGAGAGAGGGGTAGCTCAGTGGTTTACTTTCTCTAGGTCCCGGGTTCAAGACCGGCTGTGACAGATAACTATGTAGTCCCTGCATACACTGAGCGTCTTTTAGTTATGAAAAATATTACTAGATAGAACAGCCTATCAATCGATTGCCTTTTGTAGTCATTATATAGTGCTAGGAGCGGAGTAGGTAAGGCACTGTGCTACCATGCTCACGGTGCCGAATTCTAGATCGGCTGTGGAAAATAATTATTTATACAGTTATAAGGCGTGAATCGACCCTCTGGGACCCTCCTGGGGCTCACCCACCGTCTATAAAGTGGGTGCCCTTAATTAGGGAAAAAAACCCGCGGTTGAGCATGGGCTCGGCCGAATCACCTTGCACAACCGTTGGCTTAGAAACAATAAGTTCCTTACCAAGACCCTTCACGGATTGTAGTGGTACAGCTTTTTATTCACATTCTAACAATTTTTTTTTTGCTACTCTCCGAACCTTGATCCGCCAATGTGTATGGATGATAAAATAGAAAACAATTGACAATTCAGATATTTAGAATTTTTTTTTTGTAATAATCTGATTTGGTTTCTAAGTATATAACTTAACGATGAAAACGTTATGTTTATATTAGCATTCACAAAATCATAAACGTTTGTAATATTAAACATTATGGCTGTAGAATTGTAGCACCATGGTTCTGGATGGTTACGTTGTTGAAATCTTAAGGTCTATAACGAAAAAGTGTATGTTTTTTTTTGTTTTTTTTGTGTGTGTACCTATGTCTAAACGGTTTATTTTTATTTATAATTTTGGTCTCGTTTTTGATTTAGAGGATCGTTAGAAGTTTAATTAATGTATTTGGTCCAGTATTTGGCGTTTTTTCATAACATCTTTTCTCAAAAACAGAAATTAATTATTTCTTCATGAATAGATATTTAAAAAAAAGGAATTAATTTTAAAATTTTTCTTTATCATAGTATTCTACGACTTTTAGCTATAGTAGATGGGTTATGATATATATATATGCTACTCTACATAGCGTATACAGTGGAGGCCAAAGAGCCCCGGGCAAGGAAACAATACTTTGTAGAGCGTAATCCATGCCCGAGGGTGTGCGGGTTGTTCTGGGACCTGCAGGCACCTCAGGGGGTTATTCTGGAAGAGGTAACATATATGTATTACTTTTAATATTTCAACTAAAAGTTTATAATTTAATTTTATAAACCTTAGCCTACAAGAATAAAGAAGTTTTATTTATGGTTCATGTTCTAATTTCGTTATTCGACATGTTTCATGTTGAATTTCGACGTTTCAAAAACTTGCATTGGAGAATAAAATTTCAAAGCTCAAATTTATATGAGAGTTTGATACCATAGAGAACTTTTATGAGTTGAATTTTCAGTTTTTTGACTGGTCACTCAACAGAGATATAGCAGCTGGAATCATAAAAGAAATAAAAAAAAATTCAATAGGTGTAATTCTAAAAAGGTAAATTAATCAGCAGTGATATGATATATAAATTAAACGGATTCATGTGTGTATAAACACAAGAAAACAATAGATAATAGAGATATTGTTCCTTTTATAAGAAATTACCCTGTGAAAATTGAATTTTGCTCATTCTCATTTGATAACTTTGGCAACATAGTACACAATGTATTAGGTAGGTAAAAATGACTGATTTTCAGGCTCTAATGTACAGAACACAATGCTGTTTATTGGGAAGTTCTAGTACAAGTGTTGAGAAATTCAGAAAACAACAATACATAATCTCAGTTTTTACGTTCTTAGTTTTCTTTATTTTATTAATTTATTTATTTTTTTGCGTGATGTATATGTACAGTATCTGAAATAAAATATTTCACATATATTCATTTGAATCAACTCCTTTCAAGGTTTCAATTAATATTAACAGCAAATACTCAAAAAGGGACCGAAAATTGCTGTTAGAATGATTAAAAAAAAAAGCATTAGGTATCTCAAATACCAGTAAATAACATACATTCAAGGTTTCGCCAATCCCAGCATCGTCAAGACATGAAAAGATGAGATCACAAGAATGCAGACCGGAGACAGCGCATCTCAAATTTCACAAAAAATCAGAGATGCTAAGTCCTTCGAACCCTCAGAGGCCACATCAAGAGGACTTATACTTTTAATAGGCTGCGGATATATAGGCCAGTTGGTATGCATAGGTATGTATTTGTCACAGGTAAACTTATCAAAATGTTAAGACTGGGAACATTAGTAACATGGTTGGATGCAAAGCACATATATACTACTATCTACAGCTTAGGTTCGTAGATAATGAACATACCACACATCCATAACACAGGAGCACAACTAAAAAACGTGGTTTTGTTAGAACGAATTTTAGATAAAGTGATGGATCAGCAAACAGCACATATTTACATTCTGCGGGATTTTTCGTGAAGGGCAGATGCGAATGAGTGGAATCCCCTTGTTATATGCTAGATAATGGTGTAATAACGGGAATTAACCTTCAAATAGCGCTATTTGGTTTTTATGACATTAGGAATTCAAGATGCCCACCACAGGCATCTACTCATTACTTTGAGAATAAATCCTTCCAGAGTGCTGCTCATATGCACAAAAAAATGTATAGAACATTTTCTGTTGTGCATGAGCTGTAAACAAATTTTATCTTTATAATTTTTTTCATATCTTCTACCGTTTATAAATAATGGTCTATTAAATAAGTCACCATCGGTTTAGAACATAATAAGTTACCATCAGCCAATTTTTAAGGGATAAATAAATAATGATTGTTTTGTTTTTTAATTATAATAACTTTAATAACACAATCACATGGAGCATCGACGTCGTCATGGAAGGATTCATTCCCTTCAATAATCTGTAAATCCAAAAAGTGAGATTTGGTTACCTACTTCAAACTGAGAAATTGTGGTATAATTAAGTAAAGTTTACTCATAGAGTTGCTAAAAATTAAAAGAAATATTAATACTTTTAAGTTAAGAAATTGGGATTTCATCGATTCCATATTGCGTTTTAATTATAAAAGATAATTATTGTTGGGAAATCCCATCAAAATTGGGAAATTTTAGAGTTTGCTTCCCCTCTCCCAATATATTGTTGTATCGATGTTACTGATGTGGTAAATCATTACTAATATTGTCATTTGTAATGGTATAAAATACTTGTTAATTTTACACGTACCATGGTATAGAACAAATAATTCATTTGAAGTCGGACCTGATATTAGTAGAAGTTCTTAAAACTTATTACGTATGTATTTACAAAAGACAATGTGAATTAATGAGATTACTTTATACTTTATATTTACAAGTTATCATCACTATCTAAGTCCATGAATCTTCTATCATAAGTCAATTTTTATTCCACATATTATTTATTACACATTTTATTTTAACAATTTATTTGAATAGGGCCTATTCTACTAGTATAAATTTTTAAAATAGATTATGTATATATATATATATATATATATATATATATATATATATATATTATATATATATATATATATATATATATATATAAATTAATGTGATTACTTTATTCCCTATATTAACTAGTTATCATAACTATCATAGTCCTCTCATGAAACTTCACCGAATGAAACTTCAGTCAAAAATATGTGTTTTATACTAGTACTAGGCCCTACTTCAAATTAATTATTAAAATAATATGTGTTAGAAATAAAAACTGACTTATGATAGAAGATTCATGAGAGGACTTAGATAGTTATGATAACTTGTAAATATAGAGTATAAAGTAATCTCATTAATTCACATTGTCTTTTGTAAATACATACGTAATCTGTTTTAAGAATTTATACTACTATTAGGTCCGACTTCAAATGAATTATTTGTTCTATACCATGGTAGGTACACCTACCATGGTATAGAACGAATACTATTACATAGTAACAAATATTTTATATCATCATATATAACAGTACTAGTTATATTTTTTCCATATCAGGAACGTCAATACAACAATATATTTGGAGGAGGGGAGCAAACTCTTTAATTTTCCAAAAATTTTGATCGGATTCCTCAGCTATGATTTTTTTTGTATTCAGACACAATATTACATCGATGAAATGCCAATTTCTAAACTAATAGGTATTAATATTGGTTTTAAATTTTAGCCAACTGTTTTACCACAATTTTCCCAGTTTGAAGTGCGTTATGAAATCTCAAATTTTCCAACTTTTTGGGCTTACAAATTATTGGATGGGAGAGGGAATTGACCTTTCAATGGTAATGTCAATATTCCATATAATTGTGTTATTAAAGTTATTGTGAGTAAAAATGAAAGAATCATTATTTTTTTTATCCCTCAATAAATAAATTGATGGTAACATAATTAATGGATCATTACTCACAAACGGTAAAAGATATGAAAAAAAAATGATAAGGACAAAATTTGTTATTTAGCTCATGTACTACATAAAATGTTCTATGCATTTTCTCCGTATTAGCACTCTAGAACATGTGGAGGCCATCTTCGATTTATTTCGTCATAAAAACCAAATAGCGCAATTTAAAGGTAAACACCCGGTTTACACCTTTATGTAGCATACGGGGTGGACCCAGGAATTTTCTGAAGGGGGCGCACTTGTGCACCAGATCCTCCCCTCCAACCCTTCCCTTCCATTCGAAACTTTAAAACATTAAGTTCTGTGTTGGCGTTTTAAAATCCACATTAATCAAAATTCAATTATTATATCAATAAATGCTACTCTTGTATATGAAATAGAAAATAGTTTTCATGAAAAAAATTGTTTCCATCTCCAGATGGGAGAGAGAGGGAAGGCACGCCCTCATCGCCCTCATCTAGATCCACAGTACAATAAGGGATTCCATATAGTCGCACCTTCCCTTTACAAAAAATCCGGCGGAACAGCTTGCTCCTCTACAACAGGTAGAGTCGTACATAGAAGCCCCCAGGGTGTTTTCTCTAACGCATGTTACTGGTGGATCACCTATTCTGTGCATTAGTTTGGCCTAATATTTGAGGACTGGCTGCTATTGATATATTGAGGATAAAACTATTCAAATTTCTGGCGTAAGCAATTCTGGATATACGATATGACTGTAAGTATCGGTAAGGATGAGGCAAAGAAATATGGCAATGTGACAAACCATTCGCTGTCTCGTGTCATTAGTAACTTTAATTACCCCAATACCGCAATTATTATAATTACACTTGTATTATCATAAACAGTTATCTGGACTTTTAGTTGGGAATTCATTGTATTAACTAATATAAAAATGAGTAAGTACAGGTTGCATGACCTTTCAGAGTCAATATAATCATCATTAGTAATAACTGTATGCATATATCTCATTAAAGAAAAGTGATTAATGCCTTCTCTTTGTTAGAATGACGAATTTCTCAGTCTGAGTTTCTTTGTAATTTTTTTCCCTTCATTAACGGGTTCGTATTACACAGAATAATTTAATACCTTATCGATCGTTCTTTGAAAAGAAGTACCTACAAAAAAAAAGGGATTGTGAAGTTCAACCCAAATTGTGTTCCTGCTTTGAAGACTTGTTTTTACCTCATGATCAATACGAATTCCACTAATAATTAATTTAAAACTTAAATTTAAAATTTAATAATTTATTTTTGACGTAAATATTTAATAAAAAATAAATAGCAGAATCGGTGTTTACTTATTTTACATATATTCATTATCGAATATATTTAATATATGTATTTACTGTCTAATTCATATAGGGAACTTGTTGATTATCAAGAGAAATTAAAAGATAATTATATACATCAAGCCTGCTTTGTACAACAAATAATTAATAACACAAACATGATTTTATTTCAAAGAAATTGACTATATAATACTGAGAGATATATGCATGCGAAATTATAACGATAGGTAGTTTGAGATCAACAACTTCTGTGCATCGGCGACAATCTTGTTTCGGTCATTAATGAACTTATGTTCAGATTAATAACTTTGGATAGTAAGAATTATTATTAAAGATATTCTATTGCATTAAAGAGATCTAAAAAACGCTTTTGATTTATTTAAATTTATCAAGAAGGAGATGTTCTGGGTGGCGGTCAATAAAGAAAAATGAAACAGTAGAAACTAAATGCCGACTTTTCGGCCAAAATTGCAAACATTCTATTGGGCTACAAAGAACAAAATTCAATATACAATAGTAAATCTTCCAGATTATGACAAATTCAGCTACCCTCGTTGCCGACTCGAAATTGCCTAATGTTGCAAAGTACTCCGTAAATGACTGTTGTTAATTTAAGTCTAAATTATTTTCATGTTCTCTTAAGTTATTTTTCTCACAAAAAAATAGATATCGATGAAAAGTTGATATAATAGGTCATGGCCACGAAACATGTAAATTCACTGTCAGAATCATCCGACTCAGAACATAAAAATAAATATAAAAGTTTATTTATTTTTGATACGACCGTCATATTCGGAAATAGACAGAGTTTCTAGAAGTTTTTCTAGAACAAAGAGAATTTTTGTTTGCTACGAACAATGTTCTAGTCAGAGCCCAATGAAAATGGCTTAAAATCGTGGGAATTTATTTTAAATAATTATGATAATAATTTAATGTGACTGCATTCAACTAAATGTTACAATAAAATATTCAACTTTTAATAACGATGAAATTTTTTAATGCATTTAAAAAACGAGGTATTTTGAAGCAAGCAAAATTAATTAACCAGTTTTAAATTTTATTTTTGTTATTATGACGCACTTCACCATTATTTTTTATAACTTAAATTAACTGTGAAACATTGGCTACTCATACATTTTATACTGCCATATCGAGCCGAATTAAAGTTCGATTATATTCCACATCCCACTTTAATAACTCAATGAAGATTTTTATATGCCAATCTCAGACTAGGTTTAACTTTTTTCGATGATTATTCCAGCATAATAACTCTATGGAAACCGAACTATTTTGCACTCCGTTCCTACTTGTATATCAAGCCTTCCAGAATAATGAGTCTCATTTTTTAAATGAAAGGAAAAATCTAGATTCAAAAATAAAAATTTACAGTCCTGTAGTTCTTACAGTTCGCACTAAACCACATTACCCTATTTCTCACTAATGCGACATATTATCATTAATATCAAATAATATAATTTCCGGAATTTAATCCGTCTACATAATAAAGAATAAATACGTTTTATTTTATTTATTGCCTTTCTTATTAAAAAATAGTGAGATGGTATATGGAACTCAGAAAAACGTTTCATCTGGGTAAAAATACAATTTTTCACAGATTCGAATCCATCCTGGGGAGTAGTTAGTCATTTATTTTGAGGCTAAATAAATTTCAAACTTCCCACTCATGCTAAAATATATTTATAACTTGAAAGATAATCTGCCATGATGATAAGATCATGAAAGATAAGGCAATCAGGTACTACCTAAAGACAGCAAATCATTTAATTGAAAATAAAACAAATAAGGAGGATGCGATTAAACATAATAAAAATATCTGCATATTTGCTAGGATAGTTGGGAACAGAAAATGGAAAAGAAGATACTTGAATGAGGCAAGGTAAAGCTACTTTACGAACGTCTTTTTCTGCTCACACCATATAATAACATTTCGCCTAGACATATTTTCTTTGACAGGCTGTTTTTTCATTTTCTTCTTGGTTTATTGTGGATCAAATGGCAAGGTTCTTAATAAAACTTCATTTAATTATACTTTATCACAGCACGAACCTACTTCATAACTTCGACTGGCAATTCGAGATGAATCGTATTGTTTAAAGAAAATGTATGAATTTTTTGCATTAAAGTGAACATTTTAAACATTAAATGGAGCATAGACAACTATAAATTGTCTTAGATATTGTGCATTAAAAAAAATTTCTCTAATTTTTTTTAATGTTTTTATTCAAGAATGATATTAAAAGAGAAACTCTGTCTCTCATTTATAGAAGTATTTTTTTTTTAACATTCGGACGTTGAACCAACAAAACAAAAACAAGTTAGATATAAAATGGCTCTTTATGTAAAATGGCAGCTTATAGTACAATAATTTATTTTAATTATAGAATATTCAAAGCAGTTTAAAACCTGTTCGTGTCAAGTTCAGTGGCCGAGAGCTGACAGGCAGATTGTTGTGTGCGCCCGCTTGTAAAATGTTTAATTAACCATTAAATTGGTAAAATTGGGAGTAAAAGTAATAACTCTATATCATGGCGGTGCAATGACCATTTGAATAATTGAATTGTTCTTTGTCAAGTCGTATAGCCATGCTCATTTTAAATGTACCTCCCTCAATTATGGCAATGCCCAGTCAACGAAGCATTTCATCGTTGCATTAAAATCAGCAATTTACAAGACCGTTCGAGCGAATTCCAGTCAACGTTCCAATTTCCACTTCAAAGTTAACCAGACTGTTAAAATTATTATTTTAAATCAGATCAATAGTGAACGAAAGTGGCAATAAAAAGATCTGGTATCAACTAATTTTGAGGCTGAGTCTACTTTCAATGGGGGATCGTCACACTAGAGATGGAACTAGAAAATCTCTAATTTTCAGGAGAACCTAATATATATATATATATATATATATATATATATATATATATATATATATATATATATATATATACATATATATATATTATCTAAGGGCGCTAATCCAAATTTCTCTGATGGAAAGCATTTTTTTTAGAAAACTATTTTGGTAAACTTTGTAGAGAATTAAAATAACTTTGAAATAAACCTAATTTCACTCCAGAATGCTGAGTATTAGAATGACAATAATAAATAAGAAAACAGCAAAAAGCATAATTTAAAAAAAAAATGCTTATTAGATAATTGTTATATTTATTGGATGATAAAAATGGATTAATAAAACAAAACTTGTCCAAAACACATTTTTTAATTTTTAATTTTGATACTTTTTGCAAAATGATTTCAATTGTCTAGAATATTCTGTTGAATAGTTTTGGAGAAAATTGGAATTCTTTATAAATACCGAGTTTTACAATTAGCACCGTCGAGCAATTAGCCCATCGGATCAAAAAAGTGCCCAATATGAATTCATCTTAAAATTGTATTTTCTATTACAATCAGTAAAAAAATTACTCCATCCCATTGGAAATTCCGGAGTTAGAGTTGCTGGAGCAATACTCCGATAGGTTATAAAGTCAGAAATATACCTCAAACTAACTTCAGGTTGCCTAATTCGTCAATTTGATATCCTAAACATTCTGGAATTTAAAGTGGGGAGGGGTAGATTATTTGTGGCACCCTAAATATTTATATATCATACCTAACTATACCACTATAACCCATGAAGAGTATTGGGTTCAGTACTTGGTAAAGACCGGACTGTTACTAAGCCAACGGTTGTGCAAGATGATTTGCCCGAGATCACGCTCAAGCGCCAAGTTTTTCCCCCAATTAAGGGTATCTACTTTATAGAGGCTGGGTGAGTCCCAGGAGGTTCCTCCGACTCCAGAGAGTCGATCCACGGCTGATAACAGAATAATTAATTATCTGCCGCAGCCGCTCTCGAGCCCGGGACCGGGAGAATGGTAACACAGTGCCCTACCACTGAGCTGATCCGCTCCTCTATATTATATCTAGCTTAACAAAAATAAAAAAGAAATATAAAATAATTGTTAGTATTGAAAGATTCCAAACACAAAACCTTATGGATTACTGCAATAAATTATTTTTTTAATCAGATATTCTGTAAATTGTTCAAATTATCAGTTTGATTTCTAATGATTCTTTTATGTTTACTCCCTTTAAACTTAATTCGAGTGCACTATTTTAGAAGCTGTTCTTTTTTTAAATACAGTTAACATTATAAAAGTTTGCAGTTCGATTTGCCTATGTAACGATTATTTTAAATTCACAATTAAGTTGTAAATTTTAAATATTTATGTTCTACCAAACTCACTGTTATTAGTTGGTTTGACATCTATTACATAAATTGTTTGAATCATATCTTATTTTTATTTAATAATTTACAACAGAACTCTTTTATATATATATATATATATATATATATATATATATATATATATATATATATATATATATATATATATATATATATTTGCATTCATTTGATAAACAAGAATTTTGAAAGATAAAATACCTTGAGCAGGTTTTGTTGTTGAAACAAAATAAAGTCATGTTTAAAGCAGTTTGAAGATGAAAGCTTAAGTTTAATTGATTTTCGCCTCAAAGCCGGCAAGAAGCTTCTGTACATAGGGCTTATTTATAAACTGAAATCTTACCCCGGCGTATCAGTTTTCGTGTGTTATATACCTTTAGTCGGGTCAAAATGAAGTTTATTTTGACATTCAATTTTACATATTACAGATATTATTTTATTATTTTCAAGTAAGCATATACAATTAGCATATTTGATGGACATACAGATTAAGATTAATAAATCAGGAATTTATTTAAAAACATTTTTTAGTTTCTTCATTTATAGTAAGTGAAGTATTTCACTTATATTTCAAGAGATTCTCTATAGCTATTTCAGAATCAAGAAATTGTAAGAACTGCAATACAGTTATACAACAAAAGAAGCTTCCCTTCTTCCGATAAAGTTCTCTCAAAAACTATGTTTCCCTTAGTTCTCAAATTCAGTGTTAAAAACAATCAGGCCTTTTTGAAAATTTTACAAGACTAGTATGGCGTCAAAGATTAATAAGAAGCACCGTTAGAAAAAAAAGTAATAGTTAATATAAAAGCCTGGGATCCATTACATTTTCATAAATGCAAGTAATGAGGGACATTTAATATGAGACAGAAAATTCATGGTAGAAACTAACTTTTAGAGGGCTTTAGTGGTCCCTGAATCTAGATCTGATGCTTCTTGTTGGATATATCGAAATCACTTACAAATTCCACACAGTATGATCTTACAAACGGAACATTAATTTACAGGTTAACTTTTTTTTGTGAACAGTAAAATGTTCTAAACTTTCATGTCGGATCTAGATGAAATGATTAAATAATAGAGAAACCTCTAAAACAGCTTTGAGTGCGGTTACTAATTAGTTTATCAATTCAGTTATAGATCAAGGAATACTTTGTGGTACGGTTGTGGTTTGTGGCTCCGTGTGCTAAGGGTCTCATACTAAATAAGCTGCAAAACAAGAAGACTAATCAACTTAGTTCCATCATAGAACCCATTATTTGGTTTTTATATTCACTGTTTTTTTTTCTTTCATAGTGAGTAAATATGCAGAGTTAAGAGTTTATCTTTCTTAATTTGAAGATTTATCTAAGTCTTCAATAGGTATATTCGAAGTAAAACAATCACGTATACCTTGAATCATATTGCATCCAACGCTCCATTAAAATGTGCATAGGGAATCATTCCTCCAAGGCTCCAAACTCTCGACAAATAAGATGTACAACACTCAAGTGACCAAACTTGTTTAATGAAGTTAACCAGAATCCTCCGACTCGGTAATGAACGCAGTTGCGGCTAACTGAAACTCCTACGACGTACAAGTTTCATTCACCCTCTAAGTGGGCCTATTGTTCTCTCCAAGAGTCCTGACGAACAATGACTTTCTCATGCATGGCCCACGACATGAATTATGTATCCTGTAATATTTAGTTATTAATGTAAGCAAATAGAGGCTGGCTCTCCCTTCGAGGAGAGTGGGCGAGTAGTAATCTGATGCATACCTGTAGTCACCTAACACTGGCTCACCTTCCCTGTGTCTTGCACTCTACCAAAAGGGAAGGAAGTTAAGTTTAGGATGGAAAAAGAAATCGGTTGAAGGATCTAACCACTATGAACAGCGGGGATTAGAACTACACTATCGCATGTAAGATTTTCTTGAGTATGGAGCTTTACGTTTTCCTTAGGGATAATGACTGAAAATAATACCATTTAGCCTCTTGAAGATGAATAACAAATCTTTTTTATCCAGTAATTCAATATATCAGATTTCACATCAATATATTTGTAACTGAGAATCCAAAAACCATATAGTTTTTGGAACTAAACTCTCTTTCAGCATTTGGAAATCTTTATAGGCGTCAAATGTTTCAAGAAAAGACTGGTTTTACGGTCATTAAATCAGTTAATAGAAAGTAGAGATTTAATGATAAATAAGTCTGTGAATATCCATGATAGAAAGGTACTTTCTGGGTTAATAACTGAACTTAAGAGGCACTGTTCTGCACAAAAAAAGATCTTTTCAAACGGATCTCAAACAGATGTTTTGGGCAGAGTTCGATGGTGTAATACGTTTTTCTTTTATGTCAGGTTTTCGAGAAATCAAGAATTTGTGTTTTATAAAAGTCCCGTCTATACACCACAGTAGGACATGGAAAATATGTAGCGTTAAACTGTGATAACACCGTTGCTCCAAATCAGTGGCAAAGATAGGACTGTCCGACCTGTGGACCTGGACACTTGTCGTTTGCCGAACTTACATTCGTTCTTCTCCCTCCCCTTTACATTAGATTAGGTACGTGCCCTAGACAAGTGTAGTGGGTGTTTAAAGTACATTTGTCGTGTTTATCACGGAATGACCTTGATAAGCCGAAGGTAGGTTTTTTATTGGACCTAAGATTAGGAAATTAATGTGTGATCCCAATTCTGAGGATAGAATAAGCCAAAAAGAAAAGGAAGTCCAGCGTAGTTATAACTTCCTAGGAAACAGAAGTGAACCAGAATTACAAAACCCTTGTGAGCACCTTGTAGGAATATTTGAAGAAACTAGGTAGTAACATATCTTTGAAGTTCCACTTCGTACATGCTTACATTGACTATTTTCCAGATTGATGTCTTGGATTTTACAGTGAGGAACACGTAGAACACTTTTGAAGATTTGAAAGAAAGTACCAAGTGGTTGGACAGTTGATCCCTGAAAAGGGTATGTACTTTCCATGTATATATGAAGAAGTACAAAAATAAGATAATATCTGCCTAATTGGGTCACTCTTATTTAGAGTGAAATTATATGAATTGTTAGTACTTCTTGTAAAATGTATGTACATTGCTTATACAATTACGCAGTACATTGCAAATACACCACGTTGTAAAGCATTACAATAATCTTGTAGAAGGATATGATAATATACCGTCAATGAGTGAATATGAAATTTTTTTTCAATTCTTAAAATAACTGAATGTCATAAAAGAAAACAGATAGCATATTTGAAATCAGCGCCCTAAAATTAGGGAGAAACAATATTTAAAACAAAAATAGCAAAATATTTTTTTTCAAAATGCAGTGCAGTGCAGTTTACAAATCATATATGTCCATATGTTTATATTTCAATAACGTCCATCATTTATTCACATTACTATTTTTATCCCTAAAATCAATTACAATACGGCTCTAAATTTTAGCCACACCCCAAAAAATGAAACAACTGAAGATGTGTGTTTTATTGATTTACCATATTTGGCGAACCATCATTGGTATATTAAGCTTATTATCATGCCTCTGGAACTGACCACAGTTATATAATACAATTAATTTGTGACAGAACGATCGTAATTAATTTTGATGTGAGTGAACCTCACTTTCGACACATCAGATATATTAAATCTGTTTTCATTAAGAAAATGTGGGCCAGAAGGTGATAGAAGAGGGTCAAAATGAAAAACTAAATAGTGAGTAACTATTTAATTTATGCTCGGGCCACATTTTAAAGCCATTCAACCACGCTGCGTGCAAGCGTTAAAAAAAAACAAACAAAAAAACAATGATGCAAGCTAAATTGAATCAAAATCAGAAAACGTTAATTCATAAAATTATGAAAAGTGAAAATTTCAAATTATATTTTATGAAATAAGTATTTAATACTTAAAAATAGAAAAACAAATAATAGGAATATTAAATGCAAGCTATCAAAAACAAGCAATTTTTTAACAAAGTTATTTTAACTGGATATAGTTAAACTATATTTTAATCAAGATAGAGATGAAACGGATGGCGGTCAAAAATAAAATAAAATAGTAATAACTATTTATTATAAATAGTATATATTATATATGATTGAATTATATTATATATTATGAATAATAAATTTTCTTGACCGATACCTGGACCATATTCTTAGGGTCAACCATCGATACACAAATCTAAATAATTTTACATAATTTATTTTCTTGTGTGATTTCATTTTTATTACCTAGTTTTGTCTGATGAAAGCTTTCGATTTCCTTTATATTAAACTTACATTTTATTTAACCTCTTATATACCTTCATGTTTTCATCCATTATTGTTTTTGTTATTTAAATATGTGAATATGAGGTACTCATACTGGTTTGCGAGGGCCTAAATAAGGCTTACAAATTGGGTCGAAAATTAGGAATGTTTCAAGAGGTTCTTTAATCTTCTGCGCGCCTGATTTTTATTCATTTTCTTAGTATTATTCATGTAAAATTGTAATGAATAGTTTAATAGTTTGGCAATTTTTTAGTTTATATTTGATTGATAACAATCCTTTATAAACATTATTCAGCGCCCACCTCTGTCTTATTTATAACTACCATATCTGGTCATTTCATATCTTAATAAATTTAGTTTACTTTCTTTTCTTCTGTTATATTTAGTTTTATTATAAATCAGTGTGGTTTTTATTTCAAAATTCAGTTCTAATCAGTCAGTAAATTCCAGATTTCCCATGAATTACACTTAGTCTATCATTTTTTAAGCTTTAATTCTATTTATTTATAAGAAATTTGTCGTATCTTGTCATTGTAGCTCTGAAGTAGATCTACAAAGGGGGCTCTAGATTAATTACTATGACAAATCATTTCATACTCAATATGTTTCCATCATTATTATTATTTTTCACTATAATAGTCTTACCAATTTCCATTAAACTTTCATAATTATATGAAAAATACATTATTATTCTATTCTCTTGATTGTTGAAAAAATCCTCCAAGGGAGCTAAACGATATACCAATTTACAAATTAAGAGAGAGGCTTTTGTTGTATAATGGTTTTGCCGATAAGGAGAATTAGTAATTTTCGAGGATGAGCAAGTACTTGATCGTGTGGCTGTTACTATTTAGGAAACAATATCCCGGGGCGAGCGAAGCTCCCACACGCCAGCGCCCTGGGCACTACCCGCTCACCGCGGAGGCGGCTACCGTGGCGGAAGCAGGGCTGATGACCAACACAGATGACTGCCCCCGTAAATCATGGACTAAACGATGTCCGCTGATGGAGCAATCAGGAGATGTAAATCCAGATTGGCCATCTCCGACACTGGGGAGGGATCCTTGGTAATTACAGTCAGGATAAAACATCTGTCTGCTCCGTTAACTGATAATAATACACCCGGAGCTACTTCTTTCCGGATCCTACCCTCCGTCGATCGTAGGTCCTCATTATTTCCAGAAGACTATAAGGTACGCTTGGGAGCCCGGCTATTATTTTAATTGTTCAAGAATGGTTTTTGCCCATCTTCCCTGAAAAGCAATCAGCCGCAATTAAAAGATCAAACTGTCTGAACTGGTACGGGTAATTAAATGTGTAATTTATATCGCCATGCTGTACAACCAGCAAAGTTTTCCCATGGTCGGTATAGAGCAGATATCGCTACTTTATCTGGATACATATTGAAGGATAAGTAGTATCAATTCAGGGAGAAATAAATAAAAATATTCACGAATAATTAGTTTATTCATCATAATGAAATAGAATAGAATATTATATTGATTCATAATTATGATTTACATTTATTCAAAATTATTTACATTGATTCGAAATCATGATTCTTATATTATATAAATAGGTTTATGAATATTAAATTCTACAAATATTGCCTAGAATAGAACGAAATTCGAATATTTTTTTTTTCTTTACACATGCTAACATTTATTAGCGTAAGTATTTTTTATCCATCATCAAGTTAGAAGCCATCCCCTTAGTTATATTTCCTTGTTATACTCTGTACTATGAAAAATTGATATCATTTTAAGCAAGGTCCTGTGAAAAAAAAGTTGAACAATGTAGACATTTCAGAAAAAACCTGTATTACAGCCCATGAAGGGTACCTTAGTGAGGACCGTACAGTTTCTAAGTCAACGGTTGTGGAAGGCGGTAATTCGGCCGAAATTTCTCCCAATTAAGGGTACCCATTTAATAGAGGCTGGATAAGCCCAAGGAGGGTCTCCCGATCGTATAGGGCCGATCCACGGCTGATAACAGAATAAATAATTATCTGCCAAAGCCGGATTATCTATTATTATCTCGAACCTGGGACTTAGTAGGACGGTGAGCCGTTAGAGAACACCTTTTAATTATAATAATGTTTTATAAAAAAAGAAACAAAAATTGTAATTGTTTAATTATTTGGCTCAGATCATTCATAGAAAAAAAAATGGACCAATGTAAACAAAATTTATTTTTTGTTTCAGGAGCGAGAGGAGAGAGGGGGAATTCGGGCAGAATCTTAGCCTTAAACCCACCAGTAACCAATAATATTATTATTATTATTAAAAAAATATTAATAACTTCGAATAATAAATTTGTTCATTATTATTAAAAAATATATAAAATTGCATTGATATAAAGTTATAATTCTCATATCATTTACAAAGATTTTTAAAAGGTAACGTATAAAAATAAATTACCAATATTAAACTCTACAACTGTTGTCTAGAATAGAACGAGTTTCGAATGTTATTTTTAAAATTTATTTAAGCTATAACAAATTTATCAAGAATTGATCAGAGTACTGTCAACAACGTTCGATTTTCTATTCGGCATGACGAACGAAGAAGAGAACGTGTAGCATGCGATGCAGCATGACGGTGCCGAATCGAAAATCGAACTGGGTGTGTGGACATAACATATTAAAAAGCTATGAATATTTAGCTATCACATATAGAATAGAATAAAAAATAACAAATATGCCCTGTAATTTACCTATAATATAGAACATAGAAACTTATTTATTATATGACGAAAATGCAAAGATTTTAGAAAAAAAAAAAAAAAAAACAGTGCTGTAAGTTCTATCTCCGTAATCTATAACTTTAAACATTACTCTGTGAGTAGATTCGTAGGTTTAAGAACTGCCTAATACTCAACACTTGTAAATCACTCAAACTCGGAATAGCGGCCACCTCTTCATCACAGATGACAAAGCTGACATTCAAATAAACAACCTAGTCTGATGTATCAAAGGGCAGGAAGAGTCCAGCTCTCGTTACTGCACAAAGGACAGAGACGGACTATCCTTGTCTACAGGGATAGAGTTGTTAGATTGATATGTTTGAAAAATATGCAATTCACTGGGCACCCTTTTTAAAAAAACAAAACAAATAAAAACTTAAATTGCTGATGAACTTTGTTAAAATAAAAATATTTCATTTCATACAATAATCAATCTGAATATCTTCTATATTTTCACAGTTCCTTACTTTGTCTAACACATTTTAATTTTAGATGACGGCTTATTTATTCTAGAAGCCACATGTTTGTACCGATTTTAGGACAATAATTTCATAACAAAGTATGTCATGAAGATACAAATTATACGATATTCTTAATTTTTTTTGTTATTGTTTTCCAGGTTAATTTTAGCTCAATTGTTTATACTTCAATTGTTTATAATATTTTGTGGAGTTACAAGCTATAACGATTCGGCTTCTCAGCTGGTCTTCATAAAGATCAATTTTTTATAGAGATGTCATCGTTGCAAAAAATCTCAGATTGGCTAAAAAAATGAACATCTAATCCAAAGATTTGATGACATGTGTAATAAGATAACAAAAATAGTTGAGATTTATTTTAAATTCTAAAACCTTTATAATAATTATTTTATGATAATTGCAAGGCTGCAGATAGTGGAAAAAAATATAACCATAACAAACTAGCCGTGAAGGAATAGTAATTTATTATTCAATTCAAACCATTAAAATATTTTCTCTGATTAATACATTCCCAATGATATGAGTTATAGAAATTAAAAATTATACTAACGAAATTTATAGAAATTCAACTAACTTTATTTATTATAATCATGGAACTTCTTAAACTAGCGAGCCCGTTGTTTCTTTACGCATATAAGAGGAGCTACCGAACTGCGAAATTCACTATACCATTCACCCATCGGGCACCGTCCCATGAGAAAGACCCCGTGATCCTCCTTATCTTGGGCATGACAACCGTGGCTAAAGAGGATAAAGAGACGAGACTGGATGAAGTGCTCAAAGAGGGCATGGGGACGTGAGAACAAGGAAGACGTGCCATCTCAGGCTCACGACCACACGTAGCTATCATATCCTCTTCACACCTCCTCCTACTATCTAAATCTCCAGCAGTTCTCATGTATTTGTCTATTTGTGCTTGCAATAGTAATCTATTATGATACATGTCATCATTAGTCATCTTTGAACAATTCAGATCATAAAAAATCCACAACCTAATGATATTCAAAATATAAGGCCCACACCTGACGCATGATTTTTTGTTAATAATGGATAATTTTCAACAATATTTTTTAAATTAATAATCAATATCCATTATCTGTTTAACAATGAAATGTAAATTAATCACGATTTGTTGGCCTTGTGTTATTTTCTCGACTTCATATCTCCGAAACTATTAGTTGAAGGTAAAAAATGCATTAGAAAATCTTTTATGAGGAAATGTTTTAAGGTTAAATTGTTATGAAGCTAACATTTCGCTACTTGCAACAATTTCGATAAATAATCAAAAAACTGAAATGTCTCCTTTATAGCCCGCTCTATTCGAGTTCACCTTTCCCCAACCAGGACATTTTATTCCCTTCATTCTCAAGTACGAAAAAACAATTATACCAATTTTCGAAACTCTGCGTTTTTTTCCCCTTAATCGCTCCACTTTGACTGGGCTTAGTTAATTATGGATTATTACATTAGCTATAAGTGTGTCAATTATTTTGTAGGTGTTTTAACTCATAATAAAAAAAAAAAATATGAGAGATAGAGAAAATGAAATTGAGTTAATATACTGAAATATAAGGTAGATAATGTAACATAAAAAAAAGAGTAATATAACTCTATTGGGATCATGAGTACTAGATAAGTGAAATTATTTAAAATTATAATTATATATATGGTCAAGGTACATGAATTAATGAAGCAAAATAAAAAAATCAAAGAAGAAAAAAATACAAAGTTTGAGAAATAATATGAATTAAATTAAATTATTGAATTTTAAAGGATTTCTATGCATCTGTCATAGAAATCTTTTAAATCCTGGCAACCGCATTTACTCAATTTATTTATCTAATATATACTGTATTTATATCGGTTCCAGAAGGGAACGGATTAATCAAACTGCATTATTGATTTATCTTAACTTATAAGGCTAGAGATACAGACAGACAGACCTCCCCCCTCCCCTGCTATGGTCATAAGGTTGGTGCATTATAAATACAATTGGAGATTTTCTAAGGGTGTCGCGTTTACTAATTCACTTAACTAAACTATCTAAACTAAGAAAAATTCCGCGATACCTTCGGTGAGAGAGAGGCCTCTGATTTGGGTCTCGCGGAACAATACCGAATAGAACGGGGAGTTTTTTGGAAGACCGAGATGCTAATGTTGGGGATATTGCGGTGTCGGCCGAAAATATTATTCTGAGCTCCCTGGGGATTATCCGCCATCACCTGCATGGTAATTAGATGGGTCTATTTATCAGTTTTGGATTTTTTATTTATTTTGTTTGTATATGTATATATATTTATTTTTTCTGTACTTTTGATCTATATATTCAAATTTTGATGTTTGATTAGTTCCATAAATTTTCCTATGTTAGTAAACTAGATTAAGAAAGGGTTGATTGATAAGTGGAAGAGAGAATTATGGAGAAATGAGAAGGTAGTTCGATGGATTGAAATAAATAAAAGATAGAAAAAAAAATGTAATGTAATCGAATAAAAATGAAAATGTTATGAATTATGTAGATGAATGATTAAGTGAGGAAAGGGAAAGAGAAGGAAAAAAAATAAAGGATTGATCAGTACGCTGTGTATTGTAGCAACCCAATGTATTTGGGCAGCACTGATTTTCAATAAATCATTTCTCTCTGGCATGCAGGATAAATATAATAACAGATTTTAACATAGACCTTTTCTTTATTCAGAATAGTTTATTAATTAAACAGCTGATTTAATAATTCACAATCTAAATGAATCTCAATATAAAACAAAAGTCACTGAATATCATTTATGTATTTGAAAATACTGGGTCTAACTTGCTGATTAAAATCTTACTATGGCGCCACATAATATTAAACAAAAATGTACACAATGAATGTAAGGGACTTATCTGGTGTTGCCTTTGTCGTCTCGGGAACTTTCCGCTTTGTCGCTTGATGGTCTGGCTTCGTCTCCTCGGCTGCAGTCCCGAACTCTGCCTGCCAGACTCACCGACTCCGTTCGGGATGGACTACTCAGCTGGACTCTCTGCTTCTACCCTCACAGCTTCGCTCTTGCATATTCCAGCTCTAACTGCCTAATTCTCCCATTTTACTTTCCAACTCTGACTGACTCTTCTTCCGTGTAACCTGCCAGTTCTCTCTGCTTCCCCTACTCCTTCTTGGAAATTATATTTTCCATACATTTGGCCCCCATTCTTCTTTTGTGCCTTCCTATTGGTGAATCTTTTAAGAATTTTGGCTGGGAACTTTGTCCCTTCCAGCGGCACCGAATCTTTGAAAGTTTTTCTATTTTCCCCTTCCTTGACGGTAGGTTTTATTAACCTTGCCTGCAGGCATCTGGATTATTTTTACGATGCTTTTACTTGACCTCATTTTTATGACTACTTGAGCTCTTTGGCGGCCTCTCAAGCCATATATCTCAATGTATGTATCTCAAACCGAACTTCTCAGGTACATTTGGTTTCTGTGTCCGAAAGGAAAACCTATTTAGGCCAATATTGCATAAATAATGTGGCAACTACTTAAATTACCCAGTATTTAATTATCTTTATTAATTTTAAAATATTTCCTTTCATCCCTGTATTCTCATTAAATTGCAGGTTTTATGTATACCAATGAATCGTTAAAAAAAAAAATACCTAAAAATAAATTATTTCACTTATCAATGTTTTAACAACCGCCATAGAAATATAAATTCGCAGTAATTATCCTATTTCAATAATTCTGGAGTTTCATTATAAGGATATTTTAAAATACAAACGACTACCATTTTAATCCTTCTAAAATGAAATATTATAGTTTGATTCAATTAATTTAAACGAAATTTTCTTTAGTAGATAAAAATATTTCGTAATCCCATTCATTTATTCATTCTTCAAAATAGCACTTAAAATGTACTTAATATTAAAAATATTAGATAAATACTTTATCAAATACTAACCATTAGGGATTTTACAATGCTACGATGTTATGTCTAGATGCCAAGCTATAAATTGTTAAGCACTTACCTAAAAAAACAAAGACAAATCAGTTAAAGTTTATGTGTTTAATAACCATACAACTATAATATAATATGTATACTGAATGAATTGCATTAGTTTATAATGAATTTGGTTTAATCGAATTTCTAATCTTAATGGACTTATACAAATCTGTTTTAAAAGACTAAATAAAAAAAAAAAAAAATAAAAAACGTCGTATCCTATAAGATAATCGTTTTCTAATGCCTCCTATGTTTACAGAAGAGGAATTACAGTCAATAGTTGAGGTGAAGCCCTGCATTTTTCATTAGTTTATAAAGCCTGGTTTGTATTCAATGCCAATCGTCTTTCATACCCCATCTTTAATATCTCATTTGTTGGTCCAAGTTATCTTCCAGAAAATTTTGATATAATTTTAATGTAATCTTTTTATAGGTGGAAACCAATTGTCCTCTGTTACATATTAATTATGAGAATCAGATAGGGTCCTGATCATCTTCAATCAGTATTATCTTTTTAAATTCTTTTGTTGAATTGCTTACAGTATAACCTTTAAAATTAAATGCTTTAAATAAATAAAATAAATTATATCGTTTAACATTAAATATCACAGTTGGTATTATATTTTGAACAGAAAAAGAGGTTGGCTTGGTTCAGCTAATCAGAACAATAATAAAATGGGAAATTCAGTGGGAACACATAATGAAATTTACATTCCCTGATTATGAGATTTCGATTTTAATTACTACACCTTGTTTTATGGATTCTTATGCTTCATTAATACTATCATCACAACTTTCTGTGGTAACTTTAGGTATATTCATTGTTATTTTAATTTAAATTATTTAATATAATCACTATAACTATAATTTATTGTTTTGTCTTTCTCAAAATGATTTTTTTTACACTTTATTCGCATCTTGCTTAAAGCACAGAAGAAGACCTTAAAGCGCCCTACCTTTCCTCCTCTCCCCCTCCCCCTTTCCCAATCATCATATTAATTTATTTATTTTTTATAATAATAATCTTTCATATTTTGTTGTTTTAATTTGTCAATTTAAAATGTCAGTAACACGTCACACATTCAGGTAAAGAATGCACCGTTTTGAGTGAAATGTAAATGTTTCCCATTTTCTTAAAAAAAAAAAAAAAAAAAATAGCCGTTAGGAATTTTGTTTTTCTTAGACCTTCTTAACTCTAGTTTCACAATCGTTGAATTTGCGCCCTTTTTTTTTTAATTATAAGAAAGGTAAATAAGTTTAAAAAAAAAATTAGCTTCATGAACTTTTCATTGATGTACATTTCTAAATGTAATAAATTTATCTGTTGCTTAATTTTTTTATTACTATATTTTCTAACCAAGCAGGAGGCAGTTATATTAGAAAAAAAACTTTTGAGAAATAAAATTTGAAAAGCGGACGAATACGTCAACTTTATTAAATAATATAATTATAATTTATTATATCGATACATTTTAATTTTTCTACGTCTTTCCATTATCAAAAACAAAATTTGATAGAGAACAAAACAATTTATTGTAATCATAGATAATATATATATATATATATATATATATTTTTTTTTTATATCTTTTCCCTACATGGTAACCCCACATAAGGACCGTTTATTATTTTATACATACTCCATGCCTTAGAGGCATACTACATGAATATATATATATATATATATATATATATATATATATATATATATATATATATATATATATATATATATATAAATGAATGAATTAGTCTAGCAGCAACCATTAGCATCAGAAAAAGTCTTGTAAGTCACTATTCTAGAAGTTACCAATGGTTCTTACCATCCATCTACGTGAGTTGTGCCCGTTGTTTGGCGTGTGATCCTATAATTTAACCTATAAGCTAAGATCATTCTAACTTTAAGATAATAATATATAAATGTAGTGATAATAGAAATAAATAACTTGGTACGAGTGTAGTACAAGATTGATCACGCTGCATGAAAAGATGTTCTCCAAGACATTTGGTAACCGACTGCGTCCGTTTAAATATACCGCCTCTTCTGCGAGGGCGAAATATTAGGCATCTTGAATGGAGGGATTTCAAAATGAGAATGGGTGCCCTCGGGGGTTCAAACGAGAGAGCAGGCAAATATAAAGCAGGTCTCATTTCAATAATGCCGGTGGAACAAAAAGCCACATCGGGACGCAAAACCAAACCGACCATCACAAGAATTTTTTTTATCAGGCACCACGAAAAAAATATGTATAATGACCTGCTTTTTTTACAAGGGTGATCGAAACTTGTCCGTCGGGAATATGGCGTTTCAAATAAAGGAGAACAGGTAGATAAGGTAATAAATATTGAGAAAAAGCACCTTTTCTGTTCTAATATTTCTACTCGGATATTTTATGAAATTCAGAAAGAACATTTTCGAAGTTATATCTGTTTTATTCTAATATTACAGGAATGACTGTATGCATGACAAATATCTTCAACTTTGGCATATTTTAATATCCCTCCAGTTTTAAGTAATAGGACAGTATAAGTCAGCTAAACATTAATGACTAAATCACTAGCAACCAATCATTTTGCTTCTTTTTCAAGATACCAAGGTATGATTGTCGTTTTATTTGGTGTAATAAGTTATAGTTTATTTGTATTTATTACAATAAATTTTGTGTTTATGCTAATTTAAATAATTATGTTTGATTTATGATCTTACCAGTAAACAAACTAACCTATCAACGATTCGTCAATTCAGGCATAATTGGAACAGAAAACGATAAGATCGCATAATTACAGAGAACAAAAAAAAAAATCCTAACACTAAGTTTTAATTTAATATTCAATTTTATTTTTTCTGATTATCGCACTTATAAATTAATTTCATTATATTTTTTTTTCTATCACGGGTACTAGATTTTACACCTTCCAAAATCTTCCAACGTTGCAAACCATAGTAGTAGCAACCTCTGGTTCAATCTACATCAAACTCCACTCCCTTTTATAATAATATATCTTGTATATATAATAAAGTATAATATATCTTTATTTATTTCTCTCTACCGAGCCTTTCGCCTATACGGATTTTCCAGTGGCGGTATATAACATGAACACAATGCAGATACCACCCCTGCCAGGAAATATATAAATATAGACTTCCAGTTTATACGAAATAGTCTTTCTTCTTCTTAAATAGAACAGTGTAACACCGCTTTCATTCTCCGGCGACCTCCCAGGAACAGGTCCTCTTCTTTCCAGATTGAAGTGGACTGGGTTAACTGCTGGTTTCGAACCGTACACTATAACGGGTACGAGTATAAACTATCCGCTTTGTAGTACGGATAGTTTTCTGTAGTTATAAGTTGAGTGAACTCTCTTTCGCTCAGAAAATAGAGTGCTGTATCCCCCTTAAGCTGTTCCATCTCAATGTTTCATAGGCGATACAGGCAATGACAACGGGCACGGATGCTTCTATTGTAACCTTCTGAATAATCTTTTTCCGATTCCTGAGATCTTCTTCAATCCTCATCCGGATATTTGCAGGTAGACCCGCCGAGCCTTCTCTCTTCGTTTCAAATTTCATTCCATCTTCTCGCAGAAGGGTATCGAGAGGTACTCCTGCTAAGACTTGTACTGCCTCATGAGACAATGATCTATACGCCCTGGTGACTCGTATGGTCGTGCTGGAGTACACTTGGCCACCAAACGCTATCGAAGGCGGAGGATAAGTCAAAGAGGAGTAACATGACATATGGTCGGCAGCCTGTTCTTATGTCGGCGTGAGAAATTCCGACACCAGGTAGGAGACGCATACCTCAGGATACCCTATATTACACCCTTGTATATAACTATAGTTGCTGGGTATCTGAGGCTCCAAAAGACGGTCAAGCCGTCAACGTAAGCAATGGCGGGGAACCGCTCTCCTTGAGTACTCCTAAAATGTTATCGAAGACTAGCTTCCAAAGAGCTGGACCAAGAACAGAGCCCTATGGATAGCCCCTCTCAACTGTGTTTTTATATTCGTAGAAGCTATCCCTAATCTTCCTGCTTCGGTCCTGGACATAGTTACTCATTAGAGCATACAAGTTACTGGGAGCCTCGTACCACGGCAGCTACTGGAGTACACTTGGCCACCAAACGCTATCGAAGGCGGAGGATAAATTAGAGAGGAGTAACATGACAAACTTCTCCGCCTTCTCCAGTACGTCATGGCGTACTAGCAGCAGGGCATCGGCGGTTCCCCTACCTTTTGGTGGATTCCCCTACCTGTGCTCTTGAGAAGCAGGTTCGCTAACACCTTACCATTACCGGGAGGTAGCAAATGGGCCTATAAGATTTAGCTCGCTGCTTTTCCTTGTCTCCTCCCTCTTTATGATATATTTATCGTCATCACCATGTTTAAATAACGCATGTCAAAAAAGAGGAGACCAAAAAAGAGCTGTACATGCTACGTTTAACTTCCCCGTTGCGAATAATTTATCTCTGGGTCTTTTTAGTTCTCTTAGATTTGTGTTTATAAGATTTTATTTGCAAAAATGCTTCTGATAAATTAATGAAATCCATAAATTCGAAATAAGGAATTTTCACATTCGTTATTTCAACGTTGTAGCGACGATACATTGAAGCTTAAAACGGTTGGGACTATTTGGGTTCACACATAATATGTATGTAACCTAGTACACATTGTATGTATACATACTATATTCATGGTACAGAGTATGTATGTTTTAGTACATATACGTAGTATGTATTTAAGTCATCTATAGTCGTTATGACACGTCTATAGGTGATTCAGTCTCCATTGGTTCTGGAATCATCCTCTTTATATGATAGTAATGTACCAACATCATATGGTTTTATTATGAATGTGTGAATGCTTTTTAGTTCAAATATATATTATGTGAATGTGTCCGTTTAACGTTGCTACTCTTAATTGAAGTAATTAGACATTTAATCCATAAATAATAAATAACTTAACGAACGAAACATTTAAATATTTAAAAAACATTAGGATGTAATCTCACAAACTTATGGTAGAAAAATACGACAAATTTTACAATAAACGACATTAAAAAAAACAAAAAATAAAACAAATCTAAGTGACCGGTTCGGTACTTGATAATTCCTTCTTGGCCAACACTTATACAAGGAGGTAGCGTGTTCATCATCTACCATCAATCACTTATCTTTTCCCGACAAATCAGACATCCGCATTAAAGAGGGTCTATAAACCCTAGAGTCAATCCACTTGTGATAGAACAGAAAATTAATTTTCCATGAGAGACAGGGATTGAACCATGGCCTTCAATTTAAGATACTTATCAACAACGTAACCTCAATTCTACCACACTCCTGTAGTGGGACGACGGTCTAAAATCAATAGTAATGAAATAAAACTGCTGATATACAGTTCAGTTTAAAAACACGAACCAAGAGCACACCCTCTTAGGATATTTTTAAATAAGTATACATATTACAAGTGAGAGCAGTATATGTATATATTTATATATAAATCTACTAAAAATTATTGATTAAACAAAAACCATTTGGACAGCTGAAAGTGACGTAGAAGAGAAGGCCGATAGGGTAAAAGCAGACCGGAGGAGTGAAGATGTCCGTTGAACTGTTTCGACAGGCCCAATCAAAGTTTCCCTTACAATCTGTCACTACCGGGCCCCGTTAGTCAATCAGCTCTGCCCGTAGGCTTTGAAGCTAACGGTCCTAATGATTATCTTTTACCAGATCCCACCGGCTCTTAATAAGCCTCCAGGCGTACTGCAAGGGTTAAACATCAGTCCTTTCTGCAAATAACGTGAACATCTAATATTATTTATGGAAACTATGTGAAATATAGGCGTTAATCCAACGGGATAAAATTGCTCAAAAATCTTTGATAACGGGCTATGAGACGCAAGGTATTCCTAAAAGAAACACAATTAATTAAAATAAATGCAGAACCTAAAATCCTTTAATAATGTAAAAAAAAATCTGGTTTATTTTAAGTCATAATACACACAACGACAAAAACCAACTCGGACATGGACACAGCATTTATATAATACACCGCAAACCTCTAGTGCAATCAGGCTCATCGCCAAGTTTACCCGGTGTACCTGAACCAAAGTGATGGTAAATCTGACAATTAACTAATATTTCAAAACAAGAAAATCAAGTCCTGACCAAAATGTCAGATTTGTAACAGTGTGCTAAACAGTTTACTAATTTGATATAAGTGAATTCTAAAAAAAAGGGCCAAAGAAGCAAAAATCAATAGATAAATGAATATCAATCAAATCATAAATATGTTTTCTTACAGATTGTCACTCCGTAAAATGTCTTCTTAGTTATTTAAAATATTATAAGCAGGAATTCTAATGATTTTAAACCTCTTAGGGTATTATTGGCAAGCTACTGTTTCATGCAATGTTTAAGTTCTTACAATTCCTTCATACATATGAAATGAAGCATATATATATATATATATATATATATATATATATATATATATATATATATATATATATGTGTATGAATATGAATATATGAAAACATTTTTTTAAATATATACAATATAAACAAATATAGACAATAAGAAGAAAAACTAACTTTTTACTCAAGTCTCAAAATTATTATTTAAAAATTATGATAAAAAAATAAGTTATAATAAAAATAAGTTTTATCTATGAAGTATAGACTTTACGGACTTTTATAATGTATGTCGAATTAAAAGTAAAATACGCGTTTATTAGATTAGCACATTTAATACTATAATAGCTAAAATGCAATTGAAGGCATACCTCGGGAATGTTTATGTATTCTGGCTACATCCCACCATCTCCGATTTTACGCGTGACATTAACACTTATAACTCAAATAAAAATGCAGAAAAATTGTAGTTTCCTTACTAGTCCCCGTAGGGATAGATTTGGAGAACGAGGAGCATAATTCATAATGCTTTCATTTGTTCGAAACTTGTGAATGTCTCATGTAGATCTTTTAAAATGTTATCTATAATAAGCGATACTGGCGTTAATAATGGACTTGCAGTTAGTATTGTTGATATCATTACAAGGTAACTGCGTGCAATCTACAGTTTCATCAGATTACAGGTAATAGTCACCCCTCTGAAGTGTGAGAATGTTTTGCCCTTCTCACTTAGCCCGTGCGTTCGTCACTGCGCTAGGAATTGAGAACCAATTCCTTGCTCAAAGTTCGATCTCTGAAGTCTTAACATTAAAACTCCGTCGTGCTTATCTTCGTGAACCCAATAAAATTTAAATATCGACTATTGAAGAACTTATGCTATTAGTTTTGATCTGAAATGACTTCATTTAGTAGTATGAAAAGATTAGAGCACCTTTGGGTAGCTTTAAGGCAATACTTTCGGCCAATTCAGTATAAAATACCTACTCAATTGAATGACTTTTTACATTAACTTATCTATTTATGAAATGTATATCTAGAGGAAAAGTTTTCAACGAAAATACTCGTTTTAGGGTGCTCTGGGTCCAAATAGCCTAGTCTTGCAAAATGGTGTGTTTACCAAATGCACACGCACACTCGATCTCAAAATCGAAAAGTGAATTTGAGGTAGGTATGCATCTGATGTTACAACCGATGTGGGATGTTTGCCAAACCCGACTAACCGGAAATCCAACTTTATATCGCTGATTTTACACATTTTTACAATTTTGTCTTAAGATTTTGTTCAAACTCGTTTTATCAATGTACAAACAAATGCTGTTTAACTGAAAGGGCTTAAATGCCAAATTTCTTCCTTTAAATTATCTTTAATTGTTTTTATTTGAAATATTAATTGTCTCTCCTTGTTATTAATAAAGAAAAAGAATAAATATAAACCATGAAATAATTCGATAAATATCTAAAGAAGAAAAAGTAGAAATATTTTTACAGTTTGAAAACAAATGTCCGGAAATAAGAGATTTGTAATATACCGTTGGAAAGCTACAGAGCTTAGGAAAATTAGTGTCTAATATAGAAGACAATGAAGAGTGACGAAAAACGCACAAAACTCGGTGATTGTTGTAGATGATATCTTCTATTGTAATATTATTCAATGGAAAATTTTAAGTTGGGAGGTGATTGAAAGTTGTGTGATGCGCACTCCAGATTTTTTTCTTACGTTTAACATATTTATAATTAAATAATAATTAAAAACAAAAATAGAAATAAAATAATAAAATAAAATATATTCTCCTTACAAATACGGTTAAAATGAACTTAATTATTTACAATCAATCAGTCATCAAAATCAGAATGTATTAGTCTCAAAAACATTCATATTTTTTATCTTTTAGTTTAATCAATAAGTTTCTAAAAGACTTATGATACCATGTGCTATATAGAAAATAGATGAACAATAGATCTAACTGCGTCCTTATTAAATTATTAACGTGAAAATGCCACTTAAAGGACGCCTGATAAATATATTTTTAAAATTTAGAGAGCGTGAAACAGCATTAATTTCACTAATTAATCATAGGGATTTTAGAGCCTGGTTCAAAATGTTATGGGTGTTAACCTTTAATGGTTTAAAATGGTTTGTAGTTTGCAGCTATAGGTATCCAAACGAAGGTTTTTCCAGGAAAACTTCTAATCCGGTTTTCGCCCCTAACTTTTATTTAACTTTTTTCAGAGACCGATACAGCTAAACATGAAAGAATAAAGCTCCCTGACAGATATCGATGTTTTGATCATTTCTCGGGAATTGCTTTGTTTCCTATTGTGACCGGTAAGCCTTTCGTTCATTATTCTAATATTTTTGCTTATAGGACAAGATTGCCTGCAGGAAGATTTATACAGAACCGGAGTCTTAGGATGTCCCTTGTGCCTTCAAGAAGATATGAATCCTTCACATCTTCACAAATTTGTCGAGATGATGACCCTGAAAAATCTATCGAGGATTTCAGGAATGCATTTGTTGATTCTGATAATTGCTCGGAAATATCGAATATCGAAATATTGTATCGGGCTGCCAAAAAACGAATGACAGTATTGTAGAATTCCGTGATCTCGGTACAATAAAATAAAAATCGGACATAAGCTGTTTCTACCAAACACCCGCTGGGTTTTAAAGGCTTAGAATTACATGCGAGAATGAGAATTGAAAAGAACAATATATAATTTAAAAAAGGCAATCTGGTGAATAAATCAAATTATATTATTGTGAACGATGGCGTCATCACTCAACACTCAAAATTGGTGAACTTTACTCGCTTACTGTACTTTCGCTTTAAGTACAAATCCAAAAATTCTCTTTGAAATCTCTAATGGCACGTTTTTTCTGTTAAACGATACCAATTTTCGCTATCTAACCTTTATAGAAGCGGAACTATGAGCGTTAAACACTTTATCAAAAGCAGCTTAAATTTTTTCCGACCCTCCTCCCCGGATGGAGGAACGTAATTCAATTCAAGAAGATCGTTGAATAATATCTACTTTCAAGCATTAGTGTAGGAACTAGACTAAGATGCGAAATGGTTTAAACAGATGATGAGCCCCTGTACCATAAAGATAACATACGAGTATATATTAGATGGCACATCGACTCTCTGAATTGATAATGTTCGAACTAAAAAAATCGAAGAAAATGACAAGCATCGACTAGTACCATAGCAAAGAATCAAGAGTTTAGGTGGAGAGGTAACTGAATCATGAATTAATGAAAATTTGACATCAAATTATTCGAAACCTATGAAACGTTAGACGTAGATAAAAATATAAAGCTATATAGATAAAATATTTCCATCAAAATGTATCATATTAGAAACTGAAAAATATAAAGATATTAGAAGGAAGAATTTGAATAGAATAAATAGTATATTTCTGGGTTTGGAGAAAAAAAATAATAAATACCTATAGGTGAATTGGTGAATTTCATGAATTGGAGGGATGTCTGACCGTTATGCTTTCGCTCTTTTTCCATTAGAGATACGATACTGAGCTAAGAACAAACACGATAGCCATAGATTATGACTATTTAATAACATACTTGTTGAAGTGCTCTGAGATACTGCTAATCTGATAAGTGGGAACATAAAGATAAAACGTACACCGCCAACTAGCCAATCCCCAGGAGGCAGGACAGTTAAGGCTAAGGAGTCGCCTTGGGGTTTCTTTCTCCCCTGGCGATATGAGCCAGGATTAATGTGAAAAGTTCTGGATGCGATAGCAGGTACCCTGGGGTCCTGCATACGTCTCTTCTTATAGAACCCCCTCTATGCCTAACTCATATCATATTTATATGACAGCGAATAATGCGGGTATAAACTTCAATATAAAAAAGTATAAGGTAATGTGCTTCTTATGAAATCCATTTTGAAGTGTGGTAATGGATCTAAAAGTATGGAAGGTTCATACATGAAATAGAAATATATCATAAGAGTAACTTCTGCCCTCAAAAAAAAAAAAAAAAATATATATATATATATACAAACATATAAATAAATCTATTATTAGATTGTTATTGATGGATTCCAAGACAAAGCCTTGAGGTTTTCAAACAGCCATGTCAAACGAATAAACTAAGGAAGATATCTGATCTACATTTATGTGATCCTTATGCTTTTTAGTCCTCATGATGACTGAATTAGCAAAATGACTGATGAATTTACTACTGCTTGAGTGGCTCTAATTATCCATAAATAATCTATAAATAAAAGTAGATAGGTACTTATCAAATAGCAGAGATTGTAAAACCTTTTGTACAATTAGAATGTTATATATTAAAAAAGAAAATACATTTTGTCATTAAGAAACTATATCCTATCATTTTAGTAACCTATTATCTTGATTGAACAAATCAATATAAAAAAACTAAATGTTATTGAAAACTAGCTCGTCAATATTCATGAGAAAGAAACACTTTCGGTTTGTAGTTTTCAGACTGTGTCATAACGTCTTAATTCACACGAAAGATGTCCCCACGAGTTTCAATAGTATACTTTACCAAAATCCTAAGGAAAAATCCTAAAGGCTTTGGAAATATAACCAATCTGTTTACATGTTAGAAGAAATAAAATAAAAAAAAAATACATTATTTAAACCAATAGCACAAATTCAATTTTTGAACGAACCAAATAGATTCGAGTTATCTGTTGAAAACACAAGGCCCATAATTAATTGGAAAGAAATGGATACAAATTAAATCAATTTTCATAAAAAAAAAATTAACCTGAAACAGTGTCCATTCATTAATCTTTTGAAACTATTTTAAAATATATTTTTCATTATTAAGGTAATATGAATGTGTAATACATTTGGACAAAGAACCTGTAGAAATAGGATAAAATTACGACTAAAACGACAGAACTTATTTTTATTTGAGAATTTTTACTTCCTTGTACGAAGTAAAGGAAGTATTGTAATAGCGAAAATTTTCGGTTTTCAGATTTCAACGGAAATACCCATTTTGACCATCCCTGAATCCATTTTGACTAGTTTCGTCGTGGCGTCTGTACGTAGGTACGTTCGTAATTCTGTATTTAGGATTTTTGTAAAATCCAGTTGTGAACCTCACTTTGTGGTCACTGCTTGATCACCCGAAGTGGTACTTTACTACAAGGCCATAATTGATTTCCATCAAAAATTATATTAAAATACTATGCAAAACTTCTCAAATTTAGTATTTATATTTACATTTATATTTAGTATTTACTTATATATTGATTGAAATAACATAATAGATTTTGGTTTAAATTGGAAAACCGGAAGAGGTATTTTACACTTGAAGGTCATATTAGACTTTCATAAAAAATTATAGTAAAATATAATTTAAAATATCTTAAATTTGGTAAATAGGGCTTTTATATCAATATGAATGTATTTACTAGATTTTGGTTAAAATTGGTGAGCCCAAAAGGGTACTTTATTTGAAGGTCTTAATAAACACATCAAAAATTATGTTAAAATTAAAAATCATATGTTTCGGTAATAAAGTTTACAAACGCTTTTCCAATCCAATTAAACATTTTTATTACTTGTTTTAAATGTTAAAATTGAGTGTAAAATACTGGTTTTCCTCCCCGTTTGTTAGATCAGCAAGTCTGCAGAGTAAGATATTAGTTAAGTGGATTTTTCCGCTTTTGGAAATATCGATTTCCAATGCTTTATCTAGTGATATTGACAGTTTTAATGTTGTCACGGAACATGAAGAAATCTCTCGGAAACTATTTACCTACTGAAGGAAAACGACATATAATAACGGAAAGAGACCTCCAGAAACAAGAGTGTGTTTTTGTTTGTGTGTGTGTTTGTGTGTGTGTTTGTGTGTCAATAGATGGATATCGCGACGTCGAGTGCCGTTTTTGAGACACTGCAATCTTCGGAAACTAGTAACAAAGTTCAGGATTACTTTTTGAGCCACCGATTTGTAGTTTAATATGCGTACAAGGAAGTCGTGTGTTGTCCACAGCGGATATTTTTATATAAACTTTTATGATAAAGTGAAATCCCGAAACTTTTTTTTTTACCCATCATAATACTTTCTCTATGGCGGGTGGTCTTGGGAATAAATATTAATTACTTATGGTTTTTCTAGAAAAAGTTGAACCAAAACATATTTTACACCACTTACCTCCATATTTAAGAATAATTAATGTATAGATACTAAAATAAGAAACTTGGGAGAAGGAATGTTTCAAACGATACCCTTCATAAAGTACGTTGTCTTCGGTTTTTTATATTACAGATATGCCTTATTTGTACTATAATTACTAATATAATTACTAATACATTATTAGAAACTTACATACAAAGATATTTTGCTTCAACAATCTAATACATTATAGCCCAATACAGTACATCACATGTAAACAGTTCGATACTACTTATAAATATAAGTACTTCAGTATATGTAGCATGGTTTATAGATATTTATCTCTTATATGAATGATGCACTCTTTCTATTTGATTTGTTTTTGAACAAATTGTTTCTATTTGATTTGAGGCTGTTGAAGTGTGATAAACTATCTCTAGTCTGAATTAATCTGACTGATCGAAACCACTAAGATTGGAGACATATTGACCGGTTAGTTATGAAGTACTACAGGAGTGACTTAAGTCATCACTTGGAATTTCCCAATAATAAGTTAATAACATTTTATTTATATATTTTTACAATAGCCATCATGTTCATGGACTTTTTTAGGAATCCAAAATTTGACGCCACTTTCTATCCAAAATGGTACTTGTATATTTACGATTATGACGCCTAACCTTGTCATAGAAATTATTTTGGTACCAATGTATAATGCTAAAGGAAAAACTAAATGCTTCATCACTCATTAAAATTATCAAAACTACAAATTATTATTAGCTTCCTCGAATAATAGCTTTAGATTTATTTAATGATAAAACCTTTCAGTGCTCAGATCTGGCACTTTTTTTAATAGCTAAGTCCCTTTTAACTATACAACAATCTGGCAGCTATCCCCATGCCACAAATATACTGTCCCTTAGGTATGTGCGATACCCTTGAGATCCAGGGTGGAAGGGATGGGAGAGATTTTATTTGGAAGAGAGAAGGCTGTCGATTTTCAATTACCCCCCGGGGCTTGGCCTTATCCCAAGAGTTGGTTATTATAGAGAGGCAGACATAAGATTTACGACAGTTTTGTAGGCCATTAGTTGGGATATTAGCATGAGGGCTGGCTACTGTCTACCCGTTAGGGTGGATCATCAATCTTCCGTCAATCTCTCCCCTCTCCCTACTCTCAGTCCTTCGAGGATTTGCATTAATCTGTCCGCGTAAAGATGGAAATAGAAATTTGTTAACGGGAAAGTAGGCTAATCTACACTTGGATTATGATATATCGAAATTAAAAGTAATAGTTCAATAGCGATTTGTAATTTAATGGCAGTTCAATATTTGCCACAATTGCCCGTAAGTACCAGAATTCGGCGTTAAACCGTGACACTTTTATTTTCAGACAATTTTTAGGAATTTTTTTCTGTTCAACATAGTAGTAACACTGCAATATATTTAATGTATTTCTACGCATACCATCCCAGGCCATAACGTACCATCCACGTATTGAACTGACAGAGAAATTAAAAAAATAAAATAAAATATTTAAAAATATATATATAAACAAATGAAAAATATTATATTAATAATAAAGAAAATAAGAATTGAGCAGCATACTATGAATTTTTTGTAAATGTACAAGCGATGAGTAAAAGTGTTGTAAACATATTTATTTATCTGATTCCAAATAGTGTATCTAGCCCATAAATGCATGAAATTCCGAAAATTATTTTTCTATCAGATCCTTCTTTGAAGGTGGCCACGGATCTCCGTTCAACAGGACCGCAGAGATCAGTGTTTGTACCTTTGTAATTTAGCACTAAGATGGTACTTTACTTCACTTTCCTCGTCTGTTTAATTTCAATCCAAACCGATTGCTTTTTTCATCTGCATAAGGATATAGAAAGATCAATCAATTAGGGATTGATAAATTATTTGCCACTTCTATAATTTTGTTTTTATTGAAAACTAGTTTCGAATGTTATACATTAATCTTCAGTTCTACAAACACACAAAAATCAGCAATTCAAAGTACAGTTTGGTATTACTATACATATTAAATTAAGTGTAATATACATATAAACTTTTTAGATTTAAAAATTTCAGTAAAAAACAATCATGAATTTCGAATTTACCGGAAACCCACCCAAACGAATGTCGTTATAAACCATGAAGCTAGTAGACCGATAGTACATAAACTCGCAGCATTTCAGAGCATGATTTACCGTCTTTTGATAGCACTATTAAATGAAAATAATTATAATAAAGAAATTGAAATAATATATTTGAAATAATAATATATTCCAGTGTCAATTTTATTTCTTGTCTTAATTAAATTCATAATTCATAAATGTTTTATAATTTATATTACACTTAATTTAATATGTGTAATAATATCAAACTGTATTTTTGAATTTTTGTTTGTTTTTAGAACTGAAGATGAATGTATAACATTCGAAACTAGATTTCAATTAAAAAAAAAAATTACAGAAATGGCAAATAATTTATCAATCCCTAATTAAATAGCTTTTGGCTGCAACATATCTTGTCAAAAATTAGATTATTTTGTAAGATAACTTTCAACAATATACAATTGACAATACTTATATTAAAATATATGGTTACAAATTCAGGTCAATAGCTAAATGTCGATGAATTTGATTTGATTTTGAAAGATGCATTTGATTCTTCTTCAACTATTATTAATTATGTATGTTAATCATGCTTATTTATTCTAATCAACTAAAAATAAACTAATTAACAAGCATAACAAGTAATATGGTAAATTATTATATTATTACAGAGAAAAAAAAGGAAAGACAAATCTATATTTAAAATCAATTTATATTTTTTGAGACAGATAACATTGGTAAAGAAAATCCTACTACCTGAAATTTTACGCGAATTAAAGCACAATTTTGATACTATTTATGCACAATAGAAGAAATACATGGTTTTGAATGCAAAAAAAATCTATTCGATTAACGAATGTTTAAAAAACAAACAAAACATCAAAAGTACCTCAAATAAGTTCTGGTTCACACACGTTATGGTAATGAAATGTATTTTTTCCAAGTCTTTTAATTTTATGATATAAACTCTCATCATTTCAATGTTTCTGTACAATAAAATAAAATTTGGAATTGTCCTAATTTTTTATTATCATTATATTCATATGTTTTCCCTCATTTTCCAAAAATGACTTTAAGCAGCACGAGAAAGTGATTTTTTTTTCTTAACTTTATGTATACAAATAATTAAAATTATAGATAAAAGAAAAAATAATTTTTCTGTAATTTAAAAAAAAAAAAGTACGTTAATATACGCTTTCATACAGTTGAATTTTCCCTATTAATAAATTCTTAATCTCAATTTCAACCTTAGCCTAAGTGAAAAACTCATCGATAGCACCATGTACCATGACGTCTAGATGCCAAAGTTAAACAGAATCCTTATATATTAATTAGTTGGTTATTTTGTTAAAGTTGTTATTAAAGCATCCCTTGATCTACGTCCTATTCTGTACAAAAAAAAAATAATGCTTCCCAGGCTAATATCAATTAGCAATGTGGTTATCAACATAACTACAATAATTATAATATAATTATGAAGTTATATTGTGAAGGGTTGTTTATTATTGCAAAATATATCAGTCGTTAACCGAAAATAATTTACTCTTTACTCACTAAACACTATTATATATTCACTAGGGACCAGTGTGTGTTAGCTTTAACGCTTCGACGGGTGACTAAAAAGCCCCGGAGGTATGTAAACAGCAGATGTCCACGAGTAGTAAAGCCATCTGCCGCCAGCCTGCTCGGTCACCCCATTAAGAAAACTTGTGTCTTTTTATCCCATCTTACTCACCAGATGTCGGCTTTTTAAGCCCTCAGGTATCCCCTTAAAATGATCAGAAAAAAAAAACTACCTTTGAATATGGCGCAGATGTCAATAAAGCAAAGAATAAGTTAATCTATTAATAAAAGGGCCATAAGAACAAATTTTTTTCTTATAATAATCAATGAGCTTTTATGATAAAGAAAAAAATAAAATAAATAGGTAACCGGTTGTGGATATATGAATAACAAAAATAATAATTAATTTCGTTATAAAAATAAAACTTAAAAAAAAAAGAAATAAAAATTGCTTAGCTTAAATAACAAAAAGGGACATAAGCACAAACAAGCGACTTAGGTCATTTAAACTAAATATAGAATGTATTTATTAACAATATTTTTTAGCGATTTAAAATAACATGATATGAAAAATAAATTAAGAGTGTTCAAACAGAAGTCAAATTAATCAAGAGGTGGACAGATTTTCATGTTGTTTTTCTCTCTCTTTTATAGGTTATAATAATTACCTGCAGTACATTATAGGTCTGAGTTCTGTATAATTTTTATTTCCGAGCATTTCCATTTAGATAATTTAGTTTAATTTTAATTAAAATGAAAATTGTTTATTTATGATATATAAAAATACAAACCTAAACTAGAAGGACATATCTCCAGAGTGATAAAACATATAACTAAAGCTGACATAACCCATCAGTAAAATGAGATAACTAAATAGGAGCTGAATGAGAGATCTCCCGTGAATTACGTTACTAGAATCAAGACCGGGAAGATTCGGTTTTGGGAAATTTCCTTCCCCATGCCGCACAGTGAGGAAAAACTACGGTTTTCGGGTATAAAAAATCTACAGATAACTTAATTTCACCTCTAAAATTCTGAAAAAAATCACACTTATCGTTTGGGATGAAACTAAATTTCGGGTTCGTTGGGCGATTTCATCGGTCCACAAAATGTGGATCAAATTGCCTTACGATAATTCCGGGTTTCGCAATATCTCGGCGCCATTATGAGATACTAAATCCAAAAATACATGGAAAATTACACCCCACACGTCTTGTGTCAACCCACCTACTTTTGGTTCTTACGCAAGAAGTCGAGTAGGGTATCGTGGAATGTAGACTTTGGCGTGCTGTGCAGATTTATACTGTTCCTAGTCCTGTAATTCCTCACCAAATGGTGAAATGCTCAAGAAAGAAGAGTAGGAGGGTACCCCTGGTATTTTTCGAATATACATTCATTGCAAAAATGCACATATTCTCATAAAATAAATTGTAAAATAAAAACTATCGAATAAATTAATACATATTAAAAACCTAGACTTTTTCTCATAGTTTAAAGCAGTAATATTCTTAAAACTAGATATTATTTTATTTGAATTTATGATGATTTGAATTCAAAAATAAAATAGAAACTGTGTTCGTCTTATTATTGGAAGAATTATAATTCATTTGAAATAAATTCTGGGATTCGATGCTAGTTGGAAAGTATTTCATATTAATTAGTGATTGATAAATTATTTGCCACTTCTATAAATTTGTTTTATTGAAAAATTGTTTCGAATGTTTTATAAATAAGTAAGTAAATAAATTAAGTAAATAACAATAAGTAAATAATATAAGTAAATAATAAATAAATAAATAAATGTTTTATAATACTGATTTATATGAATCTAATTTAATATAATAATAATAATAATAATAATACCAAACTATATTTTGAATTGCTTATTTTTGAATTTTTTGTGTGCTTTTAGAACTGAGGATGAATGTATAACATTCGAAATTAGTTTTCAATAAAACAAATTTATAGAAGTGGCAAATAATTTATCAATCCCTAATTAATATGAAACACTTTCCTACTAGCATCGAATCCATAATAAAGAAATTGAAATAATATATTCCATACCAAAAAATATGTATTTGAAATGTATTGTCAATTTTATTTCTTGTCTTAATTAAATTCATAATTCATAAACGTTTTATAATTTATATTACACTTAATTTAATATGAATAATAATATCAAACTGTATTTTGAATTGCTGATTTTTTGAATTTTTGTGTGTTTTTAGAACTGAGGATGAATGTATAACATTCGAAACTAGTTTTCAATAAAATAAATTTATAGAAGTGGCAAATAATTTATCAATCCCTTATTAGATTGATCCTTCTATACCATCATGCGGATGTCAACTGTTTCATATTAGGTTGTGGTCCGATGTATCGATCAGAAGTTACAAGAATGTTTTAGCTAAACTAAAGCTTGAATTGAACAATTTTCGATTGATGGCATTCATGTAATTCATTTTCGGACGCCTCAGTATTGGTCCAAGCATATATCATTTCGGAGCAAGAATTTATTCTTCGACTATTCAAGGACTGAAAACCACTGACAAAAGTTAGCATAACACATTTTTTTCCATTCCCGCCCACTCTACGATGCGACTCAATTTCACACATTATTTATAATCATTGATAGAATGAAACTGAAAGGATAAACAAATACGGATTAAAAATAACCATATAAGAAAATATAACATATACGAAACATATAATAAAACAAATAAGAAGAAAAAATATGATTGAACTAGATTTCAATAGGTAAGACACATTACTCATTATGATTGAACGACTTTTTAAATAAGCCTTGAAAACATTATCATTTAAAATTTATCAGTGATCAAAGTGGTCGGAAGGCTATTATGATACTCGTGTAGAAAACACATAGGAGGTATAGGTATTGAAAAAAGTAATATCAGACTGGAACAAACCGGAAAATTTCTCTACATACCATCATAATTACTATATTCATATTTTCCTCCGTATGCTACTT
Organism: Rhaphigaster nebulosa; assembly: GCA_948150685.1. Classification (NCBI taxonomy): domain Eukaryota; kingdom Metazoa; phylum Arthropoda; class Insecta; order Hemiptera; family Pentatomidae; genus Rhaphigaster; species Rhaphigaster nebulosa. The sequence goes on from OX411306.1 coordinate 126,757,319, forward strand.
TGCAATATCATTTCAGCAAAATACCAAAAACTATAACTATATAAGCTCTCTCATAAAAATTGTGTCAATATCCTATTTTATATTATTAATCAATAATTGTGTCTTAAAATTATGTAAATTGAGCTCTACAAATTTTTTAAGAGCTTATGCACAACATTGAAAAAATGTATTTCCTCCAAGATTCGCGGGTTACTGGATTTTTAGCCAAGAAAAGAAAAACTTGATTGATGTCCCTCCACTCTGTCCAGCATTCTGCAACTTATGGGCTCCAAGAATCATGATTTTAAAGATAAAAACAGCACTTCTATTATTGGGGGTTTTGCCCCACTGTTTGGCATAGCCATCTCATCGTACAATTTTATTATTGTCACTATGATTCTATAACTGATGCGAATATGATTTACATTCGAAAAAAAAAAGCTATAATTTGGTCAAAATACTCAAATTTATGCTAAATCATCGCCTAGAAAGAAGCATTAATGTGGTTTCGATCTCTCTCTGTTGCACTGTTCCTAAATTTAATCATTTTAAACAATTCTTTAATAATTTAATCATTTTAAATAATACTTATTATATACAAGTTTGTAGAGAATAACAGATTGTAGTTTCTGGTTTCTACTTTTTTATTTCTTGTCAGAAATGAATTGAATAAAATTTTTTTCAGCTGTTATTCCAAACTAAAAAAAAAAAATCATAATTTGTGATAACTATTTTTAGCACTGACCATCCCTGCCGTTAATGACATTTTCTAAATTCTGACTTTTCATAGTCAATATTATCATTAAAACATTTTACAATAATTTTGTTTACTGATTCTGTTATCAATTGTTATGCTTTTGAAGTTTGAAGTTGACTGTATGGTCAGTCAAGGAGGTGGTCTGGATGGCGGTAGAGAATAAAATAAACCAATTTTCACTATTTATTTTTTAAATAAATATTTTCAAATTTTATTTTATTCTTGACCACCTCCCGGATCATTTCCTTTTTGATTTTGCAATAATTTTTATTAGAGGTATTCATAAGCAAACAAGAAAAAATGCTAAAGTGTTTTGGGGCGGTTATTGTAATGTTACTAAATCTGTGAACATACAGGAATCAGTGAGATGGTACGCACACCCGTGACGATTTTCTGTTTAACTTAATAATTGCACGATAAAAATAAAATTAAAAAAAATTATTTACCATGATATCATTATTGGATATTATCAATCAATACTTTTAATGTTTCTTTAGCAAAAATTAAAATATAATAATTATATTTAATCAACGTATCTATTTATTTTTAATTAATAAAAAAAATCCTTCTGAATTAAGAAATGAATAATATATTTTAATATGCTGTTTTTTTTTTTTTATTATTTTGTCTAATGAATTTTAAAGTAAGCAGCTCTCTAATGCTACCAAGAATTTTGCGTTCATTGCTATAGAAAATTAAATTTCAAAAAAATAAATAAAAAATTAAATTAATAAAGATATTAATAAACAAATATAATAAGACCAAAATAAATTTAAATTCATTCAAATTACCTCTTTCGCCAACTCGCCCAACAGAGCCTATCCCTGGATTCGTCAACCGGTAACGCTGATACTTCCATGTTGAAAGGGATTTTGTTGGAGAATAACCTATATTATACATTCCAAGGTTTAGAAATATGCTAAAAAGTTTTATATTGCATTAATAGGACGTGCATCCTATTATGTCGATTAAACAAACAAACAAAATTATGATTTATACCATGATACATAACGCCAAACCGCTATTTCTAAAGTATACCGGTGAAGTCACCATTACTTTTACTCCAAATGTGTATAAATTACTAAATGAATTCACATAACTTTCTTACTTTGATTTATCATTTTCTTCTGATTACTTATTTTAGTAAGTATTTTTATTTTTTTTATTTCGTAGATTTATCATTAATTTTACTACTAATTCAGAGGCTTTTAAAACTGCTACTGCTGAATTTGAATTAGCATGAACATCAACTGCATCCTTTATTTGATAAATTTACTATTTCTAACATTACGAATTCGTATTTTATTAATTTAGGAGGACGGGACTTCCTCAGAAGACTAAATTTGCACTCTAAAATTGCGAGAAAAAAAAATTGAAAATAGTTGTGAAAATCAAAGTATAAATTCCATTCTAGGTTGGACGGAAAACTAACAATAAAAAAAAGTGAGAAGCAGAGCTCCGCCACTAAGGTCGTATTTTCACTAAAATACAAAATTAAAAATTTCAGAATGGCGGAGGTAGGAGAAAAAAGTTGAGACCCCCAAGAGGCACCTCTCTTGCATCAACTCAATTTACATACAAATTTTCAACCTTATAACTCTATTTGGAGAGGCTGTAGAGATGCGCAAATGCTTAAAACACGCGAAAAAAGTCGTTAATTTCATAGTAGTGGCCAAACCTTTGGCTAAAATTTATTCTTACTTCAACGCTATTTTTCTGCCTAGAAAACAACTATACATACTGAGTTTCATGCTATTCGATCCTTTGGTTGCCGCCGGAAGAACCAAAATGAAGCGGGGAAAATGTTATTAATAGATATCTCCGAAACCCCCAAAACCGTTTTCTAGACTTCATGAAACGGATTTTAAATGCACCTCCATCCCCCCTCCTATGGCCTTCGATACAGTGCTGGAATATTATTTTCGAAGAAAATACGACTAACAGTGATAAGCTAGAAAAATGGAACAATGATGGTTTCAATCAAACTCTGAATAGTTTTTCACACTATATTGTGAAAAAATCATTTACGTATTGCTAACATTTCAGATTATGCAATCTTTAACAAAAGTTTCGAAATTAAGTTAACATAATTGAGAAGGGTCTTCAATGGAATGTAATCAGAAGTAAAATATTAACTGCAATAACTGTTTGAAATATATTTATATATTAGACAGTTCATCTTTTAAAGAATTTAAATTTTCATTCACGTTAATAATTAATTAGTGCAGAGCAAATGTCTAATACCCACAGCGAATAGAGTGATCGATTAAATTGAAATTGGATGTTCACTAGGAAGACAAAGGTGAAAACATTAATTAACAACAAAAGCACCGATAAATTGGTACAATATTGATTCAATATAGTGGTTGCAATTGACTCTCCGCTAAGGTAACATTAGGATGGGGTAAGTTCAATCCGGCTCACTCAGTGTAGTTAATTAACTGCCTAGTTTAAATTAATTGACAAGGTTTTAATTGTTTTCCATAAACATTTGACTAATGCAAACATTCATATCATATATGGGCGGGTTGGCCTTTGGAGGATTATAATTAAATTCAATCAAAATTTCAAAATATATTAGCTGTAAGCATACCAGAAGCAAATATGGCTGACATTTCACCTTTGTATACTGACTTTTATAAAATAATAATTGTAATAAAAAATAATACTTTAATTAGAAATAAAATGTTTGAAGAAAATATTATCGTACTTTCAAAGTTAATAAAAGTTTAACTAACCTCAATAAATCTTGCTTAAGAGCAAACAAAAAATTTATTGGCGGAAATTCGTTATTGGTTTCTCTTCACAAATAAGATCAATTTTTTTAAATTAAATTTCAATATGTTCACGGGTTAATTTTAGCAACAAATGAAGCTGGCTTAATTTATTAAAATAAGTACATATTAGATGAAGAGGATTTAATTAATTTAACAAATTTTTGTTTTAGAACGGCCAGTTGGAGCTATAAGGTTCAAAACCCTATACCAGAAAATATTTTATATTGACATTTTTAATTACTTTTAATTAATTAATTTAAATTTATTAGGAAAACATACAAAAATTGGCCGACTTCGGGGGACCGGCCACGTTGATGAACCCCGATGAAATCTCTGCAAGAGCCATGAATGGGGAGCTCCATGGAACAAGAAGAGTCGGAAGACCAAGATTGAGTTGACTGGACAGCGTAACCGCGGACTCGAGGACACTACTCAAACCCCACACTGGAAGACAGCAGCTCAGACCATGCTAACAGGCGGAGGCAATTGGAGGAGGTCCAGACCCGGCAACAGGTTGTCGCGCCATAGAAGAAGAAGAAGAAATAGAAGAAACAATATATACCCTACCGACTTGATCATATTTATTATAAAGACGATAAAAAATACGGTCAAAATCAAGTATTTTCTTGTATTCTACACCTCTTTGAACGCTCGTCAGGCGCGTGCGTGGTGTCTAAGTACCAAATAATTGGCCTATTCTTGAAAAAAAAAATTACGCTCTACAATTTTTTCCTCTTGCATTTTTCTCTTAGACCACCATTTTTTCGTAAAACGCGGCTAAGGTATCTTAAAATAAACGTCCTATATACAAGTTATAGTCTGTGTGAAATATATTTATATATATAAACGAAAAAAATAAATAATTGTCACAGAAAATTAAATCACCTTTGAGTTAGAACATTTTATGAGTAAATATTAAAATATAAAGGTTTACGAATATTTCTCTAATTTTTTTTCAGGTCTACAAAGTAACTTAGGGATGATGTTAATAATATAAATTTATTAGTTTTTATATTTATGTATTTGTTTATGTAATTGTTCTAGGTTTTGAAAAGAAAATATCTGGTGTGTCCACTCACAAGAATTTCCTTACCGCTTCGGTTGTAAAAGTTTAATAAGTATCTTTCTTAATAATCGTACGTTTTTTTTTTTTTGGTTTTTTTTTTTGGAGTATTGGTACTTTTCACCAAGTGAATTTACTAAATAGTACCAGTCTGCATTTATATTTTTATATATGTAAATTACATCGATATCTCAACCTGGAATATCTCGTACAGCTGGAAGAGTATTATCTTAAAACATATGAGAGGAAGATTACACTTTGTAAACTAATTCATATTGGTATATGCATGTGGTGAACAAACATTGTAATTTTATTTATTCTTTTCAGGTAATATTACTTTGAGTTTGTTGTGATACTGTACCTTACTTATTCATGTAATTCTTTTGACATTAAATATATTCTTTTCAGACTAAATATTATCTTGTGTGTTTACAAATTTACATATATACTGCATTCACCTAACTGTATATATACTCTATTATTATGTGATAATGCATGTTATGTGAGCAGGTACTCATTATCAGTAAAATGTGGAGTGGGCGAAAGAGTAGATCGGTATTTAATTGAGCACTTGCTCACATTGCACTCATTATCAACTTTTATTCAATTAGAAAGGTGAGTAGATATCTCCGAATCAATAACACAGGCCAACGATGAAAAAACTTTTGTACTGAAAATACCTTATTCCTATAGTTTTAAGGGTGCTGAATCCAAATATGATATTAAAAAAGCTGCATCACCCACAATTTCTTCACATTTTATAGTCAAATTTATTAAATTAAGCGATTTTTAAAGAATTGAACAGCTTTCAGTCTTAGGCCTCATGAAACTATTAGGCCTTAAGTTAGGCCTCATGAAACTATTAGGCCTTAAGTTAGGCCTCATGAAACAATTTGTAAAGGCTTTGGCTAAAGATGGATGGACCATGTTTCAAGAATCTCTGCCATAAGTTTCCACGCCTTTCAGAAGCTAAACTAAAAGAAGGCGTCTTTGTCGGATCTGACATTAGAAAAATGATGTTTGATGTTAATTTTGAATCCACAATGGCCTTAAATGAGAAAGAAGCATGGGTACATTCAAGCAAGTCCTTACAAAATTCTTGGGAAATAAAAAAGACACAGAGTATGTTCTTATTGTAGCTAACATGTTACAGAAGTTTAAAAAGTTAGGATGTTCGATGAGCCTGAACCCTGCGGAAAACTATGGGCGATACAAAAAAACTAAGGCCAGATTTAGATTCAACACATAAAAATCTATAAAGATCAACTATTTAAGTTAAAAAAGTTTTCAAAAAAAATTTGTTTGTTGGCCTGTGTAATCAATCCATATTTGTGGAGCACGTGATCCATACACTTAGTAAAATAATAATTAAAATATCTGATGTGGACAACACATTACTTCCTTGCACGCTTATTAAACTATAAATCGGTGGCCCAAAAAGTGATCCTCAATTTGGTTACTAGTTTCCAAAGTTTGCATCAAAAACGACACTCGAAGTCGCGACATCCATCTATTGACACACACACACACAAACACATTCTTGTTTCTGGAGGTCTCATTCCGTTGTTATATGTCGTTTTCCTTCAGTAGGTACAAAGGTAACTAGTTTCCAAGAGATTTCATTGTGTTCCGTGACAACATTAAAACTGTTAATATCACGAGATAAAGCATTGGAAATCGACAGTATCGACATTTTAAGAGGAAAAACTCACTTAACTAATATCTTATTCTCCTTCTGCAGACTTGTTGATCTCACAAATGGGGGGAAAAACCAGTATTTTGCAATTATTTTAACACTTAAAACAAGTAATAAAAATGTTTAATTGGATTGGAAACCAAATCGTGTTTGTAACCTTTATTAACGAAACATATGATTTATGTATTTAATTTAAATATAATTTTTGATGTAAGCTTATTATGACCTTCAAGTAAAGTACCCTTTTCGGCTCACCAATTTTAACCAAAATCTAGTAAATACATTCATATCGATATAAAAGTCCTATTTACCAAATTTGAGATGTTTTACATTATATTTTAATATAATTTTTGATGAAAGTCTAATATGACTAAAAGTCTAAGTCTAATATTTGATGAAAGTCTATTCAAGTAAAGTACCGCTTCCGGTTTTCCAATTTAGACCAAAATCTAGTATGTTATTTAAATTAGCATATAAGTTGTCTATGTCACTTGATAAAGCATTGAAAATCGACAGTTTCGACATTTTATGCGGAAAAAACCACCCAACCATATCTTATTCCCCTGCTGCAGATTTATTCATCTCACAAATGGGGAGGAAAACGAGTATTTTACACTCCATTTCAACACTTAAAACAAACAATAAAAATGTTTAATTGGATTGGAAACCAAATTGCGTTTGTGACCTTTATTACCGAAACATATGATTTTTGTATTTAATTTTAATATAATTTTTTATATAGTTTATTATGACCTTCAAGTAATGTACTCTTTTCGGCTCGCCAATTTTAACAAAAATCTTTTATATCAATATAAAAGTCCTATTTACCAAATTTGAGATGTTTTACATTATATTTTAATATAATTTTTGATGAGTCTAATATGACCTTCAAGTTAAGTACCACTTCCGGTCTGCCAATGTTTACCAAAATTTATTATATTATTTAAATCATTATAAGTTATAAATACTAAATTTGAGAAGTTTTGCATAGTATTTTAATATAATTTTTGATGGAAATCAATTATGACCTTCAAGTAAAGTACCACTTCCGGTGATAGAGCTGTGACCAAAAAGGAAGGTTCACAACTAGATTTTTCAACAATCCTGAATACAAAATTTTAACTGTCTAATCGTTTTTGAGTTATGCGAGATACGAACGTACGTACGTACAGACGCCCCGACGAAACTAGTCAAAATGGATTCAGGGATGGTCAAAATAGAAAATTCCGTTGAAATCTGAAAACCGAAAATTTTCGCGAATACAGTACTTCCTCTACTTCGTACAAGGAAGTAAAATGAGTTATATCGTTTGGAACCCACGAAATATGCCGAAGCCGTAGATCCGGGGGCTGAAACTCTGTTGGCTGTTTGGTAATAATCAACTAATGGGCAATTTGCCGATCCTGGTCACCAGATCATTTGCTTCACAAACATTTGCCTATCCCGATTACGTCATACATCATAGCACCGCGGTTGTATTCAGTGCTATATGACATGGCCAATATGACCACCGCTTCACAATGCAGAGAAACGATTTATCATAACACATTATATATACAACAAATATTTTTCAGTTTCAAGTTGTTCTTTAAATAAATTATACTCTTAGTTTTATTGCACCGAAAAATGAGGCTTTTTTTTTTTTACATCTGTCGATTATGTGAGAGGTAAGAATAATAATCATTTCATTAACTAGTTGACATCCGCATGATGATACAGAAGGATCAATCTAATTAGGGATTGATAAATTATTTGCCACTTTTATAAATTTGTTTTTTTGAAAACTAGTTTCGAATGTTATACATTCATCCTCAGTTCTAAAAACAAACACAAAATTCAAAAATAAGCAATTCAAACTATAGTTTTGTATTATTATACATATTAAATTAGATTAATATAAATCAGTATCATAAAATATTTATGAATTATGAATTTAATTAAGACAAGAAATCAAATACATGTTGGTACTCAGCAAGGTTTAAATGGATTATATCAAACAGAAAAGTTTGTACTGATTTCGTCTCGCATTGAACTAAAAATGAACGAAAGGTAGGTAGAATGTTTATAGGTAAACTGTTTAAAGGTCGGAGTTCTTCCAGTAATGCCGGTGAGTAATTGGTTTTTTCTGTTATAGATGGGAATAAATTTAAGATTGGACTATTGGAGGTATTTATTTGATAAAATAATCAAAAATCTGGATTGGATTTGAAGAATTTTATTATTTCAAGTGCTTCATATATATTTAATTAGTGGCTGTTTTCAACTTGATGTATTAATTTAACTCCTGAGTCTTTGATGAATTTATGATTTTTTTCATTTAAATGAATTGCAAATTTGGAATTCTCTGTCTTATTATTATTATCTTATTATCATATGCACGTTCCTTTAATCTCTGATTTAGTGATCTTCCAGTTTTTCCTTGTGTTTGGGTGCACAATCATTACAATTTAGTTCGTATACTCCGCTTTTTTGGAAAGGGTCTATTTTGTCTTTAGGAGAAGAGAAATATGAGGATAGGGTTTTTCTATTTTAAATGCAGGGTTTAATCCTAGTTTTTCAATTCATTTCCGACTTTGTTGAATATAGGGCCGTAATATGGAATCAAAACATAATGTTTCGGGATGGGCCTATCTTCGGGGGTTGTTGAATAGATATCATTAATTGTCTTTTTTGTATCTTTTTTTTTTTAAATATGATTGATAGTGATTTTGTTATACCCGTTATTTTTGCTATGGAATATATCATTTTAATTTTTTTATTATAGTTCTTTTTATTTAATGGTACATTCTAAAGACGATAAATCTTGCTATTAAAGGCTGCGAGTTTATGTGCTATCGGTCTCCTAGCTTCATTGTTTATAACGACATTCGTGTGGGTGGGTTTCTGGTAAATTCCAAATTCATGATGTTTTTTACTGAGATTTCATAATCTAAAAGGTTTATGGTTGTGTTTTAAAATTTAAAATACATATTACTATGTTTCTGGCAAACTGCTTTTCTAAAGCAGGTGGGGAGGGAGGGGTTCCAGAATCCACATTTACTTAATTTGCTGATCTAATTTATTCTCTATTTGCATCGGTTCCAGAAGGGAGCCGATCAATCAAACTATGTTTAAACCCAAAAGGCTAGAGACCACAGACCCCCCCCTGCTATGGTCACTAGTTTGGGATATTATAAATACCATTGGATTTCCTTTCCAAGGGTGTCGTGTTCACCATTTCACTTAATTAACTAGATTATGGCATGCAGGATAAATAGAATGGTAGATTTTGTTACAGATCTTACTTTATTTATGTTACGTTATTAATTAATTATTGGCTTAATAATTTCTAATCTAAATTACTCTCATTGTAAAAATCTACATATTGTAACATATGTATCTGAGAATACTGGGAGAACTCTTGCTTATTTAAAATATTATCCGGATGCCACATAATATTATAAATTGATGTACACAATGAATCAAAGGACTAGCACTTATCTTAGTGTTGCTCTATGGTCTAGGTCTCTCGCTCAGCTGTGCCCTCTGCGAACCTCCGTCTTCTGGCTTCTCCCAAGAACTACCCAGATGTCTCCACTTCAACTCTTTCCCCAGAACTCCCCTAAACTCTCCTTTACTCTGTCTCTTATACCTTTCTTCTTGAAAAGATGAATTTTGTCCCCACTCTCATTTTGGGGCATCTTATTGGCTGACGCTATAAGAATATTTTCAAAGGACTTCGAAGATGTTTGATCTCCTTTCTGTGTAACCTTGGGCGGCAGATTTTATTACACCATGTCGAACTGGCCTATCTCTAGTTTTATGGTGCTCTTACTTTCGCTTATCTTAACCGGCCTATTGGCGGTCTTGAACTGCACCTCCCCGTTCCAGGTACTTCCAGGTAGAGACTCGCTTCTCTTTGTTTTAAAATGCAGAGGCATCATTATTTAATTTATTCCTTATTTAATTACTATTATGAATCTTAATTATTTCCTTCAATCCCAGTATCCTCAATACATCACAATATAATAATATGTGCTCTTGTATAGGTAGCAGAGGAGCTGTGCACCATGAAGTAACGTGAGTCGAATGACTGCCATGTAGTTTCATGATAAGCTCTATAGCATAAGTATAATCTATATTTCTACTGTTATTTTATATACTAAAGCTAAAAAATATAATAAATAAAGGGAAAACAAGGTAATTTTATTTGTAAAATAATTTTGACATGGGTAACCCGCCGTTTGATAGCTGGCTTAACTTTAGATAAATGAGATATCTTGACGGACTAACACATATTTAGATGAACTTGATAAAATTATGAATTCAGAAAAAAATATTTCATCAATCAAAAAATGGCTTATTTCGTGAAATAATCAACCATCCATCATGAAATAAATTATTTCGAGAAATAATCATGTAACAAATATGATTCAAGTAAAATGATAAAATAAATTATTACGAAAATGTTTGGCTTAGCTTTTAATTTTTTTTAAATTGTTGTTTCAATCTTGTCCTCCACTCTGCAGATATCCACACAATATCCTAGCAGACTCAACTTTAGTTCATTAGTAATGCCCATCAAACCAGCAAACGAGCAGCCGCTGGGCTTGAGGCTCTGCACAACGCATGAAATTTGATGAAGAAATGGCGATTGGTTGATGCCCCGTTAGCGGTTCCTCTGTCATTTACCTTGGCTTAAATGATCAGGCGTTCTAATCTGGCTATGCCTTCACATTTCAAATTAAATTAGTTTGAATAAAATTCAAACGTTAATAATTTGTCATAGAATCTGGGCATAGTACCAGAAAAATATTGATCATAATAAAAAATCGGATATGACCTGCTACAAACTACGGTATCTTCATCAGGCATATTGTTAGGATTCTCACGTTGATGTTCCGCAAACTGGAAACAGCTGAACTCGCTATTTATTATATAAGTCAAAAATAAAGTGAAAAACAACTATAGGTATAATTAAAAGTGATTAAAACTAAAAAAAGGATGTTGGCTATTCTTCTTGCCTTTCCAGTATCACAACATTTGGGCCGAAGCTAGTAGCCGGTCGCGAGATTACACGCTTTAAGATTAGTGTTTTTATACAATAGCTGTTGGAGTGTTGTGATATTGATCACTATCGTTAGAGAGGAATGACGTTTCCTACCTCATTACCCGCCCCATAAAAAAGGATAATAAAAAAGTCATAAAAGAAAGCCCCGAGAACTAAATATTATAGGATACGAGTGGCTATTATAGAAGAGCTATGATAGCGGTAGCCCTTGGGCAATATTTAAAACAGAGCTAACTTTTAAACATAGTGAGGTGAATTTGTGGCCTGGGGCAGTGCCACCGGGGGCCGCCAATTACCGATGGCACCAATACCCGTCTGAGGTAACTGGACCTTGCGTCACCTGTCCTCAGGCTCCTTCCTTGCTATGACCTCTCTTACATCTGTCCTTACAAATGGAATTTTAGTTTTATTTTATTTTATTTTTTTTTTTAACCTATACAAAGTATACTTAAAAAAAAGATTAATTAAAAATAAGTTTGTGACTTAAGATAATTAACTATGTTTTGATCTTAAAAAGCCAAAAAAAAATTGTTTTTTTTTGCATGTGTGCTAGAGAGTGCAAAGTTTAAGCAGGGAATCCGGAGGAGTTCACGACTTGGACACCAAGAAGTCCAAGATACCTCCTTAGAGGTAGAGAGCGAGCCTCCTTGGACGAAGAGAGCGAGGCAGGGCAGACGAATGAGATAGCAAGAAGGACTTCAGCCTGAGGGAAATTAGTAGAAGACAACTAGAAATCAGGTAAGTCTCATTCAGCCATTTATATTGAACATCAAGGATAAATAAGAATGGAATTTGGGGGTACTGATTACTGATAGTCAGGAATTGGATATGGAAAAGATAATGTTATACTGTCAGAAATTATGTAGAGGGGAAGGCTTTGAGCCTAACCTCCCGACTTGTGTTAAACCCAGAAGGTCCTTCCTTCAATGTTTTCCATATGCATACCTTCAATGGCTGATTTAATTTCTTTCTAGTCCGAGGGTTTTGATCTGGATCATCAGGCTGAAGGCCAAAAAAGTCTAAAGTTCCGCCTGATGTTTCTAGTTGAAGATGCCATCTTAATGTCCACCAACCTCCCCTCTAGCTGTATGATTTTGATGTATGCCAACCATCAAGGCAAATTTAGGTATGTTGGTAATGCTCATAGGTTTCTGATGAAAACGTCTGCTTCATGAAACCAGTTAGCGACAACGTTTTTCAAGTAACATATTCTTCATTACACGCTGTTAGCGACCAAACTATTAAAAAGCAAATCATGCACCAACACACAATAAGTGGCTGTTATCCAACTTCGTCCATTTTCTATCAAAGTAAATTTAAGTTTTCCTTTCCGAAAACCCTGACCTTACTCCAGTAATATATTCCAAAAATCACAGGCACTTATACAAGGCATTGTACAAGCAAGGGAACGTTTCCTATTATGCGGATACAACGCGAGGACAACACCCCATTGAACTACCTTAAGGTTTCGAATTCAAATTCGTGCTAAACAAAAAAAAAAAAAATGATTTCACAGCATGACCCAATCGACTTACGACTTAGGTATATTTAGGTATAGTTATAAGTCATTAAATTTTGTAGAACTATTTAAAACTGTTATAAGATCTAATACTATATATCAGCAGAGACGTATCTAGTAATCGGTACATTACTTCAACATAATCTCGAAAATAATCCTGTGAAAGAGACTATTAAATAATTATTAACTTTAATGTTATATATCTACATTGTTCAGAGGATTGACGTATATATGTACCATTAAAAAGTTTGTTGAATAAAAACAGCTCATTTCCAACCTAGGAATACTTACACCATCCTTTCTGGACATCAATTAACAATAACTCAAAGGAATCCCTACGAAGATTGGAAATATTGTGAATGTATTGCCTAGCATAAGAGTGTGGCTTAGAATGCTTGCATATCCATACAGTTTGTGTATTGTCGTTGTTTAGTAAGGTAAATTCTTTGGGTGATCATATTGCTGTTGAAAACAAAAGACATAACGGTGAAAACTAAATATGTTTAAATAAATGTGACATTATTTATCAAAACTAAGTGGTATTCAATTAACCACTTACGTAAGATGTAATGTAATGCCATTTCATGAACTGTTTAATAATAAAATAAAATAAAATTATGAAACTTAGAAGTTTTATATTGCTGAAAACTTTGTATCTGGTAGATGGATTCCCAAACAATAATTGAGATTATATTTATTTTATTTTACTAAACGTTTTTCACCACTTTATATAAAAACATTTAGTTCATTTTAACGATGAGTTTATATAATATTACTCACCCGGTACAAAATGACTGCCTGGCTGGTAACTCTTGACTCAACAACTGGCCTCTTTGGACCAATTCGGCCGTGTCCTTCCCTAAGGCATAGAAATCCACCCCTTCTCGGGTTCAAGGATTTTGATAAATAAGTCTAGATTCATGGATTATGGCTGTCTCAGATCTGGTCGGAAAACCACTTATATTTGTCCTTCCACGAGGACTGAAATCCCAAGCAATCCGGGATATTCGGTATTCATCTCAATATCCGAATGGTTAAGAGGACAAAGCATATTACTCGTGTGAAAAGTCTTTTGACTGATGGGCCTCAATTACCATGCTTTTGCCTTAAAAATTCTACTTAACCTGGTTGTTTAATGTATGTTTGACCGAGCAAGTTACTCAAATACTCGTATATAAATTGTTAAAAACGAATTTGAATAACATTCGGTGTGATAAAAGTATAATTTTTGAGAAATAAAATAAGTAAACTGAATTATAAGGAATTGGTAATGAGGTAAATAAATAAGATAAATAAATTGTATTTCATTCTGATTCTGAAGAAAGCATGTAATGAGGTGTCGGATGCATTATTATCGGAACTGGGTTTCTGAATATTAGATTATTATGGTTTAAATGGGACGATTCATAACATTGCCAAGTTAATATTGCATATGTTTATTGAATTGTGGATATACACAATTCCGATAAACAATATCATCTAAAAACTAAAAAAATGGAAAAAGAGTAGAGACGGGTAGGGACAGAGTAAATCTAAAAGAGCTATGAAGAAAGAGACGGATCGAAGGCGGGCTAATTTAAAAGGGTTCGAAGGAGATAGAGAGAGAGCTGGGGTGGCGGCGGTCGGCCGGGGGCCCTGCCCCGGGGCCCGCAATTTACGTGGGGCCCGGCCGGGGCTTAATTAACTCCCTGGCCCCGGGGCGGCCCTCCCGGGCCCCCACCGTCGGGAAATTGCCCTACCCCCCTCCCCACCAGTCGATATTTTACATCACCCTCCGGCCTAGTGTGTCTCTTGTCAACGCTCTTTCTCTGTCTCTCTCCTTTGGCTCTACGTCTTCTCAGAGATGTTATTGTAAGTTCCGGTCGATATTACAAATATTTATTGATCTTTTTTCAAAACTGAGAAGTCTATATTCTATTAAAATTTCAAATGAACCGCTTGTTATTAATTTTTTATGCTAATGGTCTTTTTTTTTTACATTAAAGAATAGCTACCTTAAAAAAGTGTTCATTTAATTAAATTATATTACAAATACGACTCCACATCCCTAGTTGGCATACAGGCAATAATAAAATAATTTAATAATAAAATGTGAATTAGAATGTATAATTATGTATCAGAAACAACAAATCGAACGTAGTTGATGCAGTAAAATGATAAAAATTTAGGGATCTAAAGATAAGCAGAACAATACTACATTGTGCTTTTGGAAAAAATAAATAAATAAACGTTATACTGACAATGAGTATTAAATTAACGAAGCATTTAAACATTATCTGAATTCAACAAATTACTTAAATCTCAATCGAATAGTTTTAAATATATTAATAATACTAGTATATGATGATAGTAAGCACTGATGCAAAAATTACATATTATTCGTAATTCAAAATAAAACAACACGATAAAACGAACAAAATTTTAATCAAATAAATACCTTAAAATAAATATTTCGAATGGTAAATGAAGGAATACTGAGTAAAAGATTTTTTAATTTGGTACTTGTATGGAAGGATTAAATTTAATTCCTTACGGATCGGCATAATATAATATCCACATCCTCACCATTACATAACATATTTGTTAGCCTTTAACGCTACCTTCCTGATCTAATTAAATTACATAAGTTCATTAAACACACACAAACTACTTTTATAATATATCACGATCAGAACTAAAATAAACAAAAAGTAGGTTTGCAATTATTGTATCGATGTGATAAAAATAAAATACAGAATTCAAGCGAATATTCAAACAGTAAGATTACCACATATATTTTCCATTCAAAGTCAATTTATGAAGAATGGAAGAACGATTTTCTGAAACACAAAATAATAATTTACTATTACACAGTAAATCAACGGTTTGCCTGATTATTGAATGTAAGTAACAGCTTCTAGCATAAATTGTTCATTTATCTTCTCTCCTAGTTCCTATTCTACACCCAAGGTTCCAACCGTCGGCTATTATGCATGAAAATAGAACGTGTTTAAGTAACAGTTAAGAATGATCTGCGTTTTTGCGCCAAGTCGACCTTCTAAATTACCATATTATCTGCATCAATAATCTCTACGAGGCGAGGAATGGAGTCATATGTCCATTTTTTTTTCTCGTTATTTTTCTTTTCTATCACGCCATATTATTGCTCACGTTCTAATCTCAATTTGCATTAAAATATATGCACAGGTCTGTAACATCATTCGCCATTTAGTCAAATGCTGACAAAGGGGTTGTTTGATAAACGACTATTTCCATTATTCAACGATCTTATGTGATCATAGTATTATTGAGATCATTTAATATAAAATCTAACTGGAATAAAATATAATATACATTGAAAATTAAACAAATAATCATAGCAATACCACCTACGATTCCTTCAGAAAAATTATTTATTCAATAAGCTTCCCTCCATAAACATTTATATTCGAAGAGTCCACCACTTTTTTTTACTTTCACTTACCTATTTATGAAATCGATAGGAAAGGAAAGTATTGTGATCGTGAAAAATTTCGAATCTGAATTTTCAACGGAAATATACGTTCTAAGGTACCTTATTATAAGTTTCACTAAATAGTGTGTGTGTGTGTGTGTGTGTGTGTGTGTGTGTGTGTGTGTGTGTGTGTGTGTGTGTGTAGGTGTCCAACTAAAAAAACGGAAAGCTGTACGAAACTGAAATGATATATTTAAGGTAGGTATATGCCTGGGATATTACTGTGACTTTTTTAATGAAATCGACTTGCCGGAAGTGCCACTTTTTATCATTAGTTAAACACATTTTTTTAACAATTTCTCGGAAATGACCGGAACGATTTTGATTAAACTCGTTATATCAATGTACAATTAGATGATCTTTGATATCAGCTAGATTTTGTTCCCATTGAAATTGTATCACAGGGCTAAAAATGCCGAATTTTCAAAGCGACTTCTTATAAAATACTTACCTTTTATTTTGTTTATTTAGAATAATTAGCCATCTCTCGTTGTTATTAGTAAAACAATATGGACTCCCTTGTACGCCTATAAAACTATAAATCTGTCGCTCAAAAAGTGATCCTGAAATTGGTTACTAGTTTCCGAAGATTGCAGTATCACAAAAACTACACGGCGTCGCGAAATCCATCTATTTACACACAAATGGGGAGGAAAACCAGTATTTTAAACTCAATTTTAACACTTGAAACGAATAATAAAAATGTTTAATTGGATTGGAAACCAAATTGCGTTTGTAATCTTTATTACCCAAACATATGATTTATGTTTTTAATTTAAATATAATTTTTGATGTAAGCTTATTATGACCTTCAAGTAAAGTACCCTTTTCGGCTAACCAATTTTAACCAAAATATATTAAATGCATTCATATCGATATAAAAGTCCTATTTACTAAATTTGAGAAGTTTCGTATATTATTTTAATATAGTTTTTGATGGAAATCAATTATGATCTTCAAGTGAAGTACCACTTCCGGTAATCAATGACCAAAAAGATTTTACAACTAGATTTTACAACAATTCTAAATACAAAATTACAACTTTCTACGGCTTGAGTTATGCGAGATACGAACCGACGAACGTATGTACGTACAGACGCCATGACGAAACTAGTCAAAATGGATTCAGGGATGGTCAAAATGGATATTTACGTCGAAATCTGAAAGCCGAAAATTTTCGCGATTACAATACTTCCTTTACTTCGTACAAGGAAATAAAAATGGTTAAATATAAACTATGAAAGAATTTGAAAATTAACTAAAGGAGAAATATTTTCCCAGGTTGAAAACAAATTTTTCGGAAATAGGAATAGTTATATAGATTTATGATAAACCGTAGGATTTTAGAAAAAAATATTATCTTATAAAAAGGTCGTTGAAGGTAATGAAGAGTGACGAAAAACGCATACACTTAAGTGATTGTTGAATTTAATAATTTCTACTTTTATATTATTTAATGGAAACTAAATAGAATTCCTTTGGAAACTGTTGGAAACTTTTAAAATTTATTTCAAGTAAAGTGGTAAGTGAAAGTTGTGTATGTGTGATGCGCGCTTCTGATTTTTCCTCTGTTTTAAAATGATAAGTTATGATTAAACTGAGTAAAATATTTAATATCGATTAAAATTACAACTAAACAAACATAGAACTGTAGAACCTAGTTTATTCGAAATAATGTCAGGGCTGTTCCCGATAATGCTAAACTCCGGATAAGAAATGGTATAAACAGAAAATTAAAAATTCGTTGACATTAATGACATATATTAAAGTAATGTGAAAAATATATATAAATATTTACATAGATATGTATGGAATTCGAAATATTTTTAACATTTAATTTTATTAAATATGTAATCCGAAATTTTTAATTGGAGCTTGTTTTCCGCTCTAATTTTTACAGTAATGCTTAGCCACCATCCATATGTGATATGTTGGCAGAGTACTATATATTTAATTTTAACATGTATAAATATACATATAAAAGGTTATATATTTATAAATGTACATTTCTATGTGTGTGTACACATGCTAAGGTTAAAAGTTTAAAAATAAATAAATAATAAATCTATATTACGCCATATTAGAGAACCATCTAAGGTTGATCAGCTATAAGGTACCTAATACCTAATAATATCATGGCAGATCTGTCTACATCTTGTTTTTCCAAAACTACTGGAAAATAATTATAAAAGTGTTGCCACCTGAATAAACTACTTGGGTCATTCATAGTCAAATAGTTATATTAAAATAATAAAAAGTTTTTTATTTTCAGAATGTTTCAGAAAAAATGGTGAGGTTGCATAATTTAAAATATTTTAAATTTCAGTTAGAAGAATTTTTGGATAAAACAATGTGTGTATTTATTTTTATATTAGGGACTTGAATAAGTTCTCGCTGTTTTTTCGTGAAAATAAATGCTTTATTTAAAAAAAAATAGTAAAGAACAAGTCATTGAAAATATAGTCCATCGCTAGCCACTACGTTCTCCCATCTTTCTGGCAGCATACGAATACCATCTCGAAAGAACGACTCATCTTTTGAAGTTATCCACGAATCAATCCATTTTTTGGCATCTTCATAAGATTGGAAGTACTGCTCAGCCAGGTCATGAGTCATCGATCGGAACAAGTGGTAATCGGAAGGAGCAATGTCCGGTGAATACGGCGGGTGGGTTAGGACTTCCCATTTGAGCGTTTCCAAGTAGATTTTGACCGGTTTTGCAACATGTGGCCGAGCGTTATTATGCTGTAAAATTACTTTGTCGTGTCTTTCCTCGTATTGAGGCCGTTTTTCCTTCAATGCTCGGCTCAAATGCATTAATTGTAGTCGATAGCGATCTCTCGTGATGATTTCGTTGGGTTTGAGGGGCTGATAATACACTACACCCAGCTGATCCCACCAAATACAGAGCATGAGCTTGGAACCACGGATATTCGGCTTTGCCGTCGATGTTGATGCATGGCCGAGCTTACCCCACGATTTTTTACGCTTCGGGTTATCATAGTGTATCCACTTTTCATCGCCAGTCACGATACGATGCAATAACCTTTCCTTTTCTGCCGTTGGAGCAGCTGTTCACATGTGGAAAAACGCCGTTCGACGTCTCTCGGCTTTAATTCGTAGGGCACCCAATTTCCTTGCTTTTAAACGTTTGGAAACTGTTATGTGATCAACTCCAAATGATTCTGCAAGTTCATTTTGCGTCTGACTTGGGTCTTTGCGCCAGAGCGTTCTTTATCTTGAATATTAAAATCATTATTTTTAAAGCGTCTAAAACAATCTCTGCATGTTGTTTCCTACAGAGCATGATCGCCGTAAGTCTCCACAAGAATTCTATGTGCTTCAGATGCAGATTTTTTTTGAAAAAAGGAATGCAGTAAAATTCCCCGCAAATACTCTTTTTTTGGCACGAAATTCGACATGTTTAACGCTATGAAAAAGTATGTTGTTTACACTTCGGCTGAATAACATATACTGTGATTTCGAGTCTAATGGTGGAGCTTCACGATAAAGTTGGCTATAGTTATTGCCTGATGCAAAAAGACTTCAAGTCCCTAATAATAATAAAATATAATAATTTTATATACATATCGAAGTCGTTTATTTTAAAAGGCTTAAGTTCCAAAAATTCGAAATTTAATTTTCAATTTTTAATGGACCATGAAAACCACCTCCATCGATTCCCTCTCACAACATATTGAGAAAAAAACATTGGGAATGACCTAAAAATTGACTATTGATGACGAATCTCAGTCAGACCAGTGATTGAAGTCTTAAAAATTTATTCTAATCATAAAAGCGTTGCCATCTGAATAAACTCCTGCTCTATACAATAAAGAATAAAATTTAAAAAATATTTATTGTTATTTGGGGGAAAAAAGTTTCATGTGTTTCCTGTAGAATTTGCTAAATAGCGCTTAAGCCTTTTTTTAAAAACGACGTCGATATATATATATATATATATATATATATATATATATATATATATATATATATATATATATATATATATATATATATACACAACCTTTGGGTTTGTGAGTAAGCGCGTTAACCCGCTCTGCCACCCCATATATGTGTATATATATATATATATATATATATATATATATATATATATATATATATATATATATAATTTTATTATATTTTATTATTATTATATAAATAAATACACATATTGTTTTATCCAAATTCTTCTAACTGAAATTTCAAATATTTTAAAATATGCAACCTCACCATTTTTTTCTGACACATTCTGAAAATAAAAAACTTTTCATTATTTTAATATAACTATGAATAGGAAAAAAAAACATTTCGTATGTTTCATTTAGAGTTTACTAAATGGCGCTTACGCCTTTTTCAAAAAACGACGTCTATATGTATATACCTGACCTTGATACTTTCCCCTGGGACATCATATATTCCTATAATTCTATAGATGCCATGGTTTCCACCCTTACCTCAAACCTACAATTCGTATTAGACATTCATGCTCCCCTTAAAACCCGAACCTTACGCCGTCCCACTGCTTCTTGGTGAACCCCTGAAATAAAGAAAATGATAAGAAAAAGAGAAGCAGCAAGACGCAAAACTGCGCAATGAAACCCAATCCGCAATCCCTCTCCTCCGACGTGCCAAATCCCTTCACATCCATTCTGTCCTATCAATTGCTCCTGATTCCAAATCCAGATGGAAAATCCTTCGAAAACCAGAATCCAAAAATCCGAGTTCTTTCCCAGTCACTCCAGACGATCTCAATGACTATTTCTTATCGTGTGCTTCTGGTCCTTCACCTACTGCTGATATTAAACATCATACCTTCAACCCAGAAAACTTTTTTTCTCCCACGTATCATATGACGAATTATTTTCCACTATCCTAAAATCCCACACCTATGATTATGGTCCTGAATATTCCAGTAAAGCTAATAAAATCCTGTCTCCCAATCATTATACCCCTTTTCTATTATATTTACAACTTTTCTCTACAAAATTCCATATTCCCCTCTTCATGGAAAACTGCCCTAGTCCGACTATTAAATAAAATTACAAATCCTTCCTCACTCCATGACTTCCGTCATATTTCTTTCCTCTCTAACCTCTCAAAACCACTGGAACGCCTCGATCAAATTCAACTTTCAAACTTCCTAGATGAACGTTCCCTCATTAATCCTCTCCAATATGGCTTTCGTCCTTGCTACTCAACACAATCCGCTCTACTGAAAATAACCCACAACCTCCAAACCGCCATTGAACAACAAAACCTGACCATCCTCATCCTTTTAGATTTCTCTAAAGCTTTCGAAACAGTTGACCATAACATCCTACTTTAGAAACTACAAAGTCTTCCTTTATCCAACAGTGTTATGCGCTGGTTCCAATCCTTCCTCACAGATCGGGCGCAGTATGTATTCGTTCCAGGTCAACCTTCTTCCAAGACACTGCCCCTCTCCTCTGATGTCCCTCAGGGTTCCTCTTAGTCTCCTCTATTTTTTATTTACATTAATGACCTTCTCCTTCTTATCCATCACTCTCAATACCATATCCATGCTGACGATTTCCAAATATACCTGTCCTTCCCGCCCTCGGACCTTTTACTAGCCACAAAAAGACTCCAGAAGGACTTTAATCGAATAAGTCACTGGGCTGTTGCTAACAAGCTGAAGTTGAATGCAGAGAAGACAAAGGAAATTGTAATAGGTTCCCATCACCTCCTTAAAACTGTTTCTCATATTCCAACCTTGTTCATAAATAATAATCCCATTAAGTTCCATCCAACCATAAAAAATCTTGTAATCACTTTTGACCAAAAACTCTTTCCTGGAAAAACCATGTCTCTGATATTTCTCGTTGTACCTTTTCCACCAAAGCGACTAAATTACCTTCGTCACCTATTCCCATTTGAAACCCGAAAACTCCTAGTTACCTCCTTAATATTCCCCCACTTTGATTACTGTTGTACGGTGTACGGGGGCGTCTCTGAGGACCTCGAGGCAAAAATAAAACGATTGACAAACTGCTTTGTAAGATTTATCTTCGGGGTCCCGAGGGACGTCTCTGTCTCCCGATTCTATGAAGAGTTGAAGTGGCCATACCCGAGTTGAAGTGGCTATATCGTCGTAAGTACTTCCTGGCATCCTTCCTCTACCAAGTCATCCAATCACGCCGTCCATCATACATCTTCTACTTCATTCAATTCAAATCCTCTGTTCATTCCCGCCATACACGTTCTCGATCTTTAGATTTTTATACAACGGCCCAACGATCCGCAGGTTTTGACAGATCTTTTCTTATCCGATCCTCATCCTTATGGAATTCCATTCCTTCTTCCATCCGTTGTTCCGATATTCTTCCCACCTTTAAATCCCGTCTATTCAGTCACTTCATGTCCATGCAGTTCCAAAAGATTTGTAAATAGGTATTCCTTATTTTTAACTAAAATTTGCACCCATTTATGCATTAATTCATTATTTTTTACTTTTATTATTAATATAAATTCATTCTCTTTCACTGCATCTTTTGTATTTTTTTTTTGTTTCTGGCTTTATTTTTTAATGTATTAATATTGCGAGTTTATTTTTCCTTAAAGGTTTAAAAGTTATGTCATGATTATTTATTATAATTTCATTTTTTCTTCTTCTTATTTGTTTATTTATGCTATTATTTATTCAATATCATATTCTTTTTTGTTCTACTGTAAGGCTGTAAAGCTCTACTGATTTTACATCCAATATTATTCTAAAGGGATATGTCCCGGAATAAATAAAGAATTTATTATTATTATTATTATATAATGGTTACTGGGAAACTAGACGGTTGCCATAATTCATCTACTTCTGAGGCGCATTGATGGTTCCTTACGGTTAATGATGTTATTTATCATCGATAAATGATATATATTCTTTAGAGATATTTTATAGTTGATATAAAATAACCACGGCTGGGAGAAATTTTTATTTAGTTGGCTAATATACAATATTGTGGTCACTTCCGAATCAATACAGAGTTGTCGTCTGTTTCCTCTGGCTCCTTTTCAGGACCGTGACCTTCCGTAATAAAAGGGGAAGCTTGTCATCATAACTTTTACTCATTCTTTTTTTTCCTTTCTAAATTATTTGAATTATTTTAGTAATTAAACAAAAATGCAATTTTAAAACTCAAATCAAAAATATATCTCAGCCCTCCTTAAAAATTAGTCTATTAATATTAGTATTTTAGTAGGTAGGCCAAAATATGTGAATCAACGATTTTAAAAAGACATAGATTTTTTTCAGAACCGTTCAGAATCTTAGAAAAATCATATCCCATGGTAGATAAACGATATAATTCAAGAATAGTCTGTGATGAATATGAATTAATCAACATGGAGATCAACTCTGGTATGAGAGTTTTGTTGGTAACACTCCTGTTGCTACGTTAACTTAATTTATTTTTTCGTCATCTGAGATAAAATTAAATGAAAAATTGTTAATAATATTTACAAAACTATTGCCAATCAATTTTGTAGAAGTTCTCATATTAATTAAAAAATTTCTCTTTAAAAAGGAATTCCAATAAAAATCCAATTAGCATTAAATAATTAGCATAAAAAGTCAAATTCAGATATTGAAAAATCAAAATGTCTTTTTTAGTTAAAATAGGCAGTGATTTACTGATTACATAATGATAGAACATTAACTGCCGTGGTTTGATTACAAATATGTGATATTTATTACTGAAATGATCTCACTGTACATAGTAATCAATTTAAAATCAGATAAACATCTTCGATTCTTCTATTTTCAATTCAAAACTTTACAAGAAGCCATCATTCTTTAGGCGTTGGGTATTATTAAGTAGTTTATTAGTACATAATGATTAAAATTTTAGACTGAGATAATCTAGCCTTATTATTGAACCTAGAAAAATGGCATGTATTGATTAAATAAGATCAAAATTCCGCCGCCGTGTGTATTTCTGCCCTTACGATACAAATGAAAACCATTATATTAAAGCCTAATATTTTTTTTACAATATTTTAAATTAGGATGTTTAGTGCAAGAGGAGTTGGTCACTACGGTGAGCAGTTTCAACGAAATATAATAGCAGCAACAGTTAGCAGTAACGGTTGAGAGCCAATGCCGGCAACTGTGGTGGGCAGTAACAGCGGAACTCTACCCTTAGGTAACTCATTCATTATAACCCTGTTTATCCGGATATAATGTATACTCAATCATCATTCTCAAATCAATTTTTTATAATTGAAATATACTCAATTTTTTTATAATTATTTTATAAAATACCTATGCATACTTAAATACCTCAACCAACTCAGATTTATTTAAAAGCTTATATCGATACAATTCTCAAAAACAAGTAGATTGTCTTTATTTTTTAGCAAGTCGATGAATTTTCCATTTCAAAGTTTATTCTATCTGTCCCAGTACTGTCGCGAGTTACAATTTACAAGCACGTTGAAAATTCTATTTATCTGGACGAACTATCTCAGCGGGCTCTTCTCAAAGACTTGCCTCGCGTGATTCAATATTGAAGAAAGGTCTGAAAGAGATATGTTTTAGGCAATAATATGTCTTTTGACAACATTTAAAAATTGGCTAGCTAATTAATTCTCATTGTTCCAGTCAATTATTTTATTTTTCCATGAGATGAGGTCATATATACCTAAACCGGTAAAGTAGCTTTATTAATGTTTCCTTGTTTTGAACATTAGAACATTAATATCCTTCGTGCTAAGAATGAAGGAGCCTTCATCATTCTCCAAATACAACTTGATATTTATAACAATATAGAGGTAGATATATCCGCTTGGCTTTAAATTTCAAACAGTCAAGCTGAATATAGTTAGATTATTTAATCGTAATTTTTGAGCATATCCTGATTATTTTCGATGTTTGTTTACAGAGTTTGAGGCCATTATGTATTGCAACTAGGAGGTCATGTTACTTGTTACTAACATGTTAATAACCTATTCTAGCCAGAAAAGGAAGGTGAAGTTTGAGTTTGTTGATCCGTTTATTTGCAACGAAATAAAAATGAAACCTTGTAATAGCCGGATTCGAACCGCCGTAGCTTCTGATAGAGAATTTTGAGATGCTGACTCAACATGCTGGGACTCTTTGGTGAATTAAGTGAATAAAAAGACAAGATTTTCATAAATTATGGGGTCTGCAGCAAAAAGCAGGTAGCTCCATTTCTATGTGATTGTGATAAATTAGAAAAAGTTTTTTAAATTCAGTTTATTTAGTATTTTCTAAATAAATATATTAAAATCCTGAAATCACCGCTCTCCTCTTCTTGGGGTGGCAGAACTAAATGCTGAAAAACTCTTTAATTATTGATACAAAACATTATATACACCGTACGTCAGTGTCTTGCTATTGAAACTTGAAATTATTTTAGTAGGACATCTCGGCTGCTCCGACCCATTTCTGGACGAGGGTCATTACATCTTTGTATTTGGCGGTTTTCAAGGGCTTAGGATGGATGTACAACGACGGAAAGTTATCAGTGATCGATATAGAAAGATTCAGATGATGAGATCCCAATATTTTCAATTTTCGTGATAAAAATAATGAAACATTCTTACTACACTGAAGAATTCTTTGGTCAATATATTCTCTGTTATACAAAATGTTGGAAACCAAGGGCGGAACTATTTCATTCAGGGCGGAATCACTTTTTGCATCGTTAGAAAGAGCGATGTTTTCATATTAGTTGCTGCAGATCCCCTGATTCCACTAAGTAGAATTCGTAAATGGAATTAGTAATCATTGAATAGTAATTATTTTTCCTGAAGGAAATTAGAAACCAGATCCGTTAGGAGAGTGCGGCATTCATGGTCGCTACAAAAAAATCAGGACGAACTGAGAACCAAAAATATGCATCATCATTGCAGGATTTTGTTGTCTCAGGGCGCTTGGCCCTAGGGAAGAATAAATAATGCTCCTTGATTTGGACCGAGAAATTCGCTGAAGAACATAAATGATTTATGAAGCCCGTGAGAGGTATAATTACAGGCCTTGTACCATTTCTTTCATTAGGAGTCCGAATGAAGAAGAGGGGCCAAGGTGGAAGCCACAACAACTGAGACTAGTACTAACTAGGCGGCGGTAATTGACTGCTACTTGCCGCTTAATGAGGGACCCGCTCTCGGGGGTGGAACAGCTATCCCAGGATTGTTTGTGTCCTCGCTGTTCGGCGAGATGCCCGGTCTGGAGGAAGATTGGACGGTCTGCGGTCTGTGTGACAAAATAACCTCGTAGTGCATAGCAAGGCAATGTTTTGTCATGTCACATATCGAGTCTTTCTTCGAGCCATCTCTATTATAGAAACGATCCATTTCGCTGGTAGCATATACTATTTAAGTATATCCCAGAGCTATCTCTCTAAATACATGCATAGGCTACTATCCTCTTCCATTATTTGAGGATGTTTAAAAAATTTAAAATTTATTTGTACATTTAACGCTTACATTTAACATTGAAAATATTTACTTAGTAAAGAACATTCATAATACATTTTTTTACGATTTCATAAATTGTAAAGTAATTTTAAACACGTTTTTATTAAATTAATATGAAACCATTACGAGCACACAACATCTTGAGTGATAGATAGTAATGTTGTCTTCTTTCGGCTGGTCGGTATGTTTAAGGGAATTATGAACTATCATCATTTATTTTTAGGTCATCATTCACATCTCTCAAATATCAGCGAATAACTAGTCAGTCGATTTTTGCCGTTTACCATTTCAGGTTTCATTACAACTGAGAAATATAAAAACACGTTAATCCAGATCAGAGTAAGCACATCTCACAACAACAGCCTAAAAACAGACTAAATAGAGATAAGCATATCATTAAAATATGTTGCACACATACTCGTATGTTGAATTGTTTTGGAATGATTCACTTTTTTAATTCAGTATTTTTAGGCTGGTAAAGTGAGATGTACTATAAGAGATCTGCATTACTGCATTTTCATATATTTCAGTCTGAATTATGCCTGGATTGGCGAAACGTTGGCTGGTTAGTTATTTATTGGTATTTGAGAGACTCGAGCATTTGATTTAGGATTTTATCCATAAACTATAATCTATAAATAACCCAATTATAGTTTTCATCACAATTTTGAGTTGTTTTTTTTATTAATTTGATGCTTTTATTAGATTTTAAATCAAAATTTTCATTTTATAATATGAGACTTACAACCTAACGTTAACTTTTGGATACGTTTCTTTTATTCTCACATTCTATTATTTACTGTTCAAACAATACCTGACTACGATGAATTAACATAATTACTTTTCACTCATTTCTGTTTTCAACTTAACACGATTTAAGCCCTGACTAGAAATTAGGTAAAATTCATGTTTTTAAAAAAATCAATTTTCATTTATTTTATGCATCTATCTATAACTTCCAAATGATTTGATCTATCGGGTTGACTGTTGTTTCATATGTAGGTTTATTGATTCATATTTCAACTCAGCGCACCACAGCGATCAGAATTGATGTGCTAAGCGAAAGAAAATGTTATGTTACAAAAATTTGAATTTGAGAAAAACTGAATTTAATATTTTTTTATTCTTATTTTAGACTGGATCAGTGGCGGCTCCTGGATAGTGGCAACAAATAATCTCCGACGATGTAAAATATCTGAGAAGCGTTTTTGTGATTTTAATACCCTGGTTAAGGGAGTGTAAAGCAGGCAGTATCCAAACCACTAGAAGGCGTTAAATTGGCTAAATTTATACAGCGTCATCTTTGGGAAATAAAGATTAATTTGTTTACTTTAACATGATTATTGATACAGTGAAAATAAATAAGTAATACATGAATTGGAACAAACAGACTTATTTATTAAAAATATCCCTAACCTCTTTATTTTATAACATAAAGACATGCATCTAACGCAAATTTGGCAATAATTCAATCGGCTTTCAAGCGCATAAAGTAGATTTTGTATATTTTGTCTAACGTAATTAAAACACAAAAATCTAAAGTATATTAATACCTACAAGTCATAACTGCTCCATTGTTTTCACATTTATTGACATTCTTATTATTATTAGTAATTGTTTTATTGTGTTTATTATTAATTCGTTACGTTCCAAATTTATCATTTTGATTGAGGCTTAGGTAATAAATAAAATATACTAATAACACTTACCGGTAACGAAAATTTGTTGTCCTTTTAACTGAATGATTTTGGTTAATTTCAGCCGCAATTTTCGTTTTTGAATATTTTCGTTCAAATCACTGACAATGTTTTTATTTTTATAGAAAAGAAAATTTAACTACGCTTTCAATAAACAACTGCTTGTGATTGTTTTCCACCTCATCTAGAAAACGGTTTTGAAATTCGAATAACCTCATATTCTGTAAACGCTTGATTGCAATAAAAAGGATCGATATTTTTAATATTTGAGTTCGATGAAGCTTTGAACGTTTTGTCGCATTTTCAATAGAATTTAATAACTTCAAATGCTGGTTGTACAAGACCTCCTCAATCACTTATTATATACCTATATTATATATTATATACCTCCTCATCAATTATTTCGATAAATTCTGAGAATCATCGGAAATTGACTTCAAACACTCTTCGCGTTTAATTGTTGTTTTTTTGTGTGTATTCGTACAATATATCCCGAAAATGGAATATCAGCTTTGTACTAAAACAATATTTTCAGTTATGTCGTGCAATAAAATTGAAAACAATGACTTAATTTATCACTATTTTTTTCTCAGATGCATCTTTTATTTTATCTTTCCTACTGCCTTTCTCACGGCCATCTGCAACACCACTAGCCATTTTTAAAATAAAAGTATAATAAAATCACCGAAAAAAATAAATAGACAATAAAAATCGGAGATGATCGAAAAAAACCCAACAAAAATCGCATCTAATGTTAGAGCAGTCTGTAGGTTATGACAGTGGTGTAATGACCCCATATTCATACCACTGAAGGCCTCTCTGTGTTAATATGTTTTTCAAGAATACCCCCTACACTGTGAAATCTAGCCCCACTCTACCATTCATCCTGATCAAGGGTGAGCACTACAGCAAGTTATGCAAGGTTCGTCTGTCAGAATGAAGGCATCCAGTTTCTGTTGATTTACTCAATCTTAAATAAATATTTTCTATTTATTTTACAACAATTGTTCTATAAAGCTTAGGTAGCTCACGTGCTCATGTGCAAAAATGAAATAACCGCTTCTGGACTGGATCACTCCATTGCCAATTTCTGAATACTACCACAATTTAACATTTAAAAAAAATTAAACAAAGTACTATGTAGAAAGGAATATTTAAACTATAAGAAAAAATCTCTATTTTTCCAAAATTTATAGGTTTCAGTCCCTAGTTCAAAATAATTTCATTGTTTATTTATAAGCCAGTTCTCCTACAGAATTTATAACCCTAGATTTAGCTTTCATATGAAACAGCGATTCATATAGTTTCCTCAATATCGTTTCCAATCAAACAAAAATGTTGCATCTTTGGTAACTTTTTAATTCCAAATGTTTAGCGAATTAAAATCAGCATGTATTTCCCGTTCTTATTTTGTTTTTGTTTTTGTTTAATTAAACATCTGATTATCATTATTGCATTTAATTGCCTTATGTAATCTAATTATGGCCGAAAATACAGGTTATACTGCAGGCTACCAAACTATTCTTACCAAACTACTACCAATGAAAGAAAAAGAGAGAGAAAGACTAAATACATACCACTAAAAGACTGGGTATTACTTTTTATCATGCCTTTCATGCCTTAATTACAAATTTTTAACCAGCAAATTCACGGCTTGTCAACATGGGCAAGTGTGAATATGAATATCAAGCCGAAAACAAAACAAAAAAACTTAATCTAAAACCATTCCTAATACGTCCTAATGGAATGACGAGCACTCCTTGTCAAGGCATCCAGCCAATTAAATCATCTTAAAAAAAAAATCTTTTATTCAATATATCCTTAAAGTCATACGTAACTGATGAAGAAAGATAACTAGAAATAAAGACATAAATACAAACTAGAAGAATAAATGAAAAAAAAAATTGTGTCATTATATATAAAAAATAACAAAGGCAATAAAAAAATATAAAAAATGTTTCCAAGACAATTTTACAACGAAAGTCAAGTATTGATTACAATCAATTTCAAAGGACAGGCAGTCGTCCTGTAATGACAACTCGGTCCTCCCCCGGATTTAATTCTGTTCCAATGACAAAGGGCTGTACTGAAAATTACGGCTAGGTCCAAAACACTGCTTCTCTTCTTTTGAACAAAAAAAAATAAGAAGGAGCAAAAAATTCCGAGAGATATATAATTAAATCCATTTGTGCGGTCCCAAGGTCTCATTGTCAGGTCAATAACTGTCATTTCCAGTCCTTAGGCGGTTTCAGTTTCTTTTTTTTCTTTTTTTAGACTACCTAACCGAACCAGCGGGCTTTCCTAGCAACAGATCACCTGCTATGACACAACAATACTTGAATTGAAAAATATATCATCATCAATTAATTTTAGTTTGATTAACGTTTTGTAATTATATTGATCCATAATAGAAAATCTGTTTATTTAGCATAAACAAATTAGTACTTAATAAAAGATATGTATATGTGATTGAATTATTAAGGGTGACAGTATAATATTTTCATTTATCCGTACATAATGATCTCTAAAATGAGTATTATTTTGTTTTAAAATACTAATCCGGGGATGTGTTTTCTTGTTTTTAAATGTAATAAAGATTATGTTTGAAGAAAACTGAACAAAATTTGCAGATTGGTCAGGTACGGATAATAGGATTTAAAATATTGCAAACTTTAACATTTTTATCTACAACATAACTACATATATATTATTTAATATTGCGTGTATATATTATATAAACGAGAAAATGTAATTTTATTTTGATGTACCGGAGATACAAGTATGAAATTAGAAAAAATAATATTTGACAATTACTTTTACCTAATTTAAAATTTGGTAGGCACCAATTGTGACAGTAGGTAAGTCACGAAAAAATGTATAAATTAGTTGCCTATGAGCATTGATAAAAAAATTGAAACATTTTCTAATGAAAAATTATGGATATTTTGAAGTGGAAAGTACTTACGTGATAATTTGGGCTAACGACCTAGATTAAAGAGCCCCTCCTCTGGCCTGAAGGAATCGTTAAAAAACTAGACCGTATCGAAATCAGACAGATATAATTTTTGGCAAATGTATTCTCACATTAGAAAAATCGAAAATTATTATAGTAATATGACAGTAAAGATTGCCAACCAATATTTAACTTAAATCAATTCATTTTTTTTTTCAAGATGAGTCTTATTAGGTTTAATATTCTTAATGCTACAACCATTCCTTACGGCTATTAAATAAAAAAATAAAAGATAGGAATCGGTGAGGTGCGGGTGACTTGGGTACAGATTCAGATACTACGAGTCCACCCCTAAGTAATAGCGGCCCGTGTCCCCTGCTTCCGCTGGAGGGCAGTACTCCGATCCTATCTGCAAATTGGATACGCACCCGCTAACCTATATCTATACCACAACCGTGTATTATCGGTAGGCCCTTCGCCCCCAGCAACCCAACGG
Organism: Rhaphigaster nebulosa; assembly: GCA_948150685.1. Taxonomy (NCBI): domain Eukaryota; kingdom Metazoa; phylum Arthropoda; class Insecta; order Hemiptera; family Pentatomidae; genus Rhaphigaster; species Rhaphigaster nebulosa. Next base: position 126,789,263 of record OX411306.1, read on the forward strand.
CTCTCTTTATATATAAATCATTCGGAAATATAGCTCCAAATACACCAGGTCAGCCATTATAAGTGGTGTACTTTTTTTTTTAGGTTTTATGAGTTACGATAGGATTAATATCTTTTTTTGATACCTGCCCTTGCGGATTTTAGTTTCGGTTCGAAATAGAAGTTGGTACTACACGCTATGTGTGGGGCACGATATTTAAAACATTTCTATTAAGCATACGGCAATTTTTTTATTATTCATGCAAGTGATGAATAATGAGATATTAAGAAATGAACTGAGGAAAGAAAAATCGTCAGAATAGCGTTCTGTTTACGATTTTTTTTTTTAACAATTGAAACACATTAAAAAAACAAACAACTAAAAACAAATATAATAAAAACTTGAATAAACTTCCGAAACTGTAATGTAATGTAAACGTATCAACAACTAATACAATGTGGACCATAACGATGCTCATTTAATGTATTAAATTCAAAATGCTGATTTATTTTCCCAAGCATTTAGTAATGAATATAATATCATCTTAATAAATTCCAACTAATGCTTAACCTAGAAAATTCAAATATAAAAGTTAATAATAGATTAATATAACACTAATTTAACTTTACACCGAATACAACTTTACACCAAATAAATAAAGAGTTCACGGAAGAAAGGAGGAGAATCGTGTTTTTTCCGAAATATAGTTACACACATCAATAATTCATACCGATCAGCAGAATAAGATGGTAAAAAGAATGTGGATTAGAAGAGTTTGAAAAATACCCATTGATTGAAGAAAGTATGAACTCCAATGTTTAAATCTTGATTTTCTAAAAATACGCCGCGGATAGTCGTTATAAGTTATAAGGACAAGTGCAGCTAATAATAATTTGACATAAAATAATTTAAAAAGATGTAAGACGTTATCTAAAATAAGATTCAAAATAATTTAATTACATGAAAATTCCACCATTTCAAAATGTACAGGTAATAAAAAGTCATTAAGTCAATTAATTACTCATTGTAACACAAACTAACTTTATGGATCTACTGCAGAAAACACCCGAAGATTTTTTTATTCAGAAAAAAAGGAATGTAATAGGTATTTAAAAACGTTTAAATAATATAGAATTTAAAAATTCTCCTCGTTTCCGAAATACTTAGATATTATACCATCGGACTCAGGTACTAGGAAGATCATTCATGACTTGAAGCCAATGCCGTTTGGCGTCAAGAACCAATACCAAAACAATAAATTGAACCCTCAAACGGTAATTGTAGGGTCAGATTGACCCGAGCCAAATGCACAATTGAAGTGCATTCGCAAGTCTAGGATTTCCGCCACCTGACTTCAGATACCCTTATCTCCAAGTATCAGCCTAGCTTTAGGACACAGCGGTGTTTTTCAGATAAGCGGTATTTTTAAACTATACGCAATAACTTACGAAATATTCAACCTATGAGGGCCAGCTTGGCCCACCCTTAACGTTTATGTGAAAAAGCGTTTGCTGTTCCAGCAGTGCATAAGCACAGGCAAAAACAAATGTTTATTTGTTTTTATATATTTTTGCCATTCCTGGAAAGTTTTTTTTTTAAATGCACAGGAATCAGAAGATATACTTTTTTGAAGATTTGAGTTCCGAGATAGTGGATGGGCCAGTACCGAATTATGACAGTATGAGTTAATTATTTAGAGCAGAATAAGGAATTATCGAAGCTATAGATCCACAAGGTATCAACATAAATTTAGATTTAGAAAAAGATTGTGAAACTATTTGGGCAGCTCAACATTTACAATCGAATTCCTTCAAAGAGAATTTTTCGGACCACCTTAACAGAGCTGGCAAATACAGGAGAGGTACTTCCTGAAAAATTGCCACGAGGAACAAAACGAAGGTGTGGCCTGTGTGCATGTTTATTGCAATTTATATTTTCCTACTATATACTTTAAAAAAATAACTACAATTATTTCACTAATAAATGTTCTAGAATACATTTTTGAGTTTTATTTCCCCAAAAGTCGACTAAATAGCTCAAAAATTAAAATTAATTGCCGGGTCAAATTGGCACATCCTTACCACCTATCTTTCACCCTCAAGCCTTATCATTACATCAAAACATAATTTAAAATACTTTTATATCTTTTTATCAACTTGTTATATTCCGAACGGGACATACAAATGCTATTATATTTTATTATAAATTAAAGAATTATATTATAAAGATTGTACAGCATTTAGGTGAAGTTAATATTAAAGTTCATATTTTTTTTCCCAATGTTTTTTTGGATGTTGAACTGTGCGCTGGAACTTGACAACTCTTTCTTTGGGAAAACAACTTCATTCTGTTCAAGACATTCAATAAAAATAGCACAAACTGATAAACATTCCTATATAATTTCTATCTCATATTTATTTTTCTCCCAAGTTATTGATTGGCAGTAGAAAAGGAAGTTAGATTTCCGTTATTACATATTTATTTTTCACTATTTTTGATGTAGCCTAGCAATACCATCCCTCTATTTTTAAATGTATTTCTGAGCTGTTAAAAAGAAGTTTTAACAGATTATATTTTAAAATTGATAAACTTAAACATTTTTCAAATAGTGTTGATTTTTTTAGAACAACTGCTTTTTTTGAGTAAGAACTAAGGCGTTATTATTTTTTTTCGAAGGGTAATAATTTACTTACAACCACTGTATTACAAGCCATTTACATAACAAAAAACTTAGAAGTGCTATAGAAAGCACGTTTACTTTAATCATTATGATCATTCAATCTTATTTGGAAAATAAAAGATACCCAAAATATATACCAAAAAATTTATCATCGATAGGGTTGCCATAGTTTTAAAAACTTTATCAGCTTGTTTATTTGCTAATAAATTTCTGTAAACGCATTGATTTAATCATGTGATTTTTTTTTTATAAATGCACTCTAAGATTTACTCGATTCAATTAAATTTGAACTATCGATAATTAGCAACACTACTAAATAGTCAGTAATAAGGGAATAATTCCCTTATTACTGACTATTTAGTATATTAATGGAATCAATGCTATTTCTTGTCATTTATCGTTTCTGTAAGTTCAGCAGAAATATTTTTCTTTTTTCTATTCGAAATTGTAAACAATAAATTATATCTAAGGCAACTTAATTTAATCTGTATACTATTTTAGCAGCACAAGAAACGAGTTTGAAGGAGTAATAAATTATTTCTATATTTATTAGTTATCAGGACTTCCTTAATGGTTTATTTATCACTCACTTACACATCATTTCAAATTTGACATTTTGGGATCTTATTGCCATCATCAGAATATAATTTTTTCTGCAATACATTTAAATTTATTAATAATATTATATTACTTAATTATATTGTAATCTCCATCAGATATTACTTAATTTATAGTACAATATTAGTAAATATAATATATAATATTGTACTGTACTAATACTAATATAATATATTAGTAAATTACCTTTACTCGTATTTGTAGTATATTTTCATATTACATCATCGTCATTAATTAAAAAATAACATTACAGTCACATTATACATTCTTATAGGAGTGTGTATCTTTTAATAATTTCCTCCTTGAAGGAGGAATAGCTGAAGGATTACATTTATTATAAACAAATATCTATTTAGGAATAGCTCAGTTATGACAGAGAGAAGATGGTTAAAAAACGTAGTCACTCCTATATTGTACCCTCAATTAGTTAATAAGTAATACGGAAATCGATATAATTAAGAAATATAATGTCAATAATAAAGTAAAATTTATTGCAGAAAAATTGATGTTCTGATGATAGGGATAAGACCGTGAAACGTCAAAATATAAATGATGTATTAGTGAGTGATAAATGAACCAATTAAAGGAAGTCCTGTTCACTAATAAATACAGAAAAACCTGAAAACCTCCCTATAAATTAATAATGAATGATAATAAATTATTTATATCAAGAAAAATAAAATATGCAAGTTTTTATTTGATTTTGTATAGGTAGATTACAAGAAATCAAAAAGTCATTTGTGGTCATATTCTGCTCAGACAATGATTAATGTTTTTTGTTAATTGAAACAAATTAGTTTAAAAACTGAAAAGTTTAAGCAATTGAAGGATATTACTAAGAATAAAACTATTAAAAAAATTGAAAGCCTAAGTAAAAAATGAAGAGTTATTGAAAGTTAAAGAGCAATAATTACCATTATCCAACACAATAATTTCCGTTAAGCTATTTTATGTTTTAGGTGAACGAATATATATAATAATAATATCTATATTATTATATAATATAATAATATCCCAGCCGGAAAAAATATATAATCACGTATCGTAGGTATCAATGTGAACCCACGTGAATACAAAACATTTTGATTTGGGGGTATTTTACTATTGCCTAAATTTTACGCACAACAATTAACTGTTAATTTTGTCTATTCGATAGAATTTTACTTTCTGGTACCTACTACTTAAAAAATATATATATCTGAATAGGATGAAGATTTGAATTTTTAAATGTTTTTTTTTGTCTCTACTGAAAAATTGTGATTTGACAGTTACGCGGCTTCACATTGTGACTGACAATATTCTAATTTGAAAATAAAAAATTGTGCATTTGGAATTTAGATAACAATAATTTAATGTGAAGTTAAGAAAAACGTAACAGCATTAACAAATAATATTTATAAATTTGCAAATTACTATTTAATAAATCGGTGGGCACACAATGATCAATAAATATATAATAAAAAATTGTTCAATAGATAATCTGCTTTGATCAAGAAACTCAACTACTTCCTATTTTCTTATCACCGGAAGTAAATTCAAGTCTATTCTTTCAGAACACGCACAGCATTAAATAATTAAAAATATTCAGTTGCATTAAATGATTAACATACGAAAATTATAAGATCAAAATAAATAAGGTAGTTGTGGTTTCAAATACAGACAGATAATTTTTAATGTTTTATTATATTCTGATCTTCAATTATAAACTAACTAACATTCAGAATTATATAGAAAGAAAGTATTCGAGATTTTTAAAAACTGTAAAAAAAAAAAAAAAAAATTGTGGCGTCGGGATGTGGAGAGCAAATTAAACAGATGCCAAAATCATTTCATTCATATAAAATTATATGCACTATACTAAAAAATGCGGGGGTAAATCAATTAATTTTTTTATAAATAAATAACTGCATTGTTTTTGCACAATGAAAGCATATAAAAATCATTTCTGGTTCTTGATTGAATCTCTTGATTCTACAGAAGATTTTGTAATTTCTAGCCTAAAATATATTTCAAATTAATGCACATTGTTCATTTTTGTTACATTGAAATATAACAATTGTTAAACAGGTTTAGTTGCAACAATGTTTCTTCACAATTTGCCAAAATTTGACAATTCAGATTGAGCCCTATTGGCATGTCGTGATACAATTCAATTTCAAAAAGTGTTTGATCATAATAAAAAATATAAGGTATTAAAACTTTATAAGACTAAAAAAATAGTCTATGCAGGCACCTCGCAAGCTTCTTGTTGTATTTAATAATTATTTCATTATTTAATTTTGAGTTATTTTTAAAAAAATCATTTATCATTATTTCTATGATTGGATAGTACTGTAATAAAACCTTAAGCTATAATTAAACCATAATTTATAAAATATCATGTCCAGTAACGTAAATATATTTTTATTTGAATAAAGTAATATAAATTAATTTTAATAAAAATTAATCAGCTGGACCAATTATATTATTATTAAAGTATATATACCAGAATATCTCTTAGCCAAGAGCGTTACGAGTTTACTGCAGATATTTTTTTGAAAACGCCATTTTTCGAAAATTAACTAATATTTATTTTTCTATATTTCGAAACCTAATATATATTTTATATATATATATATATATATATATATATATATATATATATATATATATATATATATATATATGTGTATATATTATTTCAAGAATTGGAACCACCCAATAATTTAACAAAGAAATAGTTATTTAACAAATTAACATGAATTGATGGTAAGTAATTAAACGAGCCCTATTCATATTCAAAATGATAATTGTCTCCTATTTAAAACAATTATTTGTATTTATGCGGTGGTCTAGGTGGTCGCTGTCTATCTTGGACTGCTGTTTTATTCTTTCTAAGAGTTTTATTGTAAAATGTAACAAATTTAGCTTGAGTGAGTGTAACAAATAACTGAATAGCTACTTTAAAAAAGGTGAAAACTTGTTTGAAGCCAAAGTAATATAAATGATTTATTATTATAGATAACCATCATATAAAATACTCGTCTTGATGATAAATGGTTCGATTGGCCTTGTCTCTTCAGAAGTTGAGGAACGGTATATGCTTTTGTTATATTTAATTAAAACTAAATGGTAACTAAGACAGATGAGATACTACGTACCTCTTGTGAGCCTGGGGTACCTCGTGGGCCGGGGTGACCCTGATCAAGTCGTATGGGAAAATGATGATGAAGACGCGTGCCCCAAGCGGAGGCACGACCAATAACCTCCTCAGACAACGGCTCGGGCGAGACTGCCGCTCCCCCCACCACCGCCGGCTAACCTATATTTTAATTTTAAAGTGGGAGGTGAGGGGTGGGAGTCATCTCAAAAATGGTGGATTCTGTCCACACTGCCCGCCCACCCCTTTATCGGCCACTTCAAGAATCTTGATGATAGACACCATCTTCAACAACCTGGTAACATAATAATTTTAGAAAATTAATGATTTCATATCTATCTATTCTTCTGTCATTCTTGTTTTTAATTTCATGTTATCGATTTTAGTAGACTACATAAAACTTGAAATACACTGCATACTATGAAAAAAAATAACAGGCGATCAGTGGATTGATTTGCTTGAAAATTAAAAAGAATGAATGGAAAGACACGAAGAAGAGTATAGCACAGTAAAAAATCTTTAGTAATTTTCAAGATGCCTTTGAAGGAAGCTCCTTTTCGATCTTCCCAGCGTAATCCGGCCGTAGTTGACCGTAGTCTTTTCCTGTTAGTCTGTAAGCGTAACCTTGTATTCGTCATGTAATTATAATATTTTATTTGCTGCACTTGTTGATTCAACTCTGGTAAGTGTACGATAAAGTATCCTTTACATACCGATGTAATGATTACCGTAAAGCATAAAAATGATTATACCTGCCGTCCGTGCCTAAAGGATCATGAAAATGCTGAGAACAGTGTTCATCCTTTATGAATGTGAAGCTCTTGCCAACTTGAGAATGCATAAGCTAAATCAGGCAATGCACTAGCCTGGATATGTTACTAGATTAGATTCAAAGGACTTAATGTGCTTCGTAAGAAATATACAATTTCTTTGGGATTTCTAGACGACTGAAGAGTCCTAAGTTCACAAAAGATCTATTGGCGTCAAGGGGAGGAAGGGTTTCCATCAATGCACTAACAACTCAGTACGGAATGTTTTCAGAGCAAGAAATAAAAGTAATTCGATAGAAATATTTTAATACAGTGGAGTCTCGATAATCTGATTTTCCAATAACCTGAGGTCTTGGTAACGATTTTTTTTTTTTTTTTTTAAATCTCTGGATATGCTTTCCAAATTATAAAAATAATTATAATGTTCGTAAGTGTGGTACGTATTGACTCTGCATTTTTAAGAAAAGGGAGCAATATATTGCTTGGGCAGAAATTATACAAATACTATGGTAAAAATTTTAAAACCGATCGGCAGACCAGATGAAGCACAGCAGATGAACAATCGTACATGTCTGGTTGCGAACAAGACGACAATGTTGAAGAACTCAAACAGTGGTCTTGCGAGTAATGATGTTGAAGAACTCTCTAACGAAATGGTAGTTAAATTAGTAAATCGAGATGAGTCGGTAATGAAATACGACGGTGGAAATGAACACTTCCAAAATCAGGCTCGCAGAAGAGTTTCATCGACTGGAATGCACGAGAGGAACAATAAGGTGAAATCAGCCTGCAGCCATTCTTTTTTTTACGCCCCCAGCCCAAACTAAGAATGGGAAAGATAACATTTTCACATTACATTTTAACTTTTTTTTTTTATGCTTTATTGTATTAAATAATTTATCACATTAAATAAATAAATTAAGTTATTAATACAATTGGAATGCACATAGTATCAACTAGAGATGGGCAAAAAATACTCTGAGTAACGAGTTCGGAGTATTTTACTCGAATAATCTAACTAGCTGGGATTACATATAACTAGGGATGCAAGGGATAGAGAAAGCTGACCTACTCCTTCCATCTCCATTCGTATCTAATCCCGGTTAATGAGAGTATTCGAGTAAAATACTTGGTGCTCGTTACTCAAGAGTACTTTTTATTCATCTCTGGTATGAGCCTACAACATATTACAAGATTGTTACTTTTAGGTTATTATTGGAAAATTCCACGATAAATTCCTTTAGTCTTTTAAATCACTGATAACCTAAGCCGGTTGACGTTTTGCCAACTTAGGTTTTCATGAATACAACATATGGCTGAATCAAATACCTAACTGTTCAAAGCTTCAAATAATAATTTTTTAGAGCTATTAAGCACTGACAGAAAAAAGGTTGAGGAGCGGTGGGTGAAAAGGATCAGGTGAGCATGGTAGAAAAAGCATCATAAATGTATAACAAAAAATTCAGCTATTAATTTTTTAATAAATACTTTCATTATTTCATTATAGAATAAGAGGGAGTAAAGACTACCAGTATCCGGTTTTTTATGAATAAGGCGCCTCAGTGGAGCTATATTTTCTGGGTAAATCTTAGTATGGGTATGGTGCGATCCCAGTTACTTGTACTATAAGCATGGGCGTGGTTGGATTCTGTTCTTGGCAAATTTAATTTTTACAAAATTGTAAAAATGGTAGCTTTTACCCCACGCCATGGGACAAAAACTACTACCGACTTTCCGTGTTAGTTGTTGTCCTACGTCTCAAAAGGTTCCTCTAAGATCTATATTTGAACACAAAATTTCTACCAAAAAAATGCAAGTCAAAATAAATTGCTTTTTCTTAGTTTGAAAGCTTAATCACATGATGGACAAAGGTACTGGCTCAGTCAGCAAGAGGACAATTTTTTTTATTCTCAATAAAATATATTCTTCAAGTAAAAATAATTACCAGGACTAAATATATTAACAAAAAATAGCACTGTAGTTCAAAAAACGAAACTGAAATATTTTTTGGAAAAAGCTGTGGATTCTCTTCACACCCGCATTCATCGACAGGGTGTCCACTGTTCTGTAGGAACATCTGACGTTCTTTTCTCAGCCATGTTCAACTTGAGTTTATATTTTTTCACAGGATTGTACACTTAATGATTAATGGAGTAAATTTTATATTCATTCCTAGAGATGATGCTGAAAAGAGGCAAAAACTACCAGTCTGATGAGGTGGTAGTTTTTACCCCAGGATGAGTGGTAGTTTTTGTCCCAAAAGATGACGGTGTTATCTCGAGATTGCTCTATTCGTGCCTTAGAAAAAAAGACAGTACAAGATAAAGGGAGCATAATTAATGTGTTGATTACTGCAATCATGATGATTGAATATTTTAAGTCAGCATGTCACAATGCCCATCACAACGACATTAAAATAACATCAAACTAGTAAAAAACAAACTTTTCTCATTTTCTTCGTTCATGTAGGAACCACCTTTATGAGTATTCACCACAAAACTGGATACAACAGGCCTAAAACTTGGAATCTTTGAGAATCACAAAAATCCGAATGGCCAAGAATAATATCGCAATATAAAATATATGGAAAATTTTCTCATATTAGTCTTTAGATTTATACCTAGAAACCCAATTGCAATGGATAAACTACATCAAGAAGTAAAAAGTTGACCCACTAAAAGTTTCCGATTTCGTTTTTTTTAAAAGATTTTTTATTTATTTTATATTTAGATAATAATTTAATTCTTACATAGACAGTAAATGTCCTTGAAGAAAACATTCAGACTATTTCAATAGTTGGAAATTCATTTTATTCAAGAAAAAAACATTTTAGCTCATTTTCATTCAATGCCCAATATCTTTAAAACTGCCAACTCCGCGAGATAAAGTTTTTAAAAAAATACATTGTATACGATTTAGATATGCTACTGAGTCATATCTTATGAAAAGCTAGATATCTCAAGAACGTTTGGACGTACAGATGATTATTACAATTCTAATTGGAGCTAGTGAAATGCATCATAAATAAGTTTATAATGATTATCTTCATAGGAAGAGCAGTTTCTTTGATATTTGCCAAAATAAATTTTTAAAATCACGATTTCTCGTTTTTTGGAGAAAAAAAAATTGTTTTTCTGAAGAACATAATCTCGGAGAATAGAAAATATAAAAAGTTCTATTAGGGCTCAACTTTTAACACCTTTAATTTATTCTAAAATAGGTATTCAGACACACTCAAATCATGAAATTTTAATTTAATGACACAGAAGCAAATTACTGAATTACTAATGCATAAGTTTTAACTTTAGAAATGTATTCAAAATTTTTATTTCTCTTTTTTTTTTCGTTAAATGTTCACTATAAGTATACCTTTTCTCAAGAATTATTCTATTTTGTTGCTTATATATTTTAATTGACATTACTATAAATAATATATAAATATTCTATATACTAATAGAAATATCTGTATGCCTGCTTATGTGCAAAATTTTCGAAAACATTATTCATAAATTTGTATGGGATTTCTGTTCACATCTCGACATTATCCCTTCTGTGCAAACTGGTTTCCAATCTAAGTTTAGCACTGAGCACTCCCTGATAAAGTTACATGCTGGCATTACAAGAAATCACAGACAGAACCTGGCTACAGCTATGATACCATCGATTGCTCTAAAGCTTTCGACTCTGTATTGCATGGAATGCTATTGTAACAGCTTATGCAGTCCATCCTCATGCAAAGGAGCATTTCAGTCAAGGTTGGGAACAGTTTGTCAAAACCGATAGCCGTGACTCATGGTGTTCCCCAAGGCGCAGTTCTTTCTCCCATATTATACAATGTTTACACAACTCGTGTCGTAGGAGAAACCTGTGGTCATTCAAAAGTAATGGCATTTACTGACGGCATTGCCATTTACAGTTCAAGTTCGAATTCATCCACAACAATGAAGGAAGCGGAGAAAGAACACTTGTAACAAAATAGTAAAGAAGCACTTATGTATAATGATAAATTCGGGGAAAACAGATGGTATAATCTTCGCGTTTCAGAAGAATAAAAAGAAATGACCCATCCACTTTACAGGAGACACCATGCAGAAATCGGTCTCAAGAAATATTGTATACCTCGGCATAATCATCGATAGATTTTTTTTTTTTGCAAGCCACTTTCGGAAAAAGCTGGCAGCTGTCAGAACAAAAACATATAAATTGGTTAACCTCCAGATTTATACCTACGATTTAAGATATTAATTTACAGCAGTAACATTCGACCAGCTCTGTTGATCCAATGTTCGCTAACATTAACCCTCATACAGCAGTTAACAAATGTCATTGACCCAGGAAGTATTTGTTATTAAATAGGGTTTATAACCCAGGAAGTTATTGTTATGCTCCCTGGTTATCATCGTTAAAACAAGTTCTATTTCCTTAATCATCCCTTCTCCTATTGTATGTATAAAAGCCTATCTGAAAGGGACAGATCAATCAGTATCAGAATGTTAATTAGAATGTAAGAACTAGTATTAGAATAAGTATTTAGAATGTAGGACTAAAATAAGAATCAGTATCACAATGTAAGAACCATTATTAGAATAAGTATTTAGAATATAGGACTAGAATAAGAATCATTATTAGAATGCAAGGTAGAATAAGAGAATGAGAGACACTCTCTCTATATTAGCTTTAACTCTAGTTATAATATCTTTAGTTGGTCTATCTGTAGTTAAACACTCAGTAGCTCATTATTTATATCATGTAACCTATACATCTATGTTTAATACAGTAATTTCTAAGACTTCCACTCATCGACTTTGTTAATTGGCGCCCGAACAGGGACAGCATCCACCTACATCTCACCTGTAGCTCTGATCGCTGTTTCAGAAGAACTTTGAAGGACTTGAAAATTCTCCACTGCTCTCAGGTTTTATTTGCAAGTCGGCCCACTTATCTAAGGTACCCTCGCTTCAAGTACTACACTTTGGACAGACCCACTGACATCAAGTACCCGGCAGAAGAAATCGATAACTGCACAGCACCCATGATGTAATGATGTAAAAAAAAAAAATTATATAACAAGTTAATAATTGAAAAGTAAATAAATTGCTAAATGATATCATAAAAGATTTAATAAGAAAGCAATATGAATAATTTATTATTAAAGAGTTAATTTTTTGAAATGAAGGTAATTTGCAAAATAAAGCATTTATTGTGATTTATAATTCATTGTGAGTGAATTATAAATTACATTGTGATAAGGTTATTACAATTTAAGTAATACAAAAAATTAAAACTTGCTTGTTACAAGTTAATTAAATCATTATTGAATTGGTTAAAGATTTAAAGTTTTCTTAATTTTATATAAAGTATTCTTAATGAAAAACAAATAATTTGCTATTTGAATAGAAATAAGAATTAAGAATTAATTAATAAGTAAGCGAATAATTAATTTTTATATTGTAATAATTTATAGTTCATAAATAATTTAAGAAATATGGCATCCTTAGTGATAGATAAGAAACAATGTAATTATATTCCATTTTTTTGTGATGAATCAAATAATTTTATAAACGTCTTGAGGCAATTAAAAAATTAATCTTGAAATCGGAATAATTCATATAAAGAATTAAATTAATATAGATTATTAAATGAAGTGCTTGCTCGCCTCACCAAAGGAGCAGAATATATTAAAAGAATTTCTAATTTTTAAAATATTGATAATTTATTAAACTAAATCGAATATAGTTTTGATGATAAAAAGAATTCATTCAAAAATTAAATTATCATCATAAGAATCATTTTAAAAAGAAATTTATTCGAAACAAGCCAAAAAATTTTAAAAACACTATAAAACTTATCTGCAAGAAAATATGCAACCACATAATCCTGAATGATTCCCGAAGGAACAAAACAATTTTTCATTAATAAACCGCAATCAAGAAATTTTAGAAGTAAATAAAATTTTGATCAAATAATAATTATATAAGATAACAAAAGTACAGACCTTTTAATATTTTTACCGGACAAACAAATATTTTATATTTAAACTTTTATGCGGTCACTAAATTCTGAACAAAAATAAAATTGAAACTTCTTCTAATTTAAGCAAAACGTCTAAGCATTAAACTGATAAATCTAAATCATTTAATGAAAACTATATATACAAAAAAAAAAAACAATTACTTACAATTGTCTGAAAGAAATCCATGTCGAGCATCACTGTTAAAAGGATAATTAATTAAAATCTCAGTAGGAATTTGCAGACAATGTTTATGCTTAACTCAGCGTTCCGAATAACTCAATTTTCTAGTTTCGTAATTAAGTCAGCTGAAATAAAACGAGAACCCGACTGAAAACTTTCAAATCAAATTGATAACGATTTACTGTTTATTACTAACCTTTTCCAACGCAACTTTTCAGATAAAACAAAGATAAGAACAAAAATATTAATCTTTCTCATAAGGATCAAAATTCACAATCCTCATATGGATATTACTCAATTTAACTATTCAATTGGTTGAAAAACCATGTTGTTTAGTAAAAAACTATTTACTGTTGCATCAATATATCATTAATGATGTCCTATTTAAATTTTTATTTTAAAGATTTACCAAAAGTAAGGCTAGATAAATATATTCACTGTTAACTATTATTACTTAGTAAAATGTTTAAATAGTTCAAGAAAAAAGGGATAAATGTTAAATTTGAACTAAATATAAAGAATATGAAAAAGATTAGATCTAACTCCCAAATATATAATTATTTTTTGTGAAAAATGTATTATTATTATTTACATTATTATTATTTCTATTATAAACAAAAGGTATAACTTATAATTTGATGTACGTTTTAAAATGTAGAAATGATGCATTTTTATTTGTAATTAGAGTTATAGGTATAATTAAATCATTTATTTGTTAGGCGCTCAATCAAAAATAATTTTTAATTACATAAAAAGAATTGGGCATAACATTTTCATATAAAATTTGGAATAAGTTGATATACTAATATATAGTAGTTTCAATGATTTTATATAATTGGATAATGTAAATTTCAGTAATTTATGACTTATATGTTGGATATTAGAAAGTTTCAAGTTTATTTAAATTTATGTATTTAATTATCTTTTAATTCCACCAACATTATAAACTTATTGTAAATATGTTTTATTAAAGTCCCTTTAGGTAAATAGAAAATGTAAATAATTTTTAAGTATTGATATTCTTATATTAGTCAGTTTCATAATAATGTAAAGACAGGTTTTTTATACTAAAAATCCCATTCCGAATGAACCTACCCTATCCACAATATATCCTACATAATTTGATCCAAGAACTACTTCCTACCTAAATTCCTACTTAATACTTTTTAAAAAAAAGCTCAAGATAATTCGCTTTTTTTTCCTAAAGGAGGGTGGAGTTAACAAATGCCATTAATCCAGGAAGTATTTGTTATTAAATAGGGTTTATAACCCAGGAAGTTTTTGTTATTCTTCCTGGTTATCAGCGTTAAAACAAGTTCTATTTCCTTAATTATCCCTTCTCCTATTGTATGTACAAAAGCCTATCTGAAAGGGACAGATCAATCAGTTAGAATCAATAGATCAATGTTAATTAGAATGTAAGAACTAGTATTAGAATAAGTATTTAGAATGTAGGACTGGAATAAGAATCAGTATTAGAATGTAAGGTAGAATAAGAGAATGTGATACACTCTCACTATATTAGCTTTAAGTCTAGTTATAATATCTTTAGTTGGTCTATCTGTAGTTAAACACTCAGTAGCTCATTATTTATATCATGTAACCTATACATCTATGTTTAATACAGTAATTTCTAAGACTTCCACTCATCGACTTTGTTAATTGGCGCCCGAACAGGGACAGCATCCACCTACATCTCACCTGTAGCTCTGATCGCTGTTTCAGAAGAACTTTGAAGGACTTGAAAATTCTCCACTGCTCTCAGGTTTTATTTGCAAGTCGGCCCACTTATCTAAGGTACCCTCGCTTCAAGTACTACACTTTGGACAGACCCACTGACATCAAGTACCCGGCAGAAGAAATCGATAACTGCACAGCACCCATGATGTAATGATGTAAAAAAAAAAAATTATATAACAAGTTAATAATTGAAAAGTAAATAAATTGCTAAATGATATCATAAAAGATTTAATAAGAAAGCAATATGAATAATTTATTATTAAAGAGTTAATTTTTTGAAATGAAGGTAATTTGCAAAATAAAGCATTTATTGTGATTTATAATTCATTGTGAGTGAATTATAAATTACATTGTGATAAGGTTATTACAATTTAAGTAATACAAAAAATTAAAACTTGCTTGTTACAAGTTAATTAAATCATTATTGAATTGGTTAAAGATTTAAAGTTTTCTTAATTTTATATAAAGTATTCTTAATGAAAAACAAATAATTTGCTATTTGAATAGAAATAAGAATTAAGAATTAATTAATAAGTAAGCGAATAATTAATTTTTATATTGTAATAATTTATAGTTCATAAATAATTTAAGAAATATGGCATCCTTAGTGATAGATAAGAAACAATGTAATTATATTCCATTTTTTTGTGATGAATCAAATAATTTTATAAACGTCTTGAGGCAATTAAAAAATTAATCTTGAAATCGGAATAATTCATATAAAGAATTAAATTAATATAGATTATTAAATGAAGTGCTTGCTCGCCTCACCAAAGGAGCAGAATATATTAAAAGAATTTCTAATTTTTAAAATATTGATAATTTATTAAACTAAATCGAATATAGTTTTGATGATAAAAAGAATTCATTCAAAAATTAAATTATCATCATAAGAATCATTTTAAAAAGAAATTTATTCGAAACAAGCCAAAAAATTTTAAAAACACTATAAAACTTATCTGCAAGAAAATATGCAACCACATAATCCTGAATGATTCCCGAAGGAACAAAACAATTTTTCATTAATAAACCGCAATCAAGAAATTTTAGAAGTAAATAAAATTTTGATCAAATAATAATTATATAAGATAACAAAAGTACAGACCTTTTAATATTTTTACCGGACAAACAAATATTTTATATTTAAACTTTTATGCGGTCACTAAATTCTGAACAAAAATAAAATTGAAACTTCTTCTAATTTAAGCAAAACGTCTAAGCATTAAACTGATAAATCTAAATCATTTAATGAAAACTATATATACAAAAAAAAAAACAATTACTTACAATTGTCTGAAAGAAATCCATGTCGAGCATCACTGTTAAAAGGATAATTAATTAAAATCTCAGTAGGAATTTGCAGACAATGTTTATGCTTAACTCAGCGTTCCGAATAACTCAATTTTCTAGTTTCGTAATTAAGTCAGCTGAAATAAAACGAGAACCCGACTGAAAACTTTCAAATCAAATTGATAACGATTTACTGTTTATTACTAACCTTTTCCAACGCAACTTTTCAGATAAAACAAAGATAAGAACAAAAATATTAATCTTTCTCATAAGGATCAAAATTCACAATCCTCATATGGATATTACTCAATTTAACTATTCAATTGGTTGAAAAACCATGTTGTTTAGTAAAAAACTATTTACTGTTGCATCAATATATCATTAATGATGTCCTATTTAAATTTTTATTTTAAAGATTTACCAAAAGTAAGGCTAGATAAATATATTCACTGTTAACTATTATTACTTAGTAAAATGTTTAAATAGTTCAAGAAAAAAGGGATAAATGTTAAATTTGAACTAAATATAAAGAATATGAAAAAGATTAGATCTAACTCCCAAATATATAATTATTTTTTGTGAAAAATGTATTATTATTATTTACATTATTATTATTTCTATTATAAACAAAAGGTATAACTTATAATTTGATGTACGTTTTAAAATGTAGAAATGATGCATTTTTATTTGTAATTAGAGTTATAGGTATAATTAAATCATTTATTTGTTAGGCGCTCAATCAAAAATAATTTTTAATTACATAAAAAGAATTGGGCATAACATTTTCATATAAAATTTGGAATAAGTTGATATACTAATATATAGTAGTTTCAATGATTTTATATAATTGGATAATGTAAATTTCAGTAATTTATGACTTATATGTTGGATATTAGAAAGTTTCAAGTTTATTTAAATTTATGTATTTAATTATCTTTTAATTCCACCAACATTATAAACTTATTGTAAATATGTTTTATTAAAGTCCCTTTAGGTAAATAGAAAATGTAAATAATTTTTAAGTATTGATATTCTTATATTAGTCAGTTTCATAATAATGTAAAGACAGGTTTTTTATACTAAAAATCCCATTCCGAATGAACCTACCCTATCCACAATATATCCTACATAATTTGATCCAAGAACTACTTCCTACCTAAATTCCTACTTAATACTTTTTAAAAAAAAGCTCAAGATAATTCGCTTTTTTTTCCTAAAGGAGGGTGGAGTTAACAAATGCCATTAATCCAGGAAGTATTTGTTATTAAATAGGGTTTATAACCCAGGAAGTTTTTGTTATTCTTCCTGGTTATCAGCGTTAAAACAAGTTCTATTTCCTTAATTATCCCTTCTCCTATTGTATGTACAAAAGCCTATCTGAAAGGGACAGATCAATCAGTTAGAATCAATAGATCAATGTTAATTAGAATGTAAGAACTAGTATTAGAATAAGTATTTAGAATGTAGGACTGGAATAAGAATCAGTATTAGAATGTAAGGTAGAATAAGAGAATGTGATACACTCTCACTATATTAGCTTTAAGTCTAGTTATAATATCTTTAGTTAGTCTATCTGTAGTTAAACATTCAGTAGCTCATTATTTACATCATGTAACCTATACAGCAATGTTTAATAAAGTAATTTCTAAGGCTTCCACTCATCGACTTTGTTAATTCAGCGAAACTGCTGTTAAAAACAATTCAATTAGAAAAATGTGCGAGCATACTTCCGTTAGGAATGAAAAAGCTGCTACCGTTCATAGCACTTTAGAAATACCGTGAAGAAATTCGTAACGGGACGCCATGTCAAGTTTTTGGATTCTTTAAATCATGTTAGTAATCCGATATCTGATTGCATATTACCTCCACCAGCTCCGAAACGATGGCAGGATGCTGTAGCATATAATAAATAAAATACATTTAAGTTAGAATTAAGGCATAATCATAAGGAAATTTCGCAATGACAAGTGAGCCCCGTCACAGGTATGATGACATTTTTATATCATTTCAATAATGATTAAACATCTTAACACTACCTTCAAATGTATCTAAGAAATATGATGAGAAGAAATTATCAATTAACGAAAAATTGAGCAAGAAGTAGTCAAAAATGGAGATTGGAAAATTTTTTAAAAAAATACTGTAAAAGTCTAAGACTAGACTGAGGACAACTCACTAACTGGACACTAAACGTCTTAATAAAGACAAGATAACTATTTAGCCATGTCCAATGAAGTGCATTGGTGCATTCACCTTTGTCCCCTAAATATCAAACCTTTGAAATAAAAAAAATAAAAAAATGTTAATACTATTGATTTTTATTAATGCAATCTTCTGCTCTAATGTACTTTCTGTATATATGTTTATTTGTACACTCTGTTATTCTTATGGGACCTAGTCCCAGAATAAAGTTATTTATCGATCTATATATCAATCTATCATGGCATAAAACCAAAATAAACTTTCTAGCTTGGAAGGTCTCTCATCTGCTATTTTAGACATTTGAAGGCGTTGCCAGATCTCGAATAGGTTTTGTTATGTGTTCAAAGGAGTTTTTCGTAAAACTGCGGAAAGGTTCCGGACTCTGTAACCCATTTACGAAAAACTTTTAAACTTTTAAACTAGCGGTTTTACGAAAAAATCCTTATCGCGATTCTCAGGAATCCAGAGAAAATTGCGATTAGTCTTTATATTTTCGGTTGAACGTTTTTGTATTGTTTTAGGCCAGTATATATATATATACATTTTTGGGACAAAAATATAACTTTTAGTAAGCAAGAGTAAATTAAATGGTTCGGTGTCAACCGTCTTTGAAGGATTGAAAACAAAAACTTTAGACTCTCTTGTAGATTAAGAGGTAGGACGAGCGTAGGTCCTACGCATCCTTCTATCGAATGTGAGACCAATACAATGATTTTTTTTAACTGTAGATTTGGCAAAAAGGTGTGAATATATGGTATAAAACGATGAAACAAAGGCATAGGGGCCGAGGTGGCCATGTGTGTCAGCAGCTCAGCATTCTTGTTCCAGAAGCGGAGCCTGTTCAAATTCGGATTGTGGAGGTTGTCTTTATCTCTCAACCCACAACGCGATAGGTTCCAGTTACTACTTTCTGGGGACAGGTAGGTCTCTCGGAACCAGTAACGTTATTTGTCTAATTTTATTGAAAAGAAAGTATATACATGTCATCCGTTCAATATATTATGGAATTATAATTTATTTATATTTATGATCGTAAAATAAAATTTAGATAAAATATGACACTGGACAGTATTTTTTATTTAGTTCTAAATGACCAATATTTGCTGTGGTTGACTGGAGTCACATTCAGTTCGGAAAACGATTTGCTCTGTTAGTTTTGTCCATACTGGAAAGAATAATATATTTGGAAAATGCAAAATTTTAACTACATCCTTTCAAACAAAACAATTTCCTCGTCATGATTCTTTGTTACACGGACATCAGTTCCTTTGACTTATACTTTCTTTTCACACTTTTTGGGAGTATTTTAGGCACACAAGTTTTTTGCATTTTATACCCATTTAATTTATCTTTCTGTATTTTGTATACAAAAATAGATAACAACGCTCTTTCTTATCCATTTTGTCACAAAAAGTGTGGGTGGCGGGTAGAGACTTTCTAATTCATTAATTCGTTTAGTAATTTCAATCAATTATTAGCGAAATCTGGTCCAGATTTCTAGACAGGTCTAGATAGATAAATATAACAATTTACATTGAAATAAACTAGCGAACCTCACAGCCACCCACATAATGCGTGGCTTTCAATGAGGTTACTCAGAGCAAAACACCCCGCCACGACAGCTGGGTCGTGCCCTGCCGAGTACCCTACTGTTCCAAAAAGCAGCCTACTATCCGTTTAAAAAAATAGATCATCGCCATATCTCTTCGTAAACTAATAAACTATTAACAAATAAAAACTAATAAGAATTTACAAAATCAGCGTTTGAACCTTAAAGACACAGTGCTGCCAAATAAGAAAGATAAACCTGCCTACGGGTTCGACGTACCCACCTGTCGCATTACGGGTTCACGGACCCGCGGTAATAAATATCAAACTTCATACTCCGACTTGAATGCAGTACAATACCGCAGGCTGCCTCCCATTCAAGAATATTTCGGGTGTATTATTATCGCCAGTAATATTTATATATTAAAGGTGATTTGAAAACAATACTTATTGCTGTATTATGATAACAAGATTTTATTGTTTTACATAAAAAAAAACACAAAATTACTTAATAATGATTGAATAATTTAATAATAATTACTTTAGAATAATGTCCATATCAAGACTAGTAGACCTTGAACTAGTTTTGAACAGTTAGTTTTAAATAATTGCTGTTGTGATTAAAAAGAAATAGTTATTGTTCACAACAACCTTCTGTTCTCCGAAATATTTAATAATCGAGTGAAAATTCAGTGTTCTGACTAGCCTCGACTCAACAGACAATACTTTCATTTCTCTTTAAACTATATATAATATAAATATTTATAAATTAGGCTCCACTGTCAGATTAGATATGATAAAAGCATGTGATATTTTTTTGTTTGTAGAAATTATTTTTCTATTTGCATATAGTTTTTTTTGGCTGCACCGATTTTTCTAGTCTACTCTCCAACTTAAATAGGTTGGTAAGCTGAAGCATAACTTGTCCTTCCTATACGAGTTGGAGTACTTAAGTGCGTCAAAGCAAATATAAACAAAGACAGCTTATGCACTTTTATCATATTCTACATTATATTTAATCGAAGAAATAACATAAAAAATAGGTACAGTACGGTATAAAAATGGGAAAATAATTGAAGCTAATTAGAGCGAGGCAGAATACAATTTTTCTAAACAGTAAAGTGTACAATAAAAATCACAATGTAAAAATCGACAAACAAGTGGCATATAGCCAGTCATATAGTCAGGCAGCAGCCAGCCATGACGCCGCTAGCGCACCCCGTGTTAAAAACCCACAAGTTGAAATTGACGATTTCCTCAACAGACTGAGTTGCTGGTTACTCGGAGAATTATTGGAACAATGAAGCAATTTAATTAAATCTGAACTTTTTTTTAAATATTTATAATTTTCGCCACATTTTCATTATGTAATCAATGCATATCACCTACATGCGATAATAACAAACTGTATCAGCTATTTATGACCTTTTAAAAAAAAAAATATCATCTGTTACATCCTGTAAGTATTTTAGCATTGAAAGTGTCCATATAAACGAGAATACACGTTTAAAAAATGATATCAATGTTTTCTTCAGAATAGGCTCAGTATATGAGCCAAGGGAATCATTATTATGTCATTGTGTGCGTATTCAAACCTGCCCCCGATGCCGGATTTGTCTGGGTCTATTTTTGTCGTAATGTAATTTTAGACATTGTTGTCGTCTGCTACGTTTCTGACCATTAAGCACATTTAAAAGCAATAATGCTTCAAATTTTCTAGAATTAAACCTTCAGATTTTTAAAGTTACCTGAGTTTTATCACACTGGGGAGCAAAAAATACTAAGAGGTTTATGTACTAAGGTATACGACGTATAGTTATTTTGTTCAGATTGACTATTTTTATTTTTAAAAAATTCTATTTCATAGTTCTGTTCCTATTGTAAAATAAATGTTTTTGTCTGTATATTTTAATAAATAAATAACAAATTTTGACCTAGCCAACCTATATTTGTTTTAATACGGTCTTATTTTTTTTTTAATTAAAACTTTGTGTCTTTTGAAACACAGACTCTTTTCCTCATCAGGCTCTAAACAAACAAATAATAATAGTATTTTAGTGTTAATTCCTCTAAAAAAAAAAAAAATCGTATATACCCACACAAATTTCATTGATTTGACAACTTAGTGAAGAATTGAAATCTGTTTCTCGAGGTTGTATAATTGATAGAGTTATTTCGATTGAAACGGGTTTTTTTAAAACCATGGTCCAAACACGTTACTAGTGACCGTATTTTGTATGTAATTACATGTTTAGTTTGTGATATTTTTTCTCTAAATACATATATTTAGAAACTCTTACTTATTAATTATTCATTTTGTATTCGAAAGAAAGAATTTCACAAATTAAGAAAACAAATATTTCTCAGTTTTCTTGATAAAAAAATTTATATTTAGTTCCAAAATAACTAACAATTATACTTGTTTCATACAATCAAATTTTGTTTTAATTTGTTTCTTCCATATTTTAGCAACTCTTCAGTAACTTTATTTATCAAAACTAAAACATTTCATTTTATTCATTTATTTATATATTGATTTACAGTAAATGCGAATTAATTGCATATTTTAATAAGCTTTGTTGCATAAGATTTTTTCGGCTCAATTTAGAGGTTATCACATAATAAAAAAAAAACTAGTCACAGCACGTAACTAATATTGTTTACAACTAAATTGTCAATGTACACTGCCCGACCTTGGAACATCCACCAACAATTTTGTGACAATGTTATCAGTAACTTCCAATATTACATTCATTGAAATTTAATTTCCATTAATTCATGTAATTTATTTTTCTTATATATTTTTTTTTATTTATTCACTTTTTATCTTTTATTTTTCACAGTTTGGGAGCAGGAATGTGATGAAAACATACCATTTCCTCACCATCAAATATACATGGGATATTTTATATTAGTCAAATATGTACAACGATAATATGGAAGGAAAAAAACAATCCAATATATTGTATATTAATTTATATATTTTTTAATGTGAAAGCGTATTTTAAAATCGTAACCATGTATGAAGACGATAGTAGGCCAACATGGGAGACAGTATTTGCAATGATAATTCCCTAATTTGGATATGTCGGCTAAAAATAATATTTCGCCATTATGATCTAATTTTGAGGTTGAAAGTTTGAGCCATTATTAGATGATTTGAGCCATTATTAGATGATGATTTGAGCCATTTTCAATCCATTATTAGAATTATTCAGCGCATGCGCAAAGTGAGCCTGGTGAAAAAGTAGAAAATTTTAAGCGTGATATTTACTGTACTTGAGCGGATGGTGATCAGTTGATATTTGAGACTCATCTAGTTTTCATTTTTTCTTAAAACGATTATTTGTATAGTAATTTATTCATGTTTGAATATGGGTATTGTTTTACTAGCGAGACCTTGCTGGTGTGAGTGTGTAAAACGGGATCGTACCTCATTGTCTGACTACACTAGTCGACAAGGTTTTCTTTACGAAAACTCTTGGGCATCCACATCACGCAGATGAGTGGCGATGATTCATGGACTCCTCTAAGGTTAATTTGAAGGCTGTGCTGCTGCATATGGGCAATGGACTTTCATCAATGCCTGTCAACGCATGCCGGTGATATGAAGGAGACATATGGAAATATGAAACTAATGTTAGAGAAAATCCAATATGAAAAATATAAATGGTATATCTGTAGTGATTTAAAGGTCATTGTTTTATTGCTTGGTTTACAACTTGGGCTCACCAAATTTTGCTGTTTTTTTTTTTTTTGCGAATGGGACAGCAGAGGTAGGAAGTCTCACAACTTTAGAAAATCTTAGCATAAACGTAAATCTCTTATTCCCGGTCAGAAAAATATCTCACATGGATGATTGATGGAATAATTAGCCTCTATAAAGTGAGTATCTAATACTCGGTTAGGAAAAAACCTGGGTGCTGATCGTTGTCCTGGCCAGTTGAGCTCCTTGCACAACCTTTGATCAAGAAGCATTACGTCCTAACCAAGTCCTGAACCCAAGACCTTCATGGGCTGTAGTAGTGCATATTTATTTTTTATTTTTTAATATCAAATAAAAGAATTTCCAATTCAATAGTTAAGCATTGAACGTACTATACCAAAGATATTTTATTTAATTGATGATCAGTATCTGTAGGATCCTTTCAATCGAGATAAGATTGGAGCATTAAAACCATTGAGATTACTAAAAATCCTTTTGCACCTTGTACCCGAGAATGCCCCAGTTGGAATCTATATTCTGCTTCAAATGCCAAGGGCGCAAGACGCGTGGGAACCTGCCTAACGCATGTCTCATAAAATAAACACGTCTTCTCAGCTTTTTAATTAAAAGAACATCTATCATCAGTGTAGATAAAAATAAAATTAAGAACATGATCGATTATTTATTCATTCGTAGTCCAAAGAAATATTTTCTTTTGTCTCTTAAATGTTTACCAACTGTTAGTAAGTGCTATATAACTAATTTTAGTTACAAAATATTGTTTTCGCACTTATTAAGGAGTTTAATTGAAGGAGAAGTTGGTCGGAGATTCCGGCCAATAAAGAAAAACACAGTAATAAGTAGAACTTAGTTTTTTATTATGTGCCAACTTTTCGCTCCAAGTTGTATGCCTTCATCAGGGTTAAGTGAAGAAACAAAACAAGATAGCAATCATTAAAGTTTGTAGTATAAAACATAAAAATACGTAAGTAAAAATAGGTTGACAGATATATTGCACCAACTTCTCTTGATTTTACATCTACGGTTAACTACATCCTCATCAAAATTAAAAGGTTAGCGTTGCCAACTTTGCGGGTATGGATTCACGAAAACGAAACGTACGAAAGTTGGACACTTTAGCCCTTGAAAATTTATTTATGGTTACTGCTCCACTCCTATTGGTCGTAACTTGAAGTTATTAAGCCTAATGTTTTCCTCAATAAACGGTCTATCTAATACAATAAGTATTTTTCGAATCGAACTGGTAATTAATGAAATTAGCTCAGTCAGGCATACAAACTCTTTTTTTTAATATGAAAAAGATACAAGCTGCCACTCTCAAGGGCAATAGGCAGCTTTATATAATAGAATAGATGTATTATTTAAGATTTATTTATGGGCATATTTTGTCACTTATTGAAGATATATCGTTTTCTTTTTTTAATTAAAATAACAAAAGAAGCCCTTTTCTTTCCCCAACAATGGAACCAATGTTATAGTTCACACACAAACAAAAAAAAAAGTGTAAATTGACTGCCTGCATTTCGGAGCAGACTGTCTATCCAAGTATATTAAATCAAACAAAAAAGTTTGTATTGGTTTGTTCTCGCACTGAAGCTATTGTCTCAGATTAATTTATAAGTAATTTATAAACCATCTTATTGGACCAAGTATTTGAACTAACATGATTAATAGGAATTATAGAATTCAACCAGGATTATGAAATTGAGATAATACTTTACAAAATATTCTTTTCCCAAGCAAACTGAATTACTAGACTTCATAAGATCATTTGATAGTTCGGTGCTGTATAAAAATATTTTTTTCGCCTAATCTTATTCATCATTTCCCAGTGTTCACAAATTTTTGTATGTCGTTATGCATGTATTTTTGATACAGCATGAAATGGTTTGATTGCAATCGGATATAACATATCCAATCGCAACCGATAGACCGAACCTATTATCATACATATTTTAATCGTATAGCTACGTACATTAGGTTTCTAATCTCCTTGCCCGAGGACGTTACGTCTGAGCACGTTGGTGCAAGGATCCCTAAGTGGGATAAGATTCGGAATGGTGTGGGTTCGATTCCCTACTGGGTCAGTTAATATTTATTTCGCGGTGGTCCCCAGGAATGAATCTTGACACTCCGACTCTGGTTAGTATGGTCAAACTAATGATGACCCTCCGTATCTTGGTAGCCTTCAGGGGTTTGGTAAGAAGATGCTCTTGCCGAACTAGCTCCCCCACTAATACCAGTAGTAGTCCGAGTAATTTATTTAGTCAGAAAACAATATTATTTCATTCGATATCCCAGACATCGTTTCATGAAACATCAACTATGAATAAAACAGTATATTATCAAATTTATGTTTTATTGATATAACAAAAGATATATAACATTAAAAAGAAAGGCATATCAACAAAACCATAATTATGATTAGTTATTTATTTTTTCAATTCTTAATGTCCTAAGAGAGAAAGAAATTGTTGGTTCATCAAGTAGGTACAAACAATAAAATTGTTTATTCATGATTGATTTTTTTGACAATATTATAACACATTTTTAACTACATGTGCCTACTACTCCACATGCCTTACATCCTCTCGGAATTGGTTATAGGACTTCCTGCGCTAACAGTAAATTTTAATTACAAGGAAATTGTAGTTGCAACTACCTACTATTCTCGCTTGTGCCTCTTATTGTATTTATTTTATCAGTTTCACATCAACTCGTTCACAATGAATGTCTTAGTTTCATTATAAAGCAGTTAAAATTAAAAGAAATAAGTACAAGAGGGAGAAATATGAAGATAAAACGGTATGGCTCCTGGAGTTCCCCACAATATCTCATATTTCGATCGAAACGTAACCGATTTCCATCTTATAAAACAAGTTCAAAGGAAGCCAAATTCGTTGTAGTCCACCTTCAGGAAGCAGCAGTTCATGAAAAGGTCCTTTTCATCTTTTTTATTTCATTTGCATGATACTGGTAGGAGTTCACTTTATTTTCAAAGTTATGCTAATCCGAGACTCCCTCATGGGAAAAAGTTGTACATGGTCTTTTGAAGCCTAATGGAATCGGAAACGGAGTGAAAGAAATGAGTGAATGCGATGGAAAAGACCAAGAAAATTTGCAAACAATTG
This sequence comes from Rhaphigaster nebulosa, assembly GCA_948150685.1. Classification (NCBI taxonomy): domain Eukaryota; kingdom Metazoa; phylum Arthropoda; class Insecta; order Hemiptera; family Pentatomidae; genus Rhaphigaster; species Rhaphigaster nebulosa. The sequence goes on from OX411306.1 coordinate 126,816,280, forward strand.
GTAAAATGGTATTGTTTCTTAAAAAAATGAAAAAACACTTCAATAAATGAGTAAAAATCGAAATATTTTCTTTAGTTTTTCTTATTTACGAGTTATCTATATTCGAAAAAAAAATTCATTGTGTTCCTATAAATTGAAAAAGTCAACAATTTATATGATAAATTATGATCTAGAGCCTATTTCATCGATCTGCGCCTACGTATTGCTTACATAAAAAAACTGAAGGATAATACCGAATATGAACGAACATTTTTGAAAAGGAAAAGTAGCTGTTGCTAAAAATTATGAAAAAAAAAACTTAACAAACCTTCATCTTATATAGGAACTCAATATTTTTAATGCGTTGAGTTCGGTATAGCTCTTCGATTTTAGCTATTGAAATTTCAGCTGAGATTTGTAAATAAGAAGTGTGTTTCTTGATGAGCTCCCTCATCCAGCTTCTTTTTAGCCTTGTGCAGGGGTTAAAAGAAATGTTTTATATAATTATGTCTCAAATTAGATCATCATCACATGTTGTCTATGGCTGAAACACAGCAATTTTATTTCAAGGCTTCCTCTAAAATATAAATAAAATAATATACGTACACTGCGTGTCCTGTAAATCGCTGGAAATCTTAAAAGTGGTAATAGTAGACCGTAAGAGCAACAAAAAAGTTCATATGAACCATAGTCAGATTCCACATTAAATTTAAGTTGTTTTGGTTTCTTAAGTAACCTGTTTTTTGTTGAACAGGAAACGATCACTCAAAAACTATTCAAGATAATTAAGTTTTAATTGCACCATCGTGAAGGAGAAAAAAATCCCCTTAACAAATATAGTTTGGCTTAACTAAATCCATTGCAAGGGAGATTTCGGAAGTACAAATAGCGAAAAGTTTTATTTTTAAACTACTCTTTACTTATGAATTTTTTCCCAGCCCACTTCTGAGCTACTGATACCCCGCTGTTCATAGAAAACTGCATTTATTATGGGCCAATTTCGTATAAGTGTAGTCGTTTCTTTTGGGATTGGTCTGATTTGCCAACAATTGCGAAGTAGCTTTAGGTTTCCCATCCAAAGAATTATTATGAGAATAAATAAAAAAAATCTGCGTTTTTGACACTCTAGAGCCAGAAAAGTCTTCCAATGGCAGTGAACGGGAAAGGAATGCATATCAACATTTTAGAAGAACTAGATCGATTTCGATGATAATGCATATGCTTCTAAATTAAAAAAAAAAAATTGTTTCTGATTAAACCCTTTTTGGAGAGTTTGCTCCGTTAACCCCTGTATATAATATGTATGTATTTATTCTTTATAAACTATTATAAGCATGCTGTTTCCAAGGAATCATATTTTTTATTAATTTTTTTTTCGGTATGAATTGACACATTTATATCTATTACAGATTCCTCTTAGATCGTGCATATTATAATATTAATATCATAATTTTGTATATAAAAGTTAGAGAAATGTTCAAATTACTACAAGAACATAACTATATTTAGTATTGTAGTGGCTAGTTTCGTTTCGTTTGGCTTCGTGTCGGCTCCAAACGATGCCTGCTTCATATTTTCGTGCATTTTAGCTCTTAAAAGATTTTCCCTTCACACAAACACTGCTGAACAATAAAGATTATCTTTCCACAAATATTACAAAATATAAAAAATGCAGCATTTTTTATAATCTAATTGCCAAAATGGAATGATGACCCGGAGACCCAAATTTACAGAAAACAGGAAATTAATACAAGGTCAAATGATAATCAATTATCATAACCAGATAAGAATCAGATATTATGTAAAGATTTATTTTTTTAAAACCATGTGAAGAATATAGATCAACGGAAATAGCTAAACATAGATTAACATTCTATTCTAGTTAGTGAAGTTGTTATCAATTTCCACTCAATACAGGTATTCTACGTTTGAACAAAATGTTCAAATAAATTCCAATAATATATCTTAATTATTTACTATATTTTAACTTAGGCTGAGGATATCCAAACCAAGCCATTCACTCTACTTATTGACGGAAAAACAGGATTTTGGATCGCAGACGATCACGACTTTCGTGAAGGAATTTTTGCAGCATACATATTTACAAAACGTCTCAGCAGTTATCACAAATTGAAACATTTGTTTTTATTGTAATTATTAGCTGAACAATTACTAAACGGAATCAATTGCTTAACAGCCCCTACTTTTCTATAATCCAAAATTTTCTTTTTATGGAATGTCATTTCTAAATCTAAATCGTACCTTATTTATGGCTTTAATGATTCTATAAAATCACATCCTTCATTTTGTTATATTGTTACCCATTGCCATTGAAATATTGGCAATGAACTAAGTAAGGTTTTGTACCAGTTGTGACCACGGCCGTATTTCTTCTGGTCTCTAGTTCCTTGACTAATCAAGAGAACCATTTAGCCCGAGAGCAAAGACAGAAGATAGTAGTAGCCCCGAGGCGAACGGTTCCCAGGTGAGGACTACCAGCCCAGCGGCCCAGAAGCCTAGCAGCAGTCAGTAGCAGTTCTAATCACAGGCTGTCACCCTCGCCCGCTGAATCATGAATTAAACCTGACCTTTCTAATTGTTAGCTCGGAGTGGGGGCTTATTTGGAATTTCCTCTTGATTTGTAGCGGCCAAAATGTTGCTTTGCTCTTCTTCTTTTTTTCTTTTCTTAATCAATATACATTGTTATTAACATTCGGTGTATCGATTAATCATTGTCTTTTCCCATCGAGTCTTAATCGCTACCGAGATAGAATTCCGTTTAACTTCTCGGTCAATTAACAGATCAACTAACCCCACCGGTGGATGTGAACGAACCACCGTGGGAACAAATTAATGAAGAAGAGATGTATGGGTATCTAATTTTTAAATCTTTTAAGCTACGGTGTAGACGTGATAAAAAAAATGTAATTATGGGCATAAGTTAATTAAAAACTAATGGAACAAACTTAACTTCTTCTACTACTTAAGGCATAGATAGCATCCTAATCGGTCGATTGTTTTTCCAATTATATCGTTAGAATCCTCTGATCTGAAAAAAAAGAGGAAAAAAAACATTAAGCAACTAAAATAAATTAATTTAAAAAGTAAGCAGTTCTATCTTTGTCATCGTGTCCTGCTTCTTAGGGCCTTTCCTTCCTTTCAGATATAGAGACTTTACGTTGAGGAAACTCGACGGATAGGTAATTAGTAATTAATTCTGAATAATGAGAAACGATTAATTCTGGAGTTGGCGCGTGGTACAGGGTATCACCCAACTATCTTCAGAGCATTATACGTCTGCATGTGCTTACTTTGGGGACACATTAATAAGATAAAAGGAAATAAAAGATAAATCAAATATCAATCGTCAACTGTTATAAATCCCATTAAACAGATGGCAACAACGGATCGACGATCAAGTTCGGGGAACTGGCTCGCAGCACATTAGAAGTGCTCCGCCCAACTGTTGTTCCATGTTCCATGTGCATAGCAGACGTAACAAGATGCGTGTGGCTGTCGAATATGCTTCGACAAATTGTTTTGCTTCTCAGAGGCATTGTCGAAGCATTTTCGAAGTTTTACCTGCACATTAAAATTTGTAACTATTCTTTGTGAGACCTTTTAGAAGCTATATGGTACCATCCCTCGAGAACTATCGTCATTTTACTTTTTATTCTTCAATTTTTTCGGTAAACGAAGGTAAGTCAATCAAATCTACTATTATTTATTTTTAGTCGAATGTTATATTTTACTATAGTTATATTTTACTTCTCAATAATAAAAAGGATTGTTTGTTTTTTTGTTGTTGTTTTTTTTTTTTTACGAACATGCCAATGGACTATGCATTTACCATTTACCATTTATTTTATACTCCTTTTTTTAATTGGTTGAAGTGTTTTCTGGTATATCCGCACCCCCATGCGTCGCATTGGTTGCATTGGCATTCTTTACGACACTTCTGTAAGACCAGACTGAGCCGCATGAGATGACGGGTTGAATAGTTTCAGAAGTAGGTAGATAATAATTGTTTTAGAATCTATGGATGTTATGGCACGGTTAATAGCTAACAGCTCAGCATTATAGATGGTAGAGAGCAGTGGTAGGTAAAATATTTGATGTCCATTGTCCGTCACCACGGTAGAGCCTACTCCCTCTTTGCTCTTAGACAAGTCGGTGTAAATAATTTAGTAGAGTATGCTATTTCGTCAGAACCTGGAGAACATTCTTTACATGAACTGAGTGCAGCATTAAATTCATGGAAAGAAAAAGGATTCTGACAGCAAATTTAATTTATATTAATAAGCGAGAGGTTAGTTCTGTAATTAAGGTACTGAACACTTGACTCTCGGATCAGAGTTTGAGTCCAGCATTGACAAATAATTTATTTATTGTTTATTGTCTACTCTAGAGTCGGGATACCCTCTTGGGCCACTTACAGAATAGAGAATCTATTCTTAACAGTCTCAGTGAGGGTTTTGCGCTAAACGGCAAATATTTTTCAAAAAATAAAGATGAAATAAAAAAATTAATAAGAAAAGAACGAGTAAGTCAATTTAAAAACGAAGTACACTGCTAGAAAGCTAGAAGACTACTGAAGTCATCTGTCGATACCTAGAATAGAAAAACAATCCCCAACAGGAACGGTAGGATAAAACTTGGTCACATCTGAAGACCACCCCTCTATGGGGAAAACTGAAGGATATCACCTGAAGTCCTTCCGCACTGAATGTGTTAATTGGTGTAGGAGATAGCTCTGATAATAGAGCGTAAATGCTGACCATATCACTTCCGTGCACAACCGTTGGTCAAGAAACCGTATTTTCTTACCAAGTATCTGAATTCAAGCCCCTTTAAGGGTTGAGCCGATGACTACAGTTCATGACTATAATCCGGCATATACATATTTTATCATATTCGTTTATGTACGTTTTAAATTCGTTCTAATAAAGGATCTTTCTAAACGAAAATTTCAAAAAATCTGAAGATTGGAAAATATTTAGTTGAAAACAAAAAAGTTCTGTTTCACAGTTTAAAGTAAATTAGAATCTGTTCCAACCCAGAAAATAGTACATCAAGTTTTTGCATTTAACGATTAATTATTTTTCAATGACACTTTGGTGAGGGGAAGAAAAAGATTAGAAACGACTGACGGAGATAGGACATAACCGTAAATCAGGACCACAGTAAATTATGATTCTTAATAAACAAAGCCTTATCTGAGCATTTGTATTGCTCAGATACTGAACTAAAAAATTATAAACTATAGGAGAGGTCTAGGCGTCAATAAATGGTCGAAGGAGAGTACACACAGAGGCAGATATGGGTGCCCCAAAGGCAAGCCCTAAGGCGGACTTGGTAATAACACAGACACCCGTTCTATATCCCACTAATCAGGCCCCGTCGGTATCTCTGTGCCAACTATAAATGATTCTTGTGTATAATCAGGGTATTGGAGCTGCCGAATGCCTGCCTACCACAAACTCTTACCATAACCTTATTTATCAATAATCATAGTCCCCGGACTACTAGAAGATTATATGCTCACAATTACCATGCAACTTTCATGGGTGCCAATCATCGTTCGGCTTCTATGTTTAGTCCCTCCCTTCCTCAGAAGAAGATCAAGATATTTTCTTCGGCTTTCTTTTTTAGTTCTTCTTAATTTTTTTTTTTTAAGAGGAGTTGAAATTTCTTTTTGGATAAAACACATATAGCCTACTGAATAATTTCTGTTAAGGTCGACCAGGAAACTACTCATTAAATTGAAATTGAAGGGCCAAGTGGGCAAAGACAAATGTCACTTATCACATATTTTTGGTAAAACTGATTTATTTCTATAGATAAGGGCTTAGAGATTTATATTTTTAATACTCCCTCCTTCCATTACCATAAAATATTTGGATGGTTCAACACTGAATTGATAAAGGTCTAAGTGGCGACTCTTCTGCCTTTTGTGGATAAAGGCAATTTCCACTCAGTTTTATCAGAACTCGAAAAATGTTACTAATCACCATCATCCACTCGACTCTTCAATTATATTTAACCAAATGATTTGTAAAAATATCGATGGCCAACTTTGCAGGTGTTGTAAATAGCAATTTGGTCATTACAGCACTAATAGTTGGTAACTGTCGGAAAATAACTAATCTACATTACATATTAGGCTGAAACTAGTGTTATAATGACATGCATCAACGTAGCAAAATATACAAGAAACCAAAGATGATTAATAAATAAGAAATTACAGGATCCGATCAGATCATAAATCTTTTTTTTTTACTTAAAATTTGTACTTATGTATATCTGCGAGGATGACCATCGACATATTAGTTATTTATTTGTTAATTAATATAAATTCCAAATATTGATCCACTGCACGTTTAGAAACTTATAGCAAACATTTAGATATTGATTAAAATGTGAAATTAGGATTATGTCGGATTGTTTAATCACTTAATCAACTGACGGTAACTTCAGACCTTATGAAGACAAATGGATACCTAACATTAAATTTACGTTCTGTCTGTGTATATCTCATTTAAACGATTCCATTATTCTGAAATTAAAGCAGAGTTGATGCACCAGATCCAAATGGATATTTACTAATTGTGAACTAATAATAATTAATTTAAACTTAAATGTGTAGATGATAATGAATTTAATTATATATATTTATAAAAAAAAATAAAAATAATGATATTAATATAGAAGACAAATCAACAATAGTTTCAATAACTACAAGAATGATGATAAAAATAAGTGAAAATAAGATAAAAACAAGAGGTAAACAATTTGAAAAAGGTAATTATAATCAATATAAATTAATCAAATAAAATTTAATATTGGCTAATTTAAAAAAAAAGAAAGAATTAAATAGAGGGATGTGGGGTAAGTGCCTTTTCGGGATAATTGTGTAATTGTCTCGTAAATTCCAAAACTGGTGAGAGTCTTTACGACCCTTTACTTCATGAAGCCCCACTATACATCAGAAATGAGCCACTAAAGTTCGCTAAGGCGAAGTATAACGAGTTGTCAACATATTAGTTCCAAACTGTTGATAAATTTGTCTTTCAACGAGACAACTACAGACTAGCGAATTAAAACAGAAAAATGTTTTTTTCAATACGTCTATTCAATTATATTCCTCATCCCTCTTTCATAACTCAATGAAGATAGTAAAATATGAATCTCAGGCAAGCTTTAACATTTTTGGACGATTACATGAGTACAATAATTCTCCGAAAACCGAACTGTTTTGCACTTGCCCCAAAATCATTCCTGCTTGAATTAATGAGTCTTGCAGATACCTTGTGCGCACTTCCTCCTTAAGGCAGGTGCTAGTGCGTACAAAGTACTATTCAATAAAATTATTAATCTCATCAAAATGGATGTGGTTGAAACATAGGTTTGAATGTAATATTTATACATAATCGTCTAAACAATATTTAAAAAAAAAAAGAAGATAAATCTAGCTTAAAAAATAAATCTTTTGCAGTTCTGTAAAGTCGAACTTTGTAAAATTTAATGCGCACTTGCCCCACAATATTCTATGTAAGTTTGTGTGTACAAGTGGAAGGTATTTATTATAAATTAAAGAAAATAATTGAAATGATTCTATGTAAACATTCAAGGTCAAATTACGTATTTAAGAAAAATATAATATAATATAAAATATTATGCTAAAATTAGCATGCTGTAATATTTGGACTATTTATTCAAATAGGACATGAAAGACTGAAAATGGACGAATCAGTGAGAACTGTCCTGTTAAAGGAATTAACTAAATAAAAAATATGAAGCATGATTGGTAGCATTTTTTTTTCTGAAAATAATAATCAATTAAACGAAGGTTATGAAAAAAAAACTTTTTAACTGCTTATTCACATAAATTATAAAAATGCAGCAGTTTTCGTGATGATACAATGATCCAAATTTATTTAATATAAATTAGAAAAAAAAATTCTCAGTAAGTGATTTAAGAATCTTCCAGCTAATGATAGCGCGATTATTTCATACGAGAATAGAAAGGACCTCATCATAAAAAAAAAAAAAATTGCAAAAGAAATCTTAATATTTCTCTTAATCAACACATCCCTCTGTCTAACCTTCTTAATCCTAAATTATTTACTTTAGATTGTTAATATTTTCACATTTACCATACCTTGGTCCAAAATAGTCATTTCAAAGATAGGATATCAGATAGAGATAAAGCAAGTGTTAACATGGCTAGGTGTGTGTATGGTTGTAGATTTAATGGCATGCTTAAATTTTAAACTTTCAAAGCAATACCTTGACAAAATATTTAATTAAATTAATTTTGAAAAAAAAAATGTTTTTATTTAAAAATTTATTTTTCTAAATTCAGCCTGAAAGCGTTCCTATCTCATGATAACGGTAGTGCTTTGCCCCTCAGTTAGGTGCTCCAAACGCTCATTAAAAACTCATTATAGCATGCGGAAACTTCAGAGTCACTTAATTTTTATCTTGTGACTTCCTAAAAAAAACTTAACTTCTACAACTGCTTATTAGATTTCTGTTTCAAAACTCTACTATATATGGCAACCTTTCAAACTGCATTGACTAATTTTCTTAAAATAATAACATTACTTCATTTTATTAATGCTCTATAAAATTGGCCAATCATGATTTGAAAAAAAAATTAAATAAATGTTTACGAAACAGCATATTCTTGTTATTTGGACAAGATTAACATTTGGGTACTTCCCACACAGGTCGTTGAAGTATTGCTATGGATGCGATATTAGTTACGGATGATCGTCGCAGCCTAGGAAGCGAACTACCTATCGTTAAGAGTGAGGATCGAATAGGTCCCGTTGGAGTAAAGTACTCAAGCCCAACGACTGCTCGTTTTGCTGGTTCGAGGCTTCTGAAGTTCTACTAAATGAAATTTAGTCAATTTTGTCATCCAATGAAATGACAAAAATTGGAGTCAGGCATGCCCAGCTCCTTTGTTGCCGTGAATAGCCTGCGATGCTAGTTCCTCTCAAAGTAGGGGGTGAACCCATGATCATTTGTTTCCATGATCGGGATAGTATGGCGTAGCGGTAATATATTTTCATCGTCATTACTCGATGAAGAACGATATTTTGAAAGGAATTTACTGAACGTTGTGAGCACATTGACGCCTCCTAAACAATAGCTTGAAGAACCGTCTGTGGGCATGAAAAGAGTGAGACGATAACCGTTCCTTAGCAAGCTTGACAAGCTTGTCAAGGTTCTCTCACGACCTTTGTGCGGAATGTCTAGCAGAGAGAAGTACTAAAATAGCTAAGTTAGGAAAATAAATTGACAGTGAAGTAGAGCAATGAATTTATTAGTGTACACACACATACATCTCTTAGTCCAGCTTTCAAGGAAGCAACATCGCAGCAGATCCCTTTGAAGTTGCTATCATAATCACTGACGCCCTCAAAGGGCTTACCTTCAAAGACTTGAGAGGGAATAGTGATATTAATTAGGTCACTCATATCAATAAGTCTGCTTCTGATACATTGGATTATAGTTAATGAACAATTTAAAATCTGAAGACCCATTGCTTTCCTAGTGATTGAAATCGAAGACCAAATCGGGACAAGGTAAGAAAGTTATTATTAAGAATAGAAACATTGATGCAAAATGTGAATTGCTTGTGACACTTGCAAAATCAGATTTTGTGGCTGGTATAAGTAAGGTGGATAAATGGACAGAATACCAGCGTATCCAGTATTAATGGGACTGACAGGTTAGCTTCGAATAAATAAACCCACTAAATGTTCAAACGTTTGAGATGCCGTACTCATGTAGTATCAAACATGATCAAACAGCATCTATTAATTTTAAACTACCATCAACCTATATCATGTCAGTTCGTAATTTTGGAAGGATTCGTTACGATTTATAAAATATGTAGCGGTTAAGAAATTCACATTAAATTCTAGCATCAATAATATTGTAGTAATGCCAATGGATTCGGATACTTACGGAAAAAATACCTAAATACATAACTGCATTGAGTTATGAAGAGATCAAACAGAAACTTGAGATGAAAGGTTATGCAGTTAAGGTACACTGTATTAAAGGTTCATAAACGATACAAATTGGCCAACTTGGGTCCCGCAAACCCGCATGAGATATTTCGCTGACGTCACTGATCTCTTCACTACTCACAAAGTTCTTTTATGAAGGACTGGATTATGAATGACAGCAAAAAGTTGAAATCACGGAAAGTAAGTTCTCTTAGTAGAGTAATAATATAATATATTTTGAAAGTAAAGGACAATATTTTTTTAAATTTAACATGATTATCGATTGTTTATGATATTGTTATAATCATGAATTAGATTAAAAATTTCCACCTTTGATCGTTTCAGAGCCCAATGATAGAAACCAACATTTTAAGTTATGCCAGATTATTTGTCTCAAAAAACTGTAATTAGTTTAATCACAATGTGAATAAATGGACGTAATGATTTTTGCGACACACACCCTCAATTATTTTATTCATTTGGGGTTTAACGTTCTAATGATCTCCAACTAATGCACATAACACCCTACAGGTAACCGACCTATTCTATCCAGAGAGAGAAGATAATAAATAAATTTCAACCAGCTCAAGCCGGATTCAAACTAGCATACAGTGATTTGAGAGTGGACAAAAACCAAAATATCATATATTTATTTATTTTTTTAAATTGTACATAAAAACTATTTAGAGACGTCAACGAACATGAATAGTTTTTCAAATATTTATTCAAGCTTTTGTTACTAACTGTAAAGTAATAGTTAAAATAAATATGCATTTTGATCCCGAAAACGTTCGTATTTAATAGATAAAGATTTTATATTAGAGGTGAATATAAAATGTAAAGTAATCTGTTCTGTAGTACTCGATCAATTGATTCTTCACAAGAGTACGGACGAGGTCTCTGTGATACACAGTGGTTTAGAAACTATGGGCGTAACCAGGCATTTAGAACTTCCGAGGCAAGGATGCAAATTAAACCCCTGGGTAAATAATTGAACATGTTTTTCTGGAGCATTCCCTCCCACCACTCGTAAATCTGTTCCAAATAAAACAGTAAGATATTCGATTTATGCATTCTATTCACTGTAAACTAAAATTAGCATTTATAAAAAGAAGATATTTTGCATTTTGACATTCACTTAGAGAGAAATGCCTTATCAACCAGGAATACTGGCCAAATACATTGGATTCTTGCAATACACATACTTATCGATCCTTAATTGGATATAATACGTATACAATTTATATTTATTTTTTAGCATTTGACCATTCATCTATAGAGTGCATAGTATTTTCATATCTTCATATTTTAATCTTCATTCTATTACATTACATCATTTTCTATCTTTTCTTTGTTTGTGTATATACACAAATAAAAAGATAAAAACTAATAAAGATCCAGAAACATAAATAGACCAATATGAAATACGAAAGTTTTGCTTAAAAGTTCCGTATTATATAATTATTATTGAATGTACCGTGAAAAGTACTTAATCTGAGTTTTCAACGGAAACAAACGTTTTAAGGTCCCCTGAGCACCCAGTATAGAATAAATTTATTCAATACTCCAAATAACCAAGTCTCGCAAGATGGTCTGTGTGTGTGCTTATCTGCGCGCGTGTGTGTGGTAAGTCTAGCTCAAAAATGAAAAGTAGTATGAAACTGAAATTATCTATTTAAGAAATAATCCAGGCGCGATAGTTTATTTTTTAAATTAATTGCTACGGGACATTCTCAACGTGATAATTGGAGGAAAATAGTAGAAAGAAATTGTTATATGCTTTAAATAAAATCGGAATGTTACAACATGGTGAAAAAAAATCATAAAGGTCGTCACCTTTATGAAGGCTCTCTTACGACCGTTCATCGATCACTGCAAAGCGATTGGGAGAACATTCTTCCTCTCCCCTCCCCCTTGCTCATCTCTTCCTGCGCTGCCTCACTTTTAGAGACTGTTGAGAGAAACAACCCTATGTTCAAACGAGTTCTTTAGGTATTTAATAGAACTTCACTTATATTTCATGAAAATTGACTTATAGAGAAACTCCTCGGAAACAAATTGCGCTTCGAAAAATGGCACTAGGGCCATTTTTGCCTTTGTTTAAATCTTTTTTTTTCGAGATCACCTGTTTTTATATTTTCTCAATTTCCGAGAAAAGTTATTATTTTATTTGCATAAAATTTTAGGCACAAAAGCTACAATTCAAGCCCCCATAATTTTGTTTGCGAAAAGTTGTTGACCGACTTCAATAGTTTAAAACTCATTTTTCCGTATTTTTAAAAGCTATTACGCATTATTTTTCTTAACGCAATTTTTTCGCATCTTAAACGAAAAAAAAGCACTTTCGGCATTTTTATGAATTTTTGACCATGTTGCTACATACTGATTTTATCTAAAACATATACAATTTGTTTCTACTATTTTTCTCCTAATTATCAGGTGCAGAAAGTCTCTTGGCAATGTATATAAAAAAACGAATATATTTATTCTACCGCGCCTGGACTAGTTGGTATATACCTGGAATGTTACAGCAAATGTTTCGCCAAATCTACATACCGGAAGTGCCACTTAATGTCATCGATATTATACATTTTTACAATATTCTCAAAGAAGGCTATAGCGATTTGATTAAACTCATTAAATCAATGTACAATTAATTAGTTTTTAATAGTCTGACAGATCTAAAAGCCAAATTTTCAATATGACATCCTCTACAGTATCTCCAATTTTGTTTATTTGAAATGATTAACCGTCTCATGTTGTTATTAGTAATATAAAATATATAAATATAAGCTATGAAAGAATTTGATAATTTACTAAAGGAGAAAAGAGGAAAAATATTTTCTCAGGTTGTAAACTAATTTCCGGAATTAAGAATAGATGTATAATATACAATTGGAAATCCATAGATTTAAGAAAAAATAATATATAACATCTAAAGTCCTTGAAGGTAATGGACTGGGACTAAAAAGGTATTGACTTAAAAAATTGCTGTAGTTGGTAATTTTTACTTTTATATTATTTAATGGAAAATAAATGCTTCCATAGAAACTAAATGGAATTCCATAGAAACTTAATAGAAATATTTAAAACTTATTTTCAACTTGACAAATCAAATAACTATTTTATTTTACTTTTATGAGAGAAAACGAGAAGAAGTGTGGTTGCTAAAAATATTTCAAGTTGTGTTTATGTGAATTCCTTAAAATCATTTAACAAAATGGATAATTATTATATCCTATAGAACGTATTAGGATTCTATTTACGTGAGGAAATGGTGACCAGCTGCATGAATCTGTGAACATTGTTGATATTTTGATTTTAATTCGTAAAAGCATTGCTCTGACTCAACGTGTCGAGAAAGTAATCTTGGTGAAAAGTTTTGGGGAAGTTCTTAAATTTGCTCATTTATTTTTATTAGGATACTGACTATGAATTTCAATTTTTCCATCTCAAATTGTTTCTATTGGTATAAAAAAAAATAAAGTTTTTTAGTTTTTTTTGTCATTATTTGAAACCATTAATTTCAACAACTTCTAATGTCCATTTCTCATCAAATTAAACGAGAGTAAGTTACCTATAATTTTGATTCTAAAGATCTTTTGTTTGCCTGCTACATTTTGAAGCGAAGCTGAGTCGAAATAAGATACGCAATGTAGTCCAGTCAACTGGGAACCAGAAAAGGGGTAGAAATTTTTGAAGAAGTTCTAAAAGTTTAATTGTTTTTGCTTTGTGGAATGCTGATTGTAAATGTCAACTGTGTCACCTCAAATTTTTCCCAGAAACACACACAAAAATAATAAATAAATAAATTTCGACATTCTGTCTCACTACTTTATTGCCATGAAACTGCTAAACTATATCTGCAACTGCATTTGTGGAATAAGATGCCCTTATAACATCCTAAAGATTCTTCTTCATTGTAACACTTTGATGTCAGCCGTTATTCAGTCTATTCCGATGCTCACGGAAAAAAACGCAGAAAGGTAGGAAATTTCAGCAGGGTCACAACCGATGAGATTATCATCAGCATACTTCAAGTGACATCCGATGATTTTGTTTACCAATTAAAGGCCAACCAAAAAAAGCGAATTCTTGATCTGTGAGGTATGTAATTAATATATGTAGTGATTTTTTAAAATTTATTTATATTTTATTTACATTGCACCATGTTTTATATCTTATTTTTAGTAAAACTATATTTCATTGATGCAGAGGTAATTTTTCTTAACTGTCCCTTTTATTTACCCAATTATTTTCCATATATTATGAATTATAACTTGAAATGTTTAATTCCTATTGAATCGGGGTGTTCTGCATTAGAATCAGCTTTAAAAATATATTAAACAATCTTCATATAGTGTTATTCAGATGAAGATAAGATGAGAGAGCAGTAATTTCCGCCAAATGGCCGGTTTTTTACCACTGTGCGGTATCCCAGATGCTTCGAAAATACCTACGGTGACGCCTTCGTACACTAGCCTTTTGTGGTCTCATTACCATTAATGATCGATTAATTGATTGGAATTGTGCTGTAAGTTAATCTTTCTTCGTGTAAGAGAACCTGTTCTCATACTCATTACCTCGATGATCCTATTGCTGCTAGTATTTTTCAAGTCAAGAGAACTTCATTTGGGACACAGAGACGTCTAAATTTTGGATGTATTTGGCTCAGGTGCAACTTCACGACATTGGCATAACCAGGGATGACTGCGTCCCGGTGTTTTTCTTGTGCACCCCTATCTCCTTCAGAAAAACACAACTTTATCCTTACATCTACTACTTTATCCTGCGAAATATTTTAAACTTACTAGTAAACATACTAAACAGAACATAATTAACCTAACCATAAATAAATAATTATTTTAATTTTTTTTTTTTTATTTGAAACGTTTTCTAGTATATCAGCTTATACACTGCACACCAATGCGTCGTATAGGTTGCATTGGCATTTTTTACACTGCTGTACGATCAGAATCAGTCGCGTGAGATGATGGGTTGAATAGTTTCAGAGGTAGATAGATAAATTGACTATGCAGGACAGTTCTACTTGTGTACTAACATTTCTTAATGGGATGTTTTAGATTGATAGGGATAAAATGCATCTAGGTGGTCAGAAGTTCATGTTTCTGTCAACCGTGTGATATTTCTAAAATCGTAAGCTAAATATGTTCATATGCAGGAAACGATTTTATTGCTAATATTGCTATGTTTAGAGAGAGAGACTTTTAGCAATTATTTTCTTTTAATAGCTCTTAAATGTTTTAATAGTTGACACATAACATACAAATACAACAGATTCTTTTCATTAAGAAACTAAAGACGTCCTGCATCTAATTTTTTCGTAAGGAGGTTTGATTTTTTTTTGGAGTATGCGCACAAGAGCCAAACACCTCGCCGGTGGGACTGTGAAACACTCAGTTCCATACAAAGATGTTTGTATATTTTTCAAAAACTGTGGCTTAATCTTAAGAATTATATATTGTTTATGCATAAAGAAATAATTAAAGAAAAAAGGATTCATTATATTGAACTTTATTGATAACATCAAGTGGAAATAGGTTTGCTGCAGTTTCACAGTTTCTATAAGTACCGCTAATTAGAACACAACTGCCGACTACCGAAATTTGCAACTACTTACTGAATTCATACGCAAATTTTGACACGAATAACATTTATCTATTATTACAAACAATTAATATGTTGTTATAATTAACTCTAATACCAACAATGTGCTTCGATAAGATTTCTTTTTTGTTTAATGTTTGAATAGAAAACATTTTTATTTTTCACTGAGAGGATGTTTACAAGAAAAAGAAACAAGCCATAATTAACTGGCATTAGGTATTCAAGGTGCCGAAATTCAAGGTCGTACAAACGATTAAGCCGCCACCTTTGTCATCAAAAAGAGGATCCACCGTGCGTCAAATAAGGTAGTAGGTTTCTTTTTTAAATCTTGTATGTGATGGTACAGAGATTTCAAATCCAAGTTTTCGACTTCGGCGGCCCTCCGGATCAGTGTTAAAACACTCTTCTATTTTTAAGTTTTTGCCCATTTCAACCACTAAGGAGAAATTGGCAAAATGTAGTCTATACATTTTTAAACTATATTAAATATGATAAAATTTGAGAGCAAATTGGTTTCTGGAGATTCAATAGTCTAAGATATACAGATTCTCAATTTTTTGGAAAAATTTCCTTATTTGTTATTTTTAAACTTTATAATCGACATTCAACCTTCCATAATCTTTCTCAAATGGTTCTGTGTAGTAAAAATATCTGATGCGGATAACACATGACTTCCTAGTACGGCTATTAAACTATAAATCGGTGGCTTAAAAGCGATACTGAATTTGGTTACTAGTTTCCGAAGATTGCAGTATCTCAAAAACGACACTCGGCGTCGCGACATCCATCTAATGAAACACACACACACACAAATGGGGAGGAAAACCAGTATTAAACACTCAATTTACAAAACAAGTAACTAAAATGTTTAATTGGATTGGAAACCAAATTGCGTTTGTAACCTTTATTACCGAAATATATGATTTATGTATTTAATTTAAATATAATTTTTGATGTAAGCTTGATATGACCTTCAAGTAAAGTACCCTTTTCGCCTCACGAATTTTAACCAAAATCTAGTAAATACGTTTATATCGACATAGAAGTCCTATTTACCAAATTTGAGATGTTTTACATTATATTTTAATATATTTTTTTATGAAAGTTTAATATGACCTTGAAGTAAAGTACCACTTCCTGTGTGCCAATTTTGACCAAAATTTATTCTTATTTATAATAATATATAGGTCTTGTATATCAAATTTGAAAAGTTTTGCATTATATTTAAATATAATCTTTGATGAAAATCCGTAATGATCTTCAAGTGAAGTACCACTTCCGGTAATCATAAAATAACCAAAAAGAGAGGTTTACAACTAAATTATACAGTAATCCTAGATACAAAATTTTAACTTTCTACGGCAAACCGTTTTTAAGTTATGCGAAATACGTACGAACGTCAAAATGGATATTTCCGTTGAAAACTGAAAACCGAAAATTTTCGCGATTAGAATACTTCCTTTACTGCGTACAAGAAAGTAAAAATAGTAAATGTAACATTCGGCTGGCCTGGCGTAGAGGGGGAAGGGTCTTATCGGTCTGTGAACGCTGCAGAAAAAGAGAAAGATATTCTCGAAGGTGTTCTGTTTGATAATTTTGAAAGCACATAAAAATGGAAGATTCCAAGCTCTTGTAACTAAACTCAACGATGCCCTGCAATTTTAAAAACATTGGACCAAATGTAAAGCTATGTGCATCTGAACAGTTCTTTATTTTGTAGCATCCGTTCAGATGATTGGCTACCCAATTAGCCTCTGAGATACAAACTTCTAAGTTTGGAAAACTTTACCATATCTGGCAATTTAAGCCTGTATTTTGTTCCTTCCATAATCTCTCTCAAACGCTTCAGTGAATTAAAATTTTATTGTGGATGAACAATAAATCTATGTCCTCATCTGTAATTACCACTACCTCAAAATATGAAGTCTCCATTATAGCGGTTGTGATGATCAACCTGCCAACACCTTCTTCAGCCTGAAATACCTGAATGTTTTTGTTTTTAGCACCTGAATAAATCTAAATTTATTTTATCATTTATTATTTATTATTATCATTACATAAAACTTTTTTAGAAAAATCAGAGGCATGGTTGTCTCCTCGAATATCACCTCAAGAGAAGAATGTGCCTGATTTCGGTAAAAACATTCAGAGCTCTTTATGATCTTTTCTTGTATCACTGTTGGGTACCCGTCTTATACTACTGCAATGTTCCAACCATATCAAAATATTGGGTGTACAGTGTGAAGAAGTTATTTGATTCTTCATCCGATTGTTCCTAAACGCATAACAGAGTGAGGGCGTCGACGATCAACTGTTTCTTGCCATCAATTTGGACAGCAGAAGAAAGAAACACCCCTTGCTTCCGTCCCAATATGTGGCAGTAGCTATAGGACACTTGACCTCTGCCTCTCCAACAAGTTCACTAAGTAAGGACGTGGTCACATCCATATTAGGGAATGGAGAGTGCCACGTATACCATACGCACTGCTGCTTTTCTGTATCAGCTTCATCTCGGATGATTCGCGATTGTCTCTTATCCACGTGCTGCCCAGTTGTTTCTGCTTTATGTGAAGTGGAATATAACAGCTTAACTAACATTGAATAAATATAACGAAACTCTGTACCCATTAATTTTATGGAGTGGGATTGGACCAAATTGGCTGTGCTCGATTTCCATTGGCTGTGCCAGTTTCTATACGACCCCAATTACTGTTTCATCTAGTATTCATCAGCCTTATGTTCAGTTATTTAATTGGTATCCAAATTCATACTTGTATAGACCTTAACAAGGAAGAACTTATTTTTGAAATTGAGAATTTCATACACCATGCGCCGGCAATAGGCATGGAAGATGTCACTGCATTATCCACATTAAGTTTAATTTATAAAAAATTTATTTATAAAAAGAGGTGTATCGCAACCTTAGAATATTTTTTACCATCCCAGGTTCTATTTCTTCTGCAGAAAGGAGTTTCAGAAAGATGAAACCGATTAAATGTTATTTTTGAGGAGCGCGACTATTTAATAAAGGTTGACGAATCTGAGTATAATCTCCATAGATAGCAAACGAGATGCTAAGAGGAGATCATCAACAGTTTGGTTGAAACAAATACCGGAAAGTAAAATTTCATTATTATTATATTATATATGTGGACATCATTTGCACATGTAATGCCCATATAATAAATTAATGCATTTACCTGCTCCTTTTCCGTTTTCGCATGTAGACCGGCAACCATACGATATCGATCAAATCGTTTAAGCCATTTGATGAAGTCTGAGGTAAAGTCATACTGCTGGTTCTGGTTCTGGGGTGTTGTATGGAGGCTGCATTGCCACTTTCCTTCACTTCACTTGAACTGCAAAGATTTTATCACTTGATTCACTAATTATAATTAATTTGTACCGCTGCCACTATGTTTATTAATCATAATCGTCATCAAAACTCTAACATAATCCGACGTAAAACAGATATCGATGATAATATCATATGGTAACGCTACGGAAGGTAGCTTTCTCAATTTGATTCTCCAGGCACTTTATCACGCTGAACAAACACCCCTTTAATATTTCCTGTTATAAATGTTTCTTATTTCATAACTTGTAAAGAAAATATATGTTTCAATAAACTATACATATGTTTTTTATCATATCATAGTTACTATAAAGCGTTCCTGTTAAGGGTAGTTAAAATTAGGAAGTTTCTAACAACAATATAAGGTATAAGCAATTTTACTTAAAGTTATCACCTCTACAAAGATATAACTACAACTGTTAATACTCTTTTCTGAGATAAAATAACAGCAGCCTTCACGTTTAAAAATAAATAAACATAGTCGAATAATGTGAACAAAAAATTTACTTATTGGAATGAATGTTTCATCTATAAACATAAATGCAAGGAACCATCTTCATGGTCATCAACCACCCCTTATCGCCCAGATGCGCAATAAAGCTGGGTTTGTAAAAACTGTTAATCTGAGAGGTTGAAAAAAAAAATTATTTCTCTAAGAAAAAATTAGTTTTACGAATAATTCAAAAACTATTCATCTCCTAAAACTATAGGTACTCATTTGAAAGATAATTAAATTCTATAAAAAACAAAATCATCTACACCAGTCCAGTATTAGCAAAAATATTAGGTGCATAAAAACAATATATAAAAGCATAATTGACATTGTTTCCATATTTTCAGTATACGTTCCCATAGAAACCCGTTCAATTTTTATTTATTTTTGTTAAATAATTCGGAAAACTATACACTTTCACATACACAAGCAGATAGTCATTTAAAAGGAAGGTATTTAAATTATCAGTATAATAGAAATATACCACTCACTCACTGATTGATTTAGAAATCACTGTATCTCAAAAACGACAACGCCTCCATTCTCATCCAAGGATGGGAAAAATCGCATTCATATTCAAAATATTCTACGACGGTATACAATGTTTAGAAGCTGTATTATGGTATTTTCAACCGGTTTTTAGTTAATATTTAGGTCAAAATAGAGACAGAAAAGCTTAACTTTATAAGATTCAACCGGAGTAAACTGCAAGCGGAAAACTATGTTCATCTTAAAGAAACCATGTGTAAGGAGGATGGATGGTAAAGTTTCAGATATTGAACAGATGTTTATGTTGTCATTCTGTTTCACTGGTGGGTCCTATTATATGCATGAGAGAATCAATAATGGTCTGAAATTGGAGATGCCTTAAAAGACGGAAAAAGCCTCATGGCCAATAAGACATATTAGCTGGAATGTTACATTTGAAAGTTAAAAATAATGAGGCATGTTTTGACTAAAGGTTCCATTTTCGGTCTAAGTAGCTCTTACATGCTTACTCTAGAAAAATGGAAGCAATTATTATATAGCCTATAATATATTTACGATAAGCCTATATAAATTAAAATTATGGCATGTCAACTAAATTAAAACGAAATGGCAGAAATGAAATATTCGCGTACGAAGCCGCGGACAACAGATAGTATCGTTATAATGAGAACATACAAGTCAGTGTAACAGATGACGTAAATATCTTTTAAATTTTTACCTAATATTTTTTTTTTTAACTGGCGCCAAAACGCTTTTCAGACATTAGTAGGGTTCAGTTCGATCGAATGATCTCCATACAGGGCCGGATTAAGCCATAGAAGCCCCTTGGTAATGCAAATTTTGGGGTCCTTCTCTCATTTTCAATTCGATGCATCCTCGGTCACAATGTGAAACCGCGTAACTGTACAATAGATTCAGTAGAGACAAAAATAACGTTTAAAAAAATCAAATCTTCTTCATATATATATATATATATATATATATATATATATATATATATATATATATATATATATATTGAATAGTAAGTACCAACAAGTAATATATATTATCAAGTAGAAAAAATTAACAATTAATTGTTGTGCGTAAAATTTAGGTAAAAATAAAATAATGGAATTACCTATTTTATATTTATGTGGTTCCACATTCCAGACTTACGATATTTTATTGAGTACTCATTTCCAAGCTACAAACTCAAGTATTGTACTCTATGCTCTTTTTACTTTCTTGTACGAAGTAAAGGAAGTATTGTAATCGCGAAAATTTTCGGTTTTCAGATTTCAACGAAATATCCATTTTGACCATCTCTGAATCCATTTTGACTAGTTTCGTCGTGGCGTCTGTACGTAGGTAAGTTAGTACGTTCGTACGTACGTACGTTCGTTCGTAATTCGCATAACTCAAAAACGGTTAGCCATAGAAAGTTGACATTTTGTATTTCGGATTGTTGTAAAATCTAGTTGTGAACTTCCCTTTTTGGTCACTGCTTAATCACCGGAAGTGGTACTTTACTTGAAGGTCATAATTGATTTCCATCAAAAATTATATTAAAATACTCTGCAAAACTTCTCAAATTTGGTATTTATATCTTATATATCGATTTAAATAACATATTAGATTTTGGTCTAAATTGGAAAACCGGAAGCGGTACTTTACTTGAAGGTCATATTAGACTTTCATCAAATATTATATTAAAATATAATATAAAACATCTCAAATTTGGTAAATAGGACTTTTATGTTGATGTGAATGTATTTACTATATTTTGGTTAAAATTGGTGAGCCGAAAACGGTACTTTACTTGAACCTTACATCAAAAATTATATTTAAATTAAATACATAAATCATATGTTTCGGTAATAAAGGTTACAATCGCAATTTGGTTTCCAATCCAATTAAACATTTTTATTACTTGTTTTAAGTGTTAAAATTTAATGTAAAATATTGGTTTTCCTCCGTGTGTGTGTGTGTGTCAATAGATGGATGTCGCGACGCTGACATGTTGTTTTTGAGATACTGCGATCTTCGGAAACTAGTAACCAAATTCAGGATCACTTTTTGAGCCACCGATTTATAGTTTCATAGGCGTACAAGGAAGTCATGTGTTGTCCACATCAGATATTTTTAAGTAAGTATAAACAAGTATAAGTAATAATTTTAATAGTCTTTTTTAACCATAATTTTTTATAACATTATTTACCCAAATTATTATTTTGTGGTATTCATTAGACGCATAGTTTGATACTCTTTAATTTAATATACTTTAGCTTTTTTGGTATGATGCAACTTTAGGAATCACTGATGAAAAAACAAAAGTTGTCCTAAAATTTCGAGTTTTATTGACCGCCATTTTGTATTCCAGCGGCTGTAAGTTGGCAGACGTACATTTTTCATGTAAGTATCTGTATACATGTTCATTTAATATGCCTATGTAAAATACCTTTGTATGAAATGAATCATTTTTTTCACGGGCCTCCGGACTAACATGTTTCATTGAAATAGATTAAGGTTTTTCTTCACTTTGTCCAAATTTTTTACTTTTTATGGATACACTTTTATATGGAGAATTTCCGGTGCTGTTATGTGAATCTTACTGTTCTTGTTGTTATGCAAATTGATAAACTTTTGATGTTGGATTTCTGAAGTTTATTTTCAATTAATTATTTTCTTAAGCAAATTTAATGTAAAAAATATATATTTTATTTTTTAAATAAACTCTTATAAATTTTTTTTAGGTCAGACGTAAGCCCAGTTATCTGAAAAGTGGAATTAGTGCGCAGTGACATGAAATCTGGGAACCCTTGCTGTAGTATTCTTTTTAATGCGAAACTAACAACAAACAATCAGTTCTGGCAGCATGAATAATGAAAATACTCGGAATACATTTGTAATGCGTTCTGAAATTATATTGAAACATTTCCGGGTAGTGCTGAGGGAGGACTGTGTCAGGACAGTTTTCTGTATCTTTCAGTGTAATTGATAATTTTCATAAGATGTGAAGTTATTTTCCCTTTATAAATAAACCTAAATAATTTAAAATTGCTTCAACTTACTTTTCACAGGCCAAGAGGTCCCTACGGAACTCGTTGCACATAGGCAGTCATTATTGCATATATGGTTAAACCGACATTGCCTCCATGGTTATCATCCAAGGGATAATCCACTGTTCTGTATTCATTTAAGGAGAGGGAAATTGGGTGAGCTGGTGCACTATTCCGCTATCCCCTCCACCGCTAACCTTAAGTATCACGTTACCTAACCTCGAACTAACCTTAACCATCAAGTGGTCTCACCTCGACCTAATCTTAACCACCACGTGGTCTCACCTCGACCTTAAGTAACCATTGGGCCACGCCTTTTTATTTACGTGATCCATGGCGACTTGTGGCCTATGCTCCCCCATCTTCTTCTTCCTCTACCTCCTTTGTGCCGTGATGCGTGGAGTTGCAGTCGCGGTCCATCTAGCCCACTGGTCCCTGTCCCTGGCTAATCTTCTCATCTCCGGGATGGTGCGTCCTCAAGCTGCTCCCATTTTTTCAATGTAATCAGAGTACATGCCTCTGGGTCTGCCACGAGGCCGTCTTCCTTCTGGCCTAGCTTCCAAATACCACCTGGCTTTTCTGGTATCGTCCATTCTACAGACGTGTCCATACCATTTTAGTTGCCGCTCTTGCATGGTGTCGCGCACTGATCTAACACCCAGATCCTCCTGAACTCTTTCATTTCTGACGCAGTCTCTCCTGGTCTTGCCAACTATTTTACGGAGGAATCTCATTTCTGCAGATGTTATCTCACTTACGTGCTTGTCGAGGGCCGTCCAACTTTCTGATCCATACAGGAGAACTGGGAGGAACGCGGATTTAAAAATTCGTATTTTGGCATCTCTACTTACTTCTTGCTTGCCTAAAACCGTTTTGGAGATCTGATGGTACACTCCATTGGCCTTCTTCACTCGATTCAGAACTTCCTGGTCTATTTTACCATCTTTACTTATTATGGTTCCTAGATACGTATAAGTATTCGTAAGTTCAAGGGGTTCACCATTACACACAATCCTAGGCTCTGCGTTTTCTCTTCCGACATACATGATTTTACTTTTGTTAGGGTTTATTTGTAAGCCCCTAATCTTCAGCTCCTCATTTCATTCCTCCAAGGATGCCTGGAGATCCTCTTCAGAGTCAGCTATGAGTACGATGTCATCCGCGTATATCATCGCTTGAGCCAGTATTGGAGTTAGGTTCCAAAAACCTACTAGTGCTCTAGGGCATCTCCTTTTACACACCTTCCATATCTCATCCATAAGGAGGACAAATAGTAGTGGACTTAGGCTGTCTCCCTGCTTTACTCCCTTATAAAAGTGGAAAGGCCGCGATGTCTGACCATTAAGTCTTACAATGCCCTGTGGGTCTTGGTACACTGATTTTATTGCACTCACCAAGTTTGCTGGCACTTTTGTTGTAGTTAGTATGTCCCATATCTCCTGCCTCTGGACTGAGTCAAACGCCGCCCTCAGATCCAGGAATGCCAAATAGATTGCCTTTCCTCTGTCCCACGCTTTCTCTACTATCATTCTTAAGGAAAAAATGTGGTCCTGAGTCTGTCTTCCATGCCTGAAAGCCGCTTTCTCCTCTTCGATATCTTCTTCCACAATACCCCGTAGTCGCTGCACTAATATCCTAGTATATATTTTGTACACTACTGAGGATAGGCAAATTGGTCTATAGTTGCCACATTCGCTTTGGTTACCTTTCTTGTGTATTTGGATTATGATTTTGTTTTCCCATTCTCGTGGCAGCAAATTAAGATCCCAAATCTTCTGGAACAGCATTTGAAGACATTTAATCATTTCATTTCCTCCATATTTTATGAATTCCGGAGCTATGCCATCTAGTCCTGGAGCTTTTCCCAGCTGGATTTTGTTGACTGCCAATTCCACCTCGTCTTCCCCAATCGCATCGTCCATATCTTCAGGATGAGTGTCATCTACTCTACCTCTTCTTCTGCAGTCCCTGTAGTTATGATGAAGACGTTCTTCCATCCTAAATTTCGCCTGAAAGAACTGCCTCCAGACCTCCAGCACTTCCTTTTCTTCGGTTACCAACTTCTCAATGTTTTTCTTTAACGTTCCTGACCGGTTTTGACCTCTTACCCTGCAAGGCTTTCGTAATATGCCAGCACTTGCAAATCTTCTCTCTATAATTTTGTTCAAGCTCTTGACCAAACTTCTCCCAAGTCTTCGTCTTAGCTAATTTGATTATTCTCTTAGTTTCATTTCGGTTCCTGACATATTCATCCCAGTGAATAGGTAACTTAGTTCTATTATAAGTTTTCCAGGACTCCTTCTTGATCTTGACACTTCTTTTGACATCATCGTTCCACCATTTTGTTTTCTTGGTATAGGGCCTTATTTTTTGTTGTCCACATACTTCACTTGCTGTATTGAGTATGTTGTTCTTAATTTCATTCCAGAGGTCATCCATCGTATTCTCCCCGTTTACTTCTTGGAGGCGACTTTCGAGCAGTGACCGATATTCTTCTTGTTTATTTTCTATTTTCAGCTTACTAACATCAATCCGATCATATGATTTGTTGAATCTCTTTCTGGTTTGATTATTTTTGTATCCGCTATAAGTAGTTTGTGGTCTGTGCTTAGTTCTGCCCCCCTTATGACCTTTATATCAGTGAAGAGCCTTCTTAGGTCCCGGTCGATCACAAAATAATCAATGATGCTCTTCCTCATAGTTCGTTCTCCTCTACCCTCAAAGGTGATCTTGTGTATCGTTTTGTGTTTAAACCAAGAGTTGCCTATGAGTATATTATTCTCTATGGAGAATTCTATGAGTCTTTGGTCGTTACTATTGAGCACACTTTCTCCTCCCCACGGACCCATCACTCCATGCGCATTAACTTCATCGTTTCCAGTCCTAGCGTTAAGATCCCCGCTTATCATTATCATTCTGCCTTTGTTCTTAGCATCATCTACTGCCCTCTGGAGATCTTCATAGAACTGAACCTTGTCAAATGCGGCTGCGTCTTCTACCGGGACGTATACCTGTATAACAGTAGTTTTACCGATTGAGAGTTCTACATCAATAGCAATGATCCTTGATGAAATTGGTTGCCAGAATTCTACCCTCTTATACATTTCGTCCCCATCACAAACGCTGCTCCCTCCTTTGCTCTATCTCTCACACCAACACCAGAGTACACCATATTATACCCATCAGGCAGTGTTTGATGTCCACTTCCTCTTTTCCTCACTTCACATAGCCCCATTATGTCAACTTTGTGCGATTTGATTTCCTCCACTAACTCCTTTTCCTTTCCCGAGAGCGATCTTATGTTCCAAGTGGCAAATCGTAGTTCCTTGTCCCTGCCTTGTCCGTATCCGTTAGACTGTCCAAATCCGAGGCTGCATAAGTTCCTTTGAATCATTTATACTCCATACGGGTGATTGGCCCAGTGGTGGAGGCTCCTTGCCCAGGATAACAGGTTGCCGGCTATACTCCCAACATTGAGTCTTCCCAGGAGAGGTGATCCTGGGTGTGTACTGTGTTTGACCTTAGTGTCAGTGTTTGTGACTAGTGTACTGTTCTGTTATGTGTAATTGCGCTGTGTACTGAACTCAGGAGACCGGGGGGGTCGTTAATCCCCACTAGTGGGACGCATCCACTAGCCCTTGCGGGACTATACTCCGCCCACATGTTTTAATTAGGTGATTTAGTCACGTGACCCATGGCGCCTCCTGGCATATGCTCCGCCCACAAGGATTATCCCCTCTACACATTGATGGGTTAGGTACCCACCTTATAGAGGCTGAGTGTACTCGATAGCCATTTTGTTTTTCTGCCGTTTGAGATACTTAAGCTTTTGAGAAGGTTGAGCGTGACCGACCGCCATTAAATTACATTAGACTATAAGTTTTGTATAGGCTGAAGCTCCCTCTCTTCCTCCTCCTGCAACTTGGAAGAATTAGGGTTTTTAGAAGGTACCCACCTTATATAGAATTAAATACCCATTGCCCCATCGCTCCATCGCTCCATCGTTCCATCACTCCGTTACTCTATTCCACTCGACCGCCATTTTATTTTTAGGTATTTGGGTCTTTGTCAAAGGGTCAGGAACCCACTTTAAAAGTTGTAACCTTCCCAACGGTTGCATAACCTTCTCAAGGTTTACTTTGAAAACATAAAAAAATAGTAGCGCTACTTAATCATATAACAGCTTTTGGAACTGTTGAACCTTAAAACATAAATAATAGTAAAGCTTCTTAATCCTATATCGACTTGTCCCCCGATTGGGACATATTTAGATCTGCTCAACTCGTGCTCGAAGCATTCGAAGTATTCTCGTTCTATAAACAGAGAAATTCAAAACAGAAAATTCTCTATAACGAAAAATAAAGTTCTCCCATTTACGTTGTTTGTGCTTTAAAAAAATCTAAATATTTTGTTTTCTTTCATAAATTACCATTTTATTCTTAATAAATTAGGTAGGTTGGAGCATTGTTACGTAAAATGTGAAAACGTCACCAGCTCTTTTAGGGTATTATTTGCTACTTCTAGCACTATGATGATCTTACGTGATTCACACACTATGGCAACGCATTGTCTGCCTAGATATTTTTTATTGCCAACGGATAATTTTTTTAATAACGTATCGCATGGTCAAGTGAGACATTCCCAAATTTCTGCCGATATATCGATATCCTTGTCGAAAAAATTGAACCATTCATCTTTGCCGATAGAACTTAACTCTTTGGATGTACGATCTATTTTGGTGGGTTGTCTTTCAATTCTGATAATTTTCCTATTTTGGGTTTATATTTGAATAAGATATAGTTAATTAGATGAAAACCATGAGCAGATAACGTAACTAGTTAATATCATAACTGTTGCAGTATAAATAATTTTTTTTTCCGACCAATTTCCGATATTTGATTTTAATTAGGTTGTTCGGATTTCTAATTACCTTCACTCGTAAAAATTTATGTGAGATGTTGTTTGATATCATATCCACTAATTCATTTATTTTCAATAAATTATTGAACATGTTTTTGTCAAAAAAAAACTGTATAAATGCATAATTTTTTGCCAACTATAGACTGAGTGTAGCACTGTTGGAGGTGACAATTGATTTGGAAAGGGCAACAATTGAAATGGAAAAGGTGACAATTGGTTTTTAAAAGTTTACAATTGACTTAGAAATGCTATATAAGAGCCTTAGCGCCCGACGGAGGGTCAATCTCGTTAAAGCATATCATACATGATGACAATTACCAGTTTACGTGACTCATTATTAGTATATTTATACCCAAGCAACTACTCAGTTGAGTTACAATATTCCAAATATCATCTATTTGTTAACACTTTATCTCCACGGATGCCATTTATCAGCTATTAAATAATCCTTATCGTGATGTTATCATGTTGCAAAAGGTTGTGCAATTAAAAATAATAGTTTGCAGTAACACACTTTATCTGTAATAAGTTATCATCGACAATGGGTGATATACTTCAACGATAAGTATTCTGAATAAACCACTTTATAGAAATATTGTACTAAGAACCTGGCAACAATACTAAGAAGGGTACTGTAAACAATACTGGTCCGTGATGCATATGAATTTCTTCATTGACTACTTTTGAACTCCAAAAATGATTTAGTTCAATACTTAATACGTTCTAGAAATAAGCATAATCACAAAGTATTTGACAGTTTGGAAGATATTGTGTTCTTATTAAGCAAGGCATAGCAGTCGGTGGTGTTAGGGAGTAATGTCACTCCTAAAGTTGTAGATATCAAACTAAAAGTGTTGATGCTTAGTTCTTTATGAAGGAATGAGATAAAGAATGAATAATTCTCGATTCAGAGAATGCTATATTCCATACAATAAAGACCCTATAAATTACCTCTCAGGCAGAAAATTAACGACTACAGGTATTTGTTAAATACTACATGGATCCATACGCCTCCCAAATTTACGAATCCGCCAAAAAAACCCAGTATACAGACTTACAAATCCCGACAGTTATAAATAACATTGATTCAATCTATAGACACAAAGGACTGATAAAACAAGATCTATACGGATATATGCAGACACACAAATATAAATAATCATCTAAATACATTTTTGATGTCTTGGATTGATATAATGTCTCTAGTTGAAGTGCCTCTTTTAAATTATTGATGTGAGATGTGCTGTATTTTGTTTGCATATTTGTGATTTTTTTTTCGTCTTGGAGATTTCTGAATTAGCGAAACGTTGACTGGTTCTTTGTTTACCGGGTGACTTAAGGCTTTTTTTGTTTGGAATTTTCCAATTATATTCCAACATTTAATTTATATATCTTTTCCAGATTTTACTCTTTTATTTTTACTCTTTTATCAATTTTCTATTTTCTCAGATAAATTATTTGAAGTGAATAATAATTTAAAATCTGCTAAAATGAACAAAAAAAAATATTGCAAAGTTTATGGTACCATAGCTCATATAGATTCAATGATTTTTACACACAGGAACCTACGCAGCCGATGAAGTTAGGACATTATTTTAAGTATAAGTATAAGTAATATAAAAGTGTGTGAAGAGCATGTGATTGAATCTTTCTTCAATATCTCCGTGTTTTCATTATGGCCCTTCTCCAATTATCAATCCTGTGTGGAATAAGCTCATTTTTGCTCAATTCGAACTAATTATCTCGAGGCCTACGCGTGTGATGATGGAGGAGCAATAATATTTGACCAGTTTATGAAACAAAAAAATACTTAAATTTATTTCTATGACATATAAATAAATAACTATTTGAAAAATTAATAACTATATTAGATATTTTAAAATTTTAGATAGAATTAAGCCAATCCTTTGATGAATTTTATTCCGAGCGGGTAGAATACCGCTGGACTCTAACCTGACTAATCCATCTGCCGCCAAGTGACACTGATAATGGGCATAAGAATGAACAAAATCCAATTTTGGTAGGGTAGTTTCTTGAAAAATGATGAACCTAAGTTTTATAAATGTATGAGTACACTAAGTTTATATGCAATGTTAGCAGTAGTGTAACATACCCTTTAAAAATTACGCCCTCTTAAAAATAGATTCTTTATTTAATAGTTTTTCCTCCTTTACAACTACAGCATATTTCATATATAGATCCGTATAGACTTTTGGTATGTTGGTTTTTCAAATTTTTATCTGGTACCCAAACAGAGGCATTGCAGCTGGAAAATTTAAAAGAAAACGTTTTTGTCGGTATCAATTTTGTATACCTTACAGTTGAATCTAAAAGTTGAAATTTATAATTGTGTTTGATGCTTTAGAAGTCTCTTGTTTGTCGAATTTTTAAGTTTGTATCTAATCTCCCAACAAAGATATTCAGATAAGATATTCCTGTAGCTCCCAGTGGCGCAAAGGACCTCAACGAACAACTTCTATCCATCTCTATTCCCAGCCAGCGCCTTCATCTCGCTCCAAGTCCTTCCAGCCTGCTCCGCATCATTTCGTACGGATCTCCTCCATGGAGATGAAACTCCCGAAGAAGGGAGACTCTACGAACTGTTGCAACTGGCGAGGAATCACGTTTCTTTCAGTGCCAAGCAAGGTTCTGTCCACAATATTACTCAAGATCAAGGATGCGATCGAGTGTCACAAAGGAGCAGGCTGGTTTCAGGAAGCACCGGAGCATAGTTGATCACATCAACACTCTGAGAATCATCGTGGAGCACAGTGGTGAATGGCAGTCCTCCTTATACTCAGCCTTCATTGACTTCGAGAGGGCCTTCGATTCGATGAACATAGACTACATGTGGCTTACCCTGTAGAAGTACGGAGTTCCCATGAAGATCATTAAGATTATTAATGAGATGTAAAGTTTAACGACTACAGAGTTCTGCATGAGGGGAAACTGTCAGGCCCCATCAAGACAGATTCAGGTGTGCGACAGAGGGTGCGCACTTTCCACAACTCTATTTATTATCATGTTCGGAAAAAAAAAAAAAAAACAGAAATATTGCAGCTTAACTATTTTTTCCCTTTAAGTAATCATTTTTTATACCTATTAAGTGATAAATCCAAAAGCAGAAATTTATAATGGAGTTTTATGCCGTGTAGACTTTTTAAGTGGTAAATTTTCAATTTTTTATTTAATCCCCCAACAGTGATATTGCTGCAGAAAAAGTAGAAAAAAATATTTTTTCACAATAATTAATCAGTATTTATACATATTTACAGTTGAATCTAATAGTTATTATTTACTTTGGAGTTTGATGTTTTAGAAACCTTTTATGTGGTGAATATTTAATCAGGCACTCCAACTAAGGTATTGTAGCTAGAAAAGAAGAAAACAAAAATAATTTAACAGGGTTCTTACTCATGACTGATATTGTATGTAATGAGTTGAGAATGGTTCCTTTTTTAAGAAACTACTCGAATTTTGTTCATTCTCATTTGATAAATTTGGCAATATGTTGTAGATAAAGAGAAGCATATTAGCAAGGCAAAAAGGGCTTTGATTTTTAGGCCAGAATGTATTGAACACAATTTAGTTTATTTGAAAGGCCTATGTTAATCAAGTGTTGAGCTATTTGGAAAATCGCACATGTTTGCAAACTCTAAAAATGACTGAAAAGGTAAAGCAAAAGCTCCCGCCATTTTTAAACCGGGTACAATAAAAATGTTTAAAAATTAGTTTTGAGCTGCCGAATCATCAAGCATGGACCTAGAAAGTATCAATTTATTCGAAGCATATTATTTTTTATCTGGTCCATTTAGATTGGAACTGGCCCTGTACTCAAAGAGTTAATAGAATTTTAAATCAATTCAAATACCTTTTAAGTTAAGAAACTGGGATTTTATCGATACAAAGGCCTATTTGAAAGGAAAAAATAAAATATTTTTATGTGTCAACATTCTACAAGTGAAACAGCGAATATTTCAAATCCAAAACAATGTTTTGTTTTAAAGCCAATTTAACTGATATCCAGAAATTTTATGCAGTCAACCACGTATTACATAAAAACAAAGTCCAAAATAGAAGGGGAAGGAGAGGCAAATGTGGCACTTGTTGCGATCGGTGAAATTTAGAGGATAGCCAATTTCGAACAAAATTTTATTTTTAGGCTGAGGAAAAAAATATTTGTTTCTGTTTTTGTTTTTTTTGTTTTGAGCTTAATGCAGTTAATAATATGAGCTAATCTTATAGAGATGAAGATACTTATTTGGAAATGGTATTACTTAAAATACAATTGACTTTGATTGAAGGGATGAGGATTAAAGAAGGGACGGCAAAATTAAGCTGCCGTCTGGCAAAAATCCTAGTTTCGGACCTGCCTCGAAATAATTATATCGTAAAGTCGTCGACTTGAGTAATATTTGGTAGAATACCCAATGAACTCAAAGTTGATTTGGCAATTAGTGTGATTTGTTTGTTAAGATTTTTTTTTATATCAGATTACTTAATTGCGAAAAGCGTAGAAGAACGAAAATGAATTGTGTATAAAGCATAATTAACATATATAGTATATGTATATGCATATATTATATACATATAGTATTGCATCACTATTATTTTATTTAGTACTTTATCATTATCAGATTATCATAATTATTCTAGTATCATAATTATTATGCTAGAGTATCATAATAACATTCTACACCTTTTCTGTACCAACAAGATGATCTTAAGTCCAGTTCTATAGTAATGATTAATTTAAATAATCAAAAATAAACAAAAAATAATTAAAATTAATTAATAAACAAAAATACGGTCGTTATCTGCGCATTTCATGGTTTGTTTTCTTTATTTATCTGTTTGCCGGTTTATCGCCAATTTGAATAATTCCTGAAGGTTGCCTATTTTTAGCCTCTTCCTTCTCATTGCCCTTTCACCAACGAGATTCTCCCCACCGCTGTGTCACTGACAGCATACGAGTAAATTCACTGTTATGATCTGGCACGTGTTCGCACGGTTAAATGACGTCATGGCATTCTTATCGCGAAAATTGGAGGACACAACAAGCTGTCCAAGGTTTCGGGTCAATTCTTAGCTCCGAATTCAAAAATCGGAATGAAAATATTATAATTAAAACGTTCCATTCTCAACTGATCGCAAAGGCTGTCCTTGTTCAAATATCAATCGTTACATTAAAAATAAAATTAATTCTAATATGTACAAATCTTAAAGATGGTACGTAAAATAGAAAATATCCATTAATATCAGAATATCAGAAAAGAACCATCCTATTGTTGTACTTCGACTTGTGTTTTAAGAAAATAAATATAAGTAATGTAATGAAAAATATATTTAATTATTATAATTTAATTATTCATGTATACATCCCTACATGACACCAGAGTATTAAATTTCTTGCATGAAAATATTTCGGCATTCTTCTCTTAAACAATATCATTCATATTTAAAACATAAAACATTAAATCGATGTCACTTTTTGCTGAAACCTCGTTAGTAGGTACAATAAATGACCTTGGAATAAATATTCAATAATTCGAGATATTTTTTTAAGACATAAAAACCATTTTTATATTATGAAAACGTATGACATAATATCTAAATATTTAAATATTTGGTAATAATTTTATCTTCTAAAGAGTTGTATTATAAACTTTAGTTTTGGGTATCTTCAACAAATGAATCAAAACTCTTTGAAATTAAACAATTGAATATATTTATATCCATTTACGAAACTTGAATAACGCCTTTGAACAATTAACTAACAACGATGTAAAATAATGTTCAGATGAAAAGTTTTTCTTTTCAAAAAAAAGTTTTTTTTTTTTTTTTTCATTAAAAGTAGCTTAATAATCAAAGATTCAAGTTACAATGAGGAATGAGGAATGAAGATATAACGGTCAGTGTCTTAGGAACTTTCTCCACAGTTAAAAACTTAGTTTTTGCGATTTTTGGTGACTAAAAACGTGTTATTTAGAGAAAGAAACTAAATTATTAACATGCAGCGAATCAGAAAAATATTTGTTACTTACTTTAAATTCATCAAATTATAAAAAACGATCAAATATATTTATTATTTGAAGAATTAAAAAAAAATTCGAATATTTTTATGACTCACTGTAGGTATTAACTGACAAACTGAATGCACGATGTGTCCTTCATTGATTTTGATAAAAATTTTTGGTGGAATTCTTCATTGAAAAAAAGTCGACCCATATCCTAGCGTTTGTCCATGGGTCCTAGGAACTAATAAAAAATAAAACATGCTGAATATGCTTTTATTATATCTCGTGTTTGAAACATTGTATCGACATGGTTTTCCCAGCTAAACATTTGTTTTTTAGGGTGTATTAAAGAAAAAATATAAATATAATTGATTTTCGATCAAATGAATTTAAAGAAGTGTTTAAGTCATTAAGTAAACTAGCCTTCTAGATTTTTTCACACCAAAAATTATGGCAGATTTGGATTGACCACATCGAAAAATCTTAATGTTGAAAAAATCAAAGAAAAAAAAATCAGTTCCGAGTGTGCTAAAAATTTGTAAAGCCACAAAATTGCGTTTGGGTTTGAAGCTCTGTACCTCGTCTTCAGTTCACCCGATATCTGCGTTTTTGGACTCATTAAAAAGAGAAGAGTTACTTCTTTCCATACATTTAAAAAAATATAGCATTATCTTAGAAGGTCCGTATAAAAAAAAGAAGGTGATTGCCATATCAAAATAAAATTAAAATTATTTCTGGATAACGTTGGTTTTAAAACACCTAGGAACATCAATGTTAAAGCAAATCGTGTAATTCAAGAGCCTTTACCGATGCCCCAAATTTGGTTTGAATTATTTAAAGGGTTCCTGATTTATGAGCGATTATTTATATCTATAAAAATTTGAAGATGGGCAAAATTTGTAGTAAATTTTTTTTAATTTTTAGAATCGCCCGAAAATTTGAATAAAGAGGTTTTTCAAAGTGTTTAATTCAAATCTGACGCCAGTTTTGAATAAAAAAATCTGTTGATATACTTCACTCCTTAGAAGAATACTGTTTTCATTATATTTAAATAATGTACACTTTAGATACCTCTAAAATTCAATTATTTCGTTATTAAAAATTGGATCATTGTAAAATTTGCTATTTCTGGATCACGAATAATGTTTCTGTATTACTGATATTGAATAATTAATAGTTGACCGTAAAAATTATATGAAGGAATTAGATGGTCCGGAAGGCGATCAAAAAGAATGGATCACAAATATTAAAAATATTTATTAGAAATCGACGTTTCGACCCACTTTGCAGGTCTTCATCAGGACTGAACAAACAATATACAATAATAAAAAATAAAACAATGATATATTCAGTGGATGATAGTAAAACTGGCAAAGTAAATAATTAAAAAGACACAATGAGAAAAAATAAAAACTGAGATGAATTTGTAAAATGTTAAAAGATTAAACTGATAGAGTAATAACAAATAAAAATAAATGAGTAAGCATTAATAGATTAAGCTGATTATTAATAAAGCTGACTATTATTATTAATAATAGAGCTTCAAACCCAAACGTAAAATTGTGGCTTTAAAAAGTTTGGGCATACTAGGAACTGAAATTTGTTTTCCTTGTTTTCGATGATTTTTTAAACATTAAGATTATTCGATGTACTGAATTCAAATCTGCCATCATTTTTGTGTGAAAAAATATATTTGGCTGGATCACTTAATAATTTAAACACATTTCTAAATTTATTTGACCAATAACCAATTATTTTTTAATGTATATATTTTTCCTTTAATACACTCTAAAAAAATGTTTAGCTGGAAAAACCATTTCGATATCATTTTCCAAACACGAAATATAAAATAAAGCATTTTCAGCATGTTTTATTTGTTTGCTCAATTCCTAGGGTCCATTAGATAAACAGTATGTACGGGTCGACTTTTTCAACGTAAAGAATCACCCAACAATTTTGATCTAAATCGGCGAAGGAAACACCGTTCTCCCCTTCCGAGCTAATAGGCCTGTATTCTTTTGAAACATCCTGATCGATCTATCTTAGTCATTACGTTATACCCTTGTTCGAGTTTTTGTTATATTGTCGAATGAGAATGGGGTAAATAAAAACATTCAATAAAATATGTATGATCTATTAAAAAACTAATTTCTTCTTAAGTAACAATACATTTCTATTTGACAGAGATTAACGTATTTCAAAGGTGAACTTTTCAAACCCCCACTTTACTGATTTGCAAATTGCATTAATTAATTAATTTGCAAATTAATTAATTAATTTGCAAATTTGCTAATCATCTAAGGGCTAACTGATAACTTCAACAAAATTAATACAGTAAAATCACCACTGTAGGAAATGAATAATTAAGATGAATAATTCTGAATATTTTAGAATTCAAAACTGAAGTTTGATTTAATATTTAAAGTAATTCTCTATAATACTTGCTATATTCTATAACGGGTTAATATTACACTTTGATAATTGTCTGAGTATAGAGTATTTTCTAATGTTCTTAAAAATCCGTGATTCATAAATTCAATTCTATAATAAATCAGTGATAGCAGGGTCATTTTCGAAATCCACCTTCACTGTAATTTTTGATATATAGGTAACCACATTACATCTACATTGGAATTTAAAAAAAAGTAAAGGAAGTTGTAGGACAGTGCAATATTTTTTATTTAGAAGTAATAATACTAAATATTAACTAGTAACTACTTGTTCTTTTTATTTCCACTTTGCTTTCAAGAGAATACTCTTGAATATTATTAGGTTCCAATGTTTACAAAGTATCATGTTTAAAATATTTACTCTTGAGTAAATTACATTATAAAATAGGATTATACCATGATATGGTAGGTGTAAAAGAAAAAATGAAGCAGTGAATTGGTGAACATTCTTCTAGTTTGTGTTGCTAATGCTGGATAAAATAGACAAATGTAATAATTCTCAAATTTTAAATGGAGGTGTCGAAGAATTAAAATTTAATGTAAATAAGCTATATTCTCTTCGATTACATTCTGCTCTAAATCTCAACAATGAGCCTATAGAGATCACGCCTTGTAGAGCTGAAGGTCGCTGAGTGGGGGAGAAAAGTCATGTGGGATAACAGTGGGGTAGGTTCAGTAGTGAATTCTTGACGGATTATAACGTAGTGAGAGATAGCCGGAGGCCGTATCCGGGATCTATCGTTTATCGCGGTCGATCTCAACCCTTATAGTATTGGGCCTCTCTGCCTCCCATTGAGATTAAAAAAAAAAAAATAAATAAAATGCCTTAAAGAATCTTTAAAAACTTTTTAGAAATGTTATTTTGTGCTCTTGCTAAGCAAAGATGTCAATTTTCTTCAACCATAAGACTTTTTTCCTTGACATCATGGACTCGTTCAGATTTTGCAGAACTGCGAACCCTGTCTCCTACAGAAGGATTGCCATCAAGTGTGGATGTTGTGATTTGTGGGGGAGGAGTTGTAGGTGCATCAGTGGCATACCATTTAGCTCAAATGGGTTGGGGGCCAAGGACAATTCTTCTAGAACAGGCAAGGTAAATGTGATTATAATAAATTAAATTTAATGATGTGCCAAGATATTAAATTAATTCAAGAATTTGAATGTGTGATAAATCAATCCTGGGTTCAGGATTGCATATTCACTTTAAAAATTTATTGATTTAGGAAACATCAAATTACAGACTGAATATCAGGAAAAAAGTTGCAAATTATGCCTTGGCATAATTAATATTGCTTTCAATTTTGCTAATTTGGCAATAAATTTCTGTTGGAAATAATTTGAAAACAAAAAATCTTAATTTAATAAAATAAATGACTAACTGTGTATTTATTGAGAAATAAAATTATGCTTTTCCAAAGTTTTGTAATTGAGGTATTTAATGCACTTTTCGGTTAATAGAAAAAGAAAGTGCAAGATTAATTATAGTGAAAGTATAGTGATTAAGTGGTTTGCTCCTCATACTGGTTTACTGTGCCATCAACTCATTTGGGACAGGAATCATATAAAATTTTATGATCTAAAAATAATTACCAAATTCTTTAACCGATTATAATGAATGGTATTGTGTCAAAATATCATTATGCCATGATTAGTCTATCTAGAGGAGTCTAAACCTCCTATGATAAGAAAAAATGAACAATGCTTATTTTTTATTTTATTTTTATATTAGCGGAACTTGTAGTTTTTTGTTTAGATTAAAAATAATTTTTTGTATACATTTCCTTCCAAAAAAATGGCCTGAGATAATTTTTTCATGATTTTAGTCTTGGCGGTGCTCCCACATGGAACACCATAGGTCTTGTTGGTGTCTTCAAACCAACCTTAGCTCAAGTAAGACTATGCCAGACATCAATGGACATGTTTCGTGATCTTAAAGAGCTAGGTCTTCCAACCGGCTGGAAACAATGTGGAAGCTTATGCTTAGCCAGAACCAATGACAGGATGACAGTTTTCAGAAGAATGAAATCTCTCTCTGTGTAAGTACAATTTCATTAAAGCTGTTAGTAAATATTGCTTCTATATCCTTTTTCCTATCCTTATTTATATTTTTAGTATACCCTAATCATTTATAGTATATCAAATTTTGCACCCATGTATACTAATAAAATACTGTTGAGAATCTTTATTTTGATTTGATATCTAATTTAGTAATTTCTTGTTTGAGCAGACTGATTTAGTTAGCTAATTCTGTGAGGAGATGTTACTTTAATTGTTTTATATTAATTTTGTATAATACTTTATGTGTACATTTACATTATTTTAATACTGAGTAATTTGGAATTATCATAAATATTGCTTTAAAGCTTTATATTTATTCCTGGTTTAAGCTTATTAGTAACTACTCCAAGTTTTAATTATGTAGTAAAATAAAATGCTATTTACAATATTAAAAAAGTTTGTTATGAACCATAATTTTTCAACTTATTTATTTTTGAAGTTTTCCTTAATTATTCACTGTCAGCTATTTCTATAAATATAAATTTATAAACTTCATTTCTTGTTGGTGTATTTTAACTGATATGCCGATTTTACTTAATAGTTTTATTGTGCTTTGATCTCAATGAAAAATAAATATTTCTTTGTTTAATAACGTTTTTGTCCAAAAATTGATTAATATTGCTTTAAATATTACAATGAAATATTTTTTCTCAGATCTTGGAATATTGATTGTGAACTAGTCACTACAGTCGAAGCTCAAAGGAAATGCCCCTTAATTGCAATTGATGACCTAAAAGGTGGCTTGTGGATTCCTGGTGATGGTGTTGGTGACCCACATACTCTTTGCAATTCATTACTCAAACTAGCCGTGAGCAAAGGTGAAATCAGTTTATACAATTAAATTACAAAACATATGATTTGATTCAATCTTTGAGACTTTATAAAAATAAAAACTTATTTTTATTTCTATTAAAATTTGTGAGGATTCTAAATTTCATTACTGTTTATTTATGAAAGATTACTCCAGTTATACTTATTTATTATACTAAAGAGTAAGGATTTAGAAAAAAGAAAAGATAAATCTCTTATTATTAATATACTACATTTTTATGCTTAGCCTTTTATTTGTCGAATTTATTCTTTAATAATTAGGAAAAATATCTAGTTGCTTATTAATTAAATGCTCTGTTTTCACATTTATTTTTTATGGCAGTTGAAATTTATTGACTGCCAGTTTTATCTGAAATTTAGGCAGAATTTTTTTCTTTCTTTAAAAATATTCTTTTAATGCTATTTGTTATATTAGCATTTTGAGAATTTATTTTACAAGAAAAGAATTTAGCTGATCTTCCTGAAATGGCTCTAAACTTAGAGATGTTACTACTATTCTTTAATGGGAGTACTACTTTGTTTAGCTTAAAATAGAAAAGTTGGAAGCCAAACCACAGATATTTCTCCTTCCTCATTGTACTATTACAACTTCTTACATTTTTATTTTAAATTTCATTTTGGGTCCAATTTTTTTTTTTTTTTTTAAATTAGGCCAACAATTGAACAAAGTGAATATATATCAAGATAGAACAAAAAAAATATATATATAAATAAATGAAATAATTATCAACGTAATTTGTTACAATTTGTATTTATTAGATTTCTCACAAATAAATAATTGCCAATTGCCTTATTTTTTTTTTATTGATGAAACATATTGGTAGCGAGCAACAATTAGCGTGTGTTAATATTATCAAAATGTGTGATAGCAAAAAAATTTTTTTTTTCCTTTAGAGTATAATATATTTTTTATTATTTTTTTTTTTGTGTGTTAGATGATATTAATTACTTAGTAACTTAAATATTGACAGTTATTATAATCAGACAAATATTAATTAATTAGGCTTATGGTTTAAAAGAATGAAAATTGTATATATTCTGGATTAGCTAGTAGGTTCAAATTGTACTAACTAACTTCATTTGCATTTGTAAATATTATTTTTTTCTGTTTCGTCATCGTGTTGAAGTTGTTAAGTCAACAATTGGATAAAGTAAATCATCAATTTTTTTGCCATTTGATGAAATGAAAGTTTTTAACTCTTAAAACATGTCTTTATGATATTTTTATTGTTTAATTGTACTACTAGTTATATTTTTTATGCTATGCTTCTAGCATATCTATTTTCATCATTAAAAATTATGATTAATATACTAATTCTGTCCATATGATTCTTTTTCTGAAAAAATTATGATTAATATACTAATTCTGTCCATATGATTCTTTTTCTGAAAAAATGTGAATTATATACAATGCTTATACATTAATATGCTAATATACCTATGTTAATTTTTTTATATCTACTATGTGTATTTTTATACAAAAATATTTATGCATTTTGGCATACTATCTCACATTAGCATTTTACCCCTTTAAAAAAAAAAAGAATCAGTTCATGGAAAACACTCTAGTTTTCTTTTAAGTTAAGGAATAAAAATATTAATATTTTATTAATTTCTATATATACTATATGTTTTTATCTAGACTTCTATTAGTGATATAAGTGTTTTAAAATTCAAGTATGTATACCTTTTAAGAATTACTAAATCAATTTGGAGTCATCCTACATATCACTATACAGTCGAACCCTGTTAACCAGTCATGTCGGGACTGGGACTCTGTCCGGTTCCCGTTTTAACCTGTTAATCCGAGGTTTAGATATTTCAAAGGAAAATATTAACAGAAAGATAGAATAGCACTGTTCTATGACATGCTTAAGATTGCATTATGCATATGGAAATATAGAAATAGACAGAGTATGAACAATGTACAAAATAATAATGACAGAAATATATTTTTTTTATCCATATATTTTCTCCTAAATCTCTCCATATTTCATGAATATCTGTAGCCAGTGAACCATGTCTCTGTCATATTTTTCAGCGGTCAATCCAGCCTTTACTCATTACAAATTCGTATCGGTTTTCAATTTTTTTATGAAGACCTTTTTCTTTTGAAATTGGGCCACTCTGATATTCCTGAAGAAACCACAAACACAGAATTTCGTCAACAATGCAGGAGGATGGTTTTTTGCAGGGCAGCTAGTTGAATAGGTTTTGTCTGATTCTATTATTAGAAAAAAATCTCCATTCGAACACCTGTCCATTTGCCAATCAACTGTACTTCCCTATGTTCAGTTCTTGACAGAGTTTGGCCTCAGACTCACCAATATCAATTCTCTTAAAAACGCATTTCAGCTTCACACTACATTCATTCATTATTAATCTCAATGCACAAAACTATGGTCCCGGTGCGAACTGAACTGAGGAAAATGGGAAAAAATATCTCAGAATACTATTTAATAATTAAAACGGGTAATAAAAAAAAAAGAAGTATAAAATAGTGATAAAAACGAGCTTCTGCCTTCTTCCAGGAAGTGCTTCCTTTTCTCTGTTGTCTTTTTTTTTTTCACGCTAGGCCAGTTAATCCGAAGAATGGCTAATGCGAGGATGGTTAACAGAGGTTCTACTGTACTATTTCACATATACCTGGTTTTAAATTATAACATTTTTTTATTGAGAATTAA
Source organism: Rhaphigaster nebulosa (assembly GCA_948150685.1). NCBI lineage: Eukaryota > Metazoa > Arthropoda > Insecta > Hemiptera > Pentatomidae > Rhaphigaster > Rhaphigaster nebulosa. The sequence goes on from OX411306.1 coordinate 126,858,250, forward strand.
TCCAGGCATCTAATTAAAAATAAGTTTTTCACAACTAAAGATTTTAATGTTGTTGTCTTTGTAACACACAGAAATAATTCTGATTTTTAAGACAGAAGTCTACATTTCTAGATATTTTCTCTACCACAGTTTTGAGATATATTTTATATTACATCTTTTTAGCAAAAAGTTGAAAGTTAGTGAATGACTTTATAATGCAACAAAGATTTCGTATCCTCGAAAAACTATGAAGTAAAATAGCAATAGTTATATAGCATTGATTAATTTACCTATTTATTACACCATTTTTTGCTTCCAGTCTCTTTCTTCCGTTACTGAGTATGGTTATTGGAGGCCACCATTGGTCTTAGAACCATCTCTGTAATAAAATTTTGTAGATCTTGTATCGCTCTTCTTTTAACAGTGACAACTCAAAAACCGTGATTTTAAAAATGCCACACTGCTAAAGTTGGTTGGCTAATGCTTGTTTGATTTATAGGTATAGATTATACTTGTGCTTGAATTCTAATAGATTTATGATATTTTTTCTATGGACAGGACTTCGAGTATATGAAAACTGTTCAGTATCAACTGTGCTTGCCAAAAATGGTCGTGTGGACAAAGTGGTTACTCCATATGGGGAAATAAATTGCTCAGCATTTGTGAACACTGCAGGTTTCTGGGCCAGAGAGCTAGGAGCTAGATCTCGTCCTCCAGTCAAAATTCCTATCCACCCAGTGGAACATTACCATCTACTTACTGTTCCAATGAACATAGATCCTATGATGCCTGGTAGGTAGCTAATGAAATTTGTCTATGAGTAACTTTTTTCACTGAATAATAAAATAATGTTTATTTGTGAATGATACATATACATATATATATCATGGACATTATTGTATTATCCCGTGTGTGTCAGTGTGAGTGAATATGTGTGTGTGTATGTGTGTGTGTGTGTAATAAAAATAAATTTATATGTAGAAGTTAACTTTTTATCCGTGCCACATTTTTTTATTTATTAGGATAACATTATTTTTTTTAATCTTAATTATTATTACTATTATCATTTGCTAGACATTTTAGTTTATTTTGACTTCTTTCATCTACCATAAATTTCCTTTATTAATATGAAGTTTCAAAACTTGAAACTGCAATCTACAGTTATTTGAGTTTCTCTTAACAACAACCATTTATTCTATATATTAGCCATACAAGAAGGGCAAATTCGACATGATTTTTATTTGTTTTTTACTTGACCGATAATGTGATCATCATGTGTTCTATAGGATTTATATAAACCATATATACCTATATGTATATATAATATTATAATATATTATAATAAGGAGCTGTCAAATAAAAAAAAGAATAGTGATATGGCGGATCCGCCCTTCTTGTTTGGAGCTTCACATATGGTGTTGAGAATGTGTGCTCTTATATTTTCTTAAACTCTATGATACAAAGGATAGATACTAAGTCAATTTAGTTTTGCTGAATACTGATTTTTTCCATTTTACTGTTTCCAATATGTATTCTTCTATTATATTGTTACAAAATTTTCAAATATTTTTACTCATTGTTTTTAATATTTTTAGTTGTCCGTGACTTGGATGGATATATATATTTTAGAGAATATGAAGGCTGTATTGTAGCAGGGGGTTTTGAACCAGTTGCAAAACCTGCTTTTGAAAATGGAAAAATACCCAGTAAGTGCCTTTTAAAGTTTTTGCTGTCTGCATTTCGAGTACTCTTTATGTTTTTATTTTCTATATTATGAGTGAATAACCTCTAAGGCAAAACTCATTATTTTTTCAAGGCCAGTATTCTTTTTAGCTCTTCAATGTTTCTTTTTATCTTTCTTCATATAATGAAGGATCTCATCAATGAGTATTAATAGAGCAATTGAGCTAATCTTAATGAGTTAATGAGTAATATTGCAAATATCATCATTTTTTAATCTCCATTTTTACTTTTTTATGTTCACGTGATCACTGTATGTTTGGAATTTTTATTATTTAATATATATTAGTATTAATCATGTTTGTTATTTCTTATTCACCTTACATTTTTGCATTATGTACTTATAACTTTTTGAATTTGATGTCATTGCTAGTTTTTACAAATTTAGAACTCATGTTTTATTTATCTTAACAATTCTTTATGCATTGACAGAATATGATCCATTAATTAATCTACCATACATGTATCTTTGATGACATCCCTACCGTTTGTTTTTAAAAAGTTGATTGTTACTTGTTCTATGAATTCATATAATAAAAACAATATTTTAAATTTTAACTAGTATGTGTTAATAATTTAGGATAACTTGGGGATAAGGAAGAGATTGGTTCAAATAATCTAAAACCATGGCTAATGGCTTATCTTTCATAATTGATTAACCATAGCTAATCTTCCATTCCATAGCTAATTAATCCATAATTGAAATATTGAAAATGATAAAGCATAGTGCAGACCACACTCTTTCAAAATATCATTGGGTCAGGAATAAAGTAGCCTTAGATTCTTGGCTGTTGTTTTTTTTTAATTTCAATCATTTATTATTTTTTTTTTTTAATTCAAATAAGTTTAAAAATTTATTAATTAACAACATTCCAATAAAAAAAAAGTTAATATTCAGTAATTTACTTAATCTGATGAAAATTATTATTTTATAATTATTTATATTATAAACATGAATTAAAAAAAAATTGTTATTTTCAAATAATGAATGAATTTATTCAGTATTGGAATTTAATGTTTCCACGCCCTATTCTATGTATGAAGCCCTCTAGTACTAATACTTAATATATCATATTTGTCTAATCAAAATTAATAATTTTTCTTGAGAAAGATTTATAGTTCCAGATCATACCCAAAACCCTCTAGTTTAGTTAACTCGTTACTGATTGTTTAAATTTGTATTTTTAACTATATTTTTTTTATTTATTTATTGAAATTTACAACTGTATTACAATAATACAACAAGTAAATGTGAAATTAGTGTATAAGACATGATAATAACTTGTGAAGGAACCACCCATTGGTACCACTTCAATGACTATTTTAAGTTAGAAGGTCCCGTGGCCATCTTCTTTTCAGACGCCTCAGAGGATTATCAGGAATACATGGGAATGAAAGGCTACGAACAAGAGGGTGTGTTTGGGCAAGGAGTTTGGAATTAAAGGAGGTATATCTATTTCGGGCTAAATCTGCAACAAATGAGATATTGAGGTCTTTGTGGATAATTTTATTTGTGACAAAATAAGGAGTATTAAGGATTTTTCGAAGGATTTTGGATTGCAAGGATTGGATGTGGGAGGAATTTGATGGTTAACTATATTTTTATTTTAATTCTTATTCTTGTTTAATTAATTTGTTCTGCTCAAACATTTAGATTTATACAAAAAATTCATTTTTATATAATTCCTAGTTTTCCTTGACTGTTTCTTGTAATTCTTCTTCTTATATTACCTTTAAAATACTTTTTGTAAGTATTGTTACACATAATGAGATAATACATAATTGATGTTAAATGGTCGACTGTGATGTATATTATGGAATAATTAATCAGAATTCATTCAACATGATTGAGCATTCCACGAGATAATACATAGTTTAGATCTGTAGTCCTCAAAGTGGGTTCTGCAGCAACCTAAGATACCATAAGTACACAATTTGGATGCTGCGAAATTTTTAAATGGTTAAATTAAACTATAATGAAAGTTTTAAATTGAATATATAATTAAAACATTTATATTAATATTGTTTTTTTTTATTACAATTCAATGCTTTTTATTTTTCTGTTTTATTTACTTAAATGTTTATTATTCCTTTTATCAAAAAAAATCTAATGATAGGAGTGTTGTGAATTTTGTTTAATAATTTCAGTGTGCCGCTAGACAAAAAAGTTTGAGAATCACTGGTTTAGATAATTCTATTTTGTTTTGATCATTAGAGCTTCCTGTTGTTATTCGAAACTAATATATTGACTATTGTAAATAATCGCTATCATTTTAAATTTTTTGTGGTTTCTTATCTTATAGACTGTTCTATTTTCCACTTTTTTTCAATAATATGTTTTGATTTTATTGTTTTTTATTAGATACTCAGGCAGAACGTATTCTACCTGAAGACTGGGATCACTTTAGTGTACTTTTAGAGCAACTGCTGATTCGTATTCCTTCTGTTGGCGATACTCGACCTCAAAAACTGAGCAATCTACCCGAAGCATTTTCACCTGATTGTAAATGGGTGGTTGGTGAAGCACCAGAGGTATTTGTGATGAGATAATCTTTACTATGACTTTTAATTATGAAGATAAATTTATGCTTATCAAATTTTTCAGGTAGAGAGGTATTATATTGCTTCTGGAATGAAAACGGTTGGTATTTCAGCAGCTGGAGGAGTTGGAAAAGCTATTGCAGAGCTTATAACGATGAATAAAACTTCATATGATATGTATGAAATAGACATCAGTAGGTTTCTAGGGCTTCATAATAATACAAAATTTCTAAGGGAAAGAGTCAGTGAAGTACCAGGTAACATGCTCAATATAATTAAACAAATTACTAAACTTTGTTGAAAAAATGCTAATTATGTTGGAATAATGACTAAACATTCTCATAATTATATTTTTTTCTTAATCTACTTTCTTTTAGTAAATACTATAAAAATATTATATCATTTTACATCTGTTTAGATAAATTTTGGTGTGCACAGATAGATTGTTTACATATGGGTAGTATTACAATCATAAAACTAACTAGCTAATATTTTGATATATTCCTTTGAACTAAAATTGAAATAAGTAAATATTGCGAATAATTAATAAAACTTAATTATAAAATTGGCACAATAGTATTATTTTTTTAAAAACACGTAATGTACAGGAAAAGCTTTTCCATATAGGCCAGTAGCTATTTTTATGTGGCAACGAAGTCAGCAGTATAAAATTGTGTTTAACTAACATATTAATCATTTAACTTATTGTAATTACACAAAAGTATAAATGTAAGTATATAAACTAATCTAATTTAATATACAATATTTTGATATATATTAATTAGATTAGGTGATATATTAATTAGATGAGTGATATATTAATTAGATAAGGTGATTCTCAGAGACTGTAACATATTTCTTTTTTATTCCAGGTCTTCATTATAGTTTAGTTTATCCCTTTCATGAGTTTCAAACTGGAAGAAAACTGCGAATGTCTCCGATTTTTACATCTTTAAAGGATGCAGGTGCTGTTTTTGGTCAGGTCATGGGATATGAAAGACCATCTTGGTTTGAACATACTGGTGAGAATTTGTATTTTTTCTTGTCTTTCTTTATAATCATACTAATATTGTATAGGAAAGGTTTTAATAATATTTATAAAAATTGAAGACAATATTTAATTTAAAAATTATTTTCATCTCATCATGCTGTATATGAGAAAGGCATTTTTCACATTTTATTTTTCTCTTCCAATTCTTACATGTGCAACAAGTAAACTTTTTCAGTTTTTGATTGGTTTCTAACTTTGAGAATGGTAATTTTATGTCCTGTCTTTATTTATTATATTAACTAACACAAGATGTAATATTTTTTAATAGGTCAGAATTATACGAGTAATTCTCTTCTAACAGTTACTTACCTTTTTATAAAGCTGGAGCTGAACCTATATTTCACAACAATAAAATTCTGAAATGAGTGATCCGACTTAATAAAATATGTCTGAGGAGGCTAACAAGCATAATCGAGGATGCTCAGCCCTTGGAAAATTAAAGACGATATTGGGGACGATAGTGCCCCTGAGACCCTCAAGTGATTGACACCCTACAAGGCTATTTAAAGCCCGTTAGCAACTCAAACAGACCGGACAGACGAGTATTTCATTCTATGAATTATATTGTTTATTGATTTTAAAGGTTGATTGTAACCTAATTTTAATTGTAAAAAGTTATGAAAGTAATGTCGTCAAAGTTTCAATTATTTTTCATAAAAAGCATATTTTCTAATGTTAAAAACTTGTGAATTTTCCTTTATTATGGTTAATCTGAAAAATATATTTTTCGATATTTATCAGGTCTAATTTCTTTGTTTAATCAAAGCTATACTTTATTTTATTTAAAATACACATTAAAATTTATTTTTCACAACGGCTTTAAAAAAATTCTTAACTCCTAATATAATTAAAGTATACTAAGTTATTGTAATGGCCTTATATTTCGGAGGTTACTAACATGTAAAGTTATGTTGGTAGGAGCATTAACCTCATCAGAACAAGATATTCCTTCCAAAAATTCATTGAAAAAAGGGGAACGAGGGAATCTCAAAAAAGGTATATTGTGTCATTTGTAGCACGAACTTCACTAACAGCTTAGTAAATGTTAAATATAATTGTCAGTACTTTTTTATATGATATCCTAAATAGGTTTCTATTTAGTTTTTAATTTTAAGTGCAAAATATCTTTTAACATATCTGGTGGAGGTATTGGAGTTTAAACAGATGTGATATTTATTTTTTACTTAATATTTATGGTGCCTGTTAGTAGCCGAATTAAATGTTTCTCTGCATGGCCTTGTATTATATTTGTATAAATATTCTCTTATTTTTGTGCACTTCATTTCTTCTCTTTAAAAACAAAACAAAACAACATTACTTATTAAATTTCTTTTCATCAACTTTCAATGAAAAATAATTCATTTCTCTTCTACTTAACTAACTTAGTATTTTGAATTGTCTGTTGTTTATACTCTTTTGGAAATTATTAGCTGTGAGTTTATATTTTCATGAGTAAGGCATTGGATAGAGTTGCTTCTTTTGTTTTTTATTAATTGTTTCAAAATATTTTTTTAGGTTTTTGTTCTTACAATGTTATATATTTGACTTGTTCAATGAAATCAATGATTTTTTTTTTCTCATTGTTTCTATTTTTTTCTTTCTTATTTTTATGAAATTCTATAATTCAAGAAATTATATTTATTTACTAATTATATTATATTTACTAATATAATTCAAAAGGTCTTTTGATAACCAAACAAATGTGCTTTAGGTAAAAAATTCTTTTGAAATTTATCTGAATATTGTGAAACATAATTTTTTGAACTGTATTCGGCTTTGTTTTTCATTAACAATTTCATCGTCATTAGAGCTTTTTTTATATATGTGCTTTTCATTAAAAATTGAGTGTTTTGATCTTTTCATAGTTTTAACACCTTTATGTACTTACTAGTTGTTGGGTGATTCTACAGGTTATAAAACCAATCCTATTCAGAGAGGAAATATTGAGATTTGTGATTAATTAAAATTCAACCTTTTCTCACCAAGCTTGAACTACCGAAGGTGTCTTGAGTTTACATATAATTATTTTTCAAAAATTCAGGAATTTAATATGTTCCATTATATACTTAATTTCACTATTGTGACAAATAGTTTGAAAAAATTATTAATTTTTTAGAAGTTTATTTTAAAAGTTGGTTCATACATAAAACTTTAAATGTGTCCAATCCATTTGTACGTGGCAAGTTCACAAATCACAAAAAATTCCATTCTATTCTAATTTAAGAATTGCTTAAAAATATAAATATATTTCATTTCTTCAAATGAATTTAATACACCTGCTACTTTTCTGGCTGTACTAAGTTATTCAGGACATGTCTTGATTTGATCTTTCTGCTGTTGTTATGTAAAACTTGTATTAAAAGTTTGTTGAAGTCAAGAATAATCTATTGTAGAATGATCCCAATTCTAAGGGTTAACATCAAAAACTAAATATATTATATGTTTAAGCTTGCTTCAAAAAATAAAAATTGTTATAACAAACTTTATCTATTTTGTATTATTTATTTTGGTATAGGTTTTAATTTTTAACTGTAAGTTTGTTAGATATATTTTATAGCAAATAATTAAAATGAAAATTTAATTATTATTCAATAGTTTAGTGCTAAATTGAACCATGTCATAACGTCAGTAATAATGTCATAACATTAGTTTGCACCATCTGCAATTGGTTGATTCAAAGGAACTTTGTGATGTTTGTAAATAAGTTTAATCTCAATCTCTGTGATTTTGAGTCTTGTTTGGATATTGTTTTACTTGCTTGAACTGTATTTGGAAATATAGCCAAAATGCTCTTCTCTTTATATAAATTATATAAAATTCGAAAATACAATCTTTTCAATCATGTGTTATTAGGAGCTTTACTGGGGTGCATCTACATTAACAATTTATGATATCATTTTTGATGTCGATTAAGAGAAATGTAAAAATTGAATATATTTAATAACAAAGGATGTATGATGAAGAATGATCGTGAGTGGCCACCTTAATAGACTCAGTGGCCTTTGGCATTTGATCTACAAACCATCCCAAAAACTTTAGCTGACCTGATATGTCGGTCTGATATATTGTGTAGTGAAAGTAGAGTAGTACCATCTGTGGGCAAAAAAAAACTTGTTCATTCGTTGTAGTTCATCAATTATTCAATTTTTCAATGTAGGAAAAATTAGGTATCAATTTTTTTTGGCCTTGAAGTAATACATTTTACCAATTTTTTAAATCAATATTTATGCCTTTTAATCAAATAGTGTTTAAATTTAGGGTTAGTTTCTGTCAAATGAGTGAGTTGGTAACATTGTTTACCTGTTTTTCTAATTCCCAGAACTCTATTATTAGCATGCCTATCTAGTATGTAATTATTATGTTTTCATCCCATATCCTCTTCCTCTTCTTGTTTCCATCCTTATTGAAGAAGTTCTTCACCACATATGATAATGACCTATAAAGTTTTTTGGGCTTACATTCTTTATTTTATAATTATTTTAATTATAAAAATTTCAACATTTTTAACATCATTGGTATCTTTTACATAACTTGTTACATCTTAATTATCTCGATATGCTTTACATACTTCCAAATCTTTATACTAGTAGTCATTTTAATTAATAGTTTTCGTATATTTTAATATATCATGTTTAAATTACGCATTATTTTAATTTCAATTAATTTTTACATTGTTTTTATTTTCATTAGTCACTTGTTTACGTTTTTAACATCATTGTAATATTTTACAAAACTTATAATATCATAATTATTTCGATATACTTTGCATAATTCCAAATCTTCATACTAGTTGTCATTTTAATTAATAGTTTTCATATATTTTATTATGTCATGTTATTATTATTTTCACATTACTTTAATTTTTCATTATTTACAATATCTATGTTGAGATTTTTTTCTTTATACTTCATATATTTGTTTGATGCTTGTCATTTCTGTTTATTACTATTTTGTTATTGTTACTGATACTGCCTCTGTTGTTTTGTCATCTTGTTTTTCTTTTAGCCCTGATGATGGCCTAATACTTAGGCCGAAATGCCACAGAATAAATAAATTATAGTTATTAGTTTGTTAGTCTTTGACCGCATCCCCTTGCCTCCCCCATCCCTTCCCTCCCTCTCTCCTCTGACCAACTTCTTCCTTTGTAGGAAAAATTAATTTTCATCAGTCTGTATGTGCAATTTAGTCACTGTTTCATTTTTATCTTAATTTAATTATAAAATTAAATAATTTTTAATTTGTAGTATATTTGTTGTCTTAATTTTAGTGTTTAATAATTATTAAACTATTAATATTATAATAATTATAATTATTTGTAGATGTTTTTTTTAAACCTTTTTTTTCAAAATAAAACATGAATATAAGAACATTAAAATCCCGAAACGTCTCTAGAATATATTTGTATATTTATTGACTAAACTTCAAGATCCTAAAAAATCATATATAATTATAAATATATACTTTACGATGGTAAAGCTTGTAATGTTAACTGCAATGATAGTTTCTATCAGTTGCTTTGGTTAAAATATTTTTTCTATTATAACATTGATTGTAAGGTTTCTTAATTATTGGGGTTTTTCATGTTTACAGATATATATGATGGTGGAACTCCTTACAGGGTTGCTAGTACTAACACTTTCTCAAAACCTCCATGGTTCAATTATGTAGCAGCTGAATATGCAGCGTGTAGAGAAACGATTGGGCTGAGTGACTATTCTTCATTCACTAAATTGGAACTTTGGGTATCTTTTATTTTTTCTATGAATCAAAAATTACATGGCATAAATAAATAAAAATTTTTTGTTCAGTCAAAAGGTGATGAAGTTGTAAAAACACTGCAGTACCTGTGCAGTAATGATGTTGATGTTGTTGATGGTAGCATTATTCACACTGGCATGCAGAATGAATGTGGTGGCTATGAAAATGATTGCAGTGTAATAAGACTTGCCCATAATCAGTAAGAGATATTTATATTAATTTAAATTAACTTTTTAACTTCAAGTTTTTGTGTTAGTTATAATTAAAATAATTTTTACTTTAACTTTAGAACTAATTTATAAAGAAAAAAATTAAATCTTTCTCATTACCTTATGCATTGGATTTATATTTTAAATTCAGTTTATAAACTTTATGAAATGCAGAGTCTTAAAATTTTGAATTATTATTATAAATAATACTACAAATGCCGATCCAGAAATTAATATAGTGATGGAGGAAGACTTGATTTATGCACAGGCTGAAAGTTTTATAAAATTAAGAGACGGTTTTATAAGCCTCAAAAAAAGGTTTCGTCAAGGGCACTTTCAATCATCGAATTAGTTATTTTGGATATTTAATCGTTGGCTCAGAGATTGGTTCAAGTGATAGATGATGGTAACTTATATTTTGAAAAGTTTTCTTAACATGGCGAATTCACTATCAATTTTTTAATATAACGATTAAAACATGAAGATTTTGTTAATACATTTACTCTTCAGATAGATCTCTCTTTTTTTTTTTTTTCCACTATGAGGAAAATCCATTTCTCATTTTTATAAATACATTTAAGAATAGAAATTTTTTTTTTCAAAATCGTTTGATTTGAATTTGAATGGATCACGATTGAGTTATAATGTTATTATTAGTTCGTTATGGTTGTAGGTAATGTATTGAAACAAAACTTGTTTAACAATATTTTTCAGTTACATGTTGGTAGCACCTACAATTCAACAGACTCGCTCAAAAGTCTGGATCCAAAGGCATCTTCCGAAAGATGGTTCTGTATGTCTATCGGATGTTACTTCGATGTTTACTGCCATTTGTATTATGGGTCCTCTTACAAGATCTCTTCTCTCTGAATTGACAGAACAAGATTTAAGACCTAAGACTTTTCCTTTCTTCACATATAAGGTATTTTATTACAATGAAGTGTATGATAATGTACTGTTTATAAAACCAATAGTAGACTTTTAATAAAGAAAATATACCCTGTCAGTGCTTTGCTAATTTGAGAATTTCAAGAATATTTTTTTATGACATTTAAATATTAAGGATTTAATACATAATACTTTTGATGATTTTCTGTTGTATTTCTAAATTGAAATATTTTATAAAATGTCTTCATCTGTTATCAGGAAATAGATGTTGGTTTGGCTAATGGAATCAGAGCATTGAACCTTACACATACTGGAGAATTAGGTTATGTTCTATACATACCCAATGAGGTAAGATATCACAAAATTTATGCTGTATTTTCATGGATTTTTTAAAATCATTCTATCACTCTATCAGCAGTGCAACAACCCATTGTTCGAGTGGATTAAACTTTTTTTCCACTCGTAAGCAGGTAACTACGGAAATTATTTTGTAAGCTGACAGGATTCTCAAGTCAGAAGCAGCATTAGCCTATTCTTTTTATTTTTGTTTTTAAGGTCTTAAGCTGTTGGCTGTCTGTAAGTCATGTTCTTGTCTTCATCTATTATAACCAAAATTTTAGGTTGTGGACCTTTTGAAATATGTGATTCCGTGTTGATTAAATTATCATGTTTGGATTTTCTTTGAATTTTGCTTAACAATTTTTAATTTCTTAAATACGCTTAGACCCTAGTGGAGCATCGCATTCTGTGTTATGGGAAAAACCTCTCCCTTCAATGTTATAGTTTATGTTTTCAATTTCCCATTTATTTCTTGATTCTTAGAAAGTATACTAGTATATACTGATCAGTGAACACTTCTATTTCCACTACCCATTGTCATTTCCTGAAAGAGCAGTAATGTTTTCCTTTGTTTTGCATATTTTTGTTCCTTTCCATGAGAAAAGTCCTAATAAAGCAGCTGTCTCAATTATCTCTCGTCTTGATAAAATAGTGGTTTTTGTATTTGTTAAGCAAATTTGTGATCACATTTATTTGTTTATTAATATCAATTTTTTCTTTAATTTTCATTTTAATTAAAATTTAAGTTATGTTTCTATAATTAAACTATTCTTCTATTTTTTCAAGATATTTTTTTTCTTTCAGACTTAACTATCATATTTGTATTTTTTAGTTTGCTTTACACGTTTATCAGAAACTTATTGAAACTGGAGAAAAGTATGGTTTAAAGCATTGTGGATACTATGCCATGAGAGCTCTTAGAGTAGAAAAGTTTTATGCTTTTTGGGGACAGGATCTTGATACGACTACAACACCTTTGGAATGTGGCAGAACCTGGAGAGTGAAATTTGATGTAAGAAAATAATCTTGATTAATTCATATTGTTTTAAATTTTTATTTTAATACATAGAGATAAAATTTTATATTCAAATATAACCTCAAAATTTAGCTCTAATTTCTTTGTACTTTATAAACTGCTTTGTGTATTGTATCATAATTTCTTAAATGTGCCTCCATTTTTGTTAGAAAGGAGAATTTATTGGTCGATCAGCATTATTAAAGCAACAAGAGGAAGGAGTGAACCGTATGTATGTCCAGCTCCTATTGGAAGACCATGATGAAGAAACCGACATTTGGCCTTGGGGAGGAGAGCCAATTTATAGGAATGGAAAATATGTCGGAGCTACAACAACAACTGGCTATGGTTTTACATTTAAACAACAAGTAATTTGCATTTTTCACTAAGAATATTTATTTTTTAATAAGAGTTTTTAATGATAATTGGTGATGCACCATCTTTGTGATATAAGGTATTATGGAAGCATTTGATAGCTATATTTCTGATTTTATTTCTTTATAGAAGCTCATAGTTCTTCAATTAAAATTGATTGAAATTAAATTGTAAAATTGATTTTAAGCTTATTAATCACTAGATTGCTTAATTTTTTGAGTTGTTTTTGAACACACATTTCTTTCTTTTTTTTTTTTTTTGTCTTTGATATCCAAGATCTTCCTGAAAAGAAAAACGATTAGGCATAGCTAAATAAAAACAAATGATATCTACACAATTTTATTTACAAAGTTACTGTTTCTTACTCTATTTTTCAACGTAATCGCCTTTAGTTGACATCCGCATGACGGTATAGAAGGATCAATCTAATTAGGGATTGATAAATTATTTGCCACTTCTATAAATTTGTTTTATTGAAAACTAGTTTCGAATGTTATACATTCATCCTCAGTTCAAGGTTTAAATGGATTATATCAAACAGAAAAGTTTGTACTGGTTTCTGTACTAACAATGCGAGAATAATTGTTAGTACAATGCGAGAAGAAACCAGTACAAACTTTTCTGTTTGATATAATCCATTTAAACCTTGAACTGAAGATGAATGTATAACATTTGAAACTAGTTTTCAATAAAACAAATTTATAGAAGTGACAAATCATTTATCAATCCGTAATCGCCTTTGCTTTCAAGGCATTTATTGTGCCAGATTTTCAATGCCAAAGACCTGAGGCAGGATGTCACTGTCGCTTTGAGGTTTTCATCATTTGTGAACTATTCTCCACCCAAAAAATCCTTTAGAATTATGCCAGGTCAGGGCTATAAGGAGTATATTCAAAATTTCCAACTTAAAACGTTGAAGTTCTTCCTGTGTTTGAGCAGCTGAGACCAAGCGTTGTCGTGAATCAGACACACTTTTTCAGACAACTTTCCTGGTAAAGCGTTTTAGTCGTTGAAGATTTTCACAATAAATCTAACAATCACTAAGTTTATTTTAATCCTCTTGACATAAACTCCACGTGGATTAAATCCTTTTGGTCCTAAAAAACTGTTGCCATAAAGTTTCTCATATGGAGAAGCAGTTTCCCTTTTTTGAAGGTTTTGAAGGTGAGTTTGTGTGTTGCCACCCCGTAGACTGTTGCTTGATTTTGGTGTTTTGTAAAAAACTCATGTTTCGTTTCCCATTACAATGCGGTCGAGAAATTTTTCACTATTACTGTCAAATTCATTAAAAAATTTGGGACTATTACTGCCAGTTTCGTCTTGTGAACTTCAGTCAAAATCTTTGCTACCCACCGATTACACATTTTTTGTAGTCAAGGTTTTCTGTCACTTTCATGTTGGAGAGATCTTGAAATTTGTTGGAAAAATTCATGTAAGGTGTCCTAAGTGAAATGCTGGCTTTCCTGATTTTTTGTCTTTATCTCTTTCTTTCAGCTGATCCATTACGAATGATGGCCTCCCATTCTGTTCTTCATTGTGCACACAAGTTCTTCCTTGATTAAACATTACGCACAATTTCCTCACAGAAGACTAGTTCATTGCATTATCAACTTACACTTGTGTTACTTGCCTATAAATTTTGATTGGCCAAACATTTTGTGCATTCAAAAAACAAATCATACTATGAACTTCATATTTGGCAGGATTTTTAATTGGCACCACCATTTTGATACACTGTCTAACAAGCGCAACCCCACAGCAACCAAACTTGACTCACTCTGAGGTGGGGAAAGAACTAACTAAGTAGCACATGTGATTGTGGTGGTGTGAAACCAGGTCTGAGCATGATGAGCAATCGTTCTTTACTTTCTTGATGACCTTTTCTGTTTTTATGCAACAGTTGATCTTCCATGTATTTGAACTTGTCTCTCGTTATTGGTATTGATAGTGCCCTCATTCTCCCAAGCTACAATTTTTTAATAATAATTTAGAGGTATACAAATGCACAGAATCGTTGAGAATGCAAAGAGTGTCCACCAATAACTTAAGTTAATCATTAGCAATTATAAAAGGATATTGCAGTTTTAGTTCTGTTATGTAGATGGAACCATGTTTTATTTACTTCTTGTGAAGAAGATATTATAAAATATCTGATGTGGACACCGCATGACTTCCTTGTATGCCTATTAAACTATAAATCGGTGGCACAAAAAGTGATCCTGAATTTGATCACTAGTTTCCGAAGATAGCAGTATTTGATAAAGGACACACGGTGTTGCGACATCTATTGGCGTCCATCTATTGACATTCATACATACACATCATTATAAACATATTAAAGACTGTTATAAGACTGATCTTGAAACGTGCTTATCCATGAAAATATTGATTTGTGATTTTTAGCACGATTCGTATTCCTCCCATCTAAGAAGGCAGGAGATAAAAAAACAAAACATTTTCAGATAAAGTACCACTTCTGGCTATCCAATTTTAACCAAAATCTAGTATATAATTTATATTGATACAAAAGTCTTATATACCAAATTTGAAATGTTTTGTACTATATTTTAATATAATTTTTTATGAAAGTCTATTATGATTTTCAAGCAAGTACCACTTCCGGTTTGCCAATTTTAACCAAATCTATTGTTATTTATATTAGTATATAAGTCTTATAAACCAAATTTGAGAAGTTTTGCAGTATATTTTAATATGATTTTTGATGAAAATCTACTGTGACCTTCAAGTAAAGTACCACTTCCGGTGATCATGTAATGACCATGAAAGGAGGTTCACTACTCAATACAAAATTTTAACTTTCTACGACTAACTTTTTTGAGTTATGCGATATACGAATGAACGCAAGTACAGACGTCATGACAAAACTTGTCAAAATGGATTCAGAGATGGTCAAAAACGATATTTCCATTGAAATCTGAAAACCAAAAATTTTTGTGATTATAATAGTTCCTTTATTGCGTACAAGGAAGGAAAAATCTGTAATTATTATCTCTTTTTTAATGTCAATGGTGATCACTTTTAATGAAAGATGAGATTTTTTTATGCTTATAAAAAGTCAAGTATTTGAAAACTCTAGAAACCTAAAGTTTGTTTGTTTTTGTGTGGATTAGAGGGCATAAAACAGCTAAGTTATCAACACCCATTGGTTCATTTAGCTTTGTTCTAGGTTCGATTACCCTCTTCTCCGAACCCAACAGAGCATATCCTTATTTATGCAGACATTCACACTCTGTCTATTTGATTTCTCAATTAATATTTACAATACTTATATATACTATTAAGGAATTGTTTTTTAGACCCCAGGATATATTTACGTGTGTTATTATTAATATTATCTGAACATTGTTGCACAGGTATGCCTTGGTTTTATTATGAATCTAGATGAGAAAGGAAACAAGCAGATAGTTACAAGTGACTATGTCTTATCTGGTGACTATGAAGTTGATGTAGGAGGTAGGCTTTACTCAGCCAAAGTCAATCTTCATTCTCCAAACCTTCCTACAAAATATCCAGACCAAGAGCGCCAAGCATACAGTGCCACTAGGGATAAAATGATTTATGAACCAATTCTGAGAGCTGTTCCGTGAAGAAAAAGATTTTATATTTAACCACCAAAATACTGTGTATATATATATATATATTTTTTTTTCCCCCATTTAGTCTAACTTATATTAAATTTAGGATTTTTTATTTATTTTGTTTTGTTTAAATATATATAATTTTTTGCACTGTATTTTGATTACGCAAGTCCTTTCAAGTTACCTCTTTATGAGTATGGGCTTCATTACTTAATAATTTAGTGCTTTTATAATTTATTTTAACATATCCGGACCTCTTAGGTAAAGTGCACTATGTCATTTCAATCGAAACAGTTTGAAGGCCTTTTTATATGCTTCATAATTAATTATGCTAGCAAGACTAATTTTCCTACTGGGCCAGATTTAATACATAATATACAGTCAATGTGTACAATTCAAGTAACAAGCTGAGTGCATTAATTGTAGCTTTTGTAAACACCATATTGACATAATGCAGTTTACCTCCAAGGCAATCAGGTATTTCATTATTATTTTTTGAAACTTGTATTATGTTCATATTAATTACTATTTATTTATTATTTTATGATTATTTTAAATGATCCCTCAGTGGTGCTAATTAATAGTTTTATTCATTACAATATGTTTTTATTTTCTGGTTTTATATAAAATATTTTTATAGTGTTTTGTTAATTTCTCACAATAAAAAATTTAAAAAAAAAAGAAGAAAAATAAATGATATTATGAATATTGTCTGTTATACTTTTAAAAAATATATATTATATGGACTGAAGCATAATAACAGCTTGTTGGGTGAAAGAATTTGTGATATTGAAAAAAAATGCCTTTTAATCAAATTGCTAATATGATTCCATTTTAGTATATATTGGTTTGTTTATTGTTTTATTTTATTAAATTAATGTTTTTTTTTATTTTTTACCAACATCTCTTCCGTATGAGTTTAGATAGTTTTTAAGAAAAAATTTACAGCACTTTAAATAAAAATATGAGTTTTGACTTATTTTAGACAAACTATTTTAAATTTTAAAAAATTTGTATCCAACAACTATGTTCATTTTATAAATTTATAATATAGCTTAGAAATAATCGAAGTAGTTTTATAATAGTTGATAATATACAGGACATAAATGGAAAAATCCTGTCAAAAAAAGTCCTATCAATTATTTATGTTGATAATATAATTTTGCCTTACAACGAAGATTTGTACCTTTTGTTCTGAAAATAGTTCCTGGTAAGTGATATCCTTTATTTGTGTTTGTATGGTATGATAACTGAGAATATTAGTTTGCCGATTTATTACTTATGAAAAATTATTTTATATTTCAGATCAAAATTATTTTCTTTATATTTTAAAAATAGTTCTTGGGAAAAGATAAACATTATTTGTGATCATGAATTTGAAATTATTTAGAATGAAAAATTATTTTTTACAAAACAAATGTTGCCCATTATTCATATGCATATTGTCCAAATAAAGTTTTCCATTATTAGTATTTTCATTAATAATTATTGATTGATAATATTAAATAAATTTAAAATTTTGAAACTTTTTAGAATACGCAATCCATTTCTGTGCTTTAGTCATTAACTCTTAATATTTTATAAATTTAGCTTTGATCACTTTCGAAAATAATGATTCAAATGACTAAGTTTGTTCATGGCAATTTAGTTTTTAAAAATTATCACGAATTTCTTTATTTTTAAGAAGTGTTCCTATGATAACAATAAGTTGTGGAATTTTAAACAATAATAAACCAATGGTTGATATATTTTAAAATATTGAATGAGTTACAGTTGTAGGAGTACTCATGGAATATCTTAGTTACTTTGATTTTGAAGGTTTATAATAATATGTAATTAAAATATTTAAATACGAATTAGAATATTTTAATATCTAGAATTATTGATTTGATGTAACTGATTTAGAATTTAATGTCATTTGCAGCTTAAAACACCTCAGGTGTCAGAATTTTGGCACATTTTGAGATGCTGAAAGCTTTTATGTTTTGATTGATCCTTGTTGGATCATCAGATTCCTAGACAATAAATTATATTTACACAGGCACATGTTGTGTGCTAAATATATGTAATATATAAAATATAGTTATAGTATTTTACTTTATACAATTTTGTTTCAGTTGATTTTTTTCTTTTCATTTGATAAATATTTTATTTATGCTAGTCGTTTTTTAAATTTCAAAGAATGAATAATTATAAATCTGGCATAATATTGCTGTTCAGAGCATAATTTTTATATCTTTAAGAGTATCAGTTCTTTTTGTATTATTAATAATTTCATGATTTTTATTTCTGAAAATTATAATTGAAGTTATTTTGTTTTTTATAATTAGTGTTTTGTTTCCAAAAAAGAAAATTCAATGCCATAATATTCTATGAAAGATTCAAAGAAGTCATATAACAATCTAAATATTTTACACTAATCTGATTTTATTTTAGTTCTTTAAGAGCTGATACTTTTTTTTTTTTTTTTTACAAAGAGAAAGACTGATAGTTAATATGTCAAATGGTGCCCTTTAGAAATATTAAACAATTATATTAGGCTGTGTTGAATGTATTATTTTACTTCTGATGTTGTGGTTGTAACTATTTACTATCAGCATATTCATTTTATTTTTTTTTCAATCGGAGATGCTACTATTGAAGATTACGTGTATAAATCTTTATGAAGTAAAAAATTCAACAAAAATGTGTTTGATTGCAATTAATTTCTGTTTTTATCACTTTTGAAGATCTTATTTTATCCTCCAACCAGAAATCCTAATCCTCTTTGTTCATGTATTAAAACATAAGAGCCTAGTTTTGATTAAAATTAACTAAATTGATTTTAATTTTTCCAACGAAGAAATAATAAAACCTATTTAATTTTTTTCTAACTTCAGTAATGAGAGAATATTTTTTGAATGCTGTCAAAGGTCATAATTTTTCTATTTCATGAATCTTAAAATAATTTAATTTTTGGGTACAATAAGATTACTAATATCTTATTATATAATTGGATATATATTTTATTTAGATTATCTTGTTTCTTGCTCTAAATGAGGTTTATTTAAACACTTCTTACAAGTAGTTTTTGAAGTTGTAGGCTTCCATAATTAAGGTGGTATTGACCTAGGATCATCCATACTTCGAAGTTAGGATCAGGATTCAATTTTGTTACATTTGCATCACTGGTTTACTGTACATGATTACGCGCTCGAACCATGCCAGAACCTTTACCAATCAATATTATATTAGTAATGATTCCGATTGATTCGAATTACTAATTAATTAATTATTATTGTATTCAATATTTTATCAATTTCACCCCAAAACTGGCATTAGTGTGAAGTATTCTGATACTGTATTGTGTTTTACTATACATTTGACAACTGTCTTCCACATTGCCTTACCCAACTTTATATTTATGATGTCTATCATATTTAATCAACATAGTATTTTTAATCTTCGATTTTTGGTTTTACTTTTCAGGTTTTCATTTATGAAACAATAGCAGCTTGTTCTGTGAATTATTTTTATCAATAAATTGACATATTAGGTTTATCCTATATTTGATTGTAGGTTAAATCTTGAATATTTTTTTAAGAAACTAAAGTGTCAAGATTTATAATAAATTCTTCAAATTTGATGTTTGAGCTGCTAGTTTTTTTAGAAAGTAAAATTAGCTTATATTGTTCTAGCTTATAAAGTTTAGAATTTGTTATTAAAATTTGAACAATTTTGCTTAGAAATGATATAAATAAAGTTAACCTTAAATATTTCAACACATATTTTTTGTATTTGTTAACTTTGGAATAGGCGCGTGATTTGTTGTAACACGTTTAGGGGCGTGTGATACATGTTTTCCCCACAAAATGAAAATCATTTCTAACTCTCTTCTTTCCTAGCTATAACAAATTATTTGTTTTTCAGAAATAAATTAATGTATAGAAAGTGAAAAAAAAACTATTACAATTTATTTAAAATATTTATATCAATTTAAAATTTGCATGAAAGCAATTGACAATTGATA
The DNA here is from genome assembly GCA_948150685.1 of Rhaphigaster nebulosa. Taxonomy (NCBI): domain Eukaryota; kingdom Metazoa; phylum Arthropoda; class Insecta; order Hemiptera; family Pentatomidae; genus Rhaphigaster; species Rhaphigaster nebulosa. Next base: position 126,878,753 of record OX411306.1, read on the forward strand.
TTCACCATATCTTTTGATTCCTTTTCTTCTTCAAGCTCTTTCAGACATTAGCATCAGTACTACATCTAATGTTAGTGTTTGGCATTAATGAAAACAAATAATGGAATAAATAATATGGTTTCAAATAAAAGAAATAATTATTAAATGACTAATAAGTTGTTTAGATTTAATAAAGAACATTTAAAAATTTATATGAAAAATAGTACTTATTTGAATGATAGAGTTATTATGTATTTACTTGAATATTATTCAGTAATATGAAATTATATGAATTATTCAAATTACTTTTTGGAAAATAAAAATAAAAAGTATTTCCAAAATATTCATAAATACAATCACTGTACAAATTCAATGAAAGAAAAACATAGAACTAGATACTGTATCCCAACCAGAGAGCTCTTAGAGAACAAAGAAAGTTGTTTATGATGAAAATTGGCAATATCCACTTCTAGATGGGATTAAAGGAAGCAACTACTAGGAATTTCAGATCCCTTGTGTAACATAGATGACTGCACTGCATTTAAGATGGCTGAGGGAAAAGTGCCCCCTGTGCCCTACATGCCTACTCCAGGGTTAAAAATTGCTTTATTAACTCTGGAAAAGGTAGCATGTGTTTATTTTTATCCTCTTCATAACAAATATCCAAAATTCTGTCTTGAGAGAGGTATTTATGAACGACTCTAATTTATGTTACTTTAGATGAATTAGCTTTGATTTGTAGCATTTCCAAGTCAATTATAATCTTTTCCAAATCAATAGTCACCTTTTCCATTTCAATTGCCACCTTTTCCATTTCAATTTTAACTCTTTCCCAATCAATTGTCACCTTTTGCAATTCAATTGTAACTTTTTCCATTCCAATTTTAACCCAACCGACATGAATTAATTCTATTTTATTTATTTTATTATTGAAAAATAATTATTTTAATTACAATAATGACTTTTGAAATAATTTTGGCATATTATTCCGAAATTTTTTCGTTTATTAGATAGTTGATATTAAATGCTGATATAAAGTATTTTAAATTTTTGAAATATATTTTTTTAAATATTTGTTATTTATTTGGAGAGGAGGGGGGATGGATTTCATCTATTTGGTGATGGTTCATTAGGTTTTCGAAGTTAGTTTAATTAGGAATTCAAAATGAATTTTGATCGCCTTTACGATTTTGCTTTTCCATTACTGTTAAAGTTTTCTATGATATTGGAATCGTTTATTAGGTTTCAGAGGGTTCTGATTCCATGTTTTTGAATTTGACTTTTGATTGTGCTTTTCTGTTTACTGATACTATAGAAATTTTCTTTGGCATAGTAATTATTTATTAGGTGTTCGCGGGTTTTGATTGTATATTTCAAATTTTATTTTTTATCGAACATGTGCATTTCAAATTACATTTATATTTGGCATTATTTTTGTAGTATATCATCCTATAAAACTGAAAAAACATTGTCAATTGTCATGGTTATACGAATATTTCGATAAAATATCCAATTCGAAAAACTCAATAAGAGCGTTTGAAAATCTAATAAATGGTTCTCACAAACGAAGAAAAGTTCAATAAGAATAGTAAATCGAAACGCGCGATCCAAATCCCGATAGTAAATTTGAAAATATAGTCATTGAAAACTTAACAAAGCATACCTGTACCATAGAAATGTCAACTGTAACTGGCGCTGTAATTGGCGCAATGGGCTGGCGCCATTGAAAACCAAATTCAAAAAATCTGGTGCGGTGCGCGCATCACACAACTTTCCCTTACCGTCCTTTAATAATTATCTTTTTATACAATTTTAAAGAGTTCACATAAACACTGCTTCTAATAAACTCAGCAGCATACACATCTTCTCCCACTTAAGTACAATAAAAAAAAAGTTTAAACAATTTTAGTACAACAATCCTGTACACTAGCTCTATATTTTAACTTTGTCAAGTTGCAAATATATTTTAAAAGTTTCTGGTTTAGTTTCCATGGAAACATTTTCTTTCCATTAAATAATGTGAAAGTAGAAATTATTAAGTTAATTTTCGCTTTTGTATTCTTAAATTACTTTATTACAGAGCGTATTGTTTACAACAGATTGGCGGATTGGTGGGAGGAGGTTCGGTCGCATCCGTCTCCTTTCGGATGTGCTTGGTTATCCATCTAGGGTCTTGTGCTCCTCCTAAAATACACTGTATCTTTGCTAATACTGATCCGATTTTGATGATTCTTTTATTACTTTTTAGATAATTTAATTACCTTTAATACAATTTTACACATAATTTAGATTAGAATGCTTACTTTTTAAGCTATACGAAAATAAAATATTCTTTTCATCATAAATTTTTTCTCTGCAATTCTTCGGTGATTTACTACATAAATGAAAAGTTAAAGGCCTTTATGAAGAATAATTTAGCCGAGTTCCATCAAAATCGTTAGAGCCGTTTTCGAGAAAATTGTAAAAAAGTGTAGAATTCATGATATAATAGCTATTTCCGGTTAGTCCGATGCGCTGTATCTTTGCTAATACTGGTCCGATTTTCATGATTCTTTTATTGTTTTTTAGATAATTTAATTACCTTTCATACAATTCTATACATAATTTACCGTAAAATGCATACTTTTTATGCTATGCGCAAATAAAATATTCTTTTCATCATAACTTTTTTCCCTGCAATTCCTCGGTGATTTACTACATAAATGAAAAGTTAAAGGCCTTTATGCAGAATAATTTAGTCAAGTTTCATCAAAATCGTTAGAGCCGTTTTCGAGAAAATTGTAAAAAAGTGTAAAATAGATGATATAATAGCTATTTCCGGTTAGTCCGATGCGTTGTATCTTTGCTAATACTGGTCCGATTTTCATGATTCTTTTATTGTTTTTTAGATAATTTAATTACCTTTCATACAATTCTATACATAATTTCTATAATTTCTATACATGTGTATTTCCGTTGAAAACTCGAATTCGAAAATTTTCACGATTGCAATACTTCCCCTTAATATATACTTCGTATATAGGTAAGGGAAATAAAAATGGAATCAGAACACTCGAAAAACTAATAAACCAATCCTATATCATAAAAAATGCCAACAGTAACGGAAATACAAAATGCGCATTCACGATCAAGAATCCAATTTAGAAAATTGAATCAGAACCCTCGAACGTCCAATAAACGATCCCTTCATCATAGAAAACTTCAACAGCAACGAAGAATCGAAATGAGCATGCGTGACTGAAAATCTGAAAGTAAATTAGGAAATGGTGTCCTTGAAAACTTAGTAAACGAGATCTATACCCAAGAATTTTGAAAACTAATTATTGGGATAATTAAGTGGAAATGCTCCTGACGAATAAATTTTGGTAGTAAATTAGGAAACCTAATTAAAGTAACTTCGAAAGCCTTATGAACCATAACCAAATAGATGAAATCCATCCCCCCTCCTCTCCAAATAAATAATAAATATTAAAAAAAAATGTATTTAAAAAATTTAAGCTACTTTTAATCAGAACTTAATATCGGCTATCAAATAAACGAAGAAAACTGTCGGAAGAATATTCCAAAAATTATTCCAAAAGGCATTATTGTAATTAAAATAATTATTTTTCAATAATGAAATAAATAAAGTAGCATTAATTCATGTCTGGTTTGGTTAAAATTGAAATGGAAAAGGTTGCAATTGAATTGGAAAAGGTGTTAATTGATTTGGAATAGGTTACAATTGAAATGCAATAGGTGCCAATTGATTTGGAAAATGTTACAATTGACTTGGAAATGCTGCATATCATATATATGTCAATTATTATAACATTACATCTAATTGTACATGGCATCTATAATAACTTTATATATGTCACCTGCTACAACAGTGACATTATTCATCTTGAAAAAGATAATTTTCTTCCAAAAGTCATCAAGTAATTTTTAATCATTGGTATCATTTAAAACTAATCACTTTGAGTAAATATTACTCATTGTTATCTGAAAAGGTAAAACTAATTGAGCAAATGAATTTAATCTCAACCTTTTCCAGCTTTGAAAAGCTGAATGGATTATCATTGTCTATTACTGAAATATTTTTTTTTAGAATACTTCAAATTTTATTTGTCTCCAATTTCTTTTTCTACTCTTAAACTTAGGCATGAATACAATTTTTTGTTTGTTTTACTTTTGTCATTTAAATTAAACTTCTAGATAGAAATTCAGTTGAAAATTTACTGTAAAGGCCATTCTACATTAATGTTTTTTTTTCCAACCAAGTTCTCCTCTGAACCGTTTTTATTTCTTCAACTGATAAATTTTTGAGAAACGGATTAATGAATTGACATTAATTCTGACATGATTGGAAGACGAGGAATATAATCCAAGTTATTCAGCAGACAAAATAAAAGTTAATGTAGAAAATGTAAAGCTGATTGAAAGTTCATCGATAGCCAAATATAAAACTAATGAAAATAGCAAAGAAACAACTATTGCTTATAATAATTATGTTGTGAATTTTGGCTTTGAAATTTTTAGATGAAGATCATTAAAGAAATAACTTTCTAATGTTAAATTTCATGTACTAAATGTCATGTATAAATTTAGTATTATATATTAGAAATATTCACATTTGTCTTAAAAATTATATAATTCCATTAGATTAAAACCAGCTCTCCACTTATAATTGATAGCTATTATTTATTACCTTTTTATTAATTTGTCGGTATTTTCATATATTGTTAAACAAGAAATTCGATTTATTTACTCGATCGATTTTAAGCTGTGTGTGGCAGTTCATGAAAGTTATTACCTATCATTTTCCCATCTAATGAATGGCAATTGAAAAAATACAGGTTATTTATATTGTTAAATAACTCCTCAGATTTCTGCTTTTCTGTTATTAGTCCCAGTATACGCAAATGAGTTATTTATACCTTATAATATTCCTGTTTAGTACCAAAAACCCTGCAAAATGAAATGCTTTACTGTCATCAGTTGACATCCCCATGATGGTATAGGAGGATCAATCTCATTAGGGATTGATAAATTATTTGCCACTTCTATAAATTATATAAATCAGTATTATAAAACATTTATGAATTATGAATTTAATTAAGACAAGAAATCAAATACATGTTGGTACTCACCAAGGTTTAATGGTGCTAGGAGACCGATAGCACATAAACTCGCAGCCTTTAATAGCATGATTTATCATCTTTTGAACATACCATTAATTAAAAAGAACTATAATAAAGAAATTGAAATAATATAAAACCACTATCAATCATATTAAAAAAAAAAAACAATTACAAAAAAAGACAATTAATGATATCTATTCAACAATCCCCGAAGATAGGCCCATCCCGAAACATTATGTTTTGATTCCATATTACGGCCCTATATCTACCAAAGTCGGAAATGAATTGAAAAACTAGGATTTAACCCTGCATTTAAAATAGAAAAAACCCTATCCTCATATTTCTCTTCTCCTAAAGACAAAATAGACCCTTTCCAAAAAAGCGGAGTATACGAACTAAATTGTAATGATTGTGCAGCCAAATAAATACACGAGAAAAACTGGAAGATCGCTAAATCAGAGATTAAAGGAACATATACGTGCATATAATAATAAGACAGATAATTCCAACTTTGCAATTCATTTAAATGAAAATAATCATAAATTCATCAAAGACTCAGGAGTTAAATTAATACATCACGTTGAAAACAGTCTCAAATTAAATATATATGAAGCACTTGAAATAATAAAATCCTTCAAATCCAATCCAGATTTTTGCTTAAATGACCAAATAAATATCTCCAATAGTCCAATCTTAAATTTATTCCCATTTATAACAGAAAAAATAATTGCTCACCGGCCTTACTGCGAAAACCCTGACCCTTAAACCGTTTACCTAAAACATCCTGCCAATCTCTCGTTCATTGCCAGTACAATGCGAGAAGAAACCAGTACAAACTTTTCTGTTTGATATAATCCATTTAAACCTTGGTGAGTACCAACATGTATTTGATTTCTTGTCTTAATTAAATTCATAATTCATAAATGTTTTATAATTTTGATTTATATAATTTAATAAGTATAATAATAACAACTATATTACTTAATTGCTTATTTTTGAATTTTTTTGTGTGTTTTTAGAACTGAGGATGAATGTATAACATTCGAAACTAGTTTTCAATAAAACAAATTTATAGAAGTGGCAAATAATTTATCAATCCCTAATTAGCTTTACTGTCATCATTGCTGTGGGCATAAAATTATTTTCATAAAATTGATAAGATAAAAATCAATTTAATTAAAACTTGACTTTTTGTTTAAATTATTCAAACCTTGATTAAGTGTTTGAAAATGTCTCTAAATCTTTCCTTAATTCTGGTTTACAGTTTGTTGAGCTGCCTGAGTTAGAACTCCTGGCTCTAATAAATCAATTTTAGTGCCAAGCTTGAAGTGGCCCAACCACTCGACAGAATTAGAAGCAGATTTGCTTTTTGTGACTGACAGCTTTATATATCCACCCTAAACACTATCATGTATGCTTGAAATTTCATGGTCTAGAGTATATATTTTCAGATTTAGTCTAATTTTTATTTTCAAAGTTGAACTCACATATCTTCAAAAATTTACCTGAATTAAATTATAAAATAAAATATACTGATTCAGTCAATTCCCCAGCTTTCCTTATAATATGAATACCAACATAAAAATAGGCATTTTACCATTCTACTATACTTTACGATTTCGCTTACGTAAAAATAGTAAAGTTGTTTTAATTTGATAATATATCACATTTTATAATTTAAAATAGAATTTTCACACATTTTTGTAAGAAATTATTAGTGTAAATACACTTTAAATTATAATTGTTTTATTAAATTTATTTCCAACTGTGATTTGACATGATTCTGTGTTAATATATCAACAGTTCATCTGCACATAAATGGAGTTTTTTTTAATATTTTAAAAAAGCCTCTTCAGAAATGGACAACAATCCTATTTTCAATTGAATATTATGTTGCCTTAGAAGATAATGCACTACAAAATAATAAGTCGCAGCGGGACAACCTTAAATGATTGACTGCCATCAAAATATCTGGTGTGCCCACTCACACGACTCTCTATACGTCCACGAATTTTCACGCTTTGGCTGCGAAATCGAATATAAAAATAATTACGTATTTGCGATCCACATGCTTCAAAGATACCGCCGAAGATTCACCTTTTAACTTTCCTCTTACAAACTTGCTTCTTGTTAATATACATAAAGCAAAATCCGAATATTACATCCAAATCCAGATCCGAATAATGCTGTCTGCCATTATGCGCTTGGCAATTATCGCTTACAAGTTTTCACAGATCAGGGGCGATCCAAATGTAAAACATGGGACGTTTTCCAACTCTATGTCGATTATTACCAACTTATAGTTTCAGGGCTTCGTAATCCTCCGATTCTCTCAAGGGACATTACCATGTAATTGGTATTTTGTTCATTTATTCGGAGGCCCACTTCTGTTCTTTTTCTTCTGAATTATTTCAAAGGCTTCTTTGAGTGTTCTTGCACTCTTCGCCGTGATGCTCTATATAATTCGAAAATGCGGAGACTTGCAATCCTGTCTATAAACGTTCTGGTTTTAATGACTTCCCAACATCTTCGTGCGGGGCTACATTAAAAAATTTAGCGGAGAGTCCGTAACGCTGTTTCACGCATTGATTGTAAAAGCATGATAGTATTGGTTTTCAATCTTGGCTTTAGATTGGGCATCTTTCATTGTCAAGCTTATCAGTGGGACCAGTCTTTGTGGGATTTCATTCTTTTTGACGAGGGAAGTGCACGATATGTCCGTCGCCGATTTTGATCAAATTTTTTGGGTGATTCTGTATTGAAAAAAGTTGATCCACATTCTTCCGTTTTGTCCAATAGACCTTGGAAGCTGAGAAAAAAAAATAAACATGCTGAAAATGTTTTATTTTATATCTCGTGTTTGAAGAATGATATCGACCTGATTATTTCAGCTAAACATTTGTTTTTTAGAGTACATTAAAGGATAAATATAAAAATGAAAAAATAATTAATTTTTGGCAAAATAAATATAAAAAGTGTTTAATTTATTAAGTAAACTAGTTTCATAGATTTTATCACACCAACAATTATAGCAGATTTGGATTTAACATATAAAAAAAATCTTAGTGTTGAAAAAATCATCGAAAACAAAAACATTTTTTTTTTTCAGTTCCGAGTGTGCTCAAAATTTGTATAGCCACAAAATTACCTTTGGGTTTGAAGCTCTGTATCTCCTCTTCACTTTACCTGATATCGACCTGCTTGGGCTTTTTAAAAAGAGGGAAATTTCTTATTTCCATACATATAAAAAGAATTGCATTGTCTTAGGTCTGTGTAAAAAAGATGATTACTACATGAAAACAAAATTGAAGTTTTTTGCGGATAACGTTGATTCTAAAAACACGTAGGAACTTCACTGTTGATGCAAATCGCATAGTTTAGGAACCTTTATCAATATTATGAAATTTTGTTTGAATTAATTAAAGGGTTCCTTATTTATGCGCGATTATTTAAATCGTAAAAAAAATTTGAATATAGGGGATATTCACAGTGCTAAAACCAAATCTGAATCCAGTTTCGAATAAAAAAAATCTGTTAATATAATTCAATCCGTAAAGAATACCATTCCATACATATAAGTCAATACGCCCTTTTAAGTCGCTACGTATTTTTGTAATTATATATATATATATATATATATATATATATATATATATATATATATATATATATATATATACTATATATAGACATATACGAATTACTTATGACTTTACTTTTTTTTTTACAAAATAGTTCAATTATTTATTGGCAATAGGTTAACAAATGTAAAAACCCTATACCATGGAATGAGCTTGATTATTTCAAGTAAATTATAAGGACGATGTTCCTGTGTATTAACCTCGAGTGACTTGGGGCGGGTGGTTAGGGCGGGAGGGAAGGACACGTGTGCAGAATGAGGTCTGGTATTTCCTTAATTGTTACCTTGATAGAGCATTGAGTGGACCATTCCTTCTGGGAAATAGTTCCTCACTGGAGGGACTAATGTTCACAATAGAGTAAATTCAAGTGATTCTAGCGTGATAACTCTAATTCACCATATTAAGCCTGCTGGATACTGGGCCTCTACATGCCTTATGACCGGGAAACCCGTTTTTGTACATTTAAAATAAAAGCAGTTATTTATATTCGTGAGCGTGACAGCCATCTCATGTTAATATAGTTTTATTGATCATTAAAGTTTTATCCCTTAAGGGGTAATTATCGTTAATGTGTTAGTGGCTTAATTCAATTAACTTAATTAAATCTATTTATCAACAGAGATTTGTGATATATTTATGAAATATAGCTTATCTGAGTGGATGTCGCCTTGAGGTCCCGTGACTTGCTTCGCCTTCCTGCTTGTGCCGCGCCTCCTCCTGCAGAGTCGGGAGCTGATTATAGCAAAAGCTATGGCTTCAGATGTAGCGAAAGCTACGGAAGATCATGCTTCTGTCTCTCGTGGCAGCTGTGAGGTCTTTGGACTATAGTGGAAGCTATGTGATGTCCGGTAATACGTCTGGTCCTCACAGTCGATGGCTAGCTAGTGGGGCCTACTAGAGGAGATTGTCCAGCGGAAGGAAGTGAAGTGGGGCTGATCCTTGCCCGGAGAGATACGGGGCGTCTAGATGCCACGTATTTGACATAGTACGGCCGCCGTCGCTTTGTTGGGAGGGAGGTGATAAATATGAAACCTGGACCCCTGAAATATATAAAACAAAAAAAAAAAGAGCCAGATATTTGAGCCAGGTAAAGGAATCGGAGACTGTAAATCCGACAAAGCCATTCACACTTTCTAATATAGTACTTCAAATAATTTAGCAACTAAAACTTAATTGCTACGAAGTAGGGTAATTAACTAAGAATAGAAAGAACTTCAACAGAGAATCTGAGTAATAAACAGAATAAAACTGTGATAATTCTAAAGTAACTGGGATTTAACACATTGATTATTACACTTAATAGTTTAAAGAGGTAGGTATATCTTATTGTATGACTATTGGCAGAAGTATTGCATTGGAAGGTATGCGGTAGTAACACTGGCTCTGATTTGCAGGAGGCCTTTAACGGCGTACCGTCGATTTGAGGAATACGATTCCAACATTACGGCTTCTCGCTGCTTCTAATTTAAAGAAACTGAAGCATTCTGAACAAAGTTAGGTTTCAATATTGAGGAAGAAACATAATGATTTATGTGATCGGAAATTATATCCAAAATAAAAATTTAATTTCTTCTTTTAATTGTCATAGAAAACTTTTTTTTAACAGTCTTAGAAAACTTCTTTTAACAATCATTCGAAGGGCCAGCATATTTTTAACGTATAGATAGATAGATAGTGAAAGAATATTGAAATAACAATTTTAGAGAAAGTGGACTGGAAACTGAAAATGTCACCAGCTATTCAAATTAGAATATCATCTATAATATCATCTATGACCGATTATTAATGCATGAAATACACGTATACATCATATACATAATGCATTAGTGATGATATTATGTTCAGAAATACTAATTTGAATAGCGGATGATATTTTCAGTTTCCCGTCCACTTACTCTAACAATGTTATTTCAATATATTTTTTATATATATCTTACATCTTATAATCTATCTTGTTAGATCAATATATCTGGCGTCTGTCAACAGTAATATTTTGTATGTATCTTGTAAGAAATTTAATTCTCGACACGATTGGTTATTATGCATTTTTCAATAAACTGTACTAAAATAAAGTTATTAAGGCATAACCAAATCTAACTTTTCGCGTTTTTTGTGAATTTTTGCAGGATTTCCCGTCCACGTAGCTCACTATCTATCTCGAATTTTAAAATGTATTACATATAAATCCTGTTAGCCATCTGACTCGATGATTTTTGGTAACATGGATGTCATCTATAATGATTAAAATTGTCAGTGCCTTTTATTTTTCATATACGTAGTACATCACCGAGCAAATGCGGGGTGAAAATTTAATGAGGAATAGAAAATTTTATTTGCGTATAATTGAAAAATTATCCATTTTACAGTAAATTGTGTATAAAATTATCAAATCTACATCGGACTTAGCATAGGCATAGCGTATCGGATTTACCGCAAGTGCCACTGAACATAATCGATTTTACACTTGTTTACAATTTTCTCAAAAATAGTTCTAAAGATTTTGATTGAACTCGTTATATCGATGTACAATTGAATGAACATTAATATCAGCTAGGTATTATCCTCATTGAAATAGTCTGATTGGGTCTAAATGCCGAATTTTCAAAATGGCTTCCTCTAAACTATCTTTAATTCTGTTCATTTGAAATAATTTATCGTCTCTTAATCGTATTAATAACAAATGGATAATGGATAAGCAATGAAAGAATTTGATAATTAATTAATGGGGAAAAGAAGATAAATATTTGACCGGATTGAACACAAATTTCCGGAAATAAAAGTAGTAAAGTAGAAGAGACAAAAAGTGGGAACATAAAGTAATTAACTGATTTAAGTGAATATGTTATACCATATATAATTTTTAATTTCACTCTTCTATATATGGAAATATAGCAAGGGGTGGTATTGCCATCTTTAATAATAAAGAAATTGCAATTTTGAAATGAGCAAAGATTACCTGTGGTTTATGTTTATAGAAGTTAGCGGCACTCTAGTAAGGAGAATTATTCGGATAAACTGTCCTTCAGCTGTGGAAGAGCATCCTCAGTAGGTGGCAGTTTGTCCATTGTTTGATTATTTTTACAGAGCTTATTTGGTTTGAAGCTCTTTTCTTATATGGTAGATGCTGCTGAAAGAAGTGCTTTTTATTATATTGAACAGCAATCAGTCGCTCCATCTTCTTCAAGTGTTCAGAGTCGGTTATCAGCAGTTGGTGTGGATGAGTAGCCAAATAAACAAATATTGGAGTAATGTCTTGAAATGCTTCCCAAATGGACTTCTTTCCCTAATCTTTGAAGGTGGAAGTAGTGTCGCATCAAGATAATGATTGTAAAACGGGTAATGCTCGTGATATTGGCTCTCTCAGGCTTGTTTATACAGAGGGCGTTTATGAGGTAAAACCCGTTTACTTGTCCATAGCCAAGTAAAAATCTTTTTTAAATTTGGCTGTCCAATAAAGAAGCAGCTTATTTCACTAGTGGACATTGATTGAATTAATAGTTATCATCCTCTCTCCACAACTAATAACTACAGTTAAAATAACCTGGCATAAAGACATCTTGTATTTTTGACAGCAATAACTCCATTCTGTTAATCAAAACTAAAGAATAATGTAGAACTTAAATTCACTAGTAGTGAACACTACTGTACACTGATGTCCACTACCAAAAATTATCTTTTGTTTTCATATAATTGATGTTGGATAGACAAAATGATCAAGATATAATAACTTTTCTAGATATTAAATGGAAAATACTTGCATGCTTCCTTCCCCTTTCACAAACAAGGAGTCCACTGTTACTATTGGAAAGGTTCCATAGTCCCTGCAAACAATGAGTGTCTTTTAGTTATGAAAAATATTACTAGATAGGACAGCCTATCAATCGATTGCCTTTTGTAGTCATTATATAGTGCTAGGAGCGGAGTAGGTAAGGCACTGTGCTACCATGCTTCCGGTCCCGGATTCGAGATCGGCTGTGGAAAATAATTATTTATACAGATATAAGCCGTGAATCGACCCTCTGGGACTCACCCACCCTTTATAAAGTGGGTACCTTAATTGGAGGAAAATCTGGCAGTTGAGTGTGATCCCGGCCAAATCACCTCCTTGCACAACCGTTGGCTTATAAGTAGTACGGTCCTTACCACGTACTGACACCCAAGACCCTTCGTGGGTTGTAGTGGTACAGGATTTTTTTTATATAGCGCTGGAATCTTATTTTTGTGGTTTGAAGTTTAAAGTGTCCATCACTGGGGTATTGCCCATCATTAGTACCCCTATCTTAAGCAAAAATGAAATCAAAGATAGTAATAATTAGTAAGGTAAATTATTCCAGGGTTAATTAAGGTAAATTGAGGTAAATTAATCCAAGATGGCCAACTTCTGCAACACATTATAAATACAATTTTTGACAAATATATAATTACAAAAACAAACATTCTTTTTTCAATTATTTTTTTGAAAATTCCAGAGGGCTGCTAGAAAAAAATTTATTATCATACCCTAAGGCACCTTAATAAAAAATTTGATGATTTTATCCGCCAAGTATCGTTAATCTAACACATGTAACAGCTCTAAGACAACTTACTATTTGGTACCTACCGAAATGTTGCTCAAATTCGCTAGATCTTTGAAACCACTAAAATATTATTAGAGAATAAATTTATATATTCAATATGTTATTATTTATCTATTATATTGCAATTTATAATGTCAAGTGTTTCAATCTTTCTCTTTATTTTTATTTTTTTATTAGCCAGACGGATGTATAAAGCTGCCCTTGGCTTGTATAATAAATACTAACCGTCTTTTTCTATCTCTTATATGAGCACAATTTAGGAACTATAATTAATCAATTATAATATAAAAATGTTTCTGTAGTGACCGAGTCGTACTCTACTGCCCTTCCAGGCTAAATTCGAAAGAAGGAGTTTAGGATACAACCGGTAAAGCATCTGTTAAGTAGGTTTAATACTTTTAAATATAAATATATGATATACTTCCGCAATATCTTCTTTCCATATAGAACTCTTTTCTATTTTCCTCGGTTCTATTTAGCCTTGAAGTCAAAAAATTGGTGAAAAAATTAATAAAGCAACATAATATGTATAATGTGTTGTACTAACCCTCACCGATCAATAAAAATAATTTATTTATTTATTAGATTGTTACAGGCAATCCACAGTAGGAGTGATGTATAGCATTAATATCATAACATTAATTTACTTGATTCATATTGATTGATAACTAGTTGGCGTAATATTTTTAATATTGCATCATAGCCTAATGGGATGCCATGACGTAATAAAACAACATTTAGAATGATGGTACTATTGTGCACCGTATTAATATGTGATAGGCAAGCCCGCACGACTTATCAATAATGTTGGTCACAACCCTGGATTGAGGCTTGGGCAGCAACGGGGGTTTAATAAAATTAATTAAGAATAAATTAATTAATACTGAAATTAAGAATTTAAATATCACTTGATTCCATTACATGACTGGCTTGATCTCAGAAAAATAAATTAAAGTCTGAATACTATAATTTTCAAACGTATTTTTTAATTTTTTAATTTTTTAATTTTCCACATAGCTGAGCTTCAAACTACTAAAAGGATTGCTAGACTACATACAGTTTTAGCGTAAAAACGTGGAGTAACTGTAAAATGAACTTTGGAGACTCAAAGTAAATTTTGTTTTTAAACTCTATCAAATAAAATGCAAGACAGTTAATTAAAAATTGAGTTTTAAATCATCAGATTTCTATCATTGATTCATTGATTCTTCAAATATGCCATTTTCTTTCTTTTACAGCACATCGATATTTACTTCTGTCAATCTAAAAAAAAAGATACCAATAACTTTTCTTCAACGTAATTCTTTTTCTATTTCATTTTTTTTATTTTATTTTTTAAGTTTATACCCTCATGGCAACGCGGGAATGGGTGTGTACTAGGGTTGGAATATCGAAAGAAAAATATCGATATTCGATATATCGATATATCGCAAAACCAAATATCTATATTCACCGATAACCGGTAGAAAAATATCGATATATCGAAAGGAAATGGATGAAAAAGCAAAGAAGCCGTGCATTAAATGAGTATTACGTTATGAAATTTATGAGAAGGTTATGAAATAATATAAATATTATTTATAGAACAATATTTTTTATTATTCATGAATCATTATAAAAAAAGATAGAAAAGAATAATATTTTGGTAAAAAAAATAAGTATTATAATACATTTTTATCTTGAAGGCTTTTTGCCATATTTCATATATAATATAATCTACAAATTTTTCTAAAAAATAATTGTACTTTATAAAGTTTCCATGCATGCATTGAGCATTCTCAAAACATTTATCTAAAAACATGTAATTCATCTGATATATATTTCAGTACAATCACCATTTATATTGTTACCTGTTTGTCTTTACATAGGATTAATTAACAGTATATGTGTTTCAATCTTATCTACTAATTATTGTTTGGCAACTAAATATTGTTTATTCTCATATTTACCCCATTATATTTATAAATTAACATGTGCTATATTTTAACCAATGATTATATGCAACAATTTATTTACATTTATAGTATTGTCAATTTTATTTCAATTTGGTGGATGATTGATCCAGATTATTTTTTGTTTTGGTAATCTTAAACTCTTAAATTTATTTGAAGGATAAGGAGGAAAAACCTGGACCCTATTTCATAATAAAGTGCGGAAGTACAATTCCGAGTAGACCTATGATTTACTATGCATATGACACACTACGAAATGCTAACAATAAAATTTAAAAATAGTTGTTAGCATCTACCAAATGTGCCTCGATTTCTATTCTTGAATATTCTGGCCTGTGTCTTCACTATCTAGCAATACTTATGGTAGTGTTCTCTTTCCTTTTAATAATTCTTCTAGATCTTATTTTTATTTTAAATTTACTATTTTCATTACAATTATTAGTTTTTTCATTATATATCTATTTTATTTATTATGTCTATGTGATGATTTTCGATTTCATATCGATTTTGAAATTGAGCACTTCTTTATTACTATTAGGATATTTGGAATTTGTCTTATGCTGCTTTAATCTTGTTTTCAAATGTTGGGACATTTCCCCTCTATAATACTTTTCATTGTATTATTTCCATTTTATTTTGTAAATTACATTCTGTCTATTTATTGTTTTAATTTTCTTCTTAGTTTTTGTTATATATTTTCCTAGCTTATTGTCATTGTATTACAACAATTTTGAATGACCATGTTCATCATTCTTAAAAGCTTTTTTTAATTTTATACATAAGTCTAGGAATGAATTATAATCTTTGAAAATTATGCATGTTATTATATCCATTCTAACTTCTTCTTTTTTGTCCCTTTCAATCTTAATTTTTTTTAAATCATCGATCGGTTTTGTTTTTTAGTTATTTTTTTTTATTGTAGTATTTATTTTTATTTTCTATTATAATTCTTTCCTGTAATTCTATATTGTTATCGATGGTGGAAGTATGGTTGACTGTAGAAATAAAAATAAATGTGGGAGAAGCTTCGTTGAGGTCAATGAAGAAAAACACCAATATGAAAACTTATTTTTTTGCGTGCCAATCAGGTTTAAGTTTTAGGCCAGGCATCAGTGCTAAGAAAAACAAGATAACAGCAGTGGCAGTACCAATAACAATAAAAGAATATGGTAACAAACAGAAATGACTAATACAATGAAAAAAATGAAGTTTATAAAAAAAAAAAGTGTTAATTTATAATGTAACAGATTATGAATTATATGAAAGATTAAATAAAATATATGAAAACTATTAATTGCAATAACTACTTATTAGTAGTATAATTACAATAAAGATTTAGTGGTATGAAAAGTATATCCAGATAATTATGATAATTGTGTTTCTGCATTGATTGCACCTCCCAACCAAGTTTCTCATACAATATATTTTAGCAGATTTTTCAACTATGTTCCTACTTAGCATACCATATTGTATTTATAGTTCTTTTTGATAAAAGTTATTAATCAATATTTTTATTTCAATATCAATATCTTATTTCACATGTTCTTTGTATCAGTTTTAACAGCTTTATTAATTAAATTTTCCATCGTATTTTTAAATAATCTGTGTAAACTTGTAATCTTTATTTTTAGTTTTCACCAACAAGTCAGCAGGGCCGGATCTAAGGGAAGTAAGGGTGACACTTACCCCGGACAGCAGAATTTAGATCAAAATTTTACTTTTAGGTGAAGCAAAGAATATTTGCTTCTGCTTTTCAATTGTTTTAACCTTATTTCATTCAATAATATGAGTTAATATTCTTTGCTTCACCTAAAAGTAAAATTTTGATCTAAATTCTGCTGCCTGGGTAAGTGTCCCCTTACATATTCTTTTAGTTATTGGTACTGCCACTGCTGTTATCTTGTTTTTCTTAGCACTGATGCTGGCCTAAAACTTAAACCTGATTGGCACGCAAAAAAAATAAGTTTTCATATTGGTGTTTTTCTTAAGCTTAATTTCACATTGGTGATTAAATAATTAAGCTGTAATGTTAAGTACAGCTCACGGATATAATTAAAAATATGATACAGAATAAAGGAAATTTCTAATTAAAATAAAATAATAAAATTTAAAATATCAATATCACCGATATATAGGTGCAAAATATCGATATCTCGATATATCGGGTGTTAGGATAACGATATAATTTATCGGTTTTTCAAACCCGATATATCGATATATCGTGTTCCGATATTCCAACCCTAGTGTGTACCAAGTAACCATCACAATCAGATCTAAATTAACATGACTCTTATTTAATGAGTCTCTTATAGCCTAGTCAGAATAGGAATGAATGACAAATTATAGATAGACAAAATTAGAGTAATCGTAGCTGCAGTTAGGAACTTCAATTAGATTGGGTCGATGCTGAAAGGCAAGAAGAGATAGCCAAAGAAGATGAAGAAGATAATGGTTGTGTCTCAAAATACGATATTCTTAGAATGTTCTATAGTTTAAAACTTCTGTCTATATCCTGAAATTGGCAAAAATTAACTGCAAATAACAACTAAAACTACAACTAACATAATTGTAATTTTGTTATACTCATAACGAAACTATTAGTAGTGATTTGTCAACAGACAACTAATTTTTTAAACTAAATTAGTCATCAGATGAAACGGGCAATTGATTTAATTTTTTAGCTATGAAATATTAGTTGCAATGGCAATTACAACTATTTCATTTTATTCGTATTTGGCAAATAACAACTAATTAAGTAAATTCATTTTTTTTTCAAATATTTGTCATTTGTTTTTGTTAGCTGCTTATTAGTATTAGAGACACATTCCTTTGCCCTTTGGGCCACAACCTCCTCTCTCTCCCCCGCAGATAATCGGTTCAGCGCTTATAAGAACTAATTGATTATCGAATAACCAATAATTATAATTTATTGATGTATTCAACTGATGTATTTATAATATTATGCAATTCTAATCATTTGATGAATTTCAACATCAATTTCATCAAT
Source organism: Rhaphigaster nebulosa (assembly GCA_948150685.1). Lineage (NCBI taxonomy): Eukaryota > Metazoa > Arthropoda > Insecta > Hemiptera > Pentatomidae > Rhaphigaster > Rhaphigaster nebulosa. The sequence goes on from OX411306.1 coordinate 126,897,032, forward strand.
CATTATTTTCATTTTTTTAAATTTAATTTATGAATAACTAATTATTTTTGTTCGTTATTTGAAATCACACGTGTCAAAATTTCTATCTTGGAGTCAGAATTGGACAAAGTTGTTGATTGTAACTGAAAATGCAAGCACCTCTAAAATTACTTTCATTAGGCATCAATAAAAAAAACAAATACAAAACCATTAAACCTATGCAACTAACTTGCTAGTATGTTGTTAATATTTTTTTTTTAATTTTAAACGATTTTAATTAAAAAAACAAAAACAGACGGCTATGAGAATTTGTACAAAGATCCAAAGGTACTGTACCGAAATCATGAAACTTTGAGCCAGACCTTGGAATTTAATTATCTTCTTAATTCATTAACATTTTATTTTGTACCTTGAATTAAAACAATGATTGTTTATGTAAAGTAATAATAAATTTAATATTTTATCAAATAACACTTTTTTCAAATAAATTATTTTCTTAAATAAAATATTAAAGAAATACACTTTTTACAACTTTATTTTCAAATTATTATTTCAAATGAATTTTGACCAGGGCTGGAATGAGGGACATCCGTTAGATTGGCTGTATGGTTCTATAGATCAATGTAAACAAAATACTAATTGTTATTCGACAAATATGGATAAAGCTGATTAGTTTTATCAAGTTCACGCTCAACTGCCAGGTTTTTACCCCAATTAAGAGTACCAACTTTATAAAGGCTGGGTGTGCGCTAAGTGAAGCTGTGGCTGATATAAAATAAAATCATTTTATTTAGCCCACAGCCAGACTCGACCCCTGACCCGGGAGGTAGGAGTTCAGTGCCTTACCCTCTGAGCGGCAATTGGATACAGATAAATCATTCAAAATTATCTAGTTTTCTTTAGCTGGTGGAAATGTTTATCTGCTTAATGTGAATGTATTTTTAAAGACTTATCTGAATTTAATTTTATCTTCTATTTTCTAGTTTGGTTATTATAGAATGTGGGTAAATAAGTTAAAGGTATTGTTGCGTTGCTAGAATACGTATCAGATATTTGAAAAATGATTTCTAAAAAATATTAGAGTATAATAAACTTAAATTGGACGTAGTTTGTTTCCTTGAGGTATTCCAAATTTGATTGAAACTGCTCAAGATAGAGTGTTTCTTACCCACTCTTAGCCATGTTAAATTAATGAGGCGTATAATTAGTGTATTACAAAGTGGCATTCCAGGCATAAGCTCGTGTTTTTTTAAGAATTGGTCAGGTATTTTATTTTTTTTTATAAAAATAATTTAAGTCTCTTGCGAATTATCGAAAAGTATTTTATGAAGGGATAGCAAATTGGTCTAGTCAATCTAACCATGCTAATGTATAAATTTGCCAGGAAAATAATTTCGTTTTTTTTTTTTTTTTATTGCTTCAAAGTTGTATTCGTTCATTTTCAGCTCCAAAATAACAATAACAAATTATTTTGAGTGAATTAAAGAGAGATGCAAGAAATGATAAATAGAGATACTCAAATACCAGCTCATCTTCGGGTTCTGTCATGTCAGCATGTGTGAAGAGAATACTCAAGCAATTTTTTTTTTTACGGGCGGACTTAAAACATGTATGCTTTTTGATGTTAAAAAAAAAAACCACTTTAGTTGAATCAAATAAAACAGCACTGGAATAAAATATAATATATTTAATGATTTTTTTTTTTATTCTGATGCCTATTTGTGTAGATCAAATGAAGATAACATAATATTCGAAAAAGAAATTTATTGAGGGAGTAATATTGATTTAATTTATTTTCTAACTTCACCTCTTTATTCGCACCTACCACCGAATAATAGGATAGTCAGCAAATTTGATGACAATCGAAAAGTTATGTCAGGGACAGTACCCAGCGGCACTTCTTTTCGGTACATGATACAAAATAAGAAATAGATTGATTGAAAAAAATAAATAAAAGCACATTTGGCTCAAGTTATTAAATAAATTGTGACAAAATCTATATTAGTTGGTTATTAAAATATTCGATAGCCATCCAAATGTGAATCTTCATAAACTTTATTTCGGTTCCTAAGTCGATAAATTCTTCTTCATGTAGGTCTATCGCATATTTTTGTAAGAGTAATTTCTGTCTGTTGAAATGAATCTCAAAACCCCGCGGAAGGTTGTTAATAAACCTTCAGAATAAGGGTTATGCAAACTATTATTTGGTTGCAAAAAGGGTTATGCAAACTATTATTTGGTTGCAAAAAAAAAAAATAATACAAAATAATAAGTTGGCCGGTTGGAAAAATTAACGGTTGTCATATAATCGAATTAATGAATTGCTGTTTAATCCGGTCAATTACATTCAAAGTAAAAATAAAATAAAATAAACAATATGCCATTTGCTAATAATAACAGCAACAATATCATTTGTTAATAAAATCGGTAAAAGTGTAAAGCGTGAATTTTTACTGCCGTAATGAAACATTTATTATCATTTTGATCCTTTTCCTAAAAAACATCTAAATGAAATGTGACGAGTTCTAAACAATGCAGTCAATTACCGAGAAAATTTTTCACCCCTTTGGCCTTGGAATATTTATAGTCTAATTTTTTTTGGTGGCCAATGTTTCGGTGAAAGTTCTAGTGCTCCTCACCCTATGAGTTCTAATAATTGAAGCACAGAAATGTCATAAAAAACAGTATAAGTGCCTTTGGAAGTGTAAAAACGTGAATCTTTACTGCCGTTTTGAAACATTTATTATCATTTTGATCTTTTCCTAAAAAACATCTAAATCAAATGTGACGAATCCTAAACAATGCAGTCAATTTTTTAGAATTCAAATTTCAACTTGAAAGATATTAAAGAAATATGGCTTAATTAAAATAAACACATTTTTTTTTTCTAATAACAGATGATTGTATAAGTAATAAAATCACATTTAAAATAGAACTAGCTTTACAATAAAAATATCTGACGTGGACAACACATGACTTCCTTGTACGGCTATTAAACTATAAATCGGTAGCCTTGAAAAGAGATCCTGAATTCGGTTACTTGTTTCCGAAGATTGCAGTATCTCAAAAGCGACACTCGGCGTCGTGACTTCCATCTGTTTTGTGGAAACAAAATCGCATAAATATGATTTCTATATTTAATTTTAATATAATTTTTGATGTGTTTATTATGATCTTCAAGTAAAGTACCCTTTTCGGCTCACAAATTTTATCTAAAATTCAAATTGATATAAGAGTCCTGTTTACCAAATTTGAGACGTTTTATATTATATTTTAGTATAATTTTTGATGAAAGTCTAATAAGACCTTCAAGTAAAGTACCACTCCCGTTCCGCCAATATTAACCAACATTTATTATATTATTTATATTAATATGTAAGTGTCTTTTACCTAATTTGAGAAATTTTGCATCATATTTTAATATACTTTTCGATGAAAATCAATAATGACCTTCAAGTAAAGTACCACTTCCGGTAATCTTGTAGTGACCAAAAAGGGAGGTTAACAACTAGATTTTTTAGCAATCCTGTATAAAAATTTTTAACTTTCTACGGCTAACTGTTTTTGAGTTATGTGAGGTACGCACGTACGAATGTGTGTATAGACGTCACTACGAAACTAGTCAAAATGGATTCAGAGATCGAAGAGAAAAATGGATATTTCGAAATCTGAAAATCGAAAATTTTCGCGATTACAATACTTCCATTACTTCGTACAAGGAAGTAAAAATGATTTTTTGGGTAAAAAACGCCTTTTTTTTTCCTTTGCTTTCATTCCATATTGCCATGGCAAAGCAAGCCAGTGAATTGAATTGGATTATGTGTTTCCTCGGTGAATTTATGTTCGCTATTATTCTTTAATTTACTTTCCCATTCATATCATATAGCAATATATTTGATGAAATTAATAATGTGTTAAAAATAGAATAAAAATCAAAGTTGTACTTATATATAAAACTTTTTTTTTTTTTAAAGTTGTTCGTAAAATTTTTGTACTAACTTTACAGTATAATGATCAGGGATGATAAGAACAATATTCTGTCTTCTATTACTCATATTATCTTTTAAAAATTAGGCATAGAAAATCGAAAAATCTTGAATTTTGAGAGGGCATTTAACTCGCAATTGTTTTCACGGGCAAAGCCGTGTGGGTGCAGGCAGCATGAAATATAAATATGCACTCTCAACGTTGAGTGATTTTTTGCGAGGATTTAGGTTTGCTAGTTTAATTTTTAAATCAATTCTATGTCCCTTTGAAATAGCTAACAAAATATGCTTGAGATGCTTCTATACTCCAGATACTTCTATGCTTCAGATACTTCTATAATTCAGATCAAAAAATATTTGATTTGTCCGCTCACACGATTTTCCTTGCCGCTTTGGGTGTCCAATACAACATTGCTTGCTGTATCTTTTGCTATTATCAGTTCGATATAGATTTTTTTTGTTTAAGTTTGTATTTTTAAGCCTTTTTATTATCTTTTAAATGAGCATCTCTAATTATCCGGGAGATATATAGTTTTTCAGTTATCCGAAAAACTAAAAAAAAAGGATATTAGTTTCCATAGAAGCAGACACAGAATACTTTATAAACGTTTAATACGCTGTATCTTTGCTAATAATTGTCCGATTATGATGATTTTTTTTTTCTGTTTTTTAGATAATTTAATAATATTTCAAATAATTACAAAAATGACAGAAAAAAATCATGTATTATCCATCTATACTTTTTAAGTAATACGCAAATAAAGCTCTCCTTTTTTCATAGCTTTCTTTCCTGATTTTGCTCGGATATGGACTATAGAAGAAAATTAAAGGGCTTTTAACGAAGAGATTTTAGGCAAGTTTCATCAAAATCGTTAGAGCCATTTTGGCGCTAAAACCTATAGAAAAACACGTATTACGGCTATTGTGCACAAGGTGCCAGAATGGAAAACAAAATCCTACAAAAAAAAAATAAAAAACAGATCAGCCCAAACATTTCAGAGATAATCGTGGCACTGACACACAAAGAGACCGACCGATGGCTGAAAATGAGGTTTTTGGACTAGGGGTTTCTGAAACGCATTTAATGCAGATTCGTTAAAAACTACACAAAATAAATTTATTCCATGTAGATAGAATACCGTAAACATTTGCAATTTTTTCCTTATCGTTTTAAATGTTGTCAGATATCTTAATAGGAAGCAACAAGATTTTTAAATACCAATTTATATACCTTGAACCTGGAGAGGGAGTACAAAACTTAATAAATGATCGGAAAATGCACAATAAACAAAGATAAAAAGTAAATCAATAAAACTAGAGGAGAGATGGGAGGTGAGGCTGTGGTGGAGGGGTGGGGGGCTAGCAGCCAGTGAGCCCTGGGCCTCATCCCGGTCCAGACCTCATGGATGTCCCTCTGCACCACCACCATGGTCAGTAAATCACCATCCTCATCTTTATATACATATACCATATAACATAATCATATAGATAATTTATATATACCTTTACAATATACAGTATTTGCATAGCACCTTTGTCACCGATGTCAATACTTATCGAATTCTATGTCTATTTTAGTGCTCTTTTAATGACACCAATTAGTTTTGTTTTTCAATTTATAATTAATTAAAGTTATGTTCTTTGTAATCTTTCATTTGCTTTGATCTTTTATATATATATATATATATATATATATATATATATATATATATATATATATATATATATATATATATATATATATATATATATTTATGCATATATATTAATTTAGTATACATATACTAATTTATATATTTTTCACTATTCATTTCAATGTTCAAATTTGTAATAAACAAGCCTTTTGCATTTTTGAAATTTGTATTAATATTTAAATCATGTTGTTCGTTATCACATTCATTGGTTGTGACAAAAAATAAAGCCCCAAAAAAAAAAAAATCAAATTTCATAGAATGAATATCATTACTGAGGAAAATAAACAATTTTTGCAACAATGCATCTCATCTGTTCATATTATATTTTTTTTACAAATATTGGATTTTTTTTTATTTTTTATTCAACACCACACTCATGGGCAATAGGTATAGAGCTGTCTGTATCAATTCCCACCATATATACGATACATAATATACAAATATATATACAATATAACAAATAAAGAGATAATTAAAAAAATAATGATAATATATAAAATAATACATAAATGAATCACAAGTAAAAATAAATTAAACAAATGAAAATAAATTAATCAAGTAAAATAAATTAAACAAGTAACAATAAATTAATATATTTATGTAAATTCATATTATATTCATATAATATACATTAAAATCCAGATTATAATTGTCTTATAATCATATATAACGTAGCAAATTAATTCAAATATTACCTTCTCCTCATTGATATTTTTTTTTAATGTTCAGATATATTAATGTTCATATAATTTCTAATTAATGTCAGGCGTTATATTTTATATTTATCAATACAATTCCAGGTCTTCATCCCTCTGTCTTCTTTTTATGTACAATTTGTTATATTGTTTAAAAATTTATTTTCATCTTTCAGCCCGACTTTACTCTATCGATATATATTTTCAAGAAATTAATGTAATATCGATTCTTGTCGAATATTAGCGATAATATATAAGCCAAATTAGTAATCTTATGGCCATTATTTTAATATTACTATTTCTTTCATACGAGAAGCAAATATTCTAGCAAGGAAAAAAAAAGTGGTAGGAATTGTTATAAGAGTAAAATTTGCCTTATTGAATACGTTATTTTCGACATTGTATCATCATTAAAATCTGACTTGTTCGAAAAACGGTTATAAAGAAAAATAATCTTCCACTTGTTTATTTGCTTTTTTTTTTATTGTTATTAAAAGTTAAATATTGGGAAGAAGAGCAGATATTTTATGTTGAATATAACGTCTCAATTAAATGACAAATATATTCGAACATATTAGTAATTATGTACGTAAATTGTAATTAATTATGTAAGTTATATATGATTGTGAAAACAGAATAAAACAGATGATCTTACGTGTTGTGTTTTCGTGAGATATATCATTTTCCTCAATAATAATTGCAGTTAAAAATGATTATACATCGAACGAAAGGAACGTTTGTTTTCAATATTATTTTTATGAATAGAATCCTGTGAGTTTTGTTAAAATAAATAAATAAATTAATACAAGAATGCTTCGTTATCGCAAGCATCGATCCACAAATAACCCATCAGCCTAGATACGGCTTATTGCAAAAGAAAAATTAATTGAAGTAAGGAGCCCATTCATGAAATATTATAAAGAAATTCAAATTTACTGATGAAAAGCACTACAAATGAAAATTCTAATGATGGCCTTATCAGTATATAGTAATTTTAGTAAACTATAAGCAATTTAAGACTATACTATGCAATGTACTCTTGTATGTTTTAGTCCGCGTAGTACATCAATTAATTAGCAGAAAAAATAAATTTCTTAATTTTCGATTAGATAATAAATATATCATATACATTCAGTCAATTGCAATATTTATTCAACGTTATGTAAACATTCATGTATGACATAATTTTACAAAAATACATGATAATAAGAAATTGAACATTATTTATCGCAATTTTACTATTTATATATATATATATATATATTCCGTATTATCTTCATAAAAGCTGATTTATTATAAATGAAACATGGTCGTTGATGATTATTGTGTCATTAATCAGACCTGGAATGTATCTCATTTAATTACAATAAATTATAATAAGCTGTTATGGATTCCTTAACACCTCAGTTAGATAATTTTATTATGCGCTTGTAATTTAGAGATAAACGCTTTAAACTGATTATGATTTAGAATGGCATTAACAAACAATTATGAATTATACAAGTGAAAAATAATTTATCAATCCCTCATTAAAAATTTACGAATTCGTCCTTTTATAAAATATAACTTTAAAACCATCTACACATTTCATGGTGTTATTGAGTTTCTATGAAATAATAAATAAAATACAATAAATACATGGGAACAACGTATAAGAAATGCTTATGAATTTATCCAACAGTGTTAGTTTATATTTTGGGGCTAAACTGAGGCGGTAAAACATAATACATAAATACAGGTTTCCAAGGTGGAAGGTCAAGATTAAAAACTAGCATTTAAAAGTAACTCGATCTCTGAAACGTTAAATCAACTTGAAAAAAAAAACTTTAAATCATTGGAAAATCAATTATAACGGTTGGTTGTATTCTGGTATTCCGTGTCAGTTCAATTCACATGTAATTTATTCAGACGCAATGGTTGTCATTTACTTATTTATTTAACATAGCTGATAGTGTGATGTAGCATCATTAGGTCTAAGACATCCAAATGCTCGCCTTGCCAAGCAATAAATTCTCTTTTCCTTTTTTAGAAAACCCATAGATGCAATGTTATTCTCTCACTTCTTAGAACAAAATCAATGACAATTTTCCGTTCGTCCTGAATATCCATAATCTGAGCATCTAACTGCTCAGGGATTTAGAAAATTATCACAAGCTCGAAACGACTATTGTGGATCATGTTGACCCTCAAGCGAAACTCAGGTCTGTTAATAGGTAATGAGTTATGGAGGGCCAGGTAATTGCACAAAGTCTCGCAATAGAACAATATTATGTTTGTGAAACTCGCTGATGGTATGATTAGACATATTAATTAGTATAAGTATATATAATTAACCCACCTTAAAGTTAATATGCAAGGAATATAGGACATGCATATATATATATATATATATACATATATATATGCATATGTGTGTGTGTGTATGTGTATGTTTATATATATTTTATAAACACACATATATGCTGGGTTAGACAAAAATGGTGGTTAGCTAAAGTTTTCAATATATTAGAAAATTTAATGTTGAACAAAAAAGTTCTTATAATAATTGTTCCAGACAGAAACGGTCAAGTACGAAGTTTGGGCAACAAAGCTAAACTTTTGTAAAATCTCACATTTTTTTGTGTTATAAGAGTATAATAAGGAGTGAATATAAAAACACTTATACCATCCTAATGGAACTTGATACTAACTGTTTAGTCCCTTCGATTCTACACCGATTAGGACGAAAACCGTCTTAATGTGATTCCAGTTTATCCTCTTAACATCAAAGGAAAATGAAGAGGGGCAAATCGGCTCAGGATGTAGGTTCAGGGAAGCCGTTGTGGCCGAGTGTTAAGGCGTCGCGTTGGCAATCCCGAGACTGCTACGGCGCCGGTTCGAATCCGATCTGAGCGGGTTGAAATTTATTTTGTTGCGGCCCCACGTAATGAATCTCGACCTTCCCACACTGGTTAGAATAGGTTGGTAACCTGTAGAATAACCCGTCCTGTATGTCTTAATGGGATAGGAAAAGAAGTTAAGCCTAAATAAAAAAAAAATAAAAAAAAGGATGTCAGTTCAGGATGCTGATTTATTTCATCCTGATTTATTTCATCTTGGTAATTTAGATAGTGTTTGTCTAAATTTTACTTCTCTTTTTTTAATATACGTGATGCATTTCATTCTTCTTTTTACAATTGCATTGTATGAAGAAAATGACAATTATCAAAATTTGATGTTAATTATAATAGGATTAATCATTACTTCGGTGTCTGGTTAAACATTATCTTGTTCGTTATGATCACATTATTTTAAACTATTTTATACACGCTCAAATATTTCACCAGACACTAACAAAGATAACGGCCATCCATGGTCGATCAATGAAGTATCTCTGAATATTTCTTGCATAAAATCTAACCGCATGTTGGCAATATCTGATTTGCTATCTTCAAATCAACCTTTAAAACAACTTCAATTATTAAAACGACAGCAACAATCAGTTTTTATCTCGACTATGATTTGTTAATTATATTCCCTATTTAGAAAGTTTAATCCTTCCCATTTTTTTCCTCAATATTTAATCATTTTTATCTATTATATTTTAATTTTTTTTTCTTTCGCACTCAACCAACACCTTGAACTGCAAATTTATTTTTATTAGAAAATCATCAGTATAATGTTGCCAATTGAAATCTTCAACTATTCTACTATGAACTTTTTCAATACTGTCTCAATACTGCACCTTTTCAAATTTTCCTGAGAATTTTGAGCAAATCATCAAATTAAATGATTCATTTTTACTATTATCATTATTATTATATTTAACAACTACGATTCCATTAGTATAAATACCTACTTTTTATTATTTTTGGTTACTTTGACCAACTTTTTGGAATTTTTGAAATAATGTCCAGATATTCCTGAATATGTTTCTATTCCAAAGCTATGATGAACTTTTTTACACAATTATACTATCATAAATGTAATTTATAAAGACTTTTTAATTTTATTTAATGGGTATTACTTCTTCTTTTTTTTATGGGCCTAATGTTACCCCAGTGTTTGGGATACTTTGGCCCAAAGGTGATTTCATCTGTTTGAATGATTGTACAACTAGGCTAAAGAAAGACTGATTCAAAAGAAAATCCAATTCTGAATGAAAAACATATTTGAAATTGAATTTAATTATAACAAAAAAATTCGTGAGCAGCAGAACTCCGTTAGTAAAGTCGTATTTTCACTAAAATAAAAATATTATAAAAACGGGGGAGTGAGAAAAAATTTGAGACCCACAAAAAACAGCTTCCTAACTTACCGAAATCCACATCTTTGGTAATACTGGTACGATTTCGATGAAACTTCTTTTGTTTTATAGATAATTTAATTTTCTTTCAAATGCAACAGGCAAATTTCAAATACAATTTCCTTATTGAGTCCCCTAATCGTGGAGGGTTTTTAAAGGTGCGCGAATACTTTAAAAAATCGAAAAACCCAGGAGGAGGGGAGCCAAGTTGAGACCCCCAAAAGATATTTTCCTAACACCATCTCAGTTCACATACAAATTTTCAGCCCTATAACCTAATATGGTGGAGCTGTACAGATGCGCAAAACTTTAAAAACGCCGAAATTTCAGGTGAACATACCGAAATTTTAACTGAAAATATATATAACATCTTCTAAACTTTCATAATCGCACTAAACGTAATTACACGTGGAAACGGTTGGCATGCAAAGACAATTTAATGATGGCATAATATGATGTCTGTTTCATATTAGGAATGTATTGTGGATAAAAACGATTTGTTTTGGCTGATTCCAGTAGGTTACTTAATTTGTTAAGATTTGCAACCGCAACAAAGATACAAGATTCCAGTATTATTTACGCAAAAAAACAAACATTAACATTTTTTTTTCTATTAATATAAATAACTTTACTTTTAATAAGTATATCTGTTTGTAAATATTAGTTAATAAATAAAAAATCTGTTATGTGTTACGTACGGGAAAGCTAATGTTCAACCCACATTATATATCATATGCCTAGTACCTCTTACCAATTACTCTGCTGTTACTTTTGCCATACATTTTTATGATTATTTATATACATAGGTACATTATAACTTTAAAATTAATGATTTAGTCAGTTTTAGTTGAATGCCGAGGATGTATGTGTGCATCTATATATTCAGGGTGTTCATGATTCGCTTGAAACCCCCTTAAATTTTTGGAATTTAGGAATGAAACTTAGTGGACCATAACTGTGTCGCCTGAAGTTTCTTTTGAGCTCTAAATAACAACCTCCTAATTTTTCCCAGTATTGCTTCAGCGCACATAAATAAATAATTCTGCAATTTTCAACGGAATGGGGTATTTTTTATGACCGATTCCTATAGGTAATCAAGTTCTAAAGCGATGCTATATTGGTGAAAATATCGATCCGATGTTTCGGAAAGCCGCTAGCACAAAAAATCTGTTTTTTTTTCAGACATTTCATAATTCAGCTCCAGAGGAATTTTAGAAGGGATACTTTTAGTTTCGTAAGCAGGTAGGATAAAGCTTTGTAAGATAGTTAAAAAATGAATGTCTGAAAAGGGGCTTCCAATTCAGTGGTAGGTAAGGACGCTCTAATTCTTCGTCAAAGGTTATACAGGGAGTTGATGTGGTCATCACACACTGTCAACTGCAAGAATTTTCTCCCGACCAAATGTATGACCAAATACCAACAACCAAGTATCGTGTTCAGGAGTGCCTCTCGAACCAGAACTCGATCACTTCTAAATAAGTTTTCTGTCAGAGCAGGACTCGAATCCTTTTTTAATATGATTTCAAAGATGTTTCACTTGAAAACTAATATGATATAAAAATATTAGGGTTTCATTTTTTAAATTTTTTTCTAATAACTTTGGAATGATATTTATTGAACTTTTTCAGCTGAATTCTTTATTTTTTTTAATAAATTCGTGGTATTACGCGTGAAGGGAAGGAAAGCATTAAGTTCTGTAGATATGGTTGAAGAGGGGAGGAACGTGGTGAATCTATATATAATATGGTACTAAAACTGGCACTTTATAATGATAAAAAAATAATTACGTATTTTTACAAATAATTTCGAAGTTGAACAACAATTTTTGTAGAAACTCGAGTGATTCAATCTTGGTCACGCACGTTTTAAAACGCAATGAGTGAGCAGTGAGAAGCACAGTTCCGTCACAAAGGTCGTATTTTAAAATATTTTCAAAGTAGCAAGGTAGGGAGACAAAATTTAAGACCCACAAAAGCCACATCTCTAACATAGAACTACTCGAGTCACATACAAATTTCCAACCCTCTCACTCGATTTCGAGGCCTTGTAGAAGTGCGCAAACCCTTAAAAGCAGCAGGGTGTGAAGAAAAAAGTTGAAACCTCCAAAAGGAACTTCTCTTTCGCCAACTTAATTCACATATAAATTTTTAACTCTCTAATTAAACTTGGAGGGACTGTAGAAGTGTGCAAAACCGCGAAAATTACTAATGTTATTGTTCTGTCTACATATCTGTTATTGGAAAACAACCAAAGATATGGAATTTCATCTCATTTGACCCGAATAGGGCCGCTGGCAATGCCTAAATGTAGCGGATATATATATATATATATATATATATATATATATATATATATATATATATATATATATATATATATATATCTGCTACATTTAGGCATTGCAACTCCAAGACTGTGTTCTCGGGGCTATGAAATGGAATTAAAATGCACTCTCCGTCAACTCCGATGGCTTTCGTTACAATGCAAAAGTCTATCATTTTCGAGTAAAATACGAATCAAATATTATTTTTTTTCATAGGAAACACACAATTTAAACAAAATCGTTTTCTTCCAATGTTTTTTCTTTCCTTTTTGTTAATTTTACGGTTTGGCACAAATAAATTAGCAGGGCCTAAGCGAATAGCGTTGACGTATACACCACCCCTTGGCAATAGTTATTGTTGATGGCGATGGACGATAGGGCGACGACAAAGCCCATTAGTAAGGTCAGTGTTGATTAAGGGACGGACCTAAGGGATGACCTCATAATTAGCTGATAAATCACGGCCCAGGATACAACAGTCCTCGCTCACCTAAAACGTTGCCATGTCTTCAAATTTCTGGGCTGTTGCGTCACGGATATAACTTTCATCTCGTACTTTAAGACAATATAAAGTCATAATAATCTGACTTTTAATCTGCGAAGACCTATTTTTGTCCGGTTATATATTTTTTTTATTTTATTTTTTACTTATTTGGTGTTAGAAAATGTTTACATCAATAAATATAATGTGCAGTAAAACCGCCCATTCTCACCACATTTGTTTTCCAAATCCTCGGATTTAATACAAGCATAATGAAAACCAACCAATAGACTTCGCACAGGGCCTTTCAATGTGTTCAGAATTTATTGAAAAGTACTACCTGCCACTATATCGTCCCTATATGTCCAACTATCGAATATGCAAAAATGCGATTTTCATATTAGTCATTTGGATATGCTCTAGTTGAGCCACGCACTGCAACACAGTCTTGAATTCATAACCCCTAAAAGATACAGTGTTTATTCATGAGGATTAGGAATTCAAGACTATGCCACAAGGTGTGCCTCAACTAGTACGTTTCAAAGTGACGAATATGAAAACAGAATTTTTGCATATTCGATATAGTGGCAGGCGGTACTTTTCAATAAATTCTGAAAACATTTAAAGGCCCTCTGCAAAGTCTATTGGTTGGTTTTCATTATGCTTGTATTAAATCCGAGGATTTGGAAAACAAATGTGTAGCTTTAATGGACTACAGTAAAGCATTCCACACCAAGAAAGATACGTTCCTATCCCTAGTCTTCAAGGGTTAGGTTCGTATAAAATACATTTTCATATAATACAAATCATTCAATCTTAGTGTAACAATAGTAAAGCATAAATTGTTAAGCATATGCAACCATATCGTGTTTGCCGCCGTCTCCTCATGAGTCAAAAACATGATTTTACAGAACAAACGAAAAACAGGTTTATAAGAAATTTAATTTAATAAATATTAATTTTATAAACTAATTATGTCTATAAAAATTAGTATTTATGGAATGTCTATTCTATCATGGTAGATAAATTAATGTGAAACTGTTTATGTGAAGACTATCTTGGAAGTGTCACATTGGTGATTTCTAGCGATAACTGTTGCGTATGCGTAGGACCGGATCTAGGATTTTTTTCCAGAGAGGCAAGATTAATTTTGTCACCCCTCCTCAAAAATATGCAATATCAGTATTTTAGGTAATATATATTTCTAAATAAATATCATCATCCATAAAATTAACTCATTTAATTGACTGAATTAAGCTCAAAACAATCAAAAAGCAGATGCTAATATTTTTATGCTTGACCTAAAAATAAAATTTCGTTCTAAAATTTACGCCTTCTATATACCGCCAGGGGCAAGTGTCTCTTTAGACCCTCACTCTTTATCCGGTCTTAACTGTGTGAAAAACACTAACAATAGGAGGATTCTTTTTGATAATTTAAATCATATTATCATTTTTTATTACCTAAGTGTTTTTCACCAAGGGATAAAATCTTGTTTCTAATAAAATAAAATGACTGATTTTTGGCCACATAGGAGGTTTCAGGGCAGCAAACGACGCTATACGTTTTCTGTAGAGGAATTTATTTGCAGGGATGTTTCAATGATAATTTTAATATTGTTGACAATTTTGTTTACAGAACTGAACACGAAATAGTTAACTGAAATCGCACATACAGTGGTATGTTGTGATGAACGAGAGGTTGAAAATTGGTTTCCTCCAACCCTGTAGCTAAATGTACAAAAATGGCCACATTTCGCTGTAGTAATTTTTTTTTAAACATTTTTTTTTTACGTTGTTGGACGATTTCTGTTGTCCAATGTTTATTTTTTTTCTTCTTTTAAGCGCAATTAAGTACTATTTTTTTTGTGTATTATTTTTTTATTATTTATTTTTAGTTGGCACTTGGCGCCTGATGTTGGTCTACAACTTAGGCCGAAACGTCGGCACACATTATAAGTTTTTTGTTTTTTTGTGTGTTTATTTATTGACCGCACCTCCAGCCGAGATTGTCACACATTTATTTATTTTTTCCTTTTTATTCCAAAAATAATGAAGAACCACATTTCACGGTTATTTTGGGGCGTTTAATTATAGGACTTATAAATGTCGTAGAAACGTGTTTCAGGGCTTATATTGTGGTTTTTAATGATGTCTATCTACAGTAAAACTTTCATGTATAAATAATAACTTTTCTTGGTACGGAACACTAAAAAGTATCAAGATCGCTCAAAAAAAAAAAAAAAAAATAAAGTGTTCAAATAAAATAATATGACCAAGGAGCTGGATATCGTGACCAGGGTTGTTGGATATCTTAATTCAATAGAAGTATATAAAAACCAGCACGTCTCTTCTCATCCAAATCAGTTTATTAGCAAATCTTCCATCTGTACTTTGATGACTGGTAGCAATAACGCATCGAACAGGCTTCAAAAACATAAATCTTCTTGTAAAAGAAATTAAATTCATAAGGGCTGGCCATCTGGCTAGAATTACGGACGGAAGACGGTCCTTAAAGACAACAGAATGGACTCCTTATGACTTGAAAAGAAGATGATGGAGTGACTACATAAGAACCATTACAGGGCCAAACTGGATGAGGACAGGCAGAGACAAAGAAACCTGGAAGGAACTGTGGAGAGAAACAGCGAACCCCATATCCCATTAGGAATTGGTCTCCAGGTAAGTTAGACCATCACTCCCTAAGGGGAAGACTCACCCACATAAATTAACGGAAAAAAAAGTTCATAGTATTGTATAAAATTGTAAATATTGTAATTAGCATCTGAAGTAAAAAGTAAAATAATCAGTAAAATCCTGTTAATTTTTATAATAAAAAGCTTTATTCATCCATTCAGTAATAATACATATTTTGTTTGAAAGACCAAAATTCACAGGAGGAAGGAAAAAATAAAACATCAAAGCCACTTGATATCCTTCAATAAAAGAATAGAGAAAAATATAGCATAATGGCATTGTCATATTCGGAATACTGGTCTAACAAAGATATCTTTAAAAGTAAAACGTCAACAAATTTAAAGCAAAAAGTGTTTACCTCATTTGTCCTACCAACTAAAAATTTAAAAACCGAGGATCAAGAAAATCTACAGCAACTAATTAATTAGAACCTCGAAATACCTTGCTAGGATTGAATTTGAAGGACGGACAAGTAATGAAGTATTGGACGAGAGATTCGCTATCCCTATAAGAGTCTATAAGAAAGAATGGACATTGCATTAACAATAGATACGAGTTTTGATAATTTTCTGGTATGAAAAACCAATTTAAATCTATATTGTGAGATTTGAGTTATTTTGTAAATGAGATATTATAAATACATTTACTATTCCATCTGTTTATATATTTAATATGTTACTATAATTATTTTCCAAACATCCTCTAAAGATTTAACATATTTTATTTATATATATATATATATATATATATATATATAAAACTGAACACACAGTTAACTGAAATGGCACTTACAGTGGTAGATTGTGATGAACGAGGGGTTGAAAATTGGTTTCCTCCAACCCTGTAACTAAATGTACAAAAATGGCCACATTTCGGTGTTTTAATTTTTTTTTTGTTGCGAAACGTTGTTGACCGATTTCTGTTGTCCAATGTTTATTTTTTTTCTTCCTTTAAGCGCAATTAAGTACTTTTTTTTGTGTATTATTTTATATATATATATATATATATATATATATATATATATATATATATATATATATATATATATCAGATGATAGAAAGTTTGTGAATTGGTGTTTCTTTTAGGGTGGTCAATTTTCTTCTCCCAACTCCACCATTTCGATATTTCCAATGTTGTATTCGAGTTACCTCAATTGTTATTAATATTATCAAGCTATACAATAAGTTATATAACAGAAATTATTGCTAAAAATATTTAAAACAAGTAGCACAACGCGATGCTATAAAATCTCTTTGGGGCGATTTATTTAAATATTAGCACGACAAAGTTCATCTCTGCTTGTTATTGGTTCTACGAACCAATTTCCGATTTTTAAAGATTCTTTTTCATGGAACTAAAATTTCTAGCTAATCAAAACACAAATGAATATAAAGACAAATGAAAAGAAGTGGAAAGATAATACGCGATGCTCACCCTCTTTTTTTTTCTACATCATATTTACTGCTTTCCCGTTTTCGTGAAGCTTGCGATTAATTTTTCATTATTCGAATGGAATTTGAATGTCAGCTATTAATTTAATTCAGTGTTGTCTGGGCTTAAACAATGGACAATGGGCTTAAGTTCTTACTTACAATGTACTCTTAATTACAATGTACTTTAACTTTGAAAAAAAGGATATTAGTCACCGAAAAAGTGTTCACGTGGAATGTAAATACTGTTCCGTTTACTTATTTCCTTTTTTTTTTCAAAGGTAAAGTTAATTAAAAAGATCAAAACAAAACTGAAACTCATTGTCGGAAAAAAATTATTTGTATCCCTTTGCCCAACACCACAGAATTATGTTTTTAATACACTGATGAATAATTTGTAATGCTTTATTATTTAATATTGGGCATTACTACAAAAAATAAAAAATAAATAATGAAAGAAATTAAGGAATGGAAAATAACATTGCTATATATACATTGGTTATCTAAGTACCTCGATTCTTTCTACTCCTGAAAACGTACTTTTATTAAGTAATAATTTCATTGGGTAATGACGGTAGGTAACAAAACTACCTCAGAACTTCTGAAAACGTCACTGAAAGGTTTACTTGTTTAAATGTATTTTCATCTGTTACTCATTCCTTTCTTCTTTTAAGCGACATTTCTATTTCGAGAAAGCGTTTTCACGTTCTTTCATCCGATGATTATTTGCGTCACGTTTATTTAGAGTAAAGACTATTTACGTCACTTTAGACGGAAAGTTGATAGAGTCATGTATTTAGTGCTGTATAAAATGAAAAAAAAAATAAGGATATTTATTTATCTGCTCGGGGGATTTCATTTCTATCGTCTTTCTTATCTCTTAAGTGATCCTTCATCCATGTTAGGGCCCGAGATCGCTTAGATAAATCTTCTGCAGACCGGCCGTGACCCCAAATCCTTGTTTTGTTCAGCTTCGAAATACGTCGATATTGTATTCCGTCCCCCCCTTTTTTTTTTATCTTTCCCCTTTCGGTTATCCAATGCCAATTTATGATGATAACTTTTTTCTTCTAATTTCTTTCTTCTACCGAATCATGGCAGATTATCAGAGAAAAAATTGCAATACTTTATTTACTTCATCAAATTCAATTATTGCTAAATCCACATACACTTTAGACATAAAATTTATTTGAATTATCCATAAGACAATATTTTGGTTATAGGTGAGCTTTTAATTAAGACATCTATTATTTCCCTTTAATAGTTTTAAATGTATCTGATTTTGATGCTAATAACAGATTTTACAATTACAAGTTCTCTCTTTTACCGGATCGAACTAAAACATATCTGTAGCATTGAGATGGGCGGGCGTATCATTCTGTTAGTTTTGAACAGTTCGTTCGTTTTCGCCATAAACCTTCGCTATATTTCACCAAGAGTAAAAAAAAAAATATATATATATTATTTTAGCAATATTTATAATAGTTATAAACAATTATAACATATCTATAACAATTATATTATATTTATAACAGTAATATTTAGTTCGTTTTAAAATAAAGTAAGAAGAATTCAGTATCAGATTAAAAATGAAAACAACTGAACTATATTAAATATGGTAAAATTCGTTCTTCTGGTATTTTTAAAAAATCATATGAAACAAATGTTTGTTTACGATGTTCAAGATTTTGACGCAAAAAAAAAAACAATTAAAAACCTTATTAAAAAAGCTAATACAACGAAAATTCCTAGGATATGTTTTATTTAATTAAGAATAAGCAAAAGAATGATTGGTAGCAGAAACTTATGCTTGAAATGATATTCGATAAATTTTATTTGTTATAAAATTCTCATTTTTTTTTTAAATTAAACGGTGTTCTTAAAAAAATTATAAATTATTTAAAAAATAAAATAGATAAAAGATTAATTTAAGATTAATGAAAATTGGAGAAAAAGGGTAACTGAGAATGCACGAATGTTATTTCGACTCAACGATTTTATAACGAAAGAATGGACCCGTAGGGACCTCAAATTCAATTTAAAATTAAGCTTTATTTTCAAAAGACCGGAGACGAGATTCCAGGTGAATTGTTTTGGTTCATGTCTTTATTTAAGAATCGGCCTTACCTAAACAGCAGGATTCGCGTTGTTTCTGTTATAAACAGCACGGATAGCTAAAGTAGGATAAATGCTACCTATGCTATCTCGTATATAACATGGTTGGAGCAAGAAGCAATATAGCACAGTTAGATAAAATAACACATTTTCCAATATATGTTTCTTTGTCTCATTCGGTCTTCCTCACTGAATGATTTGCAAAAGATAAAGTGCATATTTTATTGTTAAAAGTAAGGTTCACCTTAGCCGATTTGGATATCTGCAGTATGTTTCCCAAAACATACGACATCGTTTGTATACTTGAGCAAGCTCATTTTTAAACTGAAGTAAATTCCTGCTAGTCCATCATTCACCGTCCTTTCCTTTCTAAGATAGAGTGATTATCAACAAGATAGGCGATGAACCTAATCTTAGTATTTGTTTGTACCTTGATGGATTCGCTATGCTCCCCCGAATGTAAACAAAGCTCGCTGGCTTTTCAATTATACTCTTTTATAAGCAGTTCCCTGAATATTTTTCAAGTTCTCTGATAAGGCGGTTAAGTGGCGCGCACAGAATACTTTCTTATTTTCAAAGCTTTATAATAGTTTTAGAATAGGAAGTACCAGAAAACCACAATTATATTCTTTTAAATGAATTTTGTACAATTAGTTGAACGATCCCCAGCAATTTCAGCCTTTCGACTAGTTTTCTAAAATGGAAAAACTACCAATTTAGATTATAATTCTGATATTCACTAAATAGGACTATATTTATGCAGAAGATGTTGTGTTTCGGGTAGAGTCCCAAGGGGAGCACCAAAATAATGTATTCATCGAAAAAAAAATATCAACTGTATATCTCAACAAAATTGTTATTGGTTGTTCATTACATCTGCTTAGTTAACGTACACGAACTTGCATGTTGGGTCGCTTTTTATGCCACTTGTTTATTTTAAATTCACTATAAGCCCAGCGACATCTATCCCGCTCGTTCATTGTGTATGAATCATAACGGCACGTGTTTTCAGTTTTTACACAAAGGTACGTCTTCTGTCCATATTGCATCTTCGATTATCTTTTATTAGAGAATTTTTGTTAATATCAAGGTAATTCTTCATCCAGCTTATACTATTAAATAATAATTTACGTTTTTATGTATCATTATCGTATTTTAATACGTATCGTTTCAATTCCAATCTACGATAAAATAATATGCATTTTCATTTTAAACCAAAATTCAACTGGTAATTATCGTATTTATGTTCATATAAAACATATTTAATGATTTTTCTCTGAAAAAACATTCTATGGGCGCTTAGGATCGGGGCGCCGGTACTTCTAGAACCAGTACTGCTTATGGATTTACAATTTCTGCTTGTAAACTTGTTATTTCTGGGCAGTACTGATATTTTAGGACACAAAACATCTCAACTTTTTCTCATATTTGGCAAGGAGGTCCATTTTTACACGATTTTTCAATCACAAAGCATTTGAAGTTTTCATTTGGAGCCTTTATATTCAACTATATCTGGAAATATTTATTTCATATCTGAATCAATTCTACCTAACCATAAAAATAAAAAAATCATAGAAAAAAGCACTGCAATATAACTGGACATTTTATTTATTTTTTCTCAAATTAAGTTCTCTCTTTTGCTTCCAACTGATTTTTTCGTTAAATTTAAGGGTTCCAAGCGAACACTGTTCTTTATAATTAGTATATAAAACGAATTATTCCGTCGCTGCCTGCATTCATCTTAAGAGACATATTGACGAACATACTTCGCTCAAGCTCTTCGATATCTTTAGATGTGGTCTTCTGCTCAAAACATCTGCTCGGTCCGTAAGTCTTGCCAACTTCTAAATTTTGCTGAAACCAAAGTTAATGCACAGGGAAGTACAGAATACTGTTAGCCAACATAATCTTTCCTCAGTGGTAAAGTTACTACCTCAGTCATATCAATGTAAAAAATTATTATTATTTCATTATTGAATGGAAATTATCGTATGAATTGTTGATTTGAGAAACCCTTTGAATCGACACGAAATTTTTGGAAAACAACAAAAACATTCCAGGCCAAAGCTTTATGGTTCAAGGCAACCCAAAACGACTTATAATTGAATTGAGATTGAATCTTAACTTATTATATTACCAATTAAGACATAAAGATTCATCATGCTGTTTAAATATAAATTTGCTTGATTTACGGGGTTTCTCAAATCAATCAACCAAAAATGAGATCAAAATATCAATCGATATGTAAAAAAAGTGTTTCTTTCTGATAAAACTTTTTATAAAAGTACAGTCAGATCAGATAAGTCAGCTTCTGATTATTCATCCCTTTCACATTTCGGACTTAATTTCACTGACTTACGGGTAATGGTCATTCTGAGCAAAAGTCTCCATTAGCATAAAAAAATTCTATCACAGGATTTTGAGTTATTTGCGAATAACGTATTCAACGACACATTTATTTCAATTCATACTGCTTCAGATGTATATACAAGCCCACACACACAATATTGTATGCTTATTCTAGAGATGTAGATTTAAGTGTATATTTTTAATGTACAGAACTTGAATGGACTGATCCACTACATATACATATATGGCACGCGTATGTGTTTCTATGA
The DNA here is from genome assembly GCA_948150685.1 of Rhaphigaster nebulosa. Classification (NCBI taxonomy): domain Eukaryota; kingdom Metazoa; phylum Arthropoda; class Insecta; order Hemiptera; family Pentatomidae; genus Rhaphigaster; species Rhaphigaster nebulosa. The sequence continues at coordinate 126,919,335 of OX411306.1, forward strand.
AAGTTTGCATGTACATGTAGTGGATCAGTCCATTTAAATTCTGTACTCTAAAAAATACACGCATAAATCTACATCTCTCTACATACAAAAAATAAATATTATCGCGGATCAACTTCTTGTACCCATTGATATGCTAAGTATGCTGTATAATCCCTGGCTATACCTATATATAATCCCATTTTTATATATACTTATATATATATATATATATATATATATATATATATATATATATATATATATATACACGTATGTACATATACGTATGTATGTATATGTAGCGGATTAGCTCAATCCAGTGCTGTACTCTAAACATATACGCTTAAAGCTACATCAACTCTAGAATGAGTAAACAGATATATATATATATATAAATATATATGTATGTATGTATATATATATATATATATATATATATATATATATATATCTTGTGTGTAAGTGTACACATCTGAACCAATAAGATTCGAAATAAAAATATCGTTGATTATGTTATTGCATCCGATGTGCAGCCATATTGGTATAGGAAGAGTGAGCTCTTAATTTGCCAATAACTCAAAATCCTTTCATAGGATTTGTTTATACCAACGAGACTTTTGCTTAGAATAACCAAGACTAGCTCCCAGAAAGTTTCAGAGTATTTAATTGTAACCACTTTTCCTATAAAATACTGCTAGGTCCTTTGTTAGTTTTAAATTTTAAGGATCAGGATCTTTGAGAAGACAGCATTGAATTCGATACCATTAAAAGCTTGAATTCACCCATTCTTACGGTTTAAAATCAATGTACACTAATTTCTAAACACTGAATAAAAAATGGTTTATGTATAAAAACAATTTGTTTTCTTTTACATGAGTATTAGTTTAAAATAATAATCGAAAAGGATTCCTAACTTGAAACCTGAGAAGAGATTGTGTTGACTGCATATTGTAGCTCTAAAACTTGGGGGTCAAAGGGTTACCTATTTTCGGCAACCGTTCATCCCAGTATAACCGAAGAACTATTTTATTGATTTTCTGAAGCAAGCTTAAAAACCTAAAACTAAAATTCAAATTCCCTTCATTCTTTTTAAAATTCATTTTTTATTCAAACAATAAAGTAGCGTGGCATAACTCAGATTCTTGTAATAAATATAATTGAGATAAAAAACTTATCTCAATTATTTTGAAAATTTTCTCCAGAGATTATCTAGATTTAGCTTCTAACATTTCTTCTCCATGCCTTCCGGAGAACTTCTCCAGACACAGAAGTCTCTTGGAGGGTGTGGACGAAGTGGCAGAAAGAAGAATTACACCTGGATAGAAAATCAGAATGACTATGATGAAATCCAGAGAAGAGGCTTAAAAACCACAAAAATGTTCTAGCCATCTATGCATCCATCTTTCATAAAACTTCAACGATGAAGACTTTTTTTAATTTTTTTTTTTAACTCCAGAATTTCTTATGCATCTTTAATAATCATAAAAATAAGCATGTGCTCCAGTACATTATTGAAATGTATTGACATGAGGTGGTAAACCAAGGAAGACGACTTTTTTACAATTTAGACGTCTAAATTAACAATGCCTCATAACAAACAAAGAATATCGTTCGCAAAAGTGTGGAACCATGCAACTCTAAAACGGGTAGATTTAGAGTTATTTTAATATTTTATTTTTGCGTAAATTTTGTAAACAGAAATTCATTTTTAATTTTGACTACTATATAGAACATGAATTTATGTCATGTCATTACCTCAGTATGCCATGAACGAATATAAAGAATTTGTTTTGAATTATTAGTTCAAATCTTTAGCAGCTGAATCATTGTTATTATGTACATTTGAAATTTTTGAAAAATACATATAGTATAAACCATCATCAAATTATATTAATCGTATTTAATTGTGAAATTATGAAACTAATATAAATATTTCAGCTGTAATTGTGTGATAACCTATTCATAAGTGTCCCATTGTGCGGGGATGAGAGATTGATGGATGGCAATGTAATATCCTTCTCGCATCCAAAAAATTTATTTTGGGGTTTTGGTGAGTGCTTTTGAAAGCCATCAAGCCATCTTAGGGTTGCTAAATTGAATCTGAAAAGAGATGACATGAAAACTAATATATAGTCCTGTTACTCCTCTTCTTTAAGTTCCAGCCAGGAAAAAAAAAAACATTTTTCTCACAAAGAATTACAATTATTTTATTTCCTCCACGTGTTTAGTAAAATAAGCCAACAAAAAATTACTTTTATCTAATGAAATTTTTTAAATAATTAATATAATACAGTAAAATCCCATTTACCACCAATAATGTGGCCGTGCTTGGTAAGGATTACATGAAATTCCAAATATGAGATGATAATTAAATAAAAAATTCTTGATACTAATGACATTTATTAAAGCAATGTCCGAAAAAAATTATTTGTTCTATTCATGACGCAAAACCATCATAAAATACGGCTTGTTGAATTACAATAAAATTAAAAATCTGAAAAAATAATTTTAGTGTACAGTTATCTCCACAGGAGACCATAACGAATCGAACTCATAATTTAAATATGAATGAGAAATACAACAGAATAGAGTGGGAGCTTCTACGGAAAAGTTTTATCCCTGTTTTTAAAAGAAGTGTAATTAAACTTTTAGGGTTCTCTTTCAAACAAATACATATATCTCATTTATAAGAATTTCATATATTTTGTACATATTATGCGTTTGTTATTAAATATAAAGTTGGGCGTGAGATATGATCCAATTTACATGCATGTTTAGATATGTATATGCATACAATTAAATGAAAAAAAAACTTTAAATGTAGAAAAGTTTCATAAATTATACGCTATCAAAATGAAAAATTTCTGTTAACTTTACGCATTAGCGAAAAAAACAAAATTACTGCACCTAAATCATTTTTAGACATCAATTATCCAATAAATATTATAAGGAACATCTGGAATTCGATTATATATAAAAATAACAATTTTAATTAAGATATTTATGAGAGTATGGCTGACCGTGGAAAAGTATGAACTCTCACCCAAGATTCTCCTTCATTCTTAAATAAATATAGAATAGAAATAGGAAATAGAATTGTTCTGAGAATTAATATTGTTAAATTTAAAAAGCGCACATACTTTATGAATTGTCTTACTTAATAATTTTCTTGAATTTCATAATAAATTGTCTTAAAGTTAAAATAAATTTTTAAAAAATTATCACTCACCAAAATAATAATAAAATTCTTTATTAACAAATGTACAATTCAAAAATGATTATTTAAATGATTTCGGATGCCTCAAAACTTCCATTTAATCGAAAACAAATTTGATTCATTAATAAATTTAAAATATAAGCAACTTTAACATAATGTTTAGTAGTAACAGTAGGAAGAAACGACAGGAATATAAATTTGGCTATATAGCTATAAATAAAATAGCCAATTTATGAAGCAACATGTAAGATAAAATGAATAAAATAATAATACAGGCGTAATACATAAAATTAGCTTTGTAAATATAATATAGAGAAAGTGGACAGAAAATAATTGATAGAATTTATTAACACACTAATAAAAACAATCCTAAATATAATAAAAAAAAACTGTATTAGTATATCATACTGAAAAAGGACATCGATTTTATTAACTAAGCATTCAACATAAGGAAAATAATAAATTTAGAAGATTATTATAAGAAGCTATTACGATCACTGAAAATCTGGAAAATGCAATAGATTATAAAATAGATTCAGAAAACATTAATATAACTTATGCAGAGTTGCTACATATACTGAACTAATAATATATTATTTCTCTATCTTCTTTAACAAAAACAGTTTCAAAAGGCACCAGCATATAGTGCGCTAAAACAATGTTATGTCTCATTTTCAATTAAATTGATATGGGTGATAGTTATGTATGTAAAAAGTAATAATGTTAATAAAAAAATTTTTTTGTTAAAAGATATTGTTTGATAATGATAAAAAGGTTTAAAATTCATTTTTCTAAATCTAATGAAGAGAATAAATTTTGTCCAGATATTAATTTAAAATTAAAGTATGGTTTATAATTAGTAATAAAAGTTTAAAATATATTTTGTAATTTCATTTCAAGTTTGTAATATTAATTTTATATATTTTAGAAATACATAGTCACCAACATGAAATATTCGACCTAAATGTGTCAAAAAATAAAATAAAAACATTTAGAAAATCAAACATTAAATCCAAATAGATAATCTTATTCTACTTTAATTAATTTATAAATTCTTATTACGATGGTACTACAATTCCGTGACGATCCCTGATCTACTCCAATAGCATCCACGAATTATGAAGGTCTCGTACGGTTGTCATCCGATTCCGTAAAATCGACATGGTTCGGGAATTGGACGAGACAACCTTTGGATAACCAATCTAAGTCGAATTTTTGTGGCTTGGTGCCCAGCAACCTTTTGTAAATTTTCTTTTTCTGGATATATCGTCACCCATCCCAGCGACAGTTCCCGTCTTGAAAGAAATCCATCATAGATTCTAACAAGAATATTTTTATCAGAAACTAGTGAAGTCTCCTCTCAGGTTTTGTATTTTATGTCTAATCTTTGGTTTGTGAACTAAAATGATTCATGAAGTAGTGACTAAAATAACACCGGTTAAGTAGTATATTTTTAGTTTCATCGTAACGTTTTTTTTTTTAGTTTTTAAGGTAAGTAAATGGTGACTGACTTCAAGGTAAATTAAACTTTCTCAGTTGGAACTTGCACTTAATAATTTTCAATTTTGCATCTGCCATGAACAATTGACAATTCGTTGGTCCATTGAGGTGTCTTCGCATTTCGGTTGTCACTACCTTAAGGGAATTGGAACGTCAGGGGCTAATTGAAAAATATGGTTCAGCAACTGACGATAATGTGACGTAGTGGACAACAAATCTTCTATTGCAGCTCGATAGACTTTATTGGAACAACTCAGGAAATTGTCTGATAGTTGCAGGGAAAATAAATATCTTTTTTTTTTTTTTGTTTATAGGAGCCGATTAAATATGAATTTATTTATTTTTAAATTATGTTCCTTTGCAATTTAGTCTGAAATGGAGAAATATAGAATATTTTGGAAATTTCAATGAAGATGGTTATTGCACACAGTCAATTAACTGTCAAATTATATAAAATGCTGTCAGGCCATTTTGAAAGTTTTCAAAGATGCTTAAAAGGCAGCAAGCAGAATTTTTTTATGGGAAATATACAAAAGACTGAATAAATACTGATTAGCTATTCGTCAAAAATGCTTTGGAGAGTTCCTTTTAGGTATCATTTATTCATAACACAAATAAGAAGATCTGTCTTTCAAGCGATTAAAGTCGATGTGAGTGTTCCTTGTAGTTCAATATACTCGCTCTACTGAGAATGATTTTTAATGGAAAAATACAGAGAAATTATCGGAGTATATACATCACAAAAGTAGGTGAACACTAGAGATTGTTTGTCATTATCATTACTAAGAAAAGTGAAGAAAATAATTGAAAAAAAGAATCGATAGGCACCCGAAAGAACCATTTTATTTTAAAGAAAAAGGAAGTAAGGCATCGGTCGAAAATATATTTTATACGTCTCATTTAAATTTGCACGCTTTAGGATCTCTTGAGTCTAAATAATGATTACACTGGACAACAACAAAATATTTTTTTTAATGTTTCCTTCAATTCATGAGCCCAATATTACAAATTTTGAGAAAAACGAATATGACTATGAAAATTTTTTATTGGCTCTAGTTTTTGTTATATCGAAATATTTAATATTAAAAAATTTCATATCATCAGCTAACAACATTGAAAGTCCATTTGAAAATTTTAAATGATGGTTACATTATATAAAATACATGGCAGGTTGGATCTGAAGAACATTATGAGATGTTTTCATGATTTCGTTGTCTTTTGGCCTGTCTCTTGTAAATGAGTTCCGGAGACCAACAGTAATCCGCAAGCATTGCTTCATTCCAACGGCTCTGATATTAGAGATTAGAGTTCCAATAGAGAAATATCCTGATTGAATCGTTCTCTGTGTTCATCACTGACAGCTCCACAACTAACAGGGAAAAAGTCTAGAAGAGAGTGGAGAAAATGGATTTTCAGTGACATGTTACATCCAAGTTGACGGTATTTTCGTAGAAGTATGGTCACCAATTGAGCATAGTTATCATCTATTTTGTTCCCCAAAAAGCCATGAATAACTCCCTTGAAGGCATTCCAAGCTTCCTTTTCTTCCCTCTCCAAAGCTCGGCCAAACGCAGGATCATTTAAAATTTGTCGGATTTGTGGCCCAACAAAAACACCTTCCTTAACTTTTGCATCACTTAATGTAGAAAATTTGTCTCTTAAATATCTAAAGGCTTCTGCTTCTTGGTTTATACCTTTGACAACAGTTTTCATCAAACCGAGTTGTATATGTAGTCGGGGAAGAAAAATATCCTTTGGATCAACGAGAGAATCGGCAGTAACATTTTTTCATTACGGTAAGATTTCTTTCAGGCCAGTCTGCTTTAATATAATGTGATTTACTATCCCTACTGTCCCACATATATAAATGCAGTAGTATTTAGTGGATTCCTACGAGTATAGCGATGACCGTTAGATCGCCACAGATTTTCCACTTGTATTCATCATCTTTGATTGAGTTAAGGTGGGCTTTCATGTTTGCATAAGTCTCCTTCATGTGAACTGCATGGCCAATAGGAATAGGAGGAAGACGGTTGCCGTTGTGAAGTAATACAACTTTCTAACTAAACTTGGTTGAATCTATGAATACCTCCATTCAGTTGGATCAAGGTTCGAATTCAAACATTTCATCAAGCCATTAACGTTGTAATATACAACAAGATTGGTTTTCTTCTCAAAAAAGGAAACAGATCCCTCTGACGCTGCCTGTAATGTGATACCTTGACATCACATTGGAGAAGATTGCTGTAGTCCATTGCTGTAGTCTTGACCAAAGAAGCTCTGCCTTCTCCTTTGACAAATCAAGCTCTCGAATGAGATCACTATAATTCCTCTTGACTCAGTCTGTGCGGTTTATCATCTGTTATTTCAAAATCAGAGTCGTGAGATGTGCAAGGCTTGCTGAGTTCTTCTTCGCTAATATCTTCATTTTCCACTTCAAGTTCATAATTGAGGGGTGGAGTAGGTATTGGTAAAGTATCTGAATGTGGAATAGGTCGAATAGCAGATGGAATATTCGGGTATTGAACTGTTCGTCTTTTCTTCATTGACCATCCAGACTTTTATAAGTGGAGTCAAGCAGAAATAGCAGTCATTTATATGATTTGTAGGCTTCCGCCAAACCACAGTAAAAGGATACATCTTTTTTTTTTTATTTTTCAGCCATTCTCTTAAAGTAACTGAACAAGAGTTACAAGATATATGTGGAGCCCATGTGACTTGTCTTGGTCACCCACCTTCAAACCAAAATAATGCTGATAGACAGTCTTAACAAAGGGCGTCAGATTGCTTTTCTGCGACAAAAATGTTATTTCACCTCAAATATACCAAAAATTATCCACTAAGTTCACACAATTTCGTGGCATTTTGGTTTAGTCAAATTTACACTTTAAAATCACTCCTTAACTATAAATTATGATAGAAAAAAATAGGAACCACGTGAAACACAAAATCAGAACAACAGTAATAAGGCTTATAGCATCCAAATAGCTGTAGAACATTTTGTTTAACGGTGCTACCAATTTACAAAAACGAAATTTCCCAAAAGTGAAAATTTAGAATATAAAAATGGCATGTGACTGTATCTCAAAGCAAAAGCTAAACGGTTAGTTTTATTTTTTAACTCAGCAGGTGAAAATGCGTAAGAATTTACTATTTTTCTGGCCGAAAAAAATTCATTGTTGAGAAGTGTTATTAAAGGTTATCGTTCTGTTGGCACGTGTTAATGTCATTCGATATTTTCGAATTCTCTTTCTTCATCCTGGACCTCTGGACCGATTTTGGAGGAACTTTAGGAGCAATTATGTGTTGGGTGTTGTAAAGAAACGATGAGTGGTAACTTGAGTTAAAATAAATTACTTAAGAGACATATTGAGATTAGTTGGTTTGGATTTTTAATTTTATTGCATGATTCATAGGGGCAAAGCGTAACATTGATATGAACTAGAGTACCAACCTTTGTAATGATAGTTTTTGTTTGGTTACTGAAAAAATATTTTCATCCACGATTCTTAATTTTTTTTTCTACAAAATTGAAACTCAAGAATTAAAAAAAAAATCCAGCAAATTATCAGCTGATACACAATCGATGAGAATTCCTGGTGTGAATTTTAGAAAAATCAGAATGATAAGGATGAGGAAGATATTAAAATTAAACATTTTACTAGAATCTCAGGAATATTAGTTAGAAAAACTTTTGGATTTAAGTTTAATGCACAGAAATGCACTCCACATAAAGAAATTACAAACAACATAATCCAAAATTCTTCGAAAAATTGTTGTTGCACCCTGGCTTATTTCGCACCATACACAACGACAAGAAATGCCAGTAGTAGGATCATACATGTATTACAAATTCCATTCTTCAACTCATAGCCACCCCTATTCATTCGTGCAGTCTCTTCCATCTTTCTTGTAGGCCGGCCGATCAGAACGGAGATTGAAAAAAAATACCCTCCACCGATACTCCAAAACTAAAATTATGATTCTCACCATAATGCAAGTCGATGATAACAACATCAAATCGGTTTGGTGAGTTGCAACGCAGTTTCAAATATATAATAAACTACTAAAGACCAAAGTTAAGTATTTTGAAAATAATAATAAAAAAAATCAAATCAACATTATTGGAATTAACTTATGCATGATAAATTAATAACATTTTATAGAACCGTTATCTCCGAATCATTGTTGTAATAAGCATCCTTGTACTCCATTTTTTTATATTATTAACAAATAAAATTATTTGCATCTATCTCACAATTTTTCTCAACATTTGACAATGAGAAATTGATACTTTTAGCAGTCAAATATCTGATATTGTGCAATAAAATCTGATTTCTAATCAAACAGGAAAAATAAAAATAAATATTGTTTAAATGGGATTAACGAGGTCCAAGGTAAAAAGGAAGATGTTAGTGAAATATAGCTAAGAAAATATTTTTCTAAAACCTTTTCTTTCTGCTCACGTTTTAGTAAGGTCACGAAACTGCCTCATTCTAAAAAACCTTTATTTTTCATAGCCCATAAGCTACACTCGTTTGTTTTTTTATTCTCCTTTTTTATGTTTTGGTTTAATCATTGGAGGATTCATTATTTCAAAAAAAAATAAAAAAATAATGCACAACTTCTTTAATATCCATTCCTGTTTGATATCTATTAAAAATAAGATATTCAGAAAAGAAAATTTTCATTACAATTGACATTTATATAGACTTTAATTGCTATACTCGAGTCGGAGTTGTACCAATTGAATTACAGGTCTTAGAAAGTTGCCTGACTATATGAGCAGAGCATCTATATTTTTTTATTTTCTGTCTCTATAAAGAAACAATTTGATTTCTCTACCTATTCGATAACTATCTTTGATTCAGTTCTCGTTAAGTTTTTCTTGTTCACTGTTTCTTGACAATCGGTTTTGCAAGATGATCTCGCCATCATCACGCTCAACTACCAGATTTTGCACTCAACGGATTTAAGCATCAGGAATCCACTTAATGGTGGCTGAGTTTGCCTCAGGGAGGTATCTCAATTCCAAAGACAATCAACGGCTGATATATTAGAATTAGCTGACAAAGCTGGAATCGAATCCGGGGAGAGTTAGGAGCTCTGTGCCTTAGAGGAGCTACCCTATGCTCACACGAGACGATCATTAGTTGTGATACACATTTTTTATTTAATTTTTCTATTCGTTTATCGAGAGCATGCTTCAGAGTAAATAATGTGGTGTTTGGGTAAACAAATAATTTTTTGCGGCATTGGGTTCAGGTAGTATTTTGTTCCATAATAAACGTAACCTTTGAGGAAAATGAAACAAATCAATGAAACAGTGTCCAAATTTCACATGAACACTGTTCAGTGATTAACTGAATCCTTTTCTTAAAGCTAAAATTCATTAAAAAGAAAAAAATATAACATGATACCATTGTTGATAAAAATGACGAACTCTTTACTCAAACAATACAGAATTTACCTAGCATATTTTTTTTTTCTGATTTTGGTTCATTATTTTCAATAATAGACATTTGTAATCGACCAAGAAAATAAAATTTTTAATCCCCCTCAAAATTTGAGGTTTTATGTTTCAAGATACGTAGAATCCACATATCGAAAAACAAATTCGACCGTCCGCCGTCCGTCGTGCAGAAAAAAAAACCCAGAAAAAAACAATGTTTGGTAACTAAAACTGTTAAGATATAGGAGGAATTAAAAAGCTCTGAATGGAATTTAAAAAGAATGGTTTTAGGGTAAGCTTTTTTTTTTTTTTATATAATTCGTGAAATTCATCTCATTTAATATTAATATTAAATTAAATGAATACGTGCACCTCATCTCATCTGTGCACCCCACAGTGATAGACATAGGGTACTATCCTGTATATAGTACTTATTAATATATTATAGTATATAGTACTATTTATTTTATCAAAATAATGAAATTAGGTATATGTAATAAAAATTATTTAAATATGTCCTGGCACTAGTAGAATATGTCTAAAATCTTTTGGGGTTATAGCAATTACAGCTAGAAAAAACACAATAAGTTTTACGTAAAATATTTGATAGACAAGAAGTTTAATCCAATGATAGGCGATAACTGGACTAAGTCAAAAAATATTTTTCTTTTTTTTTTGGAGGAGAGAGGGGGGCGGAGGGAGAGGGGAGAGGAGTGGGAGTGGCCCTGGCTTGTCTCGTAGCTGAACACATTTTAGCAGATTAAAATTCAACGTAGAAAATACTTTAAAATTCGTATTAATTGCCTCAAAACATTTTTTTTTTTTTTTTTTTTTTTTTTTTTTTTTTTACTGCATAACTGAATTCGAAGGAAATCGTCCTCTAGCTTTAAATAAAATCTTTCCTAAACAAGCAACGAATATGTATATTCATCATAATGACTTACAACTGAATGAGATAGATTGCAATAAACTGCAATTAATAAAAAAATATTTAGTAAAAACACTTGAAAGAAATTATTTTGAAAGTAAAGTAAAATTCACGGTTATCTTGTAAAACTAACGATTGAGGAGTACTCAATCAAAAGTACCATATACCATAATTTTCAGAAAATGAAAAAAACCTATTGCATGAACTGCATTCATTTTTTCGATACGGTAGTTGCTCTGAGTATTCATAATTTTATTTGTAGTTCACTTTCAGTAATATAGGTAACTTTGTTTAGTCTATTGACTTTTGATTGAAAAGAATGGATATGTCAAGTTTTGAAAGAAAATGAAAAACTTGAGCATCTAAACATTTTTTGATATATCTTATTTTTACTTCCGTATTTCAATGATTCGAGCTGAAAATATATTCTCATATATTTTTAGAAATATAAGTTAGGAAAAAATTGAATTAGACAACTGTGGTAACACCTTTTTTTTTTTCTGTAATCAGAACTTAATTTTTTGAAATATATTTTATTGCTAGCTTCGTCTTATCTTTTGAGAATGCTCTATCGCTAATGATTGGTGATCCCTTCTCTTGGTTCGAAATAAAATGATAGACAAAACCTTACTAAATCATTACGCTAATTCTGAGTATTTTAAGAGAATTGCAAATGAAAATATGGGCCAAGAACTTATTTTTGTATAAGTGAATTATTGAAAGAAAGGGGTATCAATCAGCCATGTGAAGGTTATGGATATATCGACTTTTGAAAGATAATATTAAAACATTACTATAGTCAAATTTCAGTTAGACATATGCAGTTTTGATTTGACAGGGAAAAATTAGCCTTAAGATGACCTATTGTCATTAATAATGACCTTAAGATGCTGTTAGGAATGGAGAGTTTTAATCCAACAAAAACTCAATTTTTATGAAAAGTGGATATATCAACTTTTGATAGAATACTCCTCAATTGCTAAATACAAAATAAAAAAAAAATGAAAATAAAGTATCAATGACTTGAAGAAAACTCCGTCTGTAGGACAAATATTTTTGTATGTTTATTTTCCATCCCATATAATTAGCAAAATTATCATACTATCTTATCATCATACTATAATATTGAATCGTTGTTAAATATTTGTATGTATGGCATGTTCATTCATTCACTGATTCGTCCGCTTAAAATTCAGTTGCAATACTTTCTCTTTGGCGGGTTTAGCTTTAAAAGTTGGACCGAAAACGTGCTGAGGGTTGTCGTGAAGCCGACTAGTCAAAGGCTGTAAAAAGGCTACTACAATAATTTGCAGTTTCACTGTTGCTTTAATTATTAGTAGTCGGTTAAGTAAACTAAGTAGTTATTTTTAGATAACAAAAGCTTATCTTTCATCGGACTACGTATTTCTAATTAAGCAACAAGTTGAAAAATCATATATATCTGAAATATTTTTTAAAATCACTACAAAGTCGCACTAGAGACAGAGGGGTTTTAGTGACTGGACAAAATACACGGCACTATCTACAACAACTACTTTGTAACTAGTCTGAAATTCAAATTCGGATAGAGACAACACACAGGACTTCCTCAGTCCCGATGAATATGCATATTCTGGAATTTGTTCGATTCCTATTCTGCTCAACTGGGGACATGGTCGGAGCATGGCTCCAAATCCCAAAGTATCCGGTACAAGTTCTCACTTTATTGCCTGGAACATAAATACTTGCTGTATTTTCCAGTGTATACATCCATTCCAAGTATGAATAATAAAACGTTTTATATAAATTTATTCATTAAACTTTGTTTATCTCAAGTATAAAAAAAAAAAAAAAAAAATACAAATTAATTCTTATGAAGTTATTACCAATAAAGAAATGATTTTTGAAGAATTATTGTTAGTAATAAATTTTAATCATTACCCAAAATATTATCTGGCAATATTGTCTACCAGAAAGGCAGTTTGTCTAGTTAATAAATACATATGTTTTTATAATACTAATTATAGGTTATAATTATTCCGATTTTAAGAAGCTACAATCATAGTCCCGGAGCCCATGTAGAAAAACTTGACTTATATTATACAAAGATTCGCCCATTTCAGACAATTATGATCTTGAAGAAGAGATAAAAATACACATCTGTCGTCATTAAGTCGACGGAATACAAAATGACAGCCAATCAAACATGGAAGTTTTTTTTTGTTATTTTCAGATATTGATTTATAACTCTAAACCGGTGCTTCCTAGCGAAAGCTTTTATAGATCAAGAATTGAAGAACATTAAATTCTACGTCGAGTGCATATCTAACATAATAAATTTGGTCGAAATCGACGGTCGAAAAACAATAATTCTTACCAAATTTGCCAAAAAATTCCGAAAAGTGACTTTCAAACGTCTGTATCACGGAAACGGCTATTCTCACGAAAAAAATATTCGAATAAAAGTTGTATCGCATCAAATTTTGTATTTAGAAAATAATTTATACACAATCTGAATGCCATACAACCCTTTGAGCGACTTTTATGGGGACCGAGTCAGATTGTCTTCACTTACTAATGTATAAATTCTAATTACCTTACTAGATGAGCTGCAAAATTAAAAATTGGCATGTTTGTAGCTTTTAGTCTGAAACCGATGGGGAAATTCCAAAAAGTAATATTTTTATTGTTTAACCCACGAAAAAATCAAAAGGGCGGACCTATATTTGAAGTTTATTATGACTAAACGGCAATACCTATAAACAAACGGATTCTACCAAAAGCCACTGATTTTGTGAGATCGACAATTTGGTCCTTCCAATTTTTGTCGTATCTCCATCGGTTATACCTTAGATGGCGTTAGTTTTTTTACGTCTAGATCAATTTTTTTTACTTTTTCACCAATTTTTAGATTATTTTCATACTCCATGGATACTGATAGTTTTCAAACTTTGCGGACCTATCGAATACAAAAAGATATACCACCTTGCTCTTATGACTTTTTGTCTTATCTCCATCGGCTATAAATTTGATGGACCTAAATTTTTAGATATACTACAAATGTTCGAACATTTTCCACGTTTTTATTTATAACTCCGAAACGGTGGTTCCTAGCGAAAACTTTCCTATTGCAATTATAAAATAACTTAATGTTCTTTAACTCTTGAAATTCAAAACTTTTCGCTAGTGACCGCCGTTTTGGAGTTATAAATAAAATGCTGAAAAAAGTTGGAAAATTTGTTGTATATCTTTTTCGAATTTATAACTGATAGCGTTACGACAAAAAGTCATTGGACCAAAGTTGTATTTATTTTTGAATTTGGTAGGCCTAACAAGATTGAAGACTAGCAGTTTCAATTAAGTGTGAAAGGGTAAGGATATTACTGTCCATGCGGGAATCGAATCCGCGCCATACTGGCCAGTTCTCGGGTAGTATTATCCTTAATTAATTAATTAATTATTGCCTTTTTATTTTTAATTATTTAATTATGTCCAGTGGAATCCCGGGACTACGAACCCACAACCTGTAAGTTGATATACATGATATATATATATATATATATATATATATATATATATATATATATATATACATGTCATACATGTAAAGTAATGTAATACAATTTATAATATAATGAACATTAAACTTAAATACAAAATGAAATTATAACTAATATGGTTATAATTTACCTATAATTTATAAATATATAAATATAGTTATAAATATATATATATATATATATATATATATATATATATATATATATATTTAAATATATATTTATGCCTGTGACTTTACAAAAGAAGAGGGCAGTATGTAACAGATTGAAAAGCCATGTTGTTTTTCATGCACTCAGCACACTTCAGATTTTTTAAGATATGTATCTGTCGGCCTTTGAATTATGTTTTCGACAAGATAAGAAAAGAATGCCTCAAACAGCATTATCCTTGTGAAGTACCGCCAAATCATCAGTGAGTGAAAACTGAGTAATTATTTTGTTTTTGTCCCATTTATATAAGATAAGTTTTTATAATTTTTTAATATATATGTATATATTTATATATATATATATATATATATATATATATATATATATATATATATATATAAGTTAAGTCCTGGGGACCAACAATATCTACGTTAATCCTAAACAACGTTTATGTAAACAAGCCGAAGATATATATGTAGGATTACGAGAGCAATAAAGTTAGTTATAATTCTGAGTTCATTGCGTTCATTATTAAAACCTTTCCTTTTTTTTTTGACTTTTTCGCTCAGTAAACTCTAAGTGGTGCCGAAACCCGGGAAAACGAGCGTGCGGGAAACCGTTGAGCGGTAAGCCGATTTTTTTTTGTAGTGTGAGAAGTGCCTTGTTTTTTTCCGCTCTTTCTTCTGAGGTTGTGTTGAGACATGGCAACTGATGGATTATTGAAGCCGGCAGTGCTGCAGGTTCCAGCTGAAATTCCCGCGTTGCCTAAAGACATCTTGGCGGAAGCTCATGCAAATACTTTAGCATGGATGAAAGTAAGGGCGGTGACGGCACAAGGCTTACGGAAGGCGATCTCAGACCTTGAAAGGTTCAATGGAGAAATTGGAGAATTGAACCATTTCCTTAAAGGAGGAGATCGTATAATGAATAGAATAGAGGTTACGAAAGCAGAGAACGTATTAGACCCCAGAGACGCGGATTTGTTGAGGGCCGAGCTAGTGTGTCGCGTGAAGCGGCATGTATTAAACTTTATTCAGGCGGATGAAGAAACTCCCTGGCACATCATCAAGGAGAGATTGAAGAAGGCCTATGGAGGAGGCAGATGGACACCGGAAGAGGACCTCGTTCAGCTGTTCCGAGAAGGCAAACACCCGCGGCAGAGCAATGGAAAATACGCAGGTGAGTTGCTGGTGAAGTTTAATAGGATCACCGAGAAAATGCGCGAGACGGCGAGCGCCGCAGAAGTAGAATTCAAAATGGCCTTTGTATCCACCTTACTGAAAATACAGTTGGCGAGAGAAATAGGAAAGAAGGAAGGGCTACCCCGGGAGAAAAATTTTATCGAATGCGCCCAGGAAATGATGGATGCTAGTGCAAGGGATGAGGAAGCACGGCCAGAGCCAGAAGAGACGGGATGGAATCGAGTCTCGTATCGAAGACCAAGGCCCGCACCGGCAGTCTGGAGGAAGAAGGAGACGGAGGTCCATAGGAGGGATAGGACAGGAGGTGACAGACAGAGGCCAGGCATGAGAAAACGAGGTGAGCAGAGCAGAAGGGAGGAACGGCGATGCCATGGTTGCGGGAAGCCGGGGCACCTGGTTGCTCAGTGCCCTCGCACGGAGTGCTTTGAGTGCGGAAGGACATATTGCCAGGCATTGTCCCTATATGTACTCTCGCAGGGAGAAGCAGAGGGTGGAACCTATGGAGGTGAACGCCCAGAGAATTTTGCGAAGACATAGGGCGACCCCGGTGTCGACAGAGACGTCAGAAACAGACGAAGAAGGACCGGCGACCAGCGAAGGCGAAGGAGACAGGAGTAGTCGCAGGAGTGGACGACTACGGGTGAAGACTGGGAGGAAGCAGCTGGCGGAGGACTGAGGGGAGTGTCGGCAGAGAGGCGACCGCACAATAGTGAACTGCAGTGTGAGAGGAGGACGCGGCGGTTTGCCTATTATCCAGGTGGAGCGAGGAGTCAGGTGCCTTGCGGATACTGGGAGCTCCGGCACAATCCTGAGTCGGAAGGCGGTGGAGAAGTTGGCGGTGCGAAAAGGGACACTCCAGGTACAGGTATGTTCATGTAAATTGACTACTCTGGGTGGCCCTTGTATAGTAGAGGGGGAGGTGATGGTAGAACTGGGGACATGGTTTAAAACAGGGACCAAATTTAGAGTTCACGTGGTGGAGAGTATGTTGCGCGGGTACGAAGGGATAATCGGATGTGACATTTTAAATCGATTAGGAACTCGGGTGCGAAATAAGAATGGTAAATGGTCCATTAAGATAGGGGGTAAGACATACAAGTGTTACGGGAGGGTGAGGGACGCGATGGTTTGTGTAGGCGCGGTGAACCAGGCGGAGGATTGGAGGGTACGAATCCGGCGGGACTTTAACGACATTTTTCACAAGGAGGGCGAGCGGTTAGGCGCGACTGGAGAAACCGTTCACGAAATACCGTTAAAGGAAGAGCGTGTGACGTATGTGAAAGAAAGGCGATACCCGCAGGCGTTGAGACAGCACATAAGGGAGGAGATAAGAAGTCTTAAAGAACAAGGAATCATTGTGGACAGCACATCACCGTACAATAGTCCACTTTGGGCGGTGAGGAAAAAGAGCGCACCCGAGGAAGAGAAGTATAGGGTTGTGATCGATTATAGGAGGTTGAATGAAAACACGGTAGATGAGAAGTACCCCATCCCGCGATTCGAGGACATCATAGATAGGTTGAGCGGGGCAACAGTGTTCAGCACCCTAGATTTAAAGGCGGGATACCATCAGATCAAGATGCAACCGAGAGATCAGTCCAAGACGGCGTTTACATTCGAAAGAGGACATTATCAGTTTACTAGGATGCCGTTCGGACTCAAAAACGCGCCCATTACCTTTCAGAAATTAATGGATGAGTTCCTCCGAGGGGTGGATGAAGATGTGTGTCAAGTCTATATGGACGATCTTTTGGTATTTAGCAAGACTGAGAAGCAGCATATAGAGGATCTCAATAGTGTGTTTAATAGGATACGGGAATTCGGCCTGAAGCTCTCCGCTGAAAAGTCACTGCTAGGAAAAGGGGAGATTACTTTCTTGGGACACACCATTACGAAGGAGGGAGTTAAACCTGATAAGAGCAAGGTGGACGCAATTTCCAGGATGGCGGTACCGAGAGACGTAAAGGGGATACGTCGTCTGTTAGGCTCATTGAATTATTACCGACGTTTTGTTCCAGAAATGGCGGAATATCTGGTCCCTATCAGTAACCTATTGAAAAAAGGACAGAAAATTTGTGTTACCCCAGAGATGGAGAATAACATCCGCAAATGTATGGCGCGGCTGCAAGAGGAACCAGTGCTTGCCTTCCCGGACTTTGAGAAGCCCTTTATGCTCACGACAGATGCCAGCGAGTACGCACTGGGAGCGGTTTTGTCACAACATGGGGAAAAAGGCTTTTCCGTTAAGCCCGTTGCTTATGCTAGTCGGCGTCTCACGGAAGCCGAGACCAGATATAGTGCACTAGAACGTGAACTTTTAGGAATAGTGTGGGCAATAGACCATTTCCGGCCCTATGTATTTGGAAGAAAGTTCACGGTGCATACAGACCACAGACCCCTGCAGTGGGTGGGCAAGATGAAGGAATCATCCGCTCGAATCACTAAGTGGAAGGAGTTTTTGGGACAGTACAACCTGGAAATCAAGTACAAACCCGGGAAAGAGAATGTAGTAGCCGATTGGCTGTCCCGGGCTATAATGGTAAACGCGGTGGACGAGGCGGGAGAAGAATCGTCACGGGACATTAGACAGTTCCTACAGGAATGGACTCCGGAGGGAGAAGGGGAACAGAGTACTGGCAGTAGCGAGCAGGAGGATGAAAACCAGGCCGAAGAATCATCAGTGGGAGACAGGCCGACCGAGATGACGCAACTTGAGGAGATTATTAATGACAAGCGGCGCCAGGTCATTTGGAAAACCAGGACCTCGGGACTTCTAAAAATGGAGTTCTCCAAATATGGCAAGTGTGACATCATCACCATCTGGTCACAACCCGGAGTCAACGATGAGAATATTTGCCGAGTACTGAAAGATGCTTCCAAGCCGGGAAGAACATCCCACTTATATATAGGAAACGCCACCGTGTGGGAAAAGTGCAGCGGTTATGGCGGTTAGAAAAATTGGGTGTGGACCGCAACTTCATTCGATGTACCCTGATGGTAGAGACGATCCGAGAGAGCGAACGTCAGAACGAGATCACCGTGGCATATCACCAGGGCAAAACTAATCATAGGGGAATCGCCGAAACTTTGCAAGCACTTAAGCGGCGGTACTTCTGGTGGAATATGAAGAGGACTGTCAGGGAGGTCGTGGGGGCATGCGACGTTTGTTTATCTACTAAATACGATAGGCATCCTCCCAAAGGAGTACAAGAAGAGACGCCCACTGCAGAATCACCTCTGGCGGACCTGCAAATCGATACATTCTCCTGGAGGGGCTATAAGTGGGTCACGTTAATAGATTGCTTTAGTAAGGTAGCTGCGGCCCATCTAATAAATGAGAAATCGGCGGATGCAGTCCTAGGGGCCCTTCGTGCATGGTTTACGGTCTACGGGGTACCCAATAGGATCGCCTCTGATGGTGGAATGGAGTTTGACAACGCCAAGATCAGGGCAGAAGCAAAGGAACTGGGTATTGTCTGGAGAATTAACACCCCGGGACACCCTAAGAGTAGAGGAGTCATAGAAAGATTACATAGTACTCTTAGCGACCATCTGCGTATTTATCAGTTGGATAAAGGGTTAGAGCCGGATGAGGCGATGGAAAAGGCGATCGTGGCGTACAACGAGTCCATTCACTCAGTTACTGGATTTTCTCCCTTTGAAGTGATTTTCGGGCTCCGACAACGGCGGAGGGACATTAGAGCGACAACCGTTGAGGGCGAGTTAAGAGATCAGGTGGTTATGAATCGGATATCGATCGCGAAGTTACGGGAGAAAGTGAAGGATAGGTTAGAACGGGAGAAGCGGAGTCGAGTGGCGAAAGAAAATCTCAAGGTCAAAGACGCCATGGGGAGGATAAAAATTGGGACCGTCGTGTATAGACAACGGAGTTCCAACCGGGGGAAAGAATTGATTCGCTACGAAGGGCCATTCCGAGTGGTAGCAATTAGAGAACATAACCTTGTAACCATTGAACACATTAAAGATTCCAGGAAACGTAGAAATGTTCATATCGAGCAACTTAAGCTCTCACTCGAGTAGGGTGACCGTTCGTAACGGCCTGGAGTGTCCTGGCCGTCATACAGAAGCATACATTTTGTTTTATTATTTTTGTTATTATGAGTGTATATAGCATGTGGACCTATGTTTTACTATATGAAGTATCTATTTTTTTTTCTTTCTTTTCTTTTCTGTATAGTGCGTATTAGTTCTATTGTTGTTTAAAACTTAAGTGTTGCAGTGAATCAAAAATCGAAAGTGAAAAAGAGAATTTTGGTTGTAATTTCATGTTATTTTTGTAAGGTCATTTTTTGGTTTGTTGTAAGTATTGTTCAGCATTATGTAAGGTGGCTGTTGTTGGCCTTCCGGCCTTTGGCATCCCTCTTCTCCAAGTTCCGAAATTTTTCGAAACTGGTGGGGGGGGAGTTAAGTCCTGGGGACCAACAATATCTACGTTAATCCTAAACAACGTTTATGTAAACAAGCCGAAGATATATATGTAGGATTACGAGAGCAATAAAGTTAGTTATAATTCTGAGTTCATTGCGTTCATTATTAAAACCTTTCCTTTTTTTTTTGACTTTTTCGCTCAGTAAACTCTAAGTTATATATATATATATATATATATATATATATATATATATATATATATATATATATATATATATATATAAATATATACATATATATTAAAAAATTAAAAAAACTTATCTTATATAAATGGGACAAAAACAAAATAATTACTCAGTTTTCACTCACTGATGATTTGGCGGTACTTCACAAGGATAATGCTGTTTGAGGCATTCTTTCCTTATCTTGTCGAAAACATAATTCAAAGGCCGACAGATACATATCTTAAAAAATCTGAAGTGTGCTGAGTGCATGAAAAACAACATGGCTTTTCAATCTGTTACATACTGCCCTCTTCTTTTGTAAAGTCACAGGCATCAAGGTTATCATCAAAACCACAAACTCCACTTTTGTTATCCAAAACAAAAAATTCATCAACTAGAAGAAGCATTCAATTATTAAGATTTTTCCCTCGTCAAATGATCTGAAAGAGGAACATTAGAATTGATTACCTGATTAAACTACTCAATATGTTCTGCTTCAACATCTCTAGGACACGTTTGACGATCCAGCAAATCCAGATGCAAATGCGGCGTTTATCTTCTCCCAGTTATTAAATCGACGTCGTTTTTTGAAAAAGGCGAAGGGCCATTTAGTAAACTTTACAGGAAACACATGAACGATTTTTCTCCAAATAATATTATATATTTTTTAAATTTTACTCTGTATTGTATAGAATAGGAGTTTATTAACCTGACAAAATATTTATAATTACAATATATTTCGAAGGTTTCTAGCACTAGTTAAGACCAGAGTGACGACTGTGAGCCGTTAGTATTTGGTGCTTACGTCATCAATATTTAATTTTTAGACCATCTCCAATTTTTTTTTTCGATATATCGTGAGCGGAAATCGATAGAGGTGGTGTTTACATTGACCAAAATGAATTGAAACCTTAATTTCGAATTTTTGGCGCTTAAGCCTTTTTCAAAAAAACACGTCGAAATGATGGTTGGTTGTGGAATATTAAATTTTTAAGCTATTTTTGTTTTCGACATAACGCCACTATCCAATTTTTTTTTCTAATTTGCTTTATAAATCGATGGATCTCTGTGTTTCTGTTTTTGTTTTGTTTTTTTATTCCATAGTTACTAGAGGAAGAAACTCCTAAGTTACCACTTTAATAGGTGAAGTGAGTCAAACTGTGCACGTGTTTATTCCTGAAAAATTGATCAGATGTCTGGAGCATATTTTGAGCACGTGCTCCGTATACTTAGCAAGTATTCCAATTTGTAACGTTTCTTTATTCACATATAACTGGTTATAGTAGGTACTCCTAATCAAATATTTGGAACACGTGCTCTATAAACTTAGGAAGTATTCCATTGTGGAACTTCTCTTTATGCATCCAACCGGAGCATCTACTCATTTTATTGAGGAATGAGTACAGCACGTACTAACTGGGTACCAGTTTTATTACTTCACTTATTATGTATAATAAGTTTTTTTTGCAATATATGTCTTTATTATTCCGTTTCAATGAAAATTTCTGCAATATCGAAGTATGATAAAAAAAAAACTATCATATTTAATTTTAAACCTACTCGAGTATAACTATAATAATGAATATAACAAAAAGATAATAGAAACTGTATAGGATTACAAAAAGTTAGAGGAAAATGGGTGAGAGGCAGCAGAGCGTGGAGGGCTAAATTGCGAGAGAGACCTGGCGGGCGACGATACAAGGGAGGAGAGGCCACGCTACATCGATCTATTGGTCAGTTTATGGTCCAATTGGATCATCGAATTTTTGCCTAACCTGATGGAATCGAAATTATCTTCGCTTCCTGGTTTGTTCTACTTAACTTTATTCAATTTTTTGTTGAAAAAAGAAAATCTCTTGGACCTCGTTTGATAAACGGATTTCATCATCAAATTTTTGATGAATATTATTGAAGTAAAAACTGTAAAATTATATAAAACAATATTAGCGATGAATCATTATAAAAAAAGATAGAAAATAATTATACTTTAAAAAAAAATGTTATAAAATATTTTCATTTTGAAGACTTTTAGCCATATTTCATATATTATAGTCTTCTAGGAATTTTTCAATAATAAAACCTTCTAAAAACTTTATTTATCTTATAATGCTTCCGACTATATTGTGCATTCTCAAAACATTCATCTAAAAGCATGTAATTTATTTGATATCCATCTCAGTAAAATCATCATTTATATAATTATCAATTTGTCTTTACATAGGATTAATTGTAGGTTTATTTGTTTATAAATCTTATCTACTAACTATTTTTTGAATAGATTACTAAATATTGTTAATTCTATAATTTACTGGTAAAACTACAGAATCGTGATCCCAACATGGCCTACGTCTAGATTTTTAGGACCTGACAGATCTTAAAAATCTAGACTTCCGGCATGCTGGGATTACGATTATAGAGTTTTACCAAATAAAGGAAATTGGTACTTACAATAAAATACAGTAGAACCTCGATAATTCCTATGGTCAAGGGTTCGAAAGTTAAATATAAATAATCGAGATATTCAAATGATCTAGATTTCCAATAATAGATTGTAAAACATAGGAAATAACAAAATTGTATTAATATTAATGGACATACAAACAATACAGTTAGATAAAAAAAACCTTAAAATATCACATTTGAAAAAAAATCGGTTATTTTTTTATGGGACAATCTTTGAATACGTTAAGCATTTTCAGAGCAGAAAAAACGTTACAAGCATCCAATTTTGCTAAGAAATGACACACATTATAGATGCATAATTTTTAGAACTAATCGTTGGCACATCAATTTCTTCTTCATCTCCTTTTTTTTTATACGGAGTCAAAATTCATAGAAACGATTTCTCCACTCTCTCACCGCTCCTTTTGAAAATATTAAGAGTTAACCAGATTTTTTATTTGGAAACTGATTGTATGGAAATTGATTTGAAATCCATTGTAATGGACTACATTACTTGGAAGACGACAATAATTACGAATTATCGATGGGACTGAATTGCAGTGTTTTTAATAACGAAATAAAGGGAGATTTTCAAGAGACCAGAAAATCTATATGAATTATCGGGATATACGAATTACGGGGATATGAATTATTGACGTTCTACTGTAATACAGTTTAACGATATCATCGATATATCAGATGTTAAGATATCGATAGAAATATCAGTTTCTCAACTGCGATATATCGATAGGTATATCGCGTTTCGATATTCCAATCCTAATTTAGACGCCTTAAGCTAGAAATGGAACAAAGAGAAAGAGAAAGGAGAATAAGCTTGATTTCGACCCAGGAAAAATAATTGTTGAGGAGAAGCTGCAGAAATAATATTTTTATTTTACAAGCCAATACTCATTATGCATTACGAAAAATTATATCTATTTAATGGAGTAGATTATATCTTGATGGAAATGGAGTAGTAATGAATTATAAATATTTTGAGCCTGACTGTGTTTCTTATCTCATCCGTCAACAACTAATCCAAAAATACTAGGAATAACAGACCTTATCATAGTTCCTGCTAACATGTCATCATGATCTTAATCAATATATATTAACAATATCAAGAAAATATTATAGTCACAGAAAACAACAACAACAAAAAAAATACTATCAATAACAAATTCAAAAGATGTTTGAGTTCAGTACAATACAGAAGATGTTTGAGTTCAGTGGTTATAAGTTCTTTGACAATTATTGAAAATAATGTTTTAATAATGTTTTGTCGCACACTTTATAATATAATAATAGTTTTACTATTTGCATTTTAATAAGTATACCTGTCATTTTTCGCACAGGTTGTAACTTTTCTCTTTTTTAATTACTTTATAAAACCAAAAGCACTTTTGCCTTCGAATTTGGATGGCCATTACTAAACTAAATAAAGTTGGATAGAATATAGTTTACAAAGCTTCGTAAGCTGTCGAAGATATTGATTAAAATCCAAAGATTTGTGGTATTTTTTATATCTCTTATACTACTTTGTATCTTAGTGCTTTGAATATTAAAATCCATTATATTCGGAATTTACAATTATTAAACCCTGAGACAGGCATACAGATAAATTTATGTATCAATTTCTAAATATAGAAAAATATCTGTGATTAATGTCTGATTATGGTAATGAATATCCTCCTTGGTGTTTGCCCTTCAAAAAAATGATGTCATGAATATACAAAAGTAGGGGTGTAGCTGTTTACTGAATCTGCATTCATTGTTCTAGATGTTAGATCACTGCGTCATACCAATCATCAATTCGGTCTTAGTAAACAAACAGTAAAAGTCAAGCTTAGTTATAATAGTGTATCGAAATATCATCACCATAAAAGAGATAAAAACCGTTGAAGAATTCAATTTAAAAAATAATTATTAAAAAGTTATAGGGATCCTTCTGTAAATCCTTCTATAAATAGTTTGCTATCATAAAACGAAATAATTACCTCAGATTAAAAAAATAATTGGTGACCATTCACCATTATCGTTAGAGTGCAGTTTATTACCGTTTTGTTTTTGATCTGTGGAAGACGTTGACATCGGAAACATGTGCAGTAATTTCTGCCTCTCTTTGGCTTGAAGTTGATAAGGCAGAATTGGGAGGACTCGACATTCGAATTCAATTTGACTTGTGGAAAATGTGGCTAAATCGTGAAAAATAGCAAATAATTCTTCTATAACAATGCCTTAATCTACTACACACTATGACCCGACTTCTATGTTTTCTGCTTCGGTTTGTTTGGATTCAGGACCATTATGCACGACATTAAAAATCCAGTCAGCTTGCGAGTTCTTGATATGGGTAACATCTTAGTTAATATTTTCTCCTCCATCTTATGCTATATGTTTTGCACTTCTAGAAACGTAATGTCGACTCGTATCTCTAGCTCTGTTGCTCATTTTGACTATCTCGGCTTGGATGGAAGGGTTCACTAAAAGGGGTGCAACCGCGCATCGGGCTGCACCGAAGAATGACCAATTATTGTTTCCATAATTAACTTTCCATAAAAATATCCTTAAATAATGTACAATTCATATGTATCCATCCGTAACACCCCACTGCGGCCGATACCCTGAATACCATAAATGGCCTAGTAGGAGAAAGAAAAACAAAAGGAATAAAAAAATCCTTCCATAGAGAATAGGGCTAAAACAGTTCAGAAGATTTTGATGAAACTTGTCTCAATTCTTCTCTTTAAAGACCTTTAACTATCCATACACGTTCTACATCCCCGAGAAAAAGAAGAAAACGTTATGACGGAAAGAATATTTTATTTGTGCATAACTCGAAAAGGATACATTTTTCGTCTATTATACATTTATATATATATATATATATATATATATATATATATATATATATATATATATATATATATATATATATATATATATATATACCCAATTTGAAAGATAACCGAATTCCCTACAAAAAAAAGCATTCTTTTCTGTTAACATTTGCCTTTGAAATTCTCAAACCATGAGTTAAAAAAAAAAACTTTTTTGGGTTTTATAGTACTCATGGTTAACAGAAACTGACGGATATAAGAGTTACGGTTATACGTTTTTCCGTATTGGTAATCGGGTCAAAAGTTTTCAACAGTTCTACGTATTTCAGAAGAAAACGTTTTTTTGGCCATTTGTCTATTTGTGTCTTTCTTTTTTAAGAATATAATATAATCTTTTAAATGTGTTTACTGATTCTATTTTGAACTTTAATCAATTCGTTTTTTTTTACATTCAAACAAAAGCAGAAAA
Source organism: Rhaphigaster nebulosa (assembly GCA_948150685.1). NCBI lineage: Eukaryota > Metazoa > Arthropoda > Insecta > Hemiptera > Pentatomidae > Rhaphigaster > Rhaphigaster nebulosa. Next base: position 126,945,666 of record OX411306.1, read on the forward strand.
AACGTTTTACGCTCATTTTAATTGTATAAGCAGATCAAAAAACTGATACAACATTGTACTTTTGTTCGACCACTAGGCGATCCTAGTTTTAATTAACGTCAACGGAGGTCTAAATTATTTAATTTCATAGCTTAATGTTTTCATGTCTGATAGACATTATCATTGATGTTAGAAACATAATGATAATGTACAGATTACAGATTTAGTAATGTAGTGATACTATCTAGTATCAATCCGTGATGGCCGAGCGTTTTGGAGCGTTGGTCCCAGAACGCTCGATTCGGAGTGGTGTTTGCTCGATTCACACCTAATGTGTATTTCATGACGGTTCCGCGAAACAAATTCTGACACAAAATCTGTTAAGGATGGGACGGCAACCTCTAAGCAGCGGCCAGGTGTTGGTGTAAAGGATTAATAGGCCCATTCGCCGGATTAGCTCCCCTGATCCTTCTATCAATATCACTTACCACACAAGCATTTACTGTCCTTTTATTTTATTTTTCCATATCTAATACTTTGAACACTGATTTTCATAATATAGCTCCTCCATGGTTCATATTATGTACTTATCTAACTATCTATATATTTTAATTTTAATATAATACAAGAGTTTACCCTGATAATTTGAAAATCATCAAACAAAATTAATGCAGTGTCAAATATCGGTGACCTACAAACCCTTGGACTTATATGGATGACGCAGGAGAACTGGGGTATAAGCACCAACTCAGCTGTCAGCTCCTGTTTGCTGATGAGGAGCTACAATGAACGACTAAGTTTCTGAACAAACAGATCCCACCACAGCCTCCATACTCCATCACTCTGTTGCCAGGAATTCCCTATCAATCCTTTTCATAATTCCAAGCAGTTATAGAGTTTCAGCTGAGAGCTAAGCAAGCTATACAATTTTTAAATTCGTCCTCTTTATATTCATTACCTGAAAAATATTTTTATATATTGGTCAAATTGCATGAGATTATTAGGTAAGTCTTAACTAGGTTCTTAAATCTAGAGCAATTTAAAAGGATAAAAAATGGTGTTTACTTATAGATTTGTAAATATTTTTCATAATTTCCTTTAAATATTCTCAGTCTATCACCTCTTCTATTGGCTTGATCATTCCCCCATGTTCTATCGGGTTGTCCGGAAATTAATGCAGGATTTTGGTTTAAAAAGAATAAAGAAAGATTTACAACTGTTTTATTTAATCAAAATAGTCTCCACTACTATCAATACACTTCTGCCAACGTGTTGGCAACTTTTCCATTCCCTCGGAATAGAATTTCCCATGTTTAGAATTGATAAAAACAACGCAAAAACGCATTTTCTAATTCCCTTTGTCCATTAAATTTTTAAAAGTAATGGTCCAGGTATCTAAAAAATGATAATCCATAGGTGAGGGGTTGGGAGAGTAGGGCGGATGTGGCAGAGTTTCATATCCAAGCTCCAATTGTTTGTGTGACGTCATACGTGAGACATGTGGCCGGGGCGTTGTCAAGCAAAATGGGCACCTTCCGATTAACCAAAGATGGCTTCATTATTGCCAATTTCTGATGCATTGCATTAATTTGGTTACAATACGATTCCGCATTGATGGTTTCTCCAGGATTTAAGAAGCTATAGTGTATCAAACCAAATGAAGCTCACCAAACAGTAACCATCAGCTTTTTTTGATGAGTTGGGGGCTGTGGAAAATGTTGTGCTGCTTCTCCTTTGTCGAGCCACTGTCCAGATCGGCTACTGTTATCGTGAAGTCTGCACTTTTCATCTCAAGTAACAATTCTGGAAAGAAAAGGGTCGTTTTTGTTTCGGCAAAGAAGTGTAGCACTAACTTCATAACGCTGGTTTTTTGGGCGGTCGTTTAATGTCTGTGGAACCCAACTTTCAAACTTTTATACCATTCCAATCGCCTTGAGGTGGTCATCGACGGTTGATTTGCTAAGGTTAAGTTTCCTTGCAATGGTTCTCTTTCACCAAAGCCAGCAGAACATCGTCATCCAGAGAGGAAGTCCTTCCATGACCTTCTTTGTCTTCAAGTCTAAAATCTTCCTCCCAAAATTTTTTAACCACCGTTGAACAGTGTACTCATTAATGCTGTCCTCGCCTTAGATTGATGTTTCTAGCCGTCTGGACCTCGTTTCGGTCGTGTTTAAACTCGTAATAAACGAAAATCACGCGTTGACATTCCTAGTAAAGAATGAATTATTTCTAAGCAGCGAAATGCTACAGAGGAAAACAAACATTATCGTTTGGAAGAAGATTAATAAGTGTTGACATTCCTACAAAGGAGTAATCCAGTAAACGTAAACGGTTTGTTATATAGAGGGGTATTTTAAAGAAAACTCAAAATCCTGCATTATTTTCCGGACAACCCCAATATAATCTATATTTGTATAGATATATAAGTATACAAAATATAATTTAATTTACTCCTTCTTGGTTTAGAACGTATAACTGGATAAAACTGAACCTAAATCTGAAAATTAAGAGAATTTAGGTACTTATCAGACCTTATTAGGCTTCCAAAGTTAGAGAGCTAATAAGGACAACTTTTTGGATATGGAACTATATGGCGTTGTGAAAACCGTTAAACAAAATTAGATTAACTATATTTTTAAAAAAAATCAATGTTAATAATGAGGTGTTAGAAAACAGATTCTGTAATTATTTTATTTTGAATAGGGATGATAATTTTAAGCTAGAGAAATGAATGGATTGACTATAAAATTGAAGTAAAACAAGACTTGATTAATTTCGAAATGATTTGTAAATTGAAAATAAATGAATATACAGCAGATAGGAAAAGGTGGAATAAAGTGTCCAATCTAAGGGAAATTGAATTTTCACCATCGTTATTGATGGAAGCTTTTCGCATATACATTATAATCTATCAATTTTAAGGCTCAATGTATATTTAGTGAACATAAAATATAATCTATATGACTTATATGCTTTTGGAGATATACGCAGTTGCCACCTTTCCCTATCTAACGGGGTAAAGTGGCCAGTCCAATATCATTTTTATAGATTTGTATATCTTTGTTTTGTCCTAAATAAAACTTCTACAAAAGAAAAGGAGCTTTCTTAAAAAATGAAATGAATGAAATGATGGTATTAAATCTACTATTAAATTTATTAAAGTATTATCATTATCAAATTAAAAAACAAAACAGTTTCTATCAATTCTTTTGTTTCTCTAAATATAAAAAGCTAAATAAAAGTTCTTCAGTTAACATAAAATGTTTAAATAATCTATGAAATCGATTCCAACAGTTTTCGGACATTCTAATTCATCCTATGCTATATTATTTTAAAGTTAATTATACAGAGTTTTGCGCTATTCCAATTTAAAAATTCTGTCAGCAATTAATGAGATTAAAACTAAACACTCACCTTATTGGAAAAATTAGAAAATCTGGAGTCATTCCTAATTTATTAATATATGAAATATGGCCAAAAGTCTTCACAAAAAAAAAAATACGTTATAACATTTTTTTTTAATTATAATTCTTTTCCATTTTTTTTACTTTCTTGTACGAAGTAAAGGAAGTATTGTATTCGCGAAAATTTTCGGTTTTCAGATTTCAACGGAAATATCCATTTTGACTAGTTTCGTCTAGGCGTCTGTACGTACGTTCGTACGTACGTTCGTATTTCGAATAAATCAAAAACGGTTAGCCGTGAAAAGTTGAATTTTTTTTATTTAGGATTGTTGTAAAATCTAGTTGTGAACCTCCCTTTTTGGTCACTGCTTGATCCCCGGAAGTGATACTTTATTTGAAGGTCATAATTGATTTTTATCAAAAATTATATTAAAATACTATGCAAAACCTCTCAAATTTAGTATTGATAACTTATATATTGATTTAAATGACATACTAGATTTTGGTCTAAATTGGAAAACTGGAAGTGGTACTTTACTGGAAGATCATTATGGATTTTTATCAAAAGTTATATTAAAATATAATGTAAAACATCTCAAATTTGGTAATTAGGACTTTTATATCAATATGAATGTATTTACTAGAATTTAGTGAGCCGAAAAGGGTACTTTGCTTGAAGGTTATAATAAGCTTACATGAAAAATTATATTAAAATTAAATATAGAGATCATATGATTCGGTAATAAAAGTTGCAAACGCGATTTTTTTACCACTCCAATTAAACATTTTTATTACTTGTTTTAGGTGTTAAAATTTAGTGTAAAATACTGGTTTTCCTCCCCATTTTTGACATAAACAAATCTGCAGGAGGAGAATAAGATATAACCTAAGCGGGTTCTTCCGCTTAAAATGTCGAAACTGTGGATTTCAAATGCTTTATCTAGTGATATTGACAGTTCTTATGTTGTCACGGAACACTAAGAAATCTCTTGGAAACTAGTTACCTACTGAAGGAAAACGACATATAATAACGGAATGAGACCTCCAGTGACAATAGTGTGTGTGTGTGTGTGTGTGTGTGTGAGTGTGTGTGTGTGTGTGTGTGTGTGTGTGTGTGTGTGTGTGTGTGTGTGTGTGTCAATAGATGGATGACGGGACGCCGTGTCGTTTTTACTGCAATCTTCGGAAACTAGTAACCAAATTCAGGATCACTTTTGTAGTCATCGATTTATAGTTTAATAGGCGTACAAGGAAGTCATGTGTTGTCCACATCAGATATTTTTAAAATGTGATTGGCAGTGGTTTTATTGTTCCCGTTATTTTACAAAAGTTATTAGAAAATAAAAAAAAAAATTGAACAAAACAAGGTTAGTAAAATAAAACAAAGTTACATCCATAAAAATTACAAAAACAAAAAAAAGTTGCACCCATAAAAATTACAAAAACAAACAACAAAACAAAGTTACCACCTTACCACAGACAGCGCCACAGCATATATTTAGTGAGATACGATAATATTTACACTGGACTCCTAATAATTCTGAATTGATTATACTAATCATATAGCATGTTTTTTTTATATGATTGTCATTTTCCTTGGCATCTAAATGTTAGCATTGTTGATAGAATTGCTTTCAACATTTGCTAACAGCTTTTGCTGTTAGCATTGTTACTTTTTTCAATTACATTATATAACATTACATTACATTGCATTGTTACAACATATTTTGCAATCACTCTGGGAGCGGATTGGTTCAAACAATTTTAATAATATTTTACATAATATTGAAGAAAGAGAGACTGTTTGATCCCCATATTGGCCGGGCCCTCTGCCAAGACCCCTTTTCCATACATCCATTAATAATAGCGCTGACTCCATTTAGAAACATTGAAAAGTTCAGGATGTAAGGTTTTATTTTTATGGTTGCCTTGTCATTCTGGCAAATTCGCAGGCAAAATTAGCTGCAAAAAGAGGCTGACAGCTCTCAACATCGAATAGAAAGGACGTGTTGTATCAACGAAAGCTAATGGTAGGAGTGGCAATACATTTGGTTCAATATGCGAGACAATAAATTAAGGATGGTGCAATAGTTGTGAAACGTCCAAAGAGAAATTTAAAGTTAACACGGAAAGAAGAGATGGTTCTCATCAGTCTGAGGATAGGCCATACTCTACTCACCCACGAATACCTCATCAAAAGATGAGATAGACCAGCATTTCGTGTGGAAGTGAATTGACCGTGATTCATATATTTACTGAGTGGATAGCTCATGAGCTATATGAATCTGATATAGTTCAGATTCATGTAGTTCACACATAAAATCTCTAAAAATCTGAAGGAAATTTCAGTTGAAGACATCAAAATGAAATAAAAACTACTACAATTTTTAAAAAATATATAGCAAAATATAGGAAGAAAATGAATGAATGAGGGCATGAGAGGAAGCATCGAAGCGACCAGTGTAAATGACTCCTAGTGACTGACACACTTAAATAAATAAGTAAATTAATAAATAAAAAATACAAATTGCACTCATATATTTTTTATTTTCATTAAGTTAATTTACAATAACTATGAAGTGGTCAATGAAGAATATTGTCGAACTAATAGAAGAATACTGCAAATATGAATGAAACATGAACCAAAAAAATATAAGATAAGATATTGCGATAATTCATCTAATATGATATGGAAAAATAAACTAACCATTTTTATTTTCAATGAACGCATTAATTTAAATTTTTTTTTTGGCAAACATTAAAATAAAATAATACAGAAATTCAAATTTATCCGACAACATAATTTAAATTATAGTTATTTTTTCAAGCAATGCTTAAATCGTGAGGTATAGATTTTTTCTTTACTCATACCATTGAAATAGGTTACAGGTCCACAAAATGTTAAATTATAAGCAACATGAAAACTGAAATTCTTTATCGATCATATAGCCGATTCTTTGAAAATGTCTCACTATTGATTTCATTTCACTATTGACCAATGCAAACAGAAGGTATCAAAATGTTATCAACATTGTTATTATATATATGTTATTAAATATACATATATATATATATATATATATATATAATTCAAAAAATGGTTTTCGTTTTATGCAATTAAACAAAGTTAATTATAAACAGGAACTAATTGAATAATTAATTTATAAAATAATAAAAACATTACTTAAAATAAATTTTTCAAATTCTTCTCAAAGGAGAATAAAAAGTTATGAAAAATGGATGAAACGAGATATCTAAGTTCATTTTTAAATTAAGGACGAATTTATTAGGAGTAGGAAACGTGTTTAAAAAAAAAAAAAATCAGATAATTGTCTTATTATTTATTTATCATTTTTTAGAAGGTTATTACTTATTAATAAAGAAATTTTTCATAGTTTTTGAGCCTAAATTCAAATAAAGTAATGATTATTCTACTTATATTATAAAGGTAACTATAATTTATATTTTATAGTCACTAAAAATAGCTGTAAAATTTTAATCAAGTATTGTGCTTAAGTAAGCACAGTAGATAAGCCTTTCCTCAGACAGGTGGTGATTTCGAAGGAATTAAATGCTCTGTTTGCAACCTATCGACAGCATAGGTTTATTATCATTTTTTTTTTTTAATCCAATCATGTATTTTTTAGTTTGAGAGTCTTTTCATTTCATTGAATCAATATTTAAAATCTTATGAATCAATGTTTTGATTATTAAGATTCCCTTTCCGTCATGATCATTTCCTCTATAAATTTTAATGAATATTCCATTTGCTTTCGGGGTATGTCCCATATAAATAGAGTTGGCTACAGTTATGATGTCTACAATAACTATTATTTGTACAAATGTTTATGCGTTAATGTCAAAAATTTATATATCACTACGTTGCTATGTCAATGTCATCTCAAAATACGTGCTGACATAAGTATATATAACACAACAATATAATATGATATAATATTACACAGAACAATATAAAAATAAAATATAAATAAAACATAAACAATGTTAATAAGTATAAATGTTAATAAATATTTGTAAACAGCTTAAATACACAAATAAATAATATATGTAACACACTAATAGACCCACTGCTGTGATCAGCAAAATTATTCTTTAAAATTAGACGACTTCAATATACAACATTGCCAAACGTAGTACAACATGTTTTTAAGAATATCGGTATTGTCAGTTCTAAACAACCCTGCGTAATTTGATCTGTCCATATTTACGGAATGAGACAGGTAGTTGTGGTGAAAAGCTGTATTAATCGGGAACCGGACGAAAATATGGAAAAGATCCTCAAGCTTATTTAAATTGCAGTTTTCTTTCGGCTTGAGATAATAATTAATATTATTTATATATTCAATTTAAAAGTTGCCGGATAATTTGATTTGCACTAATGCTTTAGCCATAGGGAACGGAGAATTTAGTGCGAGATATAGCTGAGGCTTTTCACTTTCTGAATACATGAGAGGATATAATGGATTGTATTTAGAAGCAATCAGTTCTTGTTTATCTCGCTCCTCAATGTAGCTCTTCAATAGTCTTAGTGTTTCGTCCATTTCAGTCTGGAATACTCCAAGATTGACTGTTTATTTACAGAGCGTGTATAACTGATTCCGCCATTTGTATTTCTGATCAGTTTTGCTCTCATTATATGTTTCTCTGTTTGGAAATCTGCCTCTACGCATTTTAAAATTTTTTTGTATCTAGAACAAAGCTAATTTAGTACTGTAACCGTTAATAAAAATTTAAGTTTACACTTTCCAGCCTATACATATACCTTTGGCCCCATAGTTGCATTTTATAGTATAAAAGGCTCATGGCTATTGCGTTATTTATTTTTCCAGGATCTGAGTATAGATTAATTTTTATGAAAAATTAATGGATTTATGAACGATGCATTAGGATTTCATATCTTCTAGATAAGGATTTTATAATACTTATCAATTGAATAAAATGTCCTGTATATATTTTTTTTTGTCTCTCGCATAGTAACACTAGGCAAGATGAGTTTATTTACTGAGGGTTCATACTCCATGCGCAACAGTACAATACAGGTATAAGATGTTCAGTTTATATTTTAAATTACATTGATGTAAAATATACTTAAAAATTCAAAGATAAAATAAAAAAAATAAATAAATAAATAAAACGTTTTTCGTAAGGAAACAAGAATAGAAAAATCAAAATATTTTGAACATACATGTAGGATTATTGCAATGATTTTTATAGATCTGTATATAAAAAAAATTAAGAATTAAAGAAAGAGAAAAAGATTAGACTAAAATAAATAAATCAGCAGATTCATACAATTAGTTAGAAAGAAAATAGGTTAAAAAATAAATAAAAGTAAATTAAAAAATGAAAAATAAAATAAATAAAGAAAATGGAAAATAAATAAGATTTTATATACAAAATAAACATTTAACTAAACCAAAGTATATAAATACAATCATACATTTTTTTTTGTTTCTTCTTTAAATGCATTATGTATAAATACTTATAAAAAGATAACTTTAGGCAGTTCAGTATGTAAAGAAATAAAAATTAACATATTGGTCATTCAGGTTTTCACACTTCACTGTAAAATATTACTATTACACCATATGATTAGAGATATATGTAAATATCTACGTATACGTAAATATCTACGTAAATATATATATATATATATATATATATATATATAAAAATATATATATATATATATATCCATGGGAAGGATAATTGTAATAATTAGAGTTAACTTTTTTATACCAATATTATAAATCCATTTTTGGTCGGATGATTCTCTATTGTGAATTGTATTATTCAGGGGGAGGAGGATAGAATAATTAAAGTTGATAAAAATATATGATTAAGCGTGGAGGATGACCAAATCATATCTTTGGTAACCATTAATATGTAATTCCTTGGCAAGTACCAAAACCACATACCCCAAGAATTTTTCATGCTTAACCCTTTCACTATCAGACAATGCCGTGTAGGTCGAGAGGGTTTTCAAGTTTTGAGAAAATTGTATGGTGGTGGTTACAATAGTTTTTGGTATTGTGTCAAAATATATTATATTGTATCAAAACAAAGCATGGTATTGTTATCAAAACAATAGTATTAAAGAGTGACCGAGGAATTACTCTGGGATCGTCGCTTTACCTTAAATAGCAAGACATTGCATACGAATTTAATTATAATCTCATTTTTTTATATGTAAATTTAAATGAATAACTTAAACCATCTGTGAATCTGTGCGTACATACACACTCAAACATCGAGTTCTTTAACAAAGAGAACATCTAAAAAAACACTGGCTGCTTGGGGTCCTACTGCCCCGGAATGCCTGAGAGGTCTTTCATGCATTCCATTCCTGCTTTCCCTGTTCCACTGTCACCACGCGGCACTTGATGTAATGATGACATAACTCAACCCCACGACTCCACTTTATTGTCATAAGCTCTGGAACTCCCCAAATTAGCATAATAATTCTGTCAGAATCCATCATAACTGTCTAAAAGTGAATGGCAATGGACCTGGAATATGTTAGAGATCAACAAACTTAAAATTATTAAACTGGCCTTCGATTGCTGGACCCCATCCTCTAGACAGTGTAGAAGAGAGGAGGTAGTCATTACACTTGTCAGAATTGGATATTGCCGTTTGACCCATAACTACCTGATGACAAACAGAGATCCATCACAGTGTCAACACACTCAAGACACTCACAGTGAGTCATATCTTTAAGAGGTGTCCTCGGCATAGGACAGTAATGGAAAAATGTGGTGTGCCTTGACAGGTCTGTAAGGCCTTGAGTGATAACGAACAATATATCAATAATACCATTACAATCATTAAAAATATTGGGACTTAATTTTTTTTTTAAATGTTTCATTACTTTTCACCTATACTTTGGCTTAATTTCTATTCTGTTTAAACAATTTTTATTTTTTTTTACTCTCTAATATGTTTTTCTTTTGTTTCTTTTGTTTTAAGCGATTAAAAAAATAATAAATAAATAGTTTTTGTCTATTTATGAGGATAATAATAACCACCAGCAGTTTGTTGCCCTTAAAACCGAACAACAACTAAATTATTCAAGAATGTATCGACGTCGTTTTCTGAAGAAGATTTAAGTACCAAAATTTAGATTTCCTCTTATTATGGGACGTAAACACCGCCTCAATTGATTCCCGCTTACGATATATCGAAAAAAAAATTGGAAACTGTCTAATAATTGACTACACAGGCCAACGATGAAAAAACTTTTGTACTGAAAATACCTTATTCCTATAGTTTTTAGGGTCCTGAAGCCAAATATGATATTAAAAAAGCTGTATCATCCACAATTTAAGAATTGTGATTATAAAGAAAACTATGAAAACCTATTCTGCTCACGCAAGTTGGTTTTACCAAGTTTCCATGTTTCTTGTGTGATTGCGACAGTAAGGCTAGGGATCAACATTGGTGCAGAAAGAACTGGCCTGTGAGGAAGTCTTTAAAACCTAGTGAGAAGAACATTCTACGCAAAAACCTCGTAGATCTTGTAAATACAAACCATGCTTATGATGTAACATAGTGTTTCATTAATTCCCTCGTATGCCGTATAGGGGTTTATACTGTATAATACAAAGCATATTGCTGGAAAACTATGGGTGATACAAAAAAACTAAGGCCAGACTTAGATTCAGCACATAAAAATCTATAAAGATCAGCTATTAAAGTTAAAAAAGTTTTCAAATTTTTTTGTTTTTGGTCTGTGCTATTTATGACCTAAGCCTAAATACTAACGACTCTCAGTCGTCACTCTGGCCTTGACCAGTGCTAGAAGGCTTAAAAATATATTGTAATTGTAAAGGTTTAGCCACCTTAATAAGCTCATACTGTATACAATAAAGAATAAAACTTATATATATATATATATATATATATATATATATATATATATATATATATATATAAAATAAAATTTATATAATACAAATATATATATATTGCTATTTGGGAAAAAATCGTTTCATGTGTTTCCTGTAAAGTTGGCTAAATGGCGCTTAAGCCTTTCAAAAAATGACGTCGATATGAACATAGTTTAATTAAATCTGTCTTTAATTGACTTATTTCAATTTAAACCTTTGTAGTCGCGCTCGTTCAAATCACTTAAATTGTGGTGCGCCATCCAGTTTTTGTGGGGAAAAGATTGAGTTCCGTCTTTTATTCTTCTTGTGACTTTTAGAGAATTAACAATTAGATAAATACGACCTTTTATCAACTTTCACTAATGTCATAAGAGGAATATTTTTCTAGTTTTTCTTTTAATATCACAAAGCTTTAAATTAATCAGTAGTTAAAGTATAAATAAATTAATCTCATTTTTCGCTACATTTTACCAATATACATGTAAATACTTAAAATCCCAAACAATACACAAATATTTCTTTATGCCGACGGCGTCTTTATACTTGTAGCCTTCACACGATTTCAATGACTGACAAATCAGACATTCACTCTAATGGGAAAATGTACTGAACGCAATAAACTGGAGTTCAGCTTAGACAAAACCAACTGCACAATATTAAGCAGGAAACAACATTTGTCCAAAATTAATATACAACTAAACTTTTTCAAATAAGGACACTTATTCCTTATTTAGGAGTAACATGCGATAGGAAACTTAGCTGGAAGACATATTGACACAATAGTAGTCAAAACAGTAAGATCAGTATACGGGTTGACGACTGCCATAAGACAGACCTGGGGACTTAAAGAAAAAGCTCTAAGAATTATATATGAATGTGCAATTGTTCCAAAACTTCTATATGATTCACCTTCCTGGGAATCAGGAACGAGAATGTAAATTAAGAATGGAAATTAGAAAGGATTAAAAGACTAATTGGAATAAAAATCAGCAGAGCCTTTCATACAATTTCTTTCGATGCCGCCTGCGTTCTTGCGGGAATGATTCCGATAAAATACAAAATTAAAGAACTGATGAAACTTAATAAAACTAAAAAAAAAAAAATAATGAGGACTAAAAAGACATTGGGTAAAAAAAATTAAATTGGAAGTAACAGGAAAACCATGGTTACACCCTTCACTACACGCTAAACTAACTAATAAAATAATAAAAATAATAGTTAGTTTTATTATTTTGCAAATAAGCAATTTTAAAACAATAAACTTTATGTAATTTGTATAACATAATTTTCATATCCATTCATTTCCTGTTCAGTTTAAAAAATATAAATTCTTTTTTTTTTTTTTTTTTATTTGAAAGGGATGAAACTTAAAATGTTTTTTAAAATACATAGAATTATTCTGACGCTTCAAACAATTGTAAACAATTGGTTTCCATTACGCATGTCGCCCGAAAAACTATTCATTCCACGTTGCTAAAAAAGGTTTGAGATTCTGATAGCAGTTTTCATATCTGGTCCCAATCTGCCACCTAATCCTTGAGGATTTTACACAAGCGAACGTTGAACTTGAGTGGCAATGATTATTTATTTAGGTTTTTTCTCAGTGTATTTGGGTTTTAATCAACCCGCATTGTTACAACGTAACGCATATTGAATAAATACCTAGCATATAATTAACAAATCATGAGTTGGAAGAATATGATTTTAAAAAATCGAAAAGTGGAATTTAAATTTCACTGTATTTGATATTAAAAAAAATTTATTAACTTTTTTGCTTCCATGGAAAAAGGTCCAAGGACTACACACGCTGAAAAAATAATTAACAAATAAATTTCGGAACAATGATTAACTATTGTAAAAATATTTTTACTATATACATTTTTTTTTTTAAATTGATTTGCACTTAAAGAAGTTCCCATTTTTCCCATGCGGTAATCCGAATTTTTCCCTAATCCTAACACTGCAATTCACATCCACTTTTCTTCCTTCTTAACTTTTTTGTAGCCATATTAATATTTATGATTCTTTTATCAGAGAAATACATTTAGCACATATGTGTTTCTAATTATTTATTAACAATCTATTTTGGAGTTTTGGAACACATCAATTAATTTAAATATTCAACTTCACCGTTTTTCATTTGATTAAGTATACCTAGGACGTGAAAATTAATAATCTTACACATTAAATTCAACAAAATTAAAATAAAATAAGATGCTTAATTGACCACACCAATATCTATTCCCTCGATAATCGTAAATATTTTAATTAAAGAGGAGGAAGGAGGAATATCTTGGAAGGCAATGAGAAGTGAAGCTCCAGATTCCAATGAGGCAGCCTACAGCCCCGATATCCTGAAATTATTCCCTAGCCAGCTGCTAACAATGGAACATGAAAATGCCCTCCTCCCCTTCAACCCTCTTTCACCCCCGCCCGACCCCAATCTACGACCATCCATCGCTCATTTCCCCAAGATATTGAGTACCGTTCGGGAAACCAGAGGCGGAAGAAGTTTCTGCCTTCCCCTGATCTTCCCACAATGGCGTATTTTTTTAGAGAGTTTTCCGACAATAGGTTTTGCGTAATATTAATAACTTCTTTTTTTTCCAATAGCTTTAAAATTTTGAACACTCGTTTATAATTATTTCACCCTTTCAATATTTACAGATTTTTTTTTTATTTCTGTAATATTAGATACTTTTTAATAGTAAGAAGATGTATATTTTTTTCTGTTGGTGTAGACTGTTACCACAGTGATGAAGAGTGTGAGGCAGAAGATGATATAGGTGAGAAAACGTTTCTTTACCCTTTATCACCTCACTTTTTTATATCTTTCATCGGAAATTCTATTTTCCGACCCTCTCACCAGTAGTAAATGTTTGTTTGAATCATTTTTATAATATATCTAGTAGTGGTGTTTTGTTAATGTTGTGATACTTCACCGATAGCTAATCGTTTTATTAATCTTCTGTACGCCTTTATATCACTATATAATGTTTTGTTTCTTTAATTATTTTTGTTTGATCCAAGTAGAAAGTAAACATCCTCATGATTTGTTCAAGCTGTTATATTAACAAAATTTTATAGAGTATATTTTGTAACATTTTCATTAGACAGAAGAATAAATAAGATAATAATAAAAGTCACGACAAAAGATCAGCAAACAAGACCCGATACCACAGAATATCCGAAAACGAAAAGGAATTTTTCAATTTTTTCATTTTGTCCCTAAAACAAAAAAAAAATCATTGCAACTGAAATAATAAATTTCGATTGATAATAATGGATTGTACTCGTTTTCGCTTAATAATTGCTTAATATTAGGCAAGAGAAATATGCATCCTTATTTGTCAATAATTTTAAGCATTTTGAAGACAAAATCAGTTGTAATTGCATTAAATGTTGAAATAAAAACGTAGGTACTACTACTCCATGAGCTCTTGAGTAGTCTGCGATAAGAAAAATTGAAAGTTTAAAAACAATATATTCCCCTCACATTTAGTCTCTAGTATTGGGCCTTATGTAATAAGCATCAAAACAAGCTACAAGTCCATTGAATATTTATTTATTTTTCGCCATATCTTAGCTTCCGAAAAAAAGGGTTTCGTCAACAATGCAGGACATGCAACTATACAAATCTTACATTAATTAACCTATTATGACTTACATCTGATAAGCTTAGCCTCAGGAGTAGCCTCCATTTTCTTCTTCGCATTCTCTGTTCGAAGGAAAGATCCATAAAAAGTGTTCCAGTTACAGAGTAAAAATACTAGGATAGACTTAGACAGTAAGCCACAACCTGATGAAGTGCTTCTTCACAGACGTATTGGTTTGTCCATGTACAGATAATGGATGAGGCTAGATTTCCAAGAAGAATAATGGAGGCAAGAACGTATGGTTTGCGATCCATAGGAAAAAGAACGTGGTTGTAAGGAATCGAAGCAATTTTTCAGAATCGAGATCTCACCTGGAAGCAAGCTAGATTAAAAATTGCCGGCCGTAAATCATTAAGGCACTTTTGTGAAACCTCTCCCCCTGAAAACTAAACAGGGTAAAAATAAAAATTTGGATAGGGGGACTTATTGGAGAAAAAAAGTAATCCGTGTATTGTAATCTCAGGTATGTTTATGGGTGATTATTGAAGGGTGCCCACGAGGTATGGATGTATGTTTTTTGCAATAATAGAAATAATGTATCTTGCAAAGTTAACTCACATGTTAGAAAATCACTGTTGATCTGATATTATAAACAGGACATAGACTTAAACATTAGGAGAAAAACGTAAAATTGAAATGAACTCTTGAATAAAAAATTCATAATTATAAAAAATATATTATTCGCCTTCAAAACATACTTTTGAACATAGCATACAAAGTGGGGCAGAAAATAAACAGCCAGATTAAATTTATTTGGTAATCATATGCACCAGACATAGTCCAAGAGGAATTAATACCATAATAGCATGAATTCGTCATGTTTGTTTCCCTGGTATAAGTCATCTGCCAATTTTATTTACGTGCTAAGTAATTTGATACGTGAACAAAAAACAATAGGAAGAATGAAGAAATACATCAAAGACATTCATGAAGATTACACGATGATGCGTGTTATCATCAGGAAAGATTTTCTTATAACAGACGGTAATATAAACCACTAAATTTTGGTAAACTACAAATGTGTGCCAACAATCGTCTTAACAAAATAGACCTGCATTAAAAGAATCAGCACGAGAGCTAGAGAATTTCACCACGAAAATATATTCATTCGACCATTAAAATTAAATTGAATCCGAAAATAAAAGAAAAATTCAATTATTCTTTATCCACAAATTAAATTTTGTTGCAGCACAAAAGGTTTGAATCATAGAAAAAAAAAAACAGAAAAATTTAAAGTAAAAGTTTGAGAAAATGGCGTATTAACCCTAAACAAAAATTACGATTCGACGAAAACAAAAACTCTGTGCTGGTCATAAGAGTTAGAGTTGTTTATTATTAAAAAAGCTTTAACTTGACAAGTTACAGAAAATTATCAAAATGTTGGATGCATGTAATGGGAATGTTTTATGTATTGAAATATTATCTTCATATCTTTTTGATGTTATTATTATTTTACTTTTTTGTGTGTGTGTTCATAAATATTTGTTTTCATATCTTATGATTTCTTTTAAATATGTTATTTTTATTCTTAATTTAAGAAACATTGTTGATTTTTTATTGGTAATGATACACTTTTATCAGTTGTTATTAGTGAAATATTTCATCACGCATTTGTTCTAACAATCTTAACTTAGAACAAATAATTTTATTATTTATAACTTATTCCTCCTTAGTTGTATTTCAAATGTTTGTGTATATTTTGTTTAATAAGGCTTAGAATCTAAGCCTTATGAAACATTATATACTAGAAGCTATAATATTTTTGTTACTTTTATTATTTATTACTTTTATTGACGAATTTAACGATATATCTGGGACTAGGTCCCTTAATAATAGCATGCATGTATATATAAAAAATAAAAACATAAAAATAAAACACAAAAGACCACATTTATAGAAATCAATTATAATTTACATTGACGTCAATAAAATAGATAAGCAACCAAAAAAGATTCTTCTGGTGAAAAAATATAATTACAATGAACAAAAAACGAAAGATAGAAAAACATGGAAAATAAAAATTATGAAACATTCACAGAGTTAAAACATCATTAAAAACACTATACTATAAAAACACGGTACTATCACTTCTAATCAAAATATTTTTCGAGGGCGTTTATTTGGAAAGTGAGGTGTTGGAAATGAAGGGATTTGAATGAGGATAGGGAAGAAGCATGGCGGATATTAGAAGAGAGGAAATTCCAGAGGATAGCGGAGCGGGCAGGAAAAGAACGTTCGGATATTTTAGTACTGTAGGAAGGGTAAAGAGGTCAGAAAGATGCGATCGTGTATGCTTTGCGTAGACTGAGAATTTTAATTGTAGGAGACTAGTAGTAGTAATTGTAGATGCTGGGAGCTGATGGTTTGATATAGCCAAGATTCGAGGATACATTGTCTACGAGTGGCTACTCCGACTCCCTTTAATGATATTACACGTGAGACAGTTACCAAGGTACCGAAGACGATTCTTAAAGCAGTTCATAATACGTTTCAATGTGTCCTTGAGTACAAGCGAGAGGCCACTGTATGCCACATATTTATAGTCAAAGTGGGAACAAATAAGTAAAGATACGAGCTTTCGGGTGGGTTGTGGAAGAAGGTGGCAGGAACGATGGAATAACTTTAGGGTACTTACTGGCTGTCGGGAAATTTGAGCAATATGAGGTTTCCAGGAAAGGGTTTGATCAATAGTAAGATTTTAATTGAGGAGCTGAAAGTGTGAAGTGATAATTTTGGAATAAATTAGGAAAAGTGGTGTTAGATATGAGGAGAGAATTGGAAGCGATAGCAATGACCTGAGTTTTCATAGGGTTTAACCATAATTTATTCAGGTTTGCCCAGTCACTGATCTAGACCTGCCATGAAATGAATATTGGCAAAAGATATTAATAGCTCAGAAGGAAGAAAGTTTAAATGGTGGGAACAGTGGTAGATTGAATTAGGAAGATCATTGATATAGGAATTGAAAAGAAAAGAGGAAATGCTCGAGCAATGGGCTACTCCTAGGGACAGAGTAAGAAAGGAAGATGGGAGTTTATTAGGAATGGCAACTGATTGAGAGCGATCGGAAAAAAAAAGATTGAAAGAGCAGTTGGAAAAGGATAGTGATTTAATTTAGTATAAGCTTTATAGAAGTCAAGATGTATTAGAACAATGAACTTTTTTTCTATCCACAGCGGGATGTATGTCACTAGTGATTTTGATGGGAGCGGATTGTGCGCAGAAGCTTGGCCGGAAACCAGATTGGATTGGATCAAGCAGTTGGAGCTCTACGAGGAAATTAGATATTTGTATCAAGACGCTAAATATCAGGGAAAATTGTACCTTTCAAATTTCTTTTCCTTCTTTATTGATTACATTAATAACGTTTCGGACCGAACTAGACCATTTTCAAGTCTAAAAAGATAATATACACAAATTTTCGTCAACAATTGCAAAAAAAGAATTTTTTTAATTAATTTTTTTAATAAATAAATTTTCGCTATATATCCAACAATTACTGTTTAAAAAGATTAAAAATCGCTATCTTAACTAAAAAAACCATCTCATAACACCATCATGAGTAAATAACTGAGAAATAGCCAAATAGGCATTTATTTAAGTACTACACGTAGCCTTAGAATTGGAGACCGTTTGGATATTCCGATTGTGACCAGTGAGTTGTCTGGTGCCTGGAGACCAGCAAATATTGTCTTCATTACTTTTTACTAGCTGATCAGTCACATATTGTCTTCATTACTTTTTACTAGCTGATCAGTCACATATTGTCTTCATTACTTTTTACTAGCTGATCAGTCACATATTGTCTTCATTACTTTTTACTAGCTGATCAGTCACATATTGTCTTCATTACTTTTTACTAGCTGATCAGTCACATATTGTCTTCATTACTTTTTACTAGCTGATCAGTCACATATTGTCTTCATTACTTTTTACTAGCTGATCAGTCACATATTGTCTTCATTACTTTTTACTAGCTGATCAGTCACATATTGTCTTCATTACTTTTTACTAGCTGATCAGTCACATATTGTCTTCATTACTTTTTACTAGCTGATCAGTCACATATTGTCTTCATTACTTTTTACTAGCTGATCAGTCACATATTGTCTTCATTACTTTTTACTAGCTGATCAGTCACATATTGTCTTCATTACTTTTTACTAGCTGATCAGTCACATATTGTCTTCATTACTTTTTACTAGCTGATCAGTCACATATTGTCTTCATTACTTTTTACTAGCTGATCAGTCACATATTGTCTTCATTACTTTTTACTAGCTGATCAGTCACATATTGTCTTCATTACTTTTTACTAGCTGATCAGTCACATATTGTCTTCATTACTTTTTACTAGCTGATCAGTCACATATTGTCTTCATTACTTTTTATTAGCTGATCTAAATCTGGATTATTGTCATTGCTTATTTAAATAAAACATTAATTGTATGTGTCCTGTAAACAATAAGTTCTGCGTTCATTTAACAATAATAAATGTAACAATTATATCCACAAACTATTTGCATATCAATGAATAGATTATCTTAGCACACCATTGCGTCCGTTCCCACAGCTTCTTCTCGTGAAACTGGACAGTAGACTGTTTTTTTCTGACTAATATTGTTAATCACTCATGTGTTTACATTGATTAATTTTATTGATAATGTCCACATAATGTTTACCAATATTAGATATTTGTAATTGTACTATTCATTCTAGAGGTTTGGGAAGGTCGGAGAGGATAGACATTAGGCAATAATCTCCGTGAGATGTAAGATTAGAAGTATTGTTAATTGGATGGACTAAGCTTTTTTCCAAGAGATAGTGAATTTTGGAAGCATAACTTATTAGATGAAAAGGATAACGCAGGATTTCTATGAGGTATAATTTTAACAATTTAACGGATATTCTATGGATTTACAATTCAAATCCTGTTGGTTTGGTGTAAGATTTCATTATGGAGGAAATAAAGAAGGAGATATAGGAAAAATAAAAATGATTAGAGTTGATGGAAATAAATAAATGATGGAACTAAGGAAAAGTGGAAAGAAGAGGGAAGAAAAGTGTTAAAGAAGACATATAAAAAGTATGAGTTTAATTCATTGGATGAAACTGGGAAGAATACTAAAGAAGTGAATTTTCAAACAGAGAATTAGCGAAGGAGTGCTATTTTGATTTAGAATTAGGAACAGAGTAAAGGGTTTCATGGATTTCGCTCGCCTAATAGTTGTTTGTATCCAGATTGCGGAGTACTCTAAACGGCTAATAGTCATCTGCTAGCCTTGTATGTCTAAAGCGCCTGCGGGCTCATGCCTCATGCCTCTTTTGCAGATCACAATTGCTTGACACATCCAAGGATCTAAATCTCCACCTTCCATCGCAGCGGCGGAGATTTAGACAGGGACAAGGGTGTCAAATATATTGAGGATCGGGGTGAAGATATCTACCATGGAATAAATGAGGGAGCAGGAATAGATTTCACTCCAATTCAGGGTTTTAAGAAAAGTGATGTTTTCACTGTGGAAGACGTCAATGTTGTAGAAAGTTGGATGGATATTGTATGATATTTGGATTAGGTCATATGAGGAGAGGAACGGAACAGGAAGTTGAGAAGATGAGAGACGTTTCTGCGCTGATTCGATGACATGCAAGTCGAATCATGTGTCGGACTAACTAGTATCGTGGATGGGAGCAAAAGGAGCAATGAAGAGATGGAGGAAAAATAAGGTATTTTCCAGATATAGTCTGCCATTGGAGTCAGAAAGGAAACTGATATTAAGGTCTGCGGAAATCCTTATATTATTGTAGAAATGGACGTAAGTGTAGAGATATGATTTGAAAGTAAATAAATAACTACAAGATAAAATAATCAAATATTAAAAAAAAAGAAAATTAAATCTATATAAATAAATATGTAAGGAACTAAGTATTAAACGTAGCCTTAGAATTGGAGACCGTTTGGATATTCCGATTGTGACCAGTGAGTTGACGGGTGTCTGGAGATCAGCAAAAGACGTTGGGGCTGATCGATGCAGATCACCGGGTGCCCGTCATCCTTCCGGCAGCGCACTCTACCAGCCGCAAACCACATGTAATTTATTTTACCGGCAAACTCTTATGTTGGACGAGCCAGATTTCAATTTGTAGGAGACATTTCTTCAGCGAGATATATCCGTTGGGAGTTATTATCCTGCCTGCTAATGCCCCAAACAGAGAAGTCACATTTGGTTGTTTATAAAATAAATAATGACAATATTTCTTCTGTTTAATCTAAGGTTAATCAGACAGTAATGTAAAAACAATATATAGATATTTTTTTTTAAATTGTATTGTTTTGAATTATAAGGATAATAATCATAATTGCTTCCTATGAATCATATAAAAAGAATATTTTATTTTTAAAACTATTTTTTTTTTATATATATATTTGTTTAAGGCTTATGAAGAAATTGTAAAATTATAAAGAAATAAAAAAGGCACTGTGAAGTTCATGCAACTGAAATTAGATAGTAATCTAAAAATATTTATACTATTAGTTCTTAACGTTTATGTGCAAGTTAACGAACTGTGTTATGTGTCTTAACGAAAAAAAGCAAGTTTTCTATAAAGTTAAGTGAATATTTTATTTATAGCCCATTGCGCCATTTATGAACTTCCAATCGGGTGGAGTGCTTCTTTAATGGATGTTGCATCCCCTTTAATTATGGGGCACCTGAGAGCTATAATAAAATTTTGCCTGTCCTATTTGCCATAGCTTTTTCAGAAATCAATTTATGATCTCGCACAAATATAGATTTATGGGTTTATAGAGTTTTAAAATTTTTTTAACTTTGCTTCCAAAAATATGTATGATTTTCTGTGAGGATAAGGTTTTCTCCACCATAGGATCAAATCTCAACATATGGAAGAAGTTAGCTACAAATATGTGAATATGGATGTATACAGCAGATGTACTACAATCTATTACTAATAGTGATTAGACTACGGTTAATTTAATAGTCTATTATACCTTGGAGTATTTAATTTCATAAAAAATGTTTTAGAAATCCAAATGTGTGGTCCTCAAAAGGCGGACTTAGACATCGCAAAATATTGAATCAAAAGGTAAATAAAAAATCAAAAGATAAAAAAAACCTTCCAATTTTGATGCCGAGACGGGCTCTATTGTTTATTAAGAATAATAATTCATGTCCCCTGGTTCGTATGGAATTCACTGCTCTCTGGGATTTTAGAGTTTTCTGATTTCGAATTTTATATCACAATTTTAGTTTTCAAATGTCGGATCCAACATGAGCATTCTTAAGCGTCATTGATCACTCCAATCCAATCACTTAACACCAAATATGACAAGGAACAACCGTGAGTGTGAAATCCTATATGGAATGGTTGGAGAAGAGGGGATCTGCTAGAATTCCACCGGCCTTGAAATCCAAAGCGTTATAACAAAATCCAATCACTCCAACTTGAGTGTGGAAAACGAATGGAATGGAAAAATGAACCCCACAGTTTTTAGGTTGTGTTATACTATTAATAGTAAAAATTGTTTTTCAGTAAATAGTGTTGTTAAAATTTATGATATTGATTCTATAAAATATTCATATGGATAACTTATAATTAACCTGATAAATATGAATTAAGTTAGAAAATACTTATAAATGTAATTTAACTTTTTAGTGGATTTATAATTTATAATATGCATAAAATGTCCACTATTTTTTTATATTTTTTTGGTAAAGTGGTCAAGATTCAATTATTTAATATTTTCGCTATTGCAGAGCTACTATCTATGGCCTCATCAATGCCTTTTTACGTGAGCATAAATCACTACCTGTCGGTATAAAATGGAAAGAGCGGGGAGAGAGAACGTCAGTGGGGTCCTTGAAATCGTCCAGTTGTTCCAATTCAGTGTTCCATGTTCTATTTGGAGTGATCATCAGTGGCCGCCTTCAGACTCGCTTAAAATTTACTGCTCTCGTGTTCTTACGCTTGTCAAATTAGAATTTCGGTATACAAGGTGCTACTACTTTCACTAGCATGGAAAGATCCCTTTCAGATGCAAGAGCACACGCTTACATCAGGTTTTGGTCTTGGCTCTTTTACACTTTTCAAGGGTACAGCTTCGGTACTATTGGGATCTGGGGGCGTGGAGTCCTCTATTACAACTGATTCTTCCGGCATTATTCCTAGCACTTGTCCTTCATCGAATGCGGATTGCTTCCTTTCGTCTCAGAAACATTGGAACAACTATTCTCTTCTTATATAATTGTCTACGTCATTGCGCAGTTTCACCCAGGTGGTTGGATTATATTAGCAGTTATATTAATATTTTTTTTTATTTATTATTTTTTATCAGGTTACTACACCAAAGTATTTGGTTAGTCATGAAAGTATTCGTGGAATTAAGTTTCGAATGGTTTTGTTATGTACTTATCGAAAATCATGTCAGTTCCATAAATTTACCATACCTAATAACTTATTAATTAGAGTTGCCAGATTTCTTCCAACTCAAACCGGGATCCCCCCACCAGAAAATATCGACAATATTAGACCACATAGTTATTCTCTCTCCCAGGTTTGGTTCGTTTGGGCTGCCTGTAGCTTCTAGTTCATTTTTCATTTAAATACTAATAATAATCCTCTATTGTATATCATACACAATCTTTGAAAATAAAATAAATGTATTAACAATTATGCGAAAATCAGCTTTTAGCTTAGGATATTTTAATTCTTAAATAAATGTAGATAGAATACACATTTTTTTTTAAAAACTATTTCATCATCATCATCTGCCGCAAAAACTCGTTATCGAGTCTGAGGCGCCTCCAATAGCTCCCCCAGTTGGTTCTATCATGCGACGTCTCTGCCATTACTAACGCCGGGCAGGGTCCCCGCATCTTCTGTAACAGCCTCCATCCACCTCCGTTCGGTCTCCCCACTCTCTATGAGGATCTTTTTGGGTATCTGTATATCTTCCATTATTGCCAAGTGCTCTGCCCTTCGTAACCGCTGGCTTAACAACATCCGAGCTATTGAAGAGGTTATATAGTTCCCTGTTATTGCGTCTTTTCCATACTTCGCCTACTTTTATGTGTCCGAAGATATTACTTAGGATTGTCCTCTCAAATATCAGAAGTCTTTCCTCATCAGCCTCTCAGCCATATATTAACATTGATCGAATGAGTGTTTTATAGAGTGTTATATAGAACTTTTGTCTCCTTTGAGAGGAACTTGCTCATAAACTGCTTTCTTAGGCTATATTACCTTCCGTTGGCAGTAGTATTCAAAGCATTCCTCTTTTTTTCTTACCCTCCTACTCGCATATATTTAGTCTTCTTTAAATTGACAGTAAGGCCAAATTTCTTGGCTGCTCCCTCCAATGCAAGAAATGATTCCTTCAGCCAAGTCTATGATTTAGTATATATAGCCTAGGATTTGAACAAGTTTGTTAAAAAGGGTGCCACCAACTTGGATTCCTGAATTCCTAACGGCTTTTTCTTCCTCGAGGACGAAGAGTAGGTAGGCAAGGACATAACCTTGTCTCACTCCTGTTTCAATGCTCAACTCCTCCGAGAGATCGGATTCAATTTTTATTGTGCACTTTGATCCTTTCATGGTCATTTTTACAAGGCGAATGAGCTTCTTGGGTATGCTTGGGTATTTTAACTATTTAAAATCATTAATTGATAGACAAAACACTAATCAAACAATGGTTATTTTTTTTTATTCCCATCAATTTATAATACATATGAAAATCAAAATAAATATTAATCATTTATTAATTAGGACCAGAACAGTAAAAATAAACTATAATATAGACGTAGCAATAAATACAATTTTAAACATCAATTTGTATATTTTTCATTAGATTTTGGCTTCTGCGAGACTTTATTTTCAAGTACATTTGACAATTGAAATTATAGTTTTCAATGTACTATTGAATACTTTCAACAACTATAGAAAGTCAATTTCTTTCACCTATCCATTGGATCCTATTTGCATTTGTTCACAGCCGCACATTGACATCATGCACAAACTGTATGTACGATGGTCGAAAGTTTTTTAAAACGTATGGAGTTTGGGACATTTGAGCGTCCAAAAAGTTTCGTTTGGGACACTGGAACAAAACACTTAAGCCCGGTGACAATTCCAATTAATCGGAACGCCTGTCAACCCTATTAATAATCAGTGTCATTAAACGTTTAATTTTTAATACAGTAACGCACAAAAATGTAAGTTTCCTCTTTCCATCTTAACTTCTAGTGAAGTCCTAAAAATCAATGTAAAATGAAAGAAATGTTTAATATACATTTGATTGATTTTATTTTAAAAAATCCACAACTTTTCAATAATAAAATATAATATTTATTCACACAATAACAATTTTATCAAATTTATAAATAAATTTAAGTGACAAAATTATTCGTACTGCTTAACATTTTTGATCATTTCAAATTTTAAATATTTTATAGGATGGTCCTCCTTGTGTACAACGATTTTAAGACTATTAGGCTTTGATTTAATCAACTTACAAATGTAATTTCGGGAAATTTGTTTCCATTCATCGAGCAAAATTCTCTTCAACATAATATCATGTTTATGAATTTGTAACATCAAATATGTCCTTTCATTCACTATAGAGATGAGATAAGGTAATGAAGGTGTTTCTAGCGCTTTAGATCAATTATAAAGTAGTTGACATCCGCATGATGTTATAGAAGAATCAATCTAATTAAGGATTGATAATTTATTTGCCACTTCTATAATTTTGTTTTATTGAAAACTAGTTTCGAATGTTATACATTCATCTTCACTTCAAGGTTTAAATGGATTATATCAAACATGTTTGATATAAAACAAAATTATGGATGTCGCAAATAATTTATCAATCCCTAATTATAAAGTCGCCACTCGAGTGCTATTAATACCTTATTATTCCGGTCATTTTCTTGATAATAAGGGAATGCTCTTTGTAAGTGTAAATTTTCACTCAAAATTTCAATATATTTATATTTTTCCATTATTCAATATATTCATATTATTCCAGTGTCCCATTATTCTCCATATATAAATATATTATATTTATCCATTAAGCCCTCCAACACATTTAAAATTTGAAATAATCAAAAATGTTAAGCAGTAGTTATGAATAATTTTGTGACTGAAATTTGTTTATGAATTTGATAAAATTGTTAGTTTGTCAATAAATTTTATATTTTATTATTGAAAAGTGGTGTATATTTTAAAAATGCAGTCATCAGTTTATTGATGTATTTGACAAGTTATCTATTAAACGTTGCATTATGGTTTTCTTTATTTTCGTGTCACCCTTTTCTCTTTAATTATATTTAACCTACAACGCATGCGGGTGGGGTTAAGCAGGGCGCTAAGCACCTAAGCCGCAAACCTCAAGATGGATTAATTCTCTCCTTGCTATAGGCTCACTCAGTGAGCACTCAATGGACCAGATATTGCATTACTCGAACTAATCCAATTGTCGTTCGTAGAACCTGGCTTATGTACTATCAGTACCTTGAGTCATCATAGAATGGTTATTGGGACGCTTACTCATTTGATTTGTCTGAAAAAAAAAATAATAAATCAGTAGCATGATAATCGCATGAAAGATACTACGAAGTCGGATTTAAATACAATATATATAAAGATAAAAAAATAATGTATAAAATATAGATAATGTGCTAAACACAAGAAGATCTACGGGATAAAAGAGATTAAGTAAGTACCAAGTGATCGTGTTGGTACTAATTGTGGCCTGGGTACTGATGATTGATGAAAAATGAAAAATCATTTATCAATTGTCTTAGACTTAACAAATTTTCTCCTTATACTTTAATCATGTAAATTACTTTAAAATAAAACGAGCATTTGTTATAAAATTCAGAATGAAAATAAATTAGGGAAAGGGCAAAGTTGATTCGTTTCTGTTTGATTCTCTGGCTACCAAAATATATCAAAAATACCTACAGCAAATCAGCACTTATAGTTTCTTTTCTGAAATTAATTGTTAATATTGTCTGCCCTATTCAATTAATTAATTTTATCATTAGTTAAAGTTCAATAACCTATCCTAAGAATTGAACCTAATTCCTAACTCAGTTCCTCTATGTTAGCATACTAGAAAACCCCCTCCTAGTCTTGTCTATTTCGATGTACTTTTGTTAAAATAAAAATTAAATAATTATTAATTTCTTCACAAAATCGGGGAATGGTAGCACGGGTTCTTCTTATAGTCGCATCATGCACTTCGAAATGTTATGCCCCATCACAGGCATTACAACTTCTTTCTGACCTTTCTTGACTAGGTTGTTGAGGTGTACGAGGTATTCTGACAACTAGGGGACAAATCTTATATTATAGTTCAGCGTCCCTAATAATCTCCGGATCCCTTTCACATCCCTTGGGACCGCCATCTTCCGTTTCGCCTCCACTTTAGATGGATCGCTAATCTCTATCGCTGTCCGATTTCATCCCTTCCTTGGATATAGTGTGTCCTAATCTGGTTTTGACCCAACTGCGATTTTTCCTCAGACAGCTTCAGCCCGAATTTTCTTAACTGGTCGAAAACGCATTGCAGATGATCCCCATGTTGAGCTCGGGTTTTATTGAATACCATTAAGTCGTGTATATATGGCTGGAATATCGATTCGTCCACAGCCCGCAGGAATTCGTCCATAAGTCGCTGAAATGTGATAGGGTCATTTTTTGAGCCAAACGGCATCCTCGTGAACTAGTGGCCCCTCTCAATCGTGATGGCTGTCTTATGTTGGTAGTAGAGGGAAAATGCGGGAGCTGGCGCACCAAAACATTTCAGCCAATCAGGAGCCGGCATTTGATCACGTGACCTATGGCGGGAAATTTGAATTTGAATTTTCAGCTCGACCTAACCTTAACTACCACGTGGTCTTGCCTCGATCCTACCATAACCACCACGTGGTCTCACCTCGACCTAACCTTAACTATTAGGACACGCCCCTTTTTAGTCACGTGACCCTTAGGCACCGCCCCTTTTTAGTCACGTGATCCAGTCACGTGACCCGCAGCGCATCCTGGTCTACGCTCCGCCCGCATATTTTAGTCACGTGACCCGCGGAACCTCCTGGCCTACGACCCGCCCGCATATTTTAGTCACGTGATGTAGTCACGTGACCCATAGAACCTCCTGACCTATGCTCCGCCAACAAGATTTACCCCCTCCACCCATTGAAGGGTTAGGTACCCACGTTATAGAGCATGAGTGTGCCCGACCTCCATTTTGTTTTTTATACACCGCCATTTTGTTTTTCTACTGTTTGAGAGACTAAAGGTTTTATTGAAGGGTTAGGTACCCACGTTGTAGAGCATGAGTGTACCCGGCCGCCATTTGTTTTTCTTACGCCACCATTTTGTTTTTCTACTGTTTGAGAGAATTGAGGTTTTGTTGAAGGGTTAGGTACCCATCTTATAGAGCATGAGTGTACCCGGCCGCCATTTTTGTTTTTCTACTGTTTGAGAGACTTGAGGTTTTGATGAAGGGTTAGGTACCCATCTTACAGAGCATGAGTGTACCCGGCCACCATTTGTTTTACTTACGCCGCCATTTTGTTTTTTCTACTTTTTGAGAGACTTGAGGTTTTGTTGAAGGGTTAGGTACCCACCTTATAGAGCATGAGTGTGCCCGACCTCCATTTTGTTTTCCTTACACCGCCATTTCGTATTTCTACTTTTTGAGAGACTTGAGGTTTTGTTGAAGGGTTAGGCACCCACCTTATAGAGCTTAAGTGTGCCCGACCTCCATTTTGTTTTCCTTACACCGCCATTTCGTTTTTCTACTTTTTGAGAGACTTGAGGTTTTGTTGAAGGGTTGGGTACCCACCTCATAGAGCATGAGTGTGCCCGACCTCCATTTTGTTTTTCTTATGCCGCCATTTTGTTTTTCTACAGTTTGAGAGACTTGAGGTTTTGTTGAAGGGTCAGATACCCACTTCATAGTATGTAACCTTCCCAACGGTTATATAATCATAAACTATACGAGGAAGGGTCAGGTACCCACTTTGTAGAGCATGAGTGTACCCGGCCGCCATTTGTTTTTCTTACGCCGCCATTTTGTTTTTCTACTGTTTGAGAGAATTGAGGTTTTGTTGAAGGGTTAGGTACCCATCTTATAGAGCATGAGTGTACCCGGCCGCCATTTTGTTTTTCTACTGTTTGAGAGACTTGAGGTTTTGATGAAGGGTTAGGTACCCATCTTACAGAGCATGAGTGTACCCGGCCACCATTTGTTTTACTTACGCCGCCATTTTGTTTTTTCTACTTTTTGAGAGACTTGAGGTTTTGTTGAAGGGTTAGGTACCCACCTTATAGAGCATGAGTGTGCCCGACCTCCATTTTGTTTTCCTTACACCGCCATTTCGTTTTTCTACTTTTTGAGAGACTTGAGGTTTTGTTGAAGGGTTAGGCACCCACCTTATAGAGCTTGAGTGTGCCCGACCTCCATTTTGTTTTCCTTACACCGCCATTTCGTTTTTCTACTTTTTGAGAGACTCGAGGTTTTGTTGAAGGGTTGGGTACCCACCTTATAAAGCATGAGTGTGCCCGACCTCCATTTTGTTTTTCTTATGCCGCCATTTTGTTTTTCTACAGTTTGAGAGACTTGAGGTTTTGTTGAAGGGTCAGATACCCACTTCATAGTATGTAACCTTCCCAACGGTTATATAATCATAAACTATACGAGGAAGAGTCAGGTACCCACTTTATAGTCTGTAACCTCCCCAGCGGTTATATAATCATAAACTATACGAGGAAGGGTCAGGTACCCACTTTATAATATGTAACCTCCCCAACAGTTATATAATGATAACCAATACGAGGAAGGGTCAGGTACCCACTTTATAGTATGTAACCTCCCCTAAGGTTATATAATCATAACCTATACGATGAAGGATTAGGTACCCACATTATAGTCTATAACCTTCCGAACGGTTATATAATCATAACCTATACGATGAAGGGTCAGGTATCCACTTTATAGTATGTAATCTCCCCTACGGTTATATAATCTTAACCTATACGATGAAGGGTCAGGTATCCACTTTATAGTATGTAATCTCCCCTACGGTAATATAATCTTAACCTATACGATGAAGGGTCAGGTACCCTCTTTATACTCCTTTGAGAAGGTTACATAACCTTTACATTGTTTTCATGTTTGTGCAACCTTCTCAATGTTTACATAACCTTTACAATATGTAATTGTATCAACATGTAAACAGGTTGCATCTTGTATAGACAAGTTGGATTATGTCCAGGTGAAATACAAATATGGACCTTGAACTGTTTATCTCTAAAACATAAATAAATGGTAGGGCTTCCTAATATTTGAATAGATTTTGAACTTTGAACTGATAATCCTTAAAACACAAATAAATAGTAGGGCCCCATATTCCCATAACAGCTTTTGGACTTTGAGCTCTTAATACTCTATCTTTACTTATCTCGCTGAAACATAAACAAAACAACTTTTCAATGTACTACGTATTTTTAATATCTGATAGTATAAATAATGGTCTTAAAAGGAAGGACTCGAATCAGTCCTCGCCATGTTTTCGAGTCCTTTCTGCTACTATCGGATGTCCTCGGAGCCGTACGAGACTGTTCGCTCTCACCGAGGTAGGGGGTGACACTCGCTCGTCTTCGAGTGTACTCGGATCCCACTATGATCTCCCCTAACTCTATTTATCATCTGTTTATAACACTAACACAATTCCTAAAATATATCGACGAATCGAAACGATTGTATCACGCTGGCCAAAGAGGTTATACCTTTTCACGGCTTTGAAATATTTTCAAAATACACGAGTCGATATTAATAACAACGAACACGATGCAGTAAATTTTAATTGATGAATATAAATTAATCATTAATTCATACTCGAACTTTAAACAACTTTTCAATGTTCTACGTATTTTTAATCTCTGATTGTATAATCGATGGACTTACAAATTATCAAATATATCGATAAATCGAAACGACGGTATCCCGCTGGCCAAAGAGGTTGCACCTTTTCATAGCTTTGAAATATTTTCAAAGTACACGAGTCGGTATTAATAAATTCGAATACGATGCAGTAAATTTTAATTGATGAATATTGAGGAATATTAATTAATCCTTAATTAACACTAATTCATAATTAGTACTAATTCTCATTTATATTTTATTGGTACTCTGTTCGACTTGCCTGAGTATTGCATGACTGGTCAGAGCAGGTCGACCCATGCTCGCTTCATAACGGATGGTAGGGGCACTATGATCGCTGGTGGGGCAACATGAGAGCCAACCAGATTCGAGTATTCTCGTCCAGGAACCAGTGGCCCTCGTGGCCTCTGCCATTTCGACTCGAACCCCAGAGATAGAACAAAGTTTTGCTGCTACTACTGCTAAAATTGTGATAATATTCTAATTTTTCGAGTGCAACCTATGAGATATAATTAACGACAACGAAGTGAAAGAAGATACTGACTGACACGTCCGTTGAACAATTGAAGGAAGAATCAAGCGAAGAATCTTCAGAAGAAGAAATTCCGATCTTCTGTTCCAGCAAGCTTTGTAAGATGAAAGGAGAATACAATGTGGTTTGTTTAAGCTGCGGAAAATTGTATCTCACTGGATGTCCGATTGCGACCATAGAACATTTTGGTGTTATGATTGCCGTCGTCTACCTACGAAAAATTATATTTCTTATCTAGATATCTCTGCAATAGCATTCAAGATTGATGAATTATTTAACAGAAATCTTAACATGGAGGAATAAATTTCAGGAAATAGTGTAGATACGATACCTAATGACCATGACTCGACACCTGATGACCATGAATCAAGACCTGATGGCCAGGATTCAAGATCTCTCAGCCCTGATGGTGTAATGAATTATGACCCTTTTATTAATGACCCTGATCTAGTAAATTACGACCCTATTTTGGCGGCTAATAGCTACAATCCGAGTCTCGGCCCACGTCCAACAACTGAAGAAGAAATAAGAGCTTGGAGGGAACGTGTAAAAGAAGCAGAGTTAGAGATTCAAAGACAAGAAATGAGGATGCAAAAGGCTAGGATCATCGATAGAGATTTTTTGGGGGCCTTTCAAGAGATCGTTGATCAGGACATGCGAGGACTCTACTATTCGACACCCTGCGATGCCGAGATTTGTTCATGCCGGGGACGATACCGTATGAGCTGTACGAAATGCTTACGTGTCTTCCACACAGCATGCGTCTTCTTCCCAGACCACGATTACGAAACAACAGTATGCTTCTACTGCCCTCTGTCGGATCCTGAAAGTGACATAGATGATGACGAAAAGTCAGAAGAATTTGTTACAGATTAATATTTATAAATTTAATTCATATTAAATAAAAATTATCAGTAATTTTGTTTCTTATATTTAAACAATTTATGTAACTAAAAACATATTTTCTTATTATCTTATTATATTATAAATTATTTCTTTAATAAATAAATTCTACTTGAACTGTTGTATTCTCTCCTCCTCCCCTTTGTTAATATCATATAATGCATTAAAATATATTTCGAACAGCACAACTCCTAGTCTTCTCTAATATAGTTGCATTTCTTAGTGTTGGAATAAAAATAATATATTTGATTAAGCAATTTATTTTGACCAAATCATACTATTATCCGAGATTGTTCCGAAATTATAGCCTCCATTATGGAATCAGAATTTTCATGTAAGACGTATTGGTGTAATATAATATTCAAACGGCTAGATTGTTTTTTTTGTTTTGTCGAAGGGTCAGGTATCCACCTTATAGTAGGTAACCTTCACAACGGTTCCATAACCTTTACCATATTTAACTTTAATGATATCAGGATAGATAATGTCACACTTGAATAATTCTAAATCTCTTAATTCATTTGCTGAAAGTAAACGATGGACTTTGAACTGTTAATCTCTACAAAGTATACAAAGACTAGAGCTTCTTAATCCAATAACAACAGTTGGACTTTGAACTGTTAATCCCTAAAACATAAATAAATTCTAGAGCTCCTTAATCCTATAACAACTTTTGGACTTTGTGCTGCTAATACCAAAATATAAAGAATGAAATAGGACTTGTCAGTCCTTCCGCTAAAAAGTAAACAAATTTAGATTTCGCAATAATGCGCTGTCCCATAATCCTTCCTTTGAAAGTAAGCAATGGACTTTGAACTGCTAATCCTTAAAAAGTTTAACTTTTATACACAAACAAAGATATAGGGTATAGTTAATAAAAGAAAATACAACTTTATAAAATAAAAAAAATTATTTCATCATAATATTAGATACAAGAAATAGAATTTTTAAATAAATGAAACATCATCTTTATAACCAATTCTTCCATTATACACTAAAGAAATTATTTCATCGCTATTGTTAAAAGCCTCGATGTCTTCAACCGACATCTTAAAACGTTTAGGAAGATACACTCTGATAGAATTATCATGATCCTTTAACGTAGCGACCAACGCTAATCCCATTTTCGTTTCAACATGTTCCAGTTCTCCGATGATGTATGGCCGTCCGATCTGAATATAATTCAATTTATGCACATAGCGAGCGCCATCGTTTAATTGGTTGAAGAGAGCTTTAAAATCTCTGATAGAACTAAAAATAAAACAGATTCACATAAGAAGAGAGCAGGTTTAGATAAAAATAAGAAATGGATAAGCAATAAATATACTAACGAATTCATGATGATTGAAAATGAAGGATCTGCTACAATTTCACAACAATTTCAAGTTATCATTTTCGACCTTGTCAATTCCCCCACCACTATTTTTTTTTTCCGCTGAAATATAAACAAAACTAATTTTTAATCTTATAGCAGTTCTCAATGTTTATATTTTATGCAATTTTCCCAATTTTTACCTTAATTTACCTTTTTCTTTTTTTTTTCTTTAAATTTTCCATAATCTCCCCGATGTTTATAAATTTCTGTCCGCTAGAGCGCAGCACCTTACTCCACTTGAAGATTTCCCTGCCTACTTTACATAATCTTCTCAATACTTAACGCTTATCCATACTCACTTCATAATTCAAATTGTTTGTTTTCTTTCATAAAATGATAACTTTTTATTAGATATTTCATTATCGTCTCCGGGTCAACATGTCTTGTTTTGTATAGGGGACTGTCAATATTAGAATGTTTGCCATCAGCGGATGATAGATAATATTAACAGTAACTAATATAAGCAAAATGTCAATATTAGAATGTTTGTCATCATCAGATGATAGAAAATATTAAAAGTAACTAATATGAGCAAAATCGTGGCAGTTGGAGCACAATTCTGACCACACTTTTGCTATATTGGTCCCCATTTGTATGATATTATGTTTTTTTTTTTGTTTTTTGCGAAACGTTGACTGGTCAAATATTTTCAGCTGTTTAAGAGATTCAAATCTTTATTGATTCTTGATTCTTCCAGAAATATACTGATAATTTAGAAATATTCATATTAACCCTTCTCCATACTCGCTTCATAATTCAAATTGTTTGATTTCTTTCACCAGAGGCTACAATGGGTCACGTGACTAAAATATGCGGACGGAGCATAGACCAGGATGTTCCACGATGGTTAAGGTTAAGTCGAGGTGAGACCACGTGGTGGTTAAGGTAGGGTCGAGGTGAGACCACGCGGTGGATAAGATAGGGTCGAGGTGAGACCACGTGGTGGATAAGATAGGTTCGTGGTGAGACCACGTGGTGGATAAGATAGGCTCGAGGTGAGACCACGTGGTGGTTAAGGTAGTTTCGAGGTGAGACCACGTGGCAGTTAAGGTAGGGTCGAGGTGAAAATTCAAATCCGGACCCTTATCCACCGCGTGGTCTCACCTCGACCCTACCTTATCCACCACGTGGTCTCACCTCGACTTAACTTTAACCATTGCGGAACATCCTGGTCTATGCTCCGTCCGCATATTTTAGTCACGTGACCCCTTGTAGCCTTTTATTAAAGAAATAATTTATAATATAATAAGATAATAAGAAAATATGTTTTTAGTTACATAAATTGTTTAAATATAAGAAACAAAATTACTGATAATTTTTATTTAATACGAATTAAATTTATAAATATTAATCTGTAACAAAGAGTCCTCGCATGTCCTGATCAACGATCTCTTGAAAGGCCCCCAAAAAATCTCTATCGACGATCCTAGCCTTTTGCATCCTCATTTCTTGTCTTTGAATCTCTAGCTCTGCTTCTCTTACACGTTCCCTCCAAGCTCTTATTTTTTAAAATACGTAAGTACGTTAAAAATACGTAGAACATTGAAAAGTTGTTTAAAGTTCGAGTATGAATTAATGATTAATTTATATTCATCAATTAAAATTTACTGCATCGTGTTCGTTGTTATTAATATCGACTCGTGTATTTTGAAAATATTTCAAAGCTGTGAAAAGGTATAACCTCTTTGGCCAGCGTGATACAATCGTTTCGATTCGTCGATATATTTTAGGAATTGTGTTAGTTTTATAAACAGATGATAAATAGAGTTAGGGGAGATCATAGTGGGATCCGAGTACACACGAAGACGAGCGAGTGTCACCCACTACCTCGGTGAGAGCGAACAGTCTCGTACGGCTCCGAGGACATCCGAGAGTAGCAGAAAGGACTCGAAAACATGGCGAGGACTGATTCGAGTGCAATTTCGAGCCAGGTTTGTTGATTATAATTAAATCAATTGTCCAGCGTGACACAGTCGATTCGATTCGTCGATATATTTTAGGGATTAAAAGTTAATCCTTTTAAGACCATTATTTATACTATCAGATATTAAAAATACGTAGTACATTGAAAAGTTGTTTTGTTTATGTTTCAGCGAGATAATTAAAGATAGAGTATTAAGAGCTCAAAGTCCAAAAGCTGTTATAGGAATATGGGGCCTACCATTTATTTATGTTTTAGAGATAAACAGTTCAAGATCCATATTTGTATTTCACCTGGACATAATCCAACTTGTCTATACAAGATGCAACCTGTTTACACGTTGATACAATTACATATTGTAAAGGTTATGAGTATATGTAAGATATATGTAAACATTGAGAAGGTTGCACAAACACGAAAACAATGTAAAGGTTATGTAACCTTCTCAAAGGAGTATAAAGAGGGTACCTGACCCTTCATCGTATAGGTTAAGATTATATAACCGTTGGGGATATTACATACTATAAAGTGGATACCTGACACTTCATCGTATAGGTTAAGATTATATAACCGTAGGGGAGATTACATACTATAAAGTGGATACCTGACCCTTCATCGTATAGGTTATGATTATATAACCGTTCGGAAGGTTATAGACTATAAAGTGGGTACCTAATCCTTCATCGTATAGGTTATGATTATATAACCTTAGGGGAGGTTACATACTATAAAGTGGGTACCTGACCCTTCCTCGTATAGGTTATGATTATATAACCGTTGGGGAGGTTACATACTATAAAGTGGGTACCTGACCCTTCCTCGTATAGTTTATGATTATATAACCGCTGGGGAGGTTACAGATATAAAGTGGGTATCTGACCCTTCCTCGTATAGTTTATGATTATATAACCGTTGGGGAGGTTACATACTATAAAGTGGGTACCTGGCCCTTCCTCGTATAGTTTATGATTATATAACCGCTGGGGAGGTTACAGACTATAAAGTGGGTACCTGACTCTTCCTCGTATAGTTTATGATTATATAACCGTTGGGAAGGTTACATACTATGAAGTGGGTATCTGACCCTTCAACAAAACCTCAAGTCTCTCAAACTGTAGAAAAACAAAATGGCGGCATAAGAAAAACAAAATGGAGGTCGGGCACACTCATGCTCTATAAGGTGGGTACCCAACCCTTCAACAAAACCTCAAGTCTCTCAAAAAGTAGAAAAACGAAATGGCGGTGTAAGGAAAACAAAATGGAGGTCGGGCACACTCAAGCTCTATAAGGTGGGTGCCTAACCCTTCAACAAAACCTCAAGTCTCTCAAAAAGTAGAAAAACGAAATGGCGGTGTAAGGAAAACAAAATGGAGGTCGGGCACACTCATGCTCTATAAGGTGGGTACCTAACCCTTCAACAAAACCTCAAGTCTCTCAAAAAGTAGAAAAAACAAAATGGCGGCGTAAGTAAAACAAATGGTGGCCGGGTACACTCATGCTCTGTAAGATGGGTACCTAACCCTTCATCAAAACCTCAAGTCTCTCAAACAGTAGAAAAACAAAATGGCGGCCGGGTACACTCATGCTCTATAAGATGGGTACCTAACCCTTCAACAAAACCTCAATTCTCTCAAACAGTAGAAAAACAAAATGGCGGCGTAAGAAAAACAAATGGCGGCCGGGTACACTCATGCTCTACAACGTGGGTACCTAACCCTTCAATAAAACCTTTAGTCTCT
This sequence comes from Rhaphigaster nebulosa, assembly GCA_948150685.1. Lineage (NCBI taxonomy): Eukaryota > Metazoa > Arthropoda > Insecta > Hemiptera > Pentatomidae > Rhaphigaster > Rhaphigaster nebulosa. The sequence goes on from OX411306.1 coordinate 126,983,055, forward strand.
CAAACAGTAGAAAAACAAAATGGCGGTGTATAAAAAACAAAATGGAGGTCGGGCACACTCATGCTCTATAACGTGGGTACCTAACCCTTCAATGGGTGGAGGGGGTAAATCTTGTTGGCGGAGCATAGGTCAGGAGGTTCTATGGGTCACGTGGCTAAAATATGCGGGCGGAGCGTAGACCAGGATGCGCTGCGGGTCACGTGACTGGATCACGTGACTAAAAAGGGGCGGTGCCTAAGGGTCACGTGACTAAAAAGGGGCGTGTCCTAATAGTTAAGGTTAGGTCGAGGTGAGACCACGTGGTGGTTATGGTAGGATCGAGGCAAGACCACGTGGTAGTTAAGGTTAGGTCGAGCTGAAAATTCAAATTCAAATTTCCCGCCATAGGTCACGTGATCAAATGCCGGCTCCTGATTGGCTGAAATGTTTTGGTGCGCCAGCTCCCGCATTTTCCCTCTACTGTTGGTCATCGGGATACATTATTATTTGATGGTACCCCGCCTTCAAATCTAGCGTACTGAATATTGTCGCTTCACTTAATCTATCTAAATTATCCTCAAATCTTGGGATGAGGTACCTTTCGTCTACCGTATTCTCATTTAGCTTCCTGTAGTTCATCACTACCCTATATTTCTCTTGTCCCTCACCAACCGTACTCATTTTATTTACCATCCATACGGTGAGGTGCTATCGACTAGATCCCCTGCTTTCTGATCTTCTCTAATTCCTGCCGAATATGCTGGTGTGCGCCTGCGGAAATCGTCTTTCTTTAACACATTTCATCGTATCGGGCTCATATGCGATCTCGTACACGGTCTTCCTAGTTACCTCCAGTACATCGCTCTCTTTAAAAAAAATGTCCGCATATTCTCTGTTTAATTCGTTCCTTCAGTCCCCAACTTGCCTAATTGCTCCCACACGCGCCCCATCATCTCTTAGGAATCTCTGACAGTGATACTTCATGCGAATGTTCCACTGTCCCCCATTGTTCTTAACTTTTGCTCCTACCTTCTCCAGTAAGTAGAATTTATCCTCCCCCTAATTTATCTGTTCTCTTTCCCCATCTATCCAACCCTGTTATGGCCTCTTCCTCAGCCTAGAGTGATTAATTTACATAAGCATACCCTGATCTGGGGTATCCTTTCTCTGCTGTACATCCTCTGTAGTGTATTCCTACCTAATACTGTATTTGAGCTCTCTGTATCCACTAGATATCTTCCTTCACCCTCGACCCTAATTATAATCAGACCACTACACTCTTTCTTCACACTATTACTCATTATCACACGGTAGCCTCTCCGCTGCTACTCTCCTCAGATCTCGTCTCGTTCACTCCTCTCAACTGCTGTTCGATGACTTCCGCTCCTTCGGACGCTCCTGCTTCTCTCACTTTCTCTAGCGCCTCTTCTTCTTTTTCAGATGTCTCCGATGATCCGGCTGACTGAGACTGCGGTTTGTATCTTCTCCACATTCTCTGAATTTTTTGTATTGCGCCAATAGTTTCCCGTGATACTGTCCGTTCGTCTGATGGGTCCGCTATGTCTCCCTGAGTATCAAACAATTTTCTCCTCCGGGGTGCTGCGGTCGCCTCCGAAAGCCTTCTTCAGGCTTTCTTTTACCACGTTCCACGGGGTTTCCTCATCCGCCTGGATTAAGATCAGTACATATCTTCTAACTCTGCATATTAATACCGCTTTTAATGAATCCACGTCTCTCTGGTTTATCAGGTTCTTCGGTACCTTTACCTCGATCTCTGCCATCAACCGATCACCGCCTTTAAGAAAATGATTTCATTCACCGGTTTCCTAATCTGAGATCGCTCTTCTCATCCCATTCCATTTCCCCCCCATATTTCCTAAAATAATCTTCTGAAACGTTAGGATATTTTTTAATGAACTTTATCGCAAATGCGTTTAAAACAGATTTTCAAAATTTCTAAAAGAATGTTTTGGGAAAGGGTTTCCCAACATGAGATAGTGTTTATTCTTTATATAAGTACTGTAATATATTTATTTTACAACAATAAGGATAAATATCTTCCTTTGCAGATTTATCTATTTGTACTAGAACCCAAAAAATCGTCTAAATTTGGCATATTTTATTAAAGAAAGAAAAATTAAAGAAAGATTTGGCATTTTTTATTAATTAAAAAATTTAATGGTAGAAGCTAGTGACCAGTGTCAAATAAACTATATGAAAAGCTAATTGTAAGCAGTAAAAATAATTTTTAAGAACAACTTACCGTCTGGGCCAAGCAGTATTATGATCGAATTGGTAATTAGGGTAAATTATTAGGGTAAATCACGAGTGTTTAGGAGATGCAGGGGTAACTTATACTAGGCAAGTTTCTCATAATAGGGTATTTTCTCCTTTTTAGAAGTATGAAGACGTTCCTGTGTTTTCCACCATTATACTGGAAGGGTTTACCTAAACTCTCTAGGGTTCCTCTAAACTCTCTTAGAGCTTCCCTAGACTTTTTTCCTCCTACTGTAGAAAAAATTTCCTAGACACATTCCTTTACAAAATAATCAACAGCCATCGCCCTTCTTTTGTCTACAACCTCTTCCAATTCAGGTCATCTATCCCCTCCCTTACCACAAAGCTCGACCTTCTGACCTCTATAGCCTTTTTCTGCCTCATTTCAACAATCCTTGATAGCCTGTTCCACCACTTTCTGGAATTCCCTCCCTCTAAAAATCCGGCATGCCACCTCCTTATGCGTAATTAAAACCCTTCTACTCCAGTTCCTCTTCACGGTCCAGTGATCAAAAGTCATCAAATCTTCAAAAAGTTACGTAGTGCTCAAAGGATGAGTGAACTTCTGAGAGTAAACCGATACGTTGGTGGGTGATAGATCTGTCATGATTCATCTTGCAAATTATGGTTTTTACAAAGTTTTAGAGAAGCGATTGATTACCTAATATATGTTTCTTTTACAACTAATCAAGGACATTCGGTCACAACTCTACATATTTTTTTTTTTAATTAACTGCAATATCTAGAATAAGGTTCAAAATAATGTTTGTTAAATACAGCCTCTGTTCAATATATCTCCAATTTTTACCCCACCACCTTTTTACAACAGACCCCAATATTTGGTTAAACATGAGACAATAGTCTAGTAAAGTTATTAGTTAACCTAAAAGTAATTTCATATAATTTCTGTCATTGGATTGCTATGTAAAAATGTCTGATAAAAACGAAATTGAAAAGTCTATATCACTCCTAGGAGGTTTGTAGGCCTTATATGGCAGATTTTTCAAAATGGCTGCCATGTATTTTTAGGCTTACAGTCAATAAGTCCTAAAATATTGCAATTAGGTTAAATGTGTAAATTAGTATAATTTAAAGAATCAAATTGAAAATGCAAATTTTAGGATATAGCAAGTATTCGTAGTTAAATTTTATTAAAGAAAATTTTGCAGTTCTTCAAATATAATTTCACTAACCGCTTTTGTTTTTAATCAGTCGGAACGCGCAATCGAAAATGAACCTGGGAAGTCTCATATACATTATAAATGTAAAAAACATTCTTTTTGGTGCTTTTCCCTTACATGCACATACGAGAATTAATCATTAAGGTTCAATTTTTTTATTTGTTGCTAGGTTAGAGGAATGATTCCTTAGGTAAAGCTATCGAGTCGCTTGATTGAACGGTCTTCGGATTTATTTACTATGCGGCCACGAAACTAAAGCATTTTCAAGAGTGTAAAATAATATGTAGTTTTAGCAAATTTGACATAAAGAAAGTAGATTCAAATTATCTAATGTATATTTGTAATATAAAAAAAAAAAGAACTACTTAACAATAATAATAGTACGCGACATAATCAAATCAATTAATACAGAATGATAAAACTGATAATTATAAATGACGCACATACTAAATTAAATTTAGTAGCAACAAAAAACTTATGAATATACCAGCGTAAGGATAATTGCTTGGAAACACGCAAGAGGCCTACCAGATCTTTGCACAAAACTACCTTAAGATATATTGACCTCGTATGAGTGTATTTTACAGCTTCTGAGTGTATTTTACAGTTTTTACAGGGCTCAAAAGGCAGAAGTGTTCAGTGAGAGAATACGTATGCCAAATTAAACTTAGTAGCAACAAATTACTAATGAATAAGCTAAAATAAGCACGATTATCTTGTTATGTACAAGAGACATACCACTTCTTTGTAGCTTCTTGCTGCCTGAATAACCAAAATAAATGCTGAATATATATTATGTTGAATCAAAGGATACCTCACTGGTCGCGCGCTTCCGCTTGACGCTACACATGCGGTTGCCGCGTGACGAAAACTTGGGTTTTGCAGAAAACACCTACTAACACTGGTTTGTTATTTTTAATAATGAACCTTCGTAATCGACCAAAAAAAATAATAATAATCCTCCGTCAAAATTTGAGATTTTACATTTCAACATAAGTAGGATCCAAATATCAAATAAAAAAAATCCATCCGTCCGCCATACGCCGTCTGCTACTTTTCTCCCAGACTACTGAACCGATATTCTTGAGAATTGAACCGATATATATACCAGAATGAACAAAAACGTTTTAATTTTTATCTGACAGGCTAAAAATCAGAAGACGGGACATCATCAATTTTCCTGATTCCTATACCACATTTGTATGAATTATACATACAACTTATAAGTACACAATCACGCCAATCTGAATATAACCTGATGATGTTTATGAAGCCATTAACAAATTAATCTGTTCCAATATAGTTACTGATTATAGAAAAATATTAAGGAAAAATATTAATATTTAAAAGAAATAAATACGGATCTTTTCGTTTATGATCGATTCCAACTAGAAGCTATGGTTTTTTGATTAGTGAGTTATCATGATTATGTCAGGTTGTGTTATGATGTTGGGAGTGTCTTTTGTTCAAGTCTCACCCATTTTGACTTCCATATCTTCACATCGCGACGTACTGATTGATTAATTTCCTTGGATTTATCATTTGCCTTTCTCCTCAGAATTTTTAAGATTTGATTCGGCTTCAGTATTTTTTTAAATTTGTTTATTTTATTATTATTATTATTTTTTTTTTTTTTGCAAACCCTGATCCTGTTTTATAAGATATCTATTAGAGACGATTCCTTACAACTTAAACTAAACAATCGCCGCTTGTATAATTATTCTGTATACTGTTGTCCCATAACTCGAACTAATTTCTGTCTGAAAGGACCTGTTTCTGAGAAAAAAATATCTAGTGTGGATAACACATGACTTCTTTCTACGCCTATTAAACTATAAATCGGTGGCTCAAAAAGTGATCCTCAATTTAGATACTAGTTTCCAAAGATTGTAGTATCTCAAAAACGACACTCGGCGGCGCGGCATCCATCTATTGAGACACACAAATGGGGAGGAAAACTAGTATTTTACACTCAATTTTAACACTTAAAACAAGTAATAAAAATGTTTAATTGATTGGAAACCAAATTGCGTTTGTAACCTTTATTACCGAAACATATGATTTATGTATTTAATTTAAATATAATTTTTGATGTAAGCTTATTATGACCTTCAAGTAAAGTAGCCTTTTAGGCTCGCCGATTTTAATCAAAATATAGTAAATACATTCGATACAAAAGTCCTATTTACCAAATTTGATATGTTTTACATTATATTTTAATATAATTTTTGATGAAAGTCTAATATGACCTTCACTACTTCACTACTCACTTCACTACTCCGGTTTTCTAATTTAGACCAAAATCGAGTATGTTATTTGAATCACTAAGTTATAAATACTAAATTTGAGAAGTTTTGTATGGTATTTTAATATAATTTTTGATGGAAATCAATTAAGATCTTCAAGTAAAGTACCACTTCCGGTGATCAAGTAGTGACCAAAAAGGGAAGTTCACAACTACATTTTAGAAAAATCCTAAATACAAAATTTCAACTTTCTACGGCTAACCGTTTTTGAGTTATGCGAGATACGAACGTACGTACAGACGCCACGACGAAACCAGTCAAAATCGATTCAGGGATGGTCAAAATGGATATTTCCGTTGAAATCTGAAAACCGAAAATTTTCGCGATTACAATACTTTACTTCGTACAAGGAAGTAAAAAAGTATTGTGACTTCTGCTATTTTCTGTAAGAAAGCAATTTGATGCCTAGCCCCAAACAGTCAGAGATTTTGGTCTTAAGTTTGAAGACGAATCAATGTATTATTACATGTTTTGATGATTTCATAAATCTTAATGGTTTTAATGAGAATAAATCTATTATTATTGTTCACAATTCAGTGGAGCCAACACGATAATTTTTAAATTCACTATATACTCTATGCTTGGAGTATTTTTAGAGTTTGTTTCATTTGGGCGTAAAAGAAGTTTCGCTCCTTGAGTGCGATTTAAGTCAAATTATGTATAAATACAGAAATAGTCCAATAAACTCGAAAACAAATGAGCGGTTTTAGGTGTAATAATTAGGTGTAAGTAGCTCTATCAAATGCAGTAAAATGTTCTTTTCTCACAATCTGTCTTTTAGTTGAGTGGAGATGTGCAAAAAATTTAATTTATTATAACATATGCATTTTTTAAAAATATTTTATTAGTATCAAAATACACAGAATTTTCCGAGACCTGAGAATTTTCCTGCTTTCTCAGAAAAGATCCACATAGGTTTTAGGTGTAAGGGTTTCCCATCGCTCAATATAATAATAAATTAGGTTTCTTTTCAACAGAAATTACTTCTCAGATATTAGTTTCAGTAAGAGGATTTCGCGAAGAGGAAGTAAATGAGGAACTTTATTTCCTCGTTTCGAGTGCTTAGGCTAAACGGTCGAGGCAGCCACTCCGGTTCACTTACCTTCAGCCACACGTTGATTAATTTTTAGAACGTTATTTTCACAAGAACTCAGAAAGATATTAAGCCTTAGGAAGAGGAAAATTCTTTGCAGTTTGGAAACAAGCAAAACAATGCCATTTTTTTGGAATCGTAATTCGTTGAGGAAATGCTTTTATATTTTTAGTATATATGTACTAATGAATAAAAAGATTGTCTCTCTTGCCATTGACTATTCTTTATGAACCATTGTTAAGCACCAAAAAAATATGTATTAGTATTTACCAACCTACTAAATTTTCTAACATTCAAACATCATTTCCTATTCTGCTCTTTTTGCTATTATCATCATTCAAAGGGATATTCTTCATCGGTTTTTCTTTTTGTCCCGTAAATTTAATTGGAAATAAAATTGATAAAAATAAAAAAATAAAAAAAGCTTTTTCTTGAATTTATGAAACGGAAGGGTAATACTCAATTTCTACTCCTCGTGAACTGATTTAGTTGTAGAAAATTTATAAAAACCACGGGGATCGAAAGTAAGTCTCAATCATATAATTGAAGACGGGAATCGATGTATATCAAGAAATATGGTGTGTATTTTGAAGAATATGCTTAATATGTTGGTTAACTCTCGATCTCTTGACATTAATGTATACAAAAAAAAAGTGTTTACGTCGGGGATTTTAATAATCAAATATTTGGTGATACTTCATTAAAAAAAAAATAAAAAAAATCATACTTAAACATTTCGTCCCGTGGGCCATAGGAGCTTAGAAAATAAATAAAATACGTTGATAATTGATTTATTATTTATTTCATTAAAATTTATTTGTAAAAAGTCATTTTGTAAATTTCCTTTAATATAAACTGAAAACAAAATTTTTTTCTGAGAAAACCATATCCAAACCATTTTCCAAACTTGAAATATATAATGAAGCAGTTATAATTATTCGATTAGAATGTTTTTGTTCCTACTATTTATATCAATGTTTACTTGGACTAATCTTTTAATTCCTTGTGACTTGAGTTGGCTTGATGAGGTCATTTACATTTTTAAAACGCAGATGCAATATCTGAAGAAAAAATCATGATTCGCGGTCTTTAGAGTCATTACTAGAAAAAAAGATTTAAGAGGAAAGGCAGAAAGAAATTTGTGCCATAGAAGGAGAGTCAATTATCCATCCAAATACTACTGTACAACCCAGATCAGGTCGCCCAACGGCCGTTCTTCTTGAATGTTGGAACCAGGACCAACATGCAACTACTCCTAATTTATCGGCCGTAGTAGGGACTCAAACCTTTACTGTGAACAGCTAGACAGAGTTTATGCAGTATTGAGTGCATAAGTATCCCGCTTTGGTCAACAGGAATACGATAACGTCCCTGCACATCGTTCTCGTTTAGCTAAGGAAAAATTAACGGAACTGCAAGGAGTAAACGTTTTGCCTCATCCTGCGTACAGCCCAGATATTGCACCATCAGATGATGGTTTGTTTAGATCAATGGCTCATTTTTTAAAAGGTTGGATCTTTGATAATTACGAGGAGGTAAAACTTGGAGGTGAAGAGTTCTTTGCCTCAAAACGAAAGGAGTGGTGGCGGCATCAAATCCAATCACTGGGAGAAAGATGGGTGAAAGTAGTTGAAAACAATGGAATTTACTTTGAAGAGTAGTATTCGATAATGTTTAAAATAAGTAATCTGAAATAAAGCTATAATAAGGCACAAGGACTTTGTGACAATCTGGTTGTGTTTTTCAGATAAAATTTAATCGACATTTTGTGCTGCGTTTGATCTAAATAATTCATTATTTCAATTTTATAATTCAAGTTTTAAAATATTTGTTTAAAAATGAAAGGGTTATATTTTAAAGTGTGCTTTAATTTTAATAATTTTTTTCTCACATCACTCCTCTGTTAGAAGAGTGTTACATATCAAAATAGCTAAGTTTCCAGAAGGAGCAAAAGAAAATTGTCGAAATTCTATTTCTTTTTTTATGAATGCCTGGTGTATTTTGTGAATAAATATTTGTTGGATTCCCTTCAGAAGGAAAAACTATATACTCTACAATTGGATTTCAATTTTATGAGCATTAATGCTAATTTTAATTACAAGATATGAACCACTTCTACAAGCACGGTCTGGCCGAGTCAGCAGGTCGGCGATCGCTGAGGACCCCCGGCACAATAGGGTCCCGATGGGATCCCAAAAGTAATTGATTTATATTACTCAGGTATTTTTTCAACGACACTAGTTTATAATTAGTTACACTATAGTCATTTTACTTTTTCCCAGGAAGCTTACACGAATAAGATCAATTTTAAGCTGTTGTTAAACGCCCGTTAATGTTCACTCTTGGAAAAAATATAAACTGGAAAAAATTCCAAAACTTTAAGTAGTAGTTAATTGAGTAATTGAAGAAATCTGATACGAATTAAAATGGAGATCTTTGATAAGTTAATAGCACATCTTGAACATTTATTTCTGCTTTTCAACATTTTTTTTTTCATAATTCGAGAAAAACAACGCAAAACGAGTTTCAAAAACTTTTGATTTGCTTGTTCAACTATTGTTTAGGTGATTAGACTATACATTTATCTTAAAAAATAAAACTAATCTGATGGTGAAAAAAAACATTGGATAACTGATGGTGAAAAATTCATAGAAATAATTATCGCATTCAATTTGGCTTAACAAAGTGTACTGCTCCGAATGTAGGGCCTTTGGAGGTAAATATAATAGATACTCTGCATTTATAAACGGACATGACGTTTCTCCCAAGCACATTTATAATTCCATTGAGATTCATGAAGATTCCAGCTATCATGAACTCTAAAAAGCGGCTGTGGTAGCTTTCCAAAGCCAAAAAGTTCATGATATTTCAACTCTCCTAACTAGTAACAAAAAGCGAGAAAGAGGAGTTTACATCAGAAAATTGCTTGTTCAACGTTGATATAGATATTGCGAGTCCAGGAGTTGCGAACTGAGGCGATAAAGCAAAAGGGGTTTATTCACCGGACTCCTTAAAAATCATGGTAATTTTCTGGAACCATGTTGGTTACAAATTATGAGGTTAGTGTACAAACACATGCCAGAAAGTGCATTGAAGTCAGTCAAACTCACATACTGAAACTAATTAACAAAGAAATAACTAAAGGAAAGTTAACTAAAGAGCCGATTGGACAACGATTGGACAACTTGGCATTTTTGTCAAAACTCTTTATCAACTAGTTAATCAAAGTAATTGGTTTGATGGGCCATAATATATTTTGGAAGACTTTCACAGTAGTATAATGTACAGCATGCTGGTTGATAAAACCAACGATGTAGTAGTTATGGATCAATCGATAATTTTGCGTCCGCTACGTGGTTCAAGGAAAGATGGCTTGTTTTTTATGAGTTTATAAAATCAGAATTAGTCAAGTTTGGCATTGAAATGTCAAATATTATTGTTTTTTCATTTGACGTAGATAACAATCTGAAAGGCTATTACCTATAATGGTTTGCAAGCTCAATTCAAAAAGGAAAACGAAGATTGTATTAACACTCACTGTATGGGACACGTAATTAACTTAAAACTAACTTAGCAGTAGCTGATTCAACAATAAAGTTGTTCCAAGCAAGAAACATATTTGGACTTAATAGAGAATAGTTAACAGAATACTTAATAGTAAGAATCTGTTATTTTTATATGCTCATCGAAAAAAAGGATAGCCGTATTGATGAGAGAAACTAAGAGAAAACATATTGCACATGAAAAACTGCACATGTTGCAACAAATAGGAGTCACGAGGTGGAGGAGCAAACAGAAATCTTTTTCGTTTTCCGTTTATTTTTGTAGTATGAGCTCTAAGGTAGTGACTTTTTATGTTAGGAATCGAAGGGATGCATCTTTAATAATCCCTTCCACTTACCCGAATTTTATTAGAGTCATTTTAAAAATGGTAAGCCAAGTTTAATATTAAATAAATGTCTAATTGCCTAACGACAAGCTTTTGGATCAAAATAGCTGTACATGTCTGCTCAGTCTTCCGTTTGAAATGGAAGGCGCAAGACAACTGATTCATAGTGTAGACATCTAGGCAGACAAGATCTAGACTTATTTTCTATGAGATATGCAGAACATTTCCGTAACACGATTTATTTTTATTATCTAGATCTGACCTATAGAGAAAATAGATAAAAAAACTATTAGACTGGAATGTAAACAAACATTATCAAACATCGATCACACATTTGGGTATAAAGAAAACAATGATTAGTTTCAAATGGTTATCTTAAGAACGAACTGTGTATTATTTAAACCTGAGTTTAAACAATTAACAGATTTTTCTGAAACTATTTTATTTGATTGTAATTTTAACAATTGATAAAACCATCAGTGACTTCTACATACAGTGACTTCTTCTACAAATATGATCGTTTCAAAGAATATTGCCAAGGGTCTACACTACAGATTTTTATAATGATTATATAATCACTCAAACTAACCTGAATTACTTCTAAATTACTACTGTTTCAATAAAAAAAAAAAAATAATTTATTGCTTGTTCCAAATTTGGCAATTATAATTCTCTGCTTATTCTCCCTCTGAAATCAGTCAATTACAAGAACGATGGGAGTAGGTTAAGGACGAAGTGAGGGTAGGCTAAGATTAGAAGTTTGTCCCTGATCCACCTCCAAGTAACACTCATAAAACGCATAAAAATTAACATCTCTATTTTCAAGTTTTGTTTCTTTTTAACAGTTATTATATTTTATTGAGGTTGAAAAATAACGTAGAATATTGATTTTAATGTTAGTTTTTTTTTTCACGAAATGTGGCAGAAAGAATAGACAGACATTCCGGAATAGGGAAAAAAACAATAAAGGGTCCGAGCTATGTATTCAAATATATTCGGGAAGGTGGGAGAAGGCGAGGGGACCCTACGCAGTAGGGGGAGGAAATCCCGAGGTATTAAGATAGGCAGCTAATATATGGGACGGCTCCCAGATAGCGCCCTCTCTTATCGGACAAAAAATTGTTCCGTCTCGCATTGCTTACCTCACTTCATTAACTAAGTACTTTCAGCCTCCCAGGAGTTCGGATCATAATGTAAATAAATCCTTATTATTTGTTATATAATACTTCAGAAAAAGCGACTAAAATTAGATTCACGACACTAACACACACACACACACACATATACATATATATATATATATATATATATATATATATATATATATATATATATATATATATTATATTATTATATATTGAGGATACTGGGATTAAAGGAAATAATGAATATTCATAATAGTAATTAAATAGGGAATAAATTAATGTGATGCCACCCGGTTCAGTAATATCAATATTAACCAATTTCTGTTACGGACAAAGGAATATTTTCAAGGTCGGCCGTTGTACCTGGAGGGTGCTGTTCAAGACCGCCAATAGGCCGCTTAAGATAAGCGAAAGTAAGAGCACCATAAACTTAGAGATAGGCCAGGTCGACATGGTGTTATAAAATCTGCCGCCCTTGGTTACAAGTCCTTTGAAAATATTCTTACAGCGACAGCCAATAGAATGTCCCAAAAGGAGAGTGGGGAACAAAATTCATCTGTTTAAGAGGAAGTAGGGGAAACGGTATAAGAGGCCGGGAGAAAGATAGTTCGAGATAGTTCGGATCAAGATTTCAAGTGGAGAGTCCGAGTAGGAAGATTAAAGTGGAGAGTTCTTGTGAGAAGCCAGAAGACTGAAGAGGAAACAGTGGAGCGGTCCATCGAGAGACGAAGCTCGAGCTAGAGTGAGTATTTCAGAGATTAGGAACAGGCCCATTGGTTATACTGAAAACCCCCTTCCACAGTTGTAGGTCTTAGGAATGAACTGATTGTTATTTCATTTTAAATACGAATCCGAGGGATAGGGTAATGGCTCTTCAAAGAACTTTCCATTCGCGTACGAGTTAGAGTAATCTTATAGACCTGAAAGTACAATGGAAAACATACGTACGCGGTCCGCGAGTAAAACATTAAGGGCAGAAAAAGGGTACTTTCCGAACCCGAACTATCGGAACGAGAATCAGGATCAGAATCTGAGAACGAGACGCTTGAAAAACAAATTGGCCCGAAAATGATTAGAGAGACAGAGACCGCGAGTATAGAAAAATCTCAGCCACATACAGCAAATATGGAGAAGAGTGGTTCTACTACACAAAGGACAGAGGAAAACCGTAGCTTAGGGGAAAATAGTTCTATTTTAATCTTTCTAGCCTTTTATGTTAAAATATAGTAGATTGATCGGCTCCCTTCTGGAACCGATGCAAATAGAGATTAAATTGGATCAGTAAATTGAGTAAATGTGGTTTCTGGAACCCCCACCTGCCTTAGAAAAGCAGTTTGCCAGAAACATAGCATATATATATATATATATATATATATATATATATATATATATATATATGTGTGTGTGTGTTTGTTCATTAGAGAATAAACTATGAGCTATAGCTAAAGAAATGGCATCACTGGAAAAGAGTAAACACGACCTAATGGCACACCTCGGTTCACAGTGAATGCTACTATAATCTTCAGTCAATTATTATCCCTAGAATTTTATTACTTTTTCATTTGCATGTTTTATTTTCATAATAATCCAACCGACCGTTATTTTGTTCATTCTGTGGTGTTTGGTTAAAGGGGTACAAGCCTTCATTTTTTATTTTAGAGTGGGTTTAATTCATATTTTGTATATTTGCAATGAACATGTTTAACTTTGAGAAAAAGGATATAACACAACGAAAGGTAACTTCAAAGATAAATTTCAATATAAATAATCAAAATTGACTATTGAAAACCCAAATGTCCACGAAAAAAAAAATAATAAAAAGAAATAAGTGAGTTGCAGAGCTCCGTCACTTAGATCGTATTTTCAATATATATATATATATATATATATATATATATATATAGACTATTTCATAGTGAAAATTACGTACGTACGTATTATGCAAAGATCTCGTCACATTTTTCGACCTCTCCAGAAAGCGTTGTTCCTCCGAAATTTGGGCGGACTCTGCAAATCTCAATTCAAGTTTCATGAATTCACAAATTTTGTTGTTTTCCTGGTCGATTTGTGCTTATCTTTCCTGTATTAGCCTCCTCTTTAAATAATACCCTAATAGTACCCCTTGGTATAATAATACTACCATTTTTGTCTCTTTTTTGATTCTTGGTCACATAACTGACGTTACATAAGTAATGGTCCTGGTAAGAATAGGAGAATAATTCCAGCAATTGGGCCTCTCCCAACTAATTGAACAATTTTAAATAGGATTGTGTCTGTGTATAAATATATTTATGGAGTCTCCACGATTTGTCGCTATTCTATTTTACTATTTCATTATATAGGCCAGGCAACATAGGGTTTGTCGGCTAAATAATTGTCGGATAGCTGGAAACGGTTTTAATCTCTTTATTTGCATGTAAGAAGATTATATTGAAGTTTACACCAAATTTCTGCTCGTGCTTTCCGAGGGGTGCCCCAAAAACCCCGAAATTTCGGGCATTTTTTTGTTTTCCGACTTTAATTCCTAAACGGTGATTTCAATCGAAAAATTTACATAAAAATTAAAGAACATTAAATTATGAATCAAATGGGTACCACAATATAAGAATTCGGTTAGGAGTTGTGGTCGAAAACAACGGTCATAAAACAATGATTTTTTCCGACTCAACTATACGAGTGGTGTAATGCCATTAGAAAAGACAAAGTATTTCAAATAACTAGTTTGCATTAGTTTGAAGATCATTTTGAAGTCATTATAATGAATATATCGTTTCCTTTACAATCAAATTTACAATTTTGTTGCTTTATGTTAAAAAAGTATCAGAACCTCAAAAAGTTATGATGAATTTTTATCACTGGAGATTTTTTATTTGTGGTATATTTATTTGCATATCTTTGTAGTTAGGGATTGATCCTTCTATACCATCGTGCGGAGGTCAACTGCATATCTTTGTTTTTATGTGAATATGATTAGTATTTTTTTTTTGTTCGTTTTAGTTAGAATTATAGTTAGATTTATATGTAATACAAAATAATGAGTCCCCATACGATTTCCGTTGAGATCCACAAAAAAATATTAGATATAATAATACTTACTGTATTATATTATAAAAACTGAAACATATGCACCTATTTACTCAATAAAATATTTCGTATTCGTATACTTGACTGCATTTGTTGATAAAATATTTTTTCCGCATTTATAGGTAATGTTTAGTTTTCCAAATTAATACCGAAAATTATGTATAAAAAGAACTTCAAAACTGAATTAATCACCACAAAATTATCTTGTAACTTTTATTCTTTTAAATTCAGTAGATATAAAATCTGGATTTGAGGAAAGAAAAAAAACGACATCATAATCCCGTATATTCTCAAAAGTTTATCCGAATGTGCTTTAACAAACCTTCTTTCACACATTTTAATTAATGATTTCACACAACACTTAATGAAAGAAATCGAAATATAAATCAATTGATAGTCGATCACTTAAAGAAAGTACCCAGCAATCTTACGGAGTAGTTATGCTGACATGAAATTTGACGCTGTCTAACCAATCGCGTTGCGTTTAGATATTTTAAATTTCGCGCCTATTTATTCCATTAAAACTTATTATTTAGCAAACACTTGGAAAAAAAAGCTATTTTGGTTTTAATCAATAGCAACTAAGATTCCAAAAAAAAAATATTTGAACGAAATATATTTTTCATGCATATACCCTATTGGCATATTAGCTCAGTAGAGTTATCATTTTGAATTGCAATAAGTGGATTAATTATTTATGTTCTATGTATTGCCCCTCTCGTTTAAAATTCAAGTTTTCGACCTCCTCCTTCTTGTGTGTGTTTCCGCCAGCTAGAAAAACCGCTATGAAAAATCTCATTTTTCATGCTACTATCTCTCAGAAATATTACATAAAGTATTCAACGGCTCTTCAGCTGCGGTATATAGATGAGCCGTCAATCCTTAATATCTGGGTCAGGGGACCAAGCGAGAGCTACAGCAGATCTGCCATTAACTCGAGGATCGATCTATTGTTAACAAAATCAGATCGTGCTATTGTCTTCCATGGACCTCTTCGTCTTCCTATCTTCCTAATTGTCCACCCAAGATCGACGGGGCAGAGGAATGTACCTCAACATCCCTTAAAGGTGAGGCTTTTCGGATTCCGTACCCGCAGCGTTGTTCCTGGTGGCCTATGTTATTCTTTTTAATTTTTTGTTTTATCTTTTGCTGTTTCTGCTTCATCTCGGTTCGTACTTAATAAGTTTAGAAGCAGAATAGACGCTCTATTTTAAGATGGCTGACAACAAGGGATGTTTACTCCTCTCAGTGTTTATGTGTTTTATGTTCCGCTTCTTTTTCTAAGAAATAAATTAGAACCCAATAACCTTCTCCGGCTTAGAGGAAAAGAGGGGATTTCTGATTATTTTCGAGTCATTTTCTGGCTGAATTACAGGAATGGTCGCTGCTTGTGGTATCCGTGGAATATAGAATAACAAAGAGAGGCCTTCCCAGTATAAATTGAGTGGAGGGAGTGGATCTACTACCGCCACTCTACACCCAGCCCTCGGCTCAATAGCATAAAATAGTCTTATTTATTACAAACATCCCTAACTTCTTTATTTTATCACATTAAAGCATGCGACTAACGCATGTATATTAGCAACTCAATCAGATTTCAAGCAGATGAAGTAGATTTTATATATTTTGTTTAGTATAATTGAAAAACAAAAACATAAACTGTATTAGAGGCTGCAAGTGATACAGCAAATTACTCCATTGTATTGTATTCAAATTTGCTGACATCCTTAATATTATTAGTAACTGTTTTATTGTGATTATTATTTCTATTAATTTGTTATGTATTACCTATTATTATTAAATTAAACAATTTTTGATTGTGGATTAGGCGATAAATTAAATAAACTAATGATACTTATTAGTAACAAAACTTTATTGTCCTTTAAGATGAATTATTTTGGTTAATTTGTCACAATTTCTTTTTTAATATTTTCGTTTAAATCTCTGACGTCACATTATTATATACAAGTCAATTTTACCAACTCTTTCAATTAGTTACTGCTTATAATTGCTTTCCGCCTAATCTAAAAAAAGGTTTTAGATTGCAATAAAAGTAGACCGCTATTTTAAATATTTGATTTCGATGTGAATATTTTGTCTGATTTTAATAGCATCAAATGCAGGCTGAACTAGACCTCATCGATTTTTTATTGACATCAAATATTACCATTGGTTCAGTGCATCACATCGGAAATTGCCACCATACACTCTTCGCATTTAATTGTTATTTGGAGTCTTTGTAGAATATATCAGATTTATACAAAAACACTATAGAAGTTAAAAGTAAAACACACTATGTAATAAAATAATCCACAATGCCGGCAATATATTCAATTATGTCTTACACTAATGTTGAAAACTATGGCTTTATTGTGACAAGTTTTCAGCGGTGTCTTCTGAAAAAAATAAATAAGTGAAGTAAAATTGGAATTTAAAAATGTTTTTAATGAATATGTACCTACCTAAATCAAAATCCGGATTGTATGCTTCTAAATCCGTCACGCTAGTTTTTGTCTTCGAAACGTTAATTTTTTCTTAGTTAACTTCTTTTATCCCCAAAGGTAAGTCCCCAAAGATTGATCTTGTCCAGGGGATGGTATTACCACTATTAGTATTATCTCACTATCTTCGTGAAATTTCTTTGGGCCTATTAATATTAATAATCAGGCAAAATCGAAAAGCGCTGGGGATTGTCAAATCGTTCTCCTTGACTGTATCACGCATTTTTTTAAAATATAATAAAATAACCGGGAAAAAACAAACAGGCAATAATGATAGGAGAAAGGGGAAAAGAACAAAAATCGCATCTAAGGTCTGAAACATGTTAGAGCCCTGTACGTGATGAGAGTGGGAGTAGTGAGCCCACACCTATTCCTCTGAAGGCCTCTGTGTTATTCTATACTCCGTGGTGGTATAAATCCTTCACTTTCATTTCTCTTTTAAACCTTAGGATTTCTGTCAGGTTTCATATCTTTTGCCTTTGTGTCCAAAAGAAATTATAATTTTCATCAGTCCATTTGATTTACCGAACGCGCTGAAGCCTACGTCGTGTCTGTTGGTCAGTGATGATATCCCCTTTTTTATTTTTTCCGAACAAAGAATGTTGAAAATGCATTTTCTTCTTGTTACTTTGCCTCTAATCAGTGTTAATTTCATTTATAGTAAACCTTTCTACACCTTACAAGTTAATTCCCTATGCTTCTTCAGGGATAACTACTAATTTAAAAGACTTCTGAATCCTGTCTGGACTTTATTGAACTGTAGGAACATCTTAATTCCCAAAGATTAAACGCAACCAATCCTTTCAACCCATATTCCTACAATGGCTGGTGATTCGTAATATGTAAAAAACGGTGCCCTACTTCATATCCCATTCGCTTTAAACATTGTTCCATCAGAGCCTTAATCACCGAATGAAATAACTAATATTTCAGTCAATCCCTATCTATCTCTTCGAAAGTTGAAACAGCAGTGGTCCCGAGACATTTTGTCCATTATAAACTACTTATAGATAATTTATTTTTATTGTAGTTAGGATTCAATGCATAAAGAAAGTATGAATTAGCCTCTTAGTTTTCATAAGCCATGCTTTTTTGTATTCTTAACACTCCCTACCAAAACATCCAGATTCCAGTTTTTGCAGATCATGCTAAAATCTTGACAAGAAAACCACCTAATAGTTCACGGTTAATAACTGTTCAGAATTCAATATCTGTACGTCAGAGGTGAAGTATCCTAAGTGCAATGTTGCTAAATTTGATTTTACTACCGTATTTGCATTAATCTCTTCAAATTTTCCGATTTCATGTATCTTAAATATGCTAAAAAGGTTATAAAATATGCAAAATTCCAAACATAAAAATTTACCACTATCCACAACAAGCAAATTTCGATCTTTTCGAAATTTCTTTTTGCTCTCCTGAAAAACTTGCAGTAATCAAGTTGTAAAAAAAAATTTAAACTACGATTGTTGGTCTCTGACTTACTGATATTACCTATACACTCCACAGTTTTCACTAATTAATCTTTTTTTTAATTAAATCTGATTATTAAGTGTCGTGAAGATTTCTGATTAATATATAAGAATTAGGCGAAGCCGACACCAATAACAATTGTTACCTATTCACCTTCCATTGTAAGGTCTAGGACTATCCACTCATCCACACTCATCAACCACTATCCACTATCCACATTTACCGGATCTTTTTGCTCTTTGTTAAAATGTAATAATAAATGTTTATGGCCTATTTCTGCATAGTTAGGAAAGCGTGTGTTAAAAGTTGAAAACTATATATATCACTGCCATGAAATGGACTCACAGCTGTATCCTGCTTTGGTTCTATCAAACTTATAATGGACTGATTCACAATGCAGGGGGCAGCATTAAGTGGCACGTGGGACGGCTCAGGGTCGATCGCTTGTAAAGTTTTCTGTTCGTGAAGTAACGGGGTTGGTCGAAAACTTTTGCAATTACATCTGGAGGGATGGTTCACCATGGCCAGTTCTCAATAGGTTATTGCGGCCGAAGAAATGTAACAGATCAGCTAAAAGTCGACAATATTTTCAAGCTTAATGATAAATACCAGCATTTGTTAGGATTGAGTTATTTTTTTAAATTATACCAGCTTCTCGGTCAGTATAAGTCAGCAGTATACCAATATATAAACACATTATAAGGGTTATTATCAACTTCGTATATCTTACCTAAGATAACCAAAATAAGTAAACACTATATATAAAATAAACACAGTATATGTTTCAGAAGTAAACACTAACAAGGGGAGTGCACGATGTGTCCGTCGCCGATTTTGATCAAATTTTTTTGATGATTCTATATTGAAATTTTGTCTTATGGCCCTAAGAGTTGAGAATAACAATAAAACATGCTTAAAATGCTTTATTTTATATCTCGTGCTTTAAAAATGACATCAACATAATTTTCCGGCTAAACGTTTGGTTTTTGAAGTATATTAAAAGAAAAATATAAACATTAAACACCAATGGGCTTGGTGAATTTTTGATCTCTACTTATTTTAAAATGATCTCGAGAGTAGTATTACATAACGGAATTAGTGCATTCTTGCTTTCCGCACATGTGATACCAAGTAAAAAGCTGTTTCGAACCAATAATTATTTTTCGGCAAAATATATTTTTTTTAACTCTTTGCTTTAATTCCAATCTTTCAAATCCAACATATTATCATTAAGAACAGAAGATAGTTGGTACGAAAGTAACGTTATTTGCATCCCGATATATACCAACCAACAATCTACCAACAAGTATAGACTCTTTATCTCGGCTTTCATCATGATCTAAAAGGACTTATGAATAAAAAGCCGATTGATACGTGATATGGCTATAGCTGGCATGCCCTTCAATAGGAGAACATGACTGTAAAGGAGCTGGATGTGAGATCTTCTTCCGTGTATTTTGGTAGAAGAAACATGCCCGGAAATAGCTGCTGTTGAGTACAGTCCTTCGCCATCCTGGAATTTTCAAAGCCATCTTACAATTAAATTTATACATGCGAATTAAGGTTTTTAAAAAAGCATTTATGTATCCAAAGTAACTTTTTAGTGAATATTTTTTCATTAAGAGTATAGCATTAACGACTTACACATATAAATAACATTTGGGGATTTATATAATTCGGTAGCGAGGTCCTAAGTATTTGCTCGTGAAAATATTAATAAATGAAAACATATTCAGCATAATAGATAAAAAATAATCTCAAGTTTAAATTTCACTTCAATTATTCTGAATAACGAATCAAATAAAAAACCTGCATGTTACGATCGTTTACTGACGGTGGCTACTCATAAAAATTTGGATATGTTTCGGACTGTTTAAATTTACCTTTATTCTTTCATTCATTCATGAACAAGTTTAAATTACCTATATAATTTTCTGATGCTACTTTCTTTTTGAGACTCCCATAAATTATATTTTATTTGCAAATAAATACATTCTCAGAAAATGTGGCTTTATTACTTTTTGAAAATTAAGGCAATGTTTGAAACATAGTCTAGATTTATTCATAACTAAAACAAAATAAGTTATATTTGAGATAAGGAACCATTTAAGAAATTGGTGGAATTGTATTAAACATGACTTGTTTATTTGTTGTTTTTTTTTAAGATAATAAAGTAATATTTAAACATTCTCAAATATTCTCTTGAACAAATCCAAAAAATCAGCCAAGAGTCTCAAAAATAACTGAAATAAATTAAAAAATCATCTATCGATTCAGGCACCATCAGGACAACAGGAGAGAAATAAACAAAATATAAAGAAAAAAAAAAGTATCAAAGAACAAAATGTAGCACATCTCACATCCAGAGTCAAAAAAGTCAGTAAACAGAGACAGCACCCCACACCAAGACACCCAGGCACATACCAACCGAAAAGGGAGGTTACTTGATAAAAGCAGGGAAATGTTAAATAACAAACAGCTGATCATAAACAAAAATTAAAAAAAAGTTAATACTCACACTAAAAACACAAAAATGTATAAAGGATCATAAAAATAAATTAAATAAGAAAATAAGAAAAGATCAGCCAAATACAAGAAGAAAGGAAAAGTCGATGTGCCCAGAAGAGGAAGGTCCTTATAAAGACACCAGTGGATACACGGCTATCCCACACAATATTTTTGACTCTGGATGTGAGATGTGCTACATTTTGTTCTATATTAGATTTTTTTCTTTATATTTTGTTTATTTCTCTCCTACTGTCCTTATGATGCCTAAATTGGCGAAATATCGACAGGCGATTTTTTAATTTATTTCAGTTATTTTTAAGACCCTTGACTGCTTTTTTGGATTTTTCCATTTACAACCTAACAATTATTTATTGCTCATTTTGAGCTTTGGCTCTTCCATATTAATTCTCTTGAACTGTAAACCTATAAACACTACAAGTATGAATTTTGATAAGGATTCAATTGTATGTTTTGTAAGTTAAAATAGATGAATATTGAAAATGTCTGCTATGTTTAAATATTTGCAACAGTTATAGATTAGGGTAGAAGGGTAGAGGAGGCTCAGGAATTAGCTGAGTTGGGCAAGACCACTTGAAGACTCTCCATCCCTTTTAAATAGGCCTCTAGTAAGCCTTCCTCTCCAACCTTATGTAGACAAAGTTGAGTGTCTCCAGCTTTATAGCTCATTATATTACCTTCATTAATTGCAGCTGTACTCTTATTTTCATTATCAAAAATAATTTCTTAAAAGATGATTTATAAGTTGAAAGACTAACGAAACTACTTTACTTTTATGAAGAATCCACTTAAAACGCTTTTCTCCCTTTTGCACGAATCTTCAAAACTGAAAATAAGCCAGAAACTCAATATATATACATACCTACTTAAAACCATATGGAAATGTGCATCCTTTATCAAATAACGTCTGCCAAGCAATATAGTTTCCTCATCATGTCTACAGTGTACGTAAGGGAATATAAATGCAAACATCAAATGTAAAACAGACAAATCTGTAAGGAAAAACTAATTTTTTTTACTTGCTTTTTTCGATGTGTTTTAGAAAATTACACATACACACACAAAAAGAGAACTAAATGATGCGCATGCGTGATCGAAATTCCGATTAAAAAAACGGAATAAGAATCCTCTTTCACGTAATAAACTAATATATTATAAACACGTAATAAACTAATATATTGAAGAAAACTTTAGTTAGAAATATTTTTATTAGGCTAATAAAATAATACAATTTATTTAAATAATATTTCTAATAGATTAATTGTAAGTCATGCATCGGTTTGTGATATTTATGATTTAACTAAAATCATTAAAAATTGATAAAAGTAAGATTTTGGTTTCAGTTTTAGCTATGTGAATGCTGAGAGGTCGAAAAAAAAAATTCAAGAAATTATTATCGCTGCCTACCATTATGTCATCATTACAAATAATTTAGAGTCCGCTTTTAAAAACTAATGTATCATTTTTATAACTCGATACAACTTAAGTCCTTTCAGACGCCATCTAAGGATTTCAATCTGTCGCTTTGTAATCTTTGTTTCGTTTTAATCACATTCTTAGTGTGAATCTTCTTCTTACTCTTGTTTTGATGTGTATTCCTGTTTATATGTATTCTCAAAGTAAACTAGAGATATCCTCCTTCTAATATAACAGGCTTATAGAGCCGTTTGTTGGTCTGGTACTACAAAATAAGATGGTAGAGCTTCAATCTGTACAAAATTCCTACGGGTGTCGTTGTGGGCCAACATTAAAAAATTACATTTAGAGTAAAGCCTCAATTCAATTTTCTGAAGATACTTAAAAATTATTAATTCTTTGCAGCTTGGACAACAATTAATGGACAACCAGGGTGATTTTATTTTATTCTTCTAATAATAAGAAAAAATAAAAATCCTTCTCGTTCTATTCGAATCCAATGTTATATTAGAATTGTTCTCTAGAAATAAACAAGCACAAATTTGAATGCTATAAATTACGGCCACAACGCTCCTTATACAGTCATGGATGCCAGAGATGTAATTTATCTTAATCCTCCACTGTAGCATATGATTATTTTAGTAATGATTTTATTTTTGTATGATAAATCGTTTCAATCTCATTAGTACATATAAACCCAAGAAGAAATGATTTAATATTCCCGACGAGGGGGAGGGGTGTAATTGTATATGGAATATGAAAACGGAATTAATAAGCAATAGGAACAAGCCAATTTTTTAACAATTGGCTTAAGATAGTAATAAAAGAAATAGAATAATTTTAATAAAATATTGGTTGTCTATTGTTTAAATCATATTAATTACGTTCATTTTGTCTTCCTGTAAACTTCATTCCTTAATTCATCCATTAATTTATACTCTACGGCGTCCCTATATTAGTCTATTATACATACAAAGCATTATTTTGTTTTGAAGTATGACAATAATATAATTTTATAAATTCCAATGAAATCTTTCAGATTCGAAGCGCGGAAGGAGCGGCTCATTACGAAGATTCAGCGTTCCTTCGCGTAAGGAATCAGGCAGCGAGGCGAGGACGATGGACGCCGCCATCCGGAGGCCTTCCTTGGCCGCCCTCGCAGACAGGGGGACCTGGGGCTCGCCTTGGGAGTTCCTCCTGTCTTGCGTGGGTCTCTCTGTTGGCATTGGCAACGTCTGGAGGTTTCCCTACCTAGCTTATCAGAACGGAGGAGGTAAGCTTAATAATTTCACATAGAGAATATTAAAATCTAGTTTATGAATAACTGCAACAATTACTATATTTGATAAAAAAGTGAAAAATTAAACTAAACAACTACAAACAAAAATTACTCGTACCGACATGACACCTATCCACATGCTTACATATCACTGGGAAACGAAATATAGTTGTTTTTTGGGGGACATGAGTATTTGTGTGAATTTAGATACATCAATGTACAGGTTCATGGCTTTACTTACTTCAAATTTCCTAATTTTTTAAAAATAAAATAACTAGGGTCTCATTTGATTATTCTGTTATTAGTTATTAATCATAATTCTATTCTTATTATAAAATAGAAGTTTTTATAAATTTTAATAAATGCATAACAAACTTTGTGCTTTCCAACTTATTTATTTTATTTAAACTTGCTACATGTTTCAAAAAACAATTCCTCATCAGGCTCTAAATATAATAATAATAACAGTATTACAGTTGAATAATCACCCCTTCAAAAAAAAAATTCGTTTCTCTTTAAATATACCAGTGTGTATCGCCTTTATTTTACAAACCGGAGTCAATTCAGCGAATCTGATATTTTTCTAGTATTTAGAAGACTGGAACTATCCAGATTTGACTCTGAAACCCAGCGCCGCAAAATCATTGTTGCCGTGTGTAATAAATGTTCTCATTCAATAGATTAACTTAGTTCATCACTTTGTGTTCGCCGTCAATTAAATAACTGGACACACTAAATCACTTTTTAAAAACTTTATTTAAGGAAAACTTACAATACTGAAATAGCGTTACAACTATAGGAAGCTACAACTATGACTAACTAGACGGTAATGAACGAGATGCTCTAGATCTGAGGGATATATACACTAGAACCATCATACTGCTGACTCAGGGGTTGCTGAGGACTGGATGAGTCCATAACTCCTCCCTTCTGAAGATTCGAACTCTGGGAGAACATATTTTCATTTTGTGCAATAAGAGGGAAATTTATAGGTGGGCTAGGAAAGGTCCTTTGTTTACAATATTTTAGTATCCTAAAATAAATTTGAAGTATGTGGATTACAATATACAATTAATAGAGGTGTGGAGTACAATATGGGATTATCAATAGCCCCTAATGTTTCAAATTCTTCATGCAAGATTACAGGTTAGTCTATTTTATCAAATGTAATATTTAATTTCTTAAGGTTATTTAATTTATGATTAATGGATAAGGTATCGGAGTTGATATAAAATTTCCTAGTTTGATTTACAATTATTTCCTTACTTTCTAACTTAATAATAGAGGTAGTTGGCAAATTTACAGGGATTGTTCCGTTACTAGACATTACAACATAGGATATATCAAAAGTTACATAAGCATCTATAATATCTACATATTTAATAAAAGGAGAAATATTAAGAACGTTAGTAGAAATACAATTAGAGAGATTATTTCTTAAGGCATTAAGAATACAAGTATCATTAACTATTCTAAGGTTAGTACAATAATAATTATCTTTAAAAAATGTGCAATTTCCAGTAAACATTTCATGTAAATTATACAATATTAGGTTATGCTTAACAAGAGTAGTTATAACTTGATTATTTTCTTTAATAGGGACTGATAAAAGATATATTGTATTAAAGATTTTAGATAATTTTGGAATTTTTACTATATAATGAATGATATTTTGCCTAATCGTACAAGAGATTTTGCTTGTTAACCAAATTGTTTCCAAATCGTTTGAAATAAAGGGATTATCATCTGTTTGTTTAATTATGTTAGAGTGAATTACCATTCTACACATCTCTAAAGAATTTTCTATGTCAATTACTTGAATGGTTAAATAGGTGAGAACATTATACAGTTCATTGAAATACAATGCCATTTGTATTCTGTCCATTGTGTCCATAACTTGAGTTACTGTATTAACTACTGTACTACTTTTGGGTTTCAGTGATAACCTTGGTGAATTTAATTCATTGATTAATTTTGTTAAATCTAAAAATGAACAATCGTTTTGTAGTCTGATATCAGTTTTGAGTCCGGAACTTTAAATGTTATTAGTCCTGATGAATGCTGAACGTTTGTAACTTTATACGCTGTAGTTACTGTCAATATCACTGAGATCATTAGAGACCATCTCTCCATCTGAAACACTAATTAATTTCTTCTTAGATTTTCGTCTGGACTTCCTTTTTCTTGCTATATTGTGAGCATGAACAGTAATTTTCTGATTTCTATCTATAAAAGGTATGACTGGTTTATAAACCTTTTCACCCTTGTTTCTTATTCTTCTTTTAACATAAGGCCTATCCTGTTCAACATCTGGGTCTTCGCGGTTTTTATTTAATTTATTAGTTCTCTCCTTCTTTTCTTGATTTATTTCGGTTTTGAGTTTATTATGAACAATGTTCATGTTTTTGTGATATTCATTAACTAATTGTTCCTTAATTATCTCCTCATTTTTGTCTGGGTCTTTTATTACTCCATATGTTATTTCATTTGGAGTGAGTTTTAATGTTTGATTAATAGAGTTATTAAAGGTTAATGTAGCAAGATTTAGATTAATTTTTAAATCATTTCTAGGATTTTCTTCTTTTAAGGCTCGCAATGTTTCTACTAGAGTTGATTGTGCTCTATTTAGGAGTCCTAAGGAATTAGGGTGATTTGGTGTTGTATAATATGCATCTATTCCTAAAGATTCTAGAAAATTACGAATTAGATTATTATTGAATTCCTTTCCATTATCCATTTTTATTCTAATGGGATTTGGAAACAGTGCTAGATATTCTGTTAATGTCTGAAATATATTAATTGCATTTACATGTTTACATAATCTGGCAAAAAGTCTCTTTGAGAATGTATCTATTATTGTCACTATATTATGAGAATCAAATTTTAATATATCCATCATTAATTCTTCAAAAGGTCTTTCCATGGTGGGTGTAATTTGATATTTAGTTTTAATAGGTTTTCGTTCATATTTCACCTGTCTACAAATCGAGCATTTATTTATGAATTCAGATATGTCATCCTTCATATTTGGCCAATAATAGTTTCTTTTCCATTTTTCGTATGTCTCTATTATTCCTTTGTGATATGATTTTCCTATGTGATAGTTCTCTAAAAGTTCTTGTTGTTCCTCATTTTTCAATACATCAATCAATTTCTTTTTGTATCTCTTAATCTTAACGGTAGGGAATTTATCAATTATAATTTCAGTTATTTTTTTATATATAGCTTCAAATTCAATTCTGACTGATTCTACATTAGGTTCACAGTAGACACCATAAACTGTTTTAGGCTTTAATAATTCAATGAGAGTTTCTTCTGAATTATTCTTCCAAGGGTAGGAAGTTTCTAAATAAATCCGAGTTTTACCAAAAGGTTTTGTAATAATGGGTTTAGCTGTACCTCTTTGAATTAAAATTTGAAATTTTTCTACGTTTATCGCTCTGTCTTCTGGAACTATTAAAATTTGTTCATTGCTGGAGTCTTGGGAATGTTGTGTTGGAGCCATGCTTGATTGTTCATCTTGATTAGGATTTAATTCCTGTAAAATTTCATCATAATCTTCCGAAGGTATTGGTGGTAATTCTACATTACTTGTTTCCTGTAATATTCTGTCTAATTCCTCTTCTGGATCTATTTCCATTTCGGTTAATGCATGTAAATCATAATTGCTGTCTATATTAACTCTACTTAAAGCATCAGCTACTACATTGGTTTTACCATCTGTATGTTTTATATCGAATTGAAATTCACTTAATAAGAAAATCCACTTCATAATGCGTGTATTATTGTTTTTCATTGTGAATGGCCACAATAAAGGCTTATGATCTGTTAGTAACGTGAATTTTTTTCCATACAGGTATGGTTTAAAGTGTTTACATGCGTAAACTATAGCTAAGAGTTCCTTTTCTATGGTGGAATATTTTTGTTCTGTTTCTGAGAGAGTGTGAGAGGCAAATGCAATAGGGTGATCCCTCCCCTGCCTAAGTTGGCTGAGCACCGCTCCCAATGCGATGTTACTTGCATCTGCTGTTAAAATCATTGGAGAGTTAAAGTCTGGATATTGTAATATTGGTGCATTTATTAAATGTAATTTAAGTTGTTCAAAAGCATTTTTGTAATTATTAGGGTTAAAATTAATTTCATCTCTCAATTGATTTGTCAAAGGTTTTGCTATGTGAGCGTAATTTTTTATAAATTTTCTGTAGTAACCTGACATTCCAAGGAACTGCTTAATTTCTTTAATATTTCTTGGTAAAGGGAATTTTACAATAGCTTCAATTTTCTTAGGGTCTGTTTTAATGCCGTCTCTGGTCAATACATGGCCTAAGAAAGGTAATTCTGATTTCATAAATTCCGTTTTGTCAAGTTGAATAGTTAAGGAATGCTCTTTTAATTTCTTTAAAACAATTTCTATATGTTTTAGATGATCTTCAGGTGTGGCAGAATAAATTATAATATCGTCTAAGTATACGAGAGTGTTATCAGTATTAGATAGCATAGAATTCATTGCCCTTTGGAAGGTGGGGGGTGATGACATCAATCCCATCGGCATTCTTAGAAACTCATAATGACCTGTGTCTGTTGAGAATGCAGTTTTCTCTATAGACTCCTCAGACATCTCTATTTGATGAAATCCCGATGTTAAATCAATTGTTGAAAAATATTTTGATCCATGTAATTTATTTAATAAATCTTCAATATTTGGAAGAGGAAATCTGTCTGGAATTGTTTCTGCATTTAATTTCCTGTAATCAATGACCATCCTGATTTTTTTTTGACCTGACGCGTCTTCTTTCTTAGGGACAATCCATATTGGGCTGTTATATGGGGAATTGCTTTCTCTAATAATACCGTTCTTTAATAGTCTATTAATTTCTTCATCAACTTTTTCTTTGAAATGTTGGGGATATCTATAATTTCTGATATAAATGGGTTTATCTGTTTTAAGTCTAATGGAGTGTTTCAAAAGATTGGTTGGTTTTAATTTTTCATCATCCGATTTTACTATCTCCGGATATTTCATGATAATATTAAATAATTTTTCTTTAATATCTTTATTTATGTGATCATGTCTAATTAGTTCAAATAATTCCTTTCTATTTCTTATTATATTTAATTCATTTTCATCTTCCTTAATTATTTTTCCATCCATAATTTTTATTTTTATTTTATTTATTTTAATAAATTCATTTGTATCTCCTACATTAATGTATGTTTGTAAACTTCTCATAGTTTCCATCCCTAACAATAATCTATACCTATCATTAAATTTAAATACTTTAAACTTAACTAAAAATTCGTCCTCCAAACCTATTCTCGGTGCAAGATCAATTAGTACAGAACTATTTCCTCTCTTGCTTCCGGCTGGAGTGATAACAACGAATCCTTCCGAAATAATTTGAGTTCCTACGGGTACGGAACGTGGGTCTATATAATTTATTTCTGAGCCTGCATCAATGAGCCAATGGTCGCCGAGGTTGTCACAAAATGTTAGAGACTCCAAAAGATTTAACCGGTAGACGGGCCAGGTTACGGAGGGGCAGGTTCCGGCCGGCTTACTTCTAAAATATTTTCAAATTTATTCTCTACTCGGCTAGTCTTGCCTTCAATTCATCATTTTCCTCTTGTAAGTGGTGGAGATTGTTACTCCTCACCGTTCTCATTGAGACAGTATTTTGTGAATTAGGATTCACAATTTGTTGCTGCGGAGGATTAAAATTTTGTTGCTGCTCAGGGTAATTAAAATTTTGTTGTTGCTGAGGATTATTAAAATTGAAATGCGTTTGGTTATAGGGATTTTTTATTTGATTACTAAAGGTTCTTTGTGGTTGTTGTTCCCGGTAATAGTTTTGCGGGTTATAATTATGACGGAATCCTTGCTGAATTGATCCCGGGTGATAATCATTGCGCGGTTGATAAAATTGTGGGGGTTTATTAAAATTTGGATAATTAAATCTATTAAATGCAGGGTTTTGATTTTTATGTTGGAAATTGTCTCGAGGTTTATTATGCTCCTTATGGGGTGTTTGGTAGGGCGAAGTTCTACCATGGCCTTGGGGGTATAAATCTTACATAATAATGCGGCATTCATTATATAAAGTATTTTTTAGTCCCGAGAGTTCTTTAATTACAACGTGATTTAAAGTATCCTTTAATCTAGGGTGTAAGTTTCTGATGACGTGGTCAATTAAAAAACGCATTTGAGTTAAAGTTTCTTGTGGTTTATTTTCAATTGATGTATCTATTATGATACGATTTTTAATTAAAATTTCATATGGAATAACTCGGTTAATAAAATCTATAGGATGTTCATTTTTTTGAATGGTAATATGTGAAGCCTCATATTGTAAGTGAGTTATCGTCCTACTGTCCTTAAATTGGTTGATTAATCTTAATTTTAATTCACCGATTGAAGAGAAATTTTCATACATACACAAATGTCTGGCTGTACCTCCCAATTTAAATAAAGCTTTTTGTAATAATAATTGTTCGTTCTCAACTCTATTAGAAATTCCTTCATGACAATTAGCATCATAAATTAATTCTAAGGCTTTATTAAAGAATACAAGTTGTGATGGATCACCATCATAGCTAGGCAAATGGTCATAACATTCTTTTGTCATTTGTTTAATAGCCATTGTATTAATTTCTTCTTGTATTGTATCTAAATTAATTTTTTCTGAATCTACTGTATTTAAATTAATTTCTTCTGAATCTAAAGTTACTCTATTTTTGTTCAGAATTTCTTTTAATTTGTCGTTAGGCATATAATTATAACTACTTTAACAATATAATAAGCATTCTATATATATTACCTTTAATAAAGATGTGAAATTCTAGAAGTGATGTCCAGCGATTAATATTTCTTCTGACTGATGCTGAAGTATTTAAATACACCTTCAAGTGAGCTGCTCCAGATCCTGTTAATATTTCTTCGGACCCTCCTGACCAGTTCGTTAGAGTGGTAGAATCAATATCCCAAATCCTGTTGTCCGTACAAAGTACAATGGAACTATTTCTTCGGATTTTCTTGAATATGTAATTCAACCTTCTTCTCTTCTGACTTGAAGCGCACCAGTCCCTGTTCGGGTGCCAATTAAATAACTGGACACACTAAATGACCTTTTAAAAACTTTATTTAAGGAAAACTTACAATACTGAAATAGCGTTACAACTATAGGAAGCTACAACTATGACTAACTAGACGGTAATGAACGAGATGCTCTAGATCTGAGGGATATATATACTAGAACCATCATACTGCTGACTCAGGGGTTGCTGCGGACTGGATGAATCCATAACTGTCGACAGAAGAGTAATCATGGTCTTACATGTGAAACAGAAAAGATCAATTTAAACATCAGACAACACAAACACATTATCGCTCTTATCTCGTGTATCAGATTATTTGAGCGCACTGCTGATCAGAAGATATTTACGGCTTAGTACCACATTTGTTAGAATTTGTGGTGACATACATATTAATCTGTGTCCTCTATTTGAATTTTATGAAAAAAAAAATACTTCTTCACTCTTTACTTCAATAATGATTCAGATTAATCTTGTTTTTCTAAATATATTTTTCTATTTGAATTTTCCATACATACCAATGAATTTTTTTTTTTTAATAACTTATGTTTTTCATTCATTTTAAAATTGTTTTAGTATTTAGGTTTTATTAAAGAATTACCAACCACGAATTTTAGGCATACTAACATCAGGTGTATTGAAACAAGATGGATTTAGATGATTTTTGGGTCAAAACTTTAAACATGGCAGAAAATTGTATTATATATTATGTTTTTCCCAAATTAAAAATTAAATATGTCACAAACATTAAGAGTACTACATAGATGCCCTATAGATTCCAGTATTTCTTTTCAAGTTTATTTTGATTATGCCTCCAGTAGGCTGACGGGCCTCACATATCCGGAGGGAGGGATAGTCACGGGCTGTGTGAATTTTCCCTGGAAGGCGATTACTTAACCTATTAGGTTAAGGTCCACTCGGCCAACCCGGCTTATATACAAACATATATACAATATATATATATATATATATATATATATATATATATATATATATATATAGAGAGAGAGAGAGAGAGAGAGAGAGAGAGAGAGAGATAGATAGAGAGATAAAAGTATAAATATATAAGTATATAAATAAAACTTTATTCTGGGATTAGGTCCCTTAAGAATAACATGATTAAACAAATAAAACAGAAACATTATCTGGCCATAAGACTACAAAATACAGATCAGTTAATGTTTATAATATTTTCAGTAAAATAAATAAGAAAATAAAATAAGTTCTTTTCTGGAAAAATATAATTAATTTGAACCAAAAAAAAAAAGAGAAAAATAACAAGAAAAAATAAAAGAAAAAGAGAAAATGAAAAATAAGTTGCTTAGCAAAGTTGAAGTTTGTACATTAAAAACTATTATTCATCTCTGATCCAGAGAAAAATGTTGTAAAAGGAGGGATTTGAAAGAAGACACATGGCGGATATTAGAAGAAAAGGAATTCAAAAGGGTAGAGGTTACACAATAATAGAGGATGCAAGGAGTTAACGGTTAGGTTGTGAAAGAAGATGTCGAGAACGATGGAATAACTTAAGGGTACTTATTGACCTCGGGAAATTTCGGCGACGTGGGATTTCCAGGAAAGGGTTTGATCGATAGTAATACCCAAGTAATATATATATATATATATATATATATATATATATATATATATATATATATATATATATATATATATATATATATATAATAAAACAGAATAGAACAGAAAGAAAACTTTAATCTGGGATGAAATCCCCTAAAAATAAATACTCTGGCTTACCATATTGAAATAAACAAATAAGAATCATAAATAATATTAAAGAAAAAAGAATTCTTGTGAAGAAATATAAACGAGTACTAATAAAAAAAGAACAAAGAAAGTGAGAAAATAAAATTACATTCACCCGTTTAACAAAACTTTATCGTTAAAAAATTATTTACATCTCATAATGAGAAAAAAATATGAATTAGAGTGGCAGAATTATGAATTCACAAATTTACATTGTAATATCATATAGAAAAATAAAATAAAACAAGTACATAGATAACAAGAAACAAGAAAGAGAATCAATATCTAAAAAACTTTTTCATCGCTTCCGCTACCTCCTTCCCAAATCCACACGTAGACTCATAGTATCATACCTCATATTTCCCCGTTATGACTATGGATGAGTGGTGTACGATGGCCTCACGGGATGTCTCGAGGAAAGACTGAAGAGAATTATGAATAACTTGTTGAAGGTACTTCGAGGCGTTCCCCCGTTTCACATCACTAGACCCGTTAGGATGGCACTTCCCCTCTTTCCGTAGACAGTATTTCCTAGGCAAATTCCTTTACCAAGTAATTACTAACCAATACCCTTCTTATGTCTACACTCTCTTCCACTTCAAGTCCTCTATCCACGCCCAGTCAACAAGATCTCGACCTTCTGACCTCTACACACCTATCCATAGATCTGCATCATTCCAACACCCCTTTATAGCCCGTTCCGCTACTTTCTGGAATTCGCTCCCTTCTAAAATCCGAAATACCCCTTCCTTAGCCACATTTGAAACACTCCTTTTCCAATTCCTGCTCACAATCCAGTCGGACGCTCACTAACCATACTATAATGCATCAGTTTTAACTACGTACGTTTTATGTTCATTTCATTTCATTCTTCGTATATTTCGTTGTTTGCTTTGTAAATCTCAAGAATTCTTTTTTATTTATTTATGAATTACTTTCTCTAAAATGACATTTACAATTTTATTGGTAAGAAATTCAAATATGCTCTTTATGTTGTAAATTTTGTATAAATGTTTTTTAGATATTTATTCTCTTTATTCAGTTATTTTTTCTTATTTATAAATAAAGCCCTCAAATTTAGGGTGGGCGAGTTAGAGGTCCGCCACAATAGATCAGAAGGAGAAAAGGATAAATAGATTTGTGAATCATCAGTATAAAGGTAAAGAGAACAATGAAGATTTGATTTGTGAAGATCGTTAATACAAGAACCGAAAAGAAGAGGAGATACGCTGGAGCCTTGGGCAATTCCTGAGGATACAGTAAGATAGGAAGATAAAGGCTGATTTGGAATGGTAACTGCTTGGTCACGTTGAGAGAGGAAATATTGAAACTAACAGATGGAACTGTTAGGATAATGATTTCAGTTTGAAAAGAAATATGGAATGGTTTATGGAGTCAAAGACTTTGGAGAAATCAAGGAGTACAAGGACAGTCAATTTTATATCATCTATAGTGACCTGAACATCGCTGGTAATTTTTATTGGGGCAGATAGTGCGGAATAGCGGGATCGGAAGCCAGATTGGAATCCTCTAGAAAATTGGATACTTGTGATTGCACTAGTCTTTCTAAGGGTTTTGAAAGGTTGGATTGGATTTAAATTGGGCGGAAATCTTTAGGATTTTTATTTATTGGATGAACAATGGCTTTTTCCAAGAGATAGGAAATATTGAATTCTACAGGGAGAAGTTGTAGGTGAAAACGAGAAATGGGAGGATTTCAGACAGATAGTTTTATTAATACGACGGGGATGCTATCTGTACCAGTGGAATTCGTATGAGATTTCATTACGGCTGATAAAAGGTCAGTGGGGGAAATATAGGAAAAATAAAAGACTTTATCGTTAAAAGATGTCCCAGAGAGAAAACAATAAGGGGTGGGTTAGTAGGCGGTAGAAGAAACAGATATAAAGTGTGAGTTTAAGTTGTCAGATGAAACTGGAAAGACTAGCGAGGGAAGAGATCCAGAAAGTTCACTAAGGGAGAGTTTGCAACGGAGTACCCATTTCGATTTGGAGTCAGAAGCTGAGGAAAGGACTTCATAAAAGCAGGTAGATTTGTCACGACGGATCCTTGTCTGTGTCGTATTGCAGAGCACCCTAAACGCTTGGTAATCGTCTGTCACCCTTTACCTCTAAAGCGTCTACGGACAGCATCATGCCTTTTCTGCAGATCCTTAATTTCATTACACATCCAAGGTCTGCGGCGGAAAGAAGAGATTTTGAGGGGGCATGGGTTTTAAAGATGTTTTAAAATTAGATGATTAGAGAAGGTTGGAAGTGATAATGTCAACCATGGTGCCAATAGAGGAACAGGATGCCGCGGATTTCCAGTGATCTACATAATAGGGCTCTGCTCAGCTTTATTTAGGCGGACCTCTAACTCGCCCAATCTAGATTTGGAGGCTTTATTTTCCAGCTAGATGTTTCGCTTGGCCCTCGAGGTGTTTACCAATCTTTGCCAGTCTTTAGCTAACCTCGAAACTGTGCTCCCCGCTCATTTATCTAGCGCTGATTTAATATTTGTATATCCTCATTGACATGATTGTCACGATGATTTACTGCGGCCAGTATTTCTGACAGGATCGGCTCGTTACATTGATTTTGATCAGATTTTTCGTTGCTTGCCATCTTGTTGGCCTGGACTCGTCCCCACACATCTCGAGCACACCCATTGTTTTTTCTCTAATAATTTTTGTGCCTCAATTTATTTAACGTTCTACAGCACCTACCGTGATACATTAGTTTGCATTTATTGCAACACAAATTGTTTTTGTCATCACGAGCGATGGCACTGTTACATAGAGTGCATTGAACCATCATTTGATAATAAAGTGACTTGTACTTACAATAATAGGCGTGTTTGTTATAATTTGAGACGTGCGAAACAGCTGCTTAGTACTATACGGATCGCTACAATCCCGCAGCTCATAAAGACTATATAGCTTCATTAAACTGTCTTCTCTTCGATTTCTGGAGAAATCCCAATTGCCGAAAGTATATGAACACCAATATTTATGATTGTAACGAAGGAATTATGTTAAAAATAAATTCTTAATAAAAACTGCTACAAACTGCCACTTTGCATCAAATGTGCTGAATTTGGGATCTATGATTGTTTTCTATGTGGGAAGTGGGGATAAATTTCAGTCAAAATTTCGGCAACTATTACATCAATCAGTTTTTAAGGTTTTAGGCACCTCTGCAGATCTTCCAAATTGAGTTGGAGCGTCAATGTACGTATGTGAATAGAGCTAGTGTTAGGAAAGAACATTGTGGCGGTTTCTCCTTTTTTCTCCCATCTCCTGTGTTTATTTGCGTATTTTAAGATTTGGTGCAGCTCTACAACCCCACCAAATTGAGTTGGAGCGTTGAAGATTTGTATTTGATTTGAGTTGGTGTTAGAGAATTGCCTTTGAGGGGTATTAACATTTTTCTCTCACATCCTCCTCAATTTTGATATTTTCAATTTTGTATTTTAGTGAAAATTATTTTATTTATAATGTAAATATATAAATCACTATATTTATTCTTATGTATATATCTCAATCGAAATAAAATAAAATAGCAATAACAAATGAAGTCCTCCCGTATTAGGATCCTAAATTGTTGTATTATAGAGGACTATAAGACGGAGCAATAGCTGATCCCTAATCTCCTAGATGAGAGGAGAAGAAGAGCCGCTATTAGGTACCCGCTAAGTCTAAGCAATGATCGATTGCTCCCCTCCTTCAGGAAATATAATCCTAATCTTTCCTTCCCCTTCCAGCGTTTATACAATTTAGCTCGAGCTAACTCCCAGCTCATACTTCAATTATATCGCTCTTATTTAACAGACAGATTTTATAGTGACTTCGCCTTTCTCTTTCATTATACACCAGAAACTTCGCTCTGGTTACGGCTGTGTTTCGAATCATTTGTTTCGTCAATAAAATATAAAACTTATATTATAAATTAATACTGAAAAACAAAAATTTTAGGATATAAATCGAAGATTTTACACAAGAAGCCTAGAGTTTCTATAATAACGAAAAACAATTAACCTGTCGATATTTCGCCAATGAAGGCATCATCGG
This sequence comes from Rhaphigaster nebulosa, assembly GCA_948150685.1. NCBI lineage: Eukaryota > Metazoa > Arthropoda > Insecta > Hemiptera > Pentatomidae > Rhaphigaster > Rhaphigaster nebulosa. The sequence continues at coordinate 127,020,132 of OX411306.1, forward strand.
AACCGCAGTGAAGGAAAAAAAATAATCATATATGTAAGAAGACAATATACAGGACATCTCACATCCCCTGTCTAAAAAGACATATCGCCTAGAGACAGCGCCCGACCCCAAGACATCCACACATACTGAAGGAATAGAGAGGTTACATAACAACATGATTAAATTAAAAATAATTGATCATAACAAAATAACAGGAAATACACAAACAGACCAAAAATGTACAAAAACCATAAAAATAATAAAAATGAAAGAAAAATAACAAATAAAAACATAGGAAATTAAAAATGCACAATAGAGGCAGGTTCAAATAAAGAAAGCAGTGGATACACGGCTATATTACAATCTATATTGATTTGGAGAAAAAAAATCCAGAAAAAGGCACAAAACAAATGCTAGGATATAAATGGAAACCTTCCCATCAGGATGCACAATGGAACGAATGGCAGATCTAGATGGAAATAATTCTGGAAATGACTTATTTCATTTTAATATCCATAAGAGATTGCACTTAGGAATAAATTAATAAATAAAAGTCAACACAATGTTTTTTAACAAAACTTATAATTCAGGAATTTGAAAAAAAATAATAATGATAAAATAAAATGTATTATAAAAATTAAGTTATAATACAAAAATTGAGTCTTATGAAATAGAGTATATAAGAAAAACATTGTATTAAAATTTATATTATGTATGTATATCATATATCAAGCGGCCAAAGATCTACAAGGTCTATATAGCCAACCGAAAAAAAAATAAATAAATTAAAAATATGCATGTATATATATAACTGTTTATGAATTTGGGATTTCAACCACATCGGTCATTTGGGCTAGTACTAAGTTTACAAAATAATTTCAACATTACAAAAGTAAAGTTCAATTACAAAAAGAATATATGTAAAAAATAAGAAATGTTACTATAAAGTTATCAAAAATAAATAACCTGATTGATGATCATTCAGATCTGAAAGGCTTGAATCTATGCTGGACTCATCTTCAGAATTCACAACACTCTATTGTCAACATCTCGAGGATTAAACATTTCAAATACCCTTATTGATAATGGTTGCTTGGATTTTCTCGGTGTATTACAAAACTTAATGAGAGAATCTGATGTTAGCAATAACATATTTCCAAATCCTTAATCGATATTTTCGTGTGTGAAACTAGCTTCAGAGCCTCTTAAATCTCTGTTTCGGGCTCCTTGAGCTCCTTTGGAAAGCAGGCCAATAGGGAGTACAAATTAGTAGATCATTTCAGATCCATAAATCTAAAACTTAGGCATGGTTACTGGTATATTATACCACGAAAATTAATCTAATGTATGATTCTGTGGTTTCAGTTATGAAATCTTAAAATTTGTCAATATTAATATCGTATCTAGGATGACATTGTGCTTAAAAGTTGAGATGATCCTTATCTTAGGCGGTAATAGTGGAACTCAGACATTTATTTTTAAAAAAAGTCAAGCACAATTTTCGCTAAATCGCGTTTTATTATCACTTCGGACATTTCCGTTATCTTTTCTAAGTTAACTGTCACACAATATTTGTATAAATGTCTTTCGGATCTCCGTACTTCAACCAGATATTAAAAATATTGACTCGATATTGAGAGATTCAAACAAACCGTACTCCTAGGCTGGCCGGTATGACAATTGTTTCGTGAATAATTTATTTTTATATGATATCTACTATATTTAGTGAAAACATCTCGGCGGAAGTCGGTGGAAGTTTATAGTAATCGTATTTTTTATAATCGTAAATAAAAGTTATAACTATTCGAAATAAAGGACTAAATATAAATTTAAAAAATCAAACACAAAAAAACTTACTTACTGGATCATCTGTCTGATGTACACTAAATTCCTAAAAAAAACAAAATTTACTTATTCATTTTATTGCCACCGCAACGAGGTGTGGAAATAAACCGACTTTGAAAGATCATAGATTTGTCGTGTTTATGCTAGTATAATTCTATTGAAATTTGCTTGAAGTGATTGATAACTATCTATAATCTAATATAAAGGTTGTTGTTTTTAAGAGGGCGGCATGTATTATTTATTTTTTAGATGTTAACTATTTCCATCTAGATTGACGATTCGTCCCACTGTGCGAAGCCCATAGTCACCAAAACAGCGAAAATAGTATGTGTGTGGATGTCTAGGGCTTGGGTACTAGTTGATATGTCTTTTAGATTTTAGATGTGAGATTTGCTGAATTTTGTCTTAGTATCTTTTTTTTTTTTTTTTTTCTCCACTGCATAGGCGAAATATAGACATATCAGTTTTTATTCGTTATTTTAGAGATTCTAGGCTTCGTATGTGGGATCTTCAATTTATATCCTAGCATTTCTTTTACTATTTCTCTATTTGAGTTTTTTCCTTTCCTGTGCATTTTTGCTTTCTTTTTTCTTATTTATTACAGACTCAAGGCTTCGTGGGTGGAATCTGCCATTTATATCCTAATATATTAAATTATATTGCATAAATAAATTGCATAATAAACATAAATTACATTTTTTTTTTACATTATTTTATGTGTAACTATATATATATATATATATATATATATATATATATATATATATATATATATATATATATATATATATATATATATATATATATATAAAGGATAAGTTGATAATAACAATTAATTTTGGCAAGGATATAATTAAAAGAAAAAAGTTTTTTTTGTTTATACTGTCTTTAAAGGCCGAGATGAGCTGATTTTAGAGTTTTAAAAATGTAGGGCACATTTTTGGCTGACAATGACATATAAAATACCATATGTATCTTGTAGGATACATTGCCAGATAAGTTGCTTTAGGATTAGCGGCGGGTTAAATATTAAAATATTATTAAATATAATAATATTATTAAATAATATTAAATATTAAAAAAATATTTAAAAAATATACTAAAATATTAAATGAGGAACTAAAGTGATCATATACCCAACTGGCCATTTATATTTTTTGTCTTTACAAGAAAAAACAACAATATCAAATGTGGTTGAAGACATCACAAACGTGCTAAAAATAAATAAACAAAAATAAGAAGTTCAATAAATTTGAATTTATTGGCTTTGATTTAAAGAACAATAAATTTGGCTTATATTCAACTTTTTCAAATTAATATTAATTAATAAATAATTTTGCGTAAGTTTGCTATTTTTATATTAGTTATTGAAGTAATATTTTGTTTTCTAACAATAATACGATAATATCAACATATAAATTGATCCGAACAAAAACACTCAAACCATCAGTCAAATTTTTTAACATCAACTGAATCAATTCATATATTTTTTTTTAAACCAATGTTTACGAAGTTACATAGATACGAGTATCATAATTTTAAACCGTAAATTTTAAAGAATAAATAATATAAAATTGATTGAAAAGTTAACTAACCTATGGTCGATACCATTTCACAATGGTAGAAGCCACTGTGAGAGTTTCAAAAATAAACAATCTTCTAAGGCAAAATCGTTTTGGAAGCTGATGGAGGTTATACCCCAATGCCTAAATAGGGATATGGGTGATCAAGGGACTAAAATAGAGGCTCTGAAAATCATGTAAAACCTTGCATCTTGCATAGCAGGATACATTGCCTAATTAAGAGTGAACATTTGGAAGTTACAAGTTGAACAGACTTATGCAAAATCATCTAAACTGATTAGCCTTAAAATGTAACTAGTTATTCTTAGAACTCCATTGACAGTTTTGGCCTTAGCACATGGCCAAGGAACAGTTTTTTTTAATTACAGCAGGTGACTTTATGTAACCTAGCTGTCTTCTTCAGGCACATTTCCTACATGCTTCATTAATTTTCTATCCCATAATACCAAGATTTCATTATGAGCTTTTTAGACAAAACTTCATTTACCTCAATTATTACTTTATTACTTACAGTTAATTTACAATAATATCTATTTAGTAACTTAGGATGAGCCATCATTGCTATGGTCCTAGAAGTCGAAGCGACATTACAGAGAATAAGATAAAAAATATATAAAAATATCCTGCTTGTGCGAAAAATATGACCAACAAATAAAATAATATAGCATCGTATTTACTAAAAATACAGGAATGAAGCAAAATCCATTTTAGAATGCAGATGTTAAAGGCAGTATGGCACTATTTCCTATATTCAACAATATTCTCCAAGAATTTATATTTTTAATAGTAACTGGCCCTAGTGCAAGTTGGATTTTAGACCACTGGCATATTTTGCATATGTGAAATGTGTCTAGATTGCTTTCTCCATCTAATTAGCGACGAAATCCTCATTTTATATCAATACAAAGTTCATTTTATATCGTCTTTACTTTTACTTACATATAATTTTTTTTTAAAACCTTCTTGAAAATGAAGCGAAAATAATATAGAGTATTTTTGTTGGGCCATCGTTTTTTCAGTCGAAGTACTGAACCAATTAACATAAGGAAGGTACAGTTTCAAAGAGATTTTTACTTAGACCGTAAAAATTGCACATGCACCTAAAATTGCAGTAGATATTGGATTGTCCGGAAAGTTAGTAGAAAAATGTTGACGAAAATTAAAATTCGTCAAAATTTTAAAATTTATATAAATAAATGAAATAATGTTACCGCCATTAGCGATTAACTTTCCTAATGGCTCGAAAGATATTATACTCTTTTTTTTTCTAAAAATCTGAGTCTTTTTGCCCTAAGAACAATATAAGGTCCTTTTATACGTCTTCTCCTGTAGTGTAGGATTTCCCTTATAGAAAATTTTGGAGGAAACGGAAAAGGTAGTAATTTGAAGGAGCGATGCCTGGTGAATAAGGTGGGTAAGGTAAAATATCCCATCCGAAGCTCCGTAAGTGCTGCCGAGTCCTTAAAGAGCCATGAGGCCGAGCATTTTGGAATATTACACCTTTCCTATTTGTTAACTCTGGCCGTTTTTCTTCAGTTGTAGCATTCAGTCGATTGAAATGGGCGCAGTAAACATCAGTATTTATGGTATGGTTTCAAATTTAAGGTGCTCAAAGTGTAAGAGTCCCTTCCAGTCCCACCAAATACAGAGCATAATTTTTCTTGGATGGCAAACCGGTCTTTGGCGTTTCTCGCGGTGCCGCTCAAGGAAATCCCCATGATTTTTTTCGGCTAGAGTTACCGTATAGAATCAATTTTTCGCCGCCTGTCACAATTCTCTTAAAAATGCGATTCTCAACATTTTTTTTTCAGTGAGAAATCGGAAGTTGAAATTTGTTCCATAAGGTTCCTTTCCCTGAGCTCATGGGGAACCCAAGCATCGTTCCTAGCCTTCTTCAGATAGTCGAAAACGGTCTATTTGCAAAATTTTAATTCCACAGCTTTCTCACGGGCAGTAATACATGAATTGTTTGCTTCGACAGCCGTAATATCCTCGATATCCATCGTTGAACTTCGACCAGCCCGGGGATGGTCTTCCAGGTCGAAATTCCCACACCTGAACCGCTAAAACCATTCTAAATAGTGCTGTCATCATACACAGCGCGAATCTTATTTGAAGTTTGGGCCGCATTTTTTTTGTTTATTACAAAAGGAAAGCATAATTTGGCGAAAATGGATTTTATTGTTCCTCATGTTCGGTTTGCACTAATTAAACGTACTGAGCCTTTAAAAAGACAAATCAGAAATATGAACACATTTAATATATTGAGGAGTAGAGATATATAAGCAAACATAAGGTTTGGGATTGATTATGAGTTGAAAAAATAAAACCTGACTTTAAAAATCTCTACGAACCTTCCGACAACCCAAAGTATTGGTAGTAATAGTGGAAGTGGTGATACTGATAGTAATCAGTATTTTAAATTAATTAAATAATCAGAATTATTATTAACTATTAAAAATATATTATTTTTTTGGAACATATATTCAAAACTATATTAGATGTTGAATGATATTTATAGCTGAAATATTTTGTTATGGTTAGTTATTTTGTTTGAGACTTTTAATTTTACTGTTTATGACTATGATCAGTAATTTATTGAATAGTTATATTTATGGCGGTTTAAATTTAATTTCAAGATGTAGAAAGAATTGTTCCCAGACCATATATCAATGTGATGTTTTCTTAGTGTACTTACTATTGATCACTATGAACATTTAAAGCATTACATTGTTAACTTTATTAATAACGGTTTGAAGTTAGTTAATAAAATCTAGGAAGACAGCTATTCTAAATTATAATGACTGATGTTGAACGTTGCAAGACTGATATTCCTGTTCAAACATTTTGTTTGTGATTACATCCTATTCTCTTGTGTATTATTCTTCCCTTAATCGATGTTTGAAGGTTTCAAAAACAAATTAAAATTCATATTGGATGTTGACTAACATTTTTGCTCGAAATGTGAGTTTTTTTTTTCATTGAAGGATATTATCATTTATATTTAATATGGATATATGATATCGGAGTCTATCGTTAAACACTTATGGAAATTTAGTTAATGTGCACCATTTAAATATAATACGTGATTTTTTTTTTTTTACTTTTCAAAAAATATCTGCACTATCAAAGTTTATCAATTATTATTATTTTTGTTACGTATCCGATCACTCCTTTGTCGCCTAACAACACCATCTTATATCTTTCAAATATGTTATAATTTTATATTTTTTTAATGGGTGACCTAGTAATCTATAGACAATGCTCTAACTAAAAGGTAACTTGGAAGAAGCCGAAATCCTCATAACTATCCACTTCTGCAGCTCTTATGTAATAGGAGATCTCAGGCTTGGGAGGTGGCTTACTTTTTTAAAATATCATATAAAATGAAAAATAACCGTTAAACAACTTTTAAACAGATCAAGTCTCCCAAAACTACTATTGAAGGATTTTCAAGGAGGAAATCCCAAATATCAAGCAAAAATAATAGTTCCAGGTACAAAAGTATACCCACTTTTTTTTTTTATCGAAGTAAAAATTATATTTTCGAGTAAAATCTCGGTATTTTATACAAAACAAAAAATGTCCATGAATAAAATTTGGTAGCTTTGTGCTAATGAACATGCCAAGAAACAATTTTGGTGAAAAATCCATTTAAAATACCCAGTTTCGGTAGAATCACCCGTATTCATGATCTCTGTGCGCCGCGACGCAACACCCCACACAGCCAGCTTCTCTTATCTGCTTTGCGGGTATGGTTGCACAGCCCCTTCCAGAACGAGTTGTGAATATTGCTTACAATATTCCTCAGAATGTTCATTCACATCCTCTCTAGTGTGGTATGTATTGAATAGTAGGTATATATCGCTGAAGTATACACAGAGACTAAAAGTTTACAGATTAAATCGCATTATATTATGTTGTAATAATATTTACATTAATTTAACCAGAATTTTAAGATCGTTATGGTATTTCAGGCTAGACGGACTCATCACAAATTATTCTTCAATACTCAAAAATTCAATCCTGAAAGTTTCATCCTTTGATATTGGTTAGTAATGCCGTGAAAATGTTTGATTCGTTCATACCAAGCTAAACATTTTCGGAAAACTTTAGAGTGCAGGTCCTAAAATATATTAAGAGTTGATCTTAAAAGAATAAACATTTTCTTTAAAATAACCTATAATTATTCTAATATCAATTATAGAAACATTTATATCTGAGAATACAATTTTAAAAATTTAACCCGTCAGACGCACTTACCATAATAAATCTATTGGGATAATTTGTGGTTATCTAAATCTTGTTTTTTTTTTTTTTTTGTTTTTTTATAATTTTGTTTTATCTTATAAATTTATTTATTTCTTAAAAATCACAACAAAAATATATGTCGATGAATTTTCGAGTAACATCTCTGTGGAGAGTCCACATCGCACTGAAAAGTAAACAATTCAATCAACGATTTGGAAAATTATCCAGGTTATTAGACAAACACTCCAAATTATTCCTAATTTTTAGACACCACAAACTACTGATATAAGCATTATGGATATATAGGCTAGAGATGTGGGGCTGTGCCAAAAATTAAAACAGAAAAGCATTGTTGAAAAATATGGGATGCACTAATCTACATGACAAATGATATGCAACAAAAGAACTTGAACATCCAAACAGACACTGTCATCGAATACTACAAAAAGTTCAACCACAGACTGACTTACACGAATCACCATTCACTCACAAGATTCACCATGAACACATACATCCCACTCAGACGACTTTCGAATTGGTGGCCAAGAGACTTATTAAGTTATCCGTTTTCCAGAAATGAGCTGAGATTTGCTTATTGCATAAATATTCAGCAGATACAAATTACTTTGTTTCCAAAACACGTTTTGTGTATAATAATGAAAGAAATTGAACTCTAAAAATAAAACTGAGAGATAATAAATTCTCCTAATTTTGCCCACTAAAGAAAATAATCATATATTACGTTTTATAAGGCTGAGAGAAACGTATATCAACCGGCTGCCACCGTCGCCAACACCAAAAAAATGGATTAATAATATAAAATAAGAAATCAATAAATGCAAAAAAAAAAAAAAAAAAACTATTTGTCTAAGGTATAGTTTGCAGAGTCAAGAATTAATGTAGTCTCGGATTTAACTTAGCCTTATTTACTTGAAGTTATAATTATTCCTAGAATATAAAATTTATGCCATTTAGCCTCGTCGTTAAATGATGAAACTGTCAAAACAGATTTCTATCATGTCATAAAACAGACACAAAACTGTTACTGATTGAATTATTTATGTGTTTCTGATACGAACCTTCTCAAAATATAACGAAAAACTAATTAAAATAAATATGTCCGGTTAAATATTATAAAATTGCATAGATATATTTTTAATGGTCTTCCAAGACCTTTTTTTTCCCGAACATTTTCATTACTATACATGGACATTATTACTTATTTCATATTTAAGTAGTTGTGACAAAAAAAAGTAAGGTATCATCAGCAAAATATCATTTATAACACCAGGATCGGCTTGTCAATAAAGGCAACCTAGGCGACCGCCAAGAACAGAAAAGTTCAGAAGTGAAATGATGGAACGCGCAAAAGGGCGGATTGATCGGAGATGAAAAAAAAAATGTTTGGAGGGGACGGAGGTGGAGCGGGGTTAAGATTCGTCCTGGTCCCTAAAAAACCTGGATAACACCGATCTAAAAGTCCGAACCTGGATGACCTTTATCGGGCAGCTGTGATAATTTTTACGAAAATGGACTTCTACGCCTCTATCAATATATTTTTTCTGTAATTGTCATTCTGGAATGATACATTTTCTTCTTAACCTTATTACTCTCCCCAAAATATGATAAATTCGACTGTAGACATCAACTAAACGACGAGAGCAGTTAAGGTAAAAACGAAGCGAGAAGAGCCCATCAATAAGGAAGCCGGCCTGCGGTAGACATGATGAAGCGTTTGTAGTTAGTGCTCCGGGCAGGCATTACATCAGTTCTAGTCAGGGTAGCTTCTATATCTCTACTAGGATACCTATCCAATATCTGTACACATTTTAAGATAGTAATTAATGTCGTCTTCCATAAACAAAGACAATTCATATATTCATAAATAAAGAAATAATAAAATCATTATGATAGCTTCAATTAACCAAACGAAAGAACATCCATTTAAAATTAATAAACATTGAAATATATATATATATATATATATATATATATATATATATATATATATATATATATATATATATATATAAATATGTTTATATATGGTTGATACTAGAATTTGAATTAATAATAACACAATTTATTAACATTGGTGACAAAGAATAAGTTCTTTTTTTTTTTATAACTTTTTAGAGTGGTAAGGAAATAACTGCAATTGGGTAATAGATCAACTTTATGCCCTATATGTTTAGGAAATTATAAATAGCCATCTAGATATAAATGTTTTTATTTGAAATTTCCACAAAAACAAAATAAAAATTATTATTTTTATAATTGGGTTAAGGGTTGAGTGGATGAAGCATATAACAGAAAGTGTGCTTTGGGATATTTAGCCTTAAAGTTGTCTCTGTGGTTCTTTTTAAATGAGTATTATTTTTAAGTTCCTACTAAAATAAACGATTCCTGTAATTGATAAAAATTGTGTTTAGAATTAATTTTGGTTTTGAAATGAGATTAAATTATAAAATTAAAATATATGATGTACATACCTCCTTCTTCCACTGACAAAGTTTGTACATTGGTTCATTATTTTCAATACTGAAACTTTGTAATTGATCAAGCAAAAAAAAAAATTTAATTCTCCTCTCCCAAAATTTGATGTTTTACGATTCACCAGTACAACTCCAAAAGATATACTTTTGAGAAAACGACGCTTGAATTTTCATCAAATTTCATTTCATTATTATAGGTGTATAAATCACTAGTGTATAAATATTTTCTTGAACACATTTGCAATTAAATACTTGGAGGTAACCTGTCTAAGGTATTTTTTCATTTCCAAAAATATTTTTTTTTTACCTAAATTTTTTGAGTTGTGACAGTTTTGTTTAAAAAACAATTGCTCTCCAGCGGTCTCACGATGAATAGTATTTGTGGCCCTCTTCATCATAACAAAAAATATCTCATCATCTCGTCAAAAATATCATCTCGTTGATTATAATTAAAAAAAAAATTAGAAAATCGTTAATTTTTGGGTTGTACCGGTCGTCTTCCACGGTAGCGAGCGATGTGTAGAATACAAAAATCGAAAAAAAATCCATCCATCCGCTGTCTGTGGCATTTCTCCGCAACTACCGGGAGGATGTTTTTTTTTTATATTTGGCACCAAAGTCACAGGTTACCCCAGCAGGATCCTCGGAACTCGCCATTATTTTCCGCCATTTCTTTTCAAAACGACGTCCGATTAGAAATTTTACGTGCCCATAACTCGATCATTTATGAAGATAGAGAAAAAATATAATGTTTCTTGGAATAATTATAATGAAGTTTTAAAAAATGTATACTTATTGCAGCTAGGTAAGGACATTATTGTATGCCGGAAAAATTTCGATGTGCAATTTTCAACGATTACATTATTTTATCTGATGCGATACCACACAGTACCAAATATTGCATACTTCCTTCCTCTACGATGTTGGAAGCAGGATTTATGTGGCACTTTACATCAAATACCTCCTGTATCAACAAGAGATATATTCACTAAAATTAAATGATCATGTGGTATATGGTAATTTATGTTAAATAAATCCGATTTCTATTAGAAATATACATTGTTCTTGTCACATACATTTTTCATTACACAAGTATCTAGCTTAATTAGGCTCCTATAGGGTTGCTGTAAGTACTGTTAAACAGGCCTTCTTCATCTACTCACCCCTTCAATTATAATAATAATTATAATTATTGGTATTTTATATTTTTTTTATATTAGTTTAAAATTCTTAATTATATAAATATAACTGTACAAAACAGACCAATTTGCAAATAGCAACAAGTTTTCAATTTTCTAATGTCATTCATTTCTACGTATTTCACTTGGCCAAAACCGCTGTACCTAACATTTAAAAATATTGTTTTTATCAACTGTCTAACAACATACGATAGTCAAACTTAAATTATAATGAATGAAATAATTTTAAAAGATAGCCTGGTAATGGAGGTATAAAGCAACTTATCTCACGACGCGAATGTCAGGAAGGAGGTAGCCTTCACAACTGGAGTCCGTTCTCCGTCCGCTGTTGGCTGGCCAACTACTTATCCACCTATTGATTTTATTACAATTTTAGATTATTATTGCAAAACAATGAAAAATGTATGACAAATATTACTCATAATGAAAAATGTTGGTACTGTTGACTGAAAAATATTGCATATACATAAGTAAAAGATGTATTTGTCATATCAGTTAAACTATTTGTACTCACTCTGCAATATCCTACTAAATCAATAATTTCAAGAAATAAAAAACCCCCCTTCGCCTTATTTCGGCAACAGCCAAATTTCACAATTTTTTCATGTGCAACGGAAAATCCTTAAACGATTCCAAAGACTTTTCTTACTTCTTTCCAAAAACTCTTCAGATAAATACAGTTAAGTAAAAATAAACTGAAAATTTTATTATCTAAAATATTAAAGCTGAAAGTACTTATAAATAAAATGATAAATAAAACTCTAAATGCTGCCTGACACTTAAGCAGTCGACCAACACATAATAACTCTACTAAAATGCTAACGGTTTATATTTCAAACAATACAAGGAGACTAAAAAGGTTCATCTGCTTCCGTGACCGAAGGTAATTATAATAAGTAAGGTTATTGTAATATTATATTAAGTAAGGTAAACACGAGATCAGGTATTCCTAGGTACTGACCTTTTCATAACCTGGCATGCCATTATTTTACCAATTCGATAGTTGACAGGTTCGATCTTGAAAGATCAAAAAAAAAATATATAGACTTCAGATGAAACAAATCGAAATTTTAAAAAAGTAATATGCCAATGTTGCTGAAACAAAAACACAGATCATAACAACACAAACGCCATTTCATACAAAAAACAAAACCACAAAATATGAAATGAAAAATGACGGGCTCTATATAGGATCAGGGCATTGGAGCCAATTTGATTTTACTACGTTTATTATCAAAGAATAAATAAATCTGTTAATAATGAATAATAAGTTTATTTGTTATTATTTATGTTGTAAATGGTATAAATAAAGCTTGTTAAATTGTTATTTGAAATGAACAAAATATCATTTCAAGTAATAAATTAACAATTTATCACGAATAATTTTATATTCGCGAACGAAACATTCTTCGAAAAAAAATAAATATTTACCGATATGTGTTATAATTTGTTTATCCGTTATTCACAAATTACAAAATATACTTGTATATAATTGCATATTTGCAATTAAATGTTGTATTGATTTTTTAATTAAGGATATAAAGATTGCATGATGTCAATAAATTTACTAACGTACCAATCGAGATTTACTAAACTTTTATTCCTATTAATAACGAATAAAAAATATTTTGAATATGTATGTACGATTAAACGAAGTAAATAACGCAAAGTACACTAAAATGATTTTCATCATTATAATTTATATCGGTAGATTGGTTTACTTTAGGTGGAAATAGTTATGAATTTCAACTTTTAAAGCATTGCTTTAAAAACGTTGATTTAGTTTATGAGCTAAGTAAAAATTACTTATTTCTGAAATCATTTACTTTAAAAAGTGTGTCCTCTCGAACTCATATTATTCAGCTTATTCTTGAAAATTTGGCAAATGTTATAATCTATGATAATATGTTTTATGGATAAAGATTATGCTTACCATAAAATCGCATATCAAAATTGATAAATCAATCAATATTTCAACATAGGTATATAAAGTCAGTGTTTGCTTTGAATGCCCAGAAAAAGAACTTTTCTCTATAAACCAATGCATTTTTTTTTTCCAATTACCTGACGAGATGATGTCGCACTACCCTGGAATAATGTTTAATCACCCTCTCTTTGATATCGACACCACCTTCGATAGAAGGCGTACACTTTGGCTGAGTGCGCCCTTGAGCGATTATACAGGACCTTAGAACAGTAGCGGCAAGAACCCTTGAGAAGAAGAGAGCTCCTCCATAAAGAAACTGCTTGTAGATGTCAGGCCAGTTCCTGTCGCTGGTATTTGCTCAACACACTTCCCTCCCCCCACCGCGCTATGTTAGTGTGGTACTCGTGGCTTTGAGAAGATAAATTTGTCTAGACTCGTCACCATAATATCATTCTATTAGCATACTCTAGCAATATTTCATTGTAATAATAAATAAGGATTATAACCACCTGTATTCCTCGATAGCTAATTTATTTCATAGAGTTTTATCATAGGTATATATATATGTGGATTAAAAATATGGTTCTGCGCAGGTTACTATATGTTATACATTATTTTAAAAACACAATAAAATTTAAAACTAGTTGTTAGCATCTACCTAATTTGCCTCGATTCCTATTCTTGAATATTCTGGCCTGTGTCTTCACTATCTAGCAATACTTATGGTAGTGTTCTCTTTCCTTTTAATAATTCTTCTAGATCTTATTTTTATTTTAAATTTACTATTTTCATTACAATTATTAGTTCTTTCATTATATATCTATTTTATTTATTATGTCTATGTAATGATTTTCAATTTCATATCGATTTTGAAATTGAGCACTTCTTTATTACTATTAGGATATTTGGAATTTGTCTTATGCTGCTTTAATCTTGTTTTCAAATTTTGGGACATTTCCCCTCTTTTCATTGTATTATTTCCATTTTATTTTGTAAATTACATTCTGTCTATTTATTGATTCAGTTCAATTATCTATTCACATTAATTATCTATTCATATATCTATTCACATTAACATTTTGCTTGGATATGTTGTTTAATCAAAATTCAAAAATGTTTTACACGTATTTTTTTTTTTTTTTAAACGTTATTTTTAAATTCACACCTGTCTATTAGACAACCAGTGAATGTGCTGGCTATGTACATGTCAACGTGGCATGAAAGGCATGAGAAAGAGTAGTACCCAGCGGCACCTCTTCCTGTCGTGATAATCGTATATAGTTAGTCTAGGAGATCCCTCATCCAGCTCCTCTTCAGCCTTCTGCGGGTGTGGTTCAGGCATGTTGGTTGTCGCCATATCTTGTATGAGTGTGTTAGGATGTCCGTGTAAGTTATCGTGAAATCGTTTGTAGTGGGTCCGTATGTGTTCGTTAACTGTAGGCATATTGAGGTCTGTATGTAACGTAAAGTTGCTGATGTACCAAGGGGCTTTGGTGATAGTTCTAAAAGTTTTTGACTGAAAAATTTGGAGTTTTTGTACGTGTGTTTTTTTTGGCTGTCCCGTATATCTGTGAAGCGTAGGTCCAGATGGGCTTGAGTAAGTAAGTGTAAGTGTTCAATTTATGTCTAAGTTTCAATTTTGAACGTTTTGAAAGAAGTGAATATAACAGTTTAAGTCTTTGGTTTAGCGTTTTTTGTTTATTCTTGATGTGTGGGCCCCATGTCATTCTTCTGTCAAATGTCAGGCCAAGGTATCGAATTTTGTCTGTCTGCGGAATTGCTACATTGTCCAGGTATATTGGAGGACAGGTTTCTTGTCGGAGAGTAAAAGTGATATGTTGAGATTTGTCTTGATTAAGTCTAATTTTCCAAAGTTTGCACCAATCCTGAAGTTTTGTTAGGTGATGTTGTAAAGTCTGTGAGGCATGTGCTGGATTTTGATGTTTTGTTAGAATCGTTGTATCGTCTGCATAGGTCGCTATCAGAGTTTCGGTGCTGTTTGGAATATCATGTGTATATATGATGTAGAGCAGCGGAGCTAGTACTGATCCCTGAGGTACTCCTGCTAAGGCCGGTCGAATGGCAGACAGTTTTGAGCCTTGGCAGACAGAGAAAAATCTTTCAGAAAGAAAGGATTGAAGAATAAGATAATAGGTAGGAGGAAGTATCGTCTCAAGTTTGAAGAGAAGCCCCTGATGCCAGACTCTATCGAACGCCTGAGCGACGTCCAGAAATACTCCTGTTGCATATAATTTTTGCTCTAGTGCCGTCGATATGTAGTCCGTCACCCTGTGTAATTGTTGAATGGTTGAATGTTGGGATCGGAATCCAAATTGATGGACAACGAAAAAATTTGTGCATGGAAAGCTTTGTGGTGTGACCGTAGGTTGATGTGTTTCCCGAAGTCCGAAATATTTTGTGACAATATTTACACTCCGAACTTTTACTGTCTCTCGATTTAAAATATTTCCATACTTCACTTTTTGGCGGCGACATTTTAGTTTCTATTTTCACTTGTATCACCACACTAACAACAACAACAATGAACAACAAACAACTGACCGTTAGTGACGCCAATGAGTTATAACAGTAAGGAAGTTACAACAGCTCAGAGACAGAGTCTTAGATTGATTAAATAATTAAGCTGTAATGTTAAGTACAGCTCACGGATAAAATTAAAAATATGATAAAGAATAAAGGAAATTTCTAATTAAAATAAAATAATAAAATTTAAAATATCAATATCACCGATATATCGGTGCAAAATATCGATATCACCGATATATCGGGTGTTAGGATAACGATATAATATATCGGTTTTTCAAATCCGATATATCGATATATCGCGTTCCGATATTCCAACCCTATTGTTGACAAGAATAGGTCAGTTTTAGAAACATTTATTCAGTCTCAGAGTTTTTTATACCTTTTTTTACACCAGAAGAGGTACATAACATGGCATAATACATTATATTTTATGCATCACTTTTGCCTTTATCACAGTCAATGCAGATTATTTTGTGATGTTCGCCACAGATAGGAACTGTACAACTATCGCATATCATTTTTCGACATCCTTTTTTTTCGAGTAATGACGAAATGCACAGTATGATCGACTTCTTTTTTCACCCGATGATCCTGATCGCACTTGTTGCACTTCTTGGTTAGGCGGTAATTTAAGGCATGCTTCAACTTACTTCAACTTGCTATTAGTGACTTTGACATCGTTTTTTCCATACGTTTTATCATCGACGGCCTCATTATTTGTTCTAATAATCATAGCATGAAATCAAATCTTAGTGGTTTTTTGAAATCTGATTATTTTGTTTCCAAAAATTGTGAACGTAGACGACATAAGAATTCTGGCATGCAATATTGATCATGTTGTAGAAAACACAAACTGGCCAACGTTTCGTTTTTCTTCCGCAGTTGTATGCATGGCAGAGCTGGTCAAAAGTGTCGTCACCTCCTTTGGTGGTATTGTAGTTCAAAATTATTTCTGGTTTTCCACTTTCGTTTATGGCGGAGTCATCGTGAAGTGTCGATCCTTGGGCGGTAGATCTTATTACACCTGGTCGACTGGGCCTATCTCTAGTTTTATGGTGCTCTTATTTTCGCTTATCTTAAGCGGTCCCCTCGAACTGACCCGGTTCCTACAGGTATTCACTTGCTTTTCTTTGTTTGAAAATGAAATTTATTTATGTTAATATTGGCTGAACCAGGAGGCATCTCTTTAATATATCCATATTCTAATTACTATTATTTAATCTTAATGATTTCCTTAAATCCCAGTATTCTCGATACATTGCAGTATGAAAAAAAAGCATGGTTGGTAACATTCTACGCTTATGAAGCGTACAAATATTTACGTAGAAACAGAGTACTACAGTGTACTACGTCTCAAAAACGTAGTTGGTTTAAGAAGGGAGGTTACACTGAGCTTGAGATCTGAAGGGCCGATACGGGACCTACGGGATCTTGTAGTCGAATGGAAGGTAAAGGCATATCTAGGAGGTGGTGGAGGAAATCCAAAGACTAAAATGGGGGTTCACTTGAGAGCGTCACTCTACGTCTGAGAGACGTATAATGTCACAATCAGGGCTAGAAAAAAATGCGGCAAATTATTAGGCAATGGTTTATTATTCCCAAATAGTTATATTACAAAAATATCTGGTCTGTCCATATACAAGATTTTTCTTTTCACTTTGGTTTAGAGTCCAAAAAATTACATTATCTTTCAAATGCGCATCTGGAATGTTCCGGGAGATGTAACGTTTTCGATTTATAACCAAAGTTGAACTGCTTTTCATTGGAATATGCGCAGACTATATCTACCAAGTTCAGCAAAGAAATTAACAGCGGGATACCAATCTGCTGCAAAACAGATAATTCTCAAGTATCAAATGTTGTCTAAAGTAATGAAATTAAAATGATGGACCTATATAGCGGAAACTTAGCGTTTGTCCCAAGATGATGGCCGTAAACTGAAAGTGTTCGAAAGTGACTAAAAAAAAAATCAAGTAGACTAAGATGGACAGGACATGTATCAGAATGGAGGGCGAATGGTATAGAGGAAAATATTGCAGTCGCACATCAGTGGGAAAAGAAGAAAGGGAAAACAAAGAAGCTGGTGAAAGTGAAGGAGGGATGGCCCCCAGACTTTCCAATTGTAAATATTCTTAATGACTTAAAACTCAAGGATTACAAATTTTTTATGATATTCCTAAAGATAAAATGTTCTGGTGGTATAGAAAAATATCTTTCTCTGTCGGTAGTGATATTAGACCAAATAGAACAATTACAAAAATTAAATCATATTTAACTGTGTAATTGTGTTGTATTACAATATGAAAAATAGTTTAGCAAATAAACTTTAATTAATTTAAAGAATCTATTTGTGCCATGCATTCAATCACGTGGCAAGAAATTGTAACAAAACACCAAAATGTCTCAAATATGCCGCTGAAAATACAAAATTACTGGTTAGCTTTTTTTATTGAATAAGTCTATAAAGTTTTTACCGTAGAGTAGGTAGGTAATTGAAAGACCCGATTATAACAAAATCGAGGAATGTAATTTACCATCGCAGTTCCGAATGTTATTATTATTATTACCTTTGCAGGCCTCATTAACTCACTTAAATAAATTTCAAGATTGGTATAACCTATAGAAAAATTGAAGAGGAGAGTAAAATGGAGCGGGGTGAGAGATTTTCTTAATTCAGTAACTTAAAAGCTTAGGTAATTCATCAAACCAAGTTAGAGTTGATTCTGGGTCCTACCTTCCTCATGCCCTGGACATGTCTTCATTTTGTTTAGTTGTCTGACAATGTGCTGATTGTTAGCAAACTCAAGATATGTGGAAATTAATATTTAAAGATAAGAAACAAAAAAAAAATATATATATATATATATATGGCTTTATATTAATAGTTACCTACCAATGAGGAATTATATTACTTATCTAAAGAATCAAAGAATATTATTAATGTATGGAACGAATATATGAATTCAGGTCATCTAATTTATAATTTTTTAGAGGAAAAAAAATAACATTGTCTTTATTAGGATTTTTAGAAATATATGCATTTCAAAATAACAAATTCGAAAAAAAAAATCAAATTTGGTAAATTTTAAATTTCAAAAGTACTTTGAAGTGCATATATATCTTAAACTATAACCGATACGAGAAAAAAAATAATAGGACCGTTCTTTTAGGAAATTAAATTCTCTTCAATTTTTTAAATAAAATTCTGTGAGCTGCAACCGTTTACGAGATATGAACGAAAAACTAAAAGTCATGACGTCTCTACCTTCTGTTTTTGCCTCTGCTCCTAAACCCGGGGACTTATAGTGCATTTACCTCTTAACTAGTCCAAACAAAGCCCTGAAAAGTCCCAAAGTCAATTCAGGTCGTCCCTTCATTTCCGTCTTTACTCTTCTTTTGAGCATTCATTGACTGAACTATTTATTTGCTACGCGTCATTTTGATTTTCTAAAATAATTTTTAGTGTTCTTAAAGCTTCAATAGTTTCATGCAGCTTTTTGATCATATATTTTTCGTTTCTGACATTATCGTCTGTTTTCATTAAATCTCATTAGCATTTATATTCTGATTGAATTAACTAATCTGAATTTCGCCACTGAAGAATAGAAGATAAACTTTAAGCGAGCAGACGAGAAAAAAATAATCGCTGTTTTATTCGAGTTGAGGGTCGGGTGGGTTTATGATCCATGCCCTGGCTATATCCAGCAATATCACCCGACATCCCGCTTCGTTGTAAAACCTAATGGGGCGGTGAGATAACCATGAACCTGGCAACTTTTATTTTATTTTTTACTTTATATTTTGTCTGTTCCCACAAATAAAAAGAGACATTGAATTCGAAAATCAATGTGACAGTACATAACACAGATTAGCAATTTTTTTGGAATAAATTTAAAAATCTAAGATTTCGGATATCTAAGAATCGGATATTTAGACCGACACAACATGTCCCTTGTTGTGTATACGCAACTTGACGAAGTCTCTCTTAGCATTATTTTGGAAAATTTTCTAATTACTTGTTTTGGTTTATTATATTCATTTTAGATTCTGTTTCAAATTATAATCGGTCAAACGGAATCAAATTCTGTAACTAGTTATTTTCACAGTGATTAGATTTTAGGTTATTACTTGAACCCATTTTGCAATTTTTTTTTTAATTAAAAAAAGTCTTCAATGTTCAACGATTTATTTTTTATTACGGGCCCCTAAAAACATTTAATATCATTCAAGCACAATAGAATAAATAATAAAAAATAAAGTAGCGTCCCACGCAACAGTAATGTGTTAAAGGTGGTTTCCAAGAGCAAGGTTTGATATACTTCTGAGCTCGATCCTTAAAACGCCTGTGATAGAAGAAAAGGCCTCCTAAAGACTTGGGACGGCTTCGAGATTTAAGTGCAAATTCGAACTTCCTGTCCCACACTTTTGGAATGAGATCGAGATTCACGGCGAGTCAGGCTGTGAAGATCGAGGCTTGGATGGAGTCACGTAAACTTCGCAGGTCGCGACGACTGCAGCGAGTTTATCAAAATCTTCTTGACCGGTGGAGGCGAGGATAGCTTGCATTCGATAGGAAGATAACGGAGCCAAAAGGTTCTAACAGCATCTTTGTTAAGCGTTATACCTGTTGATGAAGCATTTTGCGATGAGGGACGTTGGTTTCCGAGCTGGAAGTCTTAAAGAAATCGTTGTATTCGTTTATACTAGCATTCTCTATAAGTCTGGATGATTCTTTGTTTAAGACGATCGTAGAGATTTTCAATTTTTGGGTCGTCAAATCGGCTACCTGCTCTACCGATTTCTAAGTTAGCCATTATCGGCAGGTATTTCATTATTCTTCTTTTTCACTATTGATGTGTAATAAGCGGTTTCGACTTGTGCGAACCATAATTTCGTATTAGCCTTATGATATAACGGTTGTAAGTGGCGCTGAAAGAAAACACTTCTGTCCCTTGTGAAGTTGAATGGTGAGTTTAATTTCCTGTAGTGTTCAAACGGAGTTACAGTCGTTTATGTATTTATATGTAGCCTTTTTGATCAAGTCGGGCTCACCACTTATTGGGATACTTATAATTATTCAGAAAAAAATCACCAAAGAATTCCAAACTAAAGTAAACAAAACACAAAAATATAAGATAGAACCAAATATGTCTTTATCAAAGATTGTCAAGCATAAAGAGAAACAAATAATAATGTTCTTTACAGCGAGTGAGTACTAGAATTTGTTCAATCGTCCAAATCTAGAAAAACTTAACTCCAAAAAGTGTAAAATTGTGTAAATTTATACAATTTTACACATTTTGGATATTATATGTAATTTTAATTTAATTTATAATATAAATATGCATGATATTATACATGAAATAATACTTGAATATCCGGCCTCTAATTTTCACCCAACCGATACTCTATACGAGTGCATAATGATACAAAAATGGTTTCCGGTTTCAGTCTTAATGGAATTCCATTCCCGGTCCTCTCTTTCTCCTGGTGAATAAGTTCCAGGAAGGAAATTCATAAAAAGAATAATATACATAGAAGCTTTTTCATACTAATTATTGAAAATATACCAGTATATTCGATATGGCAGCGAAGTTTGATTGGAGTGAGTCGCTACAAGTTAAACCTAATCATTAACTGTATGAATGATTACTACAATCACAGTATAAAAAACGCTTCAAATTATTATACAATAGTTTATTATTTCCAAATTGTAATATTTCAAAAATATCTGGTCTGTCAATTCACAAAACTTTCCATATTGCTTTGGAGTATAGTTTAGATAATTAGATTATCTTTTAAGTGAGCATTAGGATGGTTTCGGGAAAGGAACATGTACAGAATACTTAATAAAAATGTCAACCAAGTTCAGCAAAGAAATAAAGCATTGGGCACCTATGGAGCAGAAATTTGGAGCTTGTCCCATGATGGTCGCTATGAGTTCCGAACTGGGAGTGTTAAGAAAAAATTGTGTCAATACAAGTCAGCTGAGATGGTTAGGACATGTAATCAGAGGATAAAATGGTACAGAGGAAAATATCGGATGTGCACTACAGTGGGAAAAGAAAAAGGAAAGACAAAGAAGCTAGAAGAAGAACACCAACCCATTTTTTTAAATATACTTTTTAACGTCATTTTTTGAATATGTGTAGCACTGTCCTTATCGATTTTTGTCTTGTCCTGATGCGTCAACCTTCAATAATATCTAAATTACTGTTTTTAGATATTTCCGTCACTGCAATTTGTCTTTCTACCTTATCAAAATCAATATATATTTTTATCACAAGAAAGCTAAGTGTATTTTCATGTGTGTGTGTTAGTGAATAGGGTGTTTCTGTTCGCAATCGGTTAAAAATTTCCAAAGAATGTTTAGTAAAATTTTCTCGAAAAATCCTTTGTTCCAAAAATATTTTTAAAAATTTTAGTTTTCCCTTCTTTTTACTTCCTTTCTGTATAAAATTTTAATAATTTCAGATATACTAACGGTGTAACATATCCCATTAGACTAATCGAAAGAGCTGTATTAGATTTTCGGTTTTTAAAAGCAAAGGTCACATCTCACTTTTTCAAATTTAAATTAAAAAAAAATATTTTTTTTTAATTGATTTTTAATTTAAAAAATACCTACAACACTCCGAATTTTACAAACTCTTTCTCTTAATTAATCTGCACCGATTTGAAAATTATGGTTAAAATTTAAAGAGAGTGCTAATTAATATTTTTATTTTGGAAACAATTGAATTGTTCGACCACTTCTTGGCAAATTAAATTAGAGAAGGAAGTGACACGTTTAAAAAAGCAGCAGAATATGAATGTAACGGAAAAAAATCGATTAGACTGTACCTTATATTCATAGAGTTTGGTTATTAATAAATGGCATATCCGGGTAAATATTTAATAAACTGAATCAATCAATCAATCAATCAATTAGTTATAGCTAAGATCGAAACTAATATTTTAGTCTAAGATTTTGATAACCTATTTCATTCATAATTCATGAAAATCTTTCACATTAAGTGAAATAATTTGAGTGCTCCTATTATCCAATATACCAATTCTTTACGTGAGGAGAAACGTTGTGTAATACGTAAATTCCAAATATAGCACGTTATTATTATACAAAATTCGCCGAGTTGCTATATTTGTCCACACGCAAACTAAGATAAGCCATACGACAATAGCGGTATAACTATAAACCTGCGTCATAGTTTATTTTCCCCACGGAGATTATTTCCACGATTCCCGACAGTAATATTGAGATTATACATTACTCTTTTAGAAACAGTGCGAAACACCAGCCATTTTGTAATTGAATCTAAAATAATGCAAAGGTCGGACAGTAAGCAAAGCCTTTATAAATAAAGGGAAATACGCCCATAGTGACGGGTGTCTTTGGAAAGACTGACGTCATCCTACAAGAGTGGGCGTCCAGCATGAGAGATTACTGTTTGAGTTAAGATCTCAAACGAAGTTTAGTTATGCTATTGCATACGTAGTCCTAACTTTTACAAAATAAAAACTTCATGAAGTTTTTATGACAGATCATTCGTCATTGGACTACCATAGAAATATCCTGATTGTATTCAAATTAGATTTTTTTTTTATTACTTTCACTTATCTGTATATGAAATGTTTAGTAAGAAAAAGGCATTACGATCGTGAAAAAATTCGAGTTTTCAACGGAAATAAAAATTTCAAGGTCCACCAAATGACCAAGTCTCGTAAAATGATATGTTTGTGTATGTGTGTGTGGTATGTGTCTGTGTGTGGTAAGTTCAGCTCAAATACGAAAACGTGTACAAAACTGAAATTGCTTATTTTGCCGAAATCGACTTACCAGAAGTGCCACTTTATTTTCTCAAAGAAGGCTATAACAGTTTTTATCAAACTCGTTATATCAATGCACAATTAAACGCCATATAACATCAGCTAGGTTTTAACCTCACTAAATTAGTCTGACAGCGCTTAAATGCAAAATTTCTTCCTCTAAAATACCATTAATTTTGTTTGTTTTTTAAAATAATTAACCGCATCTCCTCTTTAGTAGTAATGAATAAATAATATAAAAGAATTCGATAAAAAAACAGAAGGAGGAAAAAAGGAGAAATATGTTCCCAGATAGAGAAAAAAATTTCGTAAAGAAGAGTAGTGATATAAATATGTATAATATAAATCTAAAGATTTAAGAAAAATTATAAATCTGACATATAAAGCCATAGGAGGTAATGGAGAGTGACGAAAAACTCATAAACTTAAGTTAGCTAGATGATAATTTCTATTGTTACATTATTTGATGGAAACTGAATCTATAACCTCTCCAATCAGAGTAATCCGACTATCTAAATCCCTTATTCTGAGAAAATTCTGAGCCTATGGTTCCGCAAGTAATAGGGCACTCGAGATGCTGGATACGGTCCAAAATAGAGCACTTAGAGTAGCCACAAGTGCATTAAGTTCAAAGCCAATAAAGAAAAAACCCAAGTAGAAGCTGGTAAAATGCCGTTTCAGATAGGAAGGCAAATTTTAGACTTCATTTCTCAGTAGCCCACCTAAATCCACATAATAAATTGTCTTGATCGGAAAGATGCTCAATGCACACTATAAACCCGGGCCTTAAATTCTTACCATCACATTTGAAACATTAACAATTGCAAGTAGAGCCCTGGCTACTTCCAATTCCCCAAATCCATTGAGTTAAATGCAACAAGGTCATTTGGTTAAAGCTAAGATTTTCGGACTTCATGAATTTTCAACAGAAGCACTCCGAGTGGAAATGTATTTATACAGATGTGTCGAAAACTGTAGATAGTGGATGCCGCCATTATTCCTGACGATATACAAATGTATTCATTTCCATCTTACTAAACTTCATACAATGCTTAGCTTTCTGTTCTTACATCTAAAAATCGGCTCCAAGCGGGCATGCATTTGTAGAGATTCGGAATCTGCCGGGTTAAATTTTTGTGGTTACTGGATCACTGTGGTATTAGAGCAAATGAGCTATCCGAAGCCATGTCTAAAACGCAATTAAAGAACGATTAGCAGTATTATGTGGATCGACCAAAGAAATAGTTACTTTGATAAAATAGTTACTTTGACATTTGGTTTAGATTGAGCGGCAATAAATTAAGTATGGTTGAACCCAATGTAATGCCTAAACGAGCTGATCTTCAACTTTCAAGAAGAGATAGGAAACACAAGAGTCATCCAGGAGTATCTTATGACAAGGTGTACACTGTCTCAGTGTATCTCCTGCGGTGTGTATTTGACGGTGACGCACATCCTGACAGAGTGCTTGCCGTATTAAGCTAAACGGGATGAAGTTGGACCCGGGACCGATATACCAGAGACTTTGAATAAAAGCACCAATCCTGCATAAAAACGTATTCAATTTGTTAAAAAAAAAAAAAAAAAAAAGAATTACACCAACATTTTATCTTTATTTATTTTATTTGCTGTTTTTAACTAAAATGTATATTTTTTTTGTGATTTAACTTACCTTTTTTAATATCCAAACGTTTGTAAGCTTAGCACTGAGCAAAAATAACCCAAGAGATTGAAGATCCCAAACAGTTGTTAAAAAATAAATAAATTTAATGGAAACTGAATGGAATTTCTATGGAAACTAAATTGGAAAATTTTAAACTTATTTCAAGTAGATTGGTAAGTGAATGCTGTATGATGCGCTCACCAAATTTTTTACATATATTATTATGTTTTCATATGTTCAGTCGACCACCTGTTATCGATTTTTAAATATAATTTAATTGCCCTTAAGTGTGGAAAAGTGTACTATTTCTCAGTGAAATACAATTCAGCCCGAGAGCCGGAGTTAGCAAATTTTTGTAATCGCGATTTAAAAAGAAAACCTTCTAAGATATTTAATACCAAGCGTTATTAGAACCTATTACAAATAAGTTATTATAATGTTCCTTCTCTGATTTTTACAAATAATCTCTTTAAAACTTTTATGCACTCTTTTAAATATCTAATTTTGAATGATTAACAAGCGAAGTCATATTTTTTTTTCAGATTTTTCGAAGTGATGCTACAGATTAAAATTTTTAAAAGAAATTTCGCATTTCTTAATGTTGAACACAATTTTATTTTTTTTTTTTTCAACCTACCTTCAATACCGGTTTCGGAAGCACTACCTACCGGTGAGTTCTCTTCATCCTTCTTATATTTTCTTTCTTAATGCATTTTAATTCTTCTTAATTTAACCTATTACTATAGATTGGTCCCACTATTTCCTCCCAACCGTATACAAAGGATTTATAGTGTGGTTAATTTTCCTGATTATCTAATTGAGGAAAATCACTCTCTGTGATGACATAGAGATCCGCTTTCCTCCGTAGTTTGGTTCTTATCTCCTATTAATATTAGTATTATTATTAATATTGTTAAGTTTAACAAATGGTGAGGCTACCGGATTACCGATTTCAATGAAACTTTTTTATTGGTGACGTTCGTTCAAATAAATAAGTCAATTGTCGAGTCGACACTCTTATCAACGCACCGTAGGAGCCGAGAAAAAAAATTATGTAACTTAACAATTTTTTTTTTATCTTATTGATTTCTACCGTTACTTTGCATGGAATTCAAGGTTATGATACATCGATCGATTTGTTTCATTGCGTTAAATAGGAATAAAATATCAGCGATTGTATTTAATGATTTCAAATGTGCACAAAATTACAAAAACCAAAGTACTCTTCCATTAAAGTAGGCAAAACAAAATTATTTTATTTAGAAGTAAGTAAGATTCGTTTTTGGCCTCCTTTGAAATCCTTAATGTTTTCACAACTGTCATAATATTGTATCAATTGATGCCCAAAATCATTTTAATTAACATCGAATATTCCTAGTGTTGGATTATACATGTGATCGTTAATTAGATTATAAAACTCAATTATCGTTAACTTTTTCTATATAGTTGAAGTAAAAATACGATATCTTATTACGAGTAATTATTTTAACAACCAGATTATGCCTATATGATCCTAATCAACTCTAAATGCATATCCACCGGCAGACATAGAAGTTGATAGGGACACCCACACAGAGTGTTAGGGCGATGCTCCGGTTAATACATGACCTCCCCTACGCCCACTGATAACATATAGATCACATTCCCGCTTCACCGTTTGCCATCCCAATCCCTTTAGTAACTTCCATAACTTTGTTGTTTTCGAATTAGTAATTAATGAAACTATGCACTGAATTCTTAAAATGTTGCTTTCCATTAGAGCATTCATTAATTATCTCCTTCACATTTGCCCTTATTGCCTGTTACCTAGTTAATTGCCCAATACGCAACTAAGTAGGTTTGAATAAAAAATAGAAGGAAAGATGAAGAAGTAATGAAAAAGGAAAAAAATAAATTTCAAATGTGCCATTTCTTTGTCTGTCTGCAAAATGGATCTGGAAATCCTCTCTTTACCCCATGAAAACTTTTATTTAGTACAAATACCAAGCAGTCCGGTGCGAATATGTGAATATGAAAAAGAGAGAAACATGTGTCATTAAAACGAAGTAAAGAACCGCAGTAACTGATCCTAGTAAAATCCCGTTATTATTATTATTATATCTGGCGCTACTGCCCCTGTAGGATATGAGCCTCATCACAGTTTGCATGCCAGGCTGTTCTATCAGCCGCAACCGCTTTCCATTCCCTCACTCCAAGTTGTAGCAGGTCCGCTTCAACATCGTCTAACCATCTCATTCTATGACGTCAACGTCTTCGGGTACCGGTTGCTTTCCAAAAAGCAGGTAAACTTGGTAGACGATTTTCTTCCATACGCTCCATATCCTGAGCCACCTTAGCCTGCCCTTTTTTATAACACACTATATTCAGCTGATCAGATGATGCTCTCAAATCTTATTTCTAATTTTCCACTGTCCCTCAGAGTGGATTGGACCATATATTTTTCTGAGCATTTTTCTTTCCCATCCACATAGTCTTTTCTCTATCTCCTTTGTCAGGACCCAT
Organism: Rhaphigaster nebulosa; assembly: GCA_948150685.1. Lineage (NCBI taxonomy): Eukaryota > Metazoa > Arthropoda > Insecta > Hemiptera > Pentatomidae > Rhaphigaster > Rhaphigaster nebulosa. Next base: position 127,047,950 of record OX411306.1, read on the forward strand.
GCCTCACTGCCATAGATGACAGTTGGGCGAATAATTGTCTTGTAGATGATAACCTTGGCCCTCCGAGGAAGATCTTTGTAATTTACAACTCTCTGAATTGCAAAAAAAGCAATTTTCTGATGAAATTCTGGCTTCCATCTCTTTATATATTTCATTGTTTTCAATGACCAGCGCTCCAAGATATTTGAAAGCACTAAAAACTGGGAAGTTATGTCCATTGATACTAATCGTATGCGGTTGTTTCGGTGTAGAGTTATAGATGCTCTTCATGTATTCCGTCTTCATCTTGTTGATCTGGAGACTTTTTCTGATTGCTTCTCGCTCCATCTCTTCTAACGCTCCGGCGAGAGCCTGCAGTGTTCTGGCTACCACGTGGACATCATCGGCAAAGGCCAATACCTGTGTGTATCTGTCATAGATAGTGCCTCCAGGATTGGTTCTTATTCCTCGTACTGCTCTCCTTGCCTAAGTCCATTGTTGACTGGAAACTCCTGACCCAATGTGCTCTTTGATTTGATCCTGCATTTAGAATTGGTCATCGGCAGACGAACCAGACTTACTAACTTCTCGGAGACTCCATAACTTCTTAAATCTTGCAGAAGGTTTACTTTATTAATGCGGTCATAGGCTGGCTGGAAATCGATAAAGAGATAATGAAGATTGACATGAAATTCATGCGCCTTTTCCGAAAGCTGTCTCAGGGCAAACATGCAGTCCGTTGTCGACCTTCCTTGTCTAAATCCGTTTTGGTAGTCGCCAACAATATTCTCCATGCACGTCTTCAGTCTCTTACAAATTATGGACGATAGAACTTTATAGGGCTATGCCTCTGTAACTTTCGCACTCTAGTCTGCCTCTCTTCTAATATATGGTGTATAAAATAGCTGTAGACTAATTTATCGGTATTTTTTCATTTATCCAGATATTGAAAATTACTTCGTACAATTCGTCGAGTACTGCTCTTCCGCCGTACTTCAGCAGTTCTACTGGTATACAGTCGACCTCTTGAGTTTTATAATTCTTTATGCTGTGGAGTACTTCCCAAACCTCCTCCTTCTCAGACGGTGATCGTCGTCAATGTCATTTTCTAGTGTCCGATTCAGGTAGAAATTCTGCTTTATTATATCTTCCTTGTTCAGTAGTCCCTGGAAATATCTCGTCCATCTGTTCATGACATCGTCTCTGCCCGTCAGAACATCGTCTGTTTCGTCCTTCATAAGATTATGTCGTGTTAGTATCCCCGTTTGATCTGTCGTATTCTCCCAAAGAAACCTCGTGCATCCCTATTGTCATATTGGCATTTTATGAGCTCACAAATCTCATAATAAATTCACCATTAATTATTTTGTTTAAAATTTTATTTTTTCGGGTAATATCATTTATTAGTTAAGGGGGGAAAACAAAAACTCTTTAATGTGTATTGATAATGGCTGCTTAACTTACTTTAGTTGCTTATTTAGACAGATAACAGATTACAGTTTTGAGGACAACAGTTATTAAAAAATAAAAAAAAGAGATAGTGGCAGACAAAAAAACATTATAATAATGCTTAGCAAGAATGTTCTCAAAGTGACTGTTGGAATGTCCCAACCAACAATCATATCCCTTTGGACAGCACTAATAGTCTGACAAACGTTTCGACAGAGCCACCCAAAAAGCTATCGGGGAAGAAGCGACCCCAACCAAGGCCTCTTTGCAGCCTCTGTATATTATCGTTCCACTTAGTAAATCAAATGCACTAAACCTCCAAACACCTAAAGTCCAGCGGTTCAAAGAGTGACCTGTTCTTTTGGTGTAATATACCCGACTACTAGTCAACTCGGCGTCCTCGTAATGATATATATATATATATGTTGGGCGATAATCAGATTTCAATATTTTAATGATTTTTTTAATTTATGTACACTTCTAACGCGTTAGTTTGAGGAGATAAATGGAATTCATGACAAAAAATTCTCGAACTTCGTCACATTCAGATTTGATTCCAATGCCTTTGGCGAAAAGACAAATATCTTGGAGGTGTCGCTCTCTACTTTGGCTGTGACAGTATCCTTGATTTAAAGATTAGCAATCTAATTTGAAAATTATTTAATTTAAGATGAGTGAATAAACATGGGTTCTATCAGAACCACTCTTCATTGAAATGAAATAACACTTTCTCATAAAACACTCGCACGTTAATTTACCTCTCATCTATTCGATCAGATAAATGTCCTATTCATCTTTTTCCTGAGTCACTTAGTGCTCACTAATTGATTTGATTTTTTTATGAACGGATCGCGCGTTTCTGTGTATGCAGCACTTGCTTTGGCGGAAAGACAAGTGTAGCGAATGGAGAATGAGTAGTTTGATACCGTTGCTCAAAGTCGTATGTACTAACATGCCTGATTATGAACAGACGATGAGCAGGGGCAGTGTTTGTAGGGGCAGTTGGGCTCGCTCAAATCAGAAGGGGACAGTTATACTTTCTATAGGCAGATGAAAATTTACACCTCAATGCATAAATGTTCAAGGCTAATTGTCTCAATTTTTTACAACAATATATTCGTCAACAACATATATTCATCACCAACCGGTATTCCGATTATAAGCTTAAGAAATTGTGGAATTTGATGACCGCACTAAAATAAAGTGTTTTGTTTTCATTCTAAAATCCTTATAATTAATCCATATGTATTCATACTTACGGCACGCTTTTAGGATTAGTGAACGAGTATGAATTATTTTGTTCACATTTTTTACAGCCACTTAAGTGCCAGATTGAATTAAGAAAAGTTAAAAATCATTTAAATTACGACTTTCTGTCGACTGGTTGGTAATTTATATAATAAAACTGGAAGTTATATAGATAATAAATCATATATGTTACCAACCTTGTTAGCACATAAAGGGTATTTTATCCAATAAACAACGACAGTCGATAAAATAAATTTTGTAATAATGAAGGATTTTAAAAAGACATAGGAAATGTTATAGTAGTAACATAGTAAAGCTGTTGAAGGTTATTAATATTTATGTGTTTTCACCATTATATTGATACCACCCTAACTACTGGCTAAATGGGCCATAGCCCCAGACCACAAGCCTTTTCGGGACGGTAATTTTTGTTGGTATTATATTTTTTTTTGTTATTATTAGTAATTTAGTTATTTTTTTCCAAAACCTTTTGATGACATAAAAAACATATAATCTGTTCTAAATGAAACAGAAAATATTAAGTATAGAAATTAATATATGTTACGGCCTTGTCGATTTCATATATATTATTTTCAAGAACATGTTGGTCGATTACACTGTCAATGCTTCTTTTGTTTTCCATCAAAATAAAACTTATTTATTCTTGTTACAGGAGCGTTTCTCATTCCGTACCTGGTAATGTTGATCTTAGCCGGTAAGCCGATGTACTTCCTGGAATTGGCAGTCGGGCAATTCTCCGGTGTAGGACCTCTGGCCCTGTGGAACTGTTGCCCCATCGCTAAAGGTAATTATAGTAACCTAATTCATAGTGGATCTTCAAAGAATGCTCAGAATGGAAGATAAATATTATGCATATTCTTTTATTGTTACGTTTATTTTGTAAAATTTAATATTCTGAACTTCTGCAGCGAATAAAGCGAAAACACATTTTTTGTTTTTTTGTATGAAACCTAACCAAGACAAATCACAAATGTTACGATGGAAAAGGGAACTCTCATTCTTTCACATTTTATATTCATAATTATATTACAAAAAATCTAGAAATAGTCATGAAAAGACCTAGGTACTGAGAGATTCAAAGATGTGTTGATTTTTTTATACAGGGTTACACCAATGATCTCGTGTCAATTCTTCTTCCCAAAAGTGAATTTACTATCCATATTACGAATATCAAGTTCAGCATCAGTTTTAAACCATAAATATGCATGGGCTAAGGGACAAGAGGTAATATATAGTACCTAAAAGAAATACCCAATCGGTCTGTCTTTATAGAATTTATAAATGGTATCGGTTTTTATGGAGGCATAGTACAGAATAGGTAGTAACATCATTTATAACATCATATAAATCTAATCTTTGAAATTAGAAGGATTAAATCCAATGCTAAATACCATAGATTTATTAATAGAAATATATAACAATAATTATATTATAAAATATTACCCAAAATTACTTAAAAATCAATTGATTTACAATCCTTTTCTTCAACAATGTTATTACAACATATACAACCATGTGTAAATATTTAAATAATAAATTAAACATATGGTTTCAGCAACTATATGTTTACACTTCCCTTGGTCAATGACTCTTTTTCTCAGTAGGAAAAGGTATAAATTTAGTGCAATGGAAGTGATTCGCCTGTTTACGTTTCTTCTCAAATCTCACTTCATAAATTGATTTGGAAATTCTTTTTTTTTTTTTTTTTTTTTATAACAAATGGTCCACTTCTAAATTTTATTTATATTTAATTTATTACCGTTCTATAACAAACATATAACAAATGGTCCACTTCTAACCTTATCCATATTATTTATATTTAATTTATTACCTTTCGCTACATATACTAAATTACCTTCTTGAAATTCGTAATCATTTCTATTCTTGCCTATCCTCTTCTTGCTTCTTTCAAAACATTTTTCTGATTTTATGAATGCTTCTTCTCTATCCTGTTCTAGATCATATTCTTGTTTTAATGGGGTAGGTACAATTTCCGATGTTATCCCAAACAGGAGAAAAGCCGGTAAGAATTTTATTATACTATGTAATGTATATTCATTCACTCTTCAGCAATTTTTTTCCATGAAATTGTCGTTATCTTCATATTAACAGCGAATTCTGTTTAACAAAGTTTGGTTTAAACACTAATTTAATCCATTATATTGAAGGTTGTCCACAGACGTATAAACTAGTTTGATTCCCCTTTTTTTTTAAATATTCTTTAGATTTTGTCGAATTTAATGCGGTGTTTTGGCCGACCAATAACATTTTTATTTCACATTGTTTTATTAGTGGATTAATTAATTTAATTAAATTATGTGCATTTTGTTTACTGAATGTTAAAATCCATTCATATCTACTGGAATGATCCAGAGGCAAATGCATGTATTTCTTTGGAAAGCAGTAGCCACTAAAGCCCCTGATCAGGGGCTTTGATGGTATCAATTTTCAATTTCTTCTTTAATAGCTTGTTGATCATATCAATTATTTCTTCTAATTCTGTCATATTTACAATCTTTAAACAATCATCTTCATTGGCAGAACTTTTTCGCACAGGATTTCTAGTTAAAGAATCTGCCTTTTCTAAATTATCTTTTCCTTCTTTGTAAATTATTTAAAATTGTACAAAGACAAATACAACATTAAATACGCCCATCGCTTTTCAAATTTATTAACGATTTATGATCGGATATAAATACAAATTCCTTACCTATCAAATAAGATTGCCAAAACATGATTGCTTCTTTGATAGCAAGATATTCCTAATATATATGACTTTCTTTTTTTGTCCTGGAGTTAATTTCTTTGAAAAATGTCCTACGGAGTGTACAATATTGAGGTGAGTAAAAAAAATGACTGTTTCAAGGGTTAAAATGACAGTCTATTATGCTCTATGATTATTTGCCCTCTATAAGCCAGCTAGCTGTTCGGTCTCTGCCGGTACCGCTCTTTTGGTTTTGACTGGAAAAAGTCTTCAGTTCGGCTACTCCACTTTTGTCCTCCTCCAATGTTTGAAATATTTTCCCCTTAAGAAAGTGAGCCATTGCTCGGAAAAGCTAAAAGTTCGAAGCCGCATGATCTGGGCTATAGCGTGGGTGCGGTAAAAGTTCGATGGCTTCCATTTCAGCAAGTTTTTGCTTCGTGTGTGCGGCCGGACGGGCCCAGCTTCCTATTCATCAACGCTGGGTATCACTTCTCCAACTCTTGGTGCATTCGTTGCAGCTGTTCCGAATAAAGCTCGGAATCAAGAGAATGTTCTTCCGGAACAAGTTCATAGTGGATTACACCATCAAAATTGACAGCATTAGCGTCTTAAAATTTCCTTTTCCAGTAATATCGCAGTATTACTTGAATTTCACACGTCAACATCATTTTATTTGAAAGAATACCAAACAAGTACTGAGCCTCAAAGAGAGACATTATATTTACTAAATGATTCAGTATAGTATTAGGATTAATATGATACCAATATTAGAATTAACAGAGATGTAAGAAAAATCAAACTTCATTTTGACTCTTGAAAAGCTCATTTTTTTTTAACTCACCTCAATACCATCCTTGTTGTGGCTGTTTTAAAACCGCATCTGAACCTGAACGAGTTGCATCAACCTCTAATACAATATCTTTATCTTTACATGTACCTTTATCTTTATCAAACATTCACATGCATTAGATGAAGTGAATAAATCTGAGCACGTGCTATTTCCGTAAAAAATTGAGCAGATGCTCTGGTTAGATGTGAATAAAGATAAATTAGGTATATAACGGAATACTTGCTAAGTGTATGGATCACTCTTTCGTAGAGTCTGCATTTATTGAGTACCTGCTTACATAGTGGAGCACGTTATGAGTTTTATTCACCTAGAAGGTGAGCAGGTACTCCGAATCAAAAATCAACCTATCTATGGAACACGTGCTCCATATCTTTAGCATGTGCTCGATTTTTTTATGAATGAGCATATACTTAGTTTTATTCACCCAATATCAAGCTGTGACTTTCAAGAAAACTATTGAATTAATCATTACCTAAACCTCACAACTGTTTCTCAGTAAGAAGTCGTTCCTGAACTACAAAAACCGTACAACTATATCCTAAAACAAACAAAACTGAAAAACCGCAGTGTAAAATTTTAATGATAATAAAATACTAATATGAAATACTTACATATATACTTATTTTTATTATCTATTTTAAGAATATATATATAATAATTTCTGTTCCCCCATCTTCGTTGTTACGCCAGAAAAATTTTAAGACGCTTTTGGTGTCATTTTTAAACGCTCTTAGCTCCGCTTCTGTAATTCTAGAAAGAATTGGTATCATAGTATGCCATCGAATATGAAGATATGAAAATATATATTGGAGATGGCAAGAAAAATTTTTGGATTTGGAGTAATGGCGGAAGTACAGTAAGTGAGAAAAATTTTATCAATTTTGAGAGCTGATTTGATGATGTCATGACTTCTTGATCATTTTGACTAATGAACCTATTTCGATGTGATGATTTTGATTTTCATACTAGTTATTATTCACTTGCTTACAGTATACGATTCCAATTCAACTTTAAATGAGTAAAATTTTTTTCAACAAAATAAATAGAATAATTTTTTTCTCGCGCTAAAATAAATACTTCAAGTAATTTTACGCTTAAAATTACATGTTTTAAAGCCTTTTATATTTTCTGCAAACGAATTTGTTACAAAATCATTAAACAAAGCATAGTAATAAAAAGCTACTAATTTTAATAATTTAATTAGTTAAATTGTTTCTAAGCAAGACTTCCAATATTAATATAGCTAAAGAAAAATACAATGTAAACAAAAAAATAAATTGTGTTTTTTTTTAGTTAATAATAATGATTGCTTAAAAGGGCAATTCATAACTTCCATTATAATATTCGCTTTATTTCATTTATGTTGACGTTTCTGAAAAGATTTCCTCATTTTCAGAAGAATTATTGAGCTAGATTTTCAAGACATCAAAGAAAAATCAACAAGTCGTTGCATCTTCATAAGTTAGAATAAAAATTGTTCTGAAGATAAGAAAATAATCTCCGAAACGTCAACATAAATTAAATAAAGCTTATATTATAATGAAAGGTTATTAATTGCCCTTTATATAATATAATAATGATAACTTCCTAGAAAATCGAAAGACAAAAGGTAATAATAATATGAGCTAAAGTAACGAAGTATCTATGAACTTAAATGTTCTAGTTGTATCAAATTATCCTACAATCTCACACCATTTATTCGATTGGAAATCATTTGCGGACCCCATTATTCCACAGAATAATTTCGTTTAAAAGTTAATTAAGATGATTATTGGATAAATTGATGAAGAGGGGTGGCTGTTCTTTTTTAACAAGGACTTTTTTCAAGCTCGGCGGTGCGCTTATTGCCCAGTGGATACCCGATAATTACTACAAATTGTTAAAATGAAATTAATAAATCGGATAATATAAGTTGTCTTACATTTAGCTCTTTAAATCTATAATTTTTATTTACATAATTATTGTGTCATAATTATTTTATGACAGAAGAAATTACCTAATACATCAATTAATACAAAGAGAAAAACTTACGGAATCACGGCCTCGTGTTTGGAATCTTCCAATTGTTTCCTCCCAATTTTAATAATTATAATTGTCCTAGATCCGCATACATGTAAATCGAAAATCGACATAATTCAATATTCTCACGTTTGAAACGGAAGATTTGAGACAATGAGACAATTGTAAGACAATGTTGGCATTGTTTTATTTGTCCACTGCCTCACTCTCCGAAACAGCTTCAAGAATCATCCTAGAGAAGCAAAAAAAAAAAAAGACTAGAGAAACTACAAGAAATAATGATGTGGAGGAAGCTGTTCCATCGAAATCTATGGATATTACTAGTTGATGAGAAGGAAGGGATATACTAGGAAATGAAGTAGGATTCGCATAATTTTTTTTTTTTAACTTAACGCCATTGTTCTATCTTGAGCAAAAAAAAACAAAAAAAAAAAACACTGCAAAAAACATATAACCCGCACCTCAAGTTTGAGGCGCCACTTTGACTTTTTTTGATAAAATCCAATTTTGCTAGTACGGTAGTTGGAGGACTCTCGACTGATTAACTTTAGTTTCTATAAGATCCCAATAACTGTAGCAGCTGGTATACACCAGCCCTATGTTTAGTATTTTGACTATTATCCAGATTCATAAATGGAAGTTGCCTTAAAGGCCAAAGCAGCCGAATCGCTTTTTGAAATTGAAAGTTTCATACTCCATTCACTGGAAAATGAGGGATGCTAGGAAGACCCCGTTGAGCATCCACATTAAATGTAAGTTATTTAAGGAGCACAATTGTTCAACAAAAGTTAACAAATCAGAGTATTATCTCTATAGAACGCGAAGGAGCTGCTTCCATAAATTTTGAGGATATCATAAACATTTTTCTGCAAAATGGTTTTTATTATGGAGGAGGGATAAAAGATAAAAGGGGCGGCAAAATTCTCACTCTGAAAAAATTCCTAGATCCGGCCTTGTCAGAATGTACTGATGGAAAAAAAAATTATAAACTGCAGAAGTTAAATTTTTAGTAAAATATTCATATATATATATATATATATATATATATATATATATATATATATATATATATATATATAGAGAGAGAGAGAGAGAGAGAGAAAGATGGATAGAAATAGCTTGATAATGGAACAAGTTCCAATACGAATAACCAACATTTACAAATAAAAAATAAAACATACCTGGCCAAAACAATATATATATATATATTGATATATTGATATGTCGACTTTTTATACTTGAGCTCCTTGATATGACCATATATTCATATGGAATATGGATTTAATATAAAAATATGAATATTGCTTCATCAATTTCATAGCTCCTATTTATGAAATTAAATTAAATAACTAGGTAGTAAACTTAATTATCTTCCTACAACAATTAATATAGATCTTTTTACGTATAATTATATTTCTAATATGTCGTTTTATAGCTGTTAGTTCCCATTATCTTTTATATATGAACGACGTAAATAGTATGAAGTAATAGTCGAAGGCTTTATGATTCACACCTTTATTAAATTTCTAATTTAATTAACGAAGAATTGATACAGAGTGAAGTATATTTTTCATAGTATATTGAAATATGGACTTACATCAAAATTCATTAATAAGACAATTTATAGATTATTGTTCTGGAATTGATTTTTAAATCACAAATAAGTATTTTCCATAACATTCCTTTTATCTTGATTCGATCTCTTAAATAAAAACAACAATATTATTATTTTTAATTTAAATAAATTAATATAATTTTCTGCATCGTTATGCAGTCATTTATACATAAATTATGGTTACTGCCTTCTATAAGTTGAAAAAAATCTATATTTGTTCAAATATTACAATTTACAACATTAAAATACTATTATAAACTAATAAGAACAATACACGACAGATCTGTTAACATTGACTTAATGTGAGATATAGGATGAGGTACAGAGATATATAGGCTAGATGGATGTATATCTCTGGTTATATAAAGATATATACAGAGATATAAAGGCTGAGATATGCTGAATCAGTTTTCAAGGAATATGGTGCAGCTGGGATGCAGGTAGCATGGCACCTTCATTATATATACAAGGTGTATTATACTCCCTCCCCACTTCCCTTTTTTTTCGAGAGTTTTAAGAATTTCGAAATTATTCTTGCTAGGTCTTAGTTATGGTAAATGAAGTTTCTTCTGGTGGTGATGTCGACTTTGTAACCTCATCCAGTTCTTCACCAGCGCACTTAACTGTGGAATTTCCAATGGAAAGAGATATTTTCAATAAAAGATTCACAATAGAAAATTTAATTTTAAAAAGATTAATTTTAAAATATAGGATATTTTTCCGCTCCGACGCGTTTCGAAGGCATAATTCGCCAAAAATCGCAGTAAGTCACGCTTTTTCAGCCCAATATTCAATTAACTTCAGAAAGAAGCATCGCATCAAAAATACCTTGATAAATGCTGATGGTTAAATAAATTTAATTAACTTCAAATAATTGGATAGATAATTATTGTAAATGAGGGCCATTTAAAAAGCCTAAGTATTAACCGAGATGACGAGGTTTGAACACGAAATCTGTAATTTCGCCTGCAGCGTTTGATGTTCTAGGATTCCGGTCGAGGAAACTCAAATTAAGATGACTGATTCTTACGGAAAATTATAGTATATTAAATGATCCTCATGATCAAATGTAAATCTCTTTTTTTTTTTTAACATCGGTAGCCAGTTGAAATACTTGACCAATGTGAAAACTAATATAATCTAGGAAGCTTAATTTCTAGTAGCAAGCATTTTTTTTAAAACCATGCTTGCATCAGAAAAAATATATTTCTATATTTTTGCAACGAACTTTTTTTATTCTGCTAAGGTAGCCTATTAAGTCCTCCTGGAGTCTTTTTGTGGCTAGTAATATGCCAGAGGGCAGGAAGGACAAGTATATTTGGAAATCGTCAGCATAGATATGGAATTGGGAGTGATGGATAAAAAGGGGGAGGTCATTAATATAAATAGCAAATAAAGTAGGAGACAAAGAGGAATCCTGAGGGACACCAGAGGAGAGGGACAGTGTCTTGGAAGGAGGTTGACCTGGAACGACTACATACTGCATCCGATCTGAGAGGAAGGATTGGAACCAGCGCATAACACTCTGGATAAAGGAAGACTTTGTAGTTTTTTAAGCAGGCTGTTATGGTCTACTGTGTCAAAAGCTTTGGAGATATCTAAAATGATGAGGATGGACAGGTTTTGGTGTTCAATGGCGGTTTGGAGGTCGTGGGTTATATTCAGCAGAGCGGATTGTGTTGAGTAGCAAGGTCGAAAGCCAGATTGGAAAGGGTTAATGAGGGAATCTAAGAAGTTTGAAAGTTGAATTTGTACAAGGCGTTCCAGTGGTTTTGAGAGGTTAGAGAGGAGAGAAATCGGACGGAAGTCATGGTGTGAGGAAGGATTTGTAATTTTATTTAATGGTCGGATTAGGGCAGTTTTCCATGAAGAGGGGAATGTGGAATTTTGTAGAGAAAAGTTGTAAATATGATTGAGAAGGGGCATAAGGGTTGGAAGACAGGATTTTATTAGCTTTACTGGGATATTGTCAGGACCATAATCATTGGTGTGGGATTTTAGGGTAGTGGAAAGTAATTCGTCATATGATACGTGGGAGAAAAAGAAGTTTTCTGGGTTGAAGGTATGATGTTCAATATCAGCAATAGGTGAAGGACTACAAGCAGAGGACAAGAAATAGTCATTGAGATCGTCTGGGGCGACTGGGAAAGAACTCAGCTTTTTGGATTCTGGTATGGATAGTTTTCGAAGGATATTCCATTTGGATTTGGAATCTGGAGCATTGGAAAGGGCAGAATGGATGTGGAGGGATTTGGCACGTCGGACTGCGGATTGGGTTTCATTGCGCAGCTGTTTGAAAGACGCAAAATAACCTGAAAAACGGGTGCGACGAAATTTGCGTCTTGCTACTTCTCTTCTTCTTATCATTTGCTTTATTTTAGGGGTTAGCCAAGGAGCAGTGGGACGGCGTAAGGTTCGGGTTTTAAGAGGAGCATATATGTCTAATACGGATTGTAGGTTTGAGGTAAGGGTGGAAACCATGGGATCTATAGAATTATAGGAATATATGATGTCCCAGTGGAAAGTATCCAGATCAGGTTGAAGGGATTCATATGAAAAGAGGTCGAAACTACGATATGAAACAACTTTTGGAGTAAAGGATTTGACGGGAAGGTGGTATGAAATCTGGATAAGGTCCTGTGATGAACGAAAAGAGACAGGATGATTGAGGGAAGACACTAGATCCATAAGAAATGATTTATCAGTGGATTCAGATAGCATATTATTGTTAAAATCACCAGAGATATTGGAATAGATAGAAACCAGTTGGACAAGGGAGGATTCGAAGGTGTTGCCGAATGGGACACGAAGAGGTCGGTAGACAATGACATTTAATAAAGGAGACGAGATAGTTGAAATTTCAATAAATATATATTCTGGGTGAGGAAAGGAAGGAGAAGGGGATTGAAGTAGGATTTTGAGTCATGAACATATAGCCCGATACCACCTCCCGTGCGATCAGGTCTATCATGTCGTAGGAAAGAGTAATTAGGAAGGGATACCAGGGAAGATGAGATAAAAGGTTTTATCCAGGTTTCCGATACAGCTATTACATGATAAAAATTATCAAGAAAATATTTTTGAAATTCATTATAGTTGGCAATAAGGGATTGTGCATTAACCTGACAGAAGTTTAGGATCTTAGTCATAACTGTGGGTGTGAGGAAGCAGGATAGCAGGAGAAGGATCGAGGTTGAGGAATAGGATATAACAATTTTTTATACAGTATTCAATTTTAAGATATGATAGAATGTGAATATGGATTAAGAATTGAAACAAGAATATTGATGAATTTCTGGTATGAAAAGAATATAAAAATAGATTTTCAACAAAAATAAAATCATATGAAAAGAAATAATATGAATAACATTGATTAGAAAAATAAAAAGTAAATAGAAAAAGGCTATGAGTAAACAAAAAATAGCATCTTATCTATGATAGTAAAGTAAAAATACACGTATCAAATAAAAATAAATAAAATATCTTCAATATGAAGAAGTAAAATATCCTCCATATAAAGAAATAAGGCATCTTTAATGTAAAAAATAATATATAGTCGATATAAAAAATAATATATCTTCAAAGTAAAGCCAATGGAATGTCTTCAATAAAAAAAAATAGAACAATTTCAATATAGAAAAATGAAAAGTTTGCATCATTGAGGTGACATGCTCAGTTGAAGACGTCTAAGTCGCCAGGCTTACCTATAATTACCGCCGGGTAACCATCGGATTGTCTACACCTGATTCTACCTCCACTGAACCATACATATTTAATTTTCGATCTGTTATCTGTCCAGCCCAGGTGACGTGTAGAGAAGTCCCTTTGGTTTTTCTCTGTCGCACGAGCTCGTCTCTTACGCTTTGTCTCGCAAATCGTGCGATTATAGGGCCAGGGGTTCCTTCTTGTTTAGGACTGAGCCGTACGACCTGGTCCAAATCGTCTGGGCTCAACTTAACGCCCAGGCCTGCCTCAACTCTAAGTATTGTGCCCACAATAGTCTCTCCCAACTTCTCCGGCATACGTCAATCAATGAACTGGTTTCTTTGGCTGGTAGCGATGCAACTTCACAATCGGTACATGTCCAGTTTTTGGAACTGTAGAAAGTCCGTAGATTCGGCTTTAACACATGGAAAACATTTTGACAGATGACGCAAACTAATCTAGCTTTGTTATCTCGGCCAGCTGATTTATTACAAATTTCGCAATTAACCATTTTCATAAATAGATAATAATAAAACTTTAAACGGCAAAAGAAAATAATAATAATAATATAAACCTGTGTGTTTATACTGCGACTGAGAGGATTATGCTTGCCAAACAAACTGTCCCCCACTGCTTCAACTGACGAAGTAATCCTTTATTATTTTCTAAAAGTTTTATCACTATTTCTAATAATGTTCACTAAAATTGTGTATTAATAATTCACTGGTGTGTTGTATAGTGAGAATATATAATAACTACGTAAATTTTCAACCGGAATGTATGTAAAAAACTGTTGAAATTGAATAATAAGATACAGACACGCAACAGAGCACTTTACAGGGCCAGAGATACTCTAAGACTTTATTTATTTATTTTTATTTTTTCTGTTGGTACTATAGACCATGCAGATATTTGGCCGCGCGATGTGGCTTTCTTACAGGCATTTTATCGCTTGCATGAGCTCAGTCAGCCTGGAGGGAATCACCCAACCTCACGTTGCTGATAACCATGGTTTTTACGGTGCAGCGGCAGGCTGCCATTGCTCCATATCCAGTCCATTCGGGACCAATTGGGCAGTGTCCTTCCCACTGACTCTCTCGGGTTCAAGGACAGTAACAAATTGGTCTAGACCCACGGATTATGGCTGTTCGGGGTCAGGAGGCGCACGAGGATCTATATTTCTTTCTCCGAAGCATTCTGTCCATGGTCCAAACCTTCGAACGGCTGAATACTATGCACTTCGTTCCTATGATTTGTAAAGTTTACGAAATGTTCGTAAACTGGCAGGGGGGAGTTAAGGCCCAGAGTGCAGCAGTGTTAGCCTTAATACCATATACGGCTGTAAACAACAGTCAGAATGTATAAAAGGCGAATTAAGAGCTGAATAAAGGAGTCTTATTTCGGATACGTGCGTGTCATTACTTAAACCTTTTTCCTTTTTTTTTTATTTTTGAAGCTGCCGACGCTTAACTTATATATATATATATATATATATATATATATATATATATATATATATATATATATATATATATATATATATATATTACCTATGCTTTCTTCTAGAAATCCAGCTTTCTAGATTATATTACTTATCAAAGAGGTCAACTTTTTCAACTGGCTGCCGATGTTAAATAAATTCTATTTTTAATGAAGGATAGGAATAGTCACGGTTAATAAACAAAAGCAAAACAATTTATTTTTTGTTTCCATTTTTTTTGACCAATGACATTTCAACCCAACCATTTGGTAGAGCAATGGGTACAGACTCAGCTGTCTGGTCACAAAACCAAATCTTTTTAGATTTGTTCACACTAAAGTACAGTCGAGCCTCTCTGACACTTGCCATTCTAATTCGTCCAGCAGTCCGTTGCTGTGATCGTCGGTAAATTCATGGTACCGCTTGAGAGGACGAAAAGTTTTGCTGTCTGTCTTTAATAGTCTGGTGCACGAGAATTTTTAGCCCCCATAGTAAAACGTATTTTTTTATTACGCTATCGGTTTTTGTAGAGTCCCTATTTACAGATAAATTAGTCCTAATCTCTGTGGAAGTGGAAAAGGTTGGAAGCGTAAATGAAAGCGTGTTGGCCATCAATAATTGTGTGATTTATATTTTTCTCTCCTACTTTATTTTGTAATAAAGTAGAATCTGTAATCAGAGTAGAATCTTTTCTATTCTGCAATTTATTAATATAACATATTGGTTTATTTATGTATGCATCCATCGTATTAAATGTATATATCAGGTCACCCTTTAAGTAATGTCGGTTTTTAAAAATCTGTAAAGATATTACTAATCTCTCCTTTACAATTGAATGTTTACATATTTTGTTTATTATAGCATTACGTACTTTTCTATTTATCATGTTGACAAAGTTAGTTAGTCTGTGCTGAAATTTCAATTAAAATGGATCTCCCCCAAAACCACTTTTGCCATGCTATGCTTTGGGAATTCGATAAAGAAGAAAATGCTGATTCAACTTATTGAAAACTTGCAGAAATATATGGAGACAATTCATGAACGGCAAGTGCAGAGGTGGTTTGAAAAGTTTCGGGCGGGAAACCGCAAACTTGATGACGAGCCTCGGACAGATCAACCAATAGAGCTTGACGACGAACTCCTGTTTGACGAACTTGACGAAGAAAGTCCTGTTGGAACAGTTGAAGAATTAGCAGAAAAACTTGGATCGACACATTCTACTATCTACCGTCATTTGCAGCAGATAGGAAAGGTGCTGAAATTGGAAAAGTGGGTCCCTCTCGAGTTAAGCGTCGCTAATTCGCAACAACGGGTGATCACTTGCTTCTCTCTCCTCTCCTGTTTAGAACAAGAACCTTATCTAAACAGGATAGTAGGAGATGAAAACTGGGTTTTCTATCGCAATGTTAGACTGTCGCGACAGTGGTTAAGTCCCGGAGAAACACCGTGAACAGAAGCAAGAGAAGGACTTCATCCGAAAAAAGTAATGCTGCCTGTTTAGTGGGATATGGAAGGAATCTTTCATCCTGAATTCCTTGATCTTAACCAAAGTATCACTAAAGATCTCTACTGTGTTCAGCTGGATCGATTGAACCGGGAAATTGAGGAAAAATGTTCCTCACAGACGAGGCATTTCATTCCACCATGACAATGCGAGGTCCCATATTGCAAAACAAACAATGCAAAAATTGAAGGACTTTGGATGGGAAATTATTCCTCACCCGCCATATTCTCCTGACTTAGCGCCTTCGAATTATCGCTTTTTTTCGCAGTCTACTATCTACAGTCTACTGTCAACAGTCTACATTAAGCGGCATAAACATGAATTCAGTCGATGAGGTGAAATACGAGGTGTTGGCTTTCTTTAATTCAAAAGCAAAGGATTTTTCAGAAAAGCAAACTGTTATAGAACAAGATGATAAATATATTTTAGATTGAACTTGTTACATTGATTTTTTCTTATTCCTGATATAATGCAATTAAAAAAAATTAAATATGGGATGACCTGATATATTGAGTGTCTTCCTACAGTTGCACTTTTCTATTTAGCCTTTATAATCCGACGTACCCCAACCTCATATGTGTCGGATTCTACAGATTCAACTAAATATATAAATACTACATATACATAAATTTATTTTATTGTACACTTCCATTGATTTATGCATAGCCTCTACCGAATAGAGTCCACCCTAACGCCTATCACAAACTATTAGTCCTTAGGACTTTTTTATTTTGTGCTTTCACTATGATGCCTTAATCTAAGAATATTATAATTGAATCAAGTGGGGAGTTTACATGAGCTTTTTTTTTTACAATTTTGTTTTGATTTCAAGCCGTATTTTATCAGAATCCTAGCATCGGTAGAGAAAGCTAGGGCAATGAAAGTCAAGGAGTAATGATGGTCACTATTATTTCTTGTGATTTCGTTGACGTAGGTCGCATTGGTGTTGAAACTGCGCGTCACTCTCTTAAAATACTACACAGAGCATGAAACGCAGCTGTTGTTTGGATGTTGAGCAAGATGAAAAAGCTTATTTTCCAGAGTAGTATACTCCAGAGAAAGTATACTCCATTAGTTTTATAAGCGAGGCATTTTTAAAAGTATGGGACATAATTAATCCTCTATTTCACTGCTTCTGCTGACTGCATGCGAACTATGATTACAAAATATCATGGTAATACCAACTTTTGTTACACATTGTTGTTTAAAAGGATTTTAAGGATAGTATTTTTTTTACTTGCTGAATCAAGCTATACGTTTGGAGTAATGACAGCCATTATGATCGGAGTAATGATAACTATGTTTATGGACACCATTCCCCTAAAGTGACTACTATAACTCCATTCTCCCCTATACACTTTTGTCGCAAATCGTATTTTAATTTGATCTTCTTTGGAGCTTCTCTGGAAAATAAGTTTCTTATAAATAAATAAGTTTCTTCATTTAATATAGTAGTGATTAACTGTTTCATTTAATATAGAAGTGATTAACTGTTTCATTTTAAAACTAAATCGTATTGAATCTGGATTTTCTTAACCAGTTGTCACTTCGACAAACTTACTTGTTTATTTTCCGAGCACATGTAGTCATAACCATTTATATTTAATCTTTAATCTGTTAGATATTTGTAATTGAAGTACATTAACCCTTTATTTTTCAGGGGTGGGATGCGCCATGATCACAGTGTCGCTGATCGTGTGCATTTACTACAACGTGATCATGTCATACACCGTCTTTTACATGGTGGCTTCCTTTGACTCGGAGGTTCCCTGGTCGAAGTGCGATCCGGCCTGGGCCGACATGGCAACCTGCTACGTCAGAGGAGAACCCCAGAATCTGGTGAGTCTTTTCTATCTATTTTATCTAAACAATAATAAGAATTTGTCTTTGAAAATTATCAATTCCATATTTTCGGTGTTCTATAAAAATGACGACAATGTCATTCAGCAATTCACTAAATTTTCAGGAGAGCATATTTTCACGAGGTATTTTAAAAAGTTTTCGCCATCGTTGCCTCGGGAAATCTATAAGTGGATGTACAAATATAGAAGTTACAGATTCGCTATTTTTACCCATCGGTAGCTATTAGTGTCAGAAATCTAAAAAGGCGAAAATACCCAATTTCTTGAATTCGCACTTTTTACAGAACACCAACAATATTTATTCCATGAAATATCTAATAATACAAAAAAAAAAATGTTTATCATATTATATTGATCATATTTATTATTACAGAGTGGTTTTATTGCTTAACGAATGAATTTTTATTAGCCATCTAAAAAAAAAAGTTCATGTTTCCACGACAGTATGTGGAAAAAAGAAGAATAGTTGTATCGAATTAATAAAAAATCAAATCCAGGTATATCTTATATGGTGAAATATTTGTTTTTGGGAAGATTTTTTATTTATTTATACGAAAAATCACTACTTAATGATGGCAACAAAAATTTAAACATCGATGCATTGATGATATAAATGTAGCATTATATCATTACTTATATTAAAAATTCTCTTAGAAAACCAAAACTATTATTTTTTTAGTTTAAAAGCATTTTATTTCTATCAATTATGAACGATACTAAACCTAATTTAGGAGAATTTTTTTAATGACTCACTTAAGTAATGAAAACATTCCTTTCATTAAATACCGCATCTGCAGACCATAATTATAATTCTTGTAAAAACTACCGAATTCAAAACTGCTTATTTCAATTTAAATGTATCATATTAAAAAATAATTATGTTATAATTTAAATGAAAATATAAACTATTATAAAAATTACATTTATAAATATATATTGCTCGTATTATGCGACCTTTGTCGTAAAAAACCCGAAGAAGCATAGCATCGGTAGTAATGAGTCTAAACATTTCGATAGTTTTGATATAAAAACATCGATGATTTTGAAACATCCCCAATTGTGTCTCCCAGATTTCATGTAAAAAAATATATAATTTCATTTATTACAACGACCTTAAAATATCAAAATTATGAAATCTTATGATGTTTTCAGTAACTTAAAATAGACAAAGTAGATCGACAGATAGATAAATGCATTAATTTGTAAAAATTTGGTTTAGATATTTAGATATTTCACTTTTATTAGATAGTTATACATATTGTGAAAAAATTATAATAACAATAAAAATGTATATGTTTGCAAAAATATGATTAAACGCAATTATAAATAAAAATACTAATCCGTATAATTAATTCAAAAATAGTTTTGCATAACAGTTTAAGTTATTCAATTAAAACTTTAAGAAATAATAAATTATGGTCATTAGAATTTTCATTCTAGTTTAGTTTATTAATTATTAAATTCCTGAATTAATTACAAGCGCAGAGAATTTTCTCCAGGTTATTATATGCAATTGTATAACTTTGACCTTGGAAATGATTCGCCTGTATCTTAATATTTTCATCTAGGGTTAATGGTCTGAGTTCTGTAAGTATTAAAATTATGAAGAAACGGACTGAATTTTCTAGGATTTTCATATCGCACATGTAATTATTAGATACTTTCATCTAGTGCTGGATATATAAATTAAGCAGTTTTTGTATCCCTTAAAGCAAGGGTTTCCAGACATTGGTACACGTACCATTGGTGTTACGGAAGAACGTTCTCCGTGGTACGCGAACAAGGAAAAAAAATTTCGGTAAAATAATTTGTTTAACAAGTTCCATGAGGGATAAGTTTTTAAAAATCACCGTTTCATATATCAATTATAATATGAATAAGCACGATCTATATTTAATAAAATAATCTACGATATTTATTGAAGTGAAGACGAAAGAGATTTTAATAGCACGTATGCATCCAAGCCCATTCCTAAATAGATAATAATATTTGCTTAATTAATCCCATACCTAGGCTCATAGATTAGCCCTTTATAAATCTCCGATTTGTCTGAAAAGAAGATAATCCATGGATTATTTAACGTGAAGTCATCGGAGTGCTGTTTTTTGAACTTTTCGCACTCAATGTAAATTTGATAAAATGCAGATCAAAATTTTAATTAAAAAAATTAATGCATCACTTTTCTGGACATGTGTAACAGTTTTTTTTCGTTTCTAACAAAGGAAAACTAAAAGTGAATCAATTGAAACCGAAAGCGTTTTTTTACTGTTTTTAAATAAAAATGGTAGAATCCATTAATACTTTATAGATGAAGGACTTATGCAGAAAAGCATCCAAGTTCTAACGCTAATGTTTCCAGTCAATGTTCATCGGACAAGTTGATGCAAATGAATACTGACCCAATTTCCGCAAGGATCGGAAAATCCTACCGTAAACAGGGCAGTGGTAGGTCTCCTGTTCCCCTCCCAGCATCGACCCAGATATCCAAAGTGGATATTGTATTTCACATCAGCTAACAAACATATTTTTGCAGAGTTTCAGTAGGGTGAAGATGGACTTACAATGCTACCATAATTTGAATACTGTAAATAACACAAACTAATAGCGATTTATTGCATCCTAACAGCCCATGATAGACCAAATTATCATAGAGTGGCCTATTTTAGACTTCACGGTACTCTTTAATGATAATGTGGTCAACACTGTACTTCTACCTCCTGATTTATCTCTGGACTGATATCATGTAATGTACAGGGTTGAGTGGACTCAAGAAGTATCCTTCTTTTTTAGTATCCTTAAATAAATAATAGCTAGCTATGAAACTGAGACAGTCTCTATGATTATCTTTCAGACAAATATTTAGTAATCTTTCAATTTATTATGCTTAGAATAGAAATATGATGCAGTAAATAAATCAGTTTTTGGTTATAATAATTTATTTCAAGCAATTTATATAATATTATAAGCTGTCTAGTTATTAAAACCATTTGCATCACATGATACACCTGCTGCAAAAGGATTGTACAACATGCATCAAGACGTATTTACTGATAGCGAGTTTGATGCGAAGTTTGAGTATTTCGCCTAAAATAGAGTTTTGTTCCTAGAAAGGGCAGGGATAAAGTTATTGCCCGAGACTAGAGGGAGATGCTTCAGTGATCACAGCTAACCTTCTGCTCTGGCCCACAGTCTGGCCACGAGCCCGTAAATCAAGCCCCAACCTCGAGCTAATGTGCATACACTAAGTATAAATAAATAAACTATTATAAAGTTCAAGGAAAGTAATATAACAAAACGTATTATATTAAAGTAGCTCTCAATTTTTCTTTGGTCAACTATAACAGTATTTACATAACACCTTTTTCAATAAATTTTACTACTTTCTATTCTATTGAATAGATTTATATTTCGAATTGAACTAATTGTGGTTTTATCTATAACTAGCATTGAAAAAATTCAAAAAATTACATTGAGATAATGTGGGATCTTTTTTGTGTTCATTACATACAATTATATACAGAAATAGTTTAAAACGAAAATGGAGGGCACCTTTAAATCATATGAAATCTATTTTAATTTTTCAAAAACACCCATGAATACTACCTCTTTTTAATTTTTAAATATTTTTATTGAAAAATAATACAAGCTGAAATAGCTGTATATATATACATATACATATATACAACTATTTCAGCTTGTATTATTATAAGAAAATATATATATGTTTATATATATATTTTCTTATAATAATACAAGCTGAAATAGTTGTATATATGTATATGTATATGTATATATACATATCGAATATATATATATATATATATATATATATATATATATATATATATATATATATATATATATATATATATAAACATTTTATATATATGTAAAATATATAAAATATATATGTATATATATACACCTGCATATATATATTGCACATATATATATATATATATATATATATATATATATATATATATATATATATATATATATATATGTTTGTGTATATACAATAAAGGAAAAAAAATTAATAAATTTAAAAATTTTTATAAAAAGAAGTAAGATCATAAATAAGAATAAATCAAACAATAACAATACAAGTAAGCAACCAAGACATTAAGAAAATTAAGACATTAAGAAAATTAAAACTTTAAAAAAATTAAAGTTAAGTAAACATTTTAAATATATTGAACATATTCATACCTAAGTACAATATTTACATTCTGCCCTGGGGGACTACAAACCAAGGTTTTCCCGCACCTGTGGATGGCAAAGCAAGACTCCAGGTGATCCCAATACTTCTCTCCCAGGAGCGTCAATGATATTGCAAGCTAGTGGAGATTGAGTGAGGGCCCAATAAATAATAATAAAGATGCTCAATAATAGTACTGGTAATGATATTGGTGGAGGAAACTAGTTCCAAAACTAGTTACTTTTTTCCAACCCCTTACGTCAATCTAGATTTTGCCTATCCGAGTTGGAGTATAAAGGATTCATTTATTTATTTAACAGATCAGGCCCGGAATTGTCATGACTGGGACTCAAAATATATGATCCAGGTGAGAATCGAACCCATATCGCTGACCCGAACCGAACTGGTGTCTCCGCCAGAGAGTACTATCACGGCCTAAAAAAAAAAAAAGAGGTTGTTTCTACCAAACATCCTGTGGAAGGCGAAGAATTGCTTAGAGTGCAAGTAATGAGGATTGCAAAGAAGATTATATAATAATTGTAAATATATTTTATAATAATTATAAAATAACAATTTCGTGAATGAAAATCCAACCATATATTGCTTTGAGCGGTGACAGCATCACCCCAACACTCATAATCGGTCAACTTTATTCGCTTACTGAACTTCTGTCGTTTGTCCAAATCCAATAATTTGTTTTGAAATCTCTAATGGCACATTTTCTATACAATATTACAATCTGCCAGATTTAAGTACAATAAGTAATTGGCGTAAATTGATAAAAAATAAATAAAAATAGCATAATGCTCAAATGAAAAAAACACCATAAGCACAGCCATAATTATGAGCAATATTTAAACAGTCTAGCGAACTCGGATCAAAGCTTGTTCCTCAACTTACGGAAAAGTAAACTGCACTCAGGAGATCCCAACGCTTCTCACTTAGCCGCGCCATTGGTAATGAAGCCCAGTGGAGGCTGAGTGAAAAAACAAAATAATATGGATCAACACAATATATATATTCATTAGCAAAAATTAGCTGTCGAAGATGGTTAACGTCATATTAGATCTTATGAGTTTCCTCTGCTAAGCGCCTCTACGTCATTAATGTAACACCGGAATTGCTGACAAATGATGGCTAACCCTGTATATCACATTGTTTATTCCATTCCTGTTGGTATACAAAGCAAGAGCTTCAACTGCCACCTTAATAT
Organism: Rhaphigaster nebulosa; assembly: GCA_948150685.1. NCBI lineage: Eukaryota > Metazoa > Arthropoda > Insecta > Hemiptera > Pentatomidae > Rhaphigaster > Rhaphigaster nebulosa. The sequence continues at coordinate 127,071,800 of OX411306.1, forward strand.
CTGTCCTGATAAGTAGTCGTCCGTGCTACCAAAGGCTGAACCACATAGCCAAAATATTTTTAAAATTCTAGTGCAGTATGAGCATTACACAACTTTCCCTTATCATCCTTTAATAATAATCTTTTAACATCATTTTAAAAAGTTCTCATAAACGCTACTTGAAATAAACTCAGCAGCACTTCTTCACGTCTTTTCTCACAAAAGTACAATAAAATAGTTTTTTAAACAATTTTAGTAAGAAAATTCTGTACACTATATATTTTTGGTTTATCAAGCTGAAAATATATTTTAGTAATGTCCATGGAAATTCTATTTTGTTTCCATTAAATTAAATAAAAGCAGAAATTAATAATTGCTACTTTTAATTATCACATTACATTATTAGAGAGCATATTGATTTACAACAGGTTGGCGGCTTGGTGGAAGGAGGTTTAGACGCATCCATATCCTTTCGAACGCGTTCGGCTTTCCATCTAGGGTTTTGTAGTCCTTATTAGATACGCTGTATTTTTGCTAATACAGGCCCGATTTCGATAATTTCTTTTTTTGTATTATAGAGAATTTAATTACATTTCATTTGATGTTTAACACAATTTGCCATAAAATGCATACTTTTTGAGTTATGCGCTAATAAAATCATTTTTCCTCTTCATAACTTTCTTCCCTGCTTTTTCTCGGGGATCTTCTATATATGAAAAGCTAAAAGGCTTCCGGGAGAAGACTTTCGGCAAGTTTCATCAAAATCATTAGAGCCATTTACGAAAAAAGTTTAAAATCGATGATATGTATGGTATTTCCAGGCAGTCCAATACGCTGTACCTTTGCTAATACTGGTCCGATACCAATTATTCTTTTTTTGTTTTTAGATATTTTAATCACCATTCATATGATTGTAAACATTACTTATCATAAAATGGATACTTTTTGAATTATGCGCAAATAGAATATTCTTTTCATCATAACTTTTTTCTTGCAATTCCTTGGTGATGTACTCCTATATGTAGTGCATGTTAATGGGCTTTAAGGAAAAACACTTAGGTACGTTTCATCAAAATCGTTAGAGCAGTTTTCGAGAAAATTTAAAAAAAAAAAAAAGGGTAACATCAATAATTTAAAGTTGCACTTCCGGTTGATCGATTTTGACGAAAAAGTTGCAGTAACATCACTTGCATTTATCTATCTTAAATACATAATTTCAGTTTCTTACAACTATTCGTTTTTGAGCTAGACTGTTCACATACACACACAAAGACATAGTAATTAGGACTCAGGGATCTTAAAACGTGTATTTCCGTTTAAAAATCGAATTAGAAAATTTTCACGATCGCAATATTTCCACTTACCATATATACTTCGTAGGTAAAGAAAAGTAATATTTCAATAAGAAATGGCAATGAATTTGAATAAGAATTAGTTAGTTACATCTATTAACTAGCTTACATTAATTCCAGGCTATCCTTCCTCAGCTCCATTAAAAGTACTTCTTAATAAAAAAAAGTGTTAAATTTTTCAGTATTGATATTCCACTAATATATAAAACAAAAAAAAACAAAAAAACAAATTTCCAAGATCTAAATCTGAATGTTTTTGTTAACGAAATCTTAAATTAATAATCGGGTTAAAATTATGAAAGTTGGATTAATTATGGCCATATTTATTAATTTAATTGGATTAATTTTCACATTCATATTTTACAATTCATATTATAATTTACAACCAAACTACGTAACAAATTTCATTCAAATAGCTTCATTGTACAATGAGGTAACGGAAGATTAATTTTTGGTTTTCCAGGAGATTGGTAGCTCATAGATTATTATGATCTATTAGGCTACGTTTCAGCACATTGAAATTGACACGTCTCGCCCTACAAGATTAGTAGGAACATGTAAAAAGCATAAAAGTCCTTTTGAATCTGGAATACCTATCTTGGTCTCAACAACTAATATATAGACATATAGTCCTTATATATAGTCCTATATAGACATATAGTCCTTATATATAGTCCTATATAGACATATAGTCCTATATAGACATATAGTCCTTGTTATAACAATGATTGAATCTTTTAATTTTTTTATTAAGATTAGTTGTTTACTTGTGCTTCAAATAAATGTTGCAGGCAATGAACATGACAATACTCAACAGGACTATTGCAGAGAACTCAAGCAGAGAGACAGCTAGTTTACAATATTGGGAGTAAGCCAATTTATTATTTTGAAAATAAAATTTCCGATTTTGGCAATTTTGATTACATATATATGCATAAGCTAGTATTAATACTATTTTTAATACCAAATTTTCCTTAACTAGATTCAGAAGGAAAATAATCATGTTTAAAAATGTGTTGAACTATAAATATAATTATAATTATCTGTATAATAAAAAGCTTGCGTGCGTAGTATTTCAGATAGGTGTCCATAGTAGGTCTCTGAACCCTCACAACCATTCAGTACTGCGGGTACTGTATAGCTTACCCCGTGGCCGAAACGGGTAAGTAAATGCGTATTTTGGCATAGAGGGAGCTAAATTTTTTTTTTTTTTTTTCATAGCCCCTTATTATGCTTCTGAATACTTGATTGTCTGGAGATATCCCTTTTTCTGCATATATGCATTTTTAGGAGTTATATAATACATCTCCGATTTTTGTTAGTTTCATGATTTATGTTGATTGAGTTGGGCCGATCTTACCATCTAAAACTAAAACTAAATTTTAAGTTTCAAAATAATTTTTCCAATGCTGGGGTATACCAGAAGGTTTGAGCTCACTGAATATGCGGTTTGTTATTTGTTTTATAAATCCGTAAATATTTTTATTTCTCTCGGTTAAGAATTCCACAACTTTTGTCATTCTCAATTCCTCATAGACCCACGATGTTTTCACTCAGGTGAAGTTTCCTTTACTATTCTTTGTACTACTCTATTTTGAAATTATTGTGAAAGCTTTCCTGTCGACTTGGTAACGTGTGAAAATAACGGTGCTCCATACAATAGAGTGGGACGTAAAATAGTTTTATATATTAAAGCTCTTAAGGTAAAAAGATAGTCTTGAGGCAGGTATGTTGACTCAGCCGATATGTTTTAATTCGTACAGTTTTTATTTTATTTATTGTTTTTTATTTTTTATTTTTTTTGCTAAAGTTTGCCGAAATGCTTAAATGCCTGTCAAACGTGATTGCAAGATAAACGATACTTTTAGATAATTTTAACGCAATTATTTATTTTAAACTGTGATGTTTTTTTCTCCTCTATGGAACGGAAAATATTATGCCCTTTGTTTTATCTGGATTCACATCTTTCTTCAAATGTTTAAAGTCTTGGAATACTTTTGGAAGTGGACTATTTTTTTACAAGCATTTACCCATTGCTTTGCAGCCTTGCTAGCGTTTACGCTGCTACTTGTGACTGCAATACCATCTGCAAAATCTGACACTCTGCCATTCTGGTACTTGGTTCCAGAGATGGACATAATCATAATCAAGGATTATGATCACGATTATAATAAAAAAAAGAGCGTGATAACTGGATTACACGATTATAATCGTAATCACGGCTATGATTATGATTGGAAACATAATTACCGTAATCATAATCACTGTAAACATAATCACATTTTTTCTACAGATTTTGTCTGATCTAAACCGTTTATCTGATTTGATAGTCAAAAGGGTCCCGCACAACCCCATTGCAAACCGAGCGAGTTTAATTTGACTTAAATATGAAATTTGCGGTGTTTGGATAAAAAGGTATAAGTCAATTTTTTGCGGCAATAGTTTGTAATATTTTGTTCTTTGAAATAAACTTTAGCTTTAAGAAAAAGGGAATAAGTCAATAGAACAGTTTTCGCATTCCTTATGAACTGTGTTTCAGTGACTGTTATCGTTTTTCTTTAAGACTATTTTCCCAAAATGTACTAAACGTTTTTACTCTTATCGGCAACTTCTCTATAACTTTCCACCGAGACCCCTTTTCTGGTCCCCATTTGATTGGAATATAGTAAAATACTTATTAGTTTAAAGCTAGTTTTGTGTTCAACATACTTCATTTTCATATCTACAAAATTGAATTTCTTTGTATTCTTTGAATTTGTATAATCTCAAATTGGTATTGTTGTTTTTTTTCAATTTTGTGGCCAAAGCAAGCGCTCAAGTGTTCACTGAGGAAATTGTATGCTTAACGACATGAATCTAATACTGAAAACCATATAAAAATCGGACGCTTTGTTGCCGATAGAAGTAAAAAAACATCTGGTACATTTCGGGAAAATGGTCTTAGGGGAAAACCTAAAGCCGACCCAGAAAACCATAAATAGTTAAACTCAAATTATTTAAAATTGGAGACCAACTTTCAAAAGCTTCATAAGGCATTTTTGATTGTGAAACGAATATAGAATCAGCTCCAAATGTTTTGTCAGTTATAGGAGAATATTATTTGTATCAGTTCTCTTAACTCCTGAATTATCATCATTCTTTTTTACAATAAAGTATTTATTGATTATTCCATCCGTGCATGTTTAATAAATTTAATCACTATTTGCAGACGTTATGTCCTCAAACTATCAGATGGCATCGAAAATCTTGGACCAGTCAAGTGGGATCTTGCATTATGCCTTCTTGTCTCTTGGTGTGTTGTTGTGCTTTGCCTTATAAAGGGCATCAAAACATCGGGAAAGGTAAGTTTCTAAATTTATGGAAATTTATTAAAATCTATAATCAAAACTGTATTATTTAAGTTTTAATCAATATTTCATGTCAGCTTATATGGCAACTTTAAATTAATTGGCAAATCTGTCAACTTTGTTTTTTACATATTCCATGCTATACAAATTTATCTTGTTAACTATTATTTTTGTTTTGTTTTTTATACAAATTTACCAACAGTTTGTTGGTAGCCACATGCAAACAAGTATGTTGTTATACTTTCAAAATTGTAATTTTTTACTTAAGGAAAGTATGGAAATCAGAGCAAACTTTCAGTATCCGGTTTTCAACAATCTTAGCCGTTCAGATCTCAAAAACGCATTTTCAGCCATTGGTCTTTTGTGCCCTGACAAACTCGTAAACGGATAGAACAATTCCTTTTTTTTTTTTTTTTGTATGATAGACTCCATGGCTGTGGCACGAAATAGGCACCGTGCACGCTATAGTTGTAGCGCGAAAGGGCTATCAGTATCAAAAAACATGTTTATTTTTTTATGTTATCTTTACGTTTTCTCCAAAACAACTTACGATTTTGAGTCTTCTCCCAGGAAACCCTCTATCTTTTCATATATAGAACATCCTCGAGAAAAATAGGAAGAAAAAGTTATGAAGAAGAAAATTAATTTTATTAGCGCATAGCTCAATGCATATACATTTTATTAAAAATTGTATTTAATTACTTGAAAGGTAATTATACCTTCTCCAAAAATAACTATACATATGACAGAACATTCCAGATGCTCACTTCAAATATAATTAAATTGTCTACAAAGATAAACTAAAATATCTGAATATGACTTCCTTGTACGCCTATTAACTATAAATTGATGGCTAAAAAAGTGACCCTGAATTGGGTTACTAGTTTCCGAAGATTGCAGTAAAAGCGGCACTCGGCGTTCGACATCCATCTATTCACACACATAAGCTCTTGTTTTTGGAGGTTTCATTCCGTTATTATAAGTCGTTTTCTTTCAGTAGGTAATAAGTTCCCAAGAGGTTTCTTCGTGTTCCGTGACAGCATTACAACTGTCAATGTCACTAGATCTTATTATTCTGCTGCTGACTTGTTCAGCTCACAAATGGGAAAACAAGTATTTTACGTTTATTTTTAACACTTAAAACAATTAATAAAAATATTTAATTAAAGTGGACCATATGATCTCTGTATTTAATTTTAATTTAATTTTTATGTAAATTTATTATGACCTTTAAGTTAAATTGCCCCTTTCAGCTCACAAATTTTTTAAAAAAGCTAGAATATTATTTATATTGATATAAAAGTCCTATTTACCAAATTTGAGATGTTTTACATTATATTTTAATATAATTTTTGATGAAAGTTTATTATGACCTTCAAGTACAGTAATGCTTCCGGTTTTCCAATTTAGACCAAAATCTAGTATATTATTTAAATCAATTTATAAATTGTAAATACTAAATTTGAGAAGCTTTGCGTTATATTTTAATATAATTTTGTATGTAAATCAATTAAGACCTGAAAGTAAAGTACTACTTCTGGTATTCAGTGATTAAAAAGGGAGGTTCACAACTAGATTTTACAACAGCCCTAAATACAAAATTTAGGCTAACTGTTTTTGAGTTATGCGAGAGACGCACGTACGAACGTACGTACATGCGTCACGACGAAACTAATAAAAATGGATTCAGGGATGGTCACATTAGATATTTCCTTTGAAATATGAAAATTTTCGCGATTACAATACTTCATTTACTTCGTACAGGGAAGTAAAAAAAAAAGTATTTCCCTAAAATTTGGCATTAAAACAAAAAAAAAATCTTAATCTGATCAAATTTGGGAAGATACAGCAAACTATTTTTGTGATGGACTTTGTACCCAAAGCAGGAAGCAAAGTACAGCGCTTTACTGTGCTTTGCAGTAGAGAAATGGCTGGATGATGCATTGAGATTGATGGGATGAGGCATCCATTTGACTATAATGGAGGTTTTTATCAACCAGAAAAGTAAATCGGATCTTTTTCGCAAATAAAATCTATACCAATGTAGTACAGACATGCTACATTACTTTGGGCATATATTCAACTCAAGGATGAGGTAGGTTCTATACTCGTATTTCAAGTTGAAGTGCAATACATTTCATCAATGGGCCAACCAGCCAGTTTAATCCTACAAATAAAAGTTTAAATATCTCCACAAAAAACCAATAAGACCAACAGCCATGGGTGCATTAACTTCAACTTATATTTAAATGAAGGATGAGAAATGTGTTTTATCCCTATTTTAATAAAATGTATTATTTTGGAGGTTTGAATTATTAAAAAAGTAACAATAATTAAAGGTAAAAAATTTTATCAATATTGTTAAAACAAATGACATTTATATGAAAAATTTCTCTATCGTGGAAAATAAATCCATATTAGGTAATTATAATAACTTTCTTTTTTTTTTTTTTTTTAAGGTGGTCTATTTTGCAGCAACCTTTCCATATGTAATATTATTTACTCTTCTCATCACCGGGCTTCTTCAAGAGGGAGCCATGTCTGGTGTGATATACTTCCTCTATCCTACCTGGAGTAAATTATTAGACATTCAGGTATCATCTTCAAAATTTTATTTAAAGCTGTCACCTCAATTCTTAAAGTTATTGGTGAAATTTTATTTTAAATTCTATTATAACATCTTAATTTAGAAAGTGGGGCTAACATTATCATTTTCTTGTCCTCAAATATTTTTGTACTTTTTTTATTCTTTTATATTCAGTGGCCATTTGCAATTTTACAAATCTGAGGAATTCCTAATGGAAATGTTAATGGGTTGCTTTGTAATTTGGTGGTAATTATAAGGAGCCCATACCATAATTGGCAATACAACTTAAAAGTTATTTAATCTATTATTAATTGATTAACAATAAAGTTAAGATTAACTTCAAAAAAGTGAGAAGTAGGGGTGAAGTTCCCTTTGTCATGAAGTCATTATGACTTTCCAATTTACATATTTAGACATATTATTTAAACAATTATGTTTTCGTGACCCATGATATTATGTCATGAATTTAAATTAATATATTTGCTAATTCAGGTATGGCAAGCAGCTGCAGGACAAATGTTTTTCTCCCTCAGTGTCTCAATGGGAGGATTGATAATGTACAGTTCTTACAACGACTTCAGGAACAATGTCTACAGGTAATAATACTATTATTAACAACCACATGTAGAGTTAGTTACAGTTATAATTGAAACTGAATATTTTTATTTTAAATCATATTATTGTGAACATATATTTTATGTATAAGATATTTAATTTTTTTTTTAAATCTTCTTCCTTTGCATGTATAACTGCAATCATCAAGATGGGTCTTTTTAAAGTCATAATAATCCTGGATAATTTATTCACAGTCGATAAATTAACTTTCTTGTTATATATATACAAAGTTTTCACATACAGTTTGGGTTCCTTTCTTATAAATTGGAACAATCAGGTATTCCTCCCACTCATCAGGGATTCTCTTTTCATTCCAAAGTCTCTGAAAGAGGTTCTGAAGAGCTTTCATAAGTTCTGTTCTGCCAAACTTCACCCGTTCCGGTAAAATCTCATCAATACCGGCAGCCTTGCCAAGCTTTATATTTTCTGTAGCAGCTTCGATCTCTTCTTCCCGGATAGCATCATATCCCCATATCCAGTGGCAGAAAATCTTCTGTCCTCAAGCGCCTCCTTCTGTCAATTCCTGGACCTCCTCGATAAACTTCCTTACCAAATTTATTTTGGTATTAGTTTTGCAAGGCCTCTAGGAACAATGTCTATAGGTAATAATACTATTATTAACAACCACATGCAGAGTTATATAGTTACATGCAGAGTTAGTTTTCTGTATAGTTTTCTGCATTATATGCAGAGTTAGTTATAGTTACAATTGAAACTAAATATTTTTTTTTCTTCTTCTTCTTCTTAGAGAACAATTGGCGAGTGGGAGGAAAACCTGATTGTTCCAATTTATAAGAAAGGAGCCCCAACTCTATGCGAAAACTATAGGCCGATATGCCTCTCTTCTGTAGTGTACAAAGTATTTACAAGAATTCTTGAGCAGCGTCTGAGAATCTACGTGGAATGGGACATGGAAGAGGAACAAGCATTCCGGCCTCACAGGCAAACTCAGGATCACATATTCTCCCTCTGGATGATAGCTGAAAAAGTCTGGGACAGGGGCCGTGATATGTATCTTGTATACCTTGTGACATGTATACCTTCCTGGACCTAAAAGCTGCTTTCAATTCTGTTTCTTGTCAAGAAATTTGGAGGGCGATCCAGGACAGGCGTGTCCCTTCTAACCTTATTAGCGCCATCAAATCAGTCTATCAGGATCCAAAGGGTGTCATCCAACTCAATGGTTCTAAGTCTGCCCCTTTTTAGATTTTATAAGGGAGTTAAGCAAGGATATAGCCTCAGTCCACTCCTCTTAATGTTGTTATGGACGAGATGCTGAAACTGTTTAAGAGGGGAACTCCCAGAGCTGTTGTCGGATACTGGAATGTAATACCAGTCAATGTTTCCAGTGTGCAGTAATACTGCACCTGTAGTGTTTCCTGTTTGCAGAGGACATTGTGCCCGTTGCTGACAGTCCAGGAAGACTGCAAGTCGCTGTGGAGGAGTGGACGGAGGAGCTAAGAAGAAGAGATCTTGCTATAAATCCAGACAAGAGCAAAGTTATGCATGTAGGCAGGGAAGAGGAAAATCTGAGAATCGTATGTGATGGATGACAACTGGAAGTGATGGATGACTACCTTAAGGTAAAGTACACAGGTGTGTACCCAGTTGATTAGCTGGGACGGGAAAATAGACCAGGAGGTTATCAACAGAGTAAAAAAGGCTAACCAGGTCTTTTATCAAATATCGACCATCCTGGTTGGAAGACAAGAAATCAGCAATGATGCCAAGCTCCAAATCTTTAAGTCGGTGTTCCTCGCAGTCTTGCTTTATGGATCAGAGAGTTGTTCTCTTAGAACAACACGGGAATCAGGTCACAGCAGCAGAAATGAGACATCTAAGGAAAGTAGCTGGGAAGACCAGACGAGACCGAATGAGGAATGAAACTATCAGGGAAACCCTGAGAGTTAGACCAACGAAGGATATCCTGGAGGAACGCCAGCTCAAAATGTTTGCAGGATGGGCGACAATCATAAAGCCAGGTGGCTGCTAGAAGTAAAACCAAGGGGTCAGAGACTGGTTGGCAGACAGAGACTTATATGTAATGGTTATATGGAGAGACTCAGGAGCGAGCGGGGCTCCTCCTTGATGGAGACAAGAAGAATGGCCCAGGTTAAGGATATGTACAGAAGATGGGTGAGGCTGCTCCACACCTAACGGCATGGCGGAGATATATATATGCCAGAAATGAAATCAGATTAAAAATAATATTATACTGCGTAATGTCAAATGTATTTTTTTTTTAAATTTATATACAATGGAATGTTATCTAGGATGATTACAATTACCATACCCCAACAAGGTCAACCATATATAGCAACTTATAGTTGTAACAAACTTTTATTAATTTTTTGCATAACCTACACCAGATTCAAGTTATTCGCATTATAGGACCAATTTTCATCAGGAAAAAATATTGATTTTTTCTACTCGAACGTTTTCATTTTTTTACTGTTTATGACAAAAGATTTTTTTTTTTTTTTTTTTTTTGGGAACTGAATTAGGGAGATCAGTTCTACAATTTTATTAAGGGTAAAAGAAGACCTCTTGGAAAAATATGAAAATAATGAAATCAAACTGTTAAATTTTAATAAATTGTGTTTATGTATTAAACAAGAAATATTGGAAAATTTATTAGTAAAATAATGTAGATTTAGTTTGCAAATGGTAAAAATGCTGAAACATAAGAATTAATAAATGATTTTAATATATGGTTGAGGGTTATTTCAAGGATCCAAAGTGCGCAAAAAATAAATTAATATTTACTTTTAAATTAAAACATAACATACCATGTTAAAAATTACTTACACCAACACTTTCATAGGGTTCCTTGTCTGTTGGGTTAATCAGCACTTTAGAATAACTTAGCCAATCTTATAGGCCTACAAATCAGCTGACCAGTATAGTTAAGGGATCATCAGTTCTTTGATTTTGGCTGACTTACTACTCATGTTTCTTATTGGCCTACTAATCATCATTAAATTAACTTTACTCCTTATCAGGTATCATCAGCACATAAGAATGATTTGGCCCATTTTGATATAGCATGGCACATATGTCTCTTAATTAAAAAAATCTAGTGCTTAAACCCCTCTTTAAAATTTTTATCTTTTAAGGATTCCATGCATGATGTTAACAAGAAAACCCGTTATTAATTAATTGCAAAACATTATTTTCAGAGATGCCCTTGTAGTGAGTGTAATGGATACCATCACAAGTATCATTTCTGGAATAGTGACGTTCTCTATACTCGGTGCAATGGCTCATGATCTTGAAGTTCCTATCAGTCAAGTTGTCAAAGAAGGACCAGGTCTTGCATTTATTGCATATCCAGAAGCACTTCTTCGCCTCCCAGCGCCTCAGCTCTGGTCCGTTCTATTTTTTCTCATGCTCTTTATATTAGGTCTTGACAGTGAGGTAAGGATGGTAACAGAGGTAAAAAATTAAATATACATTCAATTTTTAAATCATTAACCAAATCAATTTTTTTTTATTTCAGTTTGCTCTGTTAGAAAATGTCCTAACCAGTCTTTCTGATGAATTTCCAATCCTTCGCCGAACTAAACTTGGTTTCTGCATTGGTACAGCGACTTTTTGCTACCTTATTGGTCTTACTTGTGTAACATATGTATGTAAACTTTACAATAGATTTATATAAGTAGTATTTCTCAGAAAAATAACATAAACAAACAAATATTAATTAGTATGATTAACACTTTGTCTGGGACTTGTCAGGTGAAAATATGATTTTAAAAAAACTACAAATTAAACCTTTTATTTTTATAATAGCAGCCAACATTTTAAATGTAATATAATTCTCCACCATGTATTCATCAATTTCAATCGGGCATATGATCCTATTGATTGGGAGAATATGTACAAGTCCTTCATGTAGAATATGTACAAGAATCAGAAATTCATGTACAAATACTGCATTCTTTAGGAATCCTCAAAAAACTTATTAGGTTCACACATCCTGTAAGGTCAAGATCGGACGTAGATGCTCCAAAAGATTCAAAGTAGGGAAAGCATTATGGCAAGGGAACCCACTGTCAGTCCTGCTCTTCATTCTAGTGTTAGAATTCGCAATTCTTAAATTAAGAACAAATCCAGGTGGCTCCATTTTCAACCGCCTAACCCAACATCAGATTTATACGGATGACGTAGTGATTTCAGCTAGATCGCTTCAACCCTTATCAGGTGCACTGGAAGAGTTTCTGGGAGCTGCTAGAAAACTCGGACTTCAGATCAATGTTCAGATGATCCTGTATATATAGACCGCAAAAAGGCATGGTGAAAAGCGGACTATTCAGCTGGGAAAGTACCAAATGCACTGTTGTCCAGAATTCAGGTACCTCGGTAGTTTGATAAGCACTGATAATCAGACGTAATCCAATATAAAAGCCAGAATCACTGCCTATGGGGTTTATAGAAGACTCTTAAGTTCAAGAATGTTTCAAGAAAGGTAAAGCTCCTTATCTATAAGACAGTAGTAAGGCCGACTGTCACCTTTGGTAGTGAATTATGGACCCTAACAGTAAAAAAAAAAGAGTTTTAAAAGTCTAGAGAGAAAAGTTCTTTATCAAATATTCAGTGCGGTAAAAGTTAGAGATGCCTGGAAAATCAGAACTAATAAGGAACTTCAGGAGTTGTTTGGAGAGGGAGACATTGTCTCGTATATCCAGCTGGGTTGATTGAGATGGTTGGGCCATGTGGAGAGATTGGATCCCGGTAGAATCTCCAAAAAACTGATCTACGGGAAGCCAGGTTAATAGGGATTAATAATAAAATAATAGTGTTATTAGCTTGACCATTGACATAAAGTGCTTTTTATTTTTTATTTTGCTTTACTAGATATTATTATTTATATTGGGTTCAGTGATAGATTCAGTTAGGATTATTTTTTTCATGATTTAAATATGTAATGTACATAATGCAAACATTATTAACATTGTTTTAATTGTTTTAGGGTGGAAATTATGTATTAACATTAATGGATGTATATGGTGGAGGTATGGCAGTCCTCTTCATAGCTATTGCTGAATCAATAGCACTTGTTTGGATTTATGGTAAATAACATTCATAACCAATCATAATTTTGTTTCAATTGGCATGATATTTGAGAGCTAGCAGCTCTTTGGAAAAATAGGGGTTCAGCTATTAAAAATTCTGAAGTCCCAAATTTTTAGTTATGCCTCTTTCATTATGGATTTCCGATAAACATTCTCCTTTATGAGCCAATGTCAATAAAATTGGTTTGAGTTTTGAAATAAAAATTGAAAATGAAGTCAAGCTCAATGCTGATAGGTTAACTATATGGTGCTGAAAAAGAAGAAGAAGAAATAATAACTAATTTTTAAAATGGTCCATTCAAAAGTAGGTAGAATTAACTGGCCCTTTCAGCACTAAGAAGCAGACACATTCTATAAATTGTAAAAATATTTTCTTATTTTAATTTATTACTGATTTCAGTGAATTACAAACATCATTAATTAAATCACAAACACCATTTGTAGACAGCTATTCTAAATAAAAATATCAACATTCTTTTATTTATCTTAAACAAAACCAGTAATTTACTTTTTAATCAACTTCTAACACAAACACTCCTTTGTTTTCTTTTTTTAGTTTTGTGAATATTTTTGTAATATATTATGAAAACAACTAGTAAATCTATAAGAAAAAATGTGACAATTTTGCTTAAAAAAACAACAAGCCATTTGATATAAACCAATTGTCGTAATCTTAATTATACCAGTGCATTTGTATATTCTAATTAAATTTCTATGTTATAGGTTTGAAAAATATTTGCAGGGATATGAAATTCATGCTTGGATTCAGACCCAGTTTCTACTGGAGAATAACATGGGTTTTTACCACTCCCGTAATTTTAAGTGTAAGTTTATTAATAAACATTCGTTAACAAAAATTTCAATTTATCAACAAATGAATAAAGTAACAACATTTATATCATAGAAGTGCTTTATAATTATAACCTCAAACTCCTGAATACGATTAAATTTTCCTATAATTTTATTTAATCATTGATTCCTTTGTCAGATTTTATTACATGATGTTAATCTATTTTGTTTATTAACGTACATTCTTTCCTAAAACTATCTTATTTCATTTTTGTAGGTTATATTTATTTATTCATTGATAGAATATAAACCTCTACGTTACGAAAATTATGATTATCCCGATTGGGCAGATGGGATTGGATGGGCTCTTGCAGGACTCTCAGTACTACAAATACCATTTTGGGCAATTGTTGTAGTATCCAGAAAGAAAAGTGATACATTTTTGGGGGTATGAAAATAATTAATTAATGAATATTTTGTGAGTTCATTATATATCTGTACATATTTATAATTAATGAATGATTTAGAAAATAAAAGAAGCTATAAAGCCAACAAAAGAATGGGGGCCAGCTGACCCAAGAAATAAAGAGAGGTGGACCGAACTGGTAGATGCAACTGACAGCTCCAAGCTCAAGTATCACAATGGTAATTTGAATGAATTATTTAGTATTCAATATAAATGAAATATCTGGATAGTAGAAACCAGAAAAGCTTCCCTTATTCCTGAATCGAGAGTTTTAAACCTACAAAATATACAAATATAGTGATAGAACTATTAAAACTAGATTTATATAAAACATATATATATATATATATATATATATATATATATATATATATATATATATATATATATATATATATATATAGGGCGTAGGAGTGATGACCCTACCCCGTGTACCTTAATTGTGAATCGCGTTGTGGTTTTCCAGGACATAAAATAGCCGCCCGGAGGTTTGGTCCATGGACGGTCTGTCTCGGGGAAAGAAATATAGGTCCTCGTGCGCCTGCTGACTCCGAACAGCCATAATCCGTGGATCTAGACCGATTTGTCACTGTCCTTGAACCCGATTGAGTCGGTGGGGGAAGGACACTGCTGAATTGGCCCCAAAGGGACCGGTTATGGAGCAATGGGCAGCCTGCCGCTGCACCATGGAAACCATGGTTCGCAGCAACGTGAGGTTGGGTGACCCCCTCCAGGCTGTCTGTGCTCCCGCAAGCAATAAATGTCTGTAAGAACACCACATCGCGCGGCCAAAGATCTACAAGGTCTATAGAGCCAACCGAAAAAAAAAAAAAAAAAAAAAAAAAAAAAATATATATATATATATATATATATATATATATATATATATATATATATATTGTAATGTTTCGTTTTTCGGGAAAAGAATAAATTTAACTTTTTTCCCTTTTTTATATTTTTATTTGTTTTATTTAAGTTTGACTCTAATCTCAGGGTGGGTTACTAGACAACCAGACACAGACACACAGAACTATTACTATTACAAAACATAGTACAACGTGAAGCGTCAATTATCTTAAATTTAACACTTTACACTTTAAAAAACGATATCAGGTCTTTGAAGAACGACGGTCGTGGTCTATGGGATATAAAGAATGTGTGTTACCAAAATGATGATCTTGAATGTGGATGAATTATTACGGGAGCTCTTAAGACGTCTACGCCGGTCCCTGGTCCTAACAACAATGCCACTCTCCCTTTGTTGTCTGTTACACCAATCCACAGGTTTCAAAATGGCGAACTGCCATTTTGATTATCTAATAAGAATGGGCCATTTATGATTTTCACAGGTTTTCGTTTGATGAAAATCTCTTCTACTTCTTTTTGATTTTCTTAGATTAGGTTTATTGTCGAAGTATTGACAAATTGATCATCTTCATCCACTCGATCATTATGGCAGTGGTTCTGTTGAAGTCCAAAATAGAGCCGCCATGTTTTTAAATGCCAAGCACCTATTTTGGTTCCATTTATGATGACAAACACACTTTTCATTATAATTTAAGATATCTAAAAACAATTATTTACTACGTACTTAAATCTGAAAAAAGGTGTATATTACAATATATATATATATACTTATTTTCTGAAACCCATCATATTTTTAGACACATTAAAATGATTTTTAACAATGGTTAAATGGTTTTTTAAAATTAATTTTTTTAAATATATTTATAAAATATTATTTTGAATTTAACTATTGAATTTCAATACTAAATTCAAATTCATGAGTCAACTATTAAAAAATCAAAAATAAAAAACAGAATTTGAAATCCTAAAAATTGATAGGTTATGCATGGAGAAAACGACTTAATTTCATACTTTATCAAGACATAATCAGTTCCTATTTAATATAATTTGTGTTCAAATTAACAGAAAAAGTTATATAGACTAACACAAAACAAGAAAGTCCTTCGTTCATACATCAATCCTTCGTACTGCCCCAAAAGTTTTCCCAAAAAATAAGACGTGTTTGAATGTTTCAAGATTATAATTTAATGATAATTTTTGCATATTCATATAAGACCTAATTTTAACTGTGCAGAAGTCGCACCCTCTGTCCTAATATAGGTTGCATGACATCTGACAGCTGTTAATAGAGAATGACATGGTTTTTTATGAATATATTACATACCTTAACAGCATATTGCATTAGTTTAATTTAATTTAAATATAATATCCAAGACAAGGAACGATAAACATAGTTTCAAGGAAAATACAGCCAGCATTACTTTTATTGAACAACGATTCCAAAAAAGTGATTCTCAGTGTTGGCTAAATAATCATAATACTGATTCGGTTCATTATTTTAATTTAATCCTGTAGACTGTTAAATTAAAAGTAAATATAAATAACATCTGGAAAGAAAACACTCAATTCAACAACTAATTAATTCAATAAAAATATAAGCTATATAATATATAATATAATATATAATAAGCTATAATATATAATATAATAGCTATAATATATAATAAGCTATATTTTATTTTCAAACTACATATTTTGTTAATGGAAACTGTTCCATACCATGATTTCAGTTTTGGATTCTATGGCACATTCTCCTGGTTTATGTTTTATGAAGTTCCTGTTGAATTAAATGGAAGAATGGAATTTGTATCTAATACTAGCAAATTCCAAAAATTTTTAGAGTGAAAATAATTTTGTTTTCTAGATCAAATTAAATAATTGGGATCCTCAAATCCTCAAAGGAACTTAATAATATAAATTCAAAATTAGGGGTGAAAATGTAAACGAAAAAATAAAAACTTTGGGAATAGTTAGCTATCAAATCATAATTTCTAAACTTTTCATAATATGCAAATGGCTCATAATGATGCGTGCTGATAAGCCACTTCAACTTGAAATTAATAGTAATAAAAATGATAATAAGCACATAAGATGGATTGGAAAAATTACAATGGATTGGCAAAGAAAAAATTCAATTATAATAATTTAATTGTTTTAGCTTTTATTCTTTTTATTGCATTGAAGATTTACTTTTTATCTAAAGAAATCAATTAGCATTACCCCAATTATGAAATAGATGAATGTTATTGACTAAAAGGTTAAAAAATTAATTTTATACTAGAAAGCCTGCTAGCGCCTAAGACACTCCAAATTAATTGTTTATAACAAATGTCCCCAAATGATCTTCTAAAGTTGACTGACCTTGAAGAAATTGTTATTACTGTGTACGTAAAGGATGGGAGGAAAGGTACCTAGGACAATAGCTCTCAATACAATATTAATAGAAAATTTAAAGTGAGTTGGTATCAGTCAGACACCAGCGACCAGTGGAGGATTAAAACTGATTGAATTTGAGATCCCTTGAAGTATTTAAATTATTGACAGATTTGTAATAATATTTTTTTATTATGGTTTCGAAATGAAAAGTCCATCTATTCCACTAAATTCATTACGTATCAGATGATGGAATCTTTACTTCATTAATCATAATGAATAATGATGAGCTCACGGCCTTGAATATAAAATTCATAAACTAAAGGATTTTTAGTAAATCGAGCATATAGTAAATCAATCAGATAATAAATATTTAATCACATTTAATCATAATTTAATATCATATGACTAACTTATTTAATTGCCTCATAAATCATCATCATTATTCTTCCTTTTTATATTACTGCATCACTGCAGTGTGAGACCTGAAGCTAAGAGTTGACCACATTATTTTGTCCAGAGACTGCCTTCACTCCAGCAAATCCATATTTTGAGGCTGGAAGCCTTACTGAACTCCTTTATTCTAACTTTTCCTTCCTCTTGATTTCCTACCTTCAGTTTAAGCATTATATACAAATTTTAACTGATTTAATGTGATTGGTTTTCACCTCTAGCATCACTAGTCACTGATATTCGCTAATTATTGAAATTTCACACACACACACACACACACACACTCTTTTGTTTTTTACTAAAGAAATAATGCTGTAAGTTAAAATTATCGATTCCAATTACAAATTCAGTTTATAATGTATAACTAATAAAGATAATGATTAAATTTGGTTACAGGAATGATAATGGTCTCGCCAGAAGCTGAAGCTTGTCTTAGAAAGCCTGTATAAAATGAAGGAGATAAGCCCGTTCATAATTACTACCTATTTTATAGGGATCTAATTATTTTATTATTAGTGAAAATGACTAGAGTAGACTAAAATATAGTCCACTTTATACTCTAAACATTGATGTGTTCAGACTGTCACTTAATTTAGCATAAAGATTATAATCCTCACAACTACTCTCATGGATGCACTCATATAAATCTTTGACCATAATAGTAAAATCTTGATTAAATAGGTAGATTGGCAACCTAAAAAATAAAGAATCGAAAAGAAAAATTCAAACGGCAATTCATATTTATGTTGTAACCCAGTATGTTCACGAAAATTATTTTATCTTAATCACTTCAATACACACTATTGATGACAACTTTATACCTGATTAATGTTTGGATTGATATTTATTCATTCCGTACTTAATAACGTACATGATAGTTTATTAATTATTACTATTCACTTGAACATTTATGTTTTAACATTAGTAATTATTTAAAAAATAGATTTTTGTTTAAATTACTGTTTCTATTTTTTGTATAACTAGTGAACACAATAGTGCTTATATGGTTATAATTTTGTTAATTAGTTTAGAACAAGAGTGAGGTAAAATTCTTTTCAATCAGAAACAAAAATTTATTTCTGGCTATTTTTTATTATTTATTTTGCTGATAATTTTTCTAGGGAACAATCATGGCTATAATTTCCATTTAAAACTAATCATAATAATATAACAACTATACAAATTTGACTTATTTTAGAATCTAGTTTTTTAAACGTTAAGCCAATATGTATAACACATAAACTTTGGAGCTTACAAGCAAAAGCATTATTTTTTCATATTTTCTTTGAATTGTATCGCATTGTTTATTTTTTTATTTATGTTTGATTTGATTCTTGTTGAGTAAATTACGACTGACTGCAAATTGTAAAGTTTGGTGAGTACAAGCATACACTTTATTTTATTTCTTTGCTAACATTTGAGTGATGCTGTAGATCATTAATAGGACTAGAAACAGAGATATGATGTAAGGCATATGGTTTTTCCCCACTGCCTAAACGTATAAGTTTTTTTTTAGGTTCTCTACCAAATACTGTCCTATTTCCACACAGAACTTTTAGGTGATTTTTTATACTTTTATACTTGTAATATAGGCCCTCAATAGTTCATTTGCATTTAATAATATATTTTGTGTTCTTATTTTTTGAGCTATTTTACTCTGTCTTGTCTGCTTTTTTTGTCCCACTTTAACATAGGTTCAAAATGATATTTTTTATAATTATAATTATTATCTCATTAAACAACCATATCGTGTATCATACATTCATATCTCTGTTAGTCGCTATACATCCTGTTATCAACATTGCGGATCAAAAGATGATGACAAAATAAATAAAACAATAAGATCATGTATATTATATTCGCCTTAACTGGTACGCAACAAATAAATCCCAAATTTACTCTCTGTTAATTGAGGTTTTACTATAAAGAGGTTTTTATGTCTTTTGAACATAATTTATCTAATAATGCAGAGATTTACATTAATTTTAATATAAAATTATAATATGAAAAAGTGAATGCCTATATATCGCTCATTTACTGCTAGAGTGTCATATCTTAAAATCAGCCCTTTTGGAATAAGTGAACAAATTTTTTTTTTCAAATTTCAATAGGAAATTCATTCATGAATTTTACCAATCACTCAAATACCCATTAAAACTTATCTCAAACCCTCCTGTTTGCCATGTGAAATAATCTTTTATTTAAATGACCAATTTTGATAAATGTCACTATAGCAGCAAATCAGCTTCAGTGTTTATTTTATAACTTAATATTCATTGTATGCAGTAAATTCCTTGAATAAATTATATTTTTATATTCTAACCAATGTTACTTTATATGTATTTTTTTTCTAAGAAGCTTTATCCATCTTTCCCTATTGGTTATATATATATTTTCTAGGCATATAGGTATAACATTTAAATGTTAGTAATTGTTTAAAAAAAAAAGTCTGTTGTGACATACTGAAGTGAGAGCCAAGATTATATTTTTTAATGTAGTACTATGTCCTTAATTTTTATGGAATACTCTTTGTAAAATAAAATATATAAAATAGAAAATATTTACTCCATCTGGATATGGTATAGACTTACCATAGAGTTCTTTTGGATGTTAGGATTTGCTAGTTTAACTATACCGTGAAATACGTAGCATTATATCTAAAATTATTTATACCTCATATATGGCCATTTGGTAAGTCTAATTATGTACAGATATAACATCAGTATTTTTTCTGTATAAATAGATTTGTACATTTCAAAAACAACTGATAATCACCAAATATGCTGGATCCATATTATAATTATGTGGCTAGTCAAGGAAGAGAAGTACTCTTTCTATTTTGATAAAAAATCTGTTGTTGTTCCAGAAGAACTATTATCAAATAACTATTTTGGCCTCTATGTGGATCTTAAAGGATATATTAATTATAGTTTTATCATGTTTTGAATGTCCAGATGGTCTAGGTGTGTGTGAAGTAATCAAATTCTTCTGCCATGTGTCAGCCCGAAGTATTTAGTTAGTGAACACTATTGTGCTTTTATTATTAATTTGCGTCTACAAGTTTTAAAAGTCAGTATTTTGTTTTTCATTTTGCTTGTCTACACTTCTCTGTTAAAATTGAGGGTTGGAAATTAATTTCATCCTCCAGACTCTTGAAGAGATGCCAAGCCGCAGATTTTTATTTTTATTTTAAGTAAATCATTTATGATTAGGGTCTACATTATTTATAAAAAAAATAAATAAAAAAACCATCTACTTTTTTATTTTGAAAGATCTCATAATTTTACTTATCAAATGGCTCTTGTTAGTGAATATGAAGTCAATGTCAATTCTTTAACCCACAATGTAAAAATTAGGTACCTACATCTAAAGTTAACTGTTTTAGAGTAGACTAGTGAGAAATATTCCTTTTTAACCCTCTATCACTTTACACTTCATATAATTTTATTAACAAAGAAGTAAATTTTCTCAGAAGCTGAAAATAAATTTAAAGTGTATTGTTGTTGTTGTTGTTGTTGCTGTTATTGTTGTTTATATTTTCTGAATTTCACTTTTATTACATTTATAGTTTTTATGTAGATATACTCGTACATATGTGATTAAAAAAAATTGTGTAAAAATTAAAACACAAAAAAAAAAAGGTAAGTTCCCATTACTTATATAGTTTTAGATATAAAACGAATCACTATTCTTTTCCTTGTTTCTAATTTTACAGTGTTAAATCTTTTAATTTAGTAATTTCTGTTACATTATGGTTAGAGCCTCTGATCAAGAAATAAGGAAAAAACAAGTTCCATTCCTTTGTCCCCTGCTTTAATTACTCGTATTCATTTATCTTCGAGAGTCCATCTAAGCTCACGAGGATATAATAGAATAGATAGTTTAGATAACAAAAATTAAGATCATAAGCAGGGATGGACTGACCGACTGCAATCCTTGGATCCTGAAGAGTATGACCCATTAAATATTCTTCTTCTTTCTCTATCTCCATCATGGAGTATCTCTGGGCCACTTTCCCATTAATTAAGCTCCATCCATCATGATCCTCCCCTTCATTGCAGTCATGCTGCATCCTTTTACTCTTCATGTTTTGATATACTGTTCATAAGTTAGTCTTGGCCTACCGACTGGTTGCAGTCCATGAGGACAAGCTGCAAGTATCCATCTGACCTTTATTTTATAGAACATCCTATACACATGCTCAAACATTACAGTACACATGCATTTGAGCTTATTCACTTCCAAGACTTTCTCAATCGGCTGTACTCCCAAGGTCTCTCTTGTTTGTTTCATTATTAACACTATCATGGTTATCCCTTTTAACTAACTTCATCTGTAATCTTTTTCCCTTAGCTATGATTTTACTGATGTTAAAACACTCGTTTATTTATTGCTGATAACTATCATTTATTTTAACATTTAATAATTAACCCTCGGGAAGGTACTATAAAAAGGAAATGTAGTAACGTGTGACTCCTCTGAGGCCCAATTATTATTTTCATTTTGGTCCTATTCCAATCAATTGGAATACAACTAAAGATGCTATTAAAATTGAACACTATTTTTATTCTTGGAGCAGATATTTTTCATTCTATTGATCAATTTTTGGAATAAAAATGGTGTTTGCAAAATTTCTTGAACAATATCTGGAAAAATTATAGCATCAAGATAATTTAATGCAATATTTTTTGTACGGCCTAATCCAACCTAAAACTTTGTAGCTAACAAAAGTACTCCTCGACACTGTAAACTAAGATTTTAGCTCTCAGCTATTGATCTGAGTTCATTTTTAGTCATCTTGCTCTGATCGATAAAAGTGTCTTATATGTGACAAATGAAGACTTTGGCTGACTGCCCAAGGAGACATAAGCGTCGTTGGTGAAGTTGTTTGTCATACAACTTCTTGCACAATTGTAAAAATGTCTAATCATTGTTCCCCAAGACGTACCTGACAGCCCAGACATTTTTCCTTAAACGCCCAACAGCATTAAGCAACCATTATATGTCTTTATATAATACCCGTATACAATTTCAATACGAGAAAAGAATTCATCAATGTCCAGAGGTGCGAGGTCCTATTAGGCTAGAAATGAGCATGCCCCTTTTTCTAAAAGTCATTGTTGGTTGGCAGAAAACTGAATTGAAATGGCAGGAAGAAACACAGCTAGACAAATTCCCCTTCACTCAACCACCTTTACCGCCACATCGCTTTTAATCTGAAAGTTGGGCCTCTCAGGATTGCAAGTTCCCGAGCGTTAAATACTAGACTTACTTGATAAATTTTCAATTTTCTCACAAATTGTCCTGCAATCGTGCACGGTGTAATCACTGTGTATTTTTAGAAAAGACATTTAGTAAAAGAGAATATTGAATATTCAAAAAATTAATTATTCAGTGATAATTGCAATGGAAAATAGTTTAAATTAAGGAACCAATAATTAATTTGATTTTAATAATTTCCAAAAATAATAATTTAAATTATTTTCACATAGACACAAAACTTAGCTGGTCCATTGCAATTGAAAGTGAAAGAAACTTGGACAATTTATAGTGATTCTGAAAATAAATATTTATAACAAACATAAATATATATATATTACCAAGCACATATTTACTTCACCAGGGTAGGGTGAAAGGTATAATTGATAAATGTGATAATCTTAAGTGATTGCATTTGAGAAATTCGTTAGCATTTACCAGAAAAAAATATTAATGGGGTCATAAAAGCATATTTATGTTAAGGATGATTTCATAGGTGTTTTAGAATCATTTTTTTTAAAAATATATTGTTGTAAGAAGTTTTAAAATATTTATTTTATCATAGACAAAGTTTTAGTTGAAAAATTAATCTTAAGCAATTATCTTTGAAAGAGAAAGCCAAAGGAGTTAATGCTCAAGGGAAGCATGCTAGCAAAATGGAAAATATGCATTTAATTCCTCACCAAACAGTATGAAACCAATATATGCCAAAATGTTAGACAGGTATTGTTTATCAATCATAATACGATATTTTTGTAAATCTGAAATCATATGTAATGTGATATATTTTAAATGTATATCA
Source organism: Rhaphigaster nebulosa (assembly GCA_948150685.1). Taxonomy (NCBI): domain Eukaryota; kingdom Metazoa; phylum Arthropoda; class Insecta; order Hemiptera; family Pentatomidae; genus Rhaphigaster; species Rhaphigaster nebulosa. The sequence continues at coordinate 127,095,761 of OX411306.1, forward strand.
TATATTATATGATTTCACAGTTAAGTATTTAAAGTGTTAATTAATACCAAAAACAGATGCATTTAATTGGCATTTGCGGTAAAGAGATCTACATTTCTTCCACATTATGATTCAGTGACATGTATATCGCAGAATCATTTTGCAAAGCATATATATGCATATCAGACATATTTTTAATGGTAGCTACTACTATTAACAACATGAAATTATGACTTAAAACAGCAATTAGTTATGGGTATTAACAACACATCAACATTCAAGAATGTGAGGGTATATGTAAGACAATATGTATAGATATCTTATAATTGATAATTGTGAAGTTATTGTAGATGGAATATTTTTAGGTAACTATTATGAATGTTCATTTTTTTAGATTTTATGAATGTTAATATGTTGTACAGCTAAATGTTCTAGCTAGTTGTAGATTTGTAAAAAGTTATTTTATGATGAATATTAATTTTCATATTATATTATTAGATTAGTAGAATAAAAACAATTAATTTATTATATTGTTATTTCTTAATCCTAATCATTTAACTTTTATGATTGAAATTTCATTCTTAGGTTTAATTTTAAAAAACAAAACAGAAGATGTAGATTTCCCTCCTCTTTTGTAGTTTACTAAATTATTGTACTATATATTTGATTAACAATTTAATTTCTTACTGTGCACAGAATTCCAATTGTGTGAACAACTTCTGTTCCAATTTGAACCTAACTCTAATTGGAACTAAAACAAACCATTTGAAACAAGAACTTCCTAGGTATCACCGTAGGACCATAAATTTTGGCATTCATAAGTCATAATAATAATATAGAAAGAAGGAAAAGTTTTTATATCTTACAATTTTTGAAATTTTTCCTATCCTTTTCTGTTATCGACTCAGTGATTTTTGTCTTCTGATGTATCTAAAATAAATTATTCAATTATTTTTATTACATCCTAAAAGAAACTTGAATGAGGGTAAAAAATAAGCCATACATGAAGACATGAATGTATCAATTACTAATATCGATCATTGTAACATGCCTAAAATGTTACAGATTCTATATTTAAGAGATTAAATATTTTGTTTGAATTTATTTTGTTAACATAGGTATGAATCAATATTGAGTCAAATGTTGTTTATGCATATGGTACTGACTTTGCTTTTTGCTGCAAAGCTTCAATGTGTCTAGAAATTTGGTTTGCAATGCATAATGGATTGAATATTGATTATGAAACATTAACATATCGATCATAATAACTTTCTAAATAAAATGCGCTCCATTGAGCTTCAAAGATATCAATTCATTTATAATAAAGAACACACTTCTGATTTCATTGTTCAAAACTGAACCCTCTGTGCTCTTTTAAAACATGTTGTGCAACAAAGTAATAAACATAGATAAGAAAAACAAATTAGCTTTAGTCAGTGCTAACTCACTGTAGGGAGCCGGGGTGGACCAAGATGGAGAGGTGGTGGAATGCGTATGTAAATTTATAATTTCACATTTATTATACTATTTTGTATATCACCATTATTGATGAAGAGAAAAAGTTTAGGTTTAAAAATTGACCCAACTATTAATGGGTGAATTTATATTCAATAAAAAATAAGTATCTAAATGACTAATTACTACAAGAATTATTATGTATGATAGCTTAATTATTGATAAGATCAATACAATGTTTGGAAAATATTAATAAAACAAGAATCGATGTCTAGTTCTATTTATTAATTTATTATGCTATTTGGCTTTCTATAACATTTCTTAAACAAAATATCTTTATAGTCCCCTATCCATAAAAACATGGAGCTCGAAATTAAATAAATTTCTAGGTTGTATCACCCGCTATAAGCACTCAGATTTTTAGAAATAGTTTAAATTAATAAAAAGAGGTTGATCAATTAAAGAACTTCAATTTTTAAGTCTGGGAAATTTTGATTGTTCTATATTGAAATGCATTGGAATCAACCAATTGAAAGGAAAATTAGCTCAGTCTCATACTTCAGAATAAAAGTTCTACACTAATTACTAATTATTAAGTTATTATTTATTTACTAATAATTAAATTATTATTGTATTCATACATATTTAGTCTTCTTTTTTTTAAATACTATGTATTTTATATTATTTCAAAGCCCCTTCTTGTATTTTTTTTCCTTTTCACATTTTACTAATTAACTACTATTCCTAGTTATTAATGGTGCTATATCATTGATACAATTTAAGGTTTTTATTTCTGCAACATCTGTTTTTTCGATATCTTGATATCTATATACACTCATGTATATTCCCACTTCAGAGCAGACCAATTTTCGATTTGGCAGAACAATTATTCCCAAATTTGGATTCTCAGTTTTTTAATGCTTAAGATAGTTCAGACAATTGCGAATTTGATGTAGAAGTAGCATATGCCTCTCAATCTACAATACTTAAACCTAAACTAGGCAATGAATCCACACATGATACAGTTCTGTTATTCAAATTTTCAGCCAATTTTAGGAATATATATTTTTAAATATATTTTTTGCAAAAAATATTAAATTTAAAAAATGTTTTATAAAGAGTATTTGTAAAAAAATATCACAAAAAAGTTCTGCCAAGTTTAGGGCTAAGTTAGCAAGTCAAAAATTTGGTTTATACATTTCATAAACATTTCATATCATGAAACGATTAAACAAAAAGTAAAAATAATTTCTTTCTGTATTTTTAACTTTCGGAGCTAAGCTATTATTGCTCTGTACATACATAGCTATATATATATAAATATATATACATATACACAGCTATATATATATATATATATATATATATATATATATATATATATATATATATATATATATATATATATATATATACTCTCCAAAATTTCAGGTTTTTATATGTTTCAATTTCAAAAGATAATGTGAGTAACAGAAGACAGAAATATTTTTTTTATCATTCCTAATCATCATTCTTCATAAAGTTTAAACAACTTTTAAAAAAAAGAAAAGATTTTTATTTTATTTTAACATATTAATTATATATTGCACATTTCATCATACGTATTATTAGGGTATTGTTTTAAGAACGTTACAATATATGTATAAATGATACATGAGTATCATCATCACCATCAGTGGTGCGACAACCTGTCGCAGAGCCAAGGTACAAGCTACATCATACATGAGTATAGATAGATAAAAAAAAAAAACCGCTGTTACAAAAACAAAACTCTAATTTTACCGGAAAAATTGACGTTATATGGAAATTTGCGGCGCAACCAAATATATTTCTTGGGATTGATGTAGTGCCGCCTTCAATTTTTATTTAAACTGAATATTAATCTTGGAGAAATAAAAGAACAAATTGTTACATTGTTGCTATTCAAATGAATTCTCAACCAGTCCTTATTTTATATATGTATATAAATTATTGTTTTATTTACTATTTACTGATTTTTTTAAATTTTTTTTGTTTTATTTTTATTATGTTTAAAAATCCTAATTTCCTGATTTTACTTCTTTGACTACCTAAGGGAGAGGAAAGATAGTGTAAGGTCGAAAAAAATTGTTTGAGATCTCTCTCAATTTACACCTATTAGGAGCCTATATCATTTTTTAATATTATTTTTGAAAAATTCTGTCTGTTGCCGATTTGGAATCTTTGCCATACCTTGTCTCTAGGCACCTCTTCTCATAAATTACTACATAGTTTTCAATATGATTTAGGATTGTGTAGCGGTTAGTTTCAAGATGTCAGGAATGTAAAGATATTCTAGAATAAGTTATCTGTGGTGGAGATGTGGCAAGTCCAAGTCCAAGACGGATCCTTTTCAGTTGAGGTCGGGCTCTTTCCGTAATTTAAATTATTACAGCTATAAATTATTGCTACAACTTCCCCAGACCATCGGAAGTGAACAGCACTGATAATTTTTATTAATATCTAATTAAAGCAGTAATAATTCCAATGAATAAGAATTTATAATTGAATACAAAGTAGTTAGTTAGCACATATGGCGCTAGAAATTGGTACTGCGGCGACCTTCGGGTAACTTCGGTAGGGGACAGTGATTAGGCGTCCCGATTGTAAAGTTGTACCGGATATAGTCCTGAAGTTGAAAGATCCAACTTAACCAACAGGTTGGAACTGATATCTTTACAACTCGTTATACTTCACTTTGGCTAACCCTCGCGACTGATTTGAGATACTGTGTTTCGACTGTGTTTCGAACTTATCCTCCGATAACTGCAATTACCCCTAAAACGCACAATGAATCAAAAAGAAAAAATATATAAACAATAAATTACTTACTGCAAGGATATGGAATATTTTTTAATCAGTTTCGAAAACTAATGACCGAAAAAACGTTGGAAACGTCAAATAAATAAAGATATGTTATTTTTTTAAAATTTTGTTCAAAACCTAGAGCCCTTAAAGCATTTAAAATAAATAATTTTCATTGTACCCTTAGAAAAAAAAAAAACTTATTCTAAACTTTAAAAACAATTCAATTACATATCTTTTTACATATGTTTTTCTTAAAATCTTTAGATGGATGATGCTTACTGAAAAAAAATGTTCGTGTTGAAAAATCAAAATTCTTCGGCGTAATTAAAAATTTAATGACTTATTTTATTAAGAAAATAATTAATACAAAAAAAGATATAGTATCAAGTAGGTACTCTGTCCAGAAAAAAGTTGTTGGTTGTGATTACGCACACACAACCCGCCAACACACACACTCAGTAGATATAGCACGCTATGTTCACGATCGTTGAGGATTCTCTGACCAAAATTACCAGCGGTGGCTAAACAAACAGAAGAAGACATCTGGGAAACAACCAGACGACCTTCACCCGAAATGACGCCACAGGTTAACGATGTCATCCAAGTGTGGAATCCTTACTGAGCTGATCTCATCCTTATGAGGAAATAAATATTAATATTTTCTTACATAGTAGTTCCGACGATATCTCAAAATAACTATAATCCCTAGCCCTATAATAAATTAAGAATAAGTCATTCGATGAAAAATTCAAGAATCCTATTTCAAATCTAAAAAAAGATTCAAAGAAAAAAGTTAAAAGGCCAATGGCTATATCTTGCCGTATAACAAGTTAAAATAGCTCTTTCCTTTGAAGAGTTTTAGGAGGCTGCAAATTTCAAAGCCTTAAATAAAAAATGCTGCAAATTTTTTTACAACGTTCTATTATTTTTGAATAGTTATGCATCATAAATATCTGGTGCGTCGTCTCACACGACTTTCAGTTCCGCTTTGCGTGAAAGTCCAATATATCGCATTGTTTGCGATATGTTTGATAGTATTAGTTCTATTAAGATTTTTTTTAATTGCATTATCTTTCAAATAAGCATCTTGAATGTTCCAGAAGTTGTATAGTTTTCGAATTATCAAAAACTATACAAAATTGGCCGGGCTTCCGTAGGAACATGTGCAGAATACCTAATTTTACATTCATATTTGCAAAGTTAAATACGCTTTATATTTGCTAATACTGGTTCGATTTTGGTAACTAGTTTTTGCTTTTTTGGTAATTTATTTAACCTTCAAATAATTGTACCTACACACAATTTACCATAAAATGTAAAATGTTATGCGCAAATAAAATTTGGTTTTCTTTATGACTTTTTTCATGCTTTTTCTCAGTTGTCTGCTATACATGAAAATTTAAAGGGCTTTAAGAAAAATGTTTAGGCAAGTTTCATAAAAATCTATAGAGTGGTTGTGGCGCTAGTGTTTATAGAATAACAAGCCTTTCAGCTAGAGCGCATGCCAGGCAAGTACTCTGGCATCGGAGGGCCGAAACCTACAAAACAAAAAAACAAAACAACGAAATCGGTTTAAATGCTCAAGAGATAATAATGACACAAAAACACACGCGCGCGCACACACGCACTCGCACAGGGCCAATGGCCGACAATGCATTTTTGGAATCAGAAGGCTCTGAAATACATAAATTTGTTGAAAACTACCAATCAAAATTTTTACCCGCTTACATACAGTTCCAAAAAATCTGCTGAGATGCGCGCATCACACAACTTTCCCTTACCAACCTATAATAATAATAATCTTGAAGATTATTTCAAAGACTTCACATAAACACTCCTCAAAATAAACTCAGCAGAATGTACATATCCAGTACTACAATTCTGTACACTAAATATTTTTGGTTTGTCAAGATGAAAATATATTTTAAATGTTTCGGTTTAGTTTCCAGAAATTCCATGTAGTTTCCATGGAATCATTTTGTTTCCATAAAATAATATAAAAGTAGAAATTATTAAGTTAATTTCTACTTTTATGTTATTGCAATACATTGTTACAAAGTTTTGTTAAAGTAAGTAGGCGGCTTGGTGGAAGGAGGTTCGGTCGCATTCGTTTCCTTCCGGGCCCGCTCGACTTTCAATCTAGGGTCTAGTAGTCCTTATGAGATACGCTGTATCTCTTTTAATACAGGTTTGATTTAAATAATTTTTTTTTTTTTTTTGGTTTTTAGGTATTTAATTATCTTTCATATGATTTCACACATAATTTCCAATAAAATGCTCACTTTTTGAGTTATGCGCAAATATAAAAGTTTCTTTTCGCTGTAACTTTTTCCTCTGCATTTTCTAGTTGATATACTACATAAATGAAATGTTAAAGAGTTGCAAGGAGAAGACATTAGGCAAGTTTCATCAAAATCTTTCTAACCGTCTACGAGAAAATTGTAAAAAAGTGTAAAATCGGTGATATTATTACCACTTCTGGTTAGTCCGATGCGCTGTATCTTAGCCAATACTGGTCCGATTTTGATGATTATTTTTTTTTTTGCTTTTTAGATAATTTAATTACCTTTCATACAATTTTATATATAATTTACCATAAAGTGCATACTTTTTAAGTTATGCGTAAATAAAATATTCTTTTAATCATAACTGTTTTACCTGCATTTTCTAGGTGATGTACCTACATAAATGAACAGTTAAAGGGCTTTAACGAGAAGATTTTCAGCAATTTTTATCAAAATTTTTAGAGCCGTTTTCGAGAAAATTGTAAAAAAGTGTGAAAAACCGATTATAAAAGTGGCACTTCCGGTCAGTCGATCTTGACAAAAAAGTTGCTGCAATATCCCATGAATATGCCTAAATTACATACGTAGTTTCAGTGTCGTGCATCTTTTCGTTTTTGAGCTAGGCTATTCATTGGCACACAGATCTTTTTGGCGAGACTTGGTTATTTGGATTCAGGGGACCTTAAAAGGATTAGTCCACTGGAGAATTTAGAAGATTACATAGGAGAATTTGAAGCATGTAAATGGTTAATGTAATCGAAGTAATAGCATCGCGACGGTTGAAATGGACATACAAGGATAGAAATTGGCATGTGTCTCTTCGATTTTGATGGAACTTTTCTAGGTGAATCTAGAGCACTCCCAGGGGCCCCCCAAAAAATCGAGAAGTTTGCATTCGCAAAACACATTTCATTTTATATCTCTGAAAATAGTTGTTTTTTTGGAGGGAAACACTAGTTTTCTCAGATTTAGACTTCTCACTCCAAAAACAGTTTATTTCAAATTTTTATGAAAATCAAAAACATTTTTCTACTCATAAATAGGCCCCATTTGAGGTTTTTTTCAAAACAATTTAACATATTTTTCTCTCCCCACATGTACAGTATGGAGTTTGAAATTTTGCACAAATTTACAACATAATATAAAGTATTAAAACTACAGCCTTGGTTTTTCATTTTTAAAACGGTTTTTCATGATGAAAGTTTGATCCAAAAATAAATTGTATATAGTTGTAAATTGCATACACACATTACAGTTTACTTTTCATATACTTGTGTTTAACCTTTGAAATCGGTTGGTTTATTTAGAAGTTACTGCTAAAAATGTGAATGCTCAGAAAATCCTATTCACTCTTGGGCGGTGTTTATATTCCTCATTATCACAGGCTGTTTATAAATAAAGGAACATTCCATTTTAACTAGAAATGACGTGAACAAATCTTATTATTTCGTAAAAGATAAATATGATATGAACTATTCTGCTATTTCTAAAAAATAATTTTGAAATATAGCATGTTAAATAAAAAAATCATTAGGAACTTTTGATAAGTAAAGAGAGGGGGGAAAGAATAACTTTCGGCTTGTTTGGACCAAACCTTGAGGAATTCCCGCTCGTGTATGGAGGCCACAACATTTCTAAAAAAAGAAAAGAGGGAATGAATTGACTACCCCTTTCCAATTTTTTTTTAATTTTCGTTCGGAAGTAAGTTGAGAATGGTCGGTCCTTACAAAAAAATCGAGTATTCCAACCATGCCATAAAGTGTTACTTAAAGCGCTATTTGCTATTAAAAAACATGAAAACCCGAAAACCAATGATTAGTATCAAAGAGATAAATTATTAAATGAAAAAAGTTGCGAGATCAGCAATAATGCAGAATTCCAAGGAAGGTTTGATATTCTAAAAGAGGATTTGAAGAATGGTCTGCTTGATGTCTTCGAAATGCATAAACAATGCCAAACTTATTGCTGCCGAGAGGAGGAACGACCAAGCAGTTCTGCTAAGTTAAGCACATTGTGTAAAAGTGTTTGAAGCCACAAATAAGCAAATCCGACTTACTTTCCATTAACGACACCAGCAGTTTAGCAGAAAACTTTAAGTCGATGATTGCTAAATTCATTGGTGGCAAGCAGATAAACAGGAGTAAAAAAGGCTCTTGTATATTCAGGGCGCACGGAGCTGGTCTTGACTTTCAGTTAGGACCTATGTGGCACTACAAGGTCATGAAAAAGTCTTGGGGTCGAAGTCCATTTTCTTTCGAGAAAAGAATCGGGGAAAAATCGAGAAAAAGAGCCTATTTGAAAAACATTGAAAGAATTCAGGTTCTGGAACGAAAAAATTATAGAAATATTGCAATTTTTTTTTTAAATGTTTAATTTTTGAAATTATAGACCCAAGGTTATATAGGAACATGAAAATTAGAGAGCCTATCTAATAAAAATAACCTTCAATTATAAATTTAACCTTTATTATTTATTTACTTATAATTACAGCACTAATACTAATTGCCCTTGAGTGTGGCAGAATGTATTATTTTTCAATAAAAATCCCTTTATATTTATTTGAATCAATTTTCCAAATATTATTGGAAGAATCTCGTATTACCGTGATACGTATTTCATTATAAACAATTTCGTTACGTGATTGTGTGAAAATTAAGTTTTTGTATATCATTTATCTATCGCAGGTATGCATCTTCTTCAAAAGTTCAACTAAATTATAATTTATACCAACAGCATACTTTTATAAGAGTTACTATTGTATAATGAATTCCAATAACTGAATCAGAATATTAAAAGCAACAGAAATGAATTTATTGGAATTATCTCACTAATTTCAAAGAGAAAAACACTTTTTACTAGAAAGAATCGTAATATATTTTATAATTATTATATAATGAATTACGAATTCCTATGCAAATGATGAAAGTCCCAATGTATATTAATCGCACTCCTGTTAAATAGGTCACATAATAGATTGATGTTGCTACAAATTCCTTGGTTTTGATGCTATGTGTGAAAAAAACTAATTAATTTTTTGAGTGTTTTTACATTTTTATTCTATTTTCGGGAAAAAATCGAGGTAACAATGTTGAAATTCTAAATAACCACTCCAAATAACATTAATGAGCAAATTTTCAGAACTTCTCCAAAGCTATCCACCGAGATCCCTTTCTGGTCCACAGTTGACTCAGGAATCCGGGAAAATAGTCTTGTTCAGATCCGATTACGATTTTTTTTTAATTTAACGACTTCTATAAAAAATAATTTTTTAAATTAAATTTGTTCGCGTATATGTTCGCTTATAGAGGCCATAGAGAACTAATTGTTCAGGATAAGCCACAACATGTTATATTAATTAAAGTGTAATTTAATTGTTTATAACAAGTAAATTGAAAAAAAATGCAAAAACATGATGTCCTTGACTCCAAATTTTAGAGTACTGTAGAAAAAAATCAATCATGATTAAACTATAAAAAATGATAGGCCTTTTGATGCTCAACAAAATGAGACTTGTTTCGTTGCACAATTATAATCAATTTATTAAAACTTATTCATAAAAATATAATTCGAACCTGTGTTTCAAAAGCTTAAATCTTCTGATTTGGACAACACTATTTTCCCGGATTCCTGAGGAAATTCTGCACATAATATATTTTTACTAGATTTTTCCAACTTTGTCTGTAAAATTAAATGTTTATTAGCCCTGGATACCGGATTATTAGATTAAGATCGAATGCTCCTTAGTGATACCCTGAACGAAAAAAATTATATAAAGCAAAAATATGAGGAATTTACTCTTGTTAAATTTAGTATAGGTCAATCTTGCTACAAAAATCCTTGGTTTTGATGTTATGTGAGAAAAAAACCCAATAAAATTAATTTTTTAAGCATTTTTACATTAGGTAACAATATTGAATCTATTAATCACCATCACAAATGCATTGGATCCAAGATTTTTTTTTACACTATTACTCAATCTAACATTTTTAAAATTTAAAATTTTAGCTTTCATATTTTAATAAATTTTAGCTTTCTAAATTTTAGAATGCTTTAGCATTCTCCTCGCGATAAAAAAAACAAAAAAAAAACTCATATTTTGGAATAAAATTCGGACTATTTTTCCAATGAAATATGGGGAAAAACTATTTGATAGTTTCAGTCTCTCCTGAAACTATCAAATAGTCCTCCTGTCTCCTTTCGCCTTAAGGGTGATCTCACAAATTTGGGTATGGACGGTAATCGGTGGACCAAGGTTTGTAAACAGCGATTGATGGTATCGCCATCGATCCTTCGGGTTCTATAAACCTTTTAATATTATTACAATACTGTAGATTCGTAGTAGCAATGGTAAATTTTTTGTTGTTGTTGTTTTTTTAGTGTTTTAGTGCAATGATTCCAAAATACATTGTATTTTTGATCTATCGTCATGTCCCGGGTAACTGGCGTGTGAAATCTCTAATCGGTCGCCATTTCGAAACTAAATGTTGATGGTAATGTTCCGAGGATCACCTTGAGGCGACCTGTGATTTTGGTTCCAAATAAAAAAAGAATTGGCCCTTGAGGAAATCCGCATAGGGTAGACTGCGGACGGGTGGATTTTTCGATTTTCGGATTCCATGTATCTTGAATCGTACAACCACAAATTTTTAAGCCTTCCCTTCTTTTTTTTTTCGAATTATAAAGGTTCATTATTGAGAATAATAAATCAAAAGGAAAATATGCTCAGTTTGTTACCTGGAGAAAGTGTATTTATCTGGAGAGAGATTTAGATCTAAGCAAACATATATATATATATATATATATATATATATATATATATATATATATATATATATATATATATATATATATATATATATATGTTTGCTTAGATCTAAATCTCTCTCCAGATAAATACACTTTCTCCAGGTAACAAACTGAGCATATTTTCCTATATATATATATACATATATATATATATATATATATATATATATATATATATATATATATATATATATATATATATATATATATATATATATGTTTGCTTAGATCTAAATCTCTCTCCAGATAAATACACTTTCTCCAGGTAACAAACTGAGCATATTTTCCTATATATATATATATATATATATATATATATATATATATATATATATATATATATATTCTTATAGTCGTTTTGCCCATACCGATATCGCAAACCACATGAATTAAGTTTTTTTTTAGAAGCTATTTCAACTGTTTCTATGGATGAATTATTCTTTAAGCCCCTAACTGTATTTCATTGAGTTTTTTGATAATGAAGAGAAAAGAAATAAAAATTAAAATATTTCTGAATGGTTATCAATCAAAATTTAATTGGCTTATAAAAATTGATCAGAATTTAAAAATTTATCAGTTAAAATTTTAAAAATGAAAGTTATTTGACAAACATATTGTAACACAAATAAGCGAAACAATTTTAGCGATGCATTATTTAAATCTAAAAATAATCAGTTGACGTACGCATGATGATATAGAAGGATCAATTCCTAACTAAAAATAATCCACATTCTTCTGTGATCCTTTGCTTGTAAAGTGTATGTACTGTGTTAGTAATCCATTAATATAGGTATTTATTTTTTTAAATTTGTTTTTTCGTTATAATGTACTCTAACTTGAGAAGGAAGAGTGGATTATCAACCTATTATAGCCAGAGTGGGAGGAAGTTCGAGATTTATTCACTGTTCCTTCAATTAAATAAAGCCGTCATAGAGTGCAATCAAACCATGACTCACTGGCTTTACCATGCCGAAGTTGGGAGCTTTAATATGCTTCTCCACCGCCTTTATTTTGAAATTTTGAGTAGTCCAGGAGATAAGAAACTTCGACCCCTAACTCCATGTCTCTGGTTAGAGACCGGCTATAAATGAAAAGTGACTTTCTGTTCTATCAACAATGGATCTTAGGAGGCTCACCCAGCGCACATAAATTTTTGAATTAATCCTCTCAATGGGTTTGGGAATAAAACTGGGGGTTCGAATTGAACAATGACCCCATCACCTCCTACTTCAACCTTTGATCAGGTATATTTCAAGTACTGTATACTTTTCTAGGGCTGTCAATCTACAACCATTGATATACTAGCTTTAATTATTTAGTACAACTTTAATTATTTGCATTCAATAATATTTGTATATTCGAAGATTAAATACATCTATCTAGCTAGTCACCTACTAGTAGATAAATAAAATTTACAATCTGCCATAGAGCAAACATTGCTTGTTTCGTTATATTATGAATTAAAATATTAATTTTCTCAGCACAGTATTATCAATAATATATAAAAGCTTTTAAACATTGCCTTTAAATGTCAGATAAAGGTACAGTAACTTTTCTCAACTTTTTTTTTTTAAAAAAAGAACCAGGTAGATAATAACGAATATTTAATTTAACCAAATTTTCTACACTCTTTCACTAGACTTGATAGCAGAATAAATCTGTTCATAGGTCACTCTTCGCAACAAAGGTACCCACTGGTATTGGAATTAATCATTTCAACTCTTTCTGTTGTCCGCAAGTTGATTTAAGATGGTTTGAACCAAGTTTTCTGGATGAGCAAAGTAGGCATCAGGCAAGACTGCACATGAGTGTCGAAAACCCTCCGGACGAACACTGTATTTTAATTGACTTCATTCTTATGTCATATATGCCTGCATGGTTCAATTTAAAAAAAATAAATTATATAAGTGATTCTTGACTCATATCTAACTGGAAGTAATTTATCCTGTGATTGAAAAAATCCTATATTTTGCCCATACAGAAAACTTGCTATTAAATATGATTGTAGAAATGAGAAATCACATACGAGAATTGGGTTTCCAAAGAATCATCAAGGCTAGAAAAGGCTAGAGGAAGGAAATAAGCAGCTTCACACCACTTAAAATCGACTTTCGGGCAATAGAAAGCGGATGGAAAATGATTGATTAGGTTTTTTTTTAGTACAAATATACTATTTCTCCAGATGTTTTACAAGTTTTTCAGGCGCAAATAATAATGTTTTATTTTTTATTATCAACTATATACTTATATATATAAATATATTTATATTTTATTTATAATTTATAATATATTTATAATTTATTTATATATATTTATTATCAATTATATATTATACATTGACTTTGTAATTAATGAACATAATATTTTTTAATCCAAAAGACAAAAGATTGTTCAATGTGGGACAGTCTAAAATACTTGGTATCATCCAAATTTGTGAGCTGAACAAGTCTGCAGCAGGATAATATGAAAGCTGAATAAAATAATAATAAGCTGGTTCTTCCCCTTAAAATGTCGAAACCGTCGATTTCCAATGCTTTATCTAGTCACATAGACAGTTCTAATGTTGCCACGAAACACGAAGAAATCTCTTGGGAACTTGTTACCTACTGAAAGAAAACGACATATAATAACTGAAAGAGACCCCCGGAAACAAGAGCTTGTGTGTGTGTGTGTGTTTGTGAGTTTGTGTCAATAGATGGGCGTCGCGACGCCGAGTGTCGTTTTTAAGAAGAATATTTTGGTATTACTATTTATATATTCGGGATCAAATTCCTAACGGACATTATCCGTTATGCAGTAAATCTAGATGCAATGCGATATTCAGGTCAATCACATTTCACTGAAGGTTATGATACCTTCAGTTGTGTTGTGTCTGCTGTGTGTCTTTAGTAAATCGATACAACTGGCCTAAAGTGAGACTGAAACTGTATGACTTCTCTAGTCCATGACATTAAGATGATTATTTTTATTACGTAAAATTAATCTAGTATGATGCAATTATCAAGTGATGACATATTAAATAAGGAATGTGGGGTTAGTGCGTAATCGAATAATTAAATCCAAGTCCTGAACTACTAGGAGCTGCTCATAACGAAGCATTTAAGTGTTTAGACACAGATGTATCTCCAATCAGTCACGAGGGCACTGGCGGATCCAGATGGGGAGCGCGAAGAACTCCCCCCTTTCTCCGGAAAAAAAAATCAGGAAAAAAAAAGGAAAAAAAAACTTTTTCATGAAAATTGTTTTATGTTAAATATACAACAGAGGCTTTTATTGATATAATAATTGAATTTTGTTTGATTAATGCGGATTTTAAAACACGAACAAAGTCTTTAATGTTTTAATGTTTCTATGAGCGGGAGAGAATCAGGTGCAAAAGTGCGCTCTCCCTCCCTTCAGAAAATTTCTGGATCCGCCACTGCTCGAGGGTTCGCTAATGTGAAGTAAGAAGAGTTGTAAAGACAAAAGCTTAAATCACTTGATTTAAGTTCGATCTTTCAACTTCTGCTGTATAGTTGTATCGGTGTTTATCCACCACTAGACCTATTTTTTTTTTAATGTTAGCATTAAGTGGAACCTTCTGAAGCTGTTCTTCAAAATATTTTATGATTTACATTTACATTATACTTTATGATTTAAGAAATGGTTACATTTTAATGAAGTAAAATTGCTCGATTCAAAGTCTCAATTTCAGTTACAAAGTCTCAATAATGTCTAGAAACAAGTTACTTCTAGGCTTTATAGAGAATTTGTGTCGTAGCTCCTTAAAGAACCCCATGTTTTTCGATGACCAACTCTGGCAGGCTTAAAAAGGTTGTAACTATTGTAACTAGCGTTTCTATGAAAAGCGAACAAATATCTAGATTTTTGAACATCCGCCATTTTGTTACAAGTTAGCGGTAGCATGTTATTATTGATTTAAAACTTCTAACGGCACTATTATTCCAGTAAATAGTGGAGGAAAAAAGGGAATTACCTTGCAAAAGTTCATGTAGTTTTAATTTTCTGAGATGTTTTATATATCTGTTCCATAGTTAAACACACAAGTTTTCAATTCGATCCAAGGTGGGAAAAACCCCTAAAGTTTTCGATTTATTTTAAATTTTCACTCATATTTTTGTTGTTGTACATTTTTTGAGAACAATTTTAAGTGTAAAACTTATAGAAAATCTAATAACGTATATTATTTATAGGTAAAGTTTTTTTCTGTGACCATTGCCTCTGGCAAACATTGATCTCAATTGCAAAATTGAGATCAATGTTGAAAAATGACAAAAATGTCATATCATTGTCGAATATCTTAAGGTTATCAATTCTTATACATTATACTTTATGATTTAAGAAATGGTTACATTTTACTTGTTCTTCACGCGGTACTGAAATTGAAATGAACGATCCCTATGTCATAGAAAATTTTAACTGTAACAGTAAATTGAAATGCGTATGCGCAATCAAAAATCTAATTCAAAAAATGGAACCAGAACCCTCGAAAACCTAATGAATGATACCTACATCAAAGAATTTGGCAGACTAATAACTTATTAGAAGTGATGGTTGCCGAACAAAACTTCGATATTGGTAACTTCCAAAACCTAACGAATGGTCACCAAATCGTAAAATCCAAAACCCTTCCCCCTCAAAAAAAAAAAAAAAAATTAAAAATAAATAATCAGGAATTTTTTTCAAAAACCTTAATCAGTTGAAATTAGCACTCAATGTCAATTGTCTAAAAAACGAAAAAAATATCGGAAGGATATGCTAAAATTATTTCAAAAGTCATTATTTTATTTAAAATAATTATTTTTCAATAAAAAATAAATGTTGACGCTGATATAAACATTACCTAATATTAATTCCAGAAATTAAATTAGAAACGATTTATTAATTACAACAAGAAATTATGCAGGTAGATGGAATAACAAGAAAAGAGGATATTGGTGGCAAACTGACCTTCGCCTGAAAGGGTAGTAGGTAAACAACATCATTGAAACATTGGATTTTTGTTTATTCATGTATTCATATATGAGAGAGAGCTTCTCCCGCTGTCACCACCAAACCGGCCTTTTCTTCTGTCCCTCCTTGGCCTAAGTCGGTTTGAGCCGGAAGCGCGGGTCGGTCCGGGGCGGACTAGTGCGCGGTGTATCGTTAATATTAAGGAGTGGACTTTTTAAAAAGGCCGAAGCGCAGCGGGGCGGTCCGGGGCGGTGTTTGTGCGCGCTGTATATAGAGGCTGAAAAAGGATTGAGGCTAGGGTTGGAAAAACGACACGCGATATATCGATATATCGGAGTTGAAAAACCTATATATTATACCGTTATCTTAACATCCGATATATCGATGATATCGATATTTTACAACGATATATCGATCACACCATATGCTAAATTATATTACAGTACAATCTCGGCAATTCATATCCCAATAATTCGTATACATTTTCTGGTTTCTTGAAAGTCTCCCTTTATTTTGTATAAAAACACTGCAATCAGGTTCCTCCAATAATTCG
Source organism: Rhaphigaster nebulosa (assembly GCA_948150685.1). Lineage (NCBI taxonomy): Eukaryota > Metazoa > Arthropoda > Insecta > Hemiptera > Pentatomidae > Rhaphigaster > Rhaphigaster nebulosa. Next base: position 127,112,618 of record OX411306.1, read on the forward strand.
TATTTATTTTCGTCTTCCAAGTAATGTAAACGCTTTATAATTCGAATTTCCAAATAAAAAATCTGGCTAACTCTTAATCTTTTCAAGAAGAGAGGTGAGTGAATGAGAGAGAAATCGTTTCTATGAATTTCGGCCGGTTTATCGTTTTTTTTTCCTATTCAGTTCTCTTGAAATAAACTTGTAAAAAAACCTGTAACAACATAGATTAATCTGAAAAATTAAGTTCGCTCATGACTGGCAAATCCGCGAATATAATGCGCTTTATAAACAAAGATTTTACCGAACGCCTATCGTGCAAACACAAAAGCATGTATCATAAGTTAAATTTTCAACGAATGGGTACAGATATGGAATAAAAATATCTGATGTGGACAACACATGACTTCCTTGTACGCCTGTTAAACTATAAATCGGTGGCTCAAAAAGTGAATTTGATTACTAGTTTCCGAAGATTGCGGTATCTCGGCGTCGCGACATCCATCTATTGACACACACACGCACACACAAATGGAGAGGAAAACCAGTATTTTACACTCAATTTTAACATGTATAACAAGTAATAAAAATGTTTAATTGGATTGAAAACCAAATTGCGTCTGTAACCTTTATTATCGAAACATGTGATTTATGTATTTAATTTAAATATAATTTTTGATATAGGCTTATTATGACATTCAAGTAAAGTACCCTTTTCGGCTCACCAATTTTGACCAAAATATAGTAAATACATGCATATCGATATAAAAGTCCTATTTAACAAATTTGAGATGTTTTACATTATATTTTAATATAATTTTTGATTAAAGTCTAATATGACATTCAAGTAAAGTACCGCTGCCGGTTTTCCAATTTAGACAGAAATCTAATATATTATTTAAATCAATATATAAGTTATAAATACTAAATTTGAGAAGTTTTGCATCGTATTTTAATATAATTTTTTATGGAAATCTACTATGGCCTTCAAGTAAAGTACCACTTCCGGTGATTAAGCAGTAATATAAACAGCAAGATAAAGGGAGATTCACAACTAGATTTTACAACAATCCTAAATAGAAAATTTCAACTTTGAACGGCTAACCGTTTTTGAGTTATGCGAGATACGAAAGTACGTACGTACAGACGCCACGACGAAACTAGTCAAAATGGATTCAGGGATGGTCAAAATGGATATTTCCGTTGAAATCTGAAAGCCGAAAATTTTCGCGATTACAATACTTCCTTTACTTCGTACAAGGAAGTAAAAAAGCGAAAGTTTTCAACTGTTTATTGATAATTGTACGATCAGTACCCACAACAGTACCACATCACTCAGCGATGTTTATCTTCTGTTTTTGCCTCCCAGCACAACCTCTAAGCTGCAATCTCTGAACTTGGCCATAATTAAACGATTTTAGACAATTAACACAAGGACTTTGTATTAATTTTATTTCCTATTTTTTACCGCCGATTATTAGAAATCTCGATAATTTGGATATCTCGATAATTCATATTTACCTTTCGAACCCTTGACCATACGAATTATCGAGATTCTACTGTATTTTATTTTAACAATTTCCTTTATTCGGTAAAACTCCAGAATGGCGGAGGTTCTAGATTTTTAAGATCAGCTAGGTTCTAAAAATCTAGTTGTCCTCCATGTTGGGGTTACCAATCTGGAGTTTTACCAGTAAATATAACAATAAACAATATTTAATTACCAAACAATAATTAGTAGATAAGATTTACATACAAATAATGTTGATTAATCCTATATAAAGAAAAATTGATGATTTATATAAATGATGATGGTACTGAGATGTATATCAAATAAATTACATGCTTTTAGATGAATGTTTTGAGAATGCACAATATAGTCGGAAGAGTCATAAGATAAATAAAAAATTGAGAAGTTTGAAGGTTTTATTATTGAAATCCTTCTAGAAGACTGTAATAAATCAAATATGGCTAAAAGTATTCAAAATAAAAATATGTTATGACATTTTTTTTCTTTGAAGTATAATTCTTTTCTATCTTTTTTTTTATAATGATTCATGGTTAATAAAAATATCGTTTTATAAATAATAATCATTATATTATTTCATAAGCTTCTTCACAGTTTAACGTTATACTCCTTTGATGCGCTTTCTTTACTTTTTCATCCATTTACTTTCGATATATCGATATTTTTCTAGCGATTATCGGTGGATATCGATATTTGGTTTTGCGATATATCAAAATATCGAATATCGATATTTTCCTTTCGATGTTCCAACCCTAATTGAGGCCGGGCAGGCCCGAAGCGGTGCTAGTGTTGGTCTACTAGCTTTAAACTACCGTTACGGCAATTCTAGATACAACTAGATATTTGAGGCATGGAATGAATTTTTTTCCAATGATCAACTTATCTATTTCTGAAAAGAATACATTCGTGGATCGTCCGTCTACAACAGTTACCTAGTTGTTATATAACCTAATGGAACCTTTCTGTGCCCATGTTTTACAAAATTCTAGTTACCTAGTTGTAGTATGTTGTGGGCCTAACCTAATGGAACCTTTCTCTGAAATTACCCATTTTTACAAAATTGCAGTTACCTGGTTCTAAAACTCACCCCATGATATAACAACAGAAAAAAAATTCGTCGAAATCATTTGAGCCGTTTTTCTCGTGAGATGCGACCAAAAAAGCCTAATAGATAGATAACAATTTACATGTGTTATTTTATTTATTAGATTATTACTAGGTAATTAACACTTATATTGATATAAGTATAATTATATATAAATTATATTGTATTTAATGAAATTATTTAAGATCTACACTAAACTTCGAAAGTTGTAAAAATTCACTATTCACTAAAATTACTGTAAAAAATCTGTATATTTTTTTCAAAATACTAACATAAATAACGATCTGTTTATAATATCATCTCCTCTTTACTAAAATAAGGATCTATAAATAAATATATACGATATTGGGTTGATAGCTCACTTCTACACACTATCTCTCGTACCAGCAGGGCTTCGTAACCCAGTACCTCTTCATGAATCACTACATATATTAAGAATCAAGTTACTCACAAACTACGTAACCATTTTTCTGAATCAATATTTCTGAACTGTGTATATACAATACGCTAACACATGACCGTGTATACTCATACATGTGTATACTTATATATGTACAAACATTTTTTTACTCCAGTACTTAAATGAAATGACGCAGTTGTATAGTGAATTTTAATACTTTATTTTATTTTTTAACACCCCCCAAATTAATAAATATATAAATTTAATTTTACGATTAATTACTTATGGTTAATAATTGATTATACTCATACAAATTCATTCCAAATAATATTTTGGCAAATATTAAATTGGACAATATTAAAAAAATATATTAAACACAAAATAATAATTTAGTATAATAAATAATAAGTTAACTGATCTGTCCGTGTAATATTGAACGGAAAAATAGAGGGATTTTCCTCAAATAATAGCCTAGTTATAAAAATAATTAAAGTTAAAATTTTTCTTCGTTATTAAAATGGTGACACACAAAGATACATAAACACATAATTTTAAATTTATATATGTATGTGTATTTCTATTAATTCTGGTAGTGAAAACTCCTGCCTGTATTTCTTCCTTATACCGTTCGTTTTGTTATTATTATATTTAGATATCGGCATATCCCTTATCTTAAATGTTTTAAGAGAGAACTCTTTATTCCTATCTCTTCTGACAGGGTACCAACAAAAGCAACCTCGGAGTATCAGAATCGATGTCAGTATCGATGTTTAATCATGAATCCAGCGACTTCGCAATGTGAGGAGTAGGGAGAGGGATCACCCTGCAGTGAAATATTAGATTTGAGAACCTACTTTAAATTGCAAAAATAGTGGTAAACCATTTTAGGCAAAGAGTTACTAAAATTTGAAACCAATACCAATTTAGTTAAGAAATTAGGATTTTATCGATAAAATGTTGTGTTTTAATAGAAAAGGAAATTATTGTTGGGAAATTTTATTTTTTTCCCCATCTCCCCAAAATATTGTTGTATCAACTTCACCGGAAGAACTATACGTGTTCAAAGCAGGAGTACAGTTTTACGTTCAATTTGATTCTTTAAAGAATGCCTGACTAAATTTGAGCAATTTCAATTATGAACCCACTTGAAAAACGAATACAGCGAAGTGAACCTTGATCATATAATAAAATATGTATTTAAGAATCATGAAATATTTCAAACATTTTATTTAAGGTCGAATTATAACAACGTTTGTAAATAAATTTGTCTTCACACGGTTTTATATTGATACTAAAACCTGAAATTGACCTTTTAAATTGATACTTAATATTAAATCTTATTAGTTCTGTATATTGTGGGAATATGTAAATGAGACATTGTACCTTTAATTTATTAATAATTACCATATTGTTTATATAACCTGACCTTCCTTTCCTCGAATGCTGTCCTTAAACGTCTGATCTTGAGAAAAATCCAGTTTAATAACTTTTGTTCAACTGACAATATACAACTGATTGTGAGTTAATGTTCGTTTCTGTTCGCCGCTGCTGCCTCTAGGTAATCGTCGGATAGATTCGAGATGTAAGTAATTGCTTCATGAATACGATTTTTTTTTAAATATCATTTTGCTTAATAAATATTCAAAATTTTTCGGAAGAATCTCATTTCGAGTTCTCTATACCATTCTTGGTTTTGAAGCCTTATCCATTCCTTATTTTGCTATTCAGAGGAGATAACCCTATAAGTTGTTGTGTCCCATAAATAGAGTATAAAGAAATGAATGTTGCTATTGAGGAACACAGTTGTATAAAGCATTTATTATTGCTTAGCTAAATTTACTCCCTATAATCAATAAACCGTAGACCTCGATCAATAAATTGTAAAAATAACAGTTCTAATTATGAAATGTTATTTTATTTCGCCCATTCGACGGAATGATAAATCCAGTTATCAAGTATTTTCGGGCGCATTCAGGAACACTCCAGATGACCAACTAGCTCCAAAATAAATTTTAAAGTTAAAATATTGTGTAGATAATCATATAACTGATAAATACTGTAACTTTAGGTAAACATGAAAAATTGTCTATTTTTGAAATATGAAATGTTTTATGAAATATGTATTTAAAATTATATTTCGTAGGGTTTCATGAGTAAAAAAAAAAAGTTATTTGAAAAATAATAATATCATCCTCCATATCCCCTATAGTCCAAAAGGCACTTCTCCTGCACGGACTCAATTTATATACAAAATTTGCAAAACCTTAAAAATTGTTAACCTTAGAAATTTTGACAGAGATTTTTCTACCAAGAAAATAGCTATGCATAACGAATTTCAGGTCATTTGATCCGAATGGGGCCGCTGGAAGTGCTCAAAGCCCTAAAACCGTATTCTAGAAGGCCTCCTCCGATGTCCTTCCATGCAAAAGTCGATTATTTTCGAGGAAAATTCGACTCAAAAACCTATTGCAGAGATCTAATAACTCCAAAATTTAAAATGTTCAGTTGAAATTTGGCAATGTTAAGTATCTTTTGGAATATTTTTGAGCGAATTGTATAGATATATTTTATTATCTAGATTCATTGGCTCGAAAAAATTATTTTTAAACAGCCCAATTAAGATTACTGATCATTGAAGTATATTGAGGAAGAGTATGCCTAATGCAACGTTAGTTTTTTTAAACTAAATTATATATCATATCATTATCAATGTTATGTTTATTAAAACGCGATCTCTGCAAAGATTAGTGGAAAGTGGATGAAACAGTTTCATCAACCAAAAATATTTTAGTACCGAATTTAAGAAACGAGTGTTTGTTCCTTTGAGAATAACTATTAAAATGAAACTTTAAAAAATTAATTTTGTTCAATCTGTTTCAAATATGTAATAAATAATCGGTATTTATCACAAAAGTTTGAATAAACTGAATTTTTAATTTTTTTTATTAACTTTTAATTATTGTAAAACCAACAGCTGGATTTTTAAAAATAATTTTCGTTGTGGCAATTTATTTTTTAAATAAATTAAACACATTTAGCTGCTTAACACATTAACTGCATATTTGAAGCTGCAAAATTAATTTAGTAATTTTCAGGCAGAGTAGTGGTTCTTGGTATGTGGATGTTAGATATTGAACTGTTCAACTAGTTTTAGAGCATATCCTGATATGATATAATATAATATCTTGTTGTTTGTGGTTTAGTATAAATATATAAAAAAATATTCTTGTTGGTACATATCTTATCATTTATACAGTTATCCAAAATTTATTAATAAAGACAAAAATAAAATTGAAAGATAAAAATAAAATGATTTTTTTATTTTTTTTATTTGGTTAACGCCGATAATTCTAGAGAGTCATTGGCATTGTGTTATTCGTCTTCGTATTATTTTATTTTTTATTTTTTAAATATTTTGATGTATACAAATCTTTTTCAAAATAAGCTCATGAGTTTTTCTGTGGTATATTCATTATCTTGAAAAAGGTTATTGAGATTTCCTGGTTGGTTCATATTGGACCGTATGGTTTTGAATCTAACGCAGTGAATTACTATCTCTGTACAACACCATGCACTGTCGTTAAACGAGTGGCTCTGATTTTTATAAATGTTCGAGTGAAAATTTATAGTGGCCGATGCGGAGACGGCATAAAATAATTTCGTCTTTTCTTATTAGGGATTGATAAGTTATTTGCCACTTCTATAAATTTGTTTTATAGAAAATTAGTTTCAAATGTTATACATTCATCTTCAGTTCAAGGCTTAAATGGATTATATCAAACAGAAAAGTTTGTACTGGTGTCTTCTCGCATTGAACTAACAAATTTCTACTTCTTTTCTTGATTTTCTCTCGCTTGTTTTACATTCGTGGAACTCGAGTTTAATTTAGCTTAGCTTTGAACCATTGTCTCTACATTCATTTACCCATTTGTTTAGAAATTCCTGCTTTATGTCACTTATCCAATCTTCTGCAGTCATAAGCTCTAAGTTTAGGGGCTTTTGGGTTGCCTTCTTTAGCATTGGCAGCAGCATCATCGGGTTTTTTATTGCCTAAGATCTCGGAATGGGAAGATACTCACTCATGGCTGTTTGTTTACCGGAGTGTGTACATACCATAAGATATTTTTTATTTGCATAACCATTGCAAGCTATTAATTAATGCTTTTGACAGCCATAAGAACACTCATTGAATCAGTCACTATTACTGACTTTGGTATTTTCTGTACGTGTTCTAAGGCTTCCTCAATAGCAGTAGCTTCAGTATTAAAAACTGAACATAGACCTGGTAGAGTGTATAAAAATTCACTTCGGCCCATCAGTATAAAAGATTTTGTAGTTTTTGAACGTTTCCATTATTTCTAAAAACGTTTTTTTGTACATCTAACGATGGAGAGGTATTTTTGAAGTTCAGCATACAGGTGTCTACTGGTACATCAGGTTAAAGCTTGAATTCGTAATTATCAGCATTTTGTGAGCGTGTCGTTTTTCGTAGTTGTTTTCTAAATCTGCTGAATTTTGATTTTCTCCCGTTTAGATCAAGAGAATATAGGTTAGAAAATTATTTGGATTTGTCGCTAATTTAGCTTGAAATATTTGGCAAGAAGAAATGTTCTGCGCAATGATATCCGCTGAACTCAATGTATAGATTGTTCACTGGAGACGTTCTGTAACCTCCTGAACCTCATATCCTCATAATATATATATATTATTCGGCTCTTGTCTTAGCCGATGACTTATTGAAACCGTTCTTATCGGCACATCCTTCCATCCTCTTAATTGCTTTCTGCACTTTCCACTTTTTTAAAGCAAGGGATTTACTTCAGGCGGTTTGAAAACAAAAGAAATAAACGGACGTATGTGGACTTACAATAAAATTTTGATAACGATTTTTTAAAATACAAATAATACAACAAAGGAAAAACTTTTTTCGCTCCTAGCACAAAGCAGTTTCATCCTTAGGTAAACGAAAACTTACACTTTCTTGCTGCAAAACCAACTATTTTAATCATGATTCAAATATTTATATACCTGAAAATTATAATATTAAATTATACAAATTCCGTAGGTACATGGTATATAGTATAGTACTTATTTATACAATATACCTTGTGCCATGTACCATGCACGTTTGTAACATTGTCTGAAGCATTTCTCTAAGCAAAGGCAATAATATTTAAGTGCAATCGTTACTTACTTTTCAAAATTTTGGTATTTAGGAGTTAGCTGGGTTTTCTCTGATTAAGATTGAAAAGGAAATAAAGTAAAGATGAGCTTTCCATTGCCTTCCCCATTTCCATGAGATTCCTCCAAAATCCGATAAACCACCAGTAAGAACCAACCCTTATTCTTTCAGTTTAAATATAATGTCGACTAAAATTAGTTATGTAAAAATTACGAAAATTCTAAGAACCATCAAAGTTTAAATCATGATTTTATAAATTTGTGGTTTTCCACTGAAAACATATTTATTAATTTCCTTGAAAGAGCTCACAAAATATATTATGTATTCGAGAGTATGTATTACAATACATTTTTAATTTCATTGACGCTCAATTATTTAAAATAAATACATAGATAGCATTATCGTATATTAATTTTCCATCCTCTTAACAAATCAATTAATATTAAATATGACAATTGTTTAGTTTATTTTTGAATACTAAGTTTCCAACGGAATCAATTCCAAGTCTTCCATCCACATATTGGAAAAATCAAGCAGAATGAATTCTCCATACCGTTTGGATTATATCATGTTTCAGATCATGATACAAACAAGGAAAAATGGTCCTAAAAATAAGTCGTCATGCTTTTTTGATCCTCGTGATTACTACTACCGTCGTTATAAATAAATAAATTCCTTCTTGTAAGGTTATACCATTTTAAAATGCTCAAACTCGGATCCAATAGGAACTGAATGAGTTTAGTTATAAATCTGAATGTGATAGGAATTTTCATGTAATAGGACAATGATCCTTTGGAAAGTTATTTATGTCATGAATTCTTATTTCAATACATTAATTCTTATTCAAATATATTTATTCTTGTAAATTGTAAGCAGCAGTTGTCAGTTGTGAGATAGGTAAAAATAATAAAGTAATTAAAATAATGGTAATAATCCTAAAGCAAAAAATTAAGAATTTGTACAGTACCCGGTAGATTTCTCCCCCTTTCCCAAACTATTAGAATTATAATAATAATAAAAATATTACTTTAAATGGCATAGAAATATCTTTTATTTTTTGTTCATTAGTGAACTATTGTTGTAATATACTATAATGTGGAAAAAAAAATATCAAAATATCATTACGGTAGCACAATTTAAATGTAGCTCGAAATAGTGTATTACTGTTTTATAACATCACGTGCCCAGTCAGTATGTATTTATTTAGATATATTGCATAGATATATATAGATATATTGATAATCTGGATTAATGTTGGTAAACCTCACCTGAATCGATTATTTATTTTGCCTAATAATTGCTTTTAACAACTTTCTGGCGATTGAGGGACACCATTTGTAAAAATGGGTATTTAACATAAATCACTGGTAGTAGATGGTTATCGCAACTTTAAGGAAGTATCCTAACAACGAAGGTTTAAACAACGTCGCATTATCCTTGAGATATAATATGCAAAAAGATGTGAATTAGTGATTGCATGAACCATCAAGAACAGGCATTAAATTTGTTATTAAACTCATAATATTATTAAGAGCTTATTCTTATATATTTTGTAAAAAAAAAAAAAGTGCACATGCTTATTAATGGATTATATTAATTTTCCAGTATTGAATAAGCAAAATTTCTTTCGCTTCCTCATATCCAGATGATAGGCGTTGTGTCATTTTCAATATCACGCTCCAGCAAAACGTATCTCGCGATAATGCTTAGAATATATACATTAGAGACACTGTTAAAAGAGGTACTAGTTAAGTAATGTGTTTATGTGTTTTGAATTGTATTGAAAAATCTCCGTTCATCGAATTTTTATTAAGTAATCGATTCAGGAAATCAAGTTAGTGAACAAATTTTTAGGTGCCACGACACCCTTTTATTAGTAAGAAGGTTAATTAATCCAGATTGCAAACATTTTTATAAAAGTAATACCAATGGCCAACTTTCCAATTCCAATGGTCGATTTTCAATTACGGTAACTATTGTGAAGATCTGCAATTAACAACAAAAAACTGATATAGATCAATAATAAACAAAAATAAATTTCTCACAAAAACTAAATATATATTTAACAAATTATTTATGCCTAATAGAATATTTAATGTGATGTATGTTAAAAAATGTTCACTTAATATCATACTAGTGCAGTTTGAGTTCTGAATAATGTGTTGACTAGGTTACTGGTAACTTGAGTTTTAAAAAAATTAAAATAATATTTTAAAATGTTCATACATCTATAAGTTACAGAAAGTTAAGCTATTTAACTAATACAATTTATATAATAATAGTTTATACAATAACTAATTAACGTAATAACCATTATAATATATGCATAAAAATAATAATTATAATAATAATGGATTAGTAAAACTCGTACCAAATGAATTGAAATAAATCAGTCATACCGATTATAAATTTGCTAAAGCATTTCTAAATAAAGTAAAAATAAATTCACTTTTTAATATATTTTACTCATGTTAATTATATTGTATTAATTAATTAAAAAATAATATCATTTCAGGTATCCAATGTATGTATCATATCAGATTATCCAAAACCTTGTAAGCCGCATTACAATTATTTGCTTTTTTTCTTATTTCTCTTTTTCTTTTCTTTTTTTAATTTGTTTCTGATTCATAATAATTCATCTTTTACTGTATCCGTATTTCACAGGCCAACAGTAGTTTTGGTCGGAGAATTTGGAGCTGATTTCATATGAATTTGGTGCCCTGAATTCAAATATGTCATATTTCTAAGACATATCGTTTTGGTGAATGTACGTTTTACGTTATATTTGGTTAAATCCATTAATCAAATCTAAAAATTAAACATGACATTTTTATTATTGAAATACACAAATATTATTATATTATACAAATATGATTATATTATACATATATTATTAGTATATACTAATATTATTATGTATACAAAGATGGTACGAAGCCATCGATGGAACCAACTAGTCACTCAATACTTCGGAAGCTTCTTTTTCGTGACCTTCTCGAATATATCTTGGAACAGTCCCTTTGTAAACTCCAGCAATAATCTGCCATCATGTTCGTATCCCATCTTCCTTGATAGTGGTCCTCCATAATTTTAATATCTTCATGAAATGTTTCACCTTGCTCCTCAATGCTGCCTCCTAAATTTTTAGGAAAACGGTTCAGGTGGCAGTGTAAACAGTGCACCTTAATATTCATATTGCACAGAAGAGATTTGAAATTTTTAAGCATATCGTTTACGAGTTCTACATGGTTTTCTGCTTTTCATTGGTCCAGAAAATTTCTGACAATTGCAACAAATGAAGTCCAGGATTTTCGCTCAGCCTCTTTCCTGGAACGCTTGGTCTTACGAACGCTTGATCCTTAATGATTTTTTTTATTTCTTGGCCATTAAATATTCTTGCTTTAAGTTTTTCCTTATTCAAGTGAGGCATTTTTGCTCTATAAATACGACGAAATGATTCGTCCTTATCAAGAAGAGCCTTTACAAACTTTGTGCAGTGGAGGAAAGATGATTTGATGATGATTCTCTCTTTAAACTAAGGGTTCGTTAATAACGTTTTTTTCTCTTTTGTCTTCTCATATAGGCCACTCATGTCTAACTCAGTGTATTGTTTTGCCTTTGCTATCCCAGAGGCTCCAGAAATAAGGATATTTGGTGGTTGCCACTTTGCTGTCCGTGAAAAATTTTCCCATTTTTAAATCCACACAAATCTCCCTTGGATGTTCACGATATCTTATCTTCCCCAAGGCCAAAGCTATGGTGCTATCTGTGAAATTGGTATTGAACCATATTTGTTCTCATTGTGTAGAAGAACACATTTCAAGCTTCGCTTTCAGCTATCAATAAATAGACGCTAATCATCTGGAAAATGCAGAAAGACTCATTTTTTCCAGGAGTTCTCTAATATCGTGACAAAATACAATAATTTCTTCTTTAGATAACAACGGTATCAGGCCCTTTTCTCTTGTACGGTAAAAAGTAATTATGGTTTCTTGTTCCAGTAAATGCTTGTAGCTCGACCTGTTAGCCAGGAAATCTTCAGAAGCTTCTTTTGACAGGTTAAAGATCTCTGACGAGGTCATTTAACTCATCCTGGATGAAACTTTGAGGAATTGTTGACATCCCCTAATAATCACTGTCACCTTCATTAGTATCAGAAGATTGATTACAGGGACAATACTCGTCCTCAGAAAGTTCTGAAAGCTGATGAAATGCTGGGATCTGTAATTGTACTCAGTGAGGAACCGGACGTTTTGCAGAGACTGGATCATGATAAGTCCACTTACTACGATTGTTTCGATTGATTACAGTAATATTTATTAGAGAGAATAATAGTTATCGATATGGTTTTTGGGTTCTCACCAAGCCATCGGTACGCCGAATTTCAAACTTTTTCTTTTCCTCCTAGTCCAATGGCTTAAATTTTCGGTACGGTAAGTTTTACAAACCCGATGCGGTGTCCAGATTTATCCTGATCACCGAGCTTAACACCAAAGAATCCATGAGTAGCTCTCTTTACAGGACACTAACAGCCTTTCTATTATCTTTTAATGTGTATTCTCCGAATATGTAGCTAAACGCATCAGGATGATTTACACAGCTTCTCCTACTTGAACTCATTTCATGATCGATGCTGCTCAGCTAAAACTCACAAACTGGCCTCAAATTTAGTTGAAGCGTTGAAATGAAGGACGGGATTCCCAGAGACGAAGTGGGGATTCCCAGCCTGGAAGGAGGTGGCTTGAGTCAAACAGGCGTTTTTACTTCTCTTTTTACATTTATCTCAAAAAGTGGAGCTAATAGAAAAAAAACTGATTTCGTATTTAGATTCAGCGCCCCAAATATACCTATAATCAGTCCATACCAAAAAAAAAATTGTTTCTTGTAGGCCTGTGTTATTATCCATACTATGGTTTGTTGATTTAATTATCTGTTGCTTATATAAAATCATACACCTTATTTATTCATTGATTTATTTATTCATATACATTTATTTATTTCTATATTTCATCGCAAGGAATTATATATTTTTACAGAAAATGATACATTTTGGCGACGTGACTTACAGAACAACATAAAAATGTGCCTTCGTGTAACGTACTTTCTTCATCAACTAGGTACATATTATGGCTAAACCTCGCGACAAAATTCTTGCGAAATTTATTAGCTTATTTATTTGAAAACGGCTGAATGAAACTAAATCTTGTTTGCTGATTCCATAATTTCACCATAATAGAATATCCAATAACCATTGTTTGATGACAAAATTTAATTGATAAATTGTATTTTTAATTTTTGTTTCGCAAACAATAACTAAAAAAAGAAACAATCTCTTATGCAGGCATGATAAATCATCTATTTATTAAGGATACCACAAATAAGTTTCAATTTTGGATCGTTTACATACCCTAAAAAGTAAAATAAAGTTCATTCAACGCCATGTGATTTGCTGCGAAACAAGTTGGGGAACTTTGCTACCTGGGAGTATCAAAGTGGAGGGGATGCAGCATCCTGCACTACACAGTGGTCTATTTTTGAAGAACTATTTTCGAAGCCAAAACTCATTTCATCGATTTCAATGTTTTAGCTCACCAACTATTTCAATATGTAATCCATATAATTAAATTTTGTTATCGGAATACAATTATCAGAAATTGATTACCCAGAGTTTGAGATGAAGCCAGGCCTTCAGACCAATGATTTTATAAAAAATGTATTCACCGGTTTTCATTAATAACTTTGTAAAATTTACTGTGAAATTGGATAATAATTTGTAAACAGTGCTTAAAGAGGACTTCAGCTGATTATCAATTTAAACTGTTATAATGACTATCTTCAATAATATTCTAATTTGGTTTATATTCCTTTTGCATTTCAAACCTCAATATTTTAATAGGAGTGAACGATAAAGGAGTTTAAAGTGATGGAAATAATTATTAAAAAAACACAGGAATACGTAATGGTTCATTACTATTTTTTTAAATCTATTTTTTTTAAATAAAAAGTGGCACCACCAATTTCATGGAAAGCGATTAAGTAGTTTATTCTCAAAACAAAAAAGTTTTGAGGAGCTTTTTATGATAAAATCTTGAAATGATTAAATATGTTAGTTAGATATCTTATGTGAAATCAGGAAAATTAGCCTAATTTTAGACATTAACAATTGTTAATTATTTAAAAAGGACTTTATCAATGAATAGCTGTACCATAATAATAGGTAACAATGATAATAATAGTAGGAGCCAGTAACATTTCAAATGAAATTACATGATTTTAAAACTAAGATAAATCAACAATATCCTGTGGTAAGAATAAAACTTCAGCTGGTTATTAATACAAGTAATGAAGGTGTTTAAACCCCATGTACACAAGCCTACTGTTTACTCATTCTTTTTTAAGTTAAACATTCATTTGTAGATAAGGTTGTTTCGACTAGTTCTTTAACCTCACTACTTTAATAAAAGATACTCGCATATTTAAAATAATATCACGCATTCATAATGCATTTAATTTTCATTGGTTTTATTTTTTTTTTATTTGTTTATAAAGTCCACATTTACTAATAATTTTTTTTTTAAGTTAAATAAACCTCTAGTTGTAATTTCGTTAATAGAAATATTATAGTCTCTAAAAGGTTTTTTAATTCGACAAAACAAGGAACTACGTCCAAACTTATGACAAGAAACAACATAAAAATGACTGCTGCAACAGTCACTTGTAAGTTAAATTGCAGATTAATTTTACGAATTCTTTTTATATTCATTTATAGTTGTATTTTCTCCGCATTTAATATACTTCTGCAATGTATCGAAGGTCAATGGAGAGGAGAATTTTAAATCCGTTTCATTACCCCAAAACACGGTATATTTGTAGCATATTTAATATGCTTCAAGACAAGCATTACTAAAATAATGAACTTTTGTAAGAAAAAAAAATAGCCTCAAAATTTGAGATTTTACGTTTCAAGATACGTAGAATCCAATAATTGAATTAATAAAATCCGTTCGTACGTCGTATACCGCCGGCGGCTTTTCTCTGAGTCGATTTGTATGAGATTTTGCATCAAAATCTAAGGTCACCACAGGATGATTTTACCGTCCGCCATTTTGCTTCATGATGGTAGATTTCCCTCCCAATTTTGTATGAGAGAGATGAAAAATGAGACGTTAGAAGAACACTTTATTAATTAATCACTTTTTTTTGTTCTCCACCGGAACACCCACACCTTCAGGCACAGGGCGAATACCGGCAGATCTACGGTCGATCTCCTACTCACAACACAGCCACACCGTTTTGTCGACTGCGTTGCGCTGGATATCACGGCTGACCATAATAGACCTGTTCTGTAACTGATCGATGGAAAAAAAACCAGCCCCTCCACCGACGAAGTATAAATCTGTAGAGCGGGAGGTATGAAAATCACAGGTCTGTCACAAACCGTCTACAATCCCTGCCCTCCGTACGACGAGTGAAGTAGTTACCTACCTGGAGTTCTTCACAGCGCTTATGAGAAGGACCGCCGATGCGGCCAATCCGAAGTTCAGGTCACATTCTGACACTTATCGACCTGCTTAATTTGTGGAAGAATAAATAGCACAAGACCGGAGATCATGAAGTGAAGTCAGTGGTAAATTCTCTTACCACCCAGATCCGGAATCTCATGAAACAATGGCGGACTGCACAGTAGCATGAGAAGCTACGGGCGATCTACGGCGACCACAGAAAATTCTGAAAGTTACTGGTGAAGAGCACCAAGAAGAGAAGCGAAGAGAAGCTCTACGATACTTTATCTCACAGGGGCATATCAAATTCTTTGATAGTCTCTAGTACTGTACAGATTCCAGACAGTAACACCAACAGGACGGCCACAGCACTGGCAAAAACATGTTCAAAGCCTCAGACCAGACTGAGAAAAATTAACTTACTTGATTGATTCAAAACAACTAGTGCGCCCCGTCACTAGATAGGGATTCCTAATTTCCATAATCTCCAAAATTTGTCCTTTCCTCATCCCCCTCTTAAAATGCATCCGATGTACTACAACAGATCCCTTATATCTCAATTTACACCCCTGAATATTAACCCCATGTCCCATAGAGCTTAGAAAAAAATAAAATAAAAAATAAATAGATAAAAAAAATCAGTTGTTTTGATTATGACTAACCCTTTTTTGTTTTTGTCGGGCACGCATATCCATTTAACTGAAACAATCGTCATACAGAAACAAACCCCTTAAACTGAAACATCTTAGCCCGTCGTGAAGGCTATTGAGTAACTTGCTTTAATGATGAACAGATGAAGAATTATGTATGGATGACCATGTTCTATTATATTTTTTTAAGATATATTTTCATTAATGATGACTAATGAACTATAAGCATCTTACATTTCCAACGGCATTCAGATGACAAACCACAGGCTACTCGAGTCGGAACAGATGAAAGGCCCATTAAAATTCCGTCCAGGAAACTACTGGAGCGGTTGATATCGTATCTGCTCTATTGATTCCCACCAGAGGCGCATCTCTTCTGTCCAATCTGTACAGGTAATGAACCGTCTGACTCGGGTGCTAAAGAAGCTACTATCATATAGGTCTAGAGCATGTGAAAAAAAATTATGAGTTTATATGAATAAAACTTTGATAGCAATTTTGTGAATTCTAATAGTATAGACATTAAAAAAATAATAGTCTGCCAGTCGGATCATGCCACCTAAAAAAATTATGGCCAAAAAAACTCGAAATTTAAAAAAAAAAAATAGTTCCGTTTTTCATCTGTAATTCCTCAAAAGGGCATTCTATAGAATAAGCTATGGTATATTAAATTAAAAACATCAAATTATGCCTCAAATCAGTACCACAACATAATAATTTAGCTACTTTTTTGTCTAATGTACCATAACTTTTTCGAGAGAATGTCCTATACGAATTATAGGTAAAAAAAAATCTCACATTTTCAGGTTTTTTGGCCACCATTTTAAAACTCGCCCCCTCCTAATGTCTGCAGAAAACGTTTTTTAGCATCTGGAGAGTCTTGAGTTTTATGTGTGCTTAAAATAAATAATATCTAATGCGAAACCACTGACATATCCAACTTTTTGAATTTTTAAGACATTTTGGCAGATTTTCACGGCCCCGTATCTCAGTAGCTATTACGAATATCTAAAGAATATTACATAAAACTTTACTTGAAATTTAACGTTTTTAAAATTAGCAATGACACATTTTTACCTTAAATGCACTAGAAGGGAGTTATTTTGGAAAAATTGAAAAAAATTTCTTCCTTGTGCTTTTTCAAGATGGCGAAAAACGATCAAAAAGGAGGAGGTCGAAAACTTGTATTTTTTATAAGAGGGAAATACGTGCAACATACCTGAAAATTAAGATTACTCCATTTTTTTGCATACCAAAATGAAATCTCTACTCGGCTAAAATGCCTATTCTCGGAGATCGGAAGATAGTCAATTTCGAGAGGTGTAGTTCAGTAGACTTTAAAATGTTTTGTGCTCAATGGAAGCAGAATTTGATGCTCTATAACGTTTACCTTTTGAGTTTTTCACTTTCAGTACGCATTTCCAAGCTGCAGACTTTTATATAATACTCTGTCTCTTTTTTTTTTTTTTTTTTTTCATAAAATCGTCGTTTATTACCTTGGTTTTCGACCAGACTAGTTTATCAAATTGTTATGTATGTGGTACTCATTAGACACAGAATTTAATTTTTTTAAATTTAATAAACCATAGCCTTTTCGATAGAATGCACCGTTTAGGAATTACAGGTGAAGAACCAATAATAGTCCTGAGAGTTTTTTGGCCACCATTTTTTCAGATAGCATGATTCGACTGGACTCTTATTTTTTTAATGTCAATAATATAAGGATTCAAAAAACTGATCAAAAACTTTCCTTCAGATAATGACAATGTTTTTACCATTAGGCAAAGAAGGCCTGTCGGTCCAATACATACTCTTCGCATCCAACATTTATGCGTATAACAAGAAATGCAAAGAAGTCTCTTTCTACTTTTGGTCGAAAGTTTCGAAAATTAACAAGATGAGAAATATGATTAAAGATATTTGACAGATTGTGAGTAAAACACAACTTCCTTCAAATAAAAATTGTAATGAACGCGCTTGGTTCAGACAGACGAATGAGGTGATGTGCCTCATATTAAACGTCACATTCTATAGTTACATTTTTTAGATATTTTTGCTCAAGTATCATAAGAGCAATTAGAATAATATAATGAAAAATTAAATGGAACCATTTCTATTTTAACCATTACTTCTATCAATAAAAAAAACACAAATATTTTTCGATAATTAATCGTGTTTCCAAAATTTATTACTCAAATCACTAACAATTAGTAATTTTGAACCTGACTCTCTATTAGTTAGTAACAATTAGTTATCTGTAACCAGAATAACGAAATATGACGTTTGTCACTAAGTTAATAATTTTATCGTTTCTCAAACTTGGTTGTGAAGACTTATTTCTGACTTAATTCGTAGTTAACCTTTCGAAAAGTAAATCTACTGGAAGTTATCAACAGTGTCCATTTGCTTCATTGAAATAATAAAACAAATCATGGAGAAATGACAAAGTGCGGGATATAGAAAGTAATAATGTTACTTTCACCAGAGATTTTCTTGATACAAGAGAAAACAATAGAATTGAAATGATAACTCCTCAACTGTTTTTTATTTTTTAAAGACAATACCGCGTATTACTTCTTTCACCATAGTTCATTTCATATTTTCACTTATAGTAGTTGAGCATTGCTGACATCTGAATTCGAATAGATATATAAATACACAAGATTATAAATAAGTCTGCAAGCTTCGGCAAAGAGTGCCTGATTCAAGATTATAAGATATTCTTGGTCGACAGTGTGGTCAGAACCGTGCTCCTACCGCCTGATTTATTCTCGTAGTCTATTTTTCTTATTTTTTGGAGTTGGTTGTGTTTAATTACTTTACATTATTTTCTTCTTACCTTGTCTGTCGGCAATACTGTCAAACCGCGAATTGCGATGGAAAGGTTTTACACATAATATGTCAACTTAAATAATTTCTCAAAGTATGATAAAAAGTGTGTGATAAAATCTTGAAATAGAAACAAAATATTTTACTATACATTCTAAAATTGCAAAAAAATTCGTTAAAAAATCAAAGGATCGTTTCAAATGTAACATAAATATAAAATTTTATGAAATATATAAAGAAATGTTAGCTGAAATAAAATCCAAGATGAAACATTGAAATTTTGGCTGAAGAAATGCATATGATTGAACTTTTAAAATAGAATGCATTACCTAGTGTTTTTAAAAAATAAATAAATTGTGTAAGTAAGATAGATGAGAGGAACCATAATTAAGATGAATCATCAATGTAATTTATCGATAGTAAAGAAACATGAACCATCGTTTATTTGCTGGTATTAACGAAAATCATACCTATTCCATTAATTATTGTAATAAAAACTTTTTAAAACATATTATGACTCAGACATTCGCAAAATACAACGAGGCATTCTTACTGCTATTAACAAACACACCTAGCTAAATTAGTAATTGTTGCACTATTTTCAAATGAATAAATCAATAATTCTCCACCGGCGGAAGTATACAAGGACAAGACTTTGCGTGTGCAGTTAAATAACTCGAGCTATTACCTTTTCACCATAGATTTTGAAACCAGAACGTTTCAACAATCACATAACTGCCGATACTGAAGAATCTTGTCCATATTTGAAATCCCAAAATGTCAGTAAAATTGATGAATAAAATACAATCAATGAATATTAAGGTTAGATTGATGTACTTGAGGAGTACGTGATATTTCTTTTGGTAAATTAACAGGAACTCACTTTTGTAAATTGGGTGGTTTGAAAGTTAGCAGGAACTCACTTTGGCAGCCTGGTTGGTTTGTAAGTTGACAGGAACTCACTTTGGTAACCTGGGTTAGCTTATCATCAATATATGAAAAAATATCTTGTGTGTCCACTCACAAGACCTTTCTTACCGATTTGGGTAAACGTCCTAAATAAAAATTGTTTGCAATATCTTGGCTAATATTAGTCTAATATTTTTTGTTTTTATATTCAACTATGTATACAATTTAATTATCTTTCAAATGAGCATCTATATTATTTTGGGAGATGTATAGTCATTGAGTTATAAATAAAAACTAACAAAAAAAAAGAACATCTACAGAATTAATTAAACATATCTTTGCTAATACCCGTCCGATTTAGGTGATTTTTATTTATTTATTTTTGCTACGTAGGGAATTTAATTAGCTTTCGAATAGACACGGCAACACCAAAATTTATGATTTTTTAAAATTATTTGCTTGGTGTTTTAGAAAGTAATTGGACAAAAATGCCAATTTCGCTGGAGGCCGATAGATTCATGAAATAGACTCTGACAATGAGGAAAAATAAAATGTTATTCTTGGTCGGCTACAACCTTTGTAATTTCATTATTGAAAAAATTAACCAAAATTGTTTTCAGGACCAGCCCTGCCCAAGGAGCAAAAGATGCCCCTTCCTTCTCCCTCCTCGCCTTCCCTATGGGGGCGCCACAATAAAATTTTAATCGAAAAAACTATTACAACTTGTTGTGTTTTTACAACCTATATATTACGTATATAATATGGTAATTATATCCCTATAAAAGAAATTTTTAAATGATTCAAATGATTTAAAAAAGAATAGAATTTGTAAGGGCGTCTAGCGAAAAGTTGAATGGGGACGCCAGGACCCTTAGAGCTTAAATATCTTATTCCATCGCAGTATAAACGAGACTTAAAAAAACAAAATGATAATTTTCTTTCACAGGAGAAATATGAACAGATTATTAAAAACACGACAAACTCCCAACCACGGTTATTCTGATATTACTTACCTATATTAGGTATGGAAAAAAAAAATGAAAACATTGATGTTTAAAAATGTCGAAAGTTAAACATCAATGTTATGAATACGTCATCAGAGAAATAGCGATGTTTTTGAAACATGAATGTTTTTTTCTTCTTTTCCAATCAAATTAATTCAGGAACTTTTCATGAATGATTTTTAAAAATCAAAACATTAGCTAACATATTTTTGGTTCACGCAAGAGTCTGATTTTTAAAAAATTGAATAATTATTAAAAATTCTCTAAAAACGAATTATTATTTTTTTTTTAGTTTACAAACAATTTATTTCAATCAGTTATTTACAAAACCAAAGCAAATTTTAGAGATTTTTTTTTGTATAAAGCCAGTCGGAACTTCCTCCTATTTAATATATATTTTTGAATTGATTGGTTCAGACAATTTTTGAACGATTTATTGCAACCGCCTAGTGGCGGTATTTAAGGTCACATTAGTAAATAGCAAGTTGTTTTAGTCATAAAATGGTTTTCTTAGTTTTGTAAATTTTATGTGATAGACATAAAGTGTTTTTATAAATTTAAAGTTTCAATGTCAATCCAAAACCAAATAACATATCAGATTAATAAATTAGAACTAATCGGCTTTCTGCATTTTGAAAGTGCTTCATTTCCTGAACAAAATACAGATGCTTTAAAAAAATAATTTAATTTGACGATAATCCATGATTGGATAAGATGTGTTTAGCAATGAGAGAAGCTTAGGCAGGTAAATATGAATAATAACCTATACATACTCGTATATACTATATACACATATTTTAGCAATTTCTCATATTTACATAAATATGTAAATTGCCAATAAGTTTAAATTATTGAAATGAATTTTAATACTTTTGAATAATCCTGATTTGATATAATAGAAAAATGTATTCATAAATAATTTTTTATGTGTTGTGTATTAATTGTTGGCAATGTTTTGTTTGTTATGGTTTTTAAAGCTGAGAACGGACCAATGAGTCCGAAATGTCGTCTGATGGATTAATAAAGGAAGAAGTTTGAAAGGCTTATTGTTTTTTCTCTGCAATTCAGGATTTTGATAACAATGCCAAATTTGTATGAATCCAAATTATCTTACAGCCTTCAATTAAATTGTCTTGGTTTAAATAAGTATTACTGATATATATATATATATATATATATATATATATATATATATATATATATATATATAAATATATAGTCGCAAAAAATTAAAACATTTATACATCGATGTTTTATTTAAAATATCGGTGTAACGGATGTATCGTCATAAAAACATTGATGGCAGAACGTCGGTGGGTTCAACTCATAATACATTAATAAATTCTTCAACGACTTCCTGATTCCGTTCCAAGCATATCTTGCAATTTAATAGAGGAGAGGAAATGTGCAGAGCGTGTCCTGGCCCTTGCTGGGCAGGTGGAAGGGGGAGGAGGCTCAGTCGTGCTTCAGTAGTTGGTGAGCTGGCGTCCAGGATGGGGCATGTCACGACGCCGATGGGCTCCACTACCAAGCTCGTAACGGATCCTAACAAGGTATTTGTGACAGTGTATGTAGTTTAGTGATAGTTGATCAGTTCATCACGCACATCATAGTCAATGGTATTTAATGTCCGTATAGTGTTCCGTCCGTTAGTCGTTTACTACTTCTTGTGTGTAAACAATTGCATGTTTAGTTAGATAGCTTTAGTTGTGTTTGTCAGTATATCCTTGAGAGCTTTGTCCGTTTTAATTAAACCTATTCATGTAGTTTTCATTACTTTTATTCAAATTATTTTTGAAAAATATATGTTCTTCACTCCAGAGACTTGTGTGTATCTCGAAAATAATTCGTGAGTGTTCTATTTCGGACTCCTCGTTTACTCTCCTATCTGGATATGATGGTCAGGTCACATAAGTAATAGACTATGGAAATATTCAGGTAAATTACCCGGCACGCAGGTTATTAACGAAGGATGCTTTGAGGGAGCACTGTAGTCTCCATAAACCTTGACCTTGAAATTTTAATAAATTGTCGGCGTTCCGATACCCATGAAAAACAAAAAATGTTTATCTGTCCGCGGAACTAATAAAACATAGAACTAAAATATCTCATGTGATCATTGAACAAAACTATTCATTACATAGAATTATTTTTGTCATAATATTCAATTATATTTTAGGATTTAAGATAACTTTATAAATAAAAACATTCAAAATTGGGGATAATTAAACATTTTAGTATTACAGAAATATATAGGTTCATAATTATTTTTTTTAAATATAAAGAAAATGAAAAACCTCTTTTGTGAAAGATTCAATCTTTTAATTTTTAAAATTCATACAACAATATTTTAAATAAAGTAGTATTTTTTTTTTAAAATGATGTAAGCGCCGTTTAGCAAACTTCACAGGAAACACTTAAAACGATTTTTCTCCAAATAACAATTTAAAAAAAAAAATTATATTCTACATTTTATGCAGTAGGAGTTTATTAATTAATTGTTATCAAAACCTTTATAATTACAATAGATTTTTTAAGGTTTCTAGCACTGATTAAAGGCTTGATTGGCTACTGAGAGTCGTTAGTATTTGATGCTTTCGTCATCAATAATCGATTTTTAGACCATTTCCAATTTTTTTTTCTCGAAATATCTTGAGCGGAAATCGGTAGTGGTGCTGTTTACGTCCCATGACAAATTGAAACCTAAATTTCGAATTTTTGGCCTTAAGCCTTTTCCAAATGGATAATTATTGATTCGACTTGCATAATTGGATTCAGGTAACAACCTTATCCTATATATGTAAATAAGAAATGTTTATATATTTTATTATGAACATTTATATAGCAGTGATCACAAAAAAAGTATTTAATAATTTTCGTCAAAATCAGCTTCAACAAGCATCATAAAACTACTTACTTATATGTATATAGGTTTATACGTGTATATATATATATATATATATATATATATATATATATATATATATATATATATATATATATATATATATATATATATATATATATATATAAATAGGATAAATAGGATAAAAAACAAATCGAGCATTTATATATGGAAATGTTCCTCACTTATCTCGATGAACAAAATTGTCTTAAAAAAGTTTGTGTGTGTATTGCATTTATGCGTATATATTTATATATATATATACGCATAAATGCAATACACACACAAACTTTTTTAAGACAATTTTGATCATCGAGATAAGTGAGGAACATTTCCATATATAAATGTTCGATTTGTTTTCTCCTTAATTTCCGTTTTTTTACTTAATTTACCTTCTCCAAATATTTTTAGCAGACAAGATATCCGATTTAAAGATAGCCTAGTTTACTCATAAACAAATAACTTCTCCGTACAGCCCAATTGGATCATTTCTTCAAGGTGTTATAACAGAAAAACTGGATCAGGAATCAAGGGGACTGATTTGATATTTGTATTTAATTCTCTTTTAGATATCCTAATAACTTTTATATTAGGAATATAAATTTATCCTGATAAATTTTAGGAATCAAAGACGTATGAAATCATTTCTTATCTAATTTGAAGTAATACTTTTATCAATTCCGTGCCTTGATGTTTTTTTTTTTCGTTTTGTATTCTAGACAAAATACATTATTTTAACAATAATGTATGTCGTTCATTGATAAAGCATGTTTTTATTTTTATGAAAAATGAGATCAGGCGTAGCATACCTGCCCGTAATACTCGAACCTCGAGTTCTTTCGTATAAATTGCTGAAAATGAATCGAATATAACATTGAATCATTGTCACAATATTGACGTTAAAAAAAAAGATTGTGCGGATGTGATTATTCACTTTATTCTCTATAAGCCAAGATTGTAGAGCTTATGTTAGACGAAAATGGAGTGTCAGCTAATAACAAAAATTACCACAATATAAATTGAAATTAATGAGTGTACTGAGTGTTATATACATCAGAGAAAATGTATAACGATGCTAAAATTATTGCATAATATAATATTAAAATCCATATAAAATATTGTTTGTTTCTGTCTGTCTATAGAAAAGAAAAAAAAAACTTATTCCCAGTACATATAAATTTTAGTAACAGCTATTTTATGGTATAACTCACTATTGAATTATGTTGTTCAGTGGCGTACGCCAATATAATAAGGATATATTCTTCCCCCCGAAAGTTTTGAAAAAATATAATTTTGATACCCACCAACATAAGTTTTGTATTTTGAGTAATCATTTTTGATCCAATTTTCATTATTATGGTGATAATAAATTATTGAAAATTATTTAGCAGTTTTATTACAGGACTAAACATAAGGATTAATTATTAAATATAAACAAAATGTATTCATTATATACACATATATATATATATATATATATATATATATATATATATATATATATATATATATACACACACACACACACATATATATATATATATATATATATATATATATATATATATATATATATATATTATAAACATATATATATATTGAAAAATATATTATTTTTGTAGGAATTATTAGAAAAAAATAAATAGTCTCTATCCTTTTAAGTCAAAGTTAACACAGCCCAGTATCAGTCTCTCTCCACTCTCTCCGCTTTTTCTGACAGAATCAGAATGAAATAATAATTTCATGTCATTGGTATCATAAATATCAAGTGAAGACTAGAACACTAGAGAACACTATATTACCATGGAAATTTCTTGCATCTATTTACTTGTTTCTAAAATTTCGCAATCTATATTTTATTTTTGCAAATAATTTAATTTTGCACATATGATGATTGGCTCCGTATTAATAAGATTTGTCTTACTAAGATGATAGCTGAGGATAGCTCAAAATGAAAAAAGAAATCAATAATGACTATTTGAAGTATAATATGGTTCATCATCTAGGCTACAAACGGAGATATAAATGTTTAGAAACATGATTATGATTAATTAATTGTATTCCAGCAACATTATTTCTTGATTAAATCGGAGAAAGGGAGAGATGTAGGACAGAAAAATGAATAGAACGATATTTATATCAAAACTAAATTTATGAATTGAATAAATTTATATATTCAAAAATATAGATATGCATAAACAATTGATTGCAGTGAGGAAAGCTTACCTATCATTGCACGCAAGATGGTCACTATATTGGGTAAGATAAATGTGTATATTGGGGAAACCTGGAGGATTTATAGTTCGTAAACCAAAGGTGAAAGAAATGAGGGAAGGACTCATAGTGGATCAATCTCGTATATAGTGGCTCAAGATCAAAAAATATCTTCAAGCTTTATGGAAATTATTACCTTCTTTTTAACATTTGCATAAATTACACCTCAAAATAATTATATACGTAATCATTGCATTACTATTTCTATTTCTTTTCAATTGTCACTTTCTCTCCCTTCATGTCGGACTGTGAGAAGGGCTGAGAACTATTGTCTGTGAGATTACCCGAGGTCTGATTAGGGATTGCTGAAGTTATTTGAGCTCAGGATAGATTTTATTACTTGCTTTCATATATTAATATACCAGATTTTATTACAAGTTTCATTCTTTCATTCATTCTTCTCCAGAGATAAGCAAACTGCAAAGTGTCTTTGTCAAGAGAGATCTTTATCAAATAGACGTTCTCGTCGGTGATGGTAGGATAGATAACTCGTTTAACACAGAGCATAAAGTACCTATTCTTCAATTTCTCGAAGATAAAACGGTAATTTGAATGTGAAAGCGATGAATGAGAGGCGTTTGTCTTTTGCGGAGCAAAGATGATTTCCGGAACAAAATGGTATTATGATTACATTTATTAATTCCTAATACAAAACAAAACAAAACAATAATTAAATAAAATATTTTAAGGTATCTTTAAATATAAAAAAACTAGGACCACGTGTCACGTATTTCACAAGACAAATTCATCACATTTTTAGCCTATAACTCAAATTTTCACCAATTATATAATATTTTAATCATCTTTATTAATTTTTTTTTTAATTTTCCTTCATTTCTTTCGCTGTATATTAATTTTAAAATGATTTTTTTTTTTCAATTAAAACATATAACACATTTTTTTATTTGTATTATTATTTGATTTATCTAGTTCTTACATAACCGCCTATCCTCCGAAAGTTCAGCCATAAATCTAATTGTTAACTATTCTGGTGGAATATTAGCGAAATGATAACAATCCTAATTAAATTTATTGAATGATCCGATAGCCATTTAATAATCATGATCTTGTCTTCGAGAAAGTCTTGTGAATTTTTCACACGCGTTGGTTCTCTCGAGTACCAGTTTCGGTCACTGCTTTCTACTGTTTAATCCAAAATCGAACGACAGAATGAAACTCGCAATTATATTATAAATGCCTGGTTTCCTGCTTAGGCTGCCATAAACAAACACTAAGTAAGGGAAAGTTGCTGATCAATGACAGGAATTGGCTCATCTGCTTATTCGATGTTTTCATCTTTCACAATAACATTTTCCTTAAATACATATTATTTAAATATTTATTTCGTATTTTGACCCTAAAACGTTTGTCGTTTTTCAATTTCGTTAATTTCAATCATCATTTATTTGAATTAATTTATTATATCAACTTTATTTTTAAAACAATGTCTAAAGCTTTCCAAATACACAAATGAATTCCGATGAAAGAAACAACAAGTGTGTATAGTATTACTTCATTCAGTATTACTGTGAAGATTTTAGGAAAAATTCGTATTTTATTAATATTTTATCGATAACTGTGAAAAAATTCCTGATTGTTCATTAGTAACTACATTAAAACGCAATTCATCTAAAAATCGTCCAAGTTCTTGTATATTTTTCATGAAACTAAGGAGGCATATTAAAATATAATGATGTTTTCATTAATCTTATAATAAAATAAATAATGTAGTAACGATTTCTCACAAGATTATTTTAGTACATTTATAGTTACGATATATCACTTCTTTGTCATCGATATTACACATATTTCTGTTTCTAATTTTTTTATGATGATTATTGGAAATCACCTCGATAGCTTTGGGGAAAAACAAATGTATTCGGATAAAACAATGAAAATTCCATAATTTATTTATTTAAGTTTTCTTTTAATATTTTCCTCTATGTCACAAAATGTTTTCATGATGGGAGGTCAAAAATTGGAACTAATTAATTTAAGTATTAACACCCTTGCCTTTCGGCAGCCTAGGTTTCGGCAGGAATAGCGTCTTAGAAGCATCTATACTATGCTACCTCTACCAATGAACCTTTACAAAATAATAAAGCCAAGTCTTGGAAGATCGCCTTCATCTTCACCTCCGGCTATATAGGCATTTGGTCGACACCAGGACAAAAAAACAGAAAAATAACTAACAACAGAAAAACCCATTTTAATCCTTACCAATTTTAATCCTTTAGGAAAGGATGGTTATGATAATTTGACGATCGCTTATTCACAATAATTTATCATCTTATGTTTTCATATTTCTCTTTACAGACAACGAATGGTTTATTGTTATGTTAAAAGATAATAAAACTACGCAATCTAAGTTACAAATTATTGTTAAAAATTTTTAATGTAGAATCTTTTTATTTGGTAATTCTAAAGTTAGATATTTGTTTACTTTCTGTGTTACAACCGATAATAATTATAATCTTTATTTTAAAATTTTATAAATATTTTAAAACTTAAATTTTTATAATTTTTGGGGGGAGGAGGGATTCATATTCTTGTATATTAAACAAAAAATAAAATCTTTAATAATTTTTCTCAAGGATTCTCTGGCAACCGATAGTTCGCCGTAGGATGTGAGGCATGCTTTAGCACTAATACTTTGGTAGCAGTACACTCGTTAATATTCATGCAATTGTTTACTATTATGTTCCAATGAAGTAAGCATTTATTTAGTTATAATTTAATAGTGAATAGTGAAAATGATCTAAATTAACGCGTCAATGAGTCAGTACGTGATCTCTTTGAGGATTCGTCAAGCTTTCTCTAGTATACATCAAACTGAGACGACAAGCTATCAATTGGGAAGTTGAGAAAATTGCTTCATGACAGATTTTTTAGTGGATTTATGATATAAAGTTCTAATCTCCATTATTATATAATCGAAACTATCCTTTCAATTAGGTCTTGAATTGCTTAACTGCTTTCGGCCAATTTTTTCGCCCTTGTTAACGAGTTTAAAAAAATATATATATTTATTTAACAAGCATATGATATTTTAAAAACATAAAAATTAAAATAATTCCTTTTATAATTTTACGCAAGTAATTTCTATTTTTATAATTTTTCTCACCAATAATTAACAATACTATTAGATGAATTACAAAAAAAATTCTTTCTTTTTTTAATTTATGTTTTTTTATTTTTTAAACGTCGATATTAGCAAGGATATAAGCAGCAAAGTGAGATGGAATTAAGTATCTGTAACAATGAAAAATTTGGTTCTATTACTTTCAAAGTAGTGTAACAACAGTTCCTGGTCGTGCTTTGTTTTTTTATTTTCATACAGGAATGAAAGACTAAGGTCCTATGGAATTTATCGTTGTATATCTCCATTAAATGAATATGTAAACACTTTATGATTATGTATACAACATGTGGAATAATAATGGTGAAATAATCTTTATGTAAACATCTCCTATCTAACTAGATTTTTTAAAAGTGATATCTGCGGTTACTATCAGGCTTGCCTGTCGGCAATGTACCATCGGGTTGTCAGCAGATGATAATTGTAATTTATGATAATTCTGTTTTATCAGTCTATTATTAGTTATTAGATTATAGCTTACGGTTTAGTAGATAATTTGTGCTATGTTATTTTAGTAGTACTTTTTATCTCTTGTTAACGCGCAACATTGGAAATATTTATATATATATATATATATATATATATATATATATATATATATATATATATATTTGTAATAGAATAACTATACAATGTCAAATCATCACTTTACAATGTTACTTCTCAATTATGTTAAGCCAAGTTTACATAGGAATTATTTCTTGTTTTGTTTTTTCATAAAAAAAAAATACCGAATACTTTATTTGTAGAAAAATATTTGATATTTCTAAAGTAATATGGAATAAACATTAATAATATTAATCCAGAACAGATAACATCACCAGTGAATATCTCAAAATAACAACAAAACTAATACAATTTTTAAAAAATGTATAGCAAAATATAGGAAGGAAGCTTCAGTGTAAATGACCCTAGTTGTTAACACACATAACTAATTTACATATTTTATCTATTTATTCCTACCTTATGGACTCACATTTTTAAAATCTTTATAAAGAAATGCTTACTTTTTATAAATGTGACTGAACATAATCTGACAAAATATATTTGTAAATGGATGCTTGTTTTTAAAAGAAGATTGCTTAGAGAGATTTTAAAAATGTGAACTCATACTGTAGAATTAAATAAAAGTTTAATTGATGTAAATTGATGTAAATTTGTGTAATATTTATCTTTTGATTATATATATATACAACAGTTATACATCTTAACAGTTTCAGATAGTGCCACAGAATATTACAAAAATTTCTACTACAGACTGTCTTGCGACACGAACTCCTTAGCACAAACACTTACATCCACCACGAACCCATACAACCTTCCCCGATGGCTATCGAGGCAATGGCCAAGAGACTTGATTAGTTAACCGCTGTAGCATGATGAGATTTGCTTGTTGCAAAAATGATATATGTAGATGGCAAATTAAATTAATTCCAAACGAAATAAATAAATAAAAAAAAAAAAAGTTCTACATGAACCCTGAAGATGAGGCAAATGACCTCGAACGTTGGATGTGATGTAATCAATTTTAATTAAATGATAATTAAGAATTATTGTTCACAGTTACCTTAAAGAATTAACGTGAATAATCAATCATCCATAAAAATTAAATTATTTTATAAATAAATTGTTATGATTGCATCAAAGAATTCATATAGATACAAGTTGATATTGATATGAAAATAATTATGTAAAGGGATAAACCGATTTTACGCACCTAACTAACGTGGAATTTCATATGCTGTGACTTCATGAACCACTTATTAAAACAAATGATAAAAAAAAAAACGCAGACTAAATTTTGTAGCCAGTAATGTAGCGAAGTGATTGGAATGAAGTTCGTAAAAGGAAATAGCAAATGAAAGCCCCCAGTAAAGATATGTAGGCCACGGCAAGGACAATTATAAAGTAATTATTAGCATAGTTGGAAAAATGTAGCACGGCCTTCGTCACAATCAGTGGTAATTCTTTTTTTTTTATACAATTTACAGGAAAACGAGAAATCTTGTTCACTCCTGACTTCGATATAATCAATCAACCGATCGCTATAACAATAAAATGAAATCCATAAACTTTTCCGATGCCTTTGTTATATAGGTAGGTACTTTTGTAAAATTATTCCAAACATTTCTGTGCAAATACAATGAGAATTTTCAAGATAATGTACAAAAAACGTGGTTCAAAATGTAATGATGAAATTTTATTTTAATTTTTTTCCTTAATAACAATATCAATAAAATTATATTTAAACCGTGCTGGCCGAGCGTGTTAGCGCAGCAATCCAGCAGCTCTTTGGTCAAAAGTGTCGCTAGTTTGAATCCAGCTTGGAAAGATTGATTTTTTTGATTTCTTGGCGGTCCCACGGAATGAATTTCGACCTTCCCACTCCGGCTAAAATAATTGGTAACCTTAGGATAATCCATCGTTCCTGCCTTAGATTGAGAACATAAGGCGTTTAAAACCCGTTTAACAAACAAGCCTTTAAATTAAACTTGCTACTTTTGTCGTCCAAGTTATTAGAAATGTTTGTTCTTGTTTTGTTTTGTTTTTTAATAATAGTAATATTTTTTTTCACTTTTTTTTTAATTAAAAAATTACTAATTACATTTTTTTTTTCGATTATACCAATTATGAAATATAGCAATGGTAGTTCATCGTTTTAATGCTCAGGAGATGCTACGAATTGTAGTAGTACCTAGTTATTTTCCAGGAGCGACCTCATTGTCTTCTGATCGTTATAGATCTGGAAACTCCCCACTTAGTTCGCTTTGGGAAGCGTATCGTGGTTTTTGATTGGTATGGACAACAGTTGAACCCTAAATAAATACAAACATTTACCTCTACGTCGCATGTAGTTGCACTCACAATCCCTTAATTTCTAGCAAAGAAATTACATACACTAAATAATTTTATATGCTTTTATATATGAGAATTTGAGAGTTTATATTTCCTCACCAAAAAAAATTTTGGTTTGTTCAATGTCAGGACTGAAATATTACAAACAATCAGAGACAGGAATTATAAATAACTATCGCTCTTCCTAAAATAGAATTGAAACTAAAAGTGGTTGATTGCTGAAGTATTGCAGAGTTGCAATAATATAAAACATCAACAAATAAATATCTAGTGAATTTTCAAGGATATTATCCGTAACAGGAAGTGTTAACAACTAGATAGCTTTTAAAACTGAAAAAGATTTTTCATTTATTTATTTTTTAGCATTGTCAATCAGCAAAGTAAATTATGTTCACCGAATTGTAAGATGATATCTGTATTGGATCGTTATTATGTAATATTGTAGGGTAATCGTGATAGAGCAAATTACTGTTTGTTATCGTCAACAAACATTATTCTTGTTTGTGTTGACAATAATTGTCTCTTGAACTAAGAGTTATAGCACGATCTAGTGTTTCTTGTGAAATCATGTGATACAAAATATTTTAGACATGCTGTTTATCATAATGTTATTCTGCGCTAATTACGTACTTTTTTAGTTATTGGTAAACTCCAAATATCATTCCTTTTTATTTTATTTTTTTATCTATATTTTCTTCTAAAAAATGTAAAACTTTTATACGTTATAGTGGATTCAGCTGATGAAGGTCAATGATATAAGCATCATTTGAAGATTAAGAAAAAAGGAAATTTATATTTTATATATAATGTATGCAAAGATATATTATATAGATCTTTGCATACATTATTGATTTCAATTATCTTTAAAAAATAAATAAAATAATGGTCCCATAATTTGTAATACAATTGAATACAATAGTTCTCAAGGAAAAAAACAGATAAAGAAAGACGATTTGTTAATTTATTGGGTTTATCGCCAATATTTAACTAGGTAAGGATCACGATTTACATATTTTAGCCATAGTGTGAAGGTCGAGATTTATTATGTTGGTCCAACACGAATAAAAGTCATCCCCATTGGCTGGATTCAAACTAGCGCACAGTGGGGCGAGCGTAAAGTTACGATGGACATTGTGATAAAAAAGAATTTTTTTATTTGCAAGATTGATTACAATAGTGACAAACTAATTTATTTTTCACCTCTTCTCCAGCAATTTTCAGCATTATTGTCGGGTTAATAATATCTTAATATCACATTGTAGTTTAAAGAAGGAAAACTATATTTTTTTTTTTATTTAGAAGTAGTTTGACTATGTATTTTTACCTAATATATAATTAGTATGACGCTTGAAACTATTGAAAACAATTTGATCCCATTGCGCAAATCGCCGGAAATCGTTCGAAAAACTATTTGGCCCCTGTTGTTAGAAAGATTTGATCTTCTATAAAAAAAATTCAGATCTTGCACCTAACCTACCACCTAGCGTGTTATTGAGGATTTAACGCGCGCGAAAGTTGAACTTGGATTGCTATGATTATTTTTTATTAATTCAATTTTTTTTCTTAGCGTATTCGGGTTTTAATCAACCCATGTTTTTGCAAAATAATGTATAGTACATTATATTGAAGAAATTGCGAACAAATAATTAACAAACCACAAGTTGCAAGAGTACAGTGTCAATTTTTATGCTTCCTCTATATCAGGGGGTGCACAACGTAAAATTATGTAATATTTTTAATAAATTGCAACCGCTTATTTTAATAACGTATATGTATAATTATTGATAGTCATTATATAAATTTATTTATTTACATAGTATTTTGTTTTAATTTATAATTATTTAGTCAAATTAAGGCTCACTCTAACTGAGGAGGAAAATCATCTAGAGAAAACATTACATATTAATACAATTATTTACGTATTAATAAATATTTCTATTAATCTAAATTTGAGAAAACAAAAACGAAAATATTACACCTGGAATAAACATAATGTTAACTCTGAGCGGTCAAAGTGTGTCAACGACCTTTTGACAGGACATTATTTCAACACTTGAGGGGAATGACTACGTGCACCGAGAAGATTACAGTTAATATTCTTCTTTATCAGTTTAAATGGGATTAAGGAATCAATTTAATTGTAGTATATCTTGTAATTGTATACAGTCGTAGACAAGTAGGTTACATCAACTCATAAATAACTGCTGCTTTATTTTTGATGTTCGTGGCTAAGTTAGCGATAACAATCTCTGCAAAACAGGTAGGAAGATTCTGATATTTTTTAATATTTTAAGCGTTTACCAATTATTTTTATTGTTTTGATGATTTTCTTTTATTATGCGGCCAATTGGAATAATTTACCTTTTTTTCTTCCCCAGAGGGAAATTGACCACTTCCACTTTTCAAATAATTGGGCGTTCCACTGCTTGATCTTATGATATTAGTATCACAGATTCGTCATTAGAAAAAACAGAACTGATTTACAAAAATTTATTTAAAAACAAAATAATATATATCACAGTAAATTTGCTTGAGAAAATAATTGATTGAAAAAAAAAGTTCATAAATCCAAAATCAAAAGTTTAACGATTTCAAATAACAACACCAAAAATTCTTTAAATAAAAGTGTATCCATCAAAAGAAGAAAATAAGTTTTGTGTTATTTTAGACAAGTCGTGTTTTTGATTGAATAGGAAGCGATCACTCAAAAACTGTCCAAGGTAAATAAATTCCAATTGTACCATCGTAAAATAGACAAAATCTCCTATAGGAAATACCATTTGACTTAACTAAATCCATTGTATGGGGTCTTTCGGAGAAACCAATAGCGAAAAGTTTTATTTTATTTTTAAATACACGTTACTTGTGAATTTTTTACTCAGTCTCCTGCTGAGCTACAGTTATGCCACTTCCAGGAAAACTTTCCCTTTTATTTCGTGTAAATGAAGTTGAGGTTTCATTTGGGATTGATCTAGAATTGGCACTTGATTCACAGAAAAATATGATGAGGAGTTTAGGTTTCCCCGACAAAGAAGTATTTTGAGTGTAAAATTTATTAAATTTATTTTATATCTAGTCAATAAAATAGCACAGAATAAAAAGCTTCTTTATGAAACTAAACAAAAATTTTCCATAACATTTGCGGAACCAAAACTATACTGAAATTAAATATGAAATAAAACTGTGAATAAAATAATTTTTCCACCGCACTAACAATGCAAATACAAAACATTCATAAAATAAAAATAACTTTACTAAAATAAATTTTCAAAAAAACCCAGATATTACACTAATCACTCTTTCCCACATTAAAACAGCTTCTGCCGTTTTTTTATTTTCTTGCTCATGATATTTTATTTTTATTATATTTTTTGTTAGTGACATAGTAAAATAATTTCTTTTTTCATATGTTTAAGCATTGTTCATTTTAATTTGTCGATATTTATTTTATCTTTATTTTCAGGGGCAGTTTCATTTCATATTTAATTTCAGAATTGTTTTGTTTAGTTAACAGATATTTTTTTCGGTAAAGTTATGTTTTATTTTATAAAGAAGCATATAATCTGTGTTTTCGTATTGTTTAATTGACTAGAGAAAAAGTTAATTTAATAAATATTACTCCCAATACACTTCTTTGTTAGGGAAACCTAAATTCAATTTTTTCAATGAATCAAGTGCCAATTCTAGACCAATTCCAAAAGAAACCTTAACTTTATTTATACGAAATAGAAGCATAATAAAAGAAGTTTTTCTGAAAGTGGGATATGTATATATAGCCCAGTAGGAAGCTGAGAAAAACATTCACAAGTTTTCTGCGATTTAAAAAAAAAAAAAATCTTTTTCGCTATGGTTCCCCTCCAAAGCCCCTTTAAAATGGATTTAGTTAAGCCGAACCGTATTTCTTATATTTTAAAGATGGTACAATTAGAACCTAATTATCTTGAATAGGTTTTTAGTGATCGCTTCCTAATCAATAAAAATGGCGACTTACCTAAAATAAAACAAAACATAAGTTTCCTGCTTTTCGGTGGGGAACCGGATCATGCCTCATATATATATATATATATACTAATTTGTTGATCTTGAAGTGGAGAATCAGCTCGTCAATTTTCCTGGTTCTTATGATTTACACCCCATATATATAAATATATATATTTAGACTCCAATCATTGTCTATAATTTAGAAATAATTTATAGTTATTGCCATTTTCGGCCTTGGTTAAGGGTCACTAATGTTATAGTTTTCACGGTTACAAACATTTTACAATTAATTAAGTGTAAGGAAATTAATGAAGTAAATAGTTTTACTTTTAGTTGTAAGTAATTAATGTAATCGGTTATTGTTTTTATTCGAAATTTAAAGATATCCTGGGGCTTAGGGCTTGACTCCCAGCCGGTTTTCTGTTTGAATCTGGCTAGAAAAGACAATTTATTTCTGTTTTATCAGTCTTAGATCTATTTTATCTATTTCTTCTGTAATTATTTTTTAAAAACAAAAAAGTCTGATAACATATTATACGTTTATAATTTTTTGGAAAATTATTGGGTTTGAGGTAATTTTCATGATAATAGGTGAAAATTGTGCTAAAACAGACGTAATTTTAGAAATTAACTCAGGCATGAATGGTTTCACACTTTTACCTATTTAAACATTGTGCTACATTCAATCTATCTCTGATAAAAGATTTTTACTTATAACTCACCTTACGCAAATTAAGGGAAATAAAGTGGTTGGCCGCAACAAGTATGTCTTTACTATTAATGAAATCTCTTCCAGAACTATGTTTTATTTCAATCTGAACCATAAATAACCTAAACTGTGTAGAAAAAAATCTTTTTCAACTGACCCAGTTGTTATTAATGTTATGTAATGTGTTCGGGTAAAGGCCACAAGCCATTTTTTGCGACAACGGGTTTGTTATATTTGTACTTTAAATGAACTCTTCCTTTGAGAGCAGGATAAAAGCCAATGAAACAGTATTTACATTCCATGTAGACACCGTTTCATTGGCTTTTTTTCTTTTTTCTCTAAGGTAAGGTTCATTATAAATTTGCTTCACCACAATTTATTCCCCTTATACCGTCATCATCAGGTATATTTCTGAATCGACCCAAATTAACTTCATTTTTATAACAATTTATAATCTAAATTGATTAATATATCTTATCAACTTTTTGTCATTTATATTTTGCACTTAAATTTCGCCTTAAATTAGTTATCTTAATCTTAATCTTAATTAAATTAGTAAGTTTCAAATGATAATCATTAATAATTAACAAATAACATAACTATTCCCCAAAACATAAAGAGTAAGGATGTTTGTTTACTCTGATTTGGCTTGGAAGCGCAGGAGCAAGGAGGCACAAAAGGAATATTTAATCGTGATATTCCTAGGCCTAAAGGGTATGAAATAATGATTAGAAGGCGGGCATTAAAAATATTAGAAGGTTTGGGATATATTTGGCCTTATATTAAAATTTTTTTGGCTGACAGACAATTCTGTGTCAGAATATGAAATACTTTTTTTTTGTTTTCTGTTTCCTGATGGCGACCTCCAGCAAGTATCTTCTACTTCCAGTGAAAATTAAAAGAAGCAGTACATTAAATAGAATAGTGGTCGAAGAGAACAAGTTTCCAGATACCCGTTTCTAAAACCAATGTTGACACCTTTGATGAAGAGTGTCAACATAATCGACAATTATTATTAAAAGGTTCTCCAATCTAGTATATAGAAAAACATATGTATTTAGAAATGTTATTTGATAGGGATTTGAGTTATATAGAACATATTAAGCACTAGATGAATAAATGCACTGTTTTGAACTTGATAACAGGCTCTAAAAATACCAGTTGGGTCGTTGTGACGTACTCATAGAGTGTTTTGGCTGCCGTCGACATTCAATGGCCAAGTTCTTCCTTTATTATAGAAATAATAAACGCATGGTGGAAGATACACAATACAGCTGCGACTGTAGTTTTCATATGCCTCTGAGCCCACTGTGGAATCTTGAACAATAGAAAAACTGACAACGCAGCCCATTTGGCCAGAATTGGAGTAATAGCAGAGGAATCTGAGATGCAAGATGTTACATTGGAAGACTGGGTGCGCCAATTAAAGAAAAGTTTACTGGTAGGTTTGGGAGAAGAATTGTAAAGGAAAAGAGTCTAAGCTACCAGAAGTAAAACCTGACAAATGGATCACAAGCTCCAGAACGTCAAGAAAGGAAGAGATAATACTTTGACGAATTAGGATGGGACACTGTCAGTTTACATGGCTACCTTCTAAGACATCTACCATATGAAGCACCCACATGCCAAAAGTACAACAATGCCCCATAATAACCCAAAACATTTACTACTAGAGTTTATCCAATTTTAAAGCATCAGGAAAAAACTTGGACTATCGAAAACATTAAGAGAAGTGCTGATAGATAAGGAAGAACAAGTCACCACTTTAGTTAAATTCTTGAAAAGCAATGGATACTACAACAGAATATAAATTATCCCTTGATGTCAATGATCCTTTAGTGTAGAACTACATAAAAAAAATAAAATACCCTAAATAATGCTTAGAGACCTGACTTTCCTATAAAATTGTCATTTCATTAGTTTTAGTGGTGTTTATTAGATGAAACATACATTAAATAATCTTAAGAAATAGCAGATTGTTATACAGTTAGAGTGTATAATTAAGTGGATATGGTCCTAATCAGGATCATATATTTTATGTAAAAATGATAAATTCAATGAATCAACTTATGACATACTAGCTTAAAAAATAATTTGTTTAAAGGACAGTAATATACATATCAAACAAAATTAAGAAAGGTAGAAAAAAAAGAAGTACCAAATAGGATATACTAATCAATTTAGATCATAAAGTGTTATTATAATAATGAAAATTTGAGTCCTTTTAGAAATATATCTCATGATGGTATTAGAGCCTAATGTCAGTATAAGGATAATATATAGTGAAGCAAATGTAGCCTATATGAAGTAATCACATTTAATTAAAAAATATATAAAACTAAATGTTTAGAGTAAACAACTAACAAATTTGGTGATAAAATTATCTTATCCAATGCCATTTATTTTTTCTTATCAAAAGCGGACTAAATCTGTAATCTTCTTATCAAATTGTTTTCTCTTTCTACCCCTGTGTCTTAACTTTATTAGTTGTGACAAGTAGAGCTCAGTCGTTTTAATAAATACAATCATAATAAATACGTCTGTTCGTCTTTATAATAAAAATTTATTTCTGAGATATCGAACACTGACAACTTTGGATTGTGCTTTACAAAGCTAATTGATGTATTGTTTGACCCATTTGTTTTTCAGTTGGGATTTAGATGATTTTTTTTGTCGCCGTTATAGGAGTTTAATAATTCGAAACTGCAAAACTTCCGATTATATTAGTAGTTATGACAAGATAATCATTCCTTGATCAGTTCGAATTTAATCACCTCGCGTTTGATAGCGTTTGTATAAATACAAACTTGTGTTTAGCCAGACACTTCATCTCTCAGAAACGAAAGGCATCGAAGCCAGCTTCATCAGAAACGGACCCATTCCGGAGTAGTTTGCCACTAGCGTTTTATAGGACACCAAGGCGTGTCTTGCAGAATAATACCTACAACGTTCAACAGAGCATAAATCATTTCGCATTGAACAAACCATAAAATAACTCATTCGTTTCGTGGACCAGGCGGTGTTTTGTCTCGCGGCGGAGAGCCGACTATCAAATTGGTACTGGCCAACTGTCCCCATAACCGGGGAAATACTCCGGCTTTAGACTCCTCCATATTTATAGAAATTGATAATGAACCTATTACGTAAGACTGCGCATAAGATATCCTTCCTGCTGGAACAGGTTCGACCGGTAAGAATGTTAACTGGAAAGTGGGAGCAGGTGTGGCCCTGTAAACACAGGCACAATGATCAGCTACTGCGATCGGCATTACAGTGTCTGCCGACTGTAACTGTCATACTGACTCATGTAGCAGATTATAGAGTCTAACACAAAATATAGCTTGGGTTTGAGATCAACAATGAAACTTCTTGATAACAAAACAACATCTAGTTCAGCGCTATATTACTAGAAATTTATTTAATAGTGAACTTAAACTACAGTAAACAACTGTCGACAGTTAATTTAAACAGCCAAATTTTTCATGAACCAAAAATTAAGTCTTAACACCAGAAAATTATGAAGGTAACTGAATTGACGAGTTATTCTCTCAGATTTTCCAGTGGTTAAAATAACGGTAGCTAAATGCATTGTGCCCTTTGAATGTATAGAATAATAATCCGATGCTCTTAAGGAGTGTTGGCGATTGTGGGAATCAACGTTGTTCCATGATGTGATCCAGTGAATTTTATCCAGTCAGTGCGGTCAATGGTAGCATAGTGGGAAAAAAGTGAGATAAATGTAATGGTCAACATTAATACAGAAGAATTAACCCTTACGTTGGCTATAGAGTCTCTGAGATTCTTTCTCTTAAAACGTACCATATATTCAACGCCATATAAACTATACCATTAAGGCATATAGACTACCTGCATTAAGAGCTAAGTTGTTGAATAAGAAGCTCTTAGGCACTATCGTAAATGGGTTATTCTGCGAAAATAGATTTTATAATTATTTTTTATTACTTCAGGATTAGCACTGTAATTTCATTTTTGAATTGTTTCTTTATTTTAACTGCATATCAGATACTGTTGTCAAAATATCCTATCGCAATTGTTCTATAACGAAAGATAAATCAAAATATTTCAATGTTGAAAAGTGAGGTCGAGTATGCGTGCGTGTGTGGGGGAATGAGCATAGACTTGTGAGGGAGTGAGGATAAGGGAATATTACAAGGAAATAGTAACAATAAAATGTAAAGAAATATAGCCGTACTGAAAAAACTTCAGTTTCAATAATTTTTAGTTAAATTTTTATTATATTATTACAAAGCGTATGAAATAAATTAATTTTAGCCTAATAATAAAGCAACTTTATAAGAGGTATATTACAAAATACAATTTTTATAATAAATAAAAACTGAGGGAGTGAGGTGTGAGGAAGTGAGGTTTTTGTGCTTATTCATTGTTTGCCGATGAGGCCTTATTTTTGGAGCCTCCATATTTACTTCACACCGAATCCCATAAAACCTGAAGAACTACAATAGAAATTCATCAAATATTTATCTTGCTCTCTCAATTCTATGAACAGGTGAGGGAACTAAGGATCGCATACGCAAAGCATATTTTTAAACTTATTTAACATATCAAAGTCACACAGCATGTTAATGGATGTTTCTTCTAACAACGGTTTCAATTTGGTAACTGGTAAGGCTTACCAACTGTTCTTCAGCTGTAGAAGTCTGTGACTTTACTTAGTGCCCATCTTTAAAAAAAGTGAGGGAATGAGGGTGAGGTATATGGAAGGCCAAAGGACAAGCAATTAATCTAACTCTTTGTTAACGAAATTATTCTATGAGGATTTCTAATATGTTATAAAAGTAATATGTTTTATAGAATGGTGCTTCAGATAGCCATATATAAATGTGCTATCTGAAGCACCATTCTACAAAACATATTACTTTTATAACATATTAGAAAAGAATTCAGGGGGGTAGGGGCAATTGATGCAAAACATTTCACAAGACATTTCGGCCCATTTTTTAATCCTTCTTCTGTGGTACTATTAGATACGTACAAAAAATGCAAAAAAGGAATGGAAATAAATGTATAAGATTTTTTTCCAATCGGCGATGACACATTCGCGGTGTCCACTGGGTTCCGGGCAGCGTGAATTTATTTTCTAAGAAACCCATATAAGGTTCGCTCGGAGACGCTTAGCAGGGCGATACTTGCGCAAGAGATGAACAAATCCCTATGAGACCCAGGTGTTGTTAGTGATCCGCTGGTACCTGGCTGTGTAGGATTGCAGCGTGCCCCCATCTGCAGCCTCGACAGATTGGGGTCGAGCGAATATTGGATAAAGAGTGTATTAGGAAAGAGCGACGATATAGGTTCTTGTTATTTATAATGACCAGATTCTGACAGATACACTTCTTTCGCTTTCAATATCATTCGGAATTAAAGTATTTGAATTAGTGTCATGTACAGGAATATATTTGAATCTGCAATCGTGAAGCTGAGGAGACAAGACTTTACCTATGTATTCCGTATCCTTGAGTTTCAACGGTGTGGGCGTATTCCACTATAGAATCTAGGTGTAAAAATGTGGTCTGTTAAAGATATTTAATTTTAGTGAATATTTCAAATATTAAAACCTAATTTTAAATAGTAGAACCTTTTTTTTTATTTTCCTTCTCCAAAATCCAATTGTCTGTCTTTATTTTAGTTTTAGTTTTCTTAGACCCCATATTTTAAATTTAAAGTTTATTTGTCATATATATTTATTATATATAACGGGTTAATGCCATATTTTTAAGCTTCCTGATCTCTTAAGATTTGATTGGATAATTAAAGTTCTTTTCCATAGGAATAGTTAGGTAATGACCTAGATCAATAGAGCTGTTAATTTACGCAAGAAGTAAAATTTAATAATTAATAGGGTTGATAACATTAAATATTTACAAAAAATTATTGATATTTGATATTGCTATATTATTGATAATATGCTATATTGATAATGTTATCGTTAATATGCTCTTTTGATAATATTTATTACACCAGCATATCGGCAGAATAAAAATAATATTTAAATAATATAATAAAAAATAAAAATGTCATTTACCTCAATACGAATTAAAAAGTTATAACACTCAAAAACAATTTAAAATCCGATCATTTCTGAACCATTCACTGAACTGAGGACGAAAAGGGTGTTTAGAGTTTCTGTGATTCCTACTTCTTGTGGTCAATGAGGGAGAACTGCAGATTTAGAGCTAAAAGGCTGCTGTTCGGTATTGTCCCTTTGTTCGATATTATTATTATTGTATTATGATATTATTATTATTCGATAATTTGTTTCCCAGAATATATATAAATTTGTTTATTTATTAATTTTTTTTAAGCCCCCACTTTTCTCAGTTGAATGTTACCTATCTTGTTTTATTACTTTTCGGAACCCAATTTTTGTTATTAGTATTTTACGTTTCTTTTTTGATTTTTTCCAAATTTCCATTTTCTCATGTGATTTTTTAAGCGTCTTCTATGCTTCTTTAACAGTCGTCTCCGGAACCGGCAAAAACATTTGTTTTTTGTGAAATACAAATTTTACAAGAAAATATTATATTTTATATTTATTCTTTTTTATTTTATTTATTTATTCAGTACCTAAAACTTTGAATTCACTGGACTTCACTACTATTTTTCTACTCCTTGGCTCTCTTAACTGCCTTTGTCTTCCTGGCCACAGGCAGCTTTACTCTGTCCAAGGTTCCATTATGCTATTTTCTGGTTAC
The DNA here is from genome assembly GCA_948150685.1 of Rhaphigaster nebulosa. Taxonomy (NCBI): domain Eukaryota; kingdom Metazoa; phylum Arthropoda; class Insecta; order Hemiptera; family Pentatomidae; genus Rhaphigaster; species Rhaphigaster nebulosa. Next base: position 127,156,301 of record OX411306.1, read on the forward strand.
TTTGACATCATTAGTCCTGATTACGAGAACTAGTTGAAGGACTAATCATTTTTTGATAAGTTATTACAAAACAAAAATTAAAAAATAATTTTAAAAGCCGATGCCAGCCGTGTTATATCTTTAGAGAATTGGTGTAGGAAATGTCTGAAGCTCGCGAGATCCATTATCAGAAATGCAAGATAAAATATGGATACATCAAGAAAAGTTAGACATGCTTTGAAACACCAATAATATCCAGTCTAGTGTACGAAGAGCTTACAAACCATTTTCCGCCTCTTGACATATGCTGTATATATAAAGCTGATATACCTAACTGTATTTGTAATGCAGTGGAAAATAATTGAAAAGTCGTCCTTGAGGAGAACAGACGCAATAGGCAAGGTCTACAAACCAAGCGCTGGGTTTTATGGCCAATGACGTAGCCAGCTCGATTAGTTCTCCGCAGATAAAATAAAGCAGAAAATCCTATGGATGAGGACGAGGACAAAAGAGCCAATTATCAGGGATGGGAATAAGCGATCGGTGTAACCGAAAACCATTTTTTTTTTTTTTAATTTCAGTTAATCGGGTCTTTTTCTGACCTGGTTTTAGCTGTGTTTTTTTCCTAATAACTGAAACAAAAAAACTGCTGCTGTAAAATAAAACAATTAAAACCATCTAATATTGTAAAAATATCTCATTTAAAATTTAATAATGATTACCTAACTAATACCACTTTTTTTTTCTTACTCCAAAACGTCAGTTATACCAATTTTTTTTCTCTGAATACAAACAATTTTCTTTGGGATTTTTTTTTTCCATAACCGGTTATTTTGTGCAATTAAACACCGCCAGGTTGAACTGAAGGTGAAATAACCGGAATAACCGATAACCGGTTATGTTCTACTTACAGCTATCCTTACTTCACACAGTTACCGTAGAAGAATAGTTCCAGTCTTCACATCATTGAAAACTGGAAGCAAGGTTAGGTTAGCGTCCCCTCCGATAACCACAGCTCCTTTCTTGGTTATGCTCTGCTTCGGGAGGAAACTGAAGTTATGGTCATTATTTTGATTCTGGAAAATAGTTTCATACCTAAGAGGTTTTGTAGTTATTGTCGATGCGTCACACTCTTTTCCTTTTTGTTCACAAATTTATAAAAATCAATTTACAACCTTCGGAAAAGGACACATTTTACATTATCATTTTTATTTTTCCACTTATTAAGAAGTTTGTTTGATTATGCTAACAATGAGTTTGAATACATTCGCCAATCATTTCTTTAATAAAAAAAGGAAATGGAAGTAATTGCTGTGCTGCTAGAACTACTGGTAGCTGTGATCTGGTCTGGTATCCTTTCTAATTTACCATTATGTGAAGATGATGAAAGTTCTATAACAATTTTGGGAACGTCAGCCAGTTTTTCACACAGCCGCAAGCAACCTGCGAGCCTTACGCCATATATTCCTGGCTCCTTGTCAGTACTTCAGCCCTAATTACCTGTAATCCAATAGCGGCCTTATTCTTACGTCAACTCATCTGTATTGTTGTGCTTTAGTACAGGAGAACTAATTAGCGAATAATAGGTTTTTATTTTGTTAATTGGTCTAATTCTGAGGTATTTTTTTATTTATTTTCAAGATGTTTGGGGTGAATCGTATTTTTGGAATTGGAGTTAAGCATTTTTGAGTTTATTTAAGCAATTTATGAGGAAAATACATTCTTTAAATGTGATCAATGCTGTTCATCGTACTTATTTTACAATTTTATATCTCTTTTTTTTTCAATATAAAATAAGATATAATATAGACTATTAATTCTTTATTTCACTTGTCATCAAAAGATATTCTTGAAACATCCAACGAAGTCATTTAATTTATGAAAGCCACAAAACTTGATAATTGAGTTTAATCTGTCAAATTACGTCAATGGCTCTCATAAGCGTAGATAAATAGAAAATTAAAATCTGATGGGGTACGCGCACTTACATTCTTCCTTAAATAATCATTTTTTAAAGTTTTCATTTACAATATAAAAGTAGAAATTATCAACTACAACAACCGCCTTTTATGACTTTTCATCACTCTCCATTACCTGATTTTACGACTTTATCTGTTAGATATTAATTTTTCTAAAATATTTAGTATATTGTATATCTATATTATTACTCTTATTTCCGGAACTTTGTTTTCAACCTCAACCAATATTTCTCCTTTAGTTAATAATCAAATTCTTTCATAGCTTATATTTATCCATTTTTCATTACTACTAACAAGTCGAGACGGCTAATTAATTTAACTAAACAAAATTAAAGGTACTTTAAAGGAAGCCATTTTGAAGATTCGGCAAGTAAGTAAGCCCCGTCAGACTGTTTCAATGAAGGTAAGACCTAGCTGATTTAAAAGAACATTTAATCGTAAAGTGATATGAGTTTTATAAAAATCGTTACAGCCTTTTTCGAGAAAAATGTATAAAATCAATGACAAACGTCTGGATAGTGGATTTTGGCGAAGAAGTTTCTGTAACATCCCAGACCTATACCTATATATATAAATATAAATAAATATGCTAGGTATCTATAATATATACTATATACTTTATTAATATACGTAATTTCAGTTTCGTACAGTTTTCCTTTTTGAGCTAGACTTACCACATACACACAGACCATTTTTCGAGACTTGGTTATTTGGATTCGGGTGACTTAAAAGTGTGTATTTCCGCTGAAAACTCGGATTCGAAATTTTATACGATCGAAATACTTTCCCTTACTATATATTTCATACATAGGTAAGTGAGAGGAACGAATGTGGACTAAACTTTACTCCGACAAAATTATAATGAAGAGGAGTCAATTTATAATATAATCGAGTGTGCCCATTGATTTATATATGAAGAACGGTTTGTCAGAAAAAAAAAATTACTAATAGGAAACATAGATAGCAAAGGTAATTTTAAGTAAATCATTATACTAAGATATCGGTTGTATCCATTGTTTGTAAAACGATATGATACCTCTCCTGCATGTGATTATTTCTAAATTTACATTGTACAATGTTTTGTCATTTTTTTTTAACAGTACTTTTATTACACTAAACTGAACTTAATGGTGCTATCTTGCATATTTTTTAATTAAATTAGAATATTAAGCCATAAATGCTTGAATAAAAAATTTATGACTATTAAATTTCAAAATAATAACAATGGTGTAGAAATTTTTGATAATATTCTTCGCCATTTTTGAAACTTAATACAGACAAAAAACGAACTAGATCGAATACTCATCTCCATTTTCAGGACCCTGTGTTTATTCCTCTTACTTTTAATTATAGCTAAAAATCTTTTCAGCGAGTGGACAGTTGCATTTACCGTTGGTTTACGGATAATTCCCCACGCGTAAAGTAGTGGTGAAGTACCGTAGTGTACTAACCACAATCATTGAGTGATTACTAACGGTTGCTTGAGGAGTGTCTGCTTGAAGCGTGTTGGATGGAGGAGATTTCATAATGAGATGAGATTTCCGAAATCTACAATAAATTAATTCTCTATTAAAAAAATGGCAGTTAAAAACAATTCATTTTATCAAACTTTCAAATAGTTCTTTTATTACTACAAGAAAGATGAAAATTCCAAAAATAATCGGTGCCATTCTTTTCTTTATTAAAAATGGATTTCTAAAAGTTTCTGAGGATTGTCTTGCTTCGTATTTCAGGCGTACTACATCCATAAGAATAATTATCCTTTTCACTTTTAAAAAGTACCAAACGACAAAGAGTCTACTGAATTTTTATTAAATTAAGTTTGTATATACTAAGAGGTACTTCTGTTCTACGTACAAAACATTGTCCACAAATTTTAAAATGAAGTTTCCGTGGGTACAACTGTCTTAGATACAGAGTTCTCCCTACCATTTGAAACATGCTTCTAATGTGATGGTAAAAGCTTCCATCATAGATGACCATAAATATGGTTTGAAGAAATAAATTCCTTGTCAGAGAGTAAGTTAAGTTATTTTGTTCTGAATATTATAAACGACGTAAATCTTTCTTCGTCGCTTCGTAAGTCTTACTTTTATTGGTGATCCTTATGATCATAGGAATCCTTATGACAAAATTATTCAGGACACAGAGAACACTCTCTCAGAAAGGAAGTATCGTTTTCAGGTAAGAGTTGAAGGGTCGAATTTCTGTTTTTTGTTAGAGCTGGGTTATAAACGAACTGAAATGAACCGTAGAGTCGGAAAGTGAGTTCAAATTGAAGAAAATGTGATATCATTTCACCACCGTATATAGTCATTTATTGAAAACATTTAAATATGTATTCAGTTTTATATTCTGATTAAATGTTCTATAATAATTAATTTCATTCCATTTCGAAAATTGATATTATATAATGCAGTCAATAAATGGAGTATAAGCCTCAGAAAAATTGGAGTGACTGACTGGAGAAAAAAAGGCTCTGTATAGAGAGGATTGGGAACGAATCTTTTGGGAGGCTCAAGTCCATCTTGGACTGTAGAGACACTTATATTCGTATGGGGATACGAAAACTCAGACTCAGTGGAGAAAGTGCAAAGATATTTTGTAAAAAGAATAATTGGGGTGCCCGTTACTACACCAAACTACATGCTCTATCTGGAGACAAAATTAAATCCTCTACATAGTTACACCATATCCATACATATAAATTATCTTATAAAGTTATTAAATCTGGAAAATAATCGGTTACTGAAAATAATAGCCCTTAAAATGATCGAAAAAAATTTAAGTTGGGTTAGTGCCATGAGAAGACTAGGTAGGAATGTTGGTATAGAATTCTCAGCCGAGGGGTTACTGGACCAGCTAATAACGCATAAAACTGCCTTCATATCCAGATTAAATGAACAAGCAAGAAATGGATTTATAGAGCGAGCAAGGAGTGCTGAACATCATATAATGTATAACAAATTAAATTATGATGTCACCTCTTTTGAGTCAGGAAAAGATATATATTACATTAGGCTTATTTTCAAGGCAAGGGGAGAATTATTTAATCTAAACTACCAACCTTGGACAAATAGAAGAAATAATTGCTCATTGTGCAATTTAAATGTTACCGAGGATACGATGCATTTCGTCTCGATCTGCCCGGTGCTTACTCGGTTTAGGATGATTTTCTTAGGAAAAAAGTACTCAATCCAAATGAAACGTTGCAATTACTGAACGGTCTGGATTATGAAAAATTATATTTATATCTTAAACGAGCAAATGCATACCGAAATAAACTAGTTAAAGAGTTTAATTACTAATTAATTATTTATATAGAACAATCTGGCGTTGTTTATAAAAAACCCTGAAATGTGCTGTATTATTTTATTTTTTATTTATCTTTTTTGTATTCACTGATCAATATATTAATAAAGAAACCTCGACAGACGAACTCTGTTCATTGTCTAAAATACGTTGTACATAAAAAGAATATCTGTAAATACTTACAAATAAACGTATTCATCTATCTATCTATCTATCCATCTATCTGTAGAGACACTTAAGATGAAGAAGAAGAATGGAATTTGAAACAAATTTATATTAAAAAATTATAAAATATTTATATTTTTTAATTGTTTAGTAAAGTAATTCTGCTTAAAAATGGAAATTTTTTAGTCTACATAATCAATTACATAATTATTTCCTTAATATTACCAATCTCACTGATTATGAGCTGGAAGTCTTATTTTTTTTCCTCTTTATTCTTTTTCCATTCCATAATAAAAAATACAATAATAAAGCTTTTTCATTTATTTTAGGATGCTATCTTGTGTCTTATGGGTATCTTCAAAGTAAACGAGGTAAAAAACTAAAAAAAAAAAAAAAAAAAAAAAAAAAAAATAAGCAAAGGCGAATCGGTTTCCAAAGGAACCTGTACTTGATGAAACATATTTATAAACTTCAATACGCTATATCTTTGCTAATATTAGTCCGATTTAGATGTTTTTTTAGGAAATTTTATTATCTTTCGAATTTACATAACAAAGCCAAGTTTCTCTGAGAGCTCTGAAACGCGCAGATCCGTTGAAAACTTCACTTCGAAATTTTGACCCGATTGCAATACTTTTCATACATATTAGCGGTAGGAGAGTAAAAATATATGAGCTTTAACGAAGAAATTATTTGCTTTGAAGATAGTCCTTATAATAAATAAGTAATTTTGAAAATAGGTAATCATAAGATAGGACTTTTTTTTTCTTTTTATAACTGAAATAAGAACTAGAAAGAATGAAGCTACGTGGGATTGTGAATGCAAAACGAAATAATAAAAGGAGGAGGAAAAAAGTTTATTTTTTCTGAATTAAAATAACCAGGATTAAAAAAAATTGTCTATCTTTGCGTCTTAATATCGTAAATTATTAATTGTGACAATAGGTTTGTTTTCAAAACCGAGTAACGATTATGGAGTCTATTAGGTGCGATTAGTATTAAGATATTCAGAAGCAATCTCATAACCGATCCAATTAGCTTGATTGAACCTCGTCTTGATGTGCATGCGCTGTCAGCGGCAATCATGATTTGCATGCATCATAATTGTCAGTCATAATGGAGGAGCTCTTATGAACATTATTATATAAGCGTTGAGGATAATTCCGAATCATTTTTTCTTTAGTTTGTATGCAGTGGAATGATTGTTTTGGAGTAGGTTAAATCAGTTTAAATCCGAGATAACATAAACTCTTGGCTCAGCAACCGGTCTTTAATACTTTAATAATTTAACTAACCTCATTAAATAAATTTAAAAACTTAAAGTTCACCAATAATTCCAAAAATGTCCGGTTCTCATGGTTAATGGCATAGCCAAGATTTCATTTCGGGTAGAGAAGGGTCTACTTTATAGAAACCCATCCCAACCGAGTATGTAAGGGATTCCTCTCTAAATATAATATTTTATATCCCTAAGTATATTATTTATGAAATAACATTCAAATTAAGGTTAATGAAATTTTTGTTTGCAGATAAGAATAAGTAAAACTATTTTTTAATTTCGGGAGGAGTCGGGACCCCTCCCCTCTGGCTACGCCACTGCTTATGGTCATATAGATGGCGGAAGGAGTGCGAGTAAACGGAGACAGTCAGGGCAGACAGATGGGCTTCGGTGACTAATACAAGGCGTAGGCGATCGTTAAGACCCGCATTAGCATAAGCCGTTATGGTCTAGGTACCCGTACCTTATGCTGGTACCGTCTTAGCATCTATTCTTCTATAGAAAGCCCATCTGCCCACTTAGAAAAAAAGTAAATCTTAAAAAATATATATTAATACAATGAAATTACTTACGAGCGTTTTCGATAAAATCATAAAGTTAACGATTCAGTTAATCTTTTAAATTCAGAATGGATATGAAAAATAGAGCCTTGAAAACCTTTGCTAAAATATGCATTGTGTTTAACTTAATATTAATTAATTTAACTGAATTGTTCATTTCAAAAACTTCATAAGTGAAGCTTTTCCAAAAGGACTGTTTTTGTTGGGAATGTTTCCTTACAAGACACATGTTCTGGACAAAAACCACACAAGTCAGCACATTCCTTCCTCTTCAAGCAATATCGGGTATTCGTCACTCATTAATAAAAAAAAATCGTGCCGTAATATGATCGTATCTACTTTCCAGAAGAATAACCTGGTTTTGAGAACTCTAGTTCAATATTCACAATCTAAGAGCTGAAAACTGAAGATTTTTAGGATTTTAAGGAATGATATTCAACATAATACAAAAAATTTGTTTGTCAACCGAATCTTACGGGAAAATTGTTCTAAAAGAACAAAAAATGACCATTTGGTTCTTTGACATTCATGATTTTTCATTGTGAAAAAAGGCACAAAAATTTATTCATCATGATGAAAATCTTTTAACTGCCATCAGTCATACATGATGCATCCAAAGTGCCAATTAATAATAAGTTATATTATTATAAAATAACATTCCAGAAGAGCATATCGTCGTATAGGATATGCTCATAGGATATTTTCTTTCTTTTGATTCGATAGTTTATCTAAATCCTTTGTTTCTACCTATTTTACTATTTACCATTTAAAATGTATATAAAATTTTTTAAACAAAGCAGATAGGAATTAATATCAACAAAAATTTAACAGCAAAATTTTTAATGAAAGAAACAATCCCAAATATTTTATTTTCGTAAAACTTAAAAGAAAAAAAAAAAAGATACCTGGATAAAACATTGATATGATATTACTCGTAATTGAAAAAAAAAATATATATCTCACAGCTAGACTCCAAAAAAGTTTGTAGAGTGGGAAAGTTCGTGTTTTTTTGTGATTTTCATTCAACTCGTTTTTCCCAGATTTTGTGAAGTTTTTAATTATTGCTTCAATCTTGTCTTTCACTCTGAAGATATCCACGTCAAGTCCTTGTAAACTCAAATTTGGCTCATGTTAATGCTTAGAAATAAATGTTAAGTAAGCACAAGACACAAGGCCAATCAAAATCGTTGTGGGTTTTTTTTTTTTCTAAAAGAAATACCCTTCATCTCAGAGCTCGAAAGGAATCTCAAGAACCTGTCCTATTTTCCCATTGGGACATAAAATATTTTTCATGACAATTCACCAGTCCAAATTTCATCAATTCACCGCTTGAATTTAATCTAATGATTTAAATCGATTTTAATAAATGTCGGTAGTCCCAACGAACAATAGAGACGAAATATAAAATTACCAAAATGTTTTGTTTTTTTAAATCGTAATTTATTAAAAATATTTAGCTGGCCAACAGTAATGAGAATGATGGAGAATATGATCAAGTACCATAATGATTGTAAAACAGAAAATGTTAATAATAAAATAATACCTACATGTTAGTGATATAATTTTTAAGTGTTATTTTTATTAAATATTTATTAAAAATTTGATTAATATGATTGTTTTATTCAAATAAAATACCACCTAATACCGTTTATTAATACTTTATTATCCTTAAATCATCAAAATTATTCAATATTTCAAGTCTAAACACTTCATTCAGCCAAAAAAAGCTCTTGAAAATTCGTTTACCTGTGAATTACCCAGTTTTCCTACAAAATTCTATTTGTGTGACTTATTTGCTTTTTGAAATGGCCGATTCAATTAAAAGCTTCAATAGTCTTGTCTACCTATATAGATGAGTTTCTAATTTTAATACTTCGAAATAAAAGATATTCTAGCGAAATAGAATAAAATAGTTTTTTTTTTTTCACAAACTTTCACCGAATGAATTTCATGTTTTCAATACAATTTTTTTAAATTTAGTAATTTCTTAAACTAAACATTGTGATATTAGCGGAATTTTGTTTTACAAACGTGAGTGTATAAAAGAAGCATGTTAAACATATTAAATTTTTCGGGAAATAAATTCATATAATGGAGAATAAAAAATTGTTCAAAAATATGTTTCGTAATAATTATTCAAGGAAATAAAAAAGGAGAAATAAACAGGTCTCATAATATAATTATAATCTTGCATTAAAATAAAATGTGTTATTTGTTTCGAATAAATTATTTTAATCTTTATCTGTGAACAGTGAACAGTGGAAAAAGTTATACATAGTTTTTCATATTTTTTTTTTTTTTAATGATATTTGCATTGCAGGATAATAATATTTTTAGTTGGTGTATTTAATGGAAAAAGTCATACAAATCTCATATGTATATATATATATATATATATATATATATATATATATATATATATATATATATAGTATAATGAAGTTATAATGAAGTTTCTTGTCAAACACTTTAGTTCCAAGTCCCTGCCTAGCCTCCGTGTTGAAAGGTCACTGCTTTGATAAATGCTTATAATGTGAGACTCTAAAGGAGCATTTAATTTTACCTTATATAAAACAAAGTAATCATGTTCAGATATAAAGAAGATTTATATTATCTTATTTACTATAACTATTAAAGATGATTTATTCTTTTCTTTTTTTTAGCCAACATGATTGAATTTTATCGTTGTTTACATCTTCAAAACTCGAAATAATTACTTCATCATAATCGCCTAAATTTTAATAATATGACAATTAATGACTATATGTCTTATGAATATAGGTTTAATTGGAATAAAGACCTCGAGGAAGCTTCGAACAAACAGATTTACGATGTCAAGAGCTATTTTGAAAACAATATTTATTGAGTAAAAATATAGGATAACATCGAAGCTATTATTATTTTTTTCTGAAGCCATAAAGCAATAAATTACTTTCATAAATTAAAAATAGTTTATTGCTCTTTTATCTCTTGCATTATCAGTACAAGTTTCTTCTAGTTTCGGAAGACCAGCGAAATCAGCAAATGTTCTTCGAGTAAGTAACGTTGTATTCAATATTTTATCGGTACATTTAAATTTTCTTTTCGGTCATTGTTAAAATTAACCTTAACCTCAACTTCGGACTTATATGTATTAAAAACTTCTCATTTATGCCATAAAATAAAAGAAAGATGCTAAACATTAAATACATTTCTAGATTTCTTCCTTAATAATCGTGCCTTCGATTCACTAGGAATACTCTTATACACCGAAAATTATCTCGCTATGCCTGCTGACGTCAATGGTGCCATCTTAAACAGCCGAAATCAGTAAATGTTCCTTGTGCATTTGATTATTACGAAATTACTATCTTGTAAAGTTTGGTTTATGCCAATTACTAATTTTTTTTCAATTAATATTTTTTTTAAACACGTCATTTATCTTTTTGTTGTATGACTCCAAGTAGCTCTGAGAATTTATTGTTCTTGTCTTAGATGTCATTTAGACAAAGAAAACTATTATTAACAGATTATCGATTAAATGTATGTGTGACACAGGTTGACGTGTATCATGTTGCTGTAATGCGCTGCATCTGGCTCTAAAAGTATCACACGCATCTCAAACCTACCACAAGCATCTAACTATAACAGTTTTATGTTATCATTAACGAAACGGTTGATCTTTTCGGTATCGGTTTTCTCAAGGTACTTTGATGCCAATAAAAAATAAGATCCTAAACCGTCTGTACTTAAAACTCCGACAAATAATTAGCGATGTAAATGCACAGATTGTTTGAGCAACTACAAGGTATTCGTAATTTTCTTTAACAGTAATTTTATTTTTTATTTTCCAAGGCAATATTATAGCACTTCGAACGATAATTTTTTCGTATAGTACCCTCAACGGGAGTTTTAAGTGATGAATTGTTCAAAAAACCGTTTAATAAGCGGGTAATTTAATTTAATAAACGGGGTGTCAGATGAAACTATTGTGAAGCACATATCTTCGAAAAAAGTATCTTTTGTTTAAATGGAATTAGCCAGCAATAGAACCTATCTTGAAAATATTGATTTGATATAAGGTAAATGGAGATTTGATACCGTATTCAGTTTGGTTTATATTTTTTAAATAAAAAAATTAATTTTATGAAAAAATCGATTGGGTTAAGAGGATTGTAATACGTAATCGAAGTTAAGATATGCTAAGATTGGTAAGTAATTGGATGGGTGAGCGCCCGTCTGGGGAACAGCTCGAATTTCTGCCGGCGCGCCGGCGATTGTCTGCCCCTCGTCCATCACACCGACCGAGCGTTGGAGTGATGGTTCTATCCTCTGTACTTAAATCGCGTTGTAGTCATCCAGGATGTCAAATAGAACCCGAAGGTTTGGTCCATCGACGGTCTGCTTAGGGTAATAAAATATAGGTCCTCGTGTGCCTCCTGACCTCGAACCGGTATAATCCGTGAATCTAGACCTATTTGCCATTGTCCGTGAACCCGAGTAAGTCGGTGGGAAGAATACTGAGTCCACCGCAGCAGGGAAACCATGCTTTGTAGCAACGTAAGGACCCCCTCAAGCCTATCTGTACTCCTGCAAGCAATAAACGTCTGTTAGAAGATCGCTCGGCCGAAGATCTTCATGGTCTCAAGTGCCACCAATTATTTACAACTGTCTTAATAAAATGTCAATGAAGGTATATCTTTATATCTTAATCAGGACATGACAAGAGATGCACGAAGAAAAGAATTATCATTGGCTCCTTCTTTGGTTCCGATTGTTTATGCACATGTTGTTCAAGGAGGTCCCTTATCAATCTCCTTTGAATCTTAACGTATGTTGTTGGGTGTGCTTTTTGTGGACGTCTGTTGAACAGATCTAGTAGGTGAACTTTTTAACTAAAATATTACTACTGGCGTCATTCTCCAATCAGAAACGGCACCGATTCGTATCCGACCTGGAATAGTGGATTTAGCAATGATTTTTTTTTTCAATCTAAATCAATTAACCACCTTTTCTAGTTATGTTATATATTTTTCGAGCGGGAATTCACACCTCGGGAGTATGAGTCATTTATTCAGCTGGAATAAATTAATAACTTATTTGAATAACATAAGAAGTCTTGAATGTAACGCATATGATGTCTCAAAAAGATCACTCAATCGCCCCCTTTCTGATTTAAAATATACCTTCTCAAGTAGCTGTTTCGAGTGATGTCATTTACAAATTTAATAGGATGCTAGGATGGTTTTTTTAATGTATATCATTTTTGGATGGTATAAAAAAATAAATCTGAGGCGTTTAAAAGGTCCTCTTAATGAGTTGTCGCCAAATAAGGATATGGCGTTAAGAGGCTATGATCAGCCTTATTTAAAAACTTTGATTTTGGTCTTCTTAACCGGATTATTTTTTTTTTTTTATTGACGTGGCTACTCGAAAATCCCCTCAAAGCTGAGTGGGGATAATCTCTTCGGATAAAATTGTCAGGTGTCTTAATGATTCGTATTCACCGATATTAATAGTCATATACCTGATTGTTATGCTGTGAAAACCTCTATAAGTAGGTACGCAGAAAAAAGTGTTAAAACACCTTTAAAAAATTAGTGATAAATAGACCTAACCACAAATTAAAAAATAATTATTGTCCAAACACTAAATAAGAGTTGTAAAGATGAGGAAGAAAAAAATTGAATACCATTTTTCTTTTTTTTTTCGTATGATTAATTCAATTGTGTATTTAAGTATACAATTATTATTTTCCATTGACATGGTTAAGAAGACGCTTCGGCATTCTAATTAGTAAATTTTAACCATCTGCCTCTTAAAATATTTTTTCTTGGATCAAAGTAATTATGTAATAATTTTAATGATTATACCATAATTATAAATAATGTTCAGTTTTTTATTTAATCCTATTTTATTTTATCTTCTCTGGTTTTTGATCTTATATTAAGAATTGTTTAATGAGAGCTAAATTTCAATAAGGAGATAAAAATTACCCTTATGATTTTATCGAAGGTTCATAGACAAAGTTTTAGTCCCTCAAATCGCACGAGATAGCAACAATGTTCGCAACAGGCGTTCAGTCATCACCAGAACGAAAATGATCAGATAACTGCAGACAAGAAATAATTCTTAGAAATAGTACATCACGCCAAGTACATCACGATAATATTGAATAATATACTTTCAATAATGTTGACTATTTTAACCAATAATTTCAAAAATATTGAATATTGTTGCCTTCCTCATCCTTCAATATATATATATATATATATATATATATATATATATATATATATATATATATATATATATATATATATAATATATTCTTCTAGCAGATGTTATATACTGAAGGAAAAGGAAAGTTCTTACGCCAGGTTTCGTTCCTTGGAAAGAGACCTAAGTCGAGTTCTGCTCGACAGATATGTAAACCTATATTTAATTAAATGTAAAGCAATATTTTTGGACCTTTAGTTTATCTATGAAGTCTTTTTTATAATATCCACTTTTTTATTTTTTTTATTCCGTTATTAATTATTTTTTTTTTTATAAACTATAACTCCAATAAGTCAAGAAATAACAGTTCTAATTATTGTCAAATCGATTAGGGAAGCAGTTTGTCTTTCATTTAGCTGACTCTTTGTCTTAATTATTGTTTGAACTGTTGTTCGCATTAAACCTAATTTTTTTCTACATCAGTTTTCGATAAATTTCCGTCACTTAATTTAATTTTTTTTTTTTTTTAATTTCTTAACGGATATCCTATTCCAAATTCCAAACCTCATAGGGATTGGAAGCACCTTGCACTTTATATTGTAAATACTTGATAAAATTAGTGGAACGTTCACTCAGATCGGATGTGATTTTTTCCGAAAAAACACTGATTGCATTCATGCCAGTTTCGGACTATCGAATACGTTTCCTTTTTACTCATCCTCTTCAAATTTTTTTTTTCAAGTGACGTAACTTTAAATTCGCTTTGGCTTGAAACGGTTCCATGTAGAAATTGGTTAACGATATAATTTCGAAACGTCGTAACTGCCTGGTTGGTCTGCATTTATGTCGTCTTATCTTTTTGTGTCCTGATGACGTCAGAATTGTAGTGACGTTTACCAAGTTATTTACTGTTATTTGAGATACTTGAGGCTTTTTTTTTGCAATTTTACAATTGTATTAAAATATTTTAATTATAGTATTTTTTTTAAATGAACATATAAATCATAAATACCAAATTTGAAAAGTTTTGCATTATATTTTAATATATTTGTTTATGAAAATCAATTATGACCTTCTAATTAAGTACCACTCCCGGTGACGATGTAGTTGCAAAAAAGAAAGGTGCACAACTAGATTTTACAACAATTCCAAATACAAAATTCCAACTTTCTACGGCTATCCTTTTTTGAGTTATATGCGATACGAACATACGTCAAAATGGACATCACCGTTGAAATCTGAAAACCGAAAATTTTCGCCATTGCAATACTTCCTTTACTGCGTACAAGGAAGTAAAAAGCGGACGATCTAAATGAGAATTGCACTAAAACCTGGTCTTTGCTGTTTTAGTGCACACTGATGGTCTTTGCACACTAACGTCTTCTTTGGTTCTTGGTCAATTTAAAAGCACGTGTGTACTAATGTAAAGTATTTTATTATTATTATTATTATCTTCGCTTAAATTTTCTTGAATTTTATTTTTTTTACTTATTTTTCTATTCATTTATTTATTTAACTGATTTTTAATGTGAATATTTTTTATTATTTATTTTTATTTATTATGAATTTTGTTCACTTTGTATTTATGGTATGAATTGATATTTATTTAGAGCTCCAATATTTGTTACTTTTAAGCGTGGTAGTATTATTTTTATTCAATGAAAACATTTGATCTAAAAAAATTATTGCGTTCAATATATATATATATATATATATATATAGATCGATATGTAGTATTATTAAAGTAAAAGTATTACTTGATATTGTTTTTTAAAGTACTCGCATATTGGCATCTCCATATCGATCATTTAGTTCAGATATTGAACGAGGAAGTTCCCAATGAGTCTGCAGGTGCCGGGCATACGCTACTATGACTCACTATCTATTGGTCGTTGTGTAAAATAACAAATTTATATTTTAGGATAGTTTTTCTATTTTCTATTCTTTATTTTAATAACATTACATTATATATCCTAGCAATTTAAGAATAAGTGGATGTGTTATAAGTTATTTGAGAAATTTATTCCTAATACGTTAAGAGAATAATAAATATTCTTTATAGGACTAAAATACTAAATAAACTTTCTTTATTTTTCATTAATTAACATCTCTGATGAATTTTACTATGGCCGAATTAGCAATCCTTGAACTGATCGATTTGGCGCCTCAATCACCAATTTATAAACATATAAAACAGAAAAAATAAATTAAAAAATCGAGAAACAAGAAGCCAAAGCTTCATTCATTTTCCTTTCTTCTTTATTTTTTTTGTTTTTTTTCAAAATATTGATTTTATAATAAATTGTTTTCTTACTTTTCCATTCCGATTTTCAGATATGTGTTAATTACATATTATTTTATTTTAACTAGATATACTTATAATAGTCTGCAAGGTGTAACTTTTTTCACGCAAAGTAATTTGTTAGGCGTACATACTAGAATAAAGAGAATGTTTTAATGAAAACTTGAAATGCTTTGCTAAAAAATTGAAATATAATGCTGCGATTGAAGAAATTCTAAATTAATCTTGTGTATGAAATGTATTTGCAAAAATGTATGTTTTTATCATCCTCACATAAAAATGTTTTAGTTGTCAAAGACGATTAAAGGGCAACTTTTTGAGTTAACCATTTTGAAGAAATTAAAAAAAACAAATGGGAATAAATAATCAAGATTTAGTCAGCATGATTTTTTTAGTGTAGATGTCTACGTTTTGTCCCTTACATATGAGCCATCATCAGGGCTGAGATTAAAGAGAGATATCATATATATGTATTGTAAACGACTGAAGTTAAAAGTAGAGAAAAAAAAATGATTGAATAAGTACATTGAGGATTAGTGAAATATAGTAAAAATTACACAGATAAAGCTAAAAAATATTAATATAAATAATAGATGACAGACAAAGTGGATTCTACAAAGTTGGCACAAGATATAGAATTGAATACACTTGATCAGTCTGTCTTCTATTGTTTATTTTTCCATTATTATTATTATTATTATTATTATTATTATTATATTATTTAATATATATATATATATATATATATATATATATATATATATATATATTATATATTTTCTAGCTTCATTTGTACAGTTTTTATTTCATTTGTTCTCCACGCACGTAGTCATTTTTCCTTCTTCTTCCGTTATTAA
The DNA here is from genome assembly GCA_948150685.1 of Rhaphigaster nebulosa. Lineage (NCBI taxonomy): Eukaryota > Metazoa > Arthropoda > Insecta > Hemiptera > Pentatomidae > Rhaphigaster > Rhaphigaster nebulosa. Next base: position 127,172,932 of record OX411306.1, read on the forward strand.
TTCATATTTATATATATACTAATTTTAAAACATATCCATTAGTTTTATTTTTTATAATTCCACAGTGTTTTCTTTATTATTATTTGTATTCTATAATTATTTATGTTAAATTAGTGACAATTTATCTTTAATTCACTTTTAAGTAAATTATCTCTTATCCTCATGTTATTTACTTCTGTAGAAATATCGTATCTGTCTTACATCTCTGGTTTAATTTCAGCCGTGATGATGTTTGTGCTCACATGCTTTTACAATAAAAAATTATGTACCTAGCTTAAAAAAAAACACTTTTTTATTTTATTTTTATTAACTGTAAGTACAATCATTAGAACATAATAGTTATAACAATAAAATGATTTCAAACCATGTAATGTAAAACTATCTAGTTAGGTAATCTCTTCATCTTTGAAAGAATGTGGTAGATCGAATTATAGTTAGTCATAAATTAAACGAACACGTCAAACGCCAGATTTTATCACTTTAGGAGTAGACATCTATTATACATACACGATATTCCAAACAGCTCCGAAACTGTGACAGCGACGTATATAGACGATACAACAATTTTAACAAAATATCGAAATCCAACATAAGCCTCACAGACTTTACGGTATCATCTAACAAAACTTCACGACTGGTGCAAACATTGGAAAATTCGACTTAACCAAGATAAATTCGTCAACGTATCACGTATACTCTTCGACAAGAAACATGCCCTCCAATATACCTTGGCAATGTACTTATTCCATAGCCAGACAAAATTCGATTCCTTGGGCTGACATTTGACAGAAGAATGACATCAAGAACAAACAAAAAACGCTAAATTAAAGATCAAAACTATTACACTCACTTCTTTCACGACACTCTAAATTTTCTCACTTCTTTAAAGACACAAACTGAAATTGGACACATACACTTATTTGCTTAAGCCAATCTGGATCTACGCTTTACAGATATACTGAACAGCCAAAAAAGACTCACATTACGTAAGTCACCCAATTCACTCATACAAGACATGGCGACATTCGCAGAAGGCTGAAGAAGAATTGGATGAGAGATCTGCTTGCCTAACTATATCCTAAAATCAAGACCGAGAGAGGTATCGCTGGTTATTACTCTCCATCATGCCAAAGTAGATACTATTTGGCCAGCAAATTTACTGGTTGTCAACGCAGACACGTGTGAATTCGAAAATAAAGACAAAAAAGGAAAAGAAAAGCGAAATGAAACGATCGAACAATTAAATAAAATTAATATTTATAATATGAGCTTGAAATTTGAAGGTTAGGAACACAACTGTGCCTACATAATTAGAAACATTAACAAAAACAGAAATTTAAATTTTTATTTCTTTCTAACTTTTGGCGGTAGAAAACAATTTAGGATTTCATTTTACTTTTTGTAAATAGTTACATAATCATTATGATAAACAACATACAAATAGAATTGAAGATTGTAAATTTTATAAGAGGTCTTGAAGTCTTGTAGCTGAGGTTTAGTAGTAATTTGAAGTACATTGCATTTTTTGTTAATTAAGACATTTAAGTTTGACAAATGGTTCCTTTTCATTTCGTTTTTGTATTAGGATATCGAAGACATGAACTAGGATGAAGAAGATTTTATGTGATTTTTTTGTTTCTGCGATTTTAAAATTATTTTTCATGGAGTGGAATTGGGGAATGGGGAATACTATGATGGTAAATGAAATAATTTATAAAACTTGATACTGATAAAAATTAGGGAACAGGTTTTAGTTATAAAAATCAGTTATGCTATCTAGTAGTTTTTAATCTTACTATAAATGTGGAGTAATTGGTCATGAGATATTTTCTTGTTTATGGCTGCTCCCATAAACTTCAAGGGCAACTCCGAAAAACATGATAAAGATAAGAGAAAGCACTATTTTAGATTGGAACCGGTATCAAAGTGGATTTCGTCCACCAAGATGAAGAAGTATTTTGGTTCCTTATTATATAATTATACAGAGATTTTTCTTATTGATGAATAGTATTAGAAGAATAGAGTAATTCTCGAAATATTCTTTAAAGAATGGTCCTCTCTATTTCAATACAAATTAATGTTTTACTTGCTCCCATCAAACAGATCCCCTGCCTAAGATTCGTCGTGACATGTAATTCTCGTGGAATCTTCTTGCAAGACTGAAACGGCAGGAAACTACTCGTTGATTTAGAATATTTCGACATTTACCAGGTAAATGAACTGAACTAAACTCCCAGTTAAACATAACTGAAAGCTTCTCCATCAGCCTCTCTCCAAAAAGCATATTTGTTTAAAATATTCAATGTTCCTTCCTATTGCTCAATTAAAATTACACAAAATATCTTTACAGCATGATTGGCCCAAAATAGTAACGATATCCAGCTAACATGGTAAAACATTCATTTGAATATTAATATCAACACGGATAAATAATAAATGACATATGACTTTTGGGTCCATTCGGTGAAAACAATTTTATTAAGCAAGAAAAACGTAAAAATGAAAAAAAAAATACACTTCTACGCTTAGGAGAGCATAAGAACACATACTTCGCCTATCGGAGAAATGACGGGTGAAGACGAAAATTTGTCAAAATAAAACATGTTTTCATTCTGTAAACATGAAATGCTTATTAAACCCCTAAAGATTTATCAAATTAACCATTAAAATAATAGTTGTTTTTGCCGTCCCTCATCGATTTCAGCGTGACCGGGTTAAACTTATTCCTTCTTTATTTAAAAACCACAATCAGAGAGTTTGCAAAGTCCTTAGCACTGAGTACACAAAAGCTACTCCCTTAGCACAGAGCAACGGTTATAAATCCGCCAGGGATTGAAGGCAGTGGTGCGCGAAGAGAGATAAGCCGAAGACTAGGTAATAGTGGTGCAGGCCTAGCGGCACGACCATAATGACCGCTCCGTGGTTTGTGCTGCGCTTGCTAATTTCTGATGTCTTCGTGACAACTGATAATGGTCCAGATCGGGTTTTACAGTTAGTGTCATCTTGGTGAGAGTTCCAGGTCTCGGAGGTGCTTGGAGCTACACTTCCTGGACTTTTGGCTTTACCGTATGAAAATGTGCCAAATATTTATATAATTATATAATGCATTGAAATTCACAATTGTATAAAACAAAATTCATCTAGTAAGTTTCAGTTTGTCATTGCTGTACTTAAAATGATAGATCTTTGACATTTTATTTACAATTTTACAGTAAAATTTAATTTTCCTGTATCAAAGACAACAATTAATTATCCTTTATGCTGAGTATAACTTTTTTCCGTTGTTGCTTTAAGGTTGATACTAGTATACCCAAGCGAGAACTCTCGCATTACATATCTTCTAATCCCTAATTCCAAGTATAAGCGATATTAGGGAAACATATTTATTCGTATAAACAATATAATATTACCAAAAAAGTTTATTTAACATACAGATTTGGTGAAGCTACATAGTTTGTAATGACTATATTGAAGTTACATTACATACTTAATAAGTAATTAGCTTATCCGACTGGAAAACATCTCTTCAATTTAGCAGTTAGGCAATTAGATTCAGCTATACCGTTTTCTATATGTAGTATTCATTCTTAACAGTTGCCTTTTGGGTTGGACATGGGAAACAGTATATAATTTCCCACTCATTAAAAGTTTTTGTAAACAAACTCAAGTTTATATAAAGTTGCCATGACAACGGCACGTACGCAAGATGGCCTGAGGCCCGTGCGGACTTATATCGTGCGTTATCTCGAAAACGGTAGGTTTTTAAGCTTTAAAACGCTGGACCAATACGCTCCATAGGAGCGTATATGATCGTGTTGCCCGCGTCAACATTTTTAAAACGCAACTTATCCCGTCTCGATCCGCCGACTCTCAGTCGTCAAAGCTTTGAAACCTTCCAGTTTTTTCATCACTTTTATTTAAGCCCTTGTAAGATTTTAAGGAACAAAATCAGGATTCGTCACTTCTCCGTGAAATTCCTTTTCTTTTGATACCTCAAAGACAACAATTAATTCATAATTGTTTTTTCATCACTCATTCGTCAAAATCCATCGCTCCTGAGAGCCGGAAAAGGGATCTATACTACCGTAATAATATATAGTAGTGATAGTGATACTTATATGCCATAACCAGGTATCAGATTATTTATGCAGTAAAAACCCTAAAATATACCGCAAAAAATGCATTTATTTTTAATGTAATGTGAATGAATTGCAAGCAAATTAAAATAGCAAAAAGAAAATTAATGAAATTAAAATAAATATTTTACAAAATTATAGTAGTATGTGTAATAAATAATAAGTTTTTAAATTATAACAGAAAAAAAAAAGGAAAACAATATTTTTTTTGTTTATTTGGCATTTAACTAGAGCGGGAAGGATGGGTTATCCGCAGTGTCCCCCATAAGGCCCGATAAATTTCGAAGGATCTTCTTTATGTTCTTTTAAGTTCCGTGGGCCCAGTGGGCAGGGAGGAGGAGGGACTATCCTTAGGTGCTCGGAAGAGTGCTGATCACAATTTTTTAAGTATGCCTTTATTGTATTGATTATTTTAAGTAATAATTAGTTGATAATATCGATAATCACAATTTTTGAAATAACCAAAGTCAGTACTCAGACTGGAGTATTGGTACTTCTAGGAAAGAGTTAAAATCTGTTGGGGTTAAAAAACGGCAAAATTTTTAGATTTTGGTTTAAATTTCAATTTTTTTATGAAATAAATACACATTTCAAGCTAAGTGCACTTTTTCAAATGCTCTGGGTACGAACCAACGAACCAAAAAAAACACTCTATGTGTTCACTTGTCAGGTTTCTGTACAAAACTTAATATTCACTGAAAATTATAACGTAGAAAGCGGAAGGGTAGATGACGAGTTTATGCGTGAAAGTATGACTTTACAATAATCGATATTGTAATAATAATAAATAATAATAATAATAAACGTAAATTCAGTCAAAATATTTTTTAACGGGTTTCTGAAATAATCCATTCAATTATCATATTGTTTATGATGCATTTATGTTTTGTACACAAATATTTGCGATGATTAGCATGTAAATTTAAATAAATTTGTTTTTGGACATAATCAATCTTACGAAATAGATTATGGGAATGTTAGATAATTTTCAATCGCTCTAAAAGGATAATGATTGCTTGGAAAGTAATATCTTCACCTGATACCGTGAAAAAAAAATTCATATTCGTTTTTAAAGCTAGAAAAACGTTAGAAATCAATGAAGATGATGTGAGATAGTTCTGGAATTCCACAAATTATCTGAATATGAAATATCCTATTAATGAATGTATACTGTGCATCCGAGGTTTCATCCACATTAAATTTGGATTAACCCCTAAAATAAAAAATAGCCTTTAAAATATTAAACTATAATACGTTTTCCAGTCTCATTCGTTTTATTTTATAAACGTTTTCATACTGGTTTTTTCCCCTTACTCAAGAAGTAGAAATTTTATTTTACTAAAGGTTTACCATTTTATTTACAAAATAACGTTTTCACACAATAATGTCACATTTATTAAAAAGATTTGTGTAGTTAACTTGCTTCCATGGGTATGAAGTAGCCATGAAAACGACACCTACTCAAGTTGGACAATTTTCTCTTAACGACTTATTTATGGTTACTGCTGCGTTCTTATCACGTGATTTTATAAACCTTAAATTCTTCTTTGATAATTTTAATAATTCTTTAATATTATGTTCTATCTAATGCAAAAATAGTTTTAAAGTCGGATTGTAATGATTTCAAGATAGGTCTTGAAATCAGTGCTCAAACACACAAATTCTTCAGCTTTATATATTAGTATAGATTTACGGTCATAGCCCCAATGTTGTACGAAAAATATGTTTCGAGTTGCCTATCCACCTTGCATTTTTCAGAAAGCATGCTCTGGGCTTAATTTCTTACTACACATCAATAAGTTGAACACACCGGTATAATATGAATCTACTTAATTTTAATAATATGTTGATGGAAGTAATATTTTTTAATAATATATATATATATATATATATATATATATATATATATATATATATATATATATATATAAACATATTAAAAAAATATGTGTACTGGGAAAAAGTTATGTAGCTTAGAATAGCTATTAGTCCAAGCGGGATAGTTTATTTTTTAAATACATCTTTAATGGATTTTCTCAACATGATAATGAGAATATATTTTAGATAAAATCAGTGTATAGGTAGTAAAGGAACAGTATTACGTACCACGAACAGTTATCATTATTTTTTCATTATGTTCATAATACAATTACTACCCCTGCAATTAAATGACTAAAAATGGCAACATTTCCCGGTTTTTAATTATTTCTTTTAAAAAAAATAGTACACAATAGCGCTTAAAAGAAGAAAAAAATAAAGTTTGCACAATTAAAATTGCCGTAAAATATGGCCATTTTGTACGTTTAATTACAGGGCTTGTGATTGTTGTCGGAACATTCTTCGTGCCTTAAATTGTTTTTTTAATAGTGCCTATCTACAGTAAAAACTGCATGTAAAAATTTTTTGTGGACGCCCGTGCAGCCGAAACAAAAAAAAAATCCTATATACATCACATATATTTCAAGGAAATATAATTATAGAGCAACTCTTTTTGAACAAAAAACGCTTTGAAAAATCACTCTAGGTCCATTTTTGGCCATGTTTAAGCAGTTTTTCGAGAACTCCCGTTTTACATTTTCGATTTTTCCTCGAAAAGTTATTATTCCCTTTTTGCATGTGACTTTTATTACACGTAGGCATTACTAATAGCGCCAATTTAATTTCAGAAACATGTTCCTGTGACAGTTACAAGCTCTGTAATAAAATGTCGAAAAATGCTTGGTTTATACTTTTTTTTGCGAAGAGTTGTTGGACGACTTCATTTGTCCAAAATTTAAAGAATTTCTTAAATATGTTTGTATACATCTTGAACGTAAAAAAAAAAAAACTTTTAGGTACGTTTATAATGTTCCTTCAACAGATTGCTAATTACGTATTTTATTTAAAACATGCATAATTGTTTTCTACTATTTTTCTTCTAATTATCACATTGGAAATCTATTTTAAATAATGAATATTTTTCCCTATTCCGCCTGGTTTATATTCATATATATAGAATAGCTTATTTTTGTGGTAATCTTACGAATCCGAATTCGGAAAAAAAGTGTTTAAAATATATGTAAAAACCTCCGTCATTATCATATTAGAATGATAGTTTTCCAAAAACATCCCACATTTCACTGTCCTAAGACTAGTGTGGGTGTTACTCTAGGAGTGACTCATGTGGTCAATGATTTTTATTCATTCTGACAAAAAAAGGTATTGGGATGTAGGATGTATGGAAATAGTGATGACCATAAACATCGTTACGAAATATTTTACACCTTCCCAAGTTTCACAACGCAATTGTTATCTATTAGGCAGAATCCATTAATAAAATAATTTATAACCATTAGGCTTATGTAAAAATCCTTAAACCGTCTAATAGATGAATTGCTTCGTGCGAGATAGTTCGCAGTAATCTAAACGATTGCCTTCTACCTTGGGATGCAATATCCGCGCTAAATTGAATTAGCCTGGCTGATAATTTGTCTATTAACGACAGTTATGAAATAAAATGGTTGTGGCAACATAGATGAATATAAATGTTTATATTAAGACATTTTGCCACGAAACGCAAATTTGTTTGTTCAACTGGTTTTAAAACCGTTAAGTTGGAGAATTTATTGGGCAGTATATTAATTTTGGTAGTAACAGTTATAATATCTTGTTTTTGAATTATAAATTTATTTTAGTTAAATAGATTATATCTAAAAAAAATAAAATGTGATTAAATAAATTTTTACATTATATTTAAATCCTTGTGTAAATACAAATACAGAATGGGAAAGTAGATATCTCCATGTGCCAATTTATATTTTCAATTTACTACGGTCTAATCTATGGGTTGTCTGCAGTTATTTGTCGTGTTCCAATTAAGGAATATATGATGGTGAATTGCAAATTAAATTGATTGTTGATAAAACAATCCCATCGAGGTCGTTATTACACCGAGGCTGAACATGTTGGGGCAGATTAAAATAAAAAATACCGTGATTCAATTTTCTTCAAAGTTCTTCTACCCTTCCATTACAATATATTAATGATGTATTTCCATATACAATAAATTTGATTAATTATAATATATTTCCTTTTTTTTTTTTTTTCTGTTGGCACTATAGATCATGGAGATCTTTGACCGCGAAGTGATATTCTTACAGACATTTGTTGTTTGCGGGAACACAGAATACCTAGAGGGGTCACCCAACCTCACGTTATTACGAACCATGGCTTCCATGGTGCAGCGGCAAGCTATCCATAGCCCCATAATCGGTCCCTTTGAGGCCAATTAAGCAGTATCCTTCCCACCGACTCACTCTGGTTCAAAGACCATATGTATATTAATTTCTTAATTTCCTTGACAAAAATAAAAATAATTTCCTATGGGTAAAAACAATTTAAGACATATTTCTAAACAGTGGGACTTTTTCAATTTTTAAATAAATATCTCCTAAAATGGAACTTTCATTTCATCAGTAATGGTAACTTTCTCTTTAAACATAAGGTTAAATATTTTTAATCTCGGGGCTTCAGTTATTTATAAATTGTTGTAATTGGGTGAATGAAAATTGGGCGCTCCCCTTCACTACTTTGTTGTTTGCGGGAACACAGAATACCTAGAGGGGTCACCCAACCTCACGTTATTACGAACCATGGCTTCCATGGTGCAGCGGCAAGCTATCCATAGACCCATAACCGGTCCCTTTGAGGCCAATTAAGCAGTATCCTTCCCACCGACTCACTCTGGTTCAAGGACCAGATATATATATATATATATATATATATATATATATATATATATATATATATATATATATATATATATGTATATAAACTGTAACTATATATGTAATGTATATATAATGTATATATATATATATATATATATATATATATGTAAACAAGCATGTATACTATGTATATAAACTGAGTACAATGCTTCGGGAAGTTGAAATATTTAGTTATGTCTTCCTCATAGTTTTGCCTGAGTGGGCAGGAAGGTCATGCATGTTTTTCTTTAGGGGAATAACTCCTCAGTCGAGGTCCGAGGAAACGAAACTGTTCAAGGTAAGAGTTTTTCAGTAACGGAAAACATTTTAAGGAGCAACACTAAAAATATATGTATATTATGTTACATTAATTTACGTATCCACTCAAATTTGAAATGACCCATAAGCGATAGATAATACAGCGTTTCCAGAAAAAGTATATATCATTTCAAAATATAATCAAAAGTTGGCAGATAAATGAACTCCTAATGAAGATAACAATTTTCTATCTTTGCACTATGCATTTATTCAATTTGAAAAATATCATTATAAGTGCTCTAATCCTGTTAAGACTAAATTTTATTGCACCTGATAACTGGAATCGGATTATTACTTATAATACAGAATGATTTTTATAACTGCAGGTTAGCTATATATCATACAATAATGTTCCCAAATATTTTTTGCATTTTCTAACAACATTATCAAAGTTTATTCCCTCTCTTTATACTTATTTATAAATATAAATTTATAGTTTCCGAAAAATTGTTCGTTAAATTATTTTTTAAATTGAATCCCTTTTATATGAAAATATTTAATAAAACTTTGTCAACAACTGCCTTGATTGTTAAAATTTTGTGTTTAGGATTATTGTAAAGGGGTACTTTACTTGAAGGTCATAATAAACTTACATCAAAAGGTATATTGACATTTAATACAGAGATTATATGGTTCGGTGATAAAGGTTATAAAGGCAATTTTTTTTTCCACTCTAATTGAACAATTTTATTACGTTTAAGTGTTAAAATTGAGCGTAAAATAATTTGTTTTCTCCCCATTTTTGAGCTGAACAAGTCTGCAGCAGGAGAGTAAGATATAAGTTTAGCGGGTTCTTCCTCTTAAAATGATGAAACCGTCAATTTCCAATGCTTTATCTAGTGAAATAGACAGTTCTAATGTCCTCAAGAAATACGAAGAAATCTCTTGAAAACTTTTTACCAACTGAAAGAAAACGATATTTAATAACACAATGAGACCTCCAAAGCTTGCATGTGTGTGTGTCAATCGATGAACGTCGTGATGCCGAGTGTCATCTTTGAGATACTGCTGTCTTCGAAAACTAGTGACCAAATCCATGGTCACTTTTTCAGCCACCGATTTATTGTTTAATAGGCGTACAAGGAAGCCATGGGGTGTCCACATTCAGATATTTCGTATTTTCCAAAAATAATAGGCTATTGTATTTTATTGAAAGTCATCGGAGTGGTTGTTTTCTAGGCAGTACAACACCATGAGCGTGAATTCCAGTCAAAATTTGGACATTTTTTCGCTGTTTTTAATTTTTTGCATACCTCTACAGCCCCTCCAAATTGAGCCACAGCGTTGGCAATTTGTATGTGAATTGATTTATTCAAGTGCCATTTGAGGACATCAGTTTTTCTTTCTCACTCCAAAAGGTTTTACGTTCTTTTTAAAGGTTTTGCACAACGGTTACAGCCTCTCCAAATTGAGTAAGAGTTTTGAAAATATGTAAGTGAAGAGAGTTGGTGATAGAGTAGTGCCTTTTGGGGGGTCTCTAAATTTTTTTTCTCCCACCTCCTCCATTTTGAAATTTTCAATTTTGTATTTTAGTGAAAATACGATCTTAATAACGACCGAGCTTTGCTGCTCATGGTCATTTTTTTTTTCTGTAGTTGCCTAGTAAGAGAAAGGGAGATAATTGAATCCAATAATGTAAAGATGATTCCTTATACATAAAAAATTTAAGTAGCAGTGTAAGAAAATTATGAAAAAATGTAAGAACATCGGAGACAAGTTCTGAAGACGGGAGTAAATACCCAAAACGTAATGACTAAATAAATTATATAGGTAGCAAAATAATTTGTTACATTGAAACCTATTTTGCTACATACACCTAAATATTATCATGATGTCTTCCTATAAATTAAATTGATATATATATACATATATATATATATATATATATATATATATATATATATATATATATATATAATAATGGCAGTATAGCAAAGAACAATTAAATATGATTACGAGTGAAGTAATTTAATGTACCTACAACTGCAATTGTTAACTACGATTCATGAGCATTTATTATACACAGTTAATTATTATGAATGGTTATTTCTAGTAATAATTAGTTAATTAAGGTTTACCATTGCTATACCGTATTTACAGATCAAAACATGTTAAAGTTTAATTGAAAATGCGGGTATTTAATCAACATATAATGTCAATGCACAGAGATATTAATATACGGCAAAAGTAAATAGGCTAAAAAAAATCTAAACTAAGTATATGAAAAAAAAAAAATATTCTCATCTGAAAGTTCATGAAATGCCATTTTAGTTACAGTAATTTTGATTTTTATAATTAATTTTAGCGAACTAATTGATTAATTTTAGTTACTTTAATTAATTTGTTTTAAAAATAATGTCAGGTAAATGCCATTGTTATAGATATAACAGTTATCCTTTGTTATCCTGTGGCATGATGGCTATTTCCAGTCGAATTGCTTGTATTAGTTAGTCAATAATGCGAGGGTAATGAGTTTATATAATAATTTTGATTTTAGAGAGCTCCAAAGGAATAAATTATAAGGGTTCAAGTCGGGTGACAAGCGAGGTCAACCGATGTAACCTTTCCGCAATCGTAACAATGGCGAGCGAGTCTCAAATTGTTAAACAAGAACAACAACAATTTATTTATTTTATTTATATATTTATTTATTTATTTAAACAAAAATTTTTAAGACATTTTTAAAACGAATTAATTACTATAACTAAATTAAGTAATTACTGTATCTAAATGGCATTGATTTAACGAATGAAATAATACTAATAATGTAATAATGCTGAGACTTTATATTTAGTTTTCTAAGTATGGTGACGATTACATTCGTTTTGGCGTTAATAGCTAACATTATTACCTTAATTTTAATTTACATTTTAATTTTAAATTAATTATTATAATTTACATTCAATTATTTCCTTGCCGATTAAAAACATTTGGATTAGATTATAACATTCATTATTAAAATTAAGAATTAAGCCATAATTAAAACGGGCACTACAATTCAATTAATTTCCAATAGTGACTTAAATATTTATAAAGCTAAAATTATTAAATCAGGATTGTGCATCTGAATTCAACATATAAATTTTTGACAATTCTGTTGCTGATCATAAATATCTAAAATGTTTGGAATCATAATATTTATGATCCATACTTATTTAGTGTAAACTTAATACTATTAATTTAACTACCAAAGACAAAATTGGTATTTGAATTTTAATATTTGTATTTATTTTATTTTATTTTATATTAAACAAATAAATGTTGTTTATTTAATTTTTACTGAATCATTTCTTTTTTTTTCTGTTCCAGGTTAGTGCTGTTGCATTGCCCTTTATCTTTAAAGGTAAGGCGCTTTTCTCTAAATTAGTTAACGGAAATACTAATATTTCTGATGCATTGCTGAATTGTAAAAATAAGCTTGAAAAATATGAAACAGTTTTTATTTTATAAAAAATATCTTTAGAAAACTTAACTTTAAGTCAAATATAAATTATTAGTTCATTAAATTAAATTGCTAATCGATTGGTAGAACATCAGTTGCCCGTAAAGCGATTTAAGCGAGCCAATATCCTTATTCCACCAAATAAAAAAGAAGTTTTATTCAGCAGTTTCAAAACACCTTCAATCACCAACAATCAAATAAATCTGTTCTCTTAAGGTTCACACAAGATGCCTCACATGATTCCTATTTTAGATATTCACCTTTACTAATTCCATACTCGAGATAAATTAATTCTGTAAATTAAATATGTTTCTAATTATTTCTTTAAATGTGACAAAACGTAATGTCATAAGGGGGTTATGAAAAAAAAATTAATGAATAGCAAAAGTTTATCCAGACTTTTAGGAATAAATGTTTTTTAACTGAAGGAAAAACATCTGTCCTATTGGTTATGCCACCTTGGGGTTTGACTTGAGCAATTTGTCAATGCCATATTTGAAGGATGCTAGCGGAGTACGTGCTCATACCATCCATTAATTGAGTTTGAGGTCACTGTGAGGTGATCACCTAAAATATTGGTTGGTATTCAACAATTATAATTTTAATGAATAACATAGCCCGGGGACGGTCAAGATTAAAATAAAATGGTAGTTAATATTTATTTAGTGCCGACGTTTCGACCCGCATCGTAGTTCTTCATCAGGACTCTATAACCTATGAATATATGTGTGTGAGGCTTTGAAGAAGAAGGTTAATTTATTTTATTTATTTCTTCAATAAAGTCTGATCTGATTTTGGACAATGGCTGTGTTAAATTTCTTGGTACATAGTAAATAATAATCTAGTTCCAAAAAATAGGCTGATTAACACTATCATAAAAATACATTATCTATATACTCGTATAAAAGCGAAGAACCAATATTCTAACGGCATTTTGTTAAAAAAATAAAACATTGTGTGGGTTATTGTGTTGTAGTAAAATAGATCCCAAAAATTTTCCCGAGAAATTTCTTTTTCATTGTTGTATGTTTTCAATAAGAGTTTCACTTTCACTTCGTTTTTTTTTTTCTTTGTGTGCATAGTGACTATAAATATACTCGATGATAATGCACACAGATCAAAAAACAGCCACACCCATGTTCAATATCTCTTCTGGAGCGGTAAATAAGCTGATAACCGCTATAGGAAGATAGTGACCATTTATCCCACGATTGCAATACACCCCCGGGAAAGCCTAACGTGTGTGGGAAAACGAGTTGGGAAACGGAACGCCCTTCCACGACCTTGCCGCTGCTGACTCAATCAACTAATATATCTGCAGAAGCCAAAGACTTCCGAGGAATTTCGCACTTCTGTTGGTAAATCCTTTGTCGCCTCATTATGGAAGAAATCATTTAAAGGTTTGCGTTTTAACTGGTGGTGTTTTAATGTTTCAATTATCGTTATTAGCATATTATATCCTTGGCTTGGAAGTAGAGTGCCACAATACGAAAAAGCGGAATTTTACAGAAAAAGCGTTTGAAGCTTGCCTGATAAAATATCATGTCGGACATTTTGTTAGTCAATACTATTTTCATTTTTTGTTTTAAAAAACAAATTAATCTTAATTTTTTGATTATTTAAATATGAATCGTTTATCAAATTGTGTCAGCTTTTCATAAAAATCTAAATTAAATTGTTATAGAGGTAACTATTGAGACTAAAAATCTGGCATTTTGTCTCGAAGAAATATACATAAATGGCTGCTTTCCAAGTAAAAAAAAAGGGGAGGAGGAGGGGAAAAACAAAAAAATTTCTTATTGCGTCATTCTTCTTCCAAGCAAACAATATATAATTGTAGAAATATCAGGAATAGGATATTAAATGTTGATAGATGATAGTGTATGTGTCTTTCTGTTGTAGGTATATCTGACTTCCTCCCCCTAAACCATACTTGTGATAAAAATAGAAAAAAAGTTTTAAACAACTAATCATTTTCATGTTAAACAACTTTATTTTATATTCATTCAGTAAAAATGTGTTTTGCTTATTGCTCTATTTATTTATTAATTTGTATTTGAAGAGAACCATCTAAAAGTAATCAAATATAGAAAACGAAATTATATAGATTTTGGTTAATTATTTTCAAACTGATACTATGTAATCGACCGAGAAAAAAATTGAATAAAAAAAAATCCGACCTCGACTTTTCTCCGCGACGACCGGACCAATTATTTTTTGAGATTTGGACCAAAGTCACAGGTCATCCCAGCATGGTTCTTAAGGACACTACCATCCTTCATTTAATTTCAAATTGGCGGCCTATTAAAGATCCCATACTCCCAAATATCGACCATTTATGCAGATAAAGGAAAAATATAATATGTTTTGGATTCATTATACCAAAGACTTGACCCGTAAGAAACTGCTTCTCGATTTGAATTATTTAACATTTACTTGATAAGGCAACAATCGAAAAAACAGTAATTTTTTTTAAATGTAATTTTATGGTATTTTTTATTTCTTTATAATTTTTCATTGGTAAATATTCAATTTGTGGAGGCTTGAATATCCACAACTTTAATCAATTTTCATTTTGCTTCCTCACTACCGAAGGTACGGAAGCCTTGTATTCGTGCAAGAAGTGAAAAAAGTTACGTCCTCAGAATCAAAAAATTTCACTCGAGTTTTACGTTTTAGACACCAAGGAATAATTTTGGTCTTGTGTATGTTTGTCTGTAGTCAAATATCACCATAGCGCCTAATCCGAATTTGATGAAATTTTATGAGATTGTGCGGATTGATACCGGGATGGTCAATATCATTAAATTTCATTCCCTACTTTCGTTTTCGCACGCGCAAACGTATTTTTCTAGACACGCCTATAATTCAAAAATGGAAAGTCCGATTTGGCCCGAAGTTGGAGTAAAAATGGTTTAGTATAATTGTTTTCAAAGTCCATCAACTGCTTTTGCCACCGCGTGCGCGTATTTTAATCTTATTGAATATTAATAATTCAAATACGGAATAATTGGTAACATATGTGCGTTAAGTGTATATAATCGAATTAATATATTTATATTAATAGTTGCACTGAAAGTAAGAAATACCTCGCCAGGATTTAAAATTTGTTAATCTTAGCAAAATACGCTAACGCATATTAGATCATTTAGTGCCGAATACTTTTTTGTTGAGTTTTAGTTTGTCTTTGTAATTAATCCAAGAATAGAGTTAATTTAAACTGTTCGCTGAGGAATATTCATGTAAAATGTTTATCGCAATGTATGGTTATTTTCAGAGAGATGTCCAACTTTCGCAATATATGTGCTTATCAATCAGAACTTCATCCACTATAAGTGATGAAACCGAAATATAGTTTCATAAACATGAATAATATATCGTTCAGGCCAAGAATAAAATTAGTTGCTTCCTCCTTTGTTTTGTTTTTCATTCATTGCACCAATTTTATAAATTCAGAAAAATAATGTGCAAAAATAAACAAATTAAATGCCTACCCAGAATTTGAAAATTCTAAGACTTTCTGGTATCATTTACATCAATTTAAATTCGTTTAAGTTAGGTAAACAAGATTGTTTTTTAGATGCGTATATTTATGTGAGTAATATTTTTAAGTTTATCTTATCTTAATTTATTGTTATATTTAAAAGATTTACATTGATCTTATCATATTTCTTCTTTTTTTCTCATCTAAATCCCTATTCTATCTTTGCTTAATAATCCATGGAAATATTCCGTTCAAATCTTAAATAAATCCAAGCGATTAAAACTATTGGAATAATATTTATATATCATCTTAAAGTTAAGATAAGTTATATTTATTATAGAAATCCTGACAGAGATGTTTTCAATTTTTAAATAAAGAAATTCAAATTATTTGCGGCTGTACATTTTCATTGCTTAAAAATGAAACGTTTGTGTTATTTATGAAACTATCAATTAGTCGACAAATTTATGCATTTAAATATGCCAATTATAGTTTTAATAATATTGAAACAAATAAAATTATTAAGAATAGGAAAATCAAACATACAATATTAAAAAATAAATCTTTTAGTTGGCAATAGTCTTCATTCATGTAAATTGTGAATTTATAAAATGTAGTATATTCCTCTGATATTTTACCAAACTGATTTTGATCTTCTTAGTCAACATTCCTGCAGTATTTATGGATTGAGACAGAGAAACCAGGTACTTATAGTGGATGCGATCTAAGTATAATTTAATTAAAATAAGACACGATTAATGCTTAAAAGCTTTAATGGTCAGATTCAAGTATAACAATTAATTAATTAATACTTACATCACGCTCCATTTGACACTCGAATAGATAAATGAGACTTATTCGATAATTACGAGGACTTTTCGCGTAAATACGAGAAACGTGTACAATTTACGTTACTTTGAGGTTTCTGAATGACATCTCCTTTATAATTATGTTTTTACTATTAGGCTATTTTCTAGCAAGCGTAACATATTACACCAATTATTAGATTTTCACTATAAAAAAAACTAGAAACAGCGCATACTAGTTTCCGACACGTAATATCCTACAATTATCCACTTCTGTGTGGGTTAATTAAAATTTTGAAATTTCTTCTAGTATGTGGTTATTATTAGTGTCATAACTCCATCAGAGGACACGGTATTAATAACATAACTACCATTCGTTTTACACTTACTTCATGCAACCTTGTCTGGTAATAGTTTCTTCATATAGTAAAACCAGTTTATGACTGTTTATATTTATTATTGTCATTATCCAATTTATTACTCCCATGGACCTATTTACAGTAATATTTGAAACGTATTTTGTTCAATGTTTTCGTATATATTTTTCTTCTCTCTGGGTCCTCCCTCAAATAAGGCGTTGAGAACCAAAACCTCATCAACTGTGATTTTGTGAAAAAACCTTAGAAGATTTTGCAAATTTTTGTCAAACTGCTTAAGACCAGTTTTAAAATTAAATCCTTACATTATCGCCATTTAACGTTCAATATGGGTCAGATTTTAAAAAAATTATTACTTTTATCATTAGTCACTAGATTCAATCTTGCACTGCCAACTTTATATCAAATACACATTGGACTGTGTGTTAAACTTACTTTATCTTTTGTATGGTGTCGAAATTATGAAAATTCTTTATGGCATGACATATAATTCTTTGGCACATCAAACTCAATTTTCACAAAAATGTGGGATAGTCCACTCTGGTTCTCACTTCCTCTTCAGCTCTCTTAGCTCATGAAGGTTTCTCACATAATTATTTATTTAATTTTTTAAATCAATTGTATTCAAACAAATACAAGTTGAAGCTAATATGACAACAGAAGACAACATATCTAAAAAAGATGATCAAAATAGTTGGCTTTACGAATGTCGATAAGAACTTCGATCATTCGCTTCACGTCTCGAAATATAATCTCGAAAATTCCAGTTTGCGTCTTTGGTCATCCTAGAGAGCAAGCATATATAACTTTCATTTAATATTTGTTGACAAACCTAATGGAACTATACATTAATTTTTAAAAAATACATTATTTCACATAGAAACAATTACCGGAAGAAAACCCTGAATTTACGGACGTTATATTAACAGAACAGTGGCGTCATGGATGAGCAAGCTCCGAAAATTATATCTATTAAGAGAACGTGTACATCGCCGCAGCGAAGGTCGCCCATCCGATGCTCCAGGGTCAGCCTTGCGTTTTTGTTTCGACCTCTTCTTTATCCTTCATTCGCTACAGCATACACAGCGTGACTATACAACTTGTAATTCTGAAATTACATCCTGAGCAACATACCTCGGCAAAATATGTTTTCCTAAACATAAATTTTATAAATCTGATGCTTTCAAGTCCACTTATCTCTGAAATGAAGACCTGATATAAGTCATGTAATAAATCATGTTGTTGGAGCTTAGTGGTGACATCACTTTCCACCAAGAATACTTTAAAGTCTGGGCTTCATGTACATGCCTACCTATATCTGCAGACTATAGTCCACCAGTCAATGAATGTTCAAAAGGGTTGCGCAGACGGAAATGAAGGGACAGCCTGAATTGACTTCAGGGATTTGTTTGGACTAGTTAAGAGGTAAACATACTAAAAGTCCTTGGGTTAAGGAGCAGAGACAAAGACAGGGGGAGAAAGTCACGACTTCCGGTTTTTCGTTTATATATCAGAAAATTTTGGCCATAGCTTAAAACATTTTATTTAAACAATTTAAGAACAATAAATTTTCCTGCAAGAATGATCCTATTAATTTTTTCGTATCTATTATAGTTTACGAAACATACGCTCTTCAAAGTATCAACGGTCTAGAGGATAAAAGGAAAATTATAGTCCAGTTACCATTTAGTCAATAGTAATTTTTTTTCTCCAAATTTGTTACTCGTGAGTGCTTATATTTCTTAAACTATAATAGATAAGAAACAAATTAAAAGGAACATTATTGTAGGATTTTTTTTAATGATTATTTATTGAGCAATTCTGTCTCAGCAGGAACAATGGTAATAGTGATAAAATAAATCATTCATAACATAATAGGAAATTTAATGATATTTATTTCTATTTTTTTACATGCTATGTATCAAACTAGGATCAATCGTTTTAAGACATGAAGAAAAAAGCGAAAAACTTGACCTTCTCTCTTTGCCTCTGCTCCTTGATCCGGGGACTTTTAGTATGTTTACCACTTAACTAGTTCAAACGACGCCCTGAAGTCAATTTAGGCCGTCCTGTCATTTCCATCTTCACAATCCTTTTGAGCATTCATTGACTGGACTATGGTTTAGCTGATATAGGTATGTACCTGAAACCGAGACCTTAAGGTATTCTTTGTGGAAAGTCACCATTAAGTTCCAACTGTGTGATTTATCACATGCCTTAAGTCAGGTCTTCACTACAGGACTTGAAAGCCTTGGTCTTACCATATTTATAAAATTTGTATTTTATATTTATGTATGTCTTGGGTCTGGGGACTTTTAGTATGTCTACCTCTAAACTAAATACAGCTCTGAAGTAAATTCTGTCTACAACCTTCTCATTAACTAGCCTACCAGGCGATTGCAGTATTTATTTATTATTATTTCATCGTTTATTATTCCTTATATAAAAATTAGGCTCTTGGGTTCGCTTCCGGCAAAATGTTTATAGTAAATAAGCAATCAAGATTTATAAGTGTGTAATAAAATGCACTAAGTATTTAAAAAAATATATTGTTCAATATCAATATAATTATTTCTATAAATGTATATGTAGGATGAAATTGTTACATCATCTATTCGCATAAATAATTCCTTCCGATTCAGTTAATTATGTTACAATAATTAGTTTTCCTTAAATATTACCAACTTCTTTTTTTTTTTTTTAGTTGCTGAAATAATAATTAGAATCGTAAAACTCCGTCCATTTTGTTAACAACTTCATTAGCAGAACCGCGAAACTCCATTATTCAATGCTAAAATGAAACTTCTCAGATGCGCACAAATATACTTAGAAGTTGTCTCATCCTACAATTGTTGAGGTATAAATTTACAAAGCCCCAACTATAAAACAGTGAGCTAAAAAGGGCAGGAAATTACTCATTTATCCCAAACTTTCATTAATGGAGTTCACCAGAAAACATAAACCTCGAAGTAGAACTTTTGATCCTAACTATTAATAATTTGACACTGCTATTGTTATTTTTTTAATAAAAAGTCTTTTGCTCATGTTAATAATTAATTTTTATTTAAAAATAAATAATGATTATGAATATGAAATTGAAAGATGGTTAAAACGTAGAGCCACTAGTCCATCACGAGAAAAAAAATAATGTATAAATAAATCAAATATATATATATATATATATATATATATATATATATGAAAATTGAACAAATTTGTAATAGAATAACTATACAATGTCGAATCATCTCTTTACAAAGTTACTTCTCAATTATGTTAAGCCAAGTTTACATTATTTCTTGTTTTGTTTTAATTGTAGAAAAATATTTGATATTTCTAAATTAATATGGAATAAACATGAACAATATTAATCCAGAACAGATAACATCACCAGTGATGAATATATCAAAATAACAACAAAACTAATACAATTTTTAAAAAATATATTGCAAAATATAGGAAGAGCATGAGAGGACGCTTCAGTGTAAATGACCCTAGTTGTTGACACACTTAAATAAAAAAAAATAAATAAAAACAGGACTTTTATGGCTTATTGACTGTTGAAAATATAAACAAATTAGGCAAATTACTAACGTATATCTGCGGGAATATTACATATTTTAACATTTTACAGAATAATAAAATGGTAATTATAGTTTATAAAAATATTATAACTTGAGGACTTGTTAATTTTCTTTCCGTTTTCTATTTCAGGCTCAATGCGGCACGGGTTAATGTTAATATATTGGAAAAATACTTAGTAGAAATTTACTTATTATTCAAATATTAATTCTTATTTAGTTCAAAAATAAATATAAATATAATATAAAATATATATATATATATATATATATATATATATATATATATATATATATATATATATATATATAAATTAATTTATTTATTTTTTTATATATAATAAGGAAAAGGAAGATCTAAAACAACAACTTTGTAAAAAAAACATGTTTGTTTATTTATATAAATATAGTATGTATGTGCATAGTGAAAAAAACAGTTTCATAAAGTACATATAAATTGTTTAACTTAGTCACGTGTACATAATGAAATAAACAAAAATATGTATTTACGTGTTTGCAAAATATATATATATATATATATATATATATATATATATATATATATATATATATATATATATATAGTGTGTGTGCGAGTACGTGAATTTCGATTATCCCAACTTTTGATTATCCGAACCACCACTGACAACATTAGTTCGGAGAATGGTATCAGTACAACATAACGGACAATGACAACATAAGGGAATGGTATCAGTAAAATAGTCGGAGTGTTGTCCTTTCTTTTCAAACTCTGTATTTATTAACATACTTGATGATGCCACTACGAAATTGTAATTTTTGTGAATGCGTTGAAATTTTCGTAAATATGGACATGACAAAGCAAACGAGAATATATAATTTCAAAAATATTAAAAATATTCATGACGAACACGTTGGACGAAAAGTTTTATAGGTGTGGACCCGACTTATGGATCATTATATCTTTCTATAAGTGTTCGTTACTATTTTTTCAAATTATGTTCGTTATTTTTTTTTATGTTTAGTTTTTTATTTTTTTTTTACAAATACTGGTTAAATTTATTTTATTAATTGGTGTTGAACTGATGACTTCGAATTTTTGCGTGCCATAAAATTAAAAAAAAAATCATTCAAGGAAAAATTATATAAATGTAGTCAAAACAGAGCAGTGACAGTTCCGTATCAGATGAAAAAATGTACTCTTC
Organism: Rhaphigaster nebulosa; assembly: GCA_948150685.1. Taxonomy (NCBI): domain Eukaryota; kingdom Metazoa; phylum Arthropoda; class Insecta; order Hemiptera; family Pentatomidae; genus Rhaphigaster; species Rhaphigaster nebulosa. The sequence continues at coordinate 127,195,008 of OX411306.1, forward strand.
TGAGGATTGGAATCGAGGGATTCGCAGATGCCCGACGACTTCGGTATCAGTGTTGTATTCTACTAGGTTCCCCTCCATTCTAATCCTCAGAATAATATCATTTTTCACTGATACGAGAACACGGAACTGTACTGGCACATCTCTGATATGTGTAAATGAACTCTAATAATGTAAAAACTTTTAAGTCAAAAATATTCCACAACGAGAACAGTACCAATCTTAAATGATCAAAATGAATTCCTATTCATGGAATCAGGCGTTTTTTTCAATTTTTACTGTAGAAGAAACTGCCGACGAGGAAGCCTTGCTTCATATGCGGAAAATGAGCGTACCTAACTCGGTGATAGTGACAGACTCGATGAGTGTCCTCATGGCTATGGAAAGCAAGAATGAAAGGTGAACTATCATAATAAAAATAAAACACATTCCAGAGTCAGTTCTCTTCAATGAACGAAACAGTCATACCGTTCTGTTTCATTGCCAGAGTTAATAGACAATTGAGCAAAACTTTGTTACAGCAGAGTGTTTGCACAAATATATAAACAGAATTATTGAAGAAATGGAGTGTTGAAAGGAGAAACAAGAAGTCGAAAACAAACGAAAGAAAATAAAGTTGTCTCCGCTTAGCCCATTGCTAATTAAAAATTTAATATGAACACGCTCGGAGTCTTCAGGCAGTGCCCTGAAAATATGATGCGAATTGTATCCAGAAGGTTATGAACTTTTATAAGAGAATCAGTTTGTATCGTCAGATAAAAAAAACAAAAAATAAATTATATAATTCCAATGACCCTGCAGGGTTGAGGCGATTATCAAATGAATAAATATGTTTGTACCAGAAGTTTTATTTAAATTGAAAATTAAAAAAAAAAAAAACACGCTACAGATATCCTACAGAACTTGTCGAATATAATTCATTATTACTTTTGAAAATTCAACTATCACCTTAAAAAAATAAAATTGTGCATTAAAATGGCATAATTAAAATAGATGATCATTGGATTTAACAGAAAGTTGAGGAAAATGTACATAGCTGAGATCAACTTATTTTTTACCACTGTAATCAAAAATAATTATTTATAACTGTATTTTATTCGGTTGTTGAGTGCCATTTGTTTAAATATTTAATAGGGATATGGTATGCAATTTAAAAAAAAAATTCAAAAGAATTAATAAAAAGTATCATAAAGCAATGTATGAATAAATTCATAGAGGTCAACCATAATTTATCTTTTAATTTAGTTATTTAAATTAAAGGTTGTAAATATAAAGATGAAAAAAAAAAAACTTATTGGAACATTAAAACTTTAAGCTATGTCAATCTTTACACTTAAATGGAATTTTGAAATACTTGATATTTCGAGTATATATAAGGTATTATTCTCAGCTCATATTGTATATAGGTCACTGAATTGAATAGCTAAAATAACCTTCAGAGTTTATTAGCCAAGTAATCAGTTGAGATATAGCTCAGGGAACTGTAACTATGTATTTAATGGTGATTATCATACTCAATAAGGCTACACGTTTGAAGGGTGTTTATTGTAGTAAAATGTTTGTTTCTTAGTTAATATTTAGAGGTATAAACTTTTCAATTATTAATTATTATCCGCGTTCAATTATTTTTTGATTTTTATAATAATTAACAATAATATTTATTAATACCACTTTCATTTATTTATTATTACACATTATCAATATATGAAGACTCCAAAAGGGTTAAATAAGAAACCGTGGTATATTAAAGTTGTAGTTTAATAAGGAAAACGATAATTATAAAAAATAATTAAATAATTTATTGCTCACTTACCAGTTTTGTAGATTTTATAGATCGACTTTCGGCTTGAACAATGGGACAACTAAAAAATGGTGGTTTTGCGAACACCTCAATGTAAATAGTTGTAAATTTAGATTGCTGATCAACTTTTCTGTTAGTGTGTTTTTGGACAGCAAATGATTCAAATCATTTGCAGTCCAAAACACATTCGATGAAAATTTAACCTAAATTCAAATTTACAAAATTACAAAATTAAAATTGAGGTTTTCGCAATAAGAATATTTTTTAGTTCTCCCATTATTTGAGTGGTAAGGTGATATTTCGTAACTTATTTCTCGCATAGATTTAACAAACTTTCAACAAGTACTGTCTGATTGCAAGACTTTTTTTTTGTAAAAATTGTCGCATAAGCCTTAAAGAAAGTACATGAGTTACATTCTTGATACTATCGCCTACAACAAACCATATATGTTAAATTAGATTGTAAAAAGATATGCTTCTATATTATCAGTTCAATACATATAAACAATAAGAACGACAAAATAATAATCGTGAATAATGAGACGCAGTTTTTGAACTAAAACGAAAATGAAGTTTCAAAATTCCCAAATAAAAACCAATCCGCAAATGTGTGCGTCAATAGCTCATGTAAGTAGCCTAGCATGATGTCATTGAATTACAAATATTAGAACAAATTCTTTGCGTTTTTAACTTTTACTTACCTGCCAAGCTTGCTTCCCGAAATATAACCAATATTTTTTTTTTTACTTGAATCCATATAAGAGTCTACGATTCGAGACATAAGGACTTCTGAATGAGACATATTTTCAAGCTTCATATCATCCTCTAATTTTTTTCTGGAAATCTGGATTGAAAAAATAATTTTTATTATACCTAGTTGAAAATTTCGATTGCTTATTTTGATATTATTAGAAACATATGTAGTTAAAACGTTTAGGAACATGAAGATTAAGAAGTATGTGAAATTGAGTATAAATTTAGTATTGAAAGATTTCTACTTATTTTCAAGTGATTTTATAAAAAAAAATGTCTGTATCCAAGCACAGAACTCTCCCAAGTTAATTTAAACCACTATCTCTCTAACTTCGCAAAACAGTGCCATGTTTCGATTGAAAATAGTTGCTTATTATGCCAAAAGGATGTTGAAGTGCAACTGAGGCCAATGGTTAAGTCCTTTAGCTGAAAAACTTAAATGATTTATAAAATGCCTTTCTAACTTACTGTGTTACGTATCCCTGATAGAGCTGCGTTGATTCTCGGTTCTACTTACCATAACTCAGTATTACGTTTGCTGAAAATAACTTATTCAAGTTCGGATCAGAATTGCACCGTTTTAGTGACACGTAACATAGGGCTCTTTTGACTTTGGAATCTAATGCAATTCAGCTGCCTCGCCCTGTGATATAATTATTTTCGAAAAGTGATTCAACTCAGCTCACGTATTTCGAATCCGAAATTGAATGATTCGACATTAAAGCTGCTTGTCTGTGATTATTTGTTTTCGCAACTGTTATTGTATAGGAAAGCCAACAAGTTGCAAAATATTATTTATTTTTAAGACTTTATTGGTTCTTTATACCAACTTACATAATATTCAGTGTTTTTTTTTTTATAATGAATTTTTTGTTTTTATGTATAGTTTATATTAATTACAATGATTCAATGCATACAACACTGATCAAAAAAATAAATTTAATTTTCGGGAAAAATAAACTACAATTTTACCAAGTAGTGTGTCCGAAACTATACTAAAATGAAATATCTCTTTGAACAGACAAGCGTGTGTACACCTGTACTGGCTATCCACTTTGAAAATAAATAATATACATTTTAAACGAATAAAGTTAATTTATGGAAAATAATAATTATGTAATCTAATAAACTTGTTAAAATGGATAAGCGTAGGTAATATGTTCTGAAGATATAGTAATAAAAACCTTTCTGAACATGAGATGTGAATTCAGAAATATTTCGTAATAAAGAAGTAAATAATAAAATACATTTTTTTTTAAATTGAGGAAGCCTTGCATTACTTAAAAACGAGAAATATAGAGATTATAGTTATACCTAGCCAAAATTAATTGCAAAATCAATTTTGTTATGAATTCCTGCTAACACTGTGCATCGTGATCCCAAAGAATATAAATTCTTTACAAACTGACCTAACAAAGAAATGTTAAACTATTAAATATTAAAGCAGAGAGATCTTAAAGAATATTTTGGGGGACTGCCTCATTCACTATCTTCACCAGTTCAGTAAATAAATGGATGCATGTGCACTGAATTATGACTATATATATAAATATGCTTATGACTCTTAAGAAATATAATTATAAGTCATTCTACAATATGTTTAATGAACTGTAAATCTTAAGTATGGGAGTGGAAGAAAAATGGGAAATTACTTGACGATTAGTCACGATTTCATTACATGAAAACCAAGAGGTAAAGGTAGATTATAAATGGCACAGTACATTTGGAAGAGATCTAGACTTATATGAGATCTAGATCAAAATGGGTAGACAGAATAAACGAATATATAAAAGATCAACATGGTACTAATTGGGAAACAATTGACAGATCTGAATCAGGTCGGTTAATTCGGCAAAAGGTCTCAGGTATCTGCAAGTCGCCAGTAAATCCTTAATGTGAATTCAAACTATATCTTAATAAACGTTATTCTATATCCTCTTTTTCACCCAAAATTCAAACAATAAAATCAATTCGTTCAGTATATGTTTAAAGCCTTTAAAAAGAAAATGTCAAAGAGAATTTTCGTCAAATTAATTTTTACGAATTTAAACAGTGCACGCCAGGGGTGCATTAACGAACGCTCAGTGCAGCGTTGGTTTCCTGGCTTCCACCCGAAAAAAGTTATGGTCGCAGTATGGTGGTCTGCTGTCGGTTTGATTCATTACAGCTTTGGCGAGACTCACTGCCGACACGTCCTGTCAAGAATTGATGTCATGCATCGGATCCTTCTGCACAATAATATTCGGTCACACGTATGCCCAATCAACGATGCAACGAGTGCATGAGTTGGGCTACGAAATCCTTTAAAACCAACGCCTGACTTTTCCCTTACTGAAACAAGGATCCACTGAATTCCAAATTAAAAACTTTCAAAACAAGGATTATATTTTAAATGCTTTTCATAAGTACATTTTTTCCAGAGATCCAAATTTATTTCCTGCTGGGATAAATAAGCTTGTTGAACTTTGGCAAAGGTATATAGATCCTGACGGAAATTATTTAGACTAAATATATACTATTGATGTAAATAAATATCAAAAATTTGCAATCTTTTTGCATCAACCCGATATTTACAAGTAACTTTACTTGATACGGAAAGCAGCTGAGGGGTATGATTAAAATTAAGAATTCTTATCAGAGATAACAGAAAAAAAATCTTAATGTACTTATGGATAGGTAATTTTATACACATTTATTTATATGATCCCAAAACAGAATACCGAATTTCTTGAACTAATCCATACTCCCTAAAGACGACTCACAGCCCACAGGAAACAAAATGCGGATAGGCTGCGCAAAGACCGCTGTCAAGGTTGATTGCCTTGGGAATCCCTGCAAGATCCCGCAGTCTGTCCTTACACCATCCTTTGTTGTTTCCCCTTAAAAGCCACATAGATCTTACGACATTCCATATTTATGTCTCTGATAAGATTCATTGTTTCTAGTGTGTATCTAAATATCTCAATCAATCATTATTCCATTATATTCAAGGAAACCCCCTAAGTAAAATCACTAAAGCGATCTTTGTTTCGAAAGTCATCTTAGCATGTGTCGGTAGAGTTTCTTTAAATTATCTGTGAAACTTGAGATAAATATATATTTTTTTAAACATTTTTACTATTCATACTTTTTATTCATGCATAACATGCAGCCTTATATCATTGATTATTCAATATAAGATTAGACAACACAAGGCAGCGAGCGGTCTGAGCGCTGCTTTACATTATTCAACTTCTATCGTACGCCTTTCGTATGCAACTGCATTTCCAAGAATTTCGATGTCACGATTTTAAACCTGCATGTTATAAAATTCTCAGGTCAAGAAACGTCTCAACCTATGCTGCATTATTTATTATGGATGAATAATAGAACATACCCTTGTCTTTCATCTCTTAACTTTTTTTCGGCCACCCATTGATCCCTCAATACTTAGATGTAGTAAAGATGCTTCTACGTCTGTGCAGGAGAGGAAAAATCTAGAACTAAAGAAGGGTAACTGAGATTCCCTCGGACGAAAGAGGGTTAAAAAAGAAAAATCTTTTAAATATACAAAATACTTAGGATATATAAAAAGAAATTATGGAACATCGGTATCTATGTTTTTACTTACTGTTTTTTTGGAAAATGTTTATAGGGGAGCTGTTTAAAGTCCTGATAATTATTGTTGATTCATATTAATAAAGTTAATTTTTTGAGAACTAGTCCATTGTATTGAAAAAAAAAAGTATTCATATTGAAATAAAATGTTTCCCAAATAATAATATTTTTAATAATTAAGATATTATCTTGATTCCCCTTTTTAAGAAATCGGATAAATAATATTATGATTATTATAATATATTATAATAATATTATATATAATTATTTTTGGACACATGCAAGCATCATTGAAGCACTAAACCAATTTGTTTGTAAAAAAAAAATATATGAAAATTAAATCTTTATATTGTTTATGTTTAAAATAAGTCACGTTTGTGCAAAATATTGAATGAAACAATACCCATTATCAAATTGGTTTCTCAATCTAATCATGGTAGCCTAATTCCCTCATTAAGAATAACATAATAAATATGTTAATATTTTTTTTGTATTTTTTAATTAAGAAAACAAATTAAAATGCTAAACTGTTAAAATGAGCCCCTTAATCAAGGAGAATTTACTGTTCTTTGTTACTAACAATCACACAACAAATTAAATCAGCCTCTTTTTTATGGAAGGTTCAATCCTTGAAAAGACAGGCCAGATAAATAAATAAATGATACTGTAATAAATTTAGTTACATATTTTAATTATATTTAGATATGACACGTACCTGATAATATATAATTTTATAATTATTTTATTCATCAGCTTCAAGTTTATAATAATTTATCGATGAATAGCGGGAAGAAAAACAATTAGAAATGCCTCCATCCCGATACTAAATCGGTTTACAATTTTTTCTTTTTTCAAACGACCCTTGGAATTTATATTCAGCAAACCGATATCCAATTAATTCTCTCATATTGTGTCGGTATACTCCTTTATTGGTTTTTTGACATAGCGATTGTGTTAGTATTGGCGAAAGATAAAAATATGTGTCACATGACACAGGAACTTTTTCTTTTTTTTTTATGGTGCTCTTCTGCCAAGCCAGGATTACTGAATTCCGAAGTAAAATTTCCGAAGTAAAATTTCCGAAGTAAAAGGCCTTCATTTTTCGGTGTATTTAGCCGCAAATATAATAAAATTAATTTCTGAAATATTTCTGATGGGAACCAGATAAGACGCTACAGAAGACAAATTTGTAAATATAAATATTTACGTCAGTGGAAAATTGTCGTAACATTTTCAAATTTTTACAGGAGAGCAAAAAGAAGCTTTAGATCGCACTGTATTGCCTTTTATGAACAGTGGCCAATTTTCCTATTTGAATTGTTGTATATTTTATTGCCCTTTTAAATTATTTACGACACTTATACTCGAAAAATATGGCCAGAATAATGTAAATACAATAAGGAAATAAAATTCAGTAAAGTTGAACTTACGGCAGTTTACTTCTGACTTAAAAAAATGAGATAATCAAAGTTTAAATATTTTTTTCAAATTAAATTCAAAGAATAGACATATATTATTAATTATTGCTCTCACATAAATATTTTGTGTTTGACAATTGTTTTTTGGCAATTATTGGTAGTTCCATACATAAATACCTTTATTTTTATTATTTTAAGAAACTGACAATTACTATTTTTTAAAAGGAAGAGTAATTTTCACTTTTCAACAGTTTTTTATTATGTGTGCATATAATGGATGTTATAAAAATATAATGATGTCAACTTATTGTTTAATTTTCAGAATATATTTTCAGAAGATGGGGGCACATCCCTGAAACGTCAACACTATTATGATATCTTGATGTGAACACAAAATAAACAACTCTTGGAACGTCGAAATTTCTCTCCCTACTAATTAACTACGGACTTCCTACTAAATTAGAATACCTAGGTGATACTATTTGTTTTATTAACTGCTGATTTTCGCTGCTCGAAAGGTAGTTAAATTACTTTTTGATTCTCGTACTACAATGAAATGTTTCACAATCTTGTTAGCTACCATCATTATAAATATATGAGTAAATGCCATTTTATTTCGATTTAAAAGCAATTAATTAAATATGACCTTAGATAAAAATAAAAAATAAAATCTGAAGATGAAGAATCAATTCGTTTAAGTGTTCAGAGATGGTGCTCGTCATACAGCCTCAAATATCAGTTAGATATTAAAAGATTATATGTGATTTTCTTTATCGTGTAGAATAACATCTTGGTTATTATTTTTCCGGGAAATGTGATAAAAACCTGTTATAATCAATTCTGTGAACAGCCTATAAATTTTAATTTTTAAAAATCCAATAAAAAAAAATATATTCTTTCTCTAGAAACATTCGTAACTAACCGTTACTATTAAAAAAATAATAATATCAATTGTTTTTTCAAGGTTAATGTGAACTAAAAAACTCTTCCTTACAACTTTATTCAGTTTTTTACATTATGTCTAACGTTTCTTGGCTTTATTTCAAAGAACTATAAAGAAATAGGATTGGATAGTGTATAATAGTATACTATTATAGACTATCCGATCCTATTTACACATACATGTTGTAAATTGTTCTTTTGGAAGTTAAATGAAAAAAATGGCAAAATATATTTTTATATGGATAAATAAGCTTTTCGAAAGGATAATACTTACAAAAATTTGTAATATTGTTTGAACCTAAAATAATAACGTGTGGACCCTGAGGATGTGGCAAGAGCCACAAAACGTTGGACGTAATGTTGAAACTGAATAAAGTTATATGGAAGAGTTTTTTAGTTCATATTAACCTTGAATAGCTTTATAAAATAGATTTTCCATAATGGTTTGTATCATTATGTATTAGTAACTATATATTTCAGAGTGGATTAATGAAAAAAAATTGACATTTATTCTATGGATAGATGAATACCATCGATAAATCATTAATGTTTCATTAACAATTGCCTATAAAGAACGAATTTGTATATTAGAAATTGTATTTTTTGTATTTTATTTGACCATATGGTGACCATGGGAGGGGGAGGGAGGGAGAGGGATAATGTAAGATAATATGAGGGAAGCGAATATTATGAGTAATCAATAACGACGATAATCTGTAATAAAATATGAGTGAAAATCATTTGATGGAATTGTATTCTACTGATACACAATTATTAATAGCAACCCTGTTTCTTCCGGCAAGAAGGAGTTTTCTTAATTAGTTCCTTTTTCTAATCAATTAATATTTTTAAAGGTGTCTTTTATAGCTTTTAGGAGCTTTACAGAACTAGGTAAATCTTTCCGGATAACTTTACAAAAAAAACCCGAGTACGTACCGACAGATTTTGGGAAGAAAACCTGGATGTAGGCTACCTTTCGTTGCTAAGTGGAGAAAGCTTAATTGCTGTGGGAAATCTACAATCCAATTTTCATCTCCTTACCGATTACATAAATGAGATTCTCTTTCCTCTGGTGAATAACATGTGACCATATGAGGCATAACAAGCATGGGAGAGTTAAAATAGATTATATCTGCTGTGATAACCGTAAATTCGCTATTTCATCACTTTCAGTCCTAAAAATAATTGACAAGGTGTGAAGCTTCTTACAATGTTCTAAACATCGGCCGCTCTCGAGAGCTATGTCTATGGCCTGAAGTGAAAGTGTCCAATATTCCTTCGGTATGCGCCTACGGAGTTTCAGGGGACTGGAACGGTTAAGGTCATTCAAGTGTAAATATTATCTCACGCACTTCTAATGACAGATGTCAATCGGTGGTGAGCAAACCTATTGAAATGATCTTTTGTGAATGAACACTGGAACTAGGTTCGCTTGAAACCCAAAATAATTTTTTTTAAAAACGATACAAAATTTCAGAAAAACGGTCTAGTAGTCGCGGAAGGTAATATATAAATATACAGGATGTATATATATATATATATATATATATATATATATATATATATATATATATATATATATATATATATATCGTCACGTTTCTAGTCATGCTGATGCAACGCTGGTTTATATATTTTAAAATACTTTGTCTGCAGATGTCTTGTTTATGTGTAGGAAGTGATAAATTAAGATCGAGATTTGATAATAATTAACGATAAGCTACATCCGAAAGGTGTGATTTAAGCGGAAAATTCTTTGATTTATTCTACTGCTGTTTATTCACGCTATGGTCCTAAACTAAATTGTGGTTCACAAGTAATAAAAACTTTATTTTAAGACCATATCAATAACTTCAGTGCTTCAACTTCTCTCTAAATGTGGCATAGATCGGTTTTATCGTTCGAAATTTTGTTTAATCATAGTTGAGTTTAGGAACCTAATCGTCAGAAGCGGAATTATTGTACTCGCACAGGCATGGCAGATACTGTCTCCCTCTCCAGCTATTACGAAGAATTTCTCATTTGACAAGCTTTGGTTCTTGTTGTTTTTTTTATGTTGAATTAGTTTGAATCTAAAAATATAATTTCACTCAAATTTCGTCCTTCCAAGCACGTTGCTAGTTTGCCTCTTCTGAAATCCGCCACTGATTATCGTGCAAGTTAATAATGTTGCGAAAATGCTATTGTTTGTAGAATAAAGGAAATCAATCTACCATTCATTCTTCTCTCGTTTAAATTATGCTCCTGGATTTTGATTCGAACAATATTTTTATAATTATTTTTTAAGATTTTCTATTATATTTTGTTATATAATATCAGCAAAACAAAGATTATTGAGGCAATAGTTGACCCTTCAGCATTATGTTAAAGTAGTTGTGTTCATTATCGATGTGCTATCATGTTTTCACTTTAATATTTAGTTGTGGACACTGCTAATTACTGCAGACTAATTGTTGTTATATTCGTACAAGCCTTCACACTCAATGATTGTGCCGATTTCCCCTTCGGTAGAAACGGTGACCGCATACTGTTTGCCCGATTAACCGCACCACTGACTTCAATAAACGGATTCGCATTCCGTGAAATATGCCCAGCGTCAAAGGCACGGGTACTTGATTTAATTTTAATTTTTACTGATCACATTTGGTTTATCAAAATTTTTTCAGAAAATTTAAATATACGTATATATTTTTGGGGAAGAAAATTAAAAATCTTAAATACCTCGAGTATAAGTTTACTACAAGTTAATCAAAATTTCATTTGCTACAAAATTTCCTTCTGGACAAAAACTTGCAATTAACTCATATGCTTGAAGAAAACACCAAGCCTTGATTTCGAGAGATGTTGCACACCATGTAATTGGTAATTTTCCAATGGCGTAACCCAAACCAAAGACTTATACTAGCCAACTGGGTGCGTAATTGTATTGTTAAATCCAAACCTTGGACTGGTAAGAGCTGTCCTTTACGGAGCATGAAGCCTAAACACTGATGTATCAGATAAGAGTCACGAAAGTTTGCCAAGTTGAAGTATAATGAGTTATAAAGTTATTAGTTCCAACCTGTTGATAAAGTTGTCTTTCAACTTTTACAGCATAACTGTATCGGTGTTTATCTATCAGTCCACTTTTTGTTTTGCCGTGAATGGAACTTACAGCTTCTGTTCTTCAAAATACTTTGTGATTCACATTTCTATTTTTCAGACGCTTTTCCGCAGTCACCTTGCAAAAACAAGGTAGCATGGGAAAGTGCATACCTCAGTTGTGTGACAAGTGTGCGTGTTGTACACTCATACAAAGGCAAAGGCAAGTGCGTGCAAGTACCAATAAATTAAATTATCAGTCTCATAATAATGGATGTGGTTGAAACGTAGGTTTGAATATTTACACATAATCATATGAGGAACATTTTTTAATAAAGAGGAAAAATCTAGCTCAAAAAATAAATATTGTATAGTCTTGTAAAAAAACACACATGAATATGATATAATCATGCATTATGTGATCGTGGATTTTTTCACAAATACAAAATTTAATAATGGATAAGCAGTTCGTTGTCATAACCTTGCTGTAAGGTACGTACATTTCAGTATCAGTATACTTAAGAATCTTTAGAAAATGTAGGTATATTACGGTGATATCATCGTTCTCTAACGTCATCTACAACAATATGCTACTGTTTCGATTTTTAACTGCGCCATAATTTTTAATGTCCTCAATGATAAGAGATGCAGTCACCTTCCTTTAGATATTGCTTTATTGTTCTCCCGTGAGCTATGAATCACCCTTTTAAAAATTTGTAAGTTTGAACTATTCCAAGATCTTTTTCTGGAAATTCATAACTGAAAAATATGCCCAGGAAACTAAAAAAAAAACTCACTAAATGAACCTGAAAAATATCATTATTTTAACTCTTTTTTTTTTAATAATAGCCTAGTTATTTCACACCTATTTTATTTTATTTTTTCAAAAGTAATTATAGCTAATATGTTAAGGTGGCATGCACGCTGAAAACTTTAAATGATTTAAATAAAATAGAGGATACTAAAATAGGTATTTAAATCTTTGTTCTTGATTTCTTTGCAGTTTATGTTTCTTAGTCCGGGAGCACAATGTTAGGCCTGCCGGATATTGAGACGCAGTTAGCGCAGACTAATCTAATATTCGTGGACAAATGTTTGTTTCGCGTTCTTTCCTGCACTGCCATGTTCTGCGGTTACTGCGTGACGCAGCTCAATGTTAGGCTTACCTTAAAGGATTGTGAAAACTCCTTCTAGCTTCGTGAATAACAATACAGGTTGTTATTATAACAGTTTTTGTGTATCTTGCTTTTACTTTTGATAAAAAAATCACTTTGTTTATATTAAAAAGAAAGTTAAAGAATGAATTCATAATAGCTTTTACGCATAAAGAGAGCATTGTTTATTAATTATTAGAGTATTGAGAGGAATGCTTTCATTCAATAAAAAATAAATTAGTCTTTCATCTTTTAACTTTGGAAAAACCCATAGAAAAGCTATCTCAGAGAAAATAATAACGGGATCAAATTCTGAGAAAGGACGGTTTTCTGGTTTTGAAGCAAACAAAAAAAAAACTTATATGTGCTTATAAGAATATATGTGCTAACATTTATAAATTAATTAACTGATCAAATTAGTACAAAACGCTTTGTGATATCGTAATTGCATCCTCACTCCTTCCTTGTCTTAGATGTCAAACCCCGCCTCATGGACAGCGAGTTATTTTATCAACGAAGGCTGTGTTGGAAAAACATTAGGATGTTCCTGTAGATGAGGATCGACATTTGAAGTTGACTAATGATCTGCACCACACAGCCATTTAGATCGCACCGAGATAAAAATATTCCTGTATTATTTTCGAGATTCCTCGAGATGATTATAATACATCAGTCGCGTCCATTATTATTTGTTTCTGTTGAAAACAAAATTAATGGAAGATTAATTTCTGTTGCTAAAATGTAAGATGACTTTTCATTATTCGACTATTGTGAACAAAAAACTCAAATATTGATACAATATGGGATCAACTAGTATTAAAAAGGCTGCAAATTATTATACTATGGTTTATCATTTCCAAATAAATTATTATTATTAATTTTTAGCCTTTGGTATAATCACTCAAAAAACTTTATATTTGTCCTCTATCTTCAGAAATGGCTGAGATGTGGGCATATGGTATGGCTGGTGGTAATATCGAGATCCGAGGATCATCCTGGGTGACCTCAGTCCCAAATAAAAAGCAAAAATGGGCCCAGCAGTCTCGGAGAATAACCGGAAAGATGATTGCATATGGATGTTTTTTTTTTTGTTTTTTTTCGATTTTTGAATTTAAAACATCTAATTGTGAGAGGGGAGATTAAATTTTTTATGGACGATTGCATGGGTTGATTATTGAGCATAATAAGCCAAGATATAACCAACAAAATTAAAAAAAAAAAATTTTAAGTTTTTTAAATAGCAAATTTTCCTGTAATTAGTATTTCTATAGCCTTTTCACATTCTTCTTTGAGTTCTAGAAAAAAATTTGCTTTTTCCAGTTAAAATATTTCCTATAGGCCATTTGGGAGAGCAATATTTTTAAAAATATTTTGCTTTATGCTAAACGGCTAAATATTCAAAAACGTCCTTGTTATTTTTATTAATACAGAAAAAAATGGTGTTTTGAGCAGTTGGGTTTCTAAATAAAAAAAAATTAGAAGGAGAGGACTCAAATATTTACAAACAATGACTAGCCCAAACTGACATTAATACAAACGATAGATATGCGTTAACATTAAGTAACATAGAAATATGTTGAGACGCATATTCCTATGCTTTTTAATCGTAGATGGGCAATAAAATAATAACAAATAAAATGATAATTCGGCAAAGTTTAATTTTACTTCCGTGGTTTATATTATTAATCTCTTCTTCTCTTTATTGATTTTTTTTTTTTTTTTTTGCTTTTAGTTGTTAATGCCATACTCATTCTGTTCCATCTATGCAAACTTTATTTATGAATTTATTCGAAATATGTAAAATAAACCAATCAGTTTGGCCGTCGATAATGTTCGATTACATTATTGTATAATAATTTCAAAATACTATTATAAACCAGCCTACCATCTGATTATACCAAACTTTCAAGTAGACTGCATGAAATAATCCTTTACAATTATTATTATTATTCTCAACCATTCTAGGATTTCTAAAATATCTCTCTGCTGAAAATCATCATAGAAAAAAAAAAGATATTTTATATTCATTAGTTACAAAAGTAATCTGAACTCTTGAATTATAACTCTGAGAAAATAATTGAATCAAGACTTCTAGCTTTGTACGAAAATCGGTCGAGAATATCGCTTTTTATTTGTTACTAACTTATCACAATTTAAATTGCTGAATTGTAACCATAAAAAGCAACTATTTATTGAAACTCCAAATGGGTCTCGGGAGAGTTATCCTGAATCGTTTAGAAATAGGAATATTTTAAGTAAACCTGTTAATACGAATTGCAAAATTAAAATAATCTTTCAACTGCGTTTATGAGCCAAATTAAAAATTGTATGAGTTGGCTGTTAATGTTTTTATATCAGTGTAATTACATGGATAATTTATCTATTTTATTTTTTACTATACATTTTTTTTAATGCTTTGTGTTACTTAAATAAGTAAAACTCTGATGCTTATATAAGGGTAAAAGTTTTATTTGAAAATACATACAGAATATTTATTTATTTTTAATGTCATTAGGAAAATTTATTTTGTAAATTATTCTTGCCAAACCATTTGCACATTTTCCTGTTAATCGTAATTAGGGTACGTCAGTTCTAGGTTAAATAAACCTTATTTTCATTTCATATTTTATACTATTTTATTTTATATTTTATTATATCATTAATATTTTAACAACTATATTTAGTAATAACCATAAAAACACAGCAATATAAAAGATTTCTGTTAAAATAACGAACTTTATTAATTTTTAACTATTTTTATTGAGTAATATTACATTCTGTCTCAGCAAGGCCAATGGTAATAGTGTTCATATAGTTCATTCACACCATATTTACAGAAAATTAAAAAAATTAAATAATAAATAGAAACAAAAATAAAATAAACTTATGTAAAATAAAATAAACTTAACATCCAAAAAATAACAAACTCTAGTTAAAAATCTATTAATTGACTGATCAATTTATTAATAATTAAATTCTTTCAGTAATTCCTTCTTTAAGCTATTGGCTGTATTAAAATAACGATAAAATTGTTCAGAATCATTCAATATTTTCAATCATTTTTCCCCATGAAAGCCATTCTGAATTTGAGCCTAACAAAAATAAAAAATAAAATAAGATCCTTTGTTCCCTCAAGAACACTTAAATTTTCCTAAAAACATCTTTTTATTCAGCTTTATCTGGAATATAAGTTAAGTTCATGAAGTTGAGACTAAACAGTCCTCACTTTGATTTAAAAATAAACCAAGTTTGACAATATATAAGGAACTTACATACAAATTGAAAACTCAAAATAATTTCTTAAAAAAAAATATATATTTTTAAGTTGATCGTTTTTTCAAATTCAACAAACATCGTCAACAAAATATCATATTTGTCGATGTATTAATAGCTAAGATATTGATAAATTAGTTTTGTTATCTTATGCAACTTCCAGTGTCTTTTGCTCATATCCATATGATGGTACCGTATTTGTTATCTATTCAAATTTTAAAAGTATTTATGGAGAAACCTGGTAATATTTTCTTATGGTTATCGAGGCTTTTGAACCTCGAACTTGGACTTTCATGAATGCCGAGTTACAAATGGGTCACGAGGGCTTATCCCTTTCAATTACGGTCGAGCGATTCCTGATAGTTTCTATAGTGTGATCTTAAGTTTCTCTGTATATTGATGTATGCAAATTGAATTTGATGAGAGATTGAATTTAATGAGAGAAAGCTGTCAGATAAATCGCCTAGTCAAATGCTTAGATAGATCAATACAAGCAATAGGGATAAAGCCCATCTCTACTTTTGAAAAAAAAAAAAAACATGGGTATTAATATTTTGGATCCGGCATAGAACCCATGGTACTTGTGCGTTGTGGTATGGTACATAGGATCCATAGCCACCTGGGACGGCACTTATAACACTATCTCTACCGCGAAATCTAGCGCCATTAAAAGACAATTAGAGCATTATTACAGCCTGGGAGGTCCGGGCAGTACGGCTGCGGTGTAATTGGCAAGGATGGGAACTGTATATGCCGAGATGGCCTCATGAAAAGTGAAAGAAGGCGAGTGTAATAGACTCACGTAATCATCATTGTCTTTGGCATCAGTTTCTCTGCTGAGGTTCACAACGGTCTATCGGGCTTTCTCAGCGAGGATAGTACGTAGCAGAGGCACGGTTCTTGGAATGAACTACTAGGTATCTTTTGTTCTTAATCAGAATTAGTATTAGCAGTCGACTTTTTTATTTATAATTATTCGCGATAAACGGGTAACCTACTGCCACTTCGATTCATTTGGATCTCTTGTAATTAGCCCTCTGGTTTCCTTTTTGTAAGAAATTTCAGACTTCCCAAGTATCTCATTAGATCTTTGGGTTTTATCTTGTCTATTATTCTTGCTAGAAAATAAAATCCTTGATCTAGTATTTTCGCTTTCACAAAGAACAGTTTCAGTCTTCATCCTCTTAAAATAGGTTATCGTTATTATGAAAAGGAAAATTACTACTAAATTAAAATAGCATAATTTGTATGACATGAGTTAATAAAGTATTTCACAATTTGCTTACAAAACTACTTAGTAAGAATATTATAATTTAATAATAATTACTTAGTTAATGTGTTCATAATAACACTAGTACAGCCTAAACTTTTTATTATTTACGTCAACCATTATTCACAACAACATTCTTTCTAGTTACTTTTCTTTGGATATTTGAATAAACTAGTCAAAATTCAATATTTTTGCTGGCCTAGACTCAAAATAAAACACTTTATTTTCTCTTTAAACTATAAATACCATACATATTTATAAATTATACTACACTCTCTGAAATGGAGGTGGGGCGTTGGTCTTTTCGTTCACAATAGTTTAAAGATAAAAATCCGCATAAAATCTCCTTCTCCTGAAAATCCTCATTTAGAATATTTGATTGTGGAAATTTTCTCAGATTCATACTTTCTCGATGTCATAGTGTACCACCCTCCACACGTTCGACTTGATGCTATGTCTGAATATTCCCTTTTTACGTATGTCCCTTTATTTAATATCATAATAATAATCGGTGACTTCAACATTAATCTTCGTTTGACTCTCCTGATAAATCATAACTTGTAGACCTCATCCACTCCCTACGCCTTTTTAATCCACCCGTCACACCCGGTTCTCAAGTACGTATACATTGACCTTTTCATCATTATCTCTAGAACCTATCTTTTGACCCTCTTACTTTGATGGAATGGTGGAATACCTTTCATCCAATCATCCATATTACTAAACCACTACGCACTCCTCATGACCTCCACTTTCAGACGTTCCTCTGCTCGCTTGATTAATTCAGACATTAGGAAGTTGATGAAGAGAAGAGATACTACCAGGAGACGTTTCACACATACTTGAACATCCGTTGATTATTTCTGTTTCAAGTCCTTCACAACGTCAGTCACAAGCTCCAGATCTTAAGTCTAGATGGAAAATCCTTAAATAACTATCAGTATTTAACTTAAAGCCTGTATATATTTCCCTCTCGATCATGATAAACTAATTCCTATTTTGTCAGTTCTCTTCTTATACCACATTGTTCCCAATACTGCATTCCTCATTTGACTCTGAAAACTTCTACTTCCTAAATATTTCCCCTAAATACTTGCCCTCCTCTTTCTCTAAGCCCAGATCAAATTCCTGTGAAAATAATTAAACCATGTCTTCCTGTCATATCATGAGATCCTCCTTTTCAAGCTCCATAATCTCTGCTTTTCTAATAGCGTTTTAAAGTGGTTCCTCTCCTTTTTGTCCCTTCGTTACCAAACAGTTAGCATCCCTAATAAGCCTGCTTCCTCTTTCCTTGGCACGTGGTGTTCCTCAGGAGTCCTCACTTTTCAACGCTTTTAGAAAAGCAGAGATTGTGGAGCTTGAAAAGGAGGATGGTCATTTCTATATTAACGATCTTCCTGGGTCCATTACCACTCGCAATACCAGTTATATGCCTAACGACATCCAAATTTAAGTATCCTTTCATCCTGCCGAATGCTTTAGGCAATCTGAAAGCTACAAAAAGACATTGATTGTATCAACGCATGGGCAGCAAACAACGAATTGAGGCTGAATGCAGAAAAAACATGACCATCCTTATAGGGTCCAAGCATCTTCTTAATTCCCTTCCTTATTATCTCTTACTTTATCTCAATAGCCTACCAATTCACATCCATACATCTTGGATTAATTATCCTGGAATAGCCATATTTTCCAAATCATCCGAAAATCCATTACTATTCTTTTCTAGTTCCTAAAATTTCGTAATTCCATGCCCTCAAAAATCCGTAAGCTCCTAGTTTCATCCCTTATATTCTCCCACTTCGATTATGGTTATCTTCTATATGGGGGACTGTTTGGGGTGAGTGAGGTTTCACGACTCTAAAGGCATAGTTAGAATAAACGGAACAAAATCCAGGGTTTTTTAGCACGATTAAAGGAGCTAAACAAGATGGCAGCCTTAGTCCTCTCCTTTTCACCACAGTCATGGATGAAATTTTTAAAATATGCAAGCGGACGACGACACAGACAGTCCCAAATTCCCAAAGTGGGCCCAAGTTCTATTTTTTTCAAACGATATTGTCCTCATTGAGCCTTAGTCCTCTCCTTTTCACCACAGTCATGGATGAAATTTTTAAAATATGCAAGCGGACGACGACACAGACAGTCCCAAATTCCCAAAGTGGGCCCAAGTTCTATTTTTTTCAAACGATATTGTCCTCATTGATGATTCCCATGAAAATCACCAGCAAGCAGTCATTGAGTGGGAAGCGGAGTTGAAAGGCTATGGTACTGATAGCAAAGAAAAGTAAGGAGACGCGCATTGGTCGTGAGGGAGAATAAGTGATAGTTCGCTGCAAAGAGGAGGTATTGGAAACAGTGAAAGACTACACTTATCTTGGGATTGTGTTCAGCAGAAATGAAAAAAATGACCAAGAGCTTTCCAACAGGATCAAAAACGCAAATAATATATGTTATCAGCTTTGCAGCTCAGTAGTGGGGAAAAGGTATGTAGAAAATAGTGTAAAACGACACACATCGAATGTTCACGAAAGGCCCACTGGATGTCTCCCTCGAGGAAGACCCAGATTGTTATGGACCGATCACATCTTCAGTATAGGAAAGAAAAAGGGGAAGAGTCTGAACTCCATGAGAGCGCTAGCTCGGGATCGTGATGCCTGGTTGACTTGGACAGAGACACCTCCACGCTGAGAGCCTGCAAAGGAGGAAGGTGAAGAAGAAGAGGTGAGGCTGAAAAGACTACTGAATTGTTTCATTAGATTCATCTTGGATGTCTCCAGGCGTTCCCACGTTTCCAGTTGGTATACCGAGTTGAGGTGGCTTTACCCAGTTTTCCGATGGGAACACTTCCTAGGGGTCTAATTTTTCCGTTTCTTTAGAACTAAAAAGCCTCCTTAGATCCTCAATTTGTTCACCCATTGTTTCTCTTTCCGTTCTCTAAATACCAGATCCTAGTCCTTAAGAACTGCTTCCTTTTAAAAATCCTTTATCATTCATTCCTTTTGAAATTCCTTACCCAATCTTCATACATGAAACCTCATCTCTCACTTCCTTTAAAAAACAATTATTTCTCAATCTCCTTAAACATCAAACAATATAATAAGTCAAACAAATCTAACCGTAATTGTGCATTTATTTCTCGTATTATCATGGGGCTAGATGTTCCACAATAAACTTATTTTCCTTTCTTCCAAAAATTTGAGCTTATATTTTTTTATTTTTCGATTGCTATGAAAATTCGTATTTAAGGGTTATCTGAGGCGCTGCAAACGAATATCAACTTTGTTTCCCCCTAAAAAAATTGTTACCACAGTTTGCTACTTTGCAAAGTGGTCTGAGCTCTTCCATCATGGAGCGAAAAATCATGCCGTGCCTGTTATTCGAAGTTGCGACACTGTGATTCCATTTTGTAAGATGTTAGTTTTTGCCTATTTACGATAGTGAATAAATAATGTTAGGGATTTAACTTATTTTTATACAACTAAATAATAATAATTATTATTTAATTGTGTAAAAATAAGGGTAATGAAATTAAATATTAAAAATATTTGTTTTTAAATGATCTTTAGAATTCAAGGCTCTTGATTAACAGCTTTAGAAAATAAATCATAAGAGCACTTTTTTTAGTTTTTGAATTATTGAAATAAATAATTTTAAATTCTAAATAAATAAGTTATGTAAATACAATTATTATCATCCATAATTATTATAATTGATTAAATTCATAATTACAATTCATATATTTACTTATTTACTATTTTCAATTGATACAAACTAGAATCTAACAAAATGAAATCAGAATCGGTGTCGTGTCTTCCAATATGAAGTGTGTCAGGCTTTTTTTTCCTTGGTGGGAGAGCTCAGGCTAGATATTACATTTTAGATTTTAGACAGATTTTATGGCTTGCCCCCTCTTGAAAAATTCCTATTTCCGGCCATAAATATATAAATAAAATATAAATATATGTACCGCCGACGCTCCAGAAATTGCAGACAGCACTGCTACGACTTACAGCAAACCTTCAGGGTCACAGTCCTTGTTCATGGCCTCTGTATCGGAGCACAGTCATACTTCACTCTTGCTACAGTATATTTTTCAATAATAATTCTGTTGAACCTGAATAAGTAATAGTAGATATTTACGAGATCAAACTATAAACTAGACTTTTACGAGAGGAAATATAAAAGCAAATAAAAGAATATATAAATAATATAATATAATAATATAAAGAATATAAAAGAATAAATCTGATGTAGACAACCACATGTTTTCTTTGTACGCTTTTTAAACTTTAAATCGGTGGCTCAAAAAAATGATTCTGAATCACTATTTCATTGCTAGATTCCGAAAGTAGCAGTATCTCAAAAACGACGGCGTCGCGACATATATTCTGTCGTCATAATCTAAATGCCCTAACGCCAAATAATTTTTTTTAAATACATTTTTGGACCCGAATCGCTCTAAAAACTCATACGTTTTCATGACATTAGAAAGCCCTAAAACCATTCGGATTCCAATTGGATTTAGGACTTTCTAATGTCATAAAAAAAATTTAGTTTTTAGAGCATTGCTGCTGCAATACGAAGATGGATTTAAAAAAATGATTTGGAAGCTTTTAGCTTATGACAGCAGTATTGGCGTCGATTGTATATGACGGTACCTAAAGTCGTAATTCTTGATGGGTTGGATTCAGAATTTTATTTTCTAAAGCATTTTTTGACGCTCTTATTTTTAAAATTGATAGAGAACCATTTAAAAAATCTATTTTAAAAAATAAAGAAGTCAATTTTGACCAAAATCTGGTATGTTATTTATATAGGCATACACCGCTTATATACAAAATTTGAGAATCTTTGCATTTAAAACAATTTTTGATTAAAGTCTATTATGATTTAAAAATAAAGTACCACTTCCATTGATCATGTAGTGACAACGAAAAAAATAAAGGATGTGCTCACTACCTAGATGTTACAAAAATACCAAATAGATAATTTCTATGGCTAACAAGTTTTGAGTTATGCCAGATACGAAGGTATGTATAGACGTCTCGACGAAACTAGTCAAAATGGATATTTCCGTTGAAATCTTAAAACCGAAAATGTTCACGATTAAAATAATTCTTTTACTGCGTGCAAGGAAGTAGAAAGAAATCAGAATATAAAAGAAATATTACTTTTTAAAAATCCATTATCATGAAAAAATAAAAAAACAAACAATAAAAACAGACGCAATATATTTGTAAATTATATTGTTTAATAGTGGTTTTGTGGCGACTGGGCAGTGATAGTGATATCAGTGCCAGGGAGGTTATGGTTGTAAAATGGGTTTGCCAATGTATATAAAATTAATTATTTCATTTTTTCGTTTTTCCGCTAAACATTTTCAATTAACTAATTTTCTTATTGCAAATTTCAATAGTCAAATTTTCTTGCGTGTTCATTGGCAAGCCTATTAATTACCTCCCTGAAAAAGTTGTTCTGTTGAGAGCTCTCTCATGTGTGTATTGTTGTCCAATAATTCTTATTCTGCTATTTTCTCATTTTGTTCCAGTATACCTTTTATGTACCAATTGTTTTGGAAAATAAAAGCACGGCTTTGAATTATTATCAATTATTTAGTGTACATCGTACCCCGAACACCAATTACATTAAAGTTTGATCAACTCCACATCTAAATTTAAGAAGCTGTAGAGCTCATACTGTATTTTTTAAGAAATAATTTTTATGTTGTTATTTTAAAAAAATCATTCCTTCATAGATTAATAAATTTACAAGACCATTCAAAAACTTATTTAGATCAAAGGGCATGCATGGACTGTGGGACAGCTAAATATTTTAAAGTTAAACATATTGTATACTTTTAGTCCAAAATCTTTCGAAAAATAGTGACAGCCTCCAATAAATAATAATCCACATATGACCTCAACATCTTATTTATGACCTAATTCTATCCAAATTTTCGTAATTTCATCAGAAAATTATTCATGAACCTAATCCTTTAGCACTATCCTAATCTAACTCCACTCATCTCGATAATGCTTCTCGAAAATTAAGTCGGTATTAGCTGAGAAAACTTCGTAAACATGTTTATCGGAGTTATGGCTGGGATCTCTTGAATTCATGCTTTGCCCTCCACAAGTGGGCCGACACGATGGGTTCGGAGTTCCTCAAGGCTTTAATATAAATGTTCTACGTAAATATGGTTGTTTTAATTATATTATATTTTATTTTACCTTTAACATTAACTTTATTTGTTTTAATTTTTTTTTTGTAAAAAATCGTAATAATTGTTTACTTATATCACATCCAGTTATGTGACAGATTGTAATATTTCATTAACATATAACAATAATAATAGATTATCCCTCTTTTCTTTATTGTTTAAAAGAATGAATTGTCCAAAATTTGAACTAATTTATAGCACAACTATTGAGATGGCCCGTTCGGAGGACTGGGAAAAAATAAAAAAGAATATTTATTTATTTTACTTCGTTTCAATAAAATAAATAGGAAGCATATTGCAAAAATCAACTGCTTCTCTAACACAATTACATACAATATCAATAAACATAGAAATAAACCGTATTTTTAAGGTTGTCTTAATCCCATAAAAACATAGTAACCTAATAAATGAAGTTTATAAATATTTTTTATTTTTCTTCTCACCCTTTCCTCTATATATGAGAATAATAAACGTTGACCTAATAATATTTGTGTAATGGAGTTGCTTCCATTGTTATAAAGTTATCATGGCAACGATTACGGACACTTACGTATGAATGCCAATTTCTTATCATATAGATAGTGAGTTTTTCTATGGACATTGACTTTTTTCTCTTATTCTTGATGTATCGACATTCAATAATGAATCTAATTCTGGAAAGATACACTTGATTACGTAAATTGTCCAGATGGTCATCGGTTTTTCCTCGGATGTAGGAGTCTCCAAACTTTTTAAGCGACACTGACTCGTTCACTAAATCACGAGGACCACACCGACTCCTACACCAATTGTAAGTCTCAAAGGCCAAGAACTAGCCAGCTCATACCAACAAACTCATATCATTAATTAAATTTAAACTGTTAAATTTCTTTATGTATATGTCAGATATGTTTTGTCTCAATTGGTCATAAAATAAAACGATAAAATCGGTCGTAAAGTTATTATTTCGTCTGATATATTTACATTTAAATTTTGTAGTGTAATCAAAATAAACTGTGGCGGAGCGGATTGATGGCGTTCGGTCTGTACTTTAGAGACCTCTGGTCTAATAGTAGCTTTTTGTGTGTGTGTTTTTGTATTGGCCCTTAAAAACAACAATTCCTTAATGGGATTGAAGATGAACCATGTTCGGAAAATATCTGAAGTCTTTCACCGAGGCAACTGTTAAAATGTTTTATGTTCTTGGAAATACCCAAACTGGAATAATGACCCTGGGTATCTCGTGCATACTGTTACATATCTCTGAAGAATCGCCGAAGCGTTGACTGCCCAGAGAGCGGGTAATGCTCTCGCAGGTCGCTAAGGTGAACTTTCGCCTTATCTCTTCGTGAGGTCAATAACTTATCCAGCTCCAAGGTCTTATCTGAATCTCGATCCAAAGTCAGCTTTGATCGAATCTATGATTGGATATTTTTAGTTTAAATATTTTGATTTAATTTAAATATTATTATTATTATCCGCAAATTTACCCTTCAATTCAAATTTAACATTTACTTTAATTTAATTTAGCATTTACTTAAAAAGAACAACAGCAAAAATTAAAATGTGTAGGAGTTAAATAGCCTATAATCGAGGCTTTGAAATTGATTCGTCAGCGATAAGTTTTGTTTTTGCATTGACGTCATCAATAAGTACAGATACCTTGTTACTATTAGTATATTGTAATTAGCTACAAGTTTTGTAATTAATCCAAAAAGCATTCTACTCATGTTTTTTAGTAGAGAATAACAATTCCACCAGGCTACTTTAGAGTCTTCGATTAGCATTTTTTGCATTTCAGTTATGTATCTACTGGATCTATGTTGTGATTCATGAGATATACCTATGAACGCTCAGTGAGTATATGCTTCACAGCATTGTAAGCATATACTCACTACAGCAGTAGCGAAATATTCGTCTGTTTGCTTTTTTCATAACTAAAGTCGAGTATTGCCAATCCTGAGAAAGGTAAGAACCACCTCTTTTTTTTCCCATGCAAACTGGAAATTTTCCGTCTGACCATTTCACATATGACTGAACCATTCAGGTAATTTTAAGAATACATAAATTTTAAATTACATTTGTTTGTTTATTTGAGATTTATAAGCTTTAAAATTAATTGGTTTAAAGGCTTCATTTTACGTCTTAATACTGTAAAGTTTTGTGGTAGTGATTTCATTATTTCCATTAGTATATTATACAGCCAGGTAAATCTTCATATATTCTAAACAATGCTATTATTTTTAGTGTTCTTTTCGTTCTAGAATAAAATTATTTTTCATTTCATTTTTTTGTTCCTGTAAAAATGAAGAAATTCTGTCATAAAGTTTTTGTTTGTTTTCAATGGTCTATACTGAAAAAAGTTTTTGAAATGGAATTTTATTCATATAGTTATTATAAACATATATACAGGTGGCAGGTTTTAAATAATATTATCAAACGTTGTGCCATTACGCTTTCTAAACATCCGTATCTCCAACACGTAAAAAGGTAACGACGAGATTTAAAGCCGTATAAGAACAGTACTGTAGCATTAATGATGGAATAAACAAAAAGTCATCATTAATGAAAAAAAAGTAGAATAAATAAAAAGTCATCATTAATGAACAAAAAGTCTTATAAATAAATTTCTATAAAATTTATCATTGGCAGTAACCTTCAATTGTATGGCATATGCAATGAGTATATACTTAAACATTCTCTATACCCATCTTTTTGACTTTCACTTACTGATATATGTCTGGAATGTTACAGCAACGTTTTTGCCAAAATTGACTTACCAGAAATACCACTTTGTATCATTGATTTCTTAGACTTTTTCTCGATTTTCTCGAAAATGACTCTAGCGATTAAACTATTCATATACAATGAAATGGCCGTTAATAATAGCTATTCTCATTGAAATATACTGATAAGGTTTAAATGTCAGAAGAAAAAGAGAGAAATATTTTCCCAGATTGAAAACAAATTTCGGGAAATAAGAATGGTTATATAAACATACCCAGCTTATACGCAGACTTTTTTTTTCGGGGGGATCTAAAATTTTTCGGTGTTTGGGATTTAATGAAAACCAGGCAAGTAATCACTTAAATATCTGTAATCACCGAATAAGGAATAAGTTTTAAGAATATGCATGAAAATTGGATCAAAAATTACCAATAATATTACTTAAAATACAAACTTTATTTATTTTTCGGATCTTTCGGAGAGGAAGGTACATAATCCCCAATCCCTCCCCGCCTACACCACTGAATATAACCTTGGTAAGCTGAAGATTTTAGAAAAAATAATATCTTTCCGTCTATGAAGAAAACCGAACAGAATCGTCAACAAAAATTTGGTGGTTAAAAATATGAATGTTTGGAGGATTACAGATGGATCATAGCCATAAGTCTATTTATGCCACTTTCTGTTAATTACGAATTCGGATTAATTTATGTTTCTATAGCAAAGATGTCATTCCACAGAATATCATTATTTACCTTTTGTAATTAACAGATCCATTTATTAGTGGAGTAAATTACCGCAAGTGGGTCTACAGAAGTTATATATTCTCGACCAATTTTAAACTATGTTTTGAATTTTAATCTACAAACTCTATAAATGTATAGTTGCCGTTCTGCTGGAGTCGGCCGACAGTGGACATCCTAGATAGAGAAGTCTTTATTAGACGGGAGTAAATCACAGGCCGGAACGCCTGCCAGTAATTACTCCGCTCAGGGTCGGGCTAAGAACTCTTTTTATTTCCCAGGGAGTAACGTTCCATCCTTCAAATTGAATGTTACGCTCTTCGGCTTCGTATTGTCTTATTGTTCTTATACAGGAAGGAAGAGTGGAAGTCCTCTGTCGACCTCGTTTAAAATGTACAAATGTTTATGAAAACATCAATTGTATCCGTCAGCTATTTACTTTCCCATATAAGATGATAAATTATAATCGCCAATTTTACCTCAAGTTTGGAGTTACAATTTTATTTCCTATTGTCAAAAGACACTCCTGTTACTTCCAGCAATTGTTTATTTTATGGTGATTATTGTAAATCATTAACTGATTTACAATATCAAATAATTTTAAAAACGATTATTTCAACGATCTTTAAGATAATCATCCCACCAAGGTATCTTTGGAAGAAAAAGTCTGCAGCATGCCTGGATTCAAGAAAGATTTGAAAAGAAATAAAACAAGAGAATAGGAAACTATGGAAAAACTTATTTTTATAAATAAGATTTTAAGAGTGAAAGGATTCCAAGGAGGAACAAAAAAGAGACCCGGTCCAAAGTGATCTGAAAAAAGTAAAATGAGGTATTGGGAAATGATGAAGGAATATTGAAAAAACGAAAGAGAAAACAAGAAAGGATTAATTGATTTTATTACGTGATCTCTAGTTGGCCTGACTGAAAATAAATAAATCATCATTTACATTAAAAAATCTATTTTATAAATCAGAAACAGTACACTTACATCCTTGTATTATGCTATCTTTTTTTTTTTTAGATGCATTGTCCGAAAAAGAGCAGCATGTTCGAATTTCGTAAAATTAAAATAACATAACTCTCACATATGCTAAAATCAATATATTATTTAAAAAAACTCTCACAAACAAATTATAATCTGTGGCGTATTAATGAATTCCACTTAATATATTGAATAAAAGTCGCTCTAATGATTATTCTTAATTATGTAAAAAACGATCTTCTATATTAAATTATTATGAATATTAGCATTCTTTTCTAATAGATCTAAAATTTTAAAGTTTAATATTTTTTATCAGGCACTTTTTTTTACTTAGTATCCAGTTTTATTTTAAAAGATACCCTATTTGTTCAAAAGATTCAGTTGAGTAGTCTATAATCATTAAAAAGTCATTTTAGAAACGAAAATCATTGCTCAAATATAAAATTTATGTCGATTTAAATATCTCGTCACAATGATTCTGGTCCTAAGAAATTATTTGAACTTTGAGTTCTGGATAACTATTGCATTACTTAAACGCAACAAAAAATTAAAATTAAAATAAAATAAATAAATCCGAATAATACAATATCCACCAAATAAAAAATATTTACATGTACATTCATATAATAAATTAAAGATATTATTGGTCCAAATATTTCTTAAGTGGATAAATAGTAAATTAATAAAGCGGTTGATAACTATAATTGTCAAAGTCTTGTTTTGCAAGAACTCTTCTGACCAATATAAGAAAGTTCGTTCTACACATACAAGGAAGTCATGTGTTGTCCACATCAGACATTTTTCATATTATTATTTATTACCCATGCATATTATTTAGAATTACTAGCTTTCAATTTCAAGTTTTCTCTCCTCCAACCACCAAATGAGTAAAATTCAATTTTATCCAAAAAGTCAAATTGATGCCTTTGACTTGAGGCGCGGGGCGGGTAATATGGAGCTCCTTAGTCTTTTTTTTAAGTGTATTTTTTTAATTTTTTTTTTGCAAGAAAAATCAAGATGATACAATAGTTATGAGTCAAAAAATTTTTTTATTATATGGTCCCTGTTTCATTTCCTATTATGTCCCTTCCTTCTCTTCCACCAGTGATAACCCTAGATTTCGATGGAACAGCTTCCTTCACATCATTATTTGTTGTAGTTTCTCGTCCGGCTTTTTTAATTTTATTTCTCTTGAGTGATTCTTGAAGCGGTTTTGTAGAGGGAGCCAGTGGAACCCCGGTTCAATATCACAAGCACCCATGGGGTTCCATATATCAAAAATTGCCATCGTGGATTTGATATGCCCCCGAAAAATTGGGAGACATAAGAACGGATTCACCAATGAAAATCACTATAATATACATACCTTTGAACCGATGGAGAGTGCGGACACCAACCATATTTTTATAACAGAACAAAAATAACGATTTTAACTTATCTCCTCAAGTTTTTGAAAAGTCTATATTAAAAAAAAATCATCTTTTCAATATGAATACCCCTTTAATGAACCAACAACCTGCCCTGCACATTAGCGCTCCTAACTACAGATTGCGGCAGATAATGTTAACTCATTATCACTTACAGTCAAAATTCAAGACATAATGGGATTCCATATCACCACCATTTCCTATACTAATAGCTCAAATAATTTATTAAACTGTTATTAATTTAAAATTTATTTTTAAAATAAAAGCGCAGGCAAATATTCATTATCTCTTTTTGAAGTTAGGGATTTAGCCGAAATATTTTATACAAAAGAGAAGTAATGATAATGTATTTATACAATTAAATAACGATTCCATCAAATTTTCCGTTTAGTAAGAACAGTATTCCAATACTGCCTGGAAACGCAGCAATCATCCAAAGAAATTAGTTACACGTCTTTTTTTTCAACATTTAGCCGGAACTTTACAACATTCTTCATTCCTTGAATAGTAAGGCTTTCTTTCCGCTTACGCATCTGAACAGGGAGAAACTCACGCAAGGTCATCAGGTTGTCTTGACGAATGGTTTTAGAATCCATCCAATTTTCAGGAGTCTCTAATAGTTATTTATTATTTAATTATTAATTATATATACTTTTTATTTGGTTACATGTTTTATTAAGTAATTTATTATTTCGTTTTGTTTCAGGTAACTATTTTAAGACTCTATGAATTTTCTGAATAGAAAATTAAAGAAATAGTAGTACGTGAGTATTGGGTATTTTTAGCCGTTTGGACCTTTTTATGTAAACTGAGATATTAAACGTAGGAACGGGAAGGGTTCTGTACTTTCTTGGCTGTTTCTTGAACAACGGTTAAACAAGGTTATATGCCAACACGCTATAATATTTATGAAATTTAATTGTAAACCAATTTCTACTGTAAAAATATTTAATGATGATTCATTATCTGACAGAATAATTCCTGCATTATAGTATTTATAGATAATTCTTAAATCTCTTCTTGAACTCAGTAGGAGACAAAAATTATTCAATTTTTGATTCCTCTTCGATAATAAAAAATAAGTAATTATTTATGTTAATTTCGCAAGTTGTTATTTCGCTTCTCAGTTTGTTCTCTGTTATTCTCTAACTTTGAATATATACGTTGCTGACCAACAATTTAGTTCCCTGTTCCTTCCTGTCCGAACATTGATGCCGCTCGTATACTGATACCGATAATGATGGTAGCGGTTCGCGGTTCCTATCCTGTTTCACTCGCAGTACACAATCATCCCCTTCTTGTAATAATACCTCATCTATATCCTTGGCCTTGACCTTTGCTCTAGAACTTGCAGGGAGAACTGGGGCAGCTATGATATCACTCACAGTAAAATGAGCTGTGCAAACACCGGTATGCCCTTGCCTGATGTGATATTTTTATTTTATTTTCTTCTTATTAGCCTTTAAATTACTACAGTACATCTCGAGTATTAAAATTACAATGTTTCTGGGACCACTTGTTAAGTATGAAGTTTAGAGTCCTCGTGCATTTCAGTTTCTAAACTAATGACAAGAACAACTTTGGACCAACTGCTATTATAGCATTCCGAAGCCAATTGTGGCCTTTTCAAAATCAATTGTAACTTTTTCCATTTCAGTTGTGACCCAATCAGACTTGAATTAATTCATAAATATTATAATTTATTCCTTATATTTATCATTTATTACTAATAATTATTTTAATTTGCTTTTGCTCTTGCATATTTTTCAATTATAACTTTTGAAATAATTTCGGTATATCGTTCCCATACGATATGTCTCACTAACGAATATGATTTATAGGAGAGCAAACAAACCTTTGTATTCTCCTCTTTATGACGGGTGCCTTCGATAATTTAATTTTTTAATGTTGGTCAATGCAACAAAACTAACAGGAAAAATAAAATTATCGAAGGTTCCGTATAATAAACGCATTGTTTGTTCTCTCGAAAAGTATTGATTTTCATATTTGTTAGTTTACCATGTGAACGACGACATTCTTCTAACATTTTATGTGTTTATAAGATTGTTGTTAAGTGCCAATTTCAAGCAGGCAGTTATGCAATTTTTTTTCAATTGATGTTTCATTATTTTAATATATATATATATATATATATATATATATATATATATATATATTTTTTTTTTTTGGAAGGGGAGGGTACTATTTTTAGTTTAATACTAAAATGCAATGTTTAATAATATTATTATTTTCATTAAGTATTTTTTCTACGAATGAAATTCATCACTTTTTTTATACAAGTTTCCTATTTTTATAAATTGAATATTAAATAATACAAAAAAAAAATCAGAAGATTGTTTAGAAAACACGTACCTAGACCAGTGATTTCATTATTAAAAAATAGTTATTTGTCTATTGTTAATTTTATTTGCTATAAAAACAAGAATAAAATTATCACCACGTACATTGCGGTTGAGCATTCATTACTCTTGTGAAGATAAGAACATTGGCGCTCCAATCTGTTACGCGTTACACCTATAATATCCTCCTTAATAATAAAATCATTTTAACAATGACGGCCTTGTTGTGTCGTGAGAGTAGCTTGGTCAATCCAATTTTTTTCTTTGTTTGGCTGGATAAATTAATTATCTCTTCTTTTTATCATTTTCCTTAATTAAAGTTCCATCTAGGTTATTTGTTGGAATTAGCTACAAAGGAGTCTAAACCCGAGGATGAAACGTGAATCTAAACTGGAGTTCACTCATCCCGTAACCTACAATGTTAAATTTTCTTCAATAATTAGTCCCAGACTCTTTATTTATTAACTTGACGGAACCATCAACTCTTAATATTAGTCCTGAAATATGAAAACTAGATTTTAAATTAATCAACTTCTTAGAAACTCTTCGGTTATTTTTAATTGATTCTGTACCAAGATATTATCAAAACTATTTTTTTTAAAATAATTATTTGTTTTTTCTCTTATTGTTGTCTTAAATTATTATATGATTCGATGTTAAAAAAATCTTTAAATAAATTTTGTTTTTTTAATTTGTAATAGAAGTTCTTATTGCAGATTATTATTTCTTTATTATGAAAATAGAGTTTATTTTCTTAAAATTTCGGTATTTTACATCTGAATGAACTTTTGGGGAAAATACGTTGGTGTTGTTAAACATGATATGAAAATAAAATTTTATTTAATATTAAAGATGATTGTACCAGCAAGTAATTATAGAAAAACGTATTAACGCCGTGTTACATTTAATTGCAAACTATCCTTAATATGGAGACGGCTTCTTGTTTCTTTTATAGTTTATTTAATAAAAGGCACGAACTTGTTCCATCCTTTAGTAACCCTACAGAGATTCGATCCATCAGGACAAATCCATGAATCCTTAAAGAACTCACCGCCAGTCAGTAAGAGTATAATCCATGGCGTCACCTGGAGTCAGTGAGTCAGAATGGCGGAGTACACCCGACGGCCTTGGAAAACCCGCCGTTGTAAACATTCTGCCTCCAAGATGAGGTTGACGAACTTGCCAGCGTTACGATTTTCTATATGTCCTCTTACAAGAGCTGGTACAATGACGATAGTCGAAACTGTTCACGGCACGAAGTGGCGCAAGAAGCCAATGAATTCATATCTATCTCACCTGCTACATGACTGGGATTCCAGGTCCTTGCATGGAATATAAGCATCATTTTTCAGAAACTCCAATATAAAAGATAATTTATGTCTTGAAAAAGTCTATTGTATCTTCTTTATTATATTAGACCTTTGTTAAAATAATAATTAAATAAAAAGTCCTCCAAACTGAAATTGATGTTTTGAAGATTAAACACGTTTTGTCTGAATCGACCATAAAAAGAAACTATTTCTTGAAGAGTATGTTAAAAATAGTATATACAATAATATTTTTACAACTATCTAAGAAAAAAATTAAAAGATGGAATTTTGAGGAGTTGCTAGTCAATTACGACTGATAAATTGGTACATAAGCCGAAGTATCTTATTTAGCGGATTAGCTATCCTTTTCAAATTTATATTTACAATTAATTATATATTCATCCTTTCAGTATTTTCTTGAACTAAATGTTAATAGTGATATTGTTATGTATAAATATTGTTATAATTGTTATGTATTATATAACATTATATGAATTATATAACACTAAATGATGATTATGTATCCCTCCATGATCCTGATTTATACTATACCTGATGCATACCTCAGAAGCTGAATTTGAATGGTGTAATCTGTGAGAAAGGCCTCGTAAAACTGCCCAGTCTGGTTGGTGCCAGTGTCCTTTGAGAAAGATAGGCTATACCGAGAGGCAGATAAGCGAAACAGGTTACGAGAAAAAATAAAGAACATAAAATTGTACTGTGTAAACAGTGACCGATAATATTTTTTACAGCTCTTTTCTTATATTAATCGTATCTTGTTATTACCACTCAGAAAAAAAGATTTATTTTTCCGTTTTGCGTTTGAGGGTCCATTTACAAATATCAGTTCCGTGTTAGTGCAGTGAGAGTTTCATTTTTCTATATCAGTGAAAAAAAAAATATTCTTTTGAGGATTAGAATGGAGGAGTTCACATATATCCGGCGCAGTTCAGTATCAATGGTGTCTACTGATCTGCAACGGGCATGTTGAATCCCTTCATTACAATCCTGAGAATAATATCATTATTAACTAATATAGAAACACGGTACTGTAGCTGCTCTGACGCGGCACAGATACGTGTAAATGGATCCTAATTATTCCACTTTCTGTCGCATTTCAAGATTATTGAAAATAAATAAATTTCATATTCTTATTGAATTCCTCGGTCATTATTTTAATTGAATCTATATTAGTTTCTTCAGGCTTGAGTTATATTTAGGAAGACAAATTTTACGAAAATTTTATGTTTAATTTTTCTTGGTTTTAGTTTTGCTATGAACCAGTTGGAAATCATGTCCGTGTGATCTACAGTGAAAGAAAGAAATCAGATAACACCATTCGAAACCCTTCCAGAACTAATTCTCTGAAAATTACTGTCATGATGTTGGAACGGCCTTTCAACAGAACTTATCCAGTGAACTGAACATTTATTGGAGATACAGGTCATTGGAGTATCGTAGGATGAATTTTTTTTTTAAAATTATTATAATTATTTCACATTTGAAGATTCAACTAATTGATTCTTCATTGGGTCAGAGTGACGTTAAACGAGGCATGAATGGGTTAGTTAACATAATCCAGACCCGTACTTAATCTACTCATGCTAGTATCATTAGCATGTCATGGTTATTGACGGATTAAAACTTTCGATAGAAATCGTTGTTGATAATTCACCTTTCTATTCCACTCTGTTGATCATCGAGTTATGCATTAAGGAGATAAATGTAGAGATTGCTCTCCGCGTGGAATTTACTTGCCAAGAGAAACACTATAATTAGTTTTCGTTCGTGATCAAATTCGGATCTTTATTGTCCATAAACTACCTAAGCTGTCTGTATATCCAATATCAGGTTGTGAGAAATTGCAAATATATTTATTCTATTGAAACTCGAAGGTTCCCATTCATTTATGAAGGGCTTATCTATTTTATCAATAATTGTAAAGAGGAGTGTGTGTGTGTCTGGACAAAGACAAGAAACTATCGCAATATGTAAATTAAACAATTATAAAATTCAGATTATATCAAAATAGACAAACAGATCGAAAAACTACAATTTAAGATCTTATTTTGTTTTTTTTTTCATTCTTTAGTTTAATTAGTTGACATTCGCATGATGGTGTTGGAGGATCAATCTAATTAGGGAATGATAAATTATTTGCCACTTCTATAAATTTGTTTTATTGAAAACTAGTTTCGAATGTTATATATTCATCCTCAGTTCAAGGTTTAGTTTAATTTATTGTTTTCATATTCCTTTCTAGTCTTTTTGTTTGATATATTTATATCATGGCCTTTTTCTCTTTGCTTGTACCTCATCGTACACTTTAAGGACATTACATTATATTATTTTTTTAATAAGCATCATAGCTTGTCTTATTGAATTTTTGGATTTGTCCGTCTAATAAATTTTAATCTCTTAATTTGCCACATCGTACTATTAAGTCTTCAGTTATCTCAATTGTGATCAAATCCTTTTTATACTGAGGGTATTTTGGCAAGTATTTTGATCTTGAAGCCATTGGTGGAGATGCAATCCATGCTGCTTTTAGAACTCTTTTGATAAATGTGTCCACTGTCTCTTCCCTTATCTTCTGTTTTAATAGAACTTGGGATTAAATGTTCTATTTCGAGGATTCTCTTTAAGTCCAATCCATTGTTCCGTTAATGAGGCTTTGTGTTTTTTGTACGTAGCTGACTCATCTAGGACGACGAAATGTACAAGGGAATGATCTGAGCAAATATCGGAGATCGTATTAATGGTTTTAGATATGTAAGATAATTCGTAGTCCTATGGCAATAAAAAAGTCAATTAGGTCAGGAAATTTCCGTTGCGGGGCAGACCAATATGTCGGTGTGTCAGGTGATATAGTGTCCAACGAATGTTCATGGATAGCAGCCCTCAGATTGCTTCTTTTTGGTGTGCATTGCCGTGATCCCCAACATTATGGTCCCCGCAAACTATGAACCAACGCTACAAGCTTTGAAAATAATCCTAAATCATCGAAGATGTTAGTTCCTATTTCGAAGGAAAATACACCAATGCTATGGATATTGTATGACTTTAATATGTTTATAACATATTTTTTTATAATATATACCTATTTATAATATATCTTCATAATACTCAAAGAATTACCATGATAAGACAAAATTATATGTATATATATATATATATATATATATATATATATATATAATAGAACTATAGGCAGTATTTGTATTATTATTTAATGTATTCTGAACTGCCTACATATCAAAATAACGTTTCTAAAATCTCTGCATTGAAAGTCCCTAGATTGAATTGATCAATTCGATGCCCCGAATTGAACAGTTAATAAATATAGATTTATAAACTATTTCTTGCCAACTGTTGGCTAAGGAATTTTCTAAACAGAATCTCAAGCACAAACATTGTGAAATAATGCTTTTGTGCAGTCGCATGGCACTAAATTATCAAAGCATAAAAATAAGAAAAACTTTCCATTGTCCATAAATTAGTATGTAACAAGGGACTTTTTTAAAAGTTTATTATTAAAGAAAATTAAAGGGAACACTGTCAAGATTGTCTTAATCTCAATTGCCACATACAGATTAAACATTCTGTCTGATTTTTTATTTCAGAAAAATAATAATAATTATTCCTTTTAGTGATAATCAAAAACCTTTAGTTGTTAACTAGATTTTGCGCCATAGATTATCTTAACTTTTATATATAAATAAGTAATTTCGCTTAACTTAATGGTTGTTAAATCAATGTACACGATAAATGAAAATATTGGATGGACAATTACACTAGTTTTTTTAATCTAAATTATTTTTTTTTAAATATATAGAATATTTAATCACTTATCGAGGGCTGTGGACTTGAAGAGTTGGTTATAATAATCTACTAATTGGATGGTTATATTTACCACACCCTTGTATAGGACCAGTTCCCAATATTGAACACTGATCAAATATTTATTTTACTTAAAAAATATATTAAAGGATAATATATCTTTAAAAAAAAAATTCATTTCAGTGAATCGTTATATAAAAAACGGTCTGAAATTAAATATACGTATATATATTTTTCATGGTATAATTGAGAGTCTAGTAAGAATTTTTGTTTGCTTACAAACATAGTATTTCTTTTTATATCAGTAGGAAAGGAAAGACGCCTTGCTGGTTTAGTAAAATTTTACTATTTCTTTATAACTCTAAGTTTAAATCTGATGAAGTTATAAACAGATTATGTATAAAATTGATATTTAAATACAAGATATTTTTTTTAATATTGGCGTATTAACTTAAAATAAAAACATTACGAATCAGATTGTTAGCCGTATTCATAAAACTAAAGTAAAAAACGCTGCAAATTATTACACAATGGTTTATCATTTCCAAATAGTAATATTTCAAAAATATCTGGTATGTCTATTCACAGAACTTTCCGTATTGCTTTGGTTTACAATTTATATAATTAGATTATCTTTCAAATGAGCATTTGGAGTGTTTCGGGAAAGGAACATCCTTTATAAAAGATATCTACCAAGTTCATTAAAGAAATAAAGCAGTAAGCACCTTTAGAGCAGAAATTTGAAGCTTGTCCCAAGATGATCGCCGTGAGAGTGCCGAACTGGGAATATTAAGAAGAAACTTTGTCAATGCAAGTAGGTTGAGATGATTAGGAGATGTTATATTGGATGTGCACTTCAGTGGGAAAAGAAAGATGAAAAGACCAAGAAACTAACTTAAATGAATATATAATCCAAGGAAGGATGAAGAAGAGCGATGCGAGGAGTCAGGAGTAGATTGAAATGTAGCGCCGGAGGATTAGTCTACGGATCTCATACGCTATATCTCATCTAATTTTTTTACGAACAGATTTTTTTTTTATTCGCAATTTGGATTCTACGTGTCTTGAAACGTGAAACATCAAATTTTCAGAAAGAT
Organism: Rhaphigaster nebulosa; assembly: GCA_948150685.1. NCBI lineage: Eukaryota > Metazoa > Arthropoda > Insecta > Hemiptera > Pentatomidae > Rhaphigaster > Rhaphigaster nebulosa. The sequence continues at coordinate 127,232,985 of OX411306.1, forward strand.
TAAAAAAAAAAAATCTTGGTCGATTACAAAGGTCTATTACTGAAAATTATAAACCAAAAGCATTTATCTTCTTTTTTTTTTAATGTCTGGGTATGCTGATTCCAAAACACCTTTCATCCCTTCTATCTTTAGAAATGGTCGAATCACGGACTTATAAAATCTCTAATCTGCCGCCATTTTAAAACAAACTGACGGCTGGTGATGTCAAGTTCCGAGGATCATTCTGGGGTGAGGTGTGGCCTTGTTACAGAATCTCAAGAAAATCGGTCCAGTAGTCTCGAAGAAAATCTCTGGACGGCGGACGGATTATTTTTTATTCGATATTCGATAAAAAATTTTGTTGGTCGATTATAAAGGTCTATTATTGAAAATAATAAACCAAAAGACAAAAAATATAGTATTGAGTCGCAGAATTGAAAATTGTAAGTGATACGAATGGTAAAGTTGGTATAAATAAATTAAATATCACAAATAATTATAAATAAGAAGAAACATAAAAATTTAATACTTTTAAATGGTATCTTTATTAAAATACAATTTAACATTTTTAAAAAAATAAATAAAAAATCTGATTTTTTCGTTAAATGATTTCTGGTAGTAAACTTGGATTAAAGGGTTAAAAAATCTTTTAAATGACTAAAAATATTTCAATTATTTCTTTTTTTTTTAAATATTTAGAATCGCCTAAGAAAAAAAGTGAGAAGATTTATTACATGGTGTTCTTGACTCGTGCATCAAGAGAAAAGAATTTTGTGCAGCTATTGCCTTAATAATGACTCAAGCCTGCGTCACGATATCTCAGGCACCCGACTCACTGTTCTGTGTCAGTCACATCTTTAGAGGGTTGTGACGTTATTTCTTCGATCTCACGTTGTCAAATATTAATTGGATCTTAAATGATAATAATAACTTTTAGAACTATTTAATCGGGAAACTAAAATTTTTAGAATTACTATTGAGAGAGAGGGAACACAAGAAAAAAAAAAGTACCACTAAGACTTGAGGGTTTTGGCTTCGGTTCTTCTTATATTCTAGATTAATATGTAGCTTATATAGTAGATAACCGAAAAACAAATATTTAAACATTTATTTTTATACTATTTCCTTACAGCATATCGGGTTTACAGCATAGCGGCAAACTAGCGCTCTTATTATCTACAAACTCTAACAATCAGCATTATCTGCAAACAAAACTTTTCAGGAAAGCCAAAAAACAGTTTCTTAACTTTAGTGTAATTTGGCGCCTGCCTTTGCGATTTTTCAAAAATATGATTTTGTGGTAAGGAATCCATTGGTAATAGTCCTAATAATGTCAGCTTTTTCTATCGCCTGGAAGTACAGATTCATTAGTTTACAATGAAGGAGCTTTTTTCAGAAACATGATCATTTAGTGTCGCAAAGTAACGAATCTGCCATTTTCGATAGTTTACCACAACATAAGTTTTAATTTTGTGAATTTGTCAAATCTAATGAAATGTTTATTCGCCACTTTTTAAACGACAGAATTTTATTCGTTCTCAATTTTGGCTAGGTCCATCGAAATAAATCTACTCCTGTTAATTTAAATTTTTTATTTAATTTGTAAAATGTTTTTATCGTGAAAATTATTTCTTTCAACACAAAGTGGGAAATTCACTTGAAATACAATAAAAACCAGAATTTAAAATATCATAGATCATTTTAATTATAAAAAAAAACATAATATTTCAAAAAAATTAATTGAACCGGTTTATGCAACAACCTAGTAAGTAACATAAAAACAAACCAAATTTATTTTAAAGCTTTTATCAAGTGTTAGTTACTCGTTTCAAAACACACGGAGTCAAAATTCCTGATTATTTCTTCATTGCAAATTAACAGATCTGTCCCTCGTTTCTTTGGATTCATCCATGTTAGTTTGTTTACAATTTTATTAGATAATACGCTCACGAATATACCATATTCAATAATATTCCAGGAATAACATCATACAATTCGTCCGATTTTTGTTATGACAAATTAAATATGGCAGAATTCGTAACTTTACCAAATGCCAATTGATACCATCTTCCAGATCAGTAGTAGCAAACTAACGAATATACCAGATTCGCTACTCTACCATGATCGCATTTATAAGAATTGTATATTCGCAGAAATGAAATTGTTTATTTAACTAGGAAGGAATAAAAATTGAATCGTGAAAATTTGACGGGTTGTTAAACACATAAAATGCAGCATATGTGCCAAATATCTCAAAAACCGATTTTTTTCTGATTCTTTAGTTTACCGTGCACCCAACGATATGTTCTGTCGTTCAATTCAGTTTAATTCAATCCATTTCTTTTAGATCCTCAGTATTTATTCTTATAGTATTTATCCTCAGTATTTATACTTCTTTATTCCACACAGCTTTTCACAAAAACTTTTGTATCTAATGGATTTTATATTCGTATACCCACATTTGAATTTGAAAATAGCGTTGAGGTAGGGATACAAAAATGATTAATGAATGTTATATGACATTCAAAGTTATTTTATTATTACTTTTTTATAGAGGTAAATGAATACAAAAATATTAATGAATAAAATTTCGATCTTTTATTTCACAGAAAACTTGCACTAAGAATTCTTTTCTTTTTTTAGGTTTTTTATCTAATGGATTTTATATTCATTCATCTAGACTTGAAAATAGCTTACAATTAGTAGTAGAGGATACAAAATGATGATTTAATATTGAATAAAATGTTGATTCCTTTAAAAATTATTCGTTGAAGAATGTATTTTTAATTTGATAAAACAAGGCTATATATAATATAATTCATTTACGAAAACCCTTTGAAAAATCAGAAAATCTCAAAACAAAATAGTTCTTAATTTTAAAATCTTGGTTTAATGGCGTTAAGTTCATTATACGTAGTATTATTGTAAAATTTAATGTATTTAAAAAAAAAAAAAAAAACGTAGGTTCAGTTTTCAATTTTTTAAATGTATCGCTCGTATTGCCCAATGTTTTTTTTTAGTTTTGAAAATTAAAATTCTAACTGGAAATCTAAGGGTTTTTTTAATGAGATTTATTCTAGCCAGATAATATCTAAAATCATTACATTCTTTACACGATAAGGAATAAAAATGTTTGAGCTGGATTTTAAAGATTTTAACAATGGATTTTTTGTTAAATATTATTATTATTTTTTTTTTTTGGAACTGCTTAAAATTCTATTCCAAAAAGATTAGACCTGTTGGGTTCACTCAGTCTCATGAATATAATCAGATGAGTACTCGTTTAAACTAGCAAGTAGAAGTTAAAATATTTAGTAGCGCGGTCTTGACATGAGAATCAAGGCTACGAGAAACTACTTACAGTTGACCTCCAAAAGCACCTTACATAATACCAAAACAGCTCGGAGTAAATCCGTCAAGCCTCCTCCCATCGAGAGATGTCAAGTAACGGATTTTTAAAATATGTATTTTAGATACTGACTAATTTCCTCTGACATAACGGGAAAGCGAAATTTCCTTCGGGCACATATCTTTACCATATGGGAAAAACTAGATAAGTCGATTTTTCCACAAAATGTGATAAGAACACTGGGCAATCGATACTGATGTCTTACACATTGTGGATACAATAATGGAGGTTAGAAAAATAATTTATAAAAAAAAACTCGATTTACAAAGAAGAGGAAAAGTTTCAAAACGCTCTCCTGAAAAGTTGTGATTTTTGACTGACCCAGCTTAGTTACAAAAAGTTTCTATCTATACTATTATATAAAACTGAAAAGTTTGTATGTTTAAAGGCGATAATTGCGGGAACTACCAGTCAGATTTACATTATTGTTTTTGCGTTAGATAGGCCGTTTATTGAGGAAGGCTTTAGGCATTATAACATCATTGGATGGTCAACGACCCATTGAATAGGAACAGTAACCATAAATAAATTTCTAGAAGAAAAAGTGTCCTACTTGCCTGTGTTTCGTCTGTCATGACAGCTCCGTCTATCTACTTATCTGTACTAATATATAAACCTGAATTTTTAACTCTTTTATAGCCGCGGGCCGCATCACACTTACAAATTTTCTTGAAATGATAATTTATAGTGAGGATTCAGGAATAAGGAGAGAATATTAAAGCATGTTATGCTGTTAAGTGAATTTATTGTAATAATCGATAACATTGATTTACTATTGTCTTTTTTTTCACTTAATTTTAGAGCATTGTGGGCCACAAATAATTATCTAGACAGCGTGTTTGACACTCCTGAGATGAATTCTCCAACTTACGTACGTTTCGTTGTCATCACAAATTCATACCCGTTGGACCAAAACCTTTTTATTTTTCTGTGGATATAGTGGGTATAAAATATCCATCTACCTATTTTTACTTGCATTTTGTTATGTTTTATTATAATTAATTTTCATAATTTTATTGTTGTTATCCTTTTTTTTTTCTTAGTCCTGATAAAGGCACAACTTAGGCCGAAACGTTGGCATACAGTAAAAAAATAAGTCCCACATATTTCTGTGTTTTTTTTTCATTGACGGTATCCTCCGACCAACTTCTTCTTAAATTAAACATTTTAAAATAAGTGTTAAATTATTGTTAATTTGTAAATAAAATGGGGGAATAGGGGGAAAATCGTGTGAAAACGTGAAACTTATTTTAGTGTAACTTTATTGCTGTTTATAAAAATTTGTCGTCGTTTTGAACCTGTTACTTGAAAATGTGTTATTATTTATAGTGGTTTATTATTAAAAAGATAATTTTGTATTTTAGAGATCAATCCATATTTAATGCGGGTGATTAAAGTGTACTTTTAGTGTACACTAAGCCCAAAATTGTTGTTATTATTTAAAGAAAAATTAAAATAGTTACTATATTATTCAACTATTGCTTGTTTCTGCCCGTAATATTGGACCAGCACTTTCCTGAGAGCCTATAATTAGATAATCTTCAATTTATTTACACGAGTTTTGAATTCCAAATAAATTGTTAATAATTTCCAAACCAATTTATTTGTTTCGTTTTCCAGTGAAACCGTATAAAGCCCTGGGAGGTTAGATAGCTTTTATCGATGCAAACCATCGCAGAGGCAATATTTTATGCTTTCGAAGAACAGATATCGCTTTCGAAGAAGCAAAGAATGTTCTCTTTTTGGGCCTTTAGTTCTCAGCGAAAAATAATGGCAAAGCCTTCTTCAGTTTTTATTCATAATGCATGGATCCCGATTGAAATATGTTCTTACTGATAACAATTTAGAGATTTTCAGTATTTTTTACAAAATTATAAAAATTTAAAGTTAATGTAAAAGCAATAAAAGGGAACTAAACTTCTGTTTATGATTGTGTTTTATTACCTAGTTAAAATCTAATAGGATTATGAACTAATAGGGCATGATAATTGTCCGCTTTTTCAAAAGGAACAAAGTGCAAATAAGATTATTTTTAAAGATTTTACTTTTAAGATGTGATGAAAGTGAGCTAATGGATCTCTTCTAATATCTTCTAAGATCTCTTCAATTAGTTTAATTTTTTGGGTTATTTTATTAATATCTTATATTGGAAAATGATATTCTTGACAAGAGGAATAATCATGTGAAGAAATTTAGAATTTGTAGTTCTGAAGATTAGGATGAAGGCACGAAGCGTTAACATGTTATGATGATATATTAATTTTTAATTGTATAATAAAAAGGTAAATATCTTTATTTACCATTATTTTTATTTAAAATTGAAAAGACTACCTACAAAATTGAAAAATGTATCAAAACGTTGATAGTTATTAAGTCGATTTTTAACAATTATAGCAATAGTTCATGTCTGGGTGAAACTAAAAAGTATGTTTCGAGTTTCTGGTTTTCTTGGTATTGGTGTTTAATGCCTTAACTTTCACCTATTGCGAACTGTCTTCTCTAACGGTTATAAATAGAAATATATATATATATATATATATATATATATATATATATATATATATATATATATATATATATATATATATACTTGGACAGCGTCTACTGTGAACATACAACATTGCACGGAAGGAAATTACTATTTAGCCAACCCCAAATTGTTTGTACATTTTTAAAGAAAATAGTGTTGATATATAGTTAGGTAATAACGTACACTTATTCACAAATTATTTAGAAAAAAAAAATTGAAAATATCAAAATGGCGGAAGTAGGGAAAAAAATTTGATATCCCAAAAGGTACTTCGGGTCTTTTATAGAATTGGTGCATAAGTTACTTTTCAGTAACTAACAGTGACTTTTCTGCAACAGTGATGGGAACGATATAAACATATGGTATATATCCACATAATCGCGTATTATGTCCATATTTAACTGTATGATTAATATTTACCTATGTGAATTCAAATGTATGTAATATGAATGCAATTTTATAAAAGCAAAATAAAAATAATAATAATAAAATTACAACCCTGAAAGAAACAGTAAAAACATGGAATGAAGCGTATCTATGGATTAAGTTATATATGTAATCATATAACATCACCCTACATATTAAAAAGACTAACTTTAAAAATGTTCTAAAAAGAACATACTTATATATATTTTTAGTCGGTATCAAAATAGATTTACTTTTTCCACAACATGTTGCATATTTTGTGACAACCATACTTCAAAACTAATTGTCAGATTATATGAGACCAGATAGCGGGAATACTTCACAACCGCAGGGGGAATACTTTATTACATCATTATTAATCGACTACAGAATGATGTTTGAAACTGGATAATGGGTTATACTTCGAAGAATGACATCCAGCAATTACATAATCAATTACTTTTTTATTTTTATATTTATTGCTTAGAAATTTCGTAGCATCCTTCGAAGATCAACATTTAAATTTTTTTTTTCGTATTTTTAAATAGTAAATATTTTAAAGCACGAATTCCAAGCTCGAGTTCCAGAAAGTTATAACATTATCGCATTAAGGACCCGATGGTCCACTAGTCTTTTACAGCCTCAGGTTGTCCGTTATCCAGTGCAGTAATGGTTGTGAATTGGCCACCGCTCAGTGATGGAATGCTAGATAATTCCAGCTTAGAAAGGGTGGTTACTTCTTCCCTGCTTTTAGAATCAACACTGCTTTCGCTTAAATTCTCGGTTTCTCCTTTGCTCAGGCGAAATTCATAGCTATATGTTTAGCTTTATCATTTCCCCGGTTCTGTAGCTCACATGTATTTTGTGTATTTTGATCATAAAATTGTTTAAACAAAATCATTGATAAATTATGAAATAAATTTACCTCCAGTCACTTTTAACCTAGGAGCGAGGGACTGCGATCACTCGTCTTCCTCCTCGCTCCCCCATGTTTCAGTATGCATTAGGGGTGGCGGTCATTGGATAATTTACCGGTTATTGGTTATTCCGTTTGTTTTCACCATGCGGTTTTTCCTGGTCAAAATAACCGGTTATTGAAATAACCTGTTTTCGAATCTTTTTTTTTTTTTTTTAGATTTTGATTTTTGTATTTCGGAAGGAAAAAAAAAATCAGATCGGATAACTGACATTTCAGCGTTTATCCACCTAATTTAATTTTTCAAAAATAATTTTTATGTTCAAAATTACTTATTACATATAAATGTTAATTTTGCCACAGTGAAACCATCATTATCTAATTCAGCACGAGATATTTTTACAACATATCATGGTTATTAATAAAAAATAATTGTTGAAAAAAACGTCGTTTTTTTTTGTCCGGTTATTGGATTATTAAAAAACAGAAGCTTAGAAGTTATTCGACCTTTTCTATTTTATTGATTGGTGTTAGTTTACATATTTTATTGGTTCATCTAGATTCTGTAACCCGAACTATTTCAAATTATGCAGGAATGATCGATGTTAATTGAGTGAGCATTGTTATAATGTAATTATAATTATATATATATATAATTATATATAATATATAATAGTTATATAATAATTATAATCAATTTTCATATGAAGTATAGCAATATAATATAATATAATATAATATAAACCTTAGATTATTACATTTTACCAACTATTAATTTGAATAATAATTTAATTTATAAAATTCAGGTTTTAAAATAATTATTTCATAAACGAAAAGCTTTACTTATGTATAACAAAAATTTAGTTAGTAAAGCTCCTGAAGACGAAAATAAACAAAATTTATGACGAAATACAGATATTTAAAATAAATGACATGATCGATTTACAAGATCCTAATTTCTTCGATAGCCTGCAACTATCGGAAAACGAGATATTTAATAAAGTTGATAGCATATAGTAAATATAGCATATTGTAAAATGATACCAAAATCATTTATGGCTATTGACTAATTTATTTATTATTTTCAGTTGTTTAAGATGTATACAAATAGGGACTGAACCTGTTCAGTTTTAATTATCTTTTTAATACTAAAAAATTGCTGCATAACAATAGAAAGTCCTTACAATGTAACTCGGTCACTGTAGAAGAAGAAATAAATGAGCATTATAAGAAACATAACAAAAGAAGATCCGCTGGGGGTCAAGCCAAAAAAAATAATAATAAAAATTAATAAAGCTAGATATCTTTATAGATCAATATTAATTAATTAACTTTTCACTGAATTACACTTCTACGCAAAATTGTATAGTTACATTAATGAATAGTTAGTTTATACTGATAGTTAATTTAAATAGTTACTAATATCTCACATTGACTTCAATTAATTATATCTCACATTGATGTTAGCAGAGAAAATATTTTGAAATTTTCTCTCAGCATTTATTTGTCCTCTTAAAAATTAAAGCAAGTCATTAAAATGAGTTTTCAATTTCTTAAACTTGTGTACAATATTTATTGATTAAAATTAGTTTTTTATTATGGATAGTTCCTGCTTAAAATTCTAAAACTTAAAGTCCTTAAATCATTTCATCACGATTCATGGATCCGATGGTCACACGAGATTTGCGTAGTACGATATACTTTCAAAACTTTTGATGTTTTGTAATTAATACTTTTTCGAACAAATAAACAAAAAATTTCAAATGATTATATATTAATCGTAAAAATGAAAGATCCAGTGTTTCATTTTTTTTTTCTAAATTGTATCGTGGTAAAAATGAAATAAATTCCCCAATACATAATATAAATTATATCATTAAAAATAATTTTATTCAGCACTTAATTAAAACAGTTATGAGTTAAAAAAAAGAAAGTTAATTATGTACCTGTTCGTCACCACTTCAAACCATTAATTAAAAATATAAGCATATTGTGTCGTTATAAAATGAAATTGACTGACTACTGCATTATCGTTTTTGTTCTATTGGAAAGTAATTTATTTATATGGATATAGTCTAATGTGTAGCCCCAGTGAATATGTAGTCGAAAATTACAACTTTTCAAGAGAGTAGTTTCAAATTTTAATCAACGTGAGACTTTATAGCAGGCGTGTCATTAAGACCGAGGATTCAAGAATATGGACAAGATATTAAAACATATTATGTAATTAAATGAATTTAGGAGAAAAATTGATAACATTACTTTATAATTGTCTTTTTTTTTTTAATTTATTTCAGAACATTGTGGGCCTAATAAAAATTACTTCCGAGGTCGAGTGTCTGACATACCTGCTTAATACGAATCTTGTAATTTCAAACAGCAATATATTTCTACCACTTTCATTTCTGATTTAGCCATTCTACACGATGTAGAAGTCAACTTAATAACACAGTCGTGGGCTCGTTCATTTTCGTCTTCAGACGAGTTGACCACTTATTCGCAGATGGTATAGATATAGTTTTCGTTAAAATGAAGTTGGCTTCTTACTTAGTTTTAACTATTGCTTTACTGATTTTATAACATTTAAAAATTATAAATTGTTACATATATTTTGTTTTACTCTTAATCCTTATCTTAATATTTATCTTAATCCTTAAAGACTTTCTCCTGTGAAGATGAAGCCCATTCACATTTAGTCTCTGCTAATGACAGAGGACGGCAGATACAGTCTACTGGCTGGCACTCAGCATTCAGCTCCACCGCCCCACAGGCCTACTTGCCCGGCACACATTGCCACATCCGCCTCGCTTCCGTCTTTCAGTCATCGGCAAAAGAAAATTCATATGTATGTAAAAAAAAAAAAATCCAACCAAAAAAGGGGAAATGATAATTTTTTAATATTGAATCTGGTAATCTGAAAGTCAATATACTAGAATGTATAGACATTTAGCGCATATCCCTGCCGTGGCAGATATTTTATGTATCATTCCTAATTTTATTAATTGATATAAAGAATTACTTGCTTTGAAATTAAAGTAATTAGTATTTCCTTAGTGTAACGTTACCAAAAGCCAATCTGCGATTGTCTTTTATGTATTGTACTGATGCGGATTTAAATTTTAAGAAATAAAAATCAAGGTCTTTCCTTGTAGATACCGAATATGTAGACACTCAATACCTGGAATTTTTAATATTGTTCTTCTTTCTCCTACCTATGATACTGTTTTCACAAGCAATTGAAATAAACCCTCTAGGTTAGAGACTGGTCGAATTTATTTAATTACGCCAATTTTAACAATCTGAGCAATTTTATGCAATGAAAATTCCCGCAAGCGCATCAAAAGGAACCACAAGTGTAACATCAATTTCTATTTCCCGTTTCTCTGGTACCGCATACCGTCTTAGTTCTTCAGCAATAAATCCATAATGTTAAGTTATCCTTCAAGTGTGGACTAACAGCTTTAACATGTAATGGAGATAGGAATGGACTAGAAGTATATATATCGTTCCACAGTGACAGCTATGCCATCTGTGAAATATTCATTTCTTCTCCGTGCTTTACTGGCCTTCCATATTTCAGCAAGTGTCACTCAGGTTCCCCCGAGCTGTGCAAAGTATGTTGAATTTAACATGATCTCTTTTACTTCCTTCTATATAAAGTATACATAGAGAAAGCTATGTAATATTCCTATATGTGACCTAGAATATTACGCTGTAGTTTGTAAGTGCGCAAAAACATAAGTCACACAAAATTATTATTGTATATTAGATTAAAAATAATTATTGGTGTGGTTGTCTTACACCAATCAACCGAATTAGTTACTTTGACAAAATACATCCTTACTTGATGAAACGCGACGGTTTGAAATTCTTGAAAAGTGAAAAATGACAATAAACATTTCGAAATGTCACAAACCACAGATGAATTATCAAGTTTCTGTCTATATGTGAGATTCTTGTCCTCATTTAGTCCAAACCATCAAACCGGAAGATATTCCCAGAACCGTAACTAGGACTTTTGCCAGAGGGGCAAATCTAATTTTGCCGCCCCTTCTTCCAACCTCTCTCTCCTCCTATATAAGTCAACAGTTTTAGAACAGTATTTTAAGCAATAAGAGTATATTTCAATATAAGTGCCATCATCTCATGACATTAACTCATTTTACTGCCTAAACAAAAAAATTTAAATAATTATTTTTTGCTTAATCTAAAAATAAAATTACACTCGAAATTTGCCGCCCTCTGAATTCTGTCGTCCAGGGCAAGTGTCCACTTGCTGTGGAATCCTTAATTTACCACTTTTGTGAAACAAATATTCAGAAATATTATACAGAAGAAATAATATTCAATTAAATAAACCATTATTCTGAAGTACATAAATTTTGCACATTTACCTATATTATTCGTGTAAAATTAAAAAAAATGAAGTTTAGTGCCTTTTGGAACTGAAATCCTCCATTGGAATCCCAGAGTTTTAAAAACGGGATGTTTTTCTATCCTCTTAAAAACAGTTTATAACTAAGAAATTATGAAGTAAACGTATCGCCACCAAATTTTGGCTATCCATGTCCATACCTTCTCCTAAAAGAATGAGAACCGTGGTCAGAACCCTGTTGCTATATCACATAAAATCTCTTTTCTATTTCATAAGATCCCTTTCCACCACCCATTTTACTCTTAATCACATAACGCAACAACGTATTCTGCGTTTCCACAAAATACACTTGAAGATCGATGAAGATATCATCCTACCCTTTGATACTCGCGAGTACGTGAGATGACATTCGATAAAAAGCATCCTAACCTAGAAAGCGTTACTCCAAGGTGAATGTTGTGGTGTTTTCATCAACTCACCTCGAAGAAACTTAATTTTTATAAACGTGGGACTTCCGTTAGCCTCCGGGTTTCACTACCTTTTGAGGATGCCTATTGAAATCTTAGCACAATGGACGTCACAATATCATTGAGGAAAAAAAATATTAAGCCACCAACTTTCTTGAAGTAAATAAAGAATGGACGTGTTCGAAAGACGTTCATTGAGGGGCCATGAAACTGAAACATTTGGATGAAGTGCGTTACGACAATGATGCACAGCAGTAATATTTTAAAGTTTATTCAAGGAAATTACTTGTTTTTTTCTATTTCTCCAATACTAATCCTTGGTCGAGTTGTCTACTTCTTGAACAGTGCTTTCTTGCTGAACACCATTGGATAGTTCAGTTTACCAAAAATGATTATCCATTTCGATCTAACACTTCAACTCCTATAACATCATTAATGATTACGTCTTTGCTATCCATTGCTTTTCAGAAGACACAATGCATCATCAACTATTTTGTCTTTGTTATTATAACAACAGAGTGGCAGAATGTCGAAAGCGGAGAAAGTCCTGTCGCCATGTGTAGTGTATTCCACCTTTATTACGAGAGCAATCATAATATGTAATAAAACTCTTCGAAATAGAGGACTCCCTCTCTTTCCTCCCTCTACAAAAAAAATACAAATAATTAAGTTTTCAATTGAAATGTCTTTAAAATTTTATAATTAAGATAAATACACTAGATAAAATCAACTGATATAAAGATTTGAAAACAATGTATTTTATATTCCATCCATTATTATTATTGAATTAACTGAATTAAAATTATAAAATTTAATAATTATTAAAATTTAACTGAAGTTTAAATTAAATCAAAATTAAGTTTAGGACGATTCTGTTGGCAGAAAATTTTCTGCTTCTAGATCTCCTTCTTCATTGGATTTCTCTGCCAATTTCCCTTGTATATTCCAGATTTGATAAATTAAAAATTTCCTTTTACATCTAAAATAAAAACAATGCTATTAAATAAATTTATAACAAATAACATTACGTAGGAACATAAAAAAAATTTCGAAATGGCTTACTTCCAAAGAGATCTCCCTCGGAAGAAAAAGAAAATTAGAATTAAAAAAAAAATACAAACTCTCACTGAAGGATATATTAGAGTACTTTGTAATGACAATAAAAAAAAAAGATTATTGAAATAAAAAAAAAAATTACTAAGATTCACCCAAGTTGTTTTCACCAAACAATATCAATTTCCCAGATAATATTGAAATATTATCCTGTCGACAAATCTAATGAGAAAAAATGTTTTAGAATAATATTGCTTCATATTTTTTTAATAGAATAAAATAATTGAAATGATTTAATACTTGAGGAGTTTTAATTTTGTCAAAGCAACCATGTAGACAATCGTAGTTTGAGGGCAAACGCTTGACGGTCACTAGACCAGGCGTTGTACCAATCTTTTTCTAACGTCTATTTCGTTGGTGGTAAGAGTTTTTAACGTATTTTCTAGCCTTGCTGCCGTCTAGTATATCCCAATGAAACTATTTGCGAAATTCTAATTGACGCATTTGGCTCTGGTAAATGTGTGGCAGGGCTCTTTAAGTAATCCTTCTCGCAAAGGGTTAATTTAAGAAAAAATACCTTATCTGAAAATTCAAGTTCCACTAGCAGTAGATAGTATCAAAGGGTTTCTTGAAGTTTATTCAGTAACTTTGAAGTGTATTGGATCTAGAGGAATCAAGGATTACATTAAATGGCAAAAACTGGCGAAATTCTAATGAGTTTATTCATTGAACTATGGTCACATTCATATTTCTACAACTTTGTTTTTATTTATATTTGTCTCATTTAAAGGCATTTAGTTTACTGATCTTCATTATTGCAACTAAAGCCAAATGATCTCCGATAATGATGATTGGCATCGGATCGGTATGTTTAACAAAATTCAACGTAAAACAAGTAAATAAATAATTTAAACTAAATAATTTCTTTAACATTTACTGTTATTGAAGTTATATACGTATATCCATATAGTTATATGTAATATCCAACGTCTTTAAGAAGTTCGAAGGAGAGCAATTTCGTTGGTTATTTATTTTTGTTCTGTATTATTGTATTTTTTTATTATTGTTATAGTTCGAACGAAGGCGCATTGTGATTATTATTATGCAACAAAAGTTGTTCCAAAGACACTACATAATGTTTTAACTATTCAATAGCTGATGATATCGTTCATGGATTTCTTTTACCGGAAAAAAAAAAAAAAAAAAAAAACAGTAAACGGCTATTTCGATGATAACTCTTTTACATCATAGAATCAATCACTTCCATTTCAGAAATAAGCTTCTAGACTTATAATCATTATGGACGCCGTTTATGATTGATTTGGGGAAAGTGATGGGTTCTTTTCGCGGTATATGGTATTGTTGCAGAACAATAGGAAGTGAACGGCAAGACTAAAATCATGGTAGTTTAATATTCTTCATAGACGGAGGAAACTATTGTATCAGAGGCTAAAAATGAGTTTAATACCGACAGTTTCTTAGAAGTTACCAACCATCTGGGGATTAATGGATAAATTCTATTTGTATGTAGAAAGTTGTTATTAATGGCGTTTAGTTCATTCCTGAAAACAATAAAAACTATTCGCTTCAATTTGCAGTAAAACTGTTACAAATAATTTGGAATAGCCATTAAAAATAGCAATAGCTGTAATTACATTTTTAAAAATTTATATTTATCACAGATTTATTATTTTATTATTCTTTGAGTTGTAAGATTTCCTCTTAAAAATTAATTGTTATTTAGAAAAAAAATCCTGAAAACGTGAATATGAAATTTTGCTAGAGAAACAGAATAAATATTGGATGTAATTTCTCGTAATGCGTTAAAAAAGAACAAATTTGCAGATAGGCAGCCATTCTATATCCTGGTCAAATAACGTTAGTGGATAAATGTGATAAGTACGGCCCGGATTCTCGTGCAATTGCCTTTCTTTTTGGGTTGCTTGAAATCGATCTGGGACAAGTTATTTACACGAATTAAGGCATCCTGGTTAACATTTGTAAATTTGTACGAAATTGTACATTTTAAACAATTTCGGATAAACTGCACTAAAATTGCATACTTAGCCGTAATTAAAAAAAAAATTGTAAATTACTTGAAAATATAAACATTGAACCAAAATTACATAGGATAGATTCACGAAGTAATACGCTGCTGTTTACAACACATTAAATATACTTCAATTTTCTAGTAAATTCTGGAACTGAAACTGAAAATAGAAGTATGTTTTGCTCTTTTTGGATTCGTGGAAAGGCAGTTAATCCTTACCAATCCATTCACCTCCTTTTATGTTCTACAGTGCTAAACTCAATCTATAGCTGGCAAAATAATTATGCATACACAGTTTTTCGGACAAAAATATGTTCAATAATTTATTGAAAATAAATTAATTAGTAGATATGATAACAAACACCATTCCGCATAAATTTTTACGAGTGTATGGAATTATTAGTATAGGGGAAAATCCGAACAACCTAATTAAAAACAAATATCGGAATTTGGTCGAGCAAAAAAAATATTCATGCTCTGTATTTGAATTATATCTAATTCAAATATGAACCAAAAATGAGAAAAATGACCAGAATGGAAAGACAATCCACCAAAATGAATCATAAATCCAAAGAGTTAAGTTCTATAGGCAAAGATGAATGGTTCAAATTTTTCGATCAGGAAGATATCGATATATCGACAGAAATTTGGGATTGTCTCTCTTGACCATGCGATACGTTATTAAAAAATTTATCAGGTGGCAATAAAAAACACTTAGCAGAAAATGTGTTGCCATAGTGCGTGAATCACTTATGACCGTGCAAAAAGTAGCAAAAAATTCCCTTATTAGAATTCATGAGGTTTTCACATTTTACATAACAATGCTTCAACATATCTAATTTATTAAGAAAAAATAGGGTAAATCCTTCCGAAGTGCTCCTAACGTCTAGAACGTCTAGAATCTCAAACCAGACTGTACTTCACAAATTTCGCATGCCCAATTAAATTCCCAAACCAACGGATCCTTCTCAGTTGGAACGCTGGTGTAGGGTTAGCTCAAGGTCTGAGAATCTAGACCTGTTCAAGGTCGTAAGTAGCAGTTCGGAAGGATTACCCAAATAATAAAGTGGGAATTTGTAATCATTTCTGGAAAAGCCTCCATTTCTCCATAGTTCTCGAACTTTCGCACAGGAACATCAAAGACTAAAAGTGACAAAGGAATAATATATCTAATATATAACATATTATATATATAAAATTATTTTAATACTAAAATTTAATATGTATTTACTATAATTATTTCGTAAGAAGAAGTGAACGCATCGACGAACATTTAGAAGAAGAGCTGAAAGGCGTGAAATACGACGAAAATATTATAAGAAGGTTCAAGCTCATATTTAAACTTAAATCTGGTGTAGGAAAGAAGGTGGTGTGGACAAGAGATCTATTCGGTAAAAGGCGGGAAATCGGATCTGACCCTACATCAGTATTCCAACTGATAAGGATCCGTTGGTTTGAGTATTTAATTGGGCTTGCGCGGTGGGTGAAATACAGTCTGATCTGAGAATCTAGACCTGTTCAAGGTCGTTAGTAGCAGTTCGGAATGTTTATCGAAGAATTTTATTGGTCGTTGCAAATTGTTGCACGTTTTACAATTTATTTTACTGCACAAAATTCGGGCTCTAGTGATAAGTTACATTTTCGGAAAAAAATGAATCATTACTAAGGAAAAGTTTGTAAGATGATATATTTTTAATATTTCCACCATGCATTTACATAAATTCAAAGACTCAGAACTGAATGAATTAACTTAAAAGTTAATTAGCGCTAAACCGACGGGTAGACCGAAATGTAGGTGAGAGGATGGTGTTAATGCTGGTCTTACGGATTTGAAGGGTTCGGTACCTAGTGTGGTCACCGATTGTTGGTGATATCGGCAACGAACCTAAGGCCTCTTATTATTATTATTATCATTGTTTTCGTCCTGCAATAACGTTCAATGACATATACCTTACAAACGTAAATCCAAATTATACCAATACTATATCATAGTTTATCTTCATATTCGCAATATGTACAAAGATTTCTGTGACGGATTCGAGGCTGCCTAACGCTTTGGTTAGGGATATTATTAAAAAGAATTTATTTTAGCACAAAGAAAACTCTGAACTCTGTAACAGAATAAGCATTCTATTAGAATACTCAATAAATAAAAAAATTGATGGGGTAAAAAAGATTTATATTGTGACTTAGCTGAAAAACATTATATATCAGATAAAATGGAGTTAATTAAGTTATATTTAAGTTGCGAGAACAATTAGTTTATCTTAACAATAGTAATAAAGAAGGAGTGAACAACAAATATTTTGTACTCTCTATAATTTGAATATAGTTAAGGATTTATATAACAACGTCGCTGTTCGTCCTACTTTACAAGAATATAGAGTTAGATATTTTAAGACAAAAATAATAAGCCATATTGAATTCATTTACTTATTGTATGTTAAAAACTGGAACAGTTTATTTCAATACTTATAGTACAAACATAAACATAGTTTGTAAATACAGAATAATTTTGTTTTTGTATACATAATAATGCTCTTCTGTTTTATGTACACCAAAGCTTTGTTTTTGTTTCTTTGTTGTTGGTTTGTCTTTTTTAGCCGTGATACAATTCAATAAGATGTTTATTCAAAATATAGTTCATTTAGAAATTATTTACAAAAGATTGTTCGATTTATGTGAGCTATGTTCTTTGTTTCTTATTTTTATATTGTTTTTATTTTCTATACTTTTGATGAAACTCTTGGTAAACGGTTTTATACCATGCCAATGAAAGTTTATCAAAGAGTTTTAATTTTTAATAAGAAAGAAAATGTAAAGTCAGTTTCAATAAAGCTTCTCTATTTATCCATCTATGTCTCAAAAACATACATTAATTATTTTTAAGCATTCAATAAATTTTACTTATCCTCACCACAGGCCAATACCTCCGCCGTTGATAATTTTTGAGGCTCTGAACTAAATCCTTGTTTCATCGATAGCCGTTCGCTAAGGAAATGGGCCGTTAAAAATAGAAACAACAATGATTATAATACACAAATATTCTAAAAATTACTCTTTTGGATTCTGGAGTTAGAGTCTTACTTATATACGATATCTATATGATTTATTGGCCTATTCCCATACTTCATCTAGTTATAGAAGTAAAAATATAAGAGCCTTAATTCAACAATGCTTTAGTGTTAATCAATGACAACTATCATGTCACAGGTGAATTACTTGGTACAGACTTAAAGATATTTTGATTACGAGTAATAATTGCAGTGTAGCTTCTGCTATAAGTATCTAAAATCAATCAAACAAGTGCTCACTGCAGATTCAAAGTTAGTTTAAACTTTAATATCTCGTGGAAACTTCATAAATTTTTTTGTAACTTGGTAGGCGTTGACCTATTTTACTTTATTTAAGTTGGATTCTGTGTTTAATTTATCACCGGGCTTGCTGAACAGTTCAACTTGGTAAACATTGGCAATCCTACTCGATCATCGGGCTGACAGCCCATTCGTCTTCTTCAGAAATGCGCTCGCCTGTTTAGTCCGCTTTGTAGAAAGATGTGGTACTGTTTCGATTGCAGTTTAAAAGTTTTTCCTTCGGCTTGTGAACTCGATGATTGATGATGTGGAAAACAAAGACACGAATGCCCTCATCTTAGAGAATCGAATGATTCATGCACATTGATGCATCGATGTTATAATCGGAGCAGTGAAGAGTGGAAGCGGAACTGAATGTGGAACATGTTCTACTACCTGTCGCCTTATTAGTAACCTGCCACTATCGGAATCCGGATCTCTTGCCTTGTTTGATTGTTAAGTAAATTACCTATAAAGGTAATCACGTGAACATAAATATAGAAATGATAATTTTAATTTGTATTATGCAATAAAATTGTATGGACTGATATGAAGTAATTTACAATTTGCATCTTTACATATATGTAAATATGCATCATGTACATGTATATGTATGAATATATATATGTATCTTCTTCTTCACTGGGCGCTACAGTTTTTGTAGGACCTGTGCCTCTGCCACCATTTTTCCCCACTCCTCCCACTCCTAGGTTTCTCCACTTTCTGATCCCCAACTTTTGTATGACCTGGAGGACTATCAATCCACCGGTGTATGGGTCTGCCTCTCTTCCTTTTTCCTGCTGGTGCACCATTCAGCATCATTTTAGGAAGCCTTCAGGGCTCCATTCCACATGCCCTAACCATCTTAGCCTGCTCTTCTTAATAGCACTGAGGATATCAGGCTCACCATATGATTCCATAAGTTCGACGTTGCTTGTGATTCTCAACCTGTGGTGTTCTCTCGCTGCTCCAAAGATCTTCCTTAGGATTTTTCTCTCCCAGACCAGCAGGATTCTCCTTGTTCCATTGGAAAGAGTCCACGAGTCATATATAACTAACTTATTACATTTTTGTATATCAAGAACTTTGCTTCCATAGAAAGGATTTTGTATCGGAGAGCTTTTTTCAAGG
This sequence comes from Rhaphigaster nebulosa, assembly GCA_948150685.1. Classification (NCBI taxonomy): domain Eukaryota; kingdom Metazoa; phylum Arthropoda; class Insecta; order Hemiptera; family Pentatomidae; genus Rhaphigaster; species Rhaphigaster nebulosa. Next base: position 127,252,653 of record OX411306.1, read on the forward strand.
CATAAAAACATCTGGTCCTTGCAACCATTCTGCCTTTAATTCAAACTTATGTATATGTATATGTATATATGTATATATATATATATATATATATATATATATATATATATATATATATATATATATACATCATTTACGTGTTTCAAATCAGACTTGTCAATTCTATTATTATATAGTTATGAATAAGACATACGGCTGAATTAAGAGAGGCACGATCAAATAATCATAAAAACTAAATAATGATGATTCTTTATCATAATAAATAAAACTAATCTTAAGGGGTGAATAAGCATAAATCCTACACTTATTCCTTAAAATAATTTATTGAAAATCATCAGGCCCATTACAGCTTACGAACAATGTAGAATGTGCGTAGTGATTCAAGAAAAGTAGACCATTTAAAAATTAGATTATTATTGTTACAGTATAATCTATAATAGTTGTTATAGTATAATTTATTTTAGACGATTATTGCTTCATAATACGTATTGTAATCATTTCAATTTTCATAAATTCAGCAATGACCTGTGATGATATGTTGCAAAAAAAATATCTTCTGCACAAAAATAAACCTTCCAACAAAGAATTCTTATTGATGTTTTACCAAAGGAAAGTTGCAATCTGATTGCATAAAGGTGATTTACCGTATTTACCAATGTTGAATAAAACAATGGAAATTACTGTTATCGGAAATTGGTACTTTGACATTGACTGATTGTAATTGTGGTCTATAATTACAATTACTTTGCGCCAAACTAATTATGATAACCAATTACAATTTTGCAATTCACCAAATTTCCCAAATCTCATTAATTGGTAAGTAGTTGCAATTGCAATTGGTTTACGTTTTGTCCAACGCTGATTGATACTTATTTTTTTCATATACACAATTGTATGTGTTGGAAAAAAAAAAATATGAATAAATATTTAATTTTTTCTAGATAAAGATAAAAACTTTACTTGGTTAGAGAAAGTCACAAAGCACATTCTAAAACGAAATAAATACTATGCAAGTTTCTAAAATAACAATCACAAATTTCTAAAAACTGATATTTTTTGCGAAGAAGAGGTTTGTTGCTATCTTCCTCTGACTGAACCACTTTCATGCTTCAAGATTAACAACATTGTGAATTTATCCATAATTTTTGACAGTTTCAACTAATAATTGTTGTCAATTTCAAAATTTTGTGAATCTTGAAACGTAAATTTGGTTCAGGTACGGACAGATAGCACCAAGCATCTTCTTCGCAAAAATGTCAGCAAAAAATGATCACATTTCCTCGAACCCGACGAAATGTAAATGGGCTAGAAATGATGCAAATTTTAAATAAATTGTAACCTTCTATCGATTTTAGACACACCCTGATTGTTTTTATATTATAATTTTTTTTTAACTTGTTTTATTGGCATTTAAAGAGCCGAAACGTTTCTTATGAACTAATCAAAGATGTGGCTGTGGGACATATATTGTTTAGCACCTAGTATTATTTTTATCTATAATAATAAATCATTATTACGATTTAAAATACCGGAAATTCTTAGTTTTCATATAAGTGAACATTTTTTATAAATTTTATAAATATTTTGAAAAGAAATTAAAACGAAGTTTAAAACAAATAAAGCACCAATGATAATGAAAATGATAATACAAATCATAGTTGTAAAATAAATAAGCAGAAAAAGTAAATTTTAAAATAAACTCAGAATATACTTAATTTAATTAGTATTCCTTATTTTACAATCTTATAAGCAAATTTTAAAAACGAGTAAACATAATGACAATTTTTCCCATTTAATTATTCTATGAAGTCTTGTACACTGAGTTTTATTTTACCACTCACGACTACCCACCCGGATATGAAAGAGGATGTTCCACTAATGAGTGTATCATCATCGTCTATACTCATTCATTTTCGTAATTTTCTCTGCAAGGTTGATCAAGAGATTCTCCCCTTGTTTTGAATATAGGCTCATTTCTTCAGAATTATTTCATTTGAGATGCATGGATTGGTCATGTATTGTACAAATGTCTTTTATCAGAACACTTGGTATTTTCCTCAAATACAATTTCATTTGTGTGTTTATTATTATTTTTAATTTGTTTGTTAAATCGGCAGATTGCACTAATATTGCGTTATTGTTTTTCTTTGCTTCAAACATCTTCGGATTGTTAATTACAAATGTCCTTAAAGATACGTAATAAAGAAATTTGATAGGGGATAAGATTTTTCATTTTGAATTCGATTTTATCAAATGCATTGGAGGTTATCTACTATTTTTCATATGTTGTAGCTCAATAATATGTATTATTAAATATATAGTTAATATGCATATATATATTCATGCATATAAACTATATGCATATATATATATATATATATATATATATATATATATATATATATATATATATATATATATATATGCATATATAATATATATTATGTTTATTATATATATATATATATATATATATATATATATATATAATATATATAATATATATCTATAATGACTCTATAGATTTTCTCTTACGTCAATCAACATTTGTGAATATGTTCCTTCATTTATAATTTTGTCATATCTTATTAGCATACGAATTTCGTGTGGTTTTTGTTTTAAGACGTAATCAATTAGAGTATTAATACCTATTTCATATGCTAGAAGATACTGCATTATGACTTGTTATAATTTTCATTTGGATTTATTTACTGACTTTTCTTTATTTTTATTTTTTTTTTTTAATTATCTGTTAACGCATATGTTCCAATATCAACTACTCTAAGGCTCTGAAGCCCACCTATCATTGCCTGTAATTGTTATTCTAAAGAGACGTCCCAGAATAAATAAAGAGTTTATTATTATTATTATTATTATATATAAAAAAAAAATATATATATATATATATATATATATATATATATATATATATATATATATATATATATATGCATATATAATATATATTATATATATTATATATATATATATATAATATATATATATATAATATATATCTATAATGACTCTATAGATTTTCTCTTACGTCAATCAACATTTGTGAATATGTTCCTTCATTTATAATTTTGTCATATCTTATTAGCATACGAATTTCGTGTGGTTTTTGTTTTAAGACGTAATCAATTAGAGTATTAATACCTATTTCATATGCTAGAAGATACTGCATTATGACTTGTTATAATTTTCATTTGGATTTATTTACTGACTTTTCTTTATTTTTATTTTTTTTTTTTAATTATCTGTTAACGCGTATGTTCCAATATCAACTACTCTAAGGCTCTGAAGCCCACCTATCATTGCCTGTAATTGTTATTCTAAAGAGACGTCCCAGAATAAATAAAGAGTTTATTATTATTATTATTATTATATATAAAAAAAAAAAAAAATATATATATATATATATATATATATATATATATATATATATATATATATGCATATATAATATATATTATATATATTATATATATATATATATATATATATATATATATATATAATATATATATAATATATATCTATAATGACTCTATAGATTTTCTCTTACGTCAATCAACATTTGTGAATATGTTCCTTCATTTATAATTTTGTCATATCTTATTAGCATACGAATTTCGTGTGGTTTTTGTTTTAAGACGTAATCAATTAGAGTATTAATACCTATTTCATATGCTAGAAGATACTGCATTATGACTTGTTATAATTTTCATTTGGATTTATTTATTGACTTTTCTTTATTTTTATTTTTTTTTTTTTTTAATTATCTGTTAACGCATATGTTCCTATATCAACTACTCTAAGGCTCTGAAGCCCACCTATCATTGCCTGTAATTGTTATTCTAAAGAGACTTGTCCCAGAATAAATAAAGAGTTTATTATTATTATTATTATATATAAAAAAAAAATAAAAAATATATATATATATATATATATATATATATATATATATATATTTAATTAATCTAAATAACGTACTATTTTCTCTTCAATATTACCGCAAATACTATGTAACGAAATCTCACATTCCTAAATTTTCGATGGGCGATCGAATAAAATATTATGACAAAATATTACAAATCGGGAGAAAATATATGTTAAACGTAAAATTTCTCTTGAGAATATATTTTGTGAAAGTGTTAGTTATTTTTTAAATATTTTTTTTAATTCGGACCAAAGACTAATTTGAATTCCGTGATTATTTTCTCCAGTGGCCTTTTTAGGATTCACAAATGGCTCTATTCCACTTTCCTCTTGGCAGCAGCATCTTCTTACTTCGGAAGAAAATATCATTAATATAATTATATTTGTGTATTTATAAATATATATTTATATATACATATATATATATATATATATATATATATATATATATATATATATATATATATATAATTATTTAACATATAATTATTTATATAATATAATCTTAATAATATAATTCCGTACTATTCTAATTTAGGGTCGTTCGATTATTCAAAAAATATAAATAAATTTGTGGTTCAATACATTTTTAGCAGAAAAATTAAGTTATCAAAATTGGTTACCGCAGAATACTTAAGGAAAAATCCTGAAAAATTAAGAATTCTGATAATCGAAAAAACAAAATCTATCTGCGTGGTTTTTAAGTTAGAAAATTGAAAAATAATGACTACTAGTCCTATCAGAGCCTATCTATAAATATTTATGAATTAGTCATTTGAACTAACTGCTTCCATCTTGAATACTGTGACTGACTATTTTTTAAGACTTTTTTTTTATGCATTGGCATTCACTATTAATTTAATAGTAACATTTAGCATAAAAATTAAATTTTTATTTTGTTAGTAAGCAAGTTGCAAGATATTTTTGTAGTGTTAGGTGGTTTTAGGCTCTTAAGAATACCGGATTCAGTTCTAGCAGGCCACAATGAAGCCTCCTCTTAATCATTTTTAATTGTTCTATGATGAAAACGCTTGTATCAAAACCTCGGTTTATCAGGGTTGCAAGTTCGAAAAAAAATTTAAAATACCGTAAGTTCAAGTGTCTAGGACCAACAGTACCTGTTCTCTCTAAATCCTCCATGGATAGATTTATTTATTTTTATTGTTAGCTATTATTTAATTTATTTATCATTTTTTGATCTGTTTTTTTTTTTGTTTCAGGTTAGTGTACATTATTACAACTGCCATCAGAAAACTGGTAAGCTTCCAAACTGTTTAGAGCATAGATGATAATTTAGGTATGATTTAAATTTCTAATGAAAAAGAAACGACAGAATCTCTTTGTTTTTTCTTGTTGTTTTGTGGTTTCATAAATTTATGAACTAAGGACATAGTGTTGCAACATAGTGAGGGAAGGGAGGAGAGAGGGCTGGAGAAGTATGATATTCCCCTGGAGGGCCACATATCAGGGCTCTGGAGGTACCTTCCTAAATCCCTCTCTACTGCCCATTTGTTCTGCCGAGTGCGACCTGCTCCAGCAGTGTCTTCTTCAAACTTGACTGCTTATTTTTTCAGTTACTATGAGAGATGGATTCCTTGTTTTTTAAGATTATTAATAAGGCTTACGATTCTACAAAATTCAAACTGATATTGTACATCGTCGCATACATTAAAAATTCCTCTCACAAGCAGTTATCATATCCTCCAAATTTTTAGCCTACCGATTAAAGCGGAGACTCATCTGCCAGAGCCTAATGTTGAATCGGGTAGAGGTGAAATGTACAGAAATTAAAGGAAAACTGAATTTCGGGCGATCAGTGAATATAAAGAGGGTCGGAAAGCCAGTCATAAAAAAATATGTAATTGTCATCTAAAAAAAATAAAAAATACATTTTTTTTAAGAAGTGCGGGTTATTTGGCTTATCCATAGTGGAGATTTGAGTTGGGCCTTGTCTCTCAGAGAACTCTTGAGTTCTAGGAGGTTCTAGTCAGTTCAATGAAAGTAAGTGGATATTGATTGGTGTTTCAGTTGCGTAATAATTACCATGGACTCTTATAACGCCAATGTTCTTCATGTTTTGACGTTCTAAATAGCTGTATTGAATTATACAAATGCCATTTGCATAAGATTTTTTTGGTTTGGATACTTCCACAAGAAGTGTGCAATGTAATTACATGTAAGAAAATTTGTAGTTACCGTAGATTCAAAAAACCCACGGTTGATATATCCTGGAAGTAAAGTTAAGACCCAAATAACCATAAGAAGATTAAATTTAGCTCGAAATTAGAATTGAATGGGTGATACAGAGTAATTTGTGTATGATATTAGCAAACCCTATTATTTTTTTTCAGTACATAATTATTTATATTTGAATGTTTTTGAAATTTTATTGACGTCTTTCTTGCTTTCTGATCAATGATAAATAGTATACATTCTTATGTATAGAAGTAGTTTTAGAAGATGCCCGGAAATGTAATTACTATATTAATGTAATATAATTACTACGGCTAAAAATCATTACTGATCTTTGCAACTCAATAGTTTTTAATGATCACCACAATTTTTTTTGGAATTTATAACAAAGCTGAAAATTCTTAATTTGCCTGCTGAAATTGGGCCCTAGTTTGAAATTCATCCGCATATATTTATTTTATGTTACTCAAAGGAAGCCACTTATTCATTATTCATATAATAAATGTGTTAAGAATTTTTCAAAAGATATTATAAATTATAAATTGTTAAAATAGTAGATACCTGAACGGAATTGGTGATAATTCCTAGAGTTATGGTTAAATAACATTTTACGGCTGGCGAAATCGCCTGGTGTAATTGAGAGAAAAGCAAGTCTCAGTAAGGCAAGCAATAGTAATATAACTTTTGGTATATTACAACCCACTAGGATTGTAATAAATACCTTTCGTCAGCCGCACCGGATTGAATAATTTCTACTGCCTACCGTCTGGCATTGCTATAATTATTATCTTTCTAATATATATATAATACTTATATTGCATAATCATCGGTATAAATCATCATATCTGGCATAGTCTTATGTAAGTTAATTAAATAAATTTAACGATTAACGAGATATTATAAAATAATAGTTTTCATAAACGCGATTATTGTTATTATGGTGTTTTAGTAATGTTTGATACAGATGTACTCACAATAAGATATATTTATATGTTTAACAAACCAGGTTTTGTCCAGCCTCTATTACAATGGTTTCATAATTGCTCGAAAATAATAAATTTGGTCAAAATATACAATAGTGTTTTATTTAGTATATGTAAAATATAAATTTAAAATATATTATATATTTTGAACATTAGGTTGGCTTAGAATATTTGTATTCCCCAAAATAGAATATGGTGAAAGCGGAGTGTTATGGGAAAATTGTCAAGAGTTATTTCGTCAACAGCTTCTTTAAGTGCCATTAAACATCTCGTCAAAGCGATTTTATTGATAAGATTTTCATGATTTCTCAAATAATTTACATATTCGGAACCGAAAAGTTAACCTTTAAATGTGCGAAAAATCTTGATCTTTTTTTTCTGAATCGTTTCAAGTTTCAATTTATTTTAGTGGTGTTTTTGCTTAAACACCTGCTTCTAAGTGAAATAAAGCTTTAGAACAATTTGATTTACCTCAATCTTAATCTACCTACTTACGATCCAACTTAGTAGTGCTGCGTTGTAGGAGTACAGTTATATTCCTTCGTCCAATCACGACCCAACGCGGTAGGATGTTAAGGGAGAACGCTTGTAGGACGATCGGAGAAGCCTAATAACATCGTACAAACTCAATGTATTCCTACACTCCCATTCGCAGTCTAACGGTAGTCCGGATATTTTGTGTAGTCCTACAAAGTAGTCCTGCATGTAGGACCATGAATGGTTTCTTTAAGTCCAGACGCGATCGAGCAAATATATTAGTTGTTTTTTAAATGGACAGGACTTTCTCAACGTGATAATTAGGAGAAAAATTTTAGAAACAAATTGTATATGTTTTTGATAAAATCAGTATGTAGCAACATGGTGAAAAAAATTCATGGAGGTACCGAAAAGTGTTTTTTTTTTTTTTTCACGTTTAAGATGTGATTTTTTTATTTTAAAGAAAAATAAAAAATATTAAGTAATAGCATTTAAAAATAGAGAAAATTGTTTCCGAGGTATTTCTATACAACTCTATTTTCATGAAATATGTGTGAGGTTCGATTAAATACCTAAAAGACGCATTTGAACATAGGGCTCTTTCTCGCTCCGGTACTCAACCTCTGGCGGCCGGTGCGAGAAAGAGCGTTTTTCAAGTATATAATCGAACCTCACATATATTTCATGAAAATAAGGTTGTAGAAAAACTCCTCTCCTCGAGAATAAATAGAGCTTTGAAAATTGGCTCTCAAACCTTTTTTCGAGAACAGCTGTTTTTACATTTTCTCAATTTCCGAGAAAAGTTATTATTTTATTTGCATAAAATTGTTGTTATAGATAGGCACTAAGAAAAGTAATAATTTAGCCCCAAAACAAGTCTCTGCAATAATTACAAGCCTTGTAATAAACTTTTCATATTTCGCGGTTTTTAATTTTTTTTTTTGCGAAAATTTGATGAACGAATTGTTTAAAACTTATTTATTCTTATTTTTAAATGCTATAACAATATTTTTATTTTCACATGAATTTTTTTCACGATGCTGCTACATATTCAATTTGTTTCTTCTATTCACGTGGTAATTTATTTCATAAAATAAAAACCATCGCGCCTTGACTATCTACCTACTGTACATTAAAATGCATCTTTTACGTTTATCGGTGTGACCCACTCTTCAAATCCTTTTTTTTCTCCTTTTTTAGGTTAAACAGGAGAGAAATTATAATTATAAAATAAACAAACATGAATAAATTAGCCACCAAAGATGAGATTGATACTGCAATTTCAGATATGTTTAGAATACTTTTCTGCTCATATTTCAGGCATATTGCCTAATTTAAGAGTGGTAAAATCTATCAAGGAAAATTAAAAAAAAAAAAAACAATTTCAAAGATAGACTGCCATAAATTTGTAGGAACAATTAAAACAATCTATTTTACAAAACTAATAAATTTGTCAGCCATATATAGGTACAGAGTATCGCAAATAACCTCCTCCTCCCCCTTTAAATTCTAGAATGTTAGAATATCAGAATGAAATTTAGAGGATAATAATGGGGTGGGGATCCCACTTTCAGGGTAACTTGATTTTAGTTTGAGGCGTATTGCCTTTGTAACCTCTGGAGTATTCTTCCAGCGACATTAATTCTAGAATTTCCAATTGGATGGGATAATTGTCTTTTACGGATTCTGATAGTAAATGAAATCTTAAGATGAATTCATATCGGATACGTTTTTTATACGAAGTTCTGAATCTCTTTTTTTTTTTTTAGAAAAAGTACAAGTAAACGTTGTAGAGAAATAAAATCACATAGAAATGAGTCTAATTTCATTCCAGAAAGCTTAGTATTAAAGTGGCAATAATAATTAAGAAATCAGCAAAGAGTATAATTTTAAAAAAAAAATTTATTGGATGATTATTATTATTTGTATTTTTTATAATTATTGGATAATAAAAATTCATATATAAAACAAATAGCCGGAAGCTTGTCCAAAACACTCATTTTTTTGACTTGACACTTTTTGATGTTCACTTATTTATTATTGTCGCTCTGAGACTTAGCTGGAATAAAAATAGACTCATTTTAGAGTTATTTCAATTCCTTGCAATGCTTACTTAAATTGTTTTATAATAAAATGCTTTCCTTCAAAGAAATTTAGAACTTTGTATAAAAACCCAGTTTTTGCTATTAGTACTATCGGTCCTCATCGGATAAAAAAATGCCTGATATGAATTTGTCTTAAATTTTATTTTCTATCAGCATACGTAAAAAAAAAAAAATCACCCCATCCTATTGGAAATTCCTGAGTTAGATTCGCCGGAAGGTTATTCCGGTAAGTTACAAAGTCAGTAAAACGCCTCAAACTAACTTCAGGTTACCCCATTGGGATCCCTCAGATTTAATTATGATATTCACAATATTTTATAATATAATGGAGAGTAACAGGTTATCAGTGACACACTATGAATATATACATAGATATCTATTACTCGAAATTGTTGAGATGAAATTGAAATGTTTAAGAATTAAAAATGACGAAATAACGAACCGATAAATTATACCTGTGAAGGTTCCCAGTCAACTCGATCGGTGTTGACATTGTCATTGGAACAAGTTGCGAAAGGTCGAGTAACATCCGTCGCTATTGTTGATAGCCGTTATTGTTGATCTCTGACTATTGTTTGGCGTATATCGTTCAGGCTACTTTGTTATTCGTTACCTTAGGGTGTAAAAAGTTTCAGGCATATGTTAAGCTTAAATCTTTATTCAGTTTTAGCATGAAATAGTCGTATTTCCTTTAATTTTGAATGAATTAAATAAGTGAAATAAGTTGTCAATACTTTCCAAGTTCGTCTACCAATGAAAAATCATTCATGAGGCCTTTTAAAAATAGCTTGATTGCATATTTTCTACCATCCACATCAAAATGTACATAGTTGGTCAACATCCTGCCTTCCTTCAGGTCTCACGGATGTCCTGTCTAATTCTACCAAAAGTTTTAACGAAGTCCAATCGCTTTATTTCTATGAACCATCTAGAACTGAAAACCTGATCTTTTATCTTTTCTTTCTTGGTAAACCTCATTGCTCCTCTTTGTAATTCTACTCTGCGCAATAACCGTTTCTTCAAGAGCTTTGAATATATTTTATCCAGAAAAGCTCTGAAGTTATATATCCCGACAAAAGTTTATTTTTTTTTTTCTTATCACAAAGTAATACTTTTAAATGAAACATTTTTAGAGCTCTCCTGCAATATTGTCGGATAAATAATTAATCTTCTTTTTTTTTTTTTTTTTTTAAGATCACCAACAAATACCTGGTGTTGATTGTGCAATAATTTCTATCAAAGAATGCAATTTAAAGAATTTTATTTACCGGACGGGGATTTACCGTGTACGACATAAAAAAAAAGAGAAAAAAAAGGTACCAAGTACTGAGGTACTTATTTCAGGCTCACTCTATTCTTCTTAGAAGGTTATAGTTTTTTTTTTTGTTTTTTTTTATGTTATAACATCTGTCCTTTTCCATCATCGAAGGTACAAGAGTATCGAATTTATGCATACGATGTGTTTTCTTCTTCCATATTTTGTTGGGCACTATGATACTACATAATAGACTTAGATTTTCATTCCTATTCTTTCAATGTCCTCTTAATGACAGTACATTTCCTGTTATTACAAAAACGCAATCTTAGTTTGTACAGCACAATGAAAAAATATACAAAAACGACTAATTGAAAGCGTAACTGATAGCAGTCTGCTTCTTTTGGTTTTATCTCAGACCATTCTAATGGTTTTCAATTGTCTATTTTTTCAAGCAAAGCACTGTGTTATGTAGTGTATTCTCATTTCGGTTTATTACAACGAGCTATGTTATTAATCCTGGGTAAGTAATTTGTTTAATGATGATCGAAACAACAAAAATCAAAATAAATTAGAACTAAAAGAAAAAAAAACTTATTTTTTACACATCATATTTGAGTTAAATTAAAAATGAATATTTAATTTTATATACGAATAAATAAGCTAAGAATAAAATTAAATTCTTCATTAGGCTGATATTGAAAAGTTAGGTATTATTTTAGCTATTTATTATTTTATTTTTATATCTTATTAATTCTTTTTATATAATTATTCTTGTTTATTATAAAACTATTATAGATACTTTATTAATTTATCTTATATAGTACTTGTAGTACTTTTTCTTCTACTAAATGTATTAAATATGGTTGATGAAGATGTAAAAAATATAGTTGAATAATTTATTTGCTTTTTTATCTCTGTTTTCAGAGTACCTCAATAGAAAAAGAACAATCTGAAATATTTGAGGATTTAAGATATTTCCTTTAAACATTTCAGTAGCACTTTTCAATACTTCAGCAACATGTCCGACCGAGTGAATATTAAAAAAAAACTACTCAAAATCCTTTTGTTCATTTCATTTTTAATTATTTATTTTACCAACCACCAACCTTTTTTGGAAACCTTTTCTTATAGTTTCTTGAAGGCTAAACTCTGAAATTCGCAATCATGCCCATATTTACTACCAAAAAACGAACCTTGAAGTTAAAGATAATTGTGAGATTTTAGTTTGCTCCTGTGAACAATATAATTTTTTTACCCACATCGCTTGGCGACCAACCCTCTCCTAGAGAGGAAAGCTATTTTAATATTTGGCTCGATTTTTTTTATTAACCAGCAAAAGTTTCTGGAAAGGGTGAAATCTACCTCTTGATAGCGACAGGATTTATTTATTTCTTCTGCATACTTAGATGAAATATATGTTGAACATTTTAAAAAGTTAAATGAGTTGAGATGTTTTGGGCGTCACTGAAATTAAATGCGAAATATAGAATTTTGGTAGTCCTATAAAATAATTAGGCTGAAACATTATACGATGAAATTTTTCAAAGATATAAAGATTTATAAACCATATTTCAATAATAAACGTCGGAGAAGCTTGGTTGAGGATTCGGTCAATGAATAAAAACACAAATAAGAAACAATTTATTATATTGTGTGCCGACGTTTCGGTCAAGTTTTAGGCCATCATCAGGGCTAAGAAAAAACAAGATAGCAATAGATGTAACAGCAGTGACAGCACCAGTAAGAGAAAAAAACGTAAGATAAGACAGTACAATGAAAAACATAAAGTATAAATAGCCCAGTCAAATAAGGTGAAAAAAAGGGTTAACCTCGGAAAGAAAGATACTGAGCTGAAAATTTGCACGAATCTTTATTACGACTTTCTGATAGTTGGTGAAAAATTCACTTAATATTTCTTTTCGGCGTCTCAAGTTATTAGACGACAAAGGTAAAAAAAACTAACAAAAATCGACTTTTTGTAAATATCTTTGATGCGTCACACGCCATTAAATGTTGTTATACAAGTTGTAGAAAATTAAATTCTTTATAAGTTTGGACTTATTCATTTTTCTGCATGATAAACCGTTATAAAATATAACTTGCAGGGCCAAAATAAGACACCCATTTTAGGAGAACATTTAAATCTATATTACGAAAATAAAGGATATTCTAAGTAAAATAAGCAACCTATATGTTACCGTTCCAAATCCGCTACCTTAAAAAATTGTGAAATTTTATTCAAAAACGACCTAAAAATTTACCACATTTTTCATTCCGTGCTCAATATCTTGAAGACCACGCGAAAAACATTATGACATATTTTTTTAAGAAAATGAAATGTACTGATATTTGAGCACAAATTGAGTTATTTACATTTACTAGTATTTCATCATTTTGTTTTTCATCATACTGTATCTTTGTTATCTTTTTTTTCTGTTGCTGATGCTGCCTACCACTGTTGTTTCATCTAATGCTATCTTGTTTTTTTCCTAAAACAGTCCGAATCGTCGGTACACAATATAATAAGTTGTTTCTTATTTGTGTTTTTATACATAGACCGCATATGAATCTAGACCGCACCACCAATCTCCTACATATATTTTCCATGGTCAACAACAAAATAATTTGTCTCACCATTCTATAATAAAATTGTTGATGAGAGAATAATTTATAAATTAATCTGGGCATAATATTGGATCGTTCATTTTGAGTTTATACTTTTAAGACATACAAAATACATTAACATTCAAAGGTAGAAAAAAAATATATTATTCAATTTATTTCATCTTACATGTGAATTCCTCCTTACCTCTCCTTCTATCCTTCACACGATAAAATAAAATGATAAAACTGTGTGATACTTTTCATAGTTCTAAAAACATTTCTAGTTTCATTAAAATTGTAGTAGCACACAGTGATAAGTTTGTAAAGATTATTAATTTAATACCCTCAAGATTTAGAAACTGACTCATATTTCTCTCATGTTATGTGTTCATACATATAAATGAAAAGCATTTCTGTTACATTTAAACAGCAACCTAGATTGTCGACGCTCACCATCCCAGATGAATAATTAACCTATTCATTACAAAAAGGTGTATCAATTCTTAACATACTAATATTAAAATAAGTATTTTAGTGAGGAAATAATATGTGGTCCTTACTAGTCTCCGAATTGGCCTTGCTCGGCTTATCTTTGGACACCTTATTAGCAAAACAAAATAATTTGTCTCGTTATTGCGGGAATTTCGTTATAGCTCATAGACATAGGCCAACTATAGATATGATTGACGTGCAACATATGCTAAGCGAAAACCCCAAATCTATTTTGAATCTGATGCATTTTTAAAAATATAAAATTAAAAATAAATTATATAAAATAATAAATAGAAGCAAAGAAATATTTGTCATTTTAATTAATTAAAATTACAAATAGTTCACATTGAAAACTACCTTGTATACTTGGTATAAATCCAACTACATCTACGTATATTTGTAATGTACGTATGTCATATGCAGTAATAACCAGTAATTATTTGTAAATTAGTAATTTAGGTTTAAATTACCTAGCCGAGGTATACATTAAAAAGTAATACCTTAAAATAAAGACGATTTTTATTCAGAACAGGCTTACGCTATAAAGCTAAAGTTCCTACATTTATCAAAAAAAAAAAAAATTATAATTTCTAGGAATACAATGTAATAATATTAACCAAAGTAAATAGCATTAACCACACATTCCAAAAAAAAAAATATATACAGCCTGTGCAATTTCACACCCCTGTCTGTGGTCATTCCAGGCTTACACAATACTTTCTTTCATTACCTAACTGCCGACTACTTACAATCCGGAAACCTTTGATCAAGCACAATTATGTTTCCTTTAAAAAAATAATACCACAATAATTTCTACCTGCACTAGATGCCTGACAAAATTATTTCCTTGCAAGGACAACGAATTCCATTTCCTTCCTGGTATTCGATGAGCGTGTTAAGACTTGGTCGGTCCTTGCCGGCCACCGCCTACGCCAAGCGGCATGCACCCTATTATCATACTTATTCCTTTTATTGAATAATTTTTACATTTGCATTTGCATATCTGTTAGATTACCCCGGCGGACCTTTCATGAGGTGAGGTGAGCTTGTGATGCTGGGATAAAGGGGGACATATTTATATCAGCTATCTAAATAGTCCCAGGGCGCTGACTTGTAATATTAATGAAATGTATATCTAACTTGTATCTTGGCTGACATTCAATTTTAATTAATGAATATTAATTAGATTTGTTTGATAGTCTGACTAATTGGGGTCATTAATCTAGCCGGATCGAATTTCACAATCCTCGGTAGTTCTGAATGTCTAGCATCTACGCCCACAGTATTACTTCACTAATATTAAAAAAAAAATCTAGAAATCACATTATTTTAATTTACCAGTTTTACTTAATTTAAATATTTAAAACACAATTAGTACATATTTTTTCTTCTCATTATTAACCTTCTGTAGAGTCATGTATATGAAAATTATATAAACACCCCAAGCAAAAAGCATGATTTCCATTTTTCCATGATTTCATCTGATTCTCACAACTAAATTAAGTAAAAATTATATAAAACGATAAAGAATAAAAAAAATATTAAAAGAAAATGACGAAAGCAAGAAAAAAAATGAAATAAACGAATAAGGTAGAAACACATAAGCAGTAATAAAAATGATAGAAAATAAAAATAAATAAAATAATTAACACAATCAAAATATCTATCAAAATGTCCGCTGGTCTAGTCCTTCGGTTTTCAAGAAGTCGAGCTTTAAACAATTTTCGTTAATTCTATATTATTAGTAGGCATACTATAAAAACAATGCAGACATATGAAAAAAAAAGGATCAGAAGTTGTAAACCAATTAATTTATTTTTTTTTTTATTTATTTAGCCTAATTTGGTTGGTACCTATAGTATACCTAAAATGGCTGCCTGAACATTTGGAAAAACCTAACTATTGCAATGGTTTTATTAAAATATCATCTTTCTAAAAATAGTTGTTGGTTTATGTCTAGAACGATTTTTTTTTATACTATTATATGTTAAATAAACGATTCTTCAGGGTTTAAAATTATGTCTTATATTCAGTTATCGATTCAGCATTACGTTCAGTATTTCAAAGGCGCTTGAGACCATGAAATATTCTCGAATTTTATTTATTTTTCATTTTGATTTACTAATTACAGTTGTTATTTTATTCTTATTTGTAAAATAAAAAAATAAAATAAAAAACATTAGTGTTGATTTTTAGATTTATTTTATTCAGGCGAAAAATATTAATAAGCATTAAGGTTGTTACTGCTAACAGAATCGGAATAGTTTTCGTTACAACAGCATTATTATGAAATTTGTACAATACCTTACATAATTTACACAGTATTCTTTTTTAGTTTATCTTTCTGTTCAAGAGATTAATAGTTTATTTTATTGTAAGAAAGCTCATTGGCAGATACATAGACAGTATTAATTTTAAAAAATAATATTAGATTGCTAATGTTCCGTAATGTTTTTCTAATGTCATTTTTTTTTCAGGTAATGTTCTAGGTGTAAATTATTTAACTATAAAAACAAGTAAACAATAAAAAGGTAAGTTTATTGTCAATATTCCACTCTGTTAGGCTATACAAAGCTATTTAAAATTTCGTTTCCGTGATGTAATTGTTATTATTTCTTCCCTAAAGAATGCTACGTCTTTTATTTTTAGTTGATATTTTTGTTAACATTTTTTTTCTCGTTTGCTTGTGAGTAGTTAGTGCATATTTGATGGAAAATGAGTTATTGGTTGAAAATAGCTCCATTTCTGGCCCCGCGTGTGTGAAATATATATGAAATGGCTCGAATACCATTTCGAACAATCGGAAGTCAAATGTCCATTTACTTCAAGGGCGATGAGTAGTTTTTTTTTTCCTTTCCAGTAAAATACGGTTTACTGGAGTTAGTATATTTTTTATTTCCATGATTCAGTTACAACCGTAAACTAACACCAATAGGTTTCTCAAGAAAATCTCTGTTGTTAGCTTCAGAACACTTAAATCACAAATCTTTAATTTTTTTTCGAATTTGCTAACTTTTCATTTCGAAAACCGCTCTATAATATTAAAAAATAATTCTACAGTATTAATTTTCAAATTTCTTTTTTAATACTGAAGTATTTCTTCTACATCTGGCACACAACTGTTGCTCCAGATTTTTATCACCCCTGCCACATCTTGGTACCTTTCGCTCTAATCCAGGAGCAGGCAGCCCCTATGACTAATGAGATATCCTACCAATTATGACCGAGGGGCAGGAATGAACTGGCCAAGGACCTTAGCCACAATGGCTGCTAGCACAATGAGCTCTTTCTCCTCTGGCGACATCTTTTATTTTTATATCCTCCTCTCGTCTATATTCTATAGACGGTACTCTTTTATGCTTCTAAGACCATGCTTATATAGAAAATCATCAAGTACTTGAGTACTAGAAGTTGTGAATTAGACAAAATACCTTCCGCGTTTCACAACCATCGAGAGGTCAGTTCGAAAACTTTGCCGAAGGAAAACTCTTAAAAACGGTTTACAGCTCTTCCTTTTGAAAGATTTCCTGGGCCCTGAATCATCAATTATCTCGAAGCAGTCTGTTTGAAGACATGCCCAAAAGGAAACTGCCAATCCGCTAAGAAATATAATATTACTTTTTTTGCATTACCTTTTCCAGAACGAGAACGGAGAGGTGAGGGGTTTAGATAGATACATTTTCTATAATTCGATCATGAAATATCTGTAGTATATAGTTTTATTCCATAACTTAAATATATTAGATAATGCCCGAAACAATTTCTTTTTTGTTGTTTTTGTTTAAAGTCATAAAGGATATAAAAGTAATAAAATTCTTAGCAGGAAAAAGCTGTGCGAAAGAAAAATTGAATATTTGAGTTTGCAAATTTACAAAAATCCTTAAAACAATATTATTTAATATATGAACAATATTATATTTTTTAAGTGTTAAAATAAAGAAAAAAAGAAAGGAGGACGCATGAACGTTTACACCAACGAATGTTTTTTATGTTGTTTTTATAAAGAATCCAATTTTTTAAGGCTAACTAGTTTAGTAAAGATAGCGAAGATAGATGGTAAAACGCTTCATATATCATTTTATACCATCTATCTATAAAAACATGATTCACAGCCTAGCATACGAGCCCAATGAAACTTGGTCACATTCCCTATTCAAAATCAAACACTCCGTGTGATTGACCCAGACTCGGCAATGAACCGCTACCACCCTCCTACGGCTACAGAAATGTCATCACAAACCCCGTTATTCGATATGAGCTACTGCTAAGTATTCAGAAGCCCTGACTAACTGTCTACTGCTACAGTAGGCTGCGGAACAGTGAGGGCACCTGCTGCCGAATGGATTACTGGGTATGTCTCAACAGGCCTTCCGTTTTATAATTATTGTTTTATATAACGCTGTTACTACCGTATCGTTAGTGACGAAGAATTAATCCGATATCCGTTAGCTGGTTCTTGGATATGCACGCTCCACCCATTGACCATAACCAATTATACCGCCGTGGTTCAATGGAATTCGAAACAGGAGTTATCTACCATATTTCTAATCAGCTATTAACTTAGGTTTTTTTTTTATCCTCAGTTTCAATAGAGGTAACAATTAAATTAATCTATATTAACTTACTACTACTGGTAAATGCTGGTCTTATTAGTGTTTAAAAACAATTTCGATACATACATTTCAAATTAAACTCGAAATTCTAGATTAGGTTCCAAATTCTAATAATTTGGAACCTAATCTAGAATTTCGAGTCTAAAATCTCAGTTAACGTTTATTAAAAAAACAATCACTACCTGACCAATTCCACCTATCATAATTATTCCACCCAATAATTAAAACTAACTATTAACTAATTTTTCTACAGTGATAAATTAGTCATTTCTCGCATTCTACATACTTAATTATACCATTGTAGATCATATCGCACGCTGGGAAGAATACTGGTATAATTCCAAAAATTTGTTTTTCGAGGTATTTATACCATTGAATTAAGTTCGAAGAGCTCTAGCTGAGGGTAGTAGTAGAAGCATAGGGTTTTTTCTGCTCTCTAGTGTTCATTCCTTGAACTATCGTTAGTCCATTACCACCCTCAGCTAGAGCTCTTCGAACTTTACCCGATGGTATAAGTGCCTCGGAAACACATTTATGAACTTATATCAGTACTCTTCCCAGCGTGCGATATCTAATCAAATGTCAAAAATTTGAACCTTTCCAACAATAAATGGTACAATTAAATTAGCTGATAGTCATTGCTAAAAATTATTTTAATAATCATTGAAAAAAATTGTTGTTTAAAATAGTGCCCTTACTTTTTAATCATATATTCATTGCTTTCACTAACCTGTACTTGAAATATATAGCTAAGGAATGTATTGCGATCGTAAAAAATTCGAGTTTTCGACGGAAATACACGTTTTAAGGTTCCTGAGTCCAAATAGCCAAGTCTCGTAAACATGATCTGTGTGTTTCTGTGTTCATTCATACGGCCTGGTGCAGCCAGATGACCAGATGGTTGCTTTTATATAAAATTCAAAAATCAACCGAAGTAAACTTTTTTGATTTTTCTAATTTAAATAAATTAGGAAAATTTATAGCATAAATAATAAGATGTTTATGATTTAAACATGAAAACAATTTGTAACTCACACTTTAGGACAGAAAGGGATACATTGAAAATTCGATTAACTTTATACCCAAAAACAAGACGTTTTAGTTTTAGAAAAATGGACATTAAACTTGTTTTAAACAAATGTTACTATAATTGTTCAATCCCTATTGGATTTTGCTGAAAATCATCTTAGGCAAACGTCGTTCAATAATTATATACTTAAATTTGTGTATAGATCTTAATTTTTGAGATTACTTCCAGATTTTAATATTTAAATGCCTTAGCATTTTATTATTAAAACTATAGAATGAAGGAGCCTTTGAATAGTGATGTTTTGTTTTCCTTCTGCTAGAAATCTTTTTTCTATAAAACTTTTTTTTTAATGAAGAATTTATTTCATGTTAGAAGTATCTAAGAATATTTTTTATAGGAATATTTATTTTTTAAATATGATTTTTATTTTATTTTTATTTTAAAAGTAATTCGGAAAATCTCGTCTATATGTACAAGTACCTCACAGTATAACCAAATTTTCATATAGCTTCTCCCATTTCTTTACCAACGCTACAAGCATTCTTTATTAAACTAATTTATTGTTTTATGACATTCGAATGATATAACAGAATACTGAAGATGATGTATATAATGTGACGGTAGATAAGAATAGTACTAATATATGAATAGTCCACGGAAGAAAGGAGAAACTCACATTTTTTTTTCCAAAATGGAGTTATATACTGCTGGTGTCACAATATTCAATAATGAACCTTTGTAATCGCCTTAGAATAAACAAAATTTTAACACCCTCTCAAATTTAGAGGTTTTAGGTTTAAGACACGTAGAATGCAAAAAGCGAATAAACAAAATCCGGCCGCCGCCTTCCGCGACTTTTCTCCGAGACTGCTGGTCCGATTTTTTTTTCAATTTGCCACATAAATGGCAGGTCATCCCTTGATGATCCTCAGAACTCCTAATTATCATCAGAAGCCATTTTATACCGAAACGCCGGCCGATTAGATGTTTCCTACGTCCATATCTCAGCCATTTGTGAAAAAAGAGGTAAAAATATGAAGTGTTATATTCAATTCAATTAATATTTCATTTTTTTGGGAGGCCTATAATTATGTACACTGTAATGTAATAATTTGCAACGTTTTTTCATCATTTTATGAAATGGGTATTTATTTATTTCAAATACTTTCTAACATTGGTTCATGGTTTAGTACTTAGCTTAAAAACTAAAGGATCGAAAGAAAACAAAGAAACTATTTTTTGGAAGCAATTGTTCAAAGGCATTATTCAAGCATCCACTAAAGTTCAAACCCCTCTCAAGGTCCTAGATACAAGAACGACCCATTTAGCAAGGAGCGGATATGCCTAGCATAAATAAGCACTAATGAGAAGTGTTAAGGACAACTTAGGTAAGAGCTGGGGAGCGAGGTGGCAGGGCGTCCTGTGACGTCAGGGTCCTTTGTGCCTGGTCCGAGTGTGGGCGGAAGGTGTGGCTGCGTTGACAATATCACTTCACTATAAGATCAGATTTTACATTCTTCCTTTTGTTATAAACTTCATTTTAAATCTTTCCGAATAACCTAAGAAGAAATCTTAAGTTCGATAATTCAGCGACTGATTAAACTAAAAGCAACGAGAAGAAGTCAATCTTCAGTGGATTCGTGGGCACTGTGGACAGTGATAATAAGACTCCAGACTATTAATCCTCCCTTGTTTCCTTCCCCCCAAGCAACAACCACGCTTAGATCTTATAAAAACATAAAAAAAAATTGTTATAAAATCATTCCGGAGAGTTTTGCAGCCCTTAGATGACCAAACATTTGCTTGCTACCGGCACGCACAGAGAAAACAGGACATTAATCCACCTGAGGATAGAACACAATCATCTTAAGTTTTGCCAATTACCAAACCGCCTCGAACTAAGATAAAAAAAATTGATTGATGGATATCTCTATAAAGAAGCAACGAATACATCAATGGTTGCTAGGAGCATTCAGTGGTTATCCGTAAATCACTTTTCGACCTTTTTTCGGTTTCATTGACTAGCTGGCAACTTCTTTCGTAATTCACCTAAAACCATGAATTTCAAAAAATATCTAAGTATATATAACAATCTCTTCACACTCATACTTTCCTCCACTGATCCCTATCAAACCATTAAAGTCAAACCTAAAACTATTCTCCCACTTTTGTTTTGGTTGGCATCTAGGACGTTCATCCGTCTGTGTTTCACTGATTACCTTTTAGTAATTGGTTCGTTTTCCATTCCAACAAAGTTACACACCCAATTCAGACTATTTTGATCATTAAATACGACAAAATAGTATCTTGAATAATATTACTTAAGATATAGAATGGGGTAGAAAGAAATAATTGATACATTTTAAAGGCTGGAAAAACAAACCAATATCTATAAAAAAAAAAGTTTTTAGTATATTGAAAAAAGTTTTATTTCATTGGGTTTTAAAAATTACATCTTCCATATATCGGCCGTTATTGACTACGGATTGCCAGAGACGTTCCCAAAGATTTTCTATTACACTTCAAGACATTTTTGTTGGAACAGTTGAAACATTTCAGAAGGCCATTTCGAGGAGTGGGTGTAACGGTAACTGTCAAGTCCGACCATATCGTGCGTATGTTGGAGACTATCCTACGCCCTACAGATCCTACACTCTGGAGATTGTCCTAAGTGGCATGAAATCGACGCAGAGGATGTGTGTTTTCAAGGCTCACACTTATCGACATTCGCTTGGAGTTTGAAGAGAAATGTTTTCTGGAACATTGATCTCTTAGGGGAGTGACATGGAATGTCATGATCACCATATTAACTTTGTGCGATTTTTTTCTCTTTGGTTAAATCGACGGCAGTGTTTTTTAACACCACCCTCGCTCTCTTGTAGAGAATCTGGCAAGAAATCAATGCCATTCTACCAGAAATGACTAGAAGGATAATGGAAAAGTTTCGGGATAATTTTAATAGCGGCCGACATTCGGATGATATAATTTTTAAAATCCACTGATACTTTTTTCCTTTTTGATAATAAAACTATTATTTTTTTTCTAGAGGCATTGATTTTGTTATTTAGACCTTCAAAAGGTTTCACTTATTTCTCTCCCTTCCCCTATATGTGTTTCAAACACTTAGTAAGAACGCGTTTATCCAACACACTGGCTCTAAGAAATACAGTTTAAAAAAATCGTTAACACAGGGTGCTCGTTATTTTAATTAATTTTAATTTTCTTGCGTTCTCGTTTGCAGAAATGCTAAATCATTGTCGGATAATGTAATTATTTTATGGAATTATTAAAAGTTAGATTCGTCTTATTTGCGCCATACATATGTTTTGGTTCCGTTAATTTTATTGTTTTACAAGAGTTGATATGAAGACTCCAATCTCGATTGCTCCTAAGGATATACAAAGTATACTCACCTGCCACATTATTTACATGCGACCTACCTCAGTTACCAAGACTGCTGAAGTACCCACTAATTAACTTAAATTGTATCATTCCATGAAAGTCTTCAGTATAATTTTAAGCCTAGAAAAGAGCTGTTTGTTGGATACGAGTAGCACCCATCAACGCAAAAAATCGTTATTGCCTTCATTAGATTTATAATGTGCTTTACGAATTTGTATGCAAAGGCAATTATTTTGTAAATAATAGAATATGTGAACTCCACTTAAAATTGTATTAACATTAAACAAAAAAAAAAAACACTACAAGCACCGTTACTGACACTTCTATTACTGGGCGTAAATTCACGAAATTGATTGAAAAACATATTTTCAGTAATGATGTATTGTATAATGTATTCTATAATAATGGCTAATATACGGTCAAAGGATTTTTTTAGCTATTAATTTAAATTATATGTTCGATATTCATCTTTTGAAGTTTGATCCTCCAATTCGTTACTAGTTTTCGAAGATTGCAGACATCCATCTATTGACACACACAAACTTACTCATTCTGGAGGTCTCATCCCGTTATTATATGTCGTTTTCTTTCAGTAGGTAACTAGTTTCTAAGAGATTTCTTCGTGTTCCGTGACAACATTAAAACTGCCATACTAGATATATAGGTAAAGGATTGGAAATCGACAGTTTCGACATTTGAAGCGGAAAAACTTATATCTTATTCTCCTGCTGCAGACTTGTTCATCTCACAAATGCGGAGGAAAATCAGTATTTTACACTCAATTTTAACACTTAAAACAAGTAATAACAATGTTTAATTGGATTAGAAACCAAATTGCGTTTATAACCTTTATTACCGAAACATATGATTTCTGAATTTAATTTTAATATAATTTTTGATTTATGTTAATTATGACCTCCAAGTAAAGTACCGTTTTCGGCTCACCAATTTTATCCAAAATCTAGTAAATACATATTTATCGATATAAAAGTCCGATTTACCAAATTTGAGATGTTTTACATTATATTTTAATATCATTTTTGATGAAAGTTTATTATGACCATCAAGTTTCCAATTGTTTCCAATTTAGACCAAAATCTAGTATGTTATTTATATCAATATATAAATTATAAATACTAAATTTGAGAAGTTTTGCATAGTATTTTAATATAATTTTTTATGGAAATCAATCACTTCAAGTAAAGTACTACTTCCGGTGATCAAGTGGTAACCAAAAAGGAAGGTTCACAACTAGATTTTACAACAATCCTAAATAAAAATTTTCAACTTTATACGGCTAACCGTTTTTGAGTTATGCGAGATACAAACGTACGAACGTACGTACGTACAGATGCCACGACGATACTAGTCAATAAGGATTCAGGGATGGTCAAAATGGATATTTCCGTTTAAATCTGAAAACCGAAAATTTTCGCGATTACAATACTTCCTTTACTTCCTACAAGGAAGTAATTAAACAGCTGAGTAACATTAAGAGCACAAAATGGAATGCATCAAAGCGATCTCTTCAACTACCAAGAAAAACCGGTTTCCTCCATTTTTTTTAATCTTTATGCAAGGACGTCATAAATCTGCCTGACTTTGAGTCTTAATTGTCTCCAACATGAACACGAACGAATATACGTTACAGACGATACATTGTAAAGCAAAACACGAGGGAAATTAGATTTCCGTTAGGTTATAAAAGTCTATGAGACATAGACGTAGATATTATTGTGATGTAAGATGGACGATTGCACAAAGCGAGTGACTGTCGAGTCAGGACGTGCTGCACTAACACCGTTTTCCGATAATTTTCGCTTTCGACTTAGATTTAGAAATAGTATGAAAGTTGGCTCTCACATATCCCAAACACATGTTTCACGTAGGATTCGGTGTTGAGAGCTGATTCTCAATCATTTATAAGAACTAGCTAATGAAAAAAACGAGGTATTAAGTGAATGTTTGAGCACGAAAAGTTTTCATGTAGCAAATTTAATTATTTTAATTTAATTAATTAATTATTATTAATTTATTACTATTATATTATTGTGAAAAGTTTTGGGATGAATATTGAGCGAATCCCTACTTACGATACATGATCCAAAAGTTGGCGCTTTACGGAGAACCTCTTTTTCTTTTATATATCTTTCCCTTAATTTTAATAGGAAATAAAGTTGGAGTATATCAATTATTTTGTTAACTCGTTCTATTTGAAATACACATAAACTAATTTTAGAGACATTAGGTATTTAAAGAAAAATAAATAAATGTAGCCTCACTCTTTTCCTAATATTAACACGTGCCGGTGCCTAAGTTGGACTTTTCTGGTCCTAAGGATGAATTCGAGGAAAAGCGAAAATAATACAACTTTTTCTTTAGATAAATAACGAAATTTTATTGATAATAGTAGGAACAATGGATTGTTCCATTAAATTCAAGTATTAAAACACAACTAAAGATATCCTTTCCGAAATACAAAAAAAATTTTTTACTAAAAGTAATTTTTAACTTTTAACTAAATAAAATTATGAACAAAAAAGGCTATAATTTTTTCTATGTACATTCTGGATATTGATATATTTTATTCAACATTCCAAATAGTATTTGTATTCTGCAAATTGTTAGTTTATAAATAATTTGTCTCACAGATATTTGAATATCAAGCCATCAGCGGATAAAATATTTTTAGGATATTGCGAGCAGTGAGGCATCTGACTTCCACTTGATTGCTGGAACGTATGCTTACCATTTATGAAACATGTTTCGTTCCTGCTTTTTATAAACTGTTATAAAAATTGTCTCTACATAGGGAACAGATTATCAATATTGGGAAAACATGTCGTGAACTTAAGGTTCGAGTCATTAGAAATTAATAAGTCAAATTTTCACATTTGTGTCAAGGAAAGGAGCAAGCGTGTTTATTGTGTTCCCAGCTTTGACATTATCATATTATTTTATCATATTTCACTGTTATATACATCACACCTTTAAAAGTCCTCAATTTAAGTGGCATTGGATTTTTAGAATTAACAACAGACAGTTTAATGCATACATTACTAATTGAAAATCTTAAGAAATACTCTTGCTTTCTTATAAAATTCATTAAGGAAGGTAGCTGCAAATGCTTAATTTTTAAGCATATTTCATCCTCGGTCTTATCATTACTATCATTAATTTTAAAGCTATTTTGTTTTTTTGGAAATTTAATTGCCTTTTAAATAATCAAGTTTTTTTTTCTGATATTTTCAACAATAGGGTTTTTTGGTGTGCTGAATCAAAATCTATCTTCATTTTTTATTTGAAAAATCTAGTTTGTTTAATAATTTAAACAAATTTTTAATTTATTTGACTGAAAATCAATCAAGTTTTATCAAAATCATTAGAGCCGTTGGAATCTATAGAAAATATGTATCAATAATGGACTTATGTGATGATTTTTGTTTTGTGCACATCTGCACCTAAAACCTATCCAATGGTATATTTATATTACCCCTGATATGTACATAGGAGGAGTAAATGGTACTAGAAAATAAATGCTTTCCTATTAATATAGAGATTTTAAAAAACAGGTGTCATTTCTTGTAATTTTATTTTTTTATTTCCTGAAATAATTTTTTGTTATGAAAAAGCCAATGACGTCAGAATACTGGGAAAAAACTAAACTCGCTATTAGTATCTAGTATTTTCCTCAAGCGTGCAAGCGCTAGATCAATTACACATAGCACTGCAATTAACGATATTTGTATACTTGTTTTCCTTGCTGCTATTGCAACCATTTTAATGATCTTTATTTTCTTCCTAATTCACTAGTGAAGTGAAAGGTAGCGGCATCTATCCTAGGGCTTTCACCGCGAGAAGGAGCTCTGGAATCGCTCGGTAGCCGATAGGACGAGCTGGTCTGCCAACTGGGCTGTGTCCCGTCCATCCCAGGTATAGCTGCTATATAATTACAGAAAAAGTGGGTCGGCCTACCGATCCTTTGTATCCGATAGCGTCTATCTACCTGTCTAACTCATCTCTCACTCAATTTCTCCCAGAGGTCCAGTAAGAGATAATTGTGATGACAATAATTAGAATCTCACAATACGACAAAGAATTACTAATTGATCGGTTGCTGACTGAGCCAACGCACATAGGAATATTTGAGCCTTAAAACCGGCCAAAGTTCGACTCCGGAAGTATGTAAAAAACTCCATTCTTCAAGTTTGAGAGCTGACTCATCAAGTTGTAATCGAATAAATTTCTCCCACTCTTGCCACTTCTTGTAAAGTCAATCAGGACTTAGATATTGTCAGAAGTTCAAGTCTCGTAGTTAGCAATTGTTTCACCATTCGTAGTTCACTAATAACAGTGTGTTTATTTAAGTTCTTTATTTTTAAATTATCATTTTATTGATTTACTGTTTACATTGGTCGTTTACAAACCATGTATATGTAGACTGTTTGGATAATTCTTTTTCGTTGACTTAATGTTATCTTGACTTCATATGTCTGGCCTTGTCGTTGATTATAAACATACAATTTAGGCCAATATGAACTATTTATATTCTACGCAAAAATCTTCCGCCATTTTGATTTTTATTACTTCATATATTTTGAGTTAAAAATATTATTATATTAACGTAGTATTTGTTTTTGGTATTTTCTCCTAGATTCTATTGAAGCCATCCCTATAACCCTCCTCGAAGGTTGGAACGGCAGTTGCCCCGAGGTCTTTTGCAAATATGTTATTGGAGTTCTGGCAATGGCTAGATGCTCCACTCAAGTCTTAAGCGTCTGCGGCTCTAGTGCCCTCACTCGGTCTCCACTGTCCTTCAATAACAGTGACGCGACTGGGAGAGAAGCCTGGGATCTGGAGTGTGGGGGGTAAAGTATGGTTTGAAGTATCATAGGGTAGAATGTAAATATTGTGTATAGTGGTAAGAATGTCTCCAAATTGACTTATTTTAATTTTACTTAATTGAAATTAATCGAACCTTCCGATCCCTTGATCTTTTTTATTATCATTTCATTTTTTATTTCTTCCGAAAAAAGAAATTCAGAGATTGTTACGAAATGTTGATGTTTGAAGTTGGTAGCACCAACTGGTTCGTCTATGGTGTTAACAAGTTTAGACAGTGATTTATTTGAAATGCTTCTTTATTACAGAACGTGTACTTCGGGTCTCTATTGTTTTATCCCAATTGCCTACTATTTTTTTTTTCACTATATTGAGGCTACAATCTAAAAAAATGATAAAAAGGAATTCAAAATTATTAAATTTTTATTATCTTCATTCATTATGTAGATATTATAAATAAAATAAAAACTGATCATAACTATTACAGCAATATCAACTAAAATAATTAAAGAAGAGATAAATCAAATTGGTTACAACAAAAAATACTTAAATAGATTTAAAATAATAATCAAAACAAAAGTTTGTTTTGAACAATTAGATGACATAGCAAAAAAAAAATTGTACTTAAGGTGAAAAAGACCCAAATAGGACAATCCTCCCCCTCCTTCGGTATATTGCAAAAGTATTTTATTTTCGGATGAAATATGACTACAACTAAAAGAAGTCAAGTAATACAAACAATTGAGCTCAAGATATTGATATCAATGTTTGATTTGAATAAATCTAATTTTATTAGTTTATAATTAAGATTTTTATATTAAAAATCATCAAAAAATTATCATAATCTTATTAAGATTAACTAATAATGAAAACTAAATCAAAGCACTTTAAGAGTGATGCAGGATGTATGATACATACAATCGCTGAGAAAGGATAAAAGCAGTAGCAACTCTTCAAAAATAAATGAGAATGTAATTTCCGCATTGATATGTTCTTTTCACAAATGGCTTTGTACTAGCCCAACTCATCATCATTTCCATATTTGCTCTGGGCCCGTGTTGCTAAACCGAGTGCCGATCTGTCAGTAATTTGTCTCCCCTCCATCAAGGGGCATCAAAAGACCATTATCTCTAATTACAATTTTTTTTTTTCGAACACCTTTTCGGTTTCGTTGTCTTTTTTCTTACGATCGCTGTGATGATGTCCACCTTGTAATTAGATACCTGCTGTCCTTTCCTCACCATTTCGCCTTTGATCTGTGGTTTACTCGTGTCCTCTTATTCTTTGAAGTGAGTAGCTCATGCCGTTTCTTGCTTCTCCAGCTTTGTAGGGCGTTAAAAATGAGTATTTACATATGACAGTCTCCATGATCGGTTTAACGGTGCAGCGCGGCGCGGAGAAGAACATAATTTTCAAAGCAACCCTAATATTTGTAATACATATTATTAAAATATATTACTAATATTACTAAAGATTACCTTTCTATTCACAATATATTGGATAAATTAAGGGGTTATATACTAAGAATACCGAGAATATCTTTTCTTTGATTTCTTTTATGTTCAAATAACATATCATCTCCTCCTTCTTTAAATTTATTAGGGGAAATTTATTTAATTAATTCAATTATTTCTTGGGATTATATAACTTTTATTTTTTTTAGGGGTTTTGTCTTTTATAAGTTGCTGTTATAGAATTTATTTATTTTCTATAACTCAGCATGGTTATATTTATAGAGGATTGAGTTATTTTAATTCAATTAATATTCGTGAACATATCTTGGTTATATCATAAACAATCATACCTTTTATTTCCACTTGTTTGTGAATTTGACATAGGTTTTAATTTTGAAGAAAAAATTTGCAACCGAAGAATAAATTATATGCAATTTACCATACCGCTAAATAACACCAAGAACCGTTCTTAAATCTTCTATTAAATTTAATCGGAATATTCAACCGTGAGTTGGTTCGATTTATTCAATTAACAACCGCTATTTTAGTAAATAGGTATTTAATCCTCATTTTGTTCAAAAAGGATCTTATCGTTGAAAAGGATTCGTTAAAATTAACTTTAAAAAAAATTACCAAACAGTATATATCAATTTATTTTTTCGAATTAGGAAAATAGAAATATTAACATTTCTTATTAATATTAATAATATATTACTGTTGTTATTAACATTTTAATAACAATTTGATTACTTTTATTAATAATTATTTGAAGGTCTTAATATTTTTAATATTAATACTTTATTAATATTAAATTATTTTAAACATTTATAAGCCAAAATTTACAACTGTATTTACTGGTATTTATATTTTAAAATGGTTTTATGGATGGCCAGGCAGCCATTATATTCTCAGGAACATTTTTAGGCATAGACTTTTCATATTTATGTAAATAGTAACAGAGGAAAGTTAAAAAAAATTGTATTTATTAATAATCGTATATGTTTACCGTAGACTAGAATGTCCTTTAAGTAAATGGATGAATATTAATATATTTACCTTTAATATATTAATAAAATTTCATTTCTAAAATTTAAAAAGCGAACGAAGTTGTATAACAATTGAAAGAAGTACTCAGAGTTATTAAGTAAAGAAAAAAAAAAAAATCTGCCCACTATAAAAACCCCATTCACAAACATACTAGATGTGCGTGTTTTAATTCTAGTCAGCTTACAATAGTTCGAGGACGAGTTTGTAACATGAGAGAAGCATTACAATGAGGTTAGTGTCAATGTTTACAACCACGCATTACGACAGTGGGGGTAAATTGGTAAACAGTGATGGAAGCTGAGTAGCAAGGCTTTAGTGTGTGTGCTGTGCCAAGGAGATAGTGGTGTTTAGTGTGCTGTGCCTATGTGAGTCTAAGGCTCTTCCCTGTTGAATATGTCTGAGGTTATTATTATTTATGAAGTTATTATACAAATAATTAACCAAAAGTATCATAAAATTATAAAAACACTAGCAAGTTTACATAGATTTTATTTTATTTTTTTGTAGTTGCGTGTTTAGTGGTTATATATAATGTTCGGTGATGGTTAATAAATAATTAAAAAATAACAGCAAATAAAACGGCTAATTTTATTGTCAAAAATTTGTATTTTAAAAGTAGGTCTTATTAAATAATATATTTCATTTAGGAGCCGTTTCATTTACAGATAGGCAATCTAGTTAAATCTATGAATAAATTAAACTTAATATAAAATTACTTCTTCTTAATATTACTCCTTCTTACTTGCCGAGAAAGTTTTTTTTTTTTTGTAAAATGTCGTCTATAGTAACTTTTTCATCTTCTATTTCACCTATTTGTATGCATGTCAATTTTTTTTTTTTTAAACTGAAATGGAGATACACTGTATACATTATATTTTAAACAATTAAATTTTCTCTGCTAAAAGTCATCATACAAATTGCGTTATTAAGTTATTTACTATACCCGACATTTTTTGGCATGATCCCATCATAAAATTTCGCACGACCGTTCTTATATTAGCATTTAGCAAATATTTCTAAACTAAACATATATTTTATTTTTAACATTATTCCTGTCAAAACAAAGAGGTTTTGTGGAAGCTCATTCATCAATCAATGGCTCATGAATAATGTCGGGTATGGTAAATGACTTAAAAACGCAGTCTGTATAATGACATTTATCAAAGTGAATTTACTTGTTTAATATATTACATATAAAGTGTATCTCCATTTGAATTTGAAAAAATCTTGGCATAAAATTACAATTTATTAAAATTTTGTTTATAAAAGAACCAAAAAAATAAATCCATCATGAAATTTGGACTATTATATTATGTATATGTAGCATATATTTTTCCGAAAAAAAAATTAATAGTTTCTATTTTGTGTTTAAAAAAAATAATATTTTTTTTTTTAATTTTTAAACGTTTAAAGATTGCTTTGGTAAATTCAGGATGCATATTTAGCATAAAGCTCATGCAATTTTGAAAACGATGATACTATTTGAGCTGTCTAGAGCAAAGAGTTTCGGAGCCATACCTTTTCAATTATTCAAAACGCCTAAAAAAACATTCGATTTTTGTTTGGTTTTTAATTTATAACTCAAAAGCTAAAAATGAGAAAAATATAAAACTTTCAATTTTCGACTATATTTATGCGTAGAACATAATTGCCAAATTTCACTCATTTGGAAAAATCTTGACTCTAAAATTAATTTTTTTATTGGTTGATTTGGTTAATTAGTTTATTATTGGTTGATTTGGCGTGGCATGTATAATCGTTAGGTTTCAACGAGAGTGATGGCCTCTTTTCTGTAATGAAATATTCTTCTTTATAAGAAAAGAAGTTCTCTGGTTCACACAAATATTAAGTATTTATTTATTCAGTCATCGGAGCTGGGCTTTAGCCACTTTTGCAGTTTAGTTTGTTTTGAAGTATCGATTAACTTTATCTGAGTGTTTTTTTTGTTTTTTTTTAAATTTATTTATATTCTTTTTTTAGTGTTAAGTTCACATTGTGAAAACCTTTAAATTGTAATGAAATACCTATTGTGTAATTCATGCTTGCAATATTTTTTATATTTTTTCGGAAACTATCGTCACAGAATTTTTTTTTTCTAATCCCTATTTATATTTTTATTTCAAAGCTGAATTCTTACTGAATTTTAGTATTGTTTAAAAGGATCATAAATATCAAAATTGAAATTTTTTTTTTTTTAAATAATGAAAACAATATATCTATATCAATATATAACTAAATACTTTCTAATAAGTATATCTATTCCGCCTCTACCTTTAAGGGTCATTGTCGCATTAAGTTACATTTATTAGATTCTACTGAATTTTTTTTTTCTTCGATAATCCAATAATGTTCTAATTTGCTTGTTTTGCCTCAGAGCTGAGAAGGTGGAGCCTCTAGAAGCACGTCTTAATTGATTGGTGTTATTCATTCAAAACTATAAATTTAATATATTATTCTGATTATTATTGATAAACTCAACTTTAAATAAATAATGATTGGATTAGAGAACGGATCATAGGTTTTTTTTTTCTGCTTGTAAAATTGGGATCACATTAAATATACATTATTATCACCTCAAATATTTCTTCTTCTGACAATAGTTCTTTTTTTATCTATAAGCAACAACTAACAATTATATCACTGTTGAACATGAGTATATAATGCAGCATAAGCAATTTATAATGTAGCAATTTATATTAAAGATAGAACGCAATCATAACACTTTGTTCCCACGTGGCATTTCATATATTTTACTTATCAAACAATAAAACCAATGTCTTAAATATAAGAAAAAAAAAATAATCAAAGCTTTTTATTCAGTTCAACCAAACAAAATCAAATATTGTAAACTTTTACATGTTAGAAACCTGCCAAATCCTCAAATGGTCACATCTCACTTGATACACCTTTTCTTTTTCCCTTGTTTCTGTTTTATAACCTTTTTTTTGGTTTAAGCATATCTTCTCCATATTCGTTTTTATCAAAATCAATGTTACAACTGTGATATTTATTCACTTATAAAATAATTCATAAATTTTAAAAAAATCGAAGACTTTATACAATAGTCGTCTTATAAGAAAGCAAATATACGAAATTCGTTAACAATAAAATAAAAAACAAATGCCAAAAGAGACTGGTTACAAGACGAAATGTTATGCACGATCACGTTCTGTTACTTGTCACGTTATCCAGTTACGAATACAGTTCCTAGTTACGATTACTTCTGGGCCTCATCTTCTTATACCATTGGATTTCACGACACTCTTAATACGCTTATGTACTCCACTTGTATCATGATGAAGCAACCATATATCGAGCATGGTAAATGTGGAAAGGTGTACAAGTGGAAATGGTGTATCAAAGAGATTGGTAATGGTTGGTTCGACCCAGTCGAGATTTCTTTATTTGATTTCTGTTTCTAGCCCTAGAAAAGTAGAAAAAAAACTAGTTTGAAATTAAATCTATTTCTGTTTTGCTTTTCCCTTTCGAAGTGGGTCGTTCGTTCCATTGGGAAAAACGTAAAAATATAATTCGTACCTTATTGAAAAAATAACTGGCTGTAAATGTATAGGGCAAAGACAGAATTGATTTGATAATACAATATAGTTTAGGAAAGGTGATTGATTAATTAGATATACTCATTTTAAATGAAGTGGATCATTGGAATAACTGGTTATAAAAATTGAGGATATTTTTCCATTTTGACAATTCTTAATTGTTTCACTCACAATTCTCAAGTTCTAATGACATACACTTTTTTAAAACTTAGACAACTTCCTTTCTTATTTATCTTGTAGTATAATAGTCCCCACGTCCTTTAGAACTTTTGTTCATTTAAATTCCTTCTATTGTAAACATTTATTTATTTCTCTAAACCTTTTTAAAAATTATCTTGGGCTTGTTGAAAAATGCTTTCAGTTGTAAACATTGTTATAGCCTTTCTTGCTTAAGTTATACCTGGAAAAGGTAGCACCAAAAGTACGAACGTTACTAAATGTGACTTGGAAACGTTATCATGGGTGTGGTTTCTTCAAATCTCACATGGTGGAGGGTGTCAAAAGTCCACATCAGTACAATCAAGCCAAGTTTTTTTTTTAAATTTAACTGTGGGAGCTTGATGAAATCATTTAAAAATTTACCTAAGGCTAGCTGTTTCATATTCTTTCTGATTTAAAAGTGTGTATTAGCCTTCACAGTGTTAGAAGTGTGTCTAAAAAAAATTTATTAGACCGGCAAAGACCTTTATATTTTCCAGGGCTCGCCATACATCATGAGTTCGTAGACTTTAATTCGCTTGGATTCATTTCTCATTTCTCATGAACTGCTGATAACTGTGTTTTCACAAATATATTCTTAATTGTAGTACAACTGCATTCTTGGAGGACCCTTCAAGAGGCAAAGAAGTATGCTTCATCGTCTTCAACTATCTATTTATGTTCAAGCTGGAATATTAGACACTTGACATACAAAACAAATTTGACCATCAGTTTTTTAAACGTAAGATTTTTATTTATTTTTTCTAAATTCTAAAAAAAAAATAATATATATAAACAGTTTTTTGACTTAACATAAGCATTTATTTCTTTTAAAATTCGTTCAAATAATTTCCTTTTAGGAATTAAAATTACAAAAGGAAAATAAGATACGTATTACTTTCTTTGTATTTTAAATAGCACACTTAGTTTGCAAATAAGTATATTTATAAATTACATTAATGATTTATAAATCCAAAGCTAAGACGTATTTCACTCGTATCACTGGAATAAAAGTTTTAAGAGTTCACCATTGGCATTATTTTAAACAATTTTCAAGAATATGTTATAAAAAGTGACTATTTTCAAAATTTGTATGATATTTGGTCTAAAAAGAATTACTTTAGTTTAGCAGGTATGAATTCGGTGACACATAGGAGGAGAATATTTTTTTTTTTTTGTTTTAGTAACTAAATATTTACTAATATAATCTGGAAAATAGTAATTGGTTTTATGGCCATGGTCAACCAAGATCCCTCATTTTCTATGCACAGGACATCCCGCTATCTTGATACAGTTTTCCTAATTTTTTTGTTTTGCATAACCTAAGGGTCTACTCCGTGGATATTTTGAGCCATTTTCTATTACCCTATCTGGTAAATCCATTTAAATTTAAACCAGTGTTTCCCTTAAAATATCTTATTAAGTTTCGACCTTTTTAAAACTTTTTTGGGTTTCTGACTTTTTTCTTCCAACCCTTAGGTTACTGCTTGTTGAATGAGGCTGAATTTTACGATCGTTTATGGATAGAATTGTGGAACTTATAACAAGTTGTGTAAATGTTTTAATAACTCGAGCTTATAAGTTAATTTAAGTGACTAGGTTTAAATCTTCTACCAAAGTTGACCCTTCAGAGCTTCGACTTTTGTTTTCATTTAAAAAAAAAAAATTGTTCCAGTCATACGTTCGCTGAAAAAAAAATCAGTTAATTTTTTTTAAAACCTTGCAAGATAAATTCCATATCAAATTTTAGGTGCGATAAACTAAAGTTGAGAAAGAACCCATTTGCCATTAAAATTTTGTAAAAAAATATTTGTTTCTACCTACGTCATTTTTTAATTTTTAGTTTCCATAATGTACGTAATTTATCTGTTATTTATCTGATCTGTTATTTATTGTTAAAAACTATGGAAATATTGATAATAAGTTGATTGGACTCTAGAGCTTTTTGTCCCCGAGGGTAAAGAGTTCTACGTTTCCCATTTTAAACATTTATCGTTTTTAGCATCATTAGTCATGACTTTTGTTTTCTCTGTATTGATGGTTATGTCCGCCTGTCTGTAATAGTGCGAATCATTCATCACATATTCAAGGTTAGTAAATGGAACTGCTGACCGCAAAAATTGCAATGGAATGAAAATTCCCATTTATAACGTAGGTATTTTCACAGTTCAACGTTTTAAATACAATTTTTTTTTCTTTTTTTTTTTTTTACAGAGCCGAAGAGAATAGGTGAAAGCTAACAATCTTTAGCATCTCTTCGAAGAGGTAGTAAACGATAATGTGAGAATAAAGATACAAATGAAATGAAAGACATAAGGAAGAACAGATACCAGTATAACTGATTCTGCTTCGAATCTATTTTACATGTTAATGAAAGAAGATTCTTCATCTTCAACCATTTACGTTCAAACATTTCGACATAAATCTTTTTGTCATTGTATAACTATTTTTGTGCCCTTGTAGTTTCTCACAAATTCGTTTGAATTTATTTCAAATGTGTTTGTTAACAGTAGGAATGTATAATCTGTACTCAGTAATTCCGTACGAAGTGTCTTCAGCAATACTCCATGCTTAAATTACGCCCATATGCTTTCAAGTATATAAAGGGTTTATTAGGATCGGCGGACCATAGGCCAGTAGGAGATTCCACACTTCACTTGCAACAAAAAAGGTCCGATTCAGTCAGGGAAGGAGCAAATTTAAATGTTGTGGTATTTTTTTAAGATCGTCATGTTTATTATTGAATAGGGAGTGATGAACTAAATAACTATTTTTATATACTGATTAATGATATAGAATATAAATAGATATATAATAAAAAAATCCAAATCTTATATCATAGATATCAGTATAAAAATATCGTTAATAATTTTATGAAATTAAAAAAAAAAAAGTCTGAACAAATTGGAAGAAGATTGAAAGATAACCTGTTTCTTGATATTTACATCCTGCTGGAAATGAACATAATATATTTAATATCTTAATTACATTAGTACAGAAG
Organism: Rhaphigaster nebulosa; assembly: GCA_948150685.1. Taxonomy (NCBI): domain Eukaryota; kingdom Metazoa; phylum Arthropoda; class Insecta; order Hemiptera; family Pentatomidae; genus Rhaphigaster; species Rhaphigaster nebulosa. The sequence goes on from OX411306.1 coordinate 127,289,851, forward strand.
TATTGAGATTTCAAATTATTGTAAGTTCTTTTATCAGATTAAAAAAAAAATGAATGAATCGGAAGGAGATTAAGATATAATCTGCTTCTTATTATTTAAAGTCTGCTGTAAATGAACGTAACAAAGTAACCTGTTTCTTGATATTTACATTCTGCAGAAAATGAACTAAATAAAAAACAATATCTTAATTATATCGGAACAGATATTATAAATATCTTAATCGATATCGGTATAGAAATATCTATATTTTAAAAAAAAATATCTGAAATATATCGAGCTAGAAATGTGTGTCCCTTTAAAATATTAAAATAATCGAGCTTAATTTAATAAAAAATAATATCTTAATTACATCGGAACAGAAATATCGATGTTATAAATACAATATCTTAATTATTATTTTGATATTCATATTAATTTTAAGTCGCCAACTACAGTATTATTTTTTGGTTCAATGTTTATTTATTTTTTACGTCGTCCCAAATCCCATTAAGCACTCCAATCTTAAATTATTAAATATTATTTCTTAAATTATCTAAAGTATTAAAGGTCAAAAGAAAGAATGTGATATAAAATATCGAATTTATTTCCCTAACAGTTTACGTTAATTTTCAAAAATGCTAATGAGCAAGTTCAACAAGAGAAGTACCATTCGATAATTTCCAATGAAATTTTTAAGAATTTAATTATTTTAAGAATTTCATATTTTAATATTTTTTATTTGCTGTCATTTCAATAAAACAATTATTTGATTAATTTATTAAAACCAATCTCATGAATTTTCATCGGTTTCAGTGCAATAGTTGTTGAGGAACATTTTTGTAACCATGAAAATCATAGAAAAATATACGTTTAGAATTTTTTTTTTAATTTCGCTGCAATTTCATTTATTTTCACATCGATTTATAATAAAATACTTGTTGAATTTGCTGTAGAATTATTAGAGTTAAGGTCGAAGAAAGACAAGACTCATGCGAAAATATAAACAATAAAAATAAAAATGGATTTTTTAAAAATAATATTTTTTGGTATGGACTAAACAAAAATTACTCACAAACTGTACATTTCATTAAAACTCTAAAACTAGCTAACATGCAAATTCATTTCAGTTCAGTTGTGATTTCTCTCAAGTAACCGTTACATATCCTTTTACTGTCGATTATTCGTTAGTTTCAGAGAGAAACAATAACACCAATCATCTGTGAATAGATAATCAAAAATCGTGGATCATAAAATGGAGCCTAGAAGGTCTATTAAATCCTAACAAGCAATAATGAAAATACTTCATGCCCGTACAATTTTCTCCAATTAGACGATCTATAGTTTACAGGACCGGCGAGAATTAAGTAAGAATCCCGTTATTTCTATAACCTTTAATTGGAAAGGGGCTTTGCGAACCATACGCGAACTGTTCATATCCCAAACACCCAGCCTCGGTTCACATATATTTTATGTCTGCTAATCTCCAATGGTCGAAACTTAAAGCTGATCCGTACGTGTCGAGATCGTCATTATAAGTTATAAGTAATGTTTATTAAAATTATAAATAAATAAACAGTAATTTGATTACATTTTGTTTACAGTTTTCAATATCTCCAAATTAACTAAAACGTATAAATTATAACATGAGAACAGAATATATCCGCTTGCAATAATATACCGAATTTATTTTCTTATATAGATATATAGATTTTTCGATATATCGAGCCTCGATATTTTTAATATTTTAAAGGGACATGCACATATCGATATTTCTGTGCCGACATAGTTAAGCTATTGTTTTTATAACATCGATATTTCTGGAACGATATAATTAATATATTGTTTTTATAATATAGATATTTTTTTTGTCTTTATGATTAATATATTGTATATTATTAAGTTTATTTACACAAGACTTTTTTTAATTTGGTAAAGAAATTAACGATATTTCGAAATATCGATATTTTTATGCCGATATTATCAATACATCGATATTGTTCACCGATATCGATATTTTGCTTTCGACAACCAATCCCTAAAACTCAGCCACTGTAGATTGTAACACGAACTCACCACTAAATTTTAATGTACGTTTTTAATGCGATAATATTATTTTCGATAATAGTATTTATAATAGTATATGCGATAATAGTATTTTCATTATAATATTAATTGCTTACTATAAATTATGAACAAAATATAATTTTGTTTTTAGATTTATTATATTTTCAGTCACAATCTTAATATTTTGCATACTTTTAAAACAACGTTTCTTTTAGAGATAGACTAAAAGTACTCTTGAGAAACGAGTACCGAGTATTTTACTCGAATACTCTCACTAGCCGGGATTAGATACTACTGGGACTAGAACTTAAATATGCACACATGTGAGGCGCTATGAGATGAATGATTAATAGACGTACATAATTTCTGTCAACCTGAACTCGAATTTTCTTTGTACTGTCTATCGATTTCTGAATTAGCTGAACCGTTTATAAAGTCCAAGGTTGCCATTACATTTTAAATTTCTACTCAAACTTTATTTATCAACTTGTTAGGAATTGTCTTTTAAGTCATGAGAGCCTTGCAGAGAGAATGAATAATCCTCTAAACTTTTAGTTTATTCAACAGTACAGTTGAGAGAGACATCTCGCTTTCTTGAAACCAACCCTCACGGAGTTCTGCATAATTAAATTGTTACAAAAGTTGATACGACTACGAGGAACTTAGTACTACTTAAGCCGGAAAACTTCATAAGACCATAACTATCCCCTAAGTTCTTGAGAACCCAAGGGAGTAGCCACTTTCCTAAACCGAAATTCGTCATTGTCCTGTTACAGAGCTGTGTCTGCTAAGATTAGGAAACAACTCACCAACAGTAGTTTGTAACTAGGAGTTAGTAGCTACTAAAGCTAAATATATTATTGAGTTCGCCTCCCAGAATCTCACTACTACTGACCGAGTAGCTAACTATCTCAAGAGAAATGTAAAGATAGCAGCATTTGATAATAGATAGTAGTGTACTGGTAAGAAATTTCACGAAATTCCTTTCCGTATTCATAATTCTGAACTAAGGTCCACATTCCATCAAGACAATGAATAGAAAGGATAACAGAACGGCATTTATAAATTTTTTTTATTTAGAACAGAATATCAATATGACTAACTTCGTATCCTACCTACTGTAAAAACCAATTTTTTTTAAGCAACATCGAACATAAAGTGTTTCTTATTTTTTTCGAAAATCTGAGGCCCTAAAAGTTTAAAGTAAGTGAGATTTTAAAAACTATTTTAAACCATTTTAAATTCTTCCTTTACCAGAGTTTGTTGAAGAAATAAACATCATAAGCAACCTAAATTTAAAACCTAAATAATGGATTTTATCCATTAAAAAAATAAATAAACATTAATCGTTTTTGGATTGGATTAAGGAATATTTTCACAATCGCTTTAAAGAAACCCTAAAAGCTCTTAATATTGGAGTTAAATTCTAGAAATTTAACTTCAGTAAATATTTATTACATAAATAGTCATTACCTGTTTTACACTGGCTAGGCTGATATTCTATACTTACTGGTTATTTGGTGTGTTACAGAAGTGTGTATTATCAAATCAATTAACTTTCATAAATTTAAAAAAAATTCAAATTTCATTCGACCCTTGGCTACTCTCACATCCGTGTGAAATAATTTCCTATGATTATTACCAATTATTATATTTTATAATATATAGTAGAATCTCACTAATCCGAACTATTTAAAACATTGGGAATTCGAATTGACGAAAAATTCGGATTAACGAACAGAAAAAAGTAACTTTATTAATAACAAGTCGATTTAAAAACAAAAATTATATATTAAAAATATTTTTATGGTAGTTAACCATTCTTCAGTAATTTATCTATTAATTATTTTCTTGAGAAATATATTGAAATTTTCGTTTATCTGGGAGTTGAACCCATATTTTTCAAACTCTTTGGCTGCATGTGCTTCTTGATGATGATTAAACTAAACTGCTTCTCAAACAACGGCAAATCGCTAAATTTTTACAGTTTATGTAGCAAACTTTTCTTCATTTTTCTTAATATCAGAGATAGTGTGCTTACCTACATTAAATTCCATTGCTAATTTCGTTCCGGATTCATCTCTCTCAATATGATTTACTATCGTTAGTTTCTGTTCCGAAGTTAATTTGAGATGTATCCTTTTTAAACCGCATATTTGAATTTAAGATAACAGTTTAGCATAAATTTTCTTAAAACTTACAATTAATTATATTTTTGAATTGCGTAAACTACTCATTGCGTTAACAATACAATTTCGCACTAAAGGTTTATTTAATGAAAAGGTTAATTAATGTCCACCGATAATAAAATTGATTTGTTTCTGAATTATTATAGCTAAATTTTTATTTGTAATATACTTCAAATAAAATATTTGTTTTTATTTATGTGTTTTTGCTATGTCCGGATTAGCGAGAGTCCACTATAATGTAGCATTAATATGAACTGCACGATCTACTAGCCATATTTATAATATATATTCTATATGTAATTGATTTTCTACCAGCCAATGTATTAAAAATTATCAAGAATAATAATATTTAAACAGCACACATTTCTCAGATAACTCTTCTCTTATTCGATTTATTCTGGCGAATGCATTACTTTCTCTGTCTATATTTAGAATGAGTCTATATTTAGGGTGAGTAAAAATATATTAACGAGCACTCACTCAAGTTGAAATTGGCTTTCTTATTTCATTAAAAAAAAACTTTCTTCTATGTATTTATTTTAAGGCTATTCCCTGATTTAGTACTTACTGAAAGAATGTTTTTCTAACTTTCTAATTGGTCATACAGCTTGAAATTTTGTATATTCATAATCCTCTGGATCTATAAAATCGAAAGCACGGATAATGGTCGATAGCCACCTGCAGCTGCCCGTTTTTTTTTTCTTACCTTTGATCTTATTAAGTTTCAGCGGTATGTCGTCTGATTTTCTTGGTCATAGTCCAACACTGATTTTCAGAATTGTTTGGAAACCTATTTTTTTATACGACGTATCTCTGTGGTTTCATTAAGAAAGTAATCAGATTTATCATGGATAATATCATACTTCGGGATAGAAAACAGATTGATCGAGAGAGAAAAAAAAATGTGTTCAATGCATTATAAACTTTATTTATATTGTATTTTTAATTCTGTAGCTTTGAGATATAGGACACTGAGTCTATTTAATTAGACCCAATTTAGCATTTAATCTTTTTACTATATCCAGTGGTACAGATAGCAATATTCTAGACCAATTATAACAGGAGTTACATGCTTTTAAAAGAGCAAGTCCGTTTTTATTCGGAGAAAGACATCTGTTCTTACTACTCTTCTGTAAAGTTAGGGAAATATGGCATGTGTCCTATACCTCCGAGTACAGAATTATTCTCTGATTATTCCTGACTTTTTAATTATCAATTATTTTCTGTAATTAATATTTCTTATAAAAATAAACTAGTAGTGAAAATTAGATTTCGCAAATCAACTCAGTGGTTTTCATTTTATTTTGCATCCGTTTATTCCAATCACAACTCAAATCTGCTGAATACGAATGTGACTTTGCATAAACATCTTTCGCCTCAGTTCAGATTGTCCGTTTGTAATATCGTCGACATCAGTAACATAGACAATTAAAAATCTATTAATGTAAAAAAATCGACAATAATAAAAAATATCTGATGTGGACAACACATGACTTCCTTGTACGCCTATTAAACTATAAATCGGTGGCTCAAAAAGTGATCCTCAATTTGGTACTAGTTTCCGAAGATTGCTGTATCTAAAAAACGACACTCGGCGTCGCGACATCCCCATCTATGACACACACACACACACAAATGGGGAGGAAAACCAGTATTTTACACTTAATTTTAACACTTAAAACGAGTAATGAAAATGTTTAATTGGATTGGAAACCAAATTGCGTTTATAAACTTTATTACCGAAACATATGATTTATGTATTCAATTTAAATATAATTTTTGATGTAAGCTTAATATGACCTTCAAGTAAAGTACCCTTTTTGGCTCACCTATTTTAATCAAAATATAGTAAATACATTCATATCGATATAAAAGTCCTATTTACCAAATTTGAGATGTTTTACATTTTTATATATTATATATTATATTACATTTATATTTTAATATAATTTTTGATGAAAGTCTATTATGACCTTCAAGTAAAGTACCGCTTCCGATTTTCCAATTTAGACCAAAATCTAGTATGTTATTTAAATCATTTTATAAGTTATAAATACTAAATTTGGGAAGTTTTGTATAGTATTTTAATATAATTTTTGTTGGAAATCAATTATGATCTTCAAGTAAAGTACCACTTCCGGTGATCAAGCAGTGACCAAAAAGGGAGGTTCACAACTAGATGTTAAAACGTTCCCAAATACAAAATTTCAACTTTCTACGGCTAAACGTTTTTGAGTTATGCGAGATACGAACGTACGAACGTACGTACGTACAGACGCCATCACGAAACTAGTCAAAATGGATTCAGGGATAGTCAAAATGGATATTTCCGTTGAAATCTGAAAACCGAAAATTTTCGCGATTACAATAATTCCTTTACTTCGTACAAGGAAGTAAAAATGGATCAAAAAATTAAAATTCTTTGACACCTTGTTTTAAATGTCTTTAATGAATATTCATATCAAATTTGAAGAAAATTTAACAATATATTTGGTCGCGAGTGCGAAACAAATATATTTTTTATAATTAAAACGACCATTAATTAAAACGACCGTTTTGGATCGAAATTAAAAAGTAAAAATCCCTAAACATAGGTTGTATTATTGACTTCAAGGAACATATATTACAAATTGGAAGAAAATTGAACTATGCGTATGTTCGTAATCTCGTAACAAATAGAGTGACTTAAGGACACAGTTGAAACAGGACTTTAGTTAGGCTAAAATTAATAATAAAAATTAGCTTGTAGGGGATGTGCCGGGTCAGCCCGGTTTTCCCGAAGGGAACGTGTTTTAAAAAATATCATCTCCGGAAAAAAATCATAGGGAAGTTTTAGGCTGCTATTAGATCTGTAACAAAGTCCATTACAGTAATGACAAATAATTAGGTAGTTTATTCTCGCTTATAAAATTTAAATTCTTCTTCTGAAGCTTCTGAAGATGAATGTCATTGATTGTGTATTTCAATAGGTGACCATTCGTAGGCTTGGTGGATGTCGAGCCACTGATTTTTCCTGAATAATATTAAAAGGTATTGAGTACTACATTTCATTTCAGCTAATTATTTCATTTAGGTATGAAAGATTTAGGTATGCATAGATACATACGTTAGTTTTTTTTTCGACTAGTAAACTTAATGTAATTTTTATTCGGCGTTCATGTTGATAATAGGCCCACGATCACGTGATATTATATATGCATATATGATTATACCATTTCCAGCTGATGAAGCCGGAAAAGTAAAATGGTGCAGTTGTAACAGCAATTACTTGCTCACTGGGCAAGGAAACTGAATTAACTAGACAACAAAGGATATTATGTAAACCTTACGCTTGCTATTTCCTGTACTAAACTACCAAGATTCTTCTTTGTATTTATAAAATCCTAAATATTTTTCACAATAAATTAATTTATTATTAGGAATTTCTTCAAAGACAAATTCATAGATAATTCAGATCAATTGCATTCACCCTGCCATAGTTGTTAATTTGATAATTCAATGGTTAGTTATTTATTTTAAATATTTTACTTAACATTTTTCCCCTCTATTATTGTTCATATCTTTTTTATACGCAAGTGTTATATTTTACTAATATACAGCCGAGTGCAAAAAATCCAGTGCACATTGAATTTTATTTAAAAAATAGAGATTAAAGGAGCATTGTTGGGTTTGAATAAGCACATATATAAGCCAGGTGGTTTGGGATTATATTACAATCGTCCTTTGCAGTAAATCTTCTAGGATTAGCGATGAATGTCCAAAGATTGCAAATAAACTTAATTCAGTTCACTAGAGTTGTGCTATTGTTACTCGTATGCGTTTTTTTTTTTTTTTTTATTAATTATTTTCATTTTTTTTATTTTTCAAAATGGTGTATGCCATGGTATTCACTCGCATCGCATTAATCGAGGATGAGAGAAGTTAGAAATCCGCGGCCAGGGCCCTTGGCCTTTCGGTTCGGAGAGCGGCCGAGAGGTACCTGGAGACAGGCAGCTACTCCAGGAGAACGGAATCGGGGTGGCCAAAAGCGACAGATCAAGCCAACGACCGCTTCATTGTGATGCAGACTCTCCGAAACCGCTTTCAGGCCGTAGAAGAGACTCTGGCCGCCTGCGTGTTGCTCGGAATGTGGTTAAAAATTTGCAAAAAGTAGGTGGACAAATCGCTGAAATGATCTGCACCCCATGGTGCCTGCCACAGATCCTCTCCTCACTACATCGCACCTAGCGGCTTCCTCTGAATTAACCAAAATCAGCTATTCTGTTTTCAGACTAGTCCAGATTTAACCTCCATGGTTCAGATGCTCGAGTTGGATCATGGCGAAGAAGAGGAAAACAGAACACAAGCCCAGACAGCCGCAGTCCAGGAAGTATGATTTTGAGCAATTCGAAGGCGAGCCGCTCGTTGCGCTGTGAGGAGAGGACCTGTGACAGGCACACCGGGGAATTGGTCATTTCAACGATTCGTTTAACTACTTTTTGTACATTGAAAACCACACCCCAAGCACCACGCAACCGGCCAGACGTCTCTTTCGAGATTTGGATGCAGTTTCGGAACCTGCATCACAATGAAGCGATCGTCGCCTTGATCTATCGCTCTTGGTCGCCCTGACCCCAGTCTCCTGGAGTAGCTGCCTGTCTCCCGGTACCTCTCGGCTGCTTTCTGAATCTTCGTTCCCGTTAGTCCGAGGGCCCTGGCCGAGTATCTCCGGCTTCTTCCGTCAAAAAGCCGGGGAACTGATATCTGTGTGATAACTGAATGATGACTGATAACTGATATCTAAGTGAACTTAATGCTAACTGAATTAAGTTTATTTGCAATCTTACGACATTCATCATTAATCCTAGAAGGATTACTGCAAAGTAAGCTTGTAATATAAACCCTATTAGCCTTGCTTTTATTTGCGCTATTTTTTGTTTTGTTTTTTTAGCTAGATTGTATATTCTTCTCAAAAAACAAAACATGTAATAATAGAAGATTATGAAAGGCTATAACAAATAATAATAAGAAAACCGTGAACTAGAAAATAGATACAACAAATCTATAAACGCATAATGCATATATTAAAAATAATATAAAAATAAATTTACGGCAATCGATAATAATAAATAATAATTATAATTAATTTAATAATTAAAGCGAAGTTAAAAAATATTATGATGATAATTAAATATATGACTGAAAATAATGATAATGCATGTTACTTAGAAGGACATAATTCAAATAGTACAATACAAAATATTTTTTTATATGGAACCAAATAATTAATTATGTAATATTGGCAACAGCAGTATTAGTCCAACGATAAGGTATTTGAACTTAATTATAAAGGTTTTTGAAGATGTATTGGCGTTACCGGGTGTTGATTGTAATATGTTATAGAATTGAATTGAAGAAAAATATTTCTGTTGATGGGGATGGAACCCCGAAAGTCAATCAATGCTGTAAAAAGAAGTCAATGAATGGAATATAAAGGAAGCCTATTTTTCCTTATCTACTATATGGTTAATATTTTACAAGAGATCATTTTAACAATTGAGGAGTATTTTATCGAAAGTCAAGATATCCACTTTTGGAAAATTATTACAAAAAAAATCTATGGGGGAATCTCGTAGAGATAAGAAAATTTGTATTGAAAATGTTGATTGTTAACACCTATTTGACAGGAAAGAATTTAAGATTTGAAATAATCTGAACAATTTTTATATGTCAAATTTTAATACGTCAAAAAAAAAATTCATGAGAAGTGGATATATTAACTTTTAATTGAATGCTTCGGAATTATGTCAAAACTTCCTCCAATTTATACTTAATTAATAATAATTAATAGTAGTAATGTTTATATATGATTTATTTATTTTTTATCAACTTAAAAATCTATCTACATTAACTTCTAATAAAACTCGTCAAGGTTTCGTAGGAATTAAAAATTTAAAAGTAGTATAACAAAAAACAACTCAACGAGTTCTCAAAAACTATTATCTTCTCCTCCATGTCTGTGCCAGCGGAATGCAAATTAAATCAACCTTTAAAGCTTATCAATATTTTTAATATGGCCTTACAATTGAAGCTTTCCATAAAAAATTATTCATTATCTTTCTTACAAAAATTCGAAACTTATTAGTAAAGATAATGGCATTGTATCTGTACAAAACCGTTATTTAATTTAATTAAAATAGAAAGATACGCGTGTTTCAATTGAATTTGATACAGGAACATCATTCAAGAAGACTTAACTAGATTAGCAACACTAATTATTGCTAAGGTCGTGCAATTAATTGAACGTGAAACAGCTGTTTATTATAACTATTATGTAATTAGCTTTTAACAATTTTCTCTATCTTGTCGTTGTTACTGCTTTCCGAAATATAGATTAGACCAATTTCATGACAGTACCTACCATTTGTAAAAAGAAATCAGTTCATAATTTCTTTTCTATCAAAATGTTTGCGCTTTGACATATTCCATATTCACGTATATCTATAGCTATCTATCTGTCTACACAAACACACACACACACACACACAAACAAACAAACAAACAAAAGCACACACACATAGATATATTTCTATATATATGTTTATACTAAATTATTTATTTGACGTTAGTTGTCCACTTAACTGAGTAACTAGGGCTTTAAAATTAAGTTCTTATTTCTTTAAAACTTCTTACTTGACGTTTATGGTATATTGAAATAGGGCCTTCTTTAAAAAAAGTCATAAAAAGTAAGAAAGTTTTTACAAACTATTGCCCTATACAACATAAATATATTATAATGGCTTCCACGATCAGTATTAGGCAATAGTTTTTAAAATCTTTCTTACTTTTTATGAATATTTTAAATAGCCCTCCGATAGGTTTTAAGTAGCAAATATCAATACCCCAGCCAACTATTGAGTTTGGTTATTTCATTGGTTAGTCGTAACTATCGCTATTACTAATAAATTATTAATTGATAATATAATTAATAATTTATTAATTAGTTATTACGTATAAATATATTAATACCTGGCCAGAAGAGATCGGGTCCCTCTGACTGCCGAGTCTCCCGAATGTTCTCCAAGCTTTTTCCTTGTATCTAAAATTTCGGTCACAAATCTTCAACCCGCTTCACAGTGCCCTTTGGAAATTACAAAGCTGAGGTGCAATATTTTTGGGAGTCATTCGAATGTTCCACTCGAGTTATTCCAGTTCTAGGAGCACTCCAGAAAGCTTAAATTACATCATTGAAAAGAAGACGTAGTGAGGAAACGTGTTCTGGAACTTCTTTCACTGTGCTGTAGTTTTATCCAATTTGAACTGCTTCTCTTACTCTAGCCAAGCCCTCGCATTCGGTCATTTACTGCGTCAGGTAGTAATCGGCCTTAACCTGCTGTTATGTTGATCATTTCAGATTTTAAGATTCAGCTTCAGCCTATAGATCCACATGCAGATGAGTTCGTGTATATCAGAAGAAATCAGTTCGTTATCTATTGTACGAGGAATTGGTACTCTTCGATTGAAGGTCCTTCTTGTTCCATTGTAATCAGCTCGATAGACCGCGTTGGGAAACCGGTATAGTATGATCCACTTGCAATCCTGGAAGAACATATACGGTATTAAAATAACAAAATCTTTTACCCCATTTTTATCTTATACTGGGACCATGTAAAGCAATACCGAGTCTGTTGCTTTTAACATCGTCTGCATTTTTTGACAAATCAAGAAAATTTTAGTAATGAGATAGAAATATTATTCCTCCATAAGAAGAGTGATCACTATCGTGTGCGGGTCCTCCAAAGGCCAATCAAATGGCTCTAGGGTCTTGGCTACTTCTTTCTTCATAACTAATTCTTGAAGTTATCAAAAATCGGCTACCCCTACCCCTTACTAAAAATAATAAATAGTAAAAACACCTGAAGTGAGTAAAAGTCTTTTTAAATTTCATTTCCATACCATGCCACATAAAAAAACATGGAACTTAAAAGCCAATTGATTATCATTTTAGGTTGTCAATGTTTGTTAAAAAAAAAATCACAATAAAAAATAATTAAAAATGAAATGATTATTACAAATAAGGAAATTAAAATATATTTATCAATTAAAGTAAAATAGAAAAAATGCACTGAAAAAGAAAACAATCAATCGATTAGAAAATAAATGAAAACGGAAAAAAATTAAACGTTATAGCTATAAATCCTGGTTATTTTTATACATTTCTAATTATAATGTAATTATTTAGCAATAATTAATTTATTATAATTATAATAATAATTAGATTAAAACCAGTATTTTAATATTAATATACAACAGTGGATTAATATTAATATTAAGCATCAATATTAAGTATCAATATTAAATAGTAGATTAATATTAATTTTTACAAAATTAACAGATTGGTTGGTGATAATCCTTGGATTATCTAGATCATTAACGCCCGATCTATGAAATGATCAAATTGTATATTAGTATGAGATTCAATAAAAATATATTACATCCGCTCTACTGTTGTCGTTCCCTGTGGCTATTGAAATATTTTGATATCTTATGTTTGATCTATATGGTTCCTATTTAATCAATTGATCAATTCCTTATATTGATCTCACAGCTTCGGTATCGAATCATTACTTGCTACACGTAACCACATAACAAACCCCACGGATAGATCTGATATGTAGCTAGGGGGCCTTGGAGCACTATGACCTGGTTTGGATTGAGATTCATCTATCGAAGGATGATTAATGATTGATATCAGGATGGTCGTGGATCGGTGCGCGGTAAAACGATGTGCAATCTGTGTAATGAACAGGTCCTTGTTGATCGAGGCCTGCCTGCGCTTCGGTCGTGATTGCAAGTTCTCATCTGTATTTGGACTTTGGACACGCTAACAAATTCAGCAGGGTACTGGTTGATTTTATATTATTTTGTAGAATAGATTTTGAATCAGTTGTCTAAGTTTTCTTTCAAACTTTGTGAAATTTCAAAAGTTATGACGGAAGGCAAATAAATATGAAAACAAATTTTATATTTTATATAAAAGTAATATTTTTTATGGGTAGAATGATATGTGATATGTGTACTTTTTTTGAGTATTTCGTAATAAAATAATATACTATAAGTGCCTCTGCACTAACATTTTCTAATTAATTAACGAGTGCAGTAGGAATATTTTTACATATTAACAGTATAATAGAAATATGTATACATATAAATATTATTCCAGAAGCTACATTGAATGCTATTAAACCAATTTACAAAGATTTTTCTGACACAAATTTTGCTATTTAAAAAAACTGTCATCTGTAAGCCTTATTTTTTTGTGTGTATGTTTCAAAAATATTATATTATTGGCAATCAAGGAAAATTTTCTCAGTAAGTAATTTTCTAAGTGAATTAAAATTTTTACACAATCATATAACTTTGTATATAATTGACTGTATACGCAATGACGTTTCTGATGGTACGCGGACAAAGGCTCTTAGTGTTGAAGAGAACTTAAGAATCAAGTTTAGCTCCATCAAGCGTCAATTGATGCTTGTAAATAAACAACAACAGGTTTCCAAGGGCTTTCGCAGGAATTTCTTAGGGGGAGAAATATAGCTAAAAATATCTGAAATGTAGGTAAATTCGCGACAATGTTTGAGTCTCGGGCGCAAATTTGATTGTGTTGCGGCTCTTTAGATCATAATCTCACCGGTTTCAAGAAAACAATTTAAAATGGAAAGAAAATTTGTGGTTTGAGGATTTCTGAAGTAAAAATCGTCTCTTTTATAATTTCACCCATTTCATGAAAATTTGTTAAAATCAGTCGAAGATTTTTTCTTTTTCTGAATCAGCCTTTGGCTGATTACAATTATGCTCTCTCCAAGAAAATTTATGAAAAAGAATGATGATGATGATATGTTCTAAAGATTTCTAGAGCAAAATATTTAGCTATTTATAAGAAAATAATTAAAAATGGGATCAACATTATGGTATTTTGAGGATTTCTGCGACGCGATTCTGCTCATTATATTTTACACAATTAGGTTCAAATCGTAGAGATTTTGAACATATAAGTAAAGTTTACATATTTGCTCGTTATAATATATCCATTTCCGAGAAAATTTTTGAAAACCTAACGCGAATTCGAGTGTTTTGATGTCATCTAAAGCTGTAATCTTCAGCTCGTATTAATTTCACGATGTCATGCTACGTTTTTCATTATCATGATCCCAGAACTTGTCCCCCAATGATGTAGGAGTTCCTATGACAGTTGTTTGGTTTCCTGAGGATATCGCGTCCCTCACCATTTAATAATTTCTATATTTCTTTTAATTTTTTGGAGGGGTGCAAGACGCCCTCTTTGTTTACGCCCATACATGTTTCCAAAATATTGATCAATATTGAAAATATTGATTATTTTCTTTTTCTTTTTTTTTTTTTGGCTTAAGACTTCCATTGAAGTCCTATACAGCGATTATTTTCTTCACAATGTCCAGAATTTCTTACTTTTGTTGGATACACTTTTATTTGCAGAATTTTTGTTATTATGTGATTGTTACTATTGTTGTTATATAAAATTGATATACTTTTTATTTTGTATTTTTGAACTTTATTTACAATCTATTATTTTCTTAAACAGATTTACTGTAATATTTATTGTATTGTTAGTGACTTCTGTGACTCAATTTGTATTTTTTTATGAATAAATATTGATATCGTAAGATAGGGTAGTGGTACGCCAAGTTATCCGAAAAGTGGAAGTTTACGCAGTGACATAAAATCTGGGAACCACTGCTATATTATATATATGTATATAAGCTCAAATGCTGATTTTTTCAGTAAAATATAATAATATTTACATACTTCAAAACAATTAAATACGTTAAATATTTTAAACTTTAAATACAACTTTTAGACATATTTAGACTTTTAGAGATAGATAATAAAAAAACTAAAAAAAAAAAAAAAAAAAAAAAATACTCAGGCTACGTACCAAGAGGCAGTATTACTCAAAAAAAAATGTTGAAGTGAATAATCAAACGAATTTGGAGAAAATTTTCCTTTTATTAACATGTAGTAGTATAGGGATTCCACCTCCCCTTATCAGGCAATGCATTGAGCGATAAATCGTCCTCATTAATCAATAGGTACTAATTATGCCAGAAACGTCCCACTTGATTGCAAAAGATGTTACACTTACGTGTTACAAATAAGGACATCAGTACTGTACGCACCGACTACAAGAAACCGAGTCAAGGACTCTTCCTCTATAGGAGATAACACGTTGATAGCAACAGACATTAAAGACCACAAATGGCCGATATTACGACAGTCTAATTCGTAATTACAACCAAGTCTCCAGAGCTTACACCTCAACAATCGCCTAACATCTGTCTTAAATTAGAAAGTTGGATCATGGGAGTTTAACTGACATAGATGAAAGCAGAGATTACACCCAATGCCAGATAACGTTTTCAGGACCACATGTGGTTTAGGAGCAACGTAGACGATGCAGAAAATATGTTTTATTTATGTTACTGCTATTAGAAATTTTCAGTAATATCTCAGGTTGGAATAAAGCCAGTAGTGCATTTAAAAAAAGTTTTTTGTTTTTTTTAAATTTCACTAACCAAAGCATTAGTAATCAAATGGTCTATAGTCACAATTCGATATATATTCATACAGTTGTATAATAAGACACGTGCTTGAGTTAATTGCCTACCTTTTATAGTGACATATACGAGAAGAAGCGATTTTATCAAACTATCTCTCTACTAGTATGAGCTAGCTTAATAGGAGGAATTTTTCTCGAAGTACATAATTCTTGAATATCACCGGATGGTGCAGTGGCGTACGCAGAGGGGGAACCAGGAGGATATATTCTTTCTTTCCTCCGAAATGTACAAAAATTTAATTTCATATCCATCAATATAAGATTTGTATTTTTAGAATATTTTTGTAATTTTAACAATAGTTTTTGATCCAATTTTCATACTTATCCTAAAATCTTACACCAAATTTGGCGATTATAGACGTTCAGGTGATTATTTGCCTTCTTCATATTAAATGTCCTCTACCCAAAAAAAATTAAATCCCTCTCCGAAAAACAATTCTGCTTAAGCCCCTGAGATGGTGGATCTGCTTTACCTTATTTTAAACAAGCCCTGATTCATAAATAATTGCATCTTCTATCCATTTGTCTTTCAGTGTGGGGGTGCTTCCAGTCATTTGTACCATGTATCTTTTTACTCCTGTGGTCTTCCCTCTTGCGTCTCCCCGTTCTTTCCATGCGATTGATATAAATGGTTCTTGGCCATCCTCTTGGTCTTTTTCCCACTGGTCTCGCCTCCATGGTCTTTATCGAGTCTCTATGGTGATCCTTGCGGCATGCATATCCATACCATCTCAGGTGTCTCTTCTCCATGGTTTCCATCACCACGCCTACACTTAGGTCTTCCCTAATCCTTTCGCTCCGGACACAGTCCCTCCGTGTTTTTCCCGCAATTCTCATTAAAAACTTCATTTCAGCTGCAGTAACAGGGCTTTGCAGCCTCAAATTTAAAATCCAGCTCTCCGCTCCATAAAGAAGCATTGGTAGAAAAACAGGCTTGAATAAGTGGATCTTTACATGTTGTCTCACCTCTCTTTTTCCGATAACAGAATTACATATCTGGTAGTAAATGGAATTTGTCTTAGATATTCTGCTCCAGATTTCCGAATCCACCTTAACAGATCTACTGATTGCCGTGCCGTGTTGCATAAATTCTGTCACCATCTTCATCACCTCTTCACCACAGAGAATCGAGACTCGAGTTCTATCGATTTGAAAGACTTTGCTTTTTTGGGTATTGATAATCATTCCCTTTCTCTTCCATTCCTCATTCCACTCTTTTACTGCCTGTTGAAGTCGCTCGGGAGACTCAGCGATAAGCACGATGTCGTTCGTAAACAGGAGAAACTGTATAAGGAAAGGATATAAGTTCCCGACTCTATATCTACAATAAAGAGAAGGGAGCTCAGAGAGACGTCTTGTTTCATTCCCTTCTTCAGTCCAACCACTCCTGATCTCTGGTCATTTAGGCGCACAACACCCTTCGGCTCCTGGTAAGTTGATTTTATAGCCTTAAGTAGCTTTCTAGGAATGTTATTTACCTTCAAGGACTCTCTAATTTCTTTCTGTGACACCGAATCGAACGCTGCTTCAGGCCCAAAAATGCCAAATAGATGTTCCGGTCACGGTCCCAGGACATCTCAATCATATTTCTCTAGGTGAAGATTTGATTCTGAGTTTGCCTGATGGGCGTAAAAGCATTTTGTTCTTCCTGCAGTTCAGGCTCCATCAATGGTCTTAACCACCTCTCTTGAATGTATTTATATGCTTTATAAAGCACGGGAGACAGAAAATAGGTATGTAATTGGAGCAATCACTTTGACTCCCTTTCTTGTGGATGGGGATTATAACATTGTATTCCCATTCCTGAGGAATTCTTTCACCGTCCCAAGCTCTTTGGCAGAAGTTTTGTAGGGCTTCTACCAACTCTGGTCCATATTTAAGAAGTTCTGGGGTTATGTTATTTCGGCCTGCTACTTTTCTTGTCTTAATCTTCGCAATAGGGTTCTTCAACCTCCTCCTACTCATTCGGGTCATTTCCTCCATGTCCCGGGTTACCCATCAGCATGATCTATTTCTTCCGCTTCGCCCTTGAACCGTCTTGAGTAGTATATACGCCAGACTTCTAACGCCTCTTTCTTCTCTGACACCACCTCTCCTCTCTCATTCTTTATATTTCTTATTTGCTTTAACTTTCTACCTCTGAGGGTCTTGATTTAAAACCAAAAGCGCCTTATTCTCTCTAGGGTCATTATCAAGTGATCGTGCAACCTCCTCTCATACTTTTCTCTTTGCTTCCTTCACAGCCATTTTCAACCTGTTTCTTACGCTCTTAATTCAGCACGTAGTTGATACGACTTGAACATCTCCATACAGAACATTTTCCAGTTGTTTTTCTTCTCCCTTATGGTAGCCCTATGCTCCTCACTCCATCAGTCTGAAAGTTTTCTTTTGGCGAATTTTTTCTTCATACTTTAGTCGCCGACTCCAGTATGGCTGCTTTCAGGTCCAGCCAGATTACCAGGGTTTTATCAAAGTTCTTGTATCCGATTCTTCAGTTCGCTCTCCCCTCTTTTTCGGAGATCCTGCTGCCGCTTTTAATTTAATTTTAATCCTTTAATTTAATAATAGTTTTCTATCCAATTTCTATGCTTATTCTAAAATCTTAAACCAAATTTATAGACATTTAGGTGATTATTTGCCTTCTTCATATTAAATCCCCCCCTCCAAAAAAAAATTGGATTTGTGGATCTGTTTTATAAGCATTACTTTATTTTAAACAATCACTATATACCTCATAAATAATTACTGTATTACATATTGCTATGTTTCTGGCAAACTGCTTTTCTAAGGCAGGTGGGGGTTCCAAAAACCACATTTACTTATCTAATTTATTCTCTATTTGCATCGGTTCCAGAAGGGAGCCGATCAATCTAACTATATCTTAACATAAATGGCTAGAGACCACAGACCCCCCTTCTCTGGTCACTAGTTTGGGATATTATAAATACCATTGGAGATCCTTTCCAGGGGTGTCGTGTTTACCATTTCACTTAATTAATCTATATTATGGCATGCAGGTTAAATAGCATAGTAGATTTCGATAGAAGATCTTACTTTATTTAAGTTACGCTATTAATTAAACTGTTGGCTTACTAATTTACAACCTAAATCACTCTCATTATAAAAATCTATGGACTTTAACATATGTATTTGAGAATACTGGGAGAATTTGCTTATTTAAAATATTATTCAGATGACACATAATATTAGACATTAATGTACACATAGAATGAAAGAACTATCACTTATCTTAGTGTCGCCTTCGCTGCCTCGAAGACTGTCCGTCACTTCGCTTCTCCTCTCGATGGTCTAGATTTCTCTCCTGCAGCGGTCTTCGCCTCTTAGAACCTACCTCTTCTCCCTTCTCCCAAGAACTCTCTCGAACCTCACTCTTCTGCCCTCGCGCTAGAACTTCCCTTACTTCTGTCTCCTCTCTCTGTTCTCTCGCTTTTCCCTTATCCTTCTTGAAATGATGCATTTTGTCCCTGTTCTCCTTTTGGGCCTTCTGATTGGTTGGCGCTATAAGAATTTTTGAAATGTTTAAACTTTTTTCCTTTATTGGGTCGGCATGTTTATTATACCTTGTCGACCGGTCTTATCTCTAGTTTTATGGGGCTTTTACTTTCGCTTATCGTTATGACTTCTTTAGCGGTCTATCGGCGATCCCAACCTGCACCCTCAGATATAGACCAAGGATCTCGAATCCGCTTTTCTTTGTTTGAAAATGCAATTTATTTATGTTAATATTGCTAAACCGTGTGGCATCTCTTTAATTTATCCCTTATTTGATTATTATTATTTAATATTAATTATTTCCTTTAATCCCTGTATTCTCGATACATAGCAATATAATCTACTCATCCAATGACAATTTCAGTTACTAAATTGTGGCTTTCCTTCTACAGCAAAATGTACATGAAGCTACATGTCAAGTTAAGAATGCCTGTTCCAGCATAATCAAAACTACCTCGGAATTGAGAAATTCTTATTTGCTTGCCCATACATTTTTGCCTAAATGATAACGATAAAAAGACTTGATGGACCCAAAGATTCGATGTCGATACCCATTTATTTATTTTATTTTTCACCCTCCTCTTTTAAGCAATGCTGGTGTTTGCCTGCGTAACAACCCTCTTCTGCAAGTAAAACAAATTAGTATTTTACCATGAGCTGTGCACAGAACATGCTTGGTTTGACCACCATGCTCTTTTGCCTCTTCGCAACATTCTTGGAATCTCTTGTAAAAGGTTGATAATTACTAGATTTGGATCTAATTTTTTTTTTTTTTTCGTTGAGACCTAGTAGGCGCCACGTAATAATTTCAATTTTTCGTTCCTTGTTTTTTTTTCTTTCGCTCCTTCCGATATTTTCTCATTATTTTCCCATGTCCCATTTTCCTTTTCTCAGTCCAGTTTAGATCCTATTACTATTTCTTTTCTCTTTTTATTAGAAGACATCATTATTTTTTTATCACTATTCTAACATTATGAAATGATTTCACGATTTTTTTTTTAACATCTTCTAAAAGACAGCAGATCCACGTTTTAAATGCAACATTTCCGAGAGGATCAGATCCGTGAGTCAAAAAGGTGAAATGTCCTGGTAAATGCCTGTTTCAACTTGTCCGTTTGACATTTTACTAACAATCATAGGTGACGGAAAAAAATTAGAGGAATAAATAAGAAGTTGAAATAAAAATATAAACAGAAATTTGAGAGCTATAGTGCAGGTTCTTTACACATTGCTTCATAAAATTATGAGTGATCTTAGTGAATGAATCGATAGGTCACATTCGCTGATTTTCGCAACTGTGTGATGTAAGGAAATATTTGACAATGTGCAAAAACTTCATACCTGTTTTCGATACACTACAAATACGAGTATGAGGAAATTTCTGTTAACAAACTAATTTAAAATTTACTGGAATTGATAAAATGGTCTTATTTTTTATTGGAATAACCTCGTTGGTTTTTCTTTGGTTTTTTCAGTATTGTTGCTATCGATTGGACTTTCCGACATCAATATTCGTTAAAAGTGGAAAAATCAATATTATTTGCGATATTAATTATATTTTATTCATGCATATTAATTGATAATTTTTTAATATTTTATTTTGATTAATTAATTCCTTCGAACAAACCTATCTAAACAGCACTCTAAAAAAAAAAACCATCGATGCTCACCAACTCGTAACCAAATTAATGAAGAGAAGAGGAAATCCATTCTTTTCTGATTTTTTTAATTTTTTATGCATTTTAGGTTTCATAATTGTGATTGCTTAGGATGATTTTATGTTTTTTCAGCATGTGATAGGCACAAACATTTAGTACCTCAAACGGTTTCTGACACTTGTTCTAATTGACAAATATCATTATGTGTTGACTATGTTACTCAATGTTTGATATGTACCAGTTTGTAAAGCCGTTACGTTCGAATATTATGCTGTAGATAAACGTCTACAAACTAAATGCAACGTTCAATTTTTTTTTTGTAATCACTTAAAAATATTAATACAGTACTTTTTTAAAGTATAAAATTTATAAACACTGTAGCAATAGTGTTAATAAAATTATGTTTAGACATGGAACCACTATTTTTTTATAACGTTCATCATCTATTTTTTATAAATCGTATGTTAATATTAGGTTATTCTTATAAATAAATTATGACAAAATTATAGATTAACGATAGGGATGATCCATCCTCAGGACGTTTAAATCACTGGGAAAAAATACAAAACAATATTTAGTTGGTGTAAGTTGTGTTGACCGTAGATATGTGTAATGAAAAGAATAAGTTCGCCGAGAGATGCGGTCAATAAAGAATTAAAATAAAACACACTTAATAAATCATTATAAAGACTAAAACACACTTAATAAAATAAAATATGTTACACTCATCGGTGTTCTTCATTGACCGCACCTCCAGACCAACTTATTCCTTTAATATTTAGTTATTTATTATTTATTTATTCCTCTATGTTTCTGTAAAAAAGTATGAGGAACAGATTGCAGTAAACAATGGCTGCACAAACATAATTTAATACAATGGCTATACATTTATTAAGATCATTAATTCTATAAAATACAAAATAACCTACTAATAAAGTTCATTTATATTTCTGATTTACTAATACCAAAATGAAAATAATAACTTTAACTTAATAAAGTTTTTGTAGTGGATTTATTTCTACGGGTATGAAGTTGTCATGTCTGCAATTACGGACACTTTCGCTTTTTATTATATAGGTGATTAGTGTTTTATTCAAGTAATATGCACCATAATATTTACGAAAAATTGTTATTCAATAGACGATTTTCGACTGAAGAACTTAGCGGACGATAAAACAATTAATGTTGATAATATGAAAAAATTAAGTT
Organism: Rhaphigaster nebulosa; assembly: GCA_948150685.1. Lineage (NCBI taxonomy): Eukaryota > Metazoa > Arthropoda > Insecta > Hemiptera > Pentatomidae > Rhaphigaster > Rhaphigaster nebulosa. The sequence continues at coordinate 127,312,101 of OX411306.1, forward strand.
TACAAATCAACTTTCTTAATGAATATTAATTTATAGTCTAGAATGCATTTTAATTAACAGCATAGTATTAATATGAAGATAGTGATTTAACAAAACCCCTATAATTATTATGTTGATGAATTATTTTTAATTTTTAATTGGTTATAATTATTAATCAAACTTTTTTTTTTGTTTTAGGTTAGTGTCTATTCTTTTGACGATGACTTCAGCGAAATGGTAAGCTTTCTAGCAATGGGTACGATATCACCGATATCACAATTTAGTAAATATAATTTAAGAAATATTTTAACATATAGAATAAGTACGGCAATTCAATTACATTACAACCGATGAAGTAACTACTTTATTCCTTAAATGGCCATCCAGCAGAAGATGAAGTCATTTAACGGCTCTGTTTTATTTTCCCATTGCTTATTGTTTTGACAATTCTGTAGTGTTTGGGTAAAGAGATGCTAGTCATTTTTTGTGGCAATGGATGAAGTGTATAAAACTGAGCACGTGCTCATTTCTCAAAAAATTTAGCTCACACAATGGAATACATGCTAAGTGTATGGAGCACGTGTTCCAAATATGAGTTGATTATTGATTCGGACAACCTGCTCATCTTTTTAAGTGAATAAAACTGAGAACATATGTGATTAGGCACTCAGTAAAGTTCTAAGTCTACGACAGAGTAGATCGGCATTTTACTGAGTGCATACTCGCGTACTGGAACACGTTCTTAGTTTTATTCACTTCGAAAGGTGAGCAGGTACTCAGAATCAAAATTCAATCCATATTTGGAGCCATACATTTGATTAAGTATTCAATCGTGTAACTTCTTCTTATTCACATCTAACTGGACATCTGCTCAACTTTTTGAGGAATGAGCACAAGCTTAGTTTTATTCACTTCACCATTTGTGTCAAAGTTATATTTTGTTCTTATTAATGAACTTTACCTTTCAGAAAAAGGTAATTAGTCCCTAAAACAGTGTTGCATGGAATACAAACACTATTCCATTGACTTAATTCCTTTTACTCAAAGGTAAAGTTCAATAAAAATAACAAAATATAACTTGAACCTTCGAATTTTTATTTGCAACTAAAATCTTAGTTATAACAACATATTTATCTTTATTAGGAGTGGAGTAGCTCGGTGGGCAAGGCATTGTAATCCTAACTCTCTCGCTCAGGTTTGAGCCCGGCTGTAAGCAGAAAATTGATATTCTGTCAGATCAGCCGTGAATCAAATCTAGATACGGCATACCCTCCTGGAGCACACCCGCCCTCTAAAATGTGGACGGAAACTTCATAGAGTTGGGGAATAATCCTGCTGGTTGATCATAGATGCTGATCATACCACATCTTTGTATAACCGTTGTTCAAAAAATTCCTCCGCCAATATTGAACCCAAGGCCGTTCATGCTATGTAGCGTACAAGTTATTTATCTTTAGTGCGTTTATTTTGCTTAATTATTTTTTTTATGAAATAACTTATGATTATTTATTTTGTTTCTATTTATTCTGTTTATTTTAGTTATGTCTTCAAAATTAAACGCACCATTATTTCGCAACGTTCACATTCATTTTATAATTAAATAGCTTCAACGGTTGTATCGGTTGCTGTAACGTCCTTGTGGTGTGGTTATCTTTCTGCGCACAAATCATGGAGAATCAGGCATTATTCCCGTTATCCATAAGTGTATTTGAGTTGCTTCTTGAACAAAGAAATAGCAGCCTGTTGCCGAAAACCGCAAATACGTTCGTGTGAAATTGCGAATTTTCTCCATAACCGTTCAGCTCTTTGTGTATTCAACCACAGGGATTTTAAATAAATACTTAGGAATATTAAGTAACTTCAATAAAGGATTCAAATACAACTATTACGTTCTATTGTAAATTATTTATTAATAAAGTAAGGATATTACCATCAGCTAATTGAATGGTTTTTATATTTTCAATGTTCATTATTCAAATATATGAATTTAATGTGCAAAAGTAAATAATTTGTATCTGCTATATTTACATTAAATTACCATGTATAAAACCTTGTTTAAATATTCTTGGAAGAACATGCTACAAAAAATATATTAAAATTACATTTAATACGGAAAAACCGTCTGGTTTTTTATCGAGAGTTGATTCGATAGTGCGCTTTCACTCTAGATGGTTTTATACCGTACGGTTTTTTACCGTCTTTCAAACTCAATTTTCCTTTAATTTCCATCATGAATCCTACAATGTTTTTTTAATCTAAAAGGAAATTACAATTCCAGTAAATTAGATGTTTGACGATTGATTATAAAATGTAGGGAAAAAATCCAAACAATTTAAATAAAAATTTAATTTTAATCCTATGTTTAAACAAATTCTTAGTTACAAAATTAAAAAATAATTATGTGGTAAGATAACATTTTTAAAAATCTGACTTTTGCTGGCTAAAAAATAAATTGAAATCACAATGATATGAATATGAGTACAAATTACAACGTTTCAATAAAATAAATCAAATCAGAAAAAATTCAGCTATATTCAGAATATTTTTGAAGAAATCAATTTTAAGATAAATAAAAATGTTGAATGGCAATGTTTAAATTAATTTCTTTAGAAACTCCGTGCACCAATATGTAATTACAATAAATTAATTAATGCTTATAAACATAAAATAAATTCTAAACCAGAAACAATCGTACACTGCACACGGAAAAACTCGTGGCCTGTTTTTGATACAAAATCGTAAAAAAACATCGTTTTTTTTCTGTCCGGTAAAATTCTTAGAGTATGAAAGAGACCTAATGATCCTGACATACATTAAATACAAGAGGGGGAGGAATCTCTCCCATATAACTTTCAACCGTACCATGAAAAAAATTATCTCGTATGCTCGGTCTGTGACTAACACAGAAATAAAGATGTAAACCAAGTTATAAAGGCATGTCCTGTCTTTACTAGTATCCAGATAGCAATGTTTTGTCAAGATATCTCCGTAACAAAGGCTATTGAAAATAAAAAAAACTAGAAAAAAATTCATGATCTTACCGGGTACAAATAATTTTTTTTTAAATAAGTAATTTATTTCATTCCAACTGTATTTTAAAATCCACATTATAGTTTTTAACAACAATATGGCTGTTTATATTTGTTTTATAATTATATTTCGTTATATACTCTACATAAATTATTTGTATATCGATTACCTATATTTTGGAGATTATCAACCCTTAGCTGCGTCCGACTGTGCACGTCGTTTAGAACCGATAAACCCTCTCCACCTTTTGGTATTTCGGTTACTGTGTAGCCTACCCGTGTCTATTTCTAAGTTATATTAACAGAAAATTTAAGAAACGTGATAGTGGATATTGAAAATATCTCTGTTCAACTTTATTGTTAGTTATTCATAAATAAATTAGGCTAAATAAATTATAAATTAAGGCTAAATAAAGAAACACTTATGTTTTTTTGTATTTAACCCAGTGACTATATCCGTTCGTAAGACGGGACTCCACTAGTTTTTTTTTCTAATTTAATATACAATATACTGCAACAAGTAGGATGTCCAAAACAATAATTTTTTTTTTTCAAAACAAATTGGTAGTTTTCTTTTTTTTATATCTCAGGCTGCTGTACGTTCAGGCTTGAGATAATATGGAAAACAAACACAAAAAATTTTCCGACACCCTTCGAAATTCTCAGCCGGTAAATTTAAAAATTGATAATCTTAATTGTGCGCATTGTTATTCAATTTTAACTCCCAAACTTTTAACTCAGGCTGCTGTACGTTCAGGCTTGAGATAATATGGAAAACAAACACAAAAAATTTTCCGACACCCTTCGAAATTCTCAGCCGGTAAATTTAAAAATTGATAATCTTAATTGTGCGCATTGTTATTCAATTTTAACTCCCAAACACAATAGACAGAGACAGAAACGGCTGTTTATTTATTTTTCTGTAAAAGAAAAAAATGTAAATTGCTTTAATTTGGTCATTAAATATTTTGTGTATCAATACTGTACAACTGTAGCATTTAATTTTTTTTTCCCGATTGTGGAAGTTTAAATTATTATTTTTTTTTATAATTGAATCATAGGAATGCTGGAAAAGGAGTCCAAGTGCCTTTAGCAAAATTTTTAAGAATTCAAGTTTAAACTTGAATAATATTAAAAAAATACGATTTAATTAATAAAACAAAAAAAAATGTCTGATATAAATAATCTTGTATAAATAATAAAATCGCATTTATAGTATTATTAATGCGGCACTTAGGCCTGTGATAAAAAAATTGTGATTTCAATTTTACTGAAAGCACTTAGACCATTTTGCATTTCCAAGCCTCAATTGCCACATACTTCTGAATTGATTATTCTTTATTAAATTGTTAAGATCAAGAGTAAAAGCCATTACTGTTAGAGATGTTACTTGAAAGCTATTCCACCTGCTGTAATTTGTTATATTTGTCTGGTAAACTTGTTGTAAAGAAGGCGTTGTTTATGTAGAAAGATATTAGTTTTACAGAAATTATATAACCTTTTTTTAAAAAAAAAAAAATATATATATATATATATATATATATATCAGTAATTATAGACTCAAAAGAATTTTCTTCACTGTATAATGTAGAATTTTTTGACATCAAGACCTAGTCAAAGCGCCTTCGCATTCCCAGTTAATTTATTCTGTTTACAGCGCTGACTGCGAATGGCCAAAATTTATATTCAAACTTCAACGCTACGCTCAAAGGTTGCATGAATAAAGAACGTAGCGTGTGTTATAAGGGAGTACAACTTCTCAAGCCTTGCTCTGCTGCACTCCGGGTTATCTTAATGTCAATAACAAAACCGTTCTGAAAAAAATCCCAACCACGATCTAACATGAACTCGTTCATACTAGAATGTTATTCATTTTAATATTTATTGAAACATGAATGATTACCATCGCAGTAGGAAAAAAGGACAGTTTTTCCTCCTCGTGGAGGCTATTGTCACAGCGAGCGTCCATCGAAATCAATCGGACATACTTGGGACTCCCGTGAATTCAGCAGATGACAAGCGAAAATGGGCGCGTCTAGAATCTGCGTCTATTTGGAAATAGCGAGGAATTTACCGATTAGGATTCATAAATTCAATCTATGATCTAGCTACATGTCCATTAAACATACTTCTTTTCCATAATAAACCATTCAATTTCTTCTTCCCCGTTCAATTTGAAGTCCACATCATCATCATCTTCCTGATCAGTGTTTCAATATGATACCTAATTATTTTTATTTTACTAATCTACCGGACTACATATTATTTTGGCATACGTAGGAACGGCATTGCAACTGCTAAATTACATTCAGTTACGCAAGATACTCTGCTCCTAGTTGCATAGGATTATTTAATGTTTGGATATCTTTTAGAGATATGAGGGATGGAATGGCTCATTGATAAATTACAGGAAGGATTTCTACCTCCCGGGATTATGTTTTACTCCGGAAGTCGGGTACTGGGTCTTCCAATGCGTGGGGAGAAAACCTGGCAGTAAGCTATTATTTTATTTTTTTCTTGAAATAGAATATCTAATCGATGAGCTATTAGCTTGTTGAGCTAAATATTTAGAATCTCTTCATTAAATAACCGCTTTGTTGCCATTTTCTTGAAGTGGATAATTTTAAACATTTTCAACTATGGAGGAAGAAGTCTTATTATCCTTACATGGGCTGAGATTCTATCAAATAAGCAAAAAACCGTTTCGGTTGGCTTAGTTTTTACTTTCTCGTGCCTATTTGTGAAATATATAATAAGGAAACTAATGCGGTTTCAAAGTTTAGTCCCCAGAGTCCAAATAACCAAGTCTCGCAAAATGATCAGTGTTTATGTATGTAAGCAGCATGGCTCAAAGAAACAAAAAAAAAGTGTGTGCTTAGGACCACTCGCTGGAAGTTTAAACTTCTTTGACCGATCAACATTCCCAAATAAATCTGAAGATAAAAGGAGAGAAGAATAAGGTGAACTAATTTTAATAAATGAATAGTCAAGTGAATTTAATTTTTTGATGTAATTGGTATGTATCTGAAAAGTATGATGAAGTAAGCCTTTATGAGTTTTAGGCAAATAATGCTGGTAAAATGTCAAAATAAAATCATTTAAAATTAAGCCTAAAAAATAAAAAATAAACTTAAAATAGCATAGCCTTAACAGTAATCAATAAGCCTAATCGATAATACGCAGCTTAGTTTCATATTTAAAGATAATTTTCAATGAAAAGGTTTATTTGCCACGAATTAGGTTTATTTTTGACGTAAAACTAATCTGTTATAAATAAAGTTAAAAATAAATATAAATGCTGCATGGTTGGTACTTTTTTATATGAGTAGCCCTAATCAATAAGAAAATTACCTTGACAGATAAGAAATAGACCCAATGGAAAAATAAAATAACTCTAATCATTTGAATTTATTTGTCATATCCTGATTTGTAGTAGATGAAACGCATTCTGCCCATGTCTCAGCTCGATTGGAAAATTCGAAAATTACCTTAACACATAAGAAAAATAGAGTCAATCGAAATAAATAACCCTAATCATTTGAAATTAAACTTAAACAATGATAAATAATCTTAAACAATGTGAATTATTTATATCACTTACCTTGTCAGAAGAAATCAAAACTAGAAAGATAAGTGGGAATTGTGGGCCTAAGGCCAATAGGGATAAAACCAGTGTGTTTCTGGGGCAATAGATCGCAGCACTGAAACACATAATCTTCGACCAATCGTCACTTCTCACTACTATAAAATTTTTGAAATTTGAAAAATGGAGTGGATTCAGCAACAAAAAATCTAGAGAACTGCTATTTTAAATTATTTTTATTTTGCTTAGAATCTTAGAATATCTCCGGAAATAGTTATCTGATTTTGAAGGTTGTCGTGTCATCCGATCAAGCGTTAACCCCTTTAGTTTTTAAAGTGGTCGTATTTTAAAAAACACAAATCACGCGAGCGATGCCAACGGATAAATTTTAGAAAATCCGATTTTTCTCTCTCTATTGCCGTTCTTGAATTCATAGCTTCTCAAAGGATTGGGCTATAATTTTCTATGGCATATCGTTTTAAAGTGGATTAACAGGCTTCATTTTGGCTTACTGACAATTTACCTAGTCGTTTTAGTTTGCGAAAAAAATGAACCCAAAGTTTCAAGTAATAATAAATAATAATAATTCAAAGTAATCGAAATTTTCGAATTCGTATTAAAATGTTTGAAAAAGTGAAAGTGCTATGATCGAACGAAATGTAGCAGGGTTCTTCTTGTTTAAAACGGTATGCCTATAACAATCGTAGCTCGTTCCGTCAAAGACTTACAAGGAAAAGAACGGAAGAAGATGTCAAAAGTCGTCCGAGAATGTCCTATAAGGGCTGCGCATTATAATTATTACATATTATTGCGTTGTCATTCACTCCTAAGATATGTTCCAAATTTTAAGTCTCTAGCTCATCGGGAAGATAATAAACAGATGAGAAATGGTAGGCTGGATTTAGGTAGAGTACAGTATGGTGTTGACGCTGACGGTACGTGACGCGAGTTTACTTTTTTTAACCCATCCCAAAAGTGCCCAACGGACCAAAAGAAGTTTACACTTCAAAAAAGTTTTACGAAACTGAAATTACGTATTTAAGGCAATTATGAGCAAAGGACGCTATAAAAACTTTCTTGCTAAAATCAACTTACCGGAAGTGCCACTTTATATAATCGGTTTTACACTCTTTTACAATTTTCTCGAAAAAGGCTAAGACAATTTTGATGAAACTTGGTTGAAGTCTCCTGCTTAACTGAAGCCTTTTAACTCTGCATATAAGTATTACAACTATTGATATATTGCACATTATTCACAAAGTATGCATGGTAAAGTATGTAGATAACCATATGAAAGGTAATCATATTTTCTCTAAAAAAAATTTTAATCGGACCATTATTAGCAAAGATACAGTGTATTGAACTACAACAGATTAGATCCCGAACCTAACTGCAATACCAAGTGTGTCTACAAGCAGGCGGATGTAATCCCTCCACCTAGCTACTCCTGTTCTCAACAATACGCTTTGTTCAACTCAGTTGTTAACTTTGACGCTTAGTATTATTATAACATCTTCACAATCATTATTATTTAAGTGGTAAGAGAAAGTTGCGTGATACGCGCATCGCACCAGATTATTTTTCATAGAAACACAGAACCTAGGGTTGTTTAATTAATTAATATTTGAGTATGAATTGAAACATCTGCCCAAAATTTATAATGAACTGATTGTTGTTTGCTACCAATTCGAGATTTCCAAAAATAAAAGAAATATAGTTTTGTCAATTGTGAAAATTATTGTCTAACCACGATTCTTTGCTCTTTGATTATTCGTAAGCTATTGTCATGGCAAAAATACGAGTCTGATATATTTTGAGTCGGCCATTCTTAAACGTTCTACATTTCAGAAATATATGATCAATTGATGGTTGCAGTATTAAAACGTTAGATTTGAACATTCTTCGATGTTCTAGAGGAATTTAGAAAAGTCAAGACGCCAGTGCATATTAACACTTAATAAGAAAATTAAAAGAAACAAATACTTTTTTTTTTCACATTATGGTTTTGTAAATGAAAAAATACATTTACAGCCGTCACATAATTAATTTATATTTTATAAATGATTAAATTTTAAAATATCAAAAGGCAGTTAGGTATCGATATTTCTGCCGTAATGTACAAAAAAATATGGAAGAAGAACAGATTATAGTTTCTTTCCCTAATAGTGGATATGCTACCGATATTTGCTAGAGGTACCAATCTTTTACACAATCGCGATTATTTAAATTAAAGCAACAGTTATAGTTACTCACTGTATTGAATGCCAGTTGATTTCTAGAACCACTTAATCGAGAAGGTTAAAGGTTTTTAACTCTAGAGGAATTTACGCTTAAGGTCACCCAGGCCATATTTCTTTCTTTGAGTTTAAACGACAAGATAAAAATCGAATTAGGTTTAGAGCTGATATTTAATCTAGCTCGATATAGTATTGTCCTCCATTTGGTTACCTTTTATTTATTTATTATGTACCTAGAGCAGTTATTGTTGGGGAAAAAAAATATATATTAGAGTGTCAACATTTGTTCTGCGATAATGACCTTTGAATAATAAAGCCAGTGGCGTAGCTTGGATAGAGGAAAGGGGATGGCCGCCCCGGGCGTCGGTTAAAGGGGCGCCAAAATGCCAAGAAATAACTTTTTCCGTTCTTTTTTAGGCTCCGTAAAGAAGATTTATTTTATTGTATCTAAGTCGAACATAGATATAAATTAATAATCATGAAATAAGATGTATAAAAAGCAGATAGAGACTTACGGTACCGACCGATACAAGTATCAATACTTTCCTTCCAACATCAATTTGTTTTGATTTTGATAACACTGATTCAGTATCCATCTCGATATCTTAATGGTATCGAATATTTGATTTCGGTGCTTAAATGAGTGCCGGTATCGATACTTTGTTGGTACCGTTTTTCTATAGAAACAGATAACCTGGAATTGTGGCAAGGGGCGACAGAGCTGAAATTAGAATTTTTTTCCGAGAGAGGAAAGCTTAATTTTTCCGCCCCTTCTTTCACCACTCTCCAATAAAAGTCATAAGTTTTATAATTATATTTCGAAATGAATATCATCATCTCCTAATAGTAACTCGTTTTATTGAGTGAATTAAGGCCAAAACTATCAAAAAGAAGAAACAAATAATTTTTACTCAACTTAAAAATTCTTAAAACATTCACTCGAAATTTGCCATCATCTATTTCTACCGCTTGGGGAAATTGCCCCTTTTACTCTCCTCCCTTGTTCCGGTCTTGGGGAGGCGCCAATCATGAAGTTTGCCCCGGGCTTGACTTAGCCACGCCACTAAAAAAAGCAATCTTTTTTGTAGAATTATATAAATAAAAAAAAAGAAAGAAAAACAAACAGAAAACCATAATTTAATTGTTGCTTTTTTTTTTAAATGTCTATTTACTGAAATTGATTTCATTTACCATAAAGAGGCCAATTCTTTTTTTTTTTTAATTTAAGTATTTTTAGAATTTTATTTCAGGCCGTTTTTACTTCCTTGTACGAAGTAAAGGAAGTTTTGTAATCGCGAAAATTTTCGGTTTTCAGATTTCAACGGAAATATCCATTTTGACCATCCCTGAATCCATTTTGACTAGTTTCGTCGTGGCGTCTGTACGTACGTACGTACGTTCGTATCTCGCATAACTCAAAAACGGTTAGCTGTTGAAAGTTGCTAGTTGTGAACCTCCTTTTTTGGTCACTTCTTGATTACCGGAAGTGGTACTTTACTTGAAGGTCATAATTGAATTCCATAAAAAATTATATTAAAATACGAAACAAAACATCTCAAATTTTGTATTTATAATTTATATATTGATTTAAATAACTTACTAAATTTTGGTCTAGATTGGTAAATTGGAAGCGGTACTTTTCTTGAAGATCATAATAAGCTTACATCAAAAATGATATTTAAATTAAAAGAGAAATCATATGTTTCGGTAATAAAGGTTACAAACGCAATTTGGTTTCCAATCCAATTAAAAATTTTTATTACTTGTTATTAATGTTAAAATTGAGTGTAAAATACTAGTTTTCCTTCCCATATGTGAGATCAACAAGTCTGCAGCATGAGAATAAGATATTAGTTAAGTGGGTTTTTCTGCTTAAAATGTCGAAACTGTCGATTTCCAATGCTTTATCCAGTGATATTGACAGTTTTATTGCTGTCACGGAACATGGAGAAATATCTTGGAAACTAGTTACCTACTGAAGGAAAACGACATATAATAACGGAATGAGACCTCCAGTAACTAGAGTGTGTTTGTGTGTGTCAATAGATGGATGTCGGGACGCCGAGTGTCAATCTTCGGAAATTAGTAACCAAATTCAGTATCCTTTTTTGAGCCGCAAATTTATAATTTAATAGGCGTACAAGGAAATCATGTGTTGCCCACATCAGATATTTTTCACATAATAATCTTCTAGTTCTTATTTTTGCTCTCTCTTTTTTTTTTAGTGACATTATATTACTTCACTCGCGAAAAGCTCGTATTTCTGGTAATGTGGTAATTTCGCTTTCGTTATTACAATAATACAATTAAGGATGATACCCAGTTTATCAATATTGGTTTACAACTTTCTCGTAGGGTTTCTAACAGTTTCATGATTTTTTTAACTGTGTCATGATTTGTTATTGCATCACTTATTTATGATTTATAATTAATGCGTGAAAATATATTTTCTGAAAGTCGGAGAGATGAAAGTGAAATTTATTAGAGTTGATATTGAACGTTTCGTATTTGAATTAGAAACAAATATACATATACAAGAGCGGTGACTTCCTGAGTTTAAGGACCGCGGCTCCAATCCTGGATGAAATTTCCTTAGGCAGAAAATTGGTAAACTTTAAAAGAGTGATGCACGTGGTTTGGTTTGACAGGTGCTTCTTGCACAAATATATATTCCCCTAAATATTATTCCTCTGGTTCTGAACTCCAATTAGTACTCCTTCTTTAACATAAACAAAATTACGAAGTACTTCTACTTTTCTGACCAACCTAATGATTCCAACTGCTTAAGATGAGTAAGAGCTTTCTTTTATAATCTGATGCGTTGAACAATACCCGTGGGGTGTGGTCTGGTGCATCATATCCTCATTTGTATGTACGGCTTACCCTTCTCAGCTTCCACATCCTCCCTCCTTTACTTCCTTTTGATATTCCCCGGATTGGACAAAGCTTACACGAAGACTAATGGCTCTAGGCTTCTAGAATACAAACAATTCTGCTGAGTGCCTAACCTCCTAAACTTTACATCGATTGTTTCTTTTCTTTATTATAAATAGTATTAGCAGGACTACCACTCTGGTACTAGCCTAGCTGAACGCTCTCCTACGCTAAAAGCTACTGAAAGAGTGTTGTGAAAGAAGAATATGAAGTATTCGCAGAATTATATCATATTTTTGAATTATTTCTTTCACTAGACCTATTCAGACTAAACCTTTCGAATCTATGCTGTCAGTTTTTAGTTGAGTTTAAAGATGAATTCGCATTACGAAGTTGAGTGAATGTCCTGGATTAATAACATATCGACGTCGTTTTCTGAAAAATATTGAAGTCCCATTTAGCAAACATTACAGAAAACACATGAAACGATTTTTCTCCAAATAACAATTTATTTTTTTTTTAATTTGAATCTTTATTGTATACAGTAGGAATTTATTAAGATGGCAAAACCTTTATAATTAAAATATATGTTAATGGCTTCTAGCACTGGTTAAGTCCAGAGTGACGACTGAGAGTCGTTATTGTTTGGTATTAGTGTCATCAATAGTAGACTTTTAGACCATTTCCAATTTTTTTTTTCGTTAAAACGTGAACGGGAATCGATAGAGGTAGTTTTCGAATTCGAATTGTTTACACTTAAGCCTTTTAAAAAAAACGATATTAATTGGTCTGACATGGCAAATAATGATGCATGCTCCTGTTTTGAAGCATATATTCCACCTACTTCAGGCGATGTCCAGCATATGTACTTAATCGAAAAGCCAATTGTATTTTTGTATGTGAATTGGTCTCCAATTAAATGCATTTTCTGTGTCTGGAATGTACTCTGGAATGTTTTCTGTGGATGTACATGGAGTTGGTCATAAACAGTTCGGTTTTCGCCAGTTTATTTTTAGATTCACGTTGCACCATTTGGTTTAATATAAAATAATGACAATATATGTACATTATATATTTTTAAGTACCGTGGACTCAAGTAAGCTTGGACTCAAACAGAAAAAAAAACGTTTTAAATTACTCTCTTGTCGTGAAAATGTAGACATAATTCACAACCACTGCAATAGCTAAGTCCTAGCAACACTACCTATGTCCAAAGGCACTTTAAGGTTCCCCGTACTTGTTTCTGTAAAAGTAAGTTTTGTAGGTTCAAGTAAGTACTATATTTTACTTTTCTTTTTTAATTTGAATACTAATGTATTATAAAATATTATTGATGAATGTATTATAGAATTTAACTTCTTAACTCATAAGATTTTCGCTCTGTCAATAAGAGTACTTTTTTGCGATTGAAAATCTCAACTTTTTTTGTTAATATTTGATGAAGACTACATTCTGTTAGGGCGGGGAGATAAACCGTTCTTTCTCAGAACATCTATTGTCTGGCAGGAGGTCTTAAGAAAGAATTTTCTTCTACCGTGGAAAACTATTACCGAACTGTATGGTTTTTTATGAAGGTTGCAAAGACCTTGTTTGGGATACACCGAGATCAAAAATTGTTTTCTGGAGCGGTAACTTATGCAGTTAAAATATAATAAGTAAACCAAAACCGACGAAAAGCAGCTCCAAGTTTTCCTTATTTAATTTTTTAGAGCGATTACATCAATTCGAGTTTAAGAATCATTCCCAAATAGGGACTTTTTATTTTAATGATTACTGGAGTTCACAATAGTTGAGGCAGAAGGTTACACGAGGCTTTAATAAAATTTACAAGAGGATTAATCTAGTAATTAAATTAGGCTTGAAAATCAGTTTGCTTGACTACTAAAATGGAACTTTTCAATTATTCGGATTAGAAATTAAATTAATATTTCTTAGGAAATGAAACTTTCTGCTAGTAAATCTAGAAATATATAGGCCGATCATTATTGGATAATTTTAAAATGTTGTTTTTTCATATCTTGATAAATCTTGTTTTCCATATTCTACTTGACATCCCATTAAACCTAACTAGTCAACGATTAATTGCTCTTTGATGATAAATATTTATAATATATTTTCAAAATATTGCCAAAACCATCTCTATTGTATGGAATGAGTTTCTCAATCAAAAATACAATTTAATTAGTTTTTTATAAAAATAAAAGTCTGCAAAATAAAAAAGTCTTTGGAGAGTTATTTAATTGTATCCGATGACGCCAGTTCAAAATATGTTTCCTCTGTTGATGTATCATCTTGGAAAGTCGGATGACCTTAAGATAATAATGTTTTCGTGACTTCAACCGATGATCATGCTCATCAGTACCTTGAAAATATTTTGGAAAAGAAGGAACTAATAACAGATAATCGTATATATTTAGTTTCAATCATTTCCTTTTTTAATTTTTACAGAAAAAATAAAATAAAATATATTTATTGGCATAAAAAATTGATATAAAAGTGAAGCCAATCGGAACACAAAAAATTTTGACATTTACTTAAGATAAATATCACTCATTGCGTTTTTAACAATTCAAAAATACTTTTAAAATTCTAAAGGACCGCACCGTGAAGATAAATGACGATATGTATTTCTAAAATTATGTTTATATTATGAAAATGGCCACACAAAATAATCTGGAAAACGAAATTTTCATTAATAATTCCTTAATAAAATGTTTGAATCTTCTTCTTATATCTTTATTTGATAGTTGGGTTGTACTCAAAAATAAACTTTTATTCCTAGAGATTTTTCGATCATATAAAACTGAATACACATTAAAATATTTAATAGACATGATTAAAATATAAAATACAGTTACTAGCTGTATTACAAAATTATATAAGTTCGAATTTAATATATTTGATAGGAGGGGTTTCAACTTCACTTATATGTTGACATTTATGCGTTATTCCTCCTTTTTTTAAAATAAACAAAAACATATTCTCAGGTTTTATGAATTTGCCAATCACATCCTTTAGCCAAATTTATAGTAATGATCAATTAAACTTTTTACAAATTAAATATTGGTAGTACTTTTAAATAATTTAAATATTTTTATAAAGTGAAATTTTCTCCTTTCATCTGTCCGACCTGCATGGTTCCAGTATTTAAGTGCATTGAAACAAATAAACTCTGAAAAGATAACTTCTATTTCAGTTTGTCTTATTTAATTGTTGAGCAAATTATATGGTCACTTTACCTTCCATTAAAACATATTCAAATCAACATGTTATTTGATTCTTGATTTGTTGGATAAAAACTTTGAACATTGAATCAAACAATAAAAAAAATCTATATTTTCTCAAGAGATTAGAAGTGCGGCACTTTAACATTATACAGAATATGAAAATAAATAATATTTTTAGTTAAAAGTACGAAAAAAAGAAATTATAAATAAAATAAACAGAATAAAACAAAAACTAAAATAGTAAAGCGATATACAGTTAAATTATAGTGACAATTAAATTAAATAACATACAAAACACATTATCATGCAATATAAACAATATTTAATATGCAATTAAATATAATATACAATAATATCGACGTCGTTTTTTTGAAAAAGGCTTAAGTACTAATAAGTCGAAATTTAAATTTCAATGTATTATGGGACATAAGCACCATTTCTATTGATTCCCGCTCACGATATATAAAAAAAAATTGGAAATGGAACTATGGACTATTGATGACTCTCACTATTGATTCTCAGTGGTCACCCTACCTTTGTCGAGTGCTAGAAACCTCGACAATAAATTGTAATTATAAATGTATTGCTACCTTAATGAACTCGTACTGTATGCAATAAAAAAAACATGTAAAAAAAAAATATTGTTATTTGGAGAAAAAATGTTTTTTGTGTTTCTTGTAAAGTTTGCTGAATGGGGCTAACTCATTTTTCAATAAAACACGATATATCGTAAATATCATGCTAACTATCGAATATGCAAAAATGTGGTTTGAAACACTCTAGTTGAGGCATGCATTGTGGCATAGTCTTGAATTGCTAACCTCAAAAGACACAAGTCGTCCACTATTGAGTATTAGGAATTCAAGACTATACCACAATGAGTGCCTCAACTAGAGAGTTTCAAAGTGACATGAAAAAATGATATAAATCGGGACGATATAACATACGATAATGTACAATATAGAATAATAATATATAAAAAATAATAATATATAAAAAGATAATAATATATAAAAAAATAATATACGATTAAATAATAATGACAATTAAGAAATAGTGAATCGATAGACCATTAAATAAATTATAAACAGAATAAATAAAGATAGAGAAGTATGATCTACCACAAACTAAAGTTGGATATTGAATGTTCTTTTTTTTTTTTTTTTTTTTTTTTTTTTTTTTTTTTTTTTTTTTTTTAGTTCTAGTCTTCTTTGTCATATTTTAAATGTAAGATTGTATAGCATTTAAATTTTTATTTTTTTTAACTCGGTACAGAATGCAAAATTTTTGCGAACTGACACAGTTTAAATTATAAATTAAATATGAACGATATCATTTATAATTCCTCGGTTTTCACTTGATTTCAATCAGCAAAGTATTTTTAACATAGTCGTGAGAGAAGATTCATCTATGGTGAGGATCTGGGAGGTTGACATTGTCCTTGTAATCCCGGAACAGGTAGTTTCACTGCCTCTTGAATAATAGGCAATAAACAACTTTATTCAGTACAAAAGACTTTTAATATACACCTAACAATGGCACAAGTATCATCACGGTGTTTTAATGGTTACCGGGTAAATTTAGCGTCCCAGGGTGAATACAATTAAGAAATTATTATTTTTATGAAGCTTTAAAAATAGCCGATAGAGAATCTGGATAGTAGAGATTGGCAGTAGACAATTGAACTAAAAATTAATTTTTATATGGATTTTTATAACCATTTT
The DNA here is from genome assembly GCA_948150685.1 of Rhaphigaster nebulosa. NCBI lineage: Eukaryota > Metazoa > Arthropoda > Insecta > Hemiptera > Pentatomidae > Rhaphigaster > Rhaphigaster nebulosa. The sequence continues at coordinate 127,328,754 of OX411306.1, forward strand.
AAAAGAACAATTATTAGTTAACAAAATAAAAATAAAAAAGAATATTGGATTGCAGTTTAAAACAAAAAAAAAATTTCTGTGCTTATAGAAGTAATATAGACTAATTATTAATTAGTTAATGTTTTGATTAAGCTTATGCTAGAGAAAAAAAATAATTGTATTGTCTTGGGTCATTTCACTTCAAATCAACCAATGGCGGACGATTCCGGAGAACTTGAAGTTTTAGAAATCAATCAATCAAATCATTTTTTGTACTCTATAGTTTCATATTTTCGTAATTGAGTTATCAATATTAAAAAAATAGTAATCGATTTTTAAATAATTTAATATTAGACGAAATAAGAGTCTTGACTGCTATGCATTTTTTTTTTCTTTCAGGCCTTTTTTTCTTTTTTAATTTCTTTCTATGTGTATTTTCTGTTTTATGTTGATCAGCTGTTTGAATGTAACCTTCTCAGCTGTTGTTATGTTACCTCCCTTTGCCTTCAGTATGTGTATGGATGTCTTGTGCTGTCTCTGGTTGATGCGTCTTTCTGGACGGTTGATGTGAGATGTGCTGTATTTGATTTTCATAGGTGTGATTTTTGGTATATGTCCTGATGATGCCTGAATTGGCGAAACGTTGACTAGTTAGTTGTTTGCTGGTATTTTAGAGTCTTGAGACTTTGTGTTTTGGAATCTTCTAATTGTTTTCTAGCAATTAATTTATGTCTCTTTTTGAGGTTTTGCTCTTATATATATATATATATATATATATATATATATATATATATATAAGAATAAATATAAATAGTGAAATTGTTGTTAATGATATCTCCCAGAGGAACGTCCTTTTAATCATTTGAATTCAATGTAAAGTTCATTAGTTACGTTCGGCTGCAAATAGCCTGAGAATACCTATCATTGCAGTTTGCGTCAAGTTATCTTTCACCACCAACTTCGATTAAAATATTAATCTCCACTCGGATAAGGAATGATTAGTAGAAAATTATTAATCATCAATATTCAAAATTCCTCATTAGAATTCATATATTTTTATTCATCCAAAAAATTATCCACTATTTAACTGATACTCGTGATTGCTTTGCGTGTTTTCTATTTATGCAAATATTGTATACAGATTTTTTGGGGAGATTTCTAGGTATATTGATTTGCATAAAATCTCTAAATAATAAAATATCCGGGCATTTTCATATTACACAACGCATTGGAGTTTGTTACCAATGGTAAACTACCAATGGGTAAGTTTATCCACTTATTCATGTTATTTAAAATGAATAAAATGTGTAATACTATTCTTAATAAATGAACGTTTCGCCATACCTGACGCCATACGTAGAGCCAAAATAAATACCAGTTACTCAACACATCCTGCCTCCTCAGCCCAAACATCCTGCTTCTTGTTTGTTTAGTTAGATCAGACCAAAACTATTTTCAGGGTAAATGAAAACATATGTATCGAACAATTTTATTTTTTTTTAATTTTTGCTCTCTAGGCTGCTTTACATTATACAACTGTACTGCGTAGTAACCACGCATTAATTATTAATTAATTAAGTGTAATTACTTTAGAAATGCTGGTTAAGCATTTGAGCCATTTTTATTTTTTTAAACGTTGCCTTGGAAGACGAGGTAGCTACTAAGCCTTATGCGCATTAAATTTACGGCCAGAAGGTTACCGTTTCACGTTTGATAATAAAAAATATGCAGACTGTGAATGTTCAAGTCTTTGTTGTATAACTATTGACATAAACAATATAAATAATCTTTAAAGATATATGGAAATATTAGTAAACAGATCATTGTATCTCATATGGCTTTAAAATATCGAACTTCTCGTAGAATGAAAGTGTAATTCAAAATTTGAAATTATTGAAAATCATATGATCTTTAAAGTTGTTTGTATACACTTTTGAATATCTCCTTATTAAAATTCATTGAACATTCGTAAAACCCTACAAACTTATATTTAAGGTATTCAAAATTCTAGACAAAAAAAAAGTAAATATGATTTTATATCAAGTTCGAATTTTGAGTTTACCTTTATTCTACAACAGGTGCGATATGTTGAGAGCATTTCCAAAATACTTCATTGAATTCGATGAATTAAAGCCGTAAATACTGAGATGAAAATTTGAATTTTCAATTTGGATATTTTTAGCGAAACCTACAGTATGAAACTTTTCTTTTATTTTTTTTTGATAAATTCATTTGAAATTTGATAAAGTGATTAAATAAAATATCTGATGTGGACACCCCATGACTTCCTTGTACGCCTATTAAACTGTAAATCGGTGTTTGAAAAGGTGACCCTGAATTTGTTTATTAGTTTCCGAGCATCGCAATACCTCAAAAACGACACTTGGCGTTGCGACGTCCATATCTATTGACGACAAATACGCTCACACACACAAGCTCTTGTTCTTGAGGTCTTATTCCGTTATTATATGTCGTTTTCTTTCAGTAAGTAACCAGTTCCCAAGAGATTTCTTCGTGTTCCTTGACAACATTAGAACTGTTTATGGCACTAGATAAAGCATTGGAAATCGACGGTTTCAACTTTTAAGCGGAAGAAACCGCTTAACTTATATCTTATTCTCCTACTTCAGACTTGTTCAGCTCACGAATGGGTAGGAAAAAAAGTATTTTACACTCTATTTTAATACTTAAAACAAATGTTAAAATTGAGTTTAATTAGAGTGGAAAAAAAAATCCCGTTTATAACCTTTATCACCATAATGAACCATATGATCTCTGTAATAAATGTGTTGTATGTATGACCTTCAAGTAAAGTATCCCTTTCGGATCTTCAATTTCAACTAAAATCAATTGTATTACTTATATTGGTATAGAAGTCTAATTTACCAAATTTGAGATGTTTTACATTATATTTTAATATAATTTTTGATGAGTCTAGCATGACCTTCAAGTGCCACTTCCGGTCTGCCAATTTGCCCTCTTTGAACTCGATATTATAACATCGAATATTTATAGTAAATATAGTGTATTGAATTCAATTACATATTGCCATATTGTTATATAAAAGGACAGCCGGTTTTTCGTTTACAACCGCTAACCGCGGAGTCTGCAGAACCAATCTTTATCAAATTTTAACGACATCATTTTCATGGTCACCGGAAGGTTTAGCAATAAACCGATTTTTCAATAAAATGTTACTAATAAATTACTATGAGAAAAAGTGTCCAACTTGAGTAGGTTTCATGGCCACGACAACTTCATACTCTTGAAGCAAGTTGACTACAAAATCATTTTAATATACGTGAAATTATTGGGTAAAACCGTCATTTTGTGAAGGGTGAGGAAAAAGAAAAAATAGTGTGAAAAAGTGAAACTTTATTGCTGTTCATAAAAAGGTATTGTAAAATAAAAATATAAAAATTTGTTGTAATAATCACAATACCAAGCATGCAAATACGTTGTGGTAGATCTTCCTAAGGAATGCTTCTCCCACGGCCATTGTATGTATGGTTTTTCTGATCTGGAAATCCTAATAAACAAATTATTTTTATACCAAAGGGAGTCAAACATCGATGTATAATTTATTAAAAAGTCCTAAAATAAGTTAATAAGAGACAATCATTGCAAATATGTGGACTGAATTTGGAGAATCCATGTTTTTCTCTTGGACAATTATGCGTTGCATGTTCGCGGGTAGGAAAATCAAGAAATTTGTTTGAATATATGCCAAATGGAATCACCAAAAACATTGTACATCCAAGAACATTGTAAGGAACTTAAAATTGAATAAAACAAAGCATGAAAATAATAATGTTTATGTAAATATCTAATTTTAACCAGATGCGTTTGATTGATATCAAAAATTGATATCAAATTTTCAATTATGTTAAGTTAATCTATATATAAATATACTGGTCAGCTAGTTCAGGTATAATTGGAAACAATTATTTTGTCTAATTTCGAGATCTTTAGTTTTATATTTGTATTGTTTTATTTTTTTGTTTTTTTTTGTTTTCTTTTTTTTATTAGTGCTTTTGGGCACTAGTTAACCAAAATTCATTTAAAGTAATAAAAATAAAACTAGAGGCCAATTGGTCTTAAAAAAACAAAACAAATCATTCAACATAAATAAATTAATGATGAAAATATGTACATGGATTTATCATTTCAGTAAAAAAATTAAGTGAAGTTTGTATTTTTCAGAAAAAACAAAAACAAATAACGATGTCTGAATCGTTAAATCAGTTTTCTTCGCCTTATTTATCTTGGCACATCCTTAGCCACATCCTTATTCATAATAGCCAATAAATATTGATCACTGTACACTTTATACCCCGAATGACACCTCGCCTAGAAAGGAGAACTTGGCTTCTGACCCGCAATTCAATCCCAACCGTTTTTGCTAGAGTCAACATCATTACCATTACCAGAAAGCTTCTGTTTCTTAGGAGCATGATATTACCCAGATCAAATTCCATAATCTTTCTAAATTGATATTTCATAATAGTATCGGTATAATACCTCTAGGAGGTGTATCACTTTTAATTATTAGCTACGCCTACTTTCTTTCGATACGATTCCTAACAGGATCCTCCATAAAAACAAGAAATAAAGAGGTAATTGCTGGAAAGGACACGTACATGGACGCCCTAGATGTAATTATCTCGAAGAGGACATCACTTTCCCCATCTCTCTCAGAATCACGTCTTGAGGAAGATGCGGGGAAACTCATACGAATATTGGAAACCTCGCCGTCTAGGATTCTTCTTTTACAGGAAGATTTTCTTAAACTTTTCTCCAATTCATGAATACATCAGGAGAAATGGGTGTGTTTCTTTCTTTTCGCTTTCTTAATGTCATACCGACTCTCCGGAAGAAAATGCTACGGAAAAATCCTGCAGATAGAACGCAATTTGATATTGAAGATCATTGAAATCAGTTTCTTTGACAATATATCAACTATCTTATAACTTTTGAAAACAAAGCCTATTATGAAAATAAATAAAATTGTTAGAAATAGAGAAAATGACTCTTTTGCCTTTCACATTTATTTTAACTTGTTTGTCCAGTGAACTTCCCTGTGATTAAAAAGTAAAAACTTTTTTCAATAATAATTAAATTATAAAAATTAGGTGAATTGCTAAGGGGGGCATTAGACATTAGCTAACTTTCCTTTCTAATTCTAATCTTAGCACCGGTACTTTTACCTAATCTAGTCTTTTTCTGAAAGCAGGGTGAGAGTAGACAGTTTCCCATCAAATTCATTAAGCTGGGGTTTTGAGATTCTACATACTACATAAAAATTAAAATATTCAAATTTAAATTAAAACAAAAATCTTCAAGTTTGGAAACCATAAAACCAGAGCTCATTTTGATTAAGTTTACATAAATTTATTTTAAAATTCGTTCGGTCAGTTTTGTTATTTTTATTATTTTATTTACAACCCATAAAGGACGTACGGATTTTTTCCTAATGATTGTACCAGAAGGTGGTGTGGCCAGCATTCACTCCCAACCTCAGGGTACATCTCCCAACCTAATAAAAGGCCTGGTACTTACTTTATAGAGACAGAATGGGCCCGCGGAGGCTATTCAGATTCTATGCATGGCTAATGTGTGCTTAAAATAAATTTTCTACATGCTGCCGGGCTCCAACGCGAGTATAATTAGTATAATAAAATATTATATCAAATTGTATTCTCATGTATTAATGAAACATTTTATATGAAGTAATACAATTACTAGCTATATAACTATATAGCTATATAACTAACTAATATATAACTAAATATATAACTAACTATAACTATAACTAGCTATAGAATTATATATACCACAGCCACATCTCCAAATTTTGAGTAAGCTTAAGGGACATCTATACTTAGCTGCCACGGGTCTCCAAATTCATACTTACGCTTACTGCTTAGATTAATAATATACTAACGATATCAATATGCCCCACTAGTGCAGACACGTCTTGCAGATTGAAGGGCCCGATATAATGCAAAATCAGATATGTTATGTATGCAATGTAACACAAAAAAAAACACATTAAGGGCGCCAAGTATTTACAAATTTTTTCAATAACGTAGAATGAACTTGCATATTTCATGTAAAATATTGCGGTTTGCTTCAGAAAACCCAGTTCAAACAAGTCGTGTTAGAGTTTTGAATTGATAACCTTGTAAATGGAAACATTGTCGGAAAAGTAGTGGAGCAAGCTATGTCCGTAACAGCACAACCTTGAATATCTAAACCAGCTTCCAATGGTTTTGAGTCTGATAGAAAATGAGCAAATCCAAAATTTCAACATCATTTGTATTTTAAATTTCCTACCTTCAAAGTAATAATAAAGATTTATCTCCACTTGTTTAAAGGAATAATTTCACAATACTAAAAAGAAAATAAGGATTTCAACTAATACTTTTTTTTTCTAGCCAACCAAGAAAGTTTGAGAAAACTTTGCAGAGCTTGCTTACTTTATTTTCTATAAAAAAATAATCAACGTAGAACTTTTTCGATAGGAATCTTTTGATATTTTCTTATTCATAATAAAAGTTGCAGAACTTTTCATTATCATTATCCCGAGGGTTTGTTTTTTAGCTGAACACGTGAAATATTAGGCTGAAACAATAGACACATTACATTATTTAGCGATAACCTTTCTTCTAAAACAGGAAAAAAAAATTTGGCCTTATCTTAGGTCTATTATATATAAAATAGTAATTTTATATATATATATATATATATATATATATATATATATATATATAAATTGTTTGAATTGTGCCGCTTAAATTCTTAATGTAAAAGCTGACTCTAAAAAAAAAAGTCTTTAATAAGCATAACATTTTTCACTAACCAACAATGCTAATGTTAATGTTAATCTCTGTATGGCAGAGGTAGATTATCGTATGTCCATTTTTTGCAAATTTTTATTTTATCATCTTAGCATTGCCATCGCATTATTCTGGCCATTTTTTTCGAATATAAGTAGAAAAAAATTAAAAGGGCAATAAAATATAAAACAATTCAAATATAAAGATTGGCCATTATCCACAAAAAGAATACAGTGCGATCTGGAACTTATTTTTCTTCTACTTTATAACTTTGAAAATGTTACTATATATTATCTCATTATTATCTTATTCTTATTATTATCTTACCCACAATGAAAGTCCATGCATGTTTGAATGGTTTCTCAAATAGTTGTGGTGCTACAATATGGGTTACTAAAAATAATAAAATCCATTTTCATTACTATATTCTTGCATAATAAAGATTTTAGATATTAGACCTATTAGTTTTCATTAGATATAAAGTTGCCATTAACAACAACATAAATGTTCGTATTTAAAATTAGCAAATTTGAATAATGACCAATAAGTACATGTAATTTTAAAATTAAAAAAAACCAAAGATATCGAGAAGAAAAATAAACTGTTGAGAACTTAGACTGCTTTCCTGTTTATTTCTTGGAAGCTACAAGAAGTAAGCCAAGGTGTAAATGAGAGGATAAAATTAAGTGACACTGTTACAAAATGACCTTATCAGTTCAGGTTTCAATAGAGTTCCAAGAAAGTTAATGTGCAGTGACCCCTCCATAAATTTATCCGCTATGAAAGTTAGGGTTCAGTAAACTTTGTTATATCAACATTTTTTCCCCATAAATTTTAGTGATCTTTAAGAGAAAAGTGTAAATATCACATTGTTGTATTTACAAAAATATGCACTAAAGTTTATATTTGATTTTTTTTAATGAATAAGAATTGTTTAATTATGATAATCTCGGTTTTTGAGATATTACCACAATTAATTGAACATAGTGGTTATGCTGGTTTCAAGATATTGAGAATGCTAGTGGACTGTACGGTAAAACAAATCTATTATGTGGATAATTTTTAAATAAAACATAATTAAATGAATATTGCAAATGTAAAATGGGGGAATCTGTTCCAAATCCGTGTACAGTTTAGATTAGTGTGTTAATAAATTTTACTTAATAAAAAACAAAAAAATTAAAGTGGTTTATAATGGTACGAGTGGGCGGTAAATATCTATGTCTGTTTGATATTTACTTTTTGATATTGGTGTTTGATATTGAGCTCCTTAGTGTATTAATTCAAATTAATGGATCTTACATCTTTTCCTAAATAGAGTTACACACATCAATATGCTCACATCGTTGAATAGAATAAGGTGGTCAGTTTGCTAAAAGAGTTTGAAAAATACCCATGGACTGAAGAAAGGCGGAGTTCGAAGCTTTAAAATTTGATTTTCTCGATATGCGTTACGGGGTCAATACAACACACCTATTGACCTTCAACAGTTAAAGAGCGCCTAAAGACAAATTGCTGGGACAAATTGCATGGATACGATTAGAATATGAATTTCTTCTAAACAAGGTTGCACCTATCTATAAAATGGCCGAGAAATCTTTCGTATTTTTCCTCATTGATGTAAGCTACTAACTAAGGAAGTGATGTTCTTAGTTAGTTCTTAGTTCTTAGTTAGTTCTTAGTTTTCACTGAAGCTGTGAATTGATGTCAGATAACTTTAACAATTAAATAAAATAATATTAGCGCCAGTAACAATTTTTTTTTTTTTTTTATGTATTCTTTATTGTTTTTGGAGACTTATAACAGCCCTCTCGTAAACAAACATGCAATTATTGTAAGAAATCTTAATCCAGGTTCATACTTCCACGACATCCTAAATTAAACTTCGATATAGCCCTGGAAGTCAGGGCCGAAATTGGTACTCATTTTAGGAGAACGTTTGAAATGTAAATTACGAAAGTGCAGGGCATTCTAGGTAAAATAAGCAATCTCTACCGTTCCAAAGCCGCCAACTTAAAAAAATTGCGACATTTTATTCAAGAAAAACAAAATTTTCACTCATTTATCATTCCGTACTCAATATCTTGAAAACTACCATACACGGGAAAAATATTATTATTATCTTTTTTAAAGGAAATTAAATTTTAAAAATTCTGAGTCCTAATAGAGCCCAGCGTTTACAGGTTCTCGAGATGTTTTTCAAAAAAACACATTTTTTTTTTTAACAAAACGAAAAATCATCGTTTTGATTATTTATTTTGGCTATTATCATGGAAATTGTTCTTCGAACGAAGATAATTATATCGACTTTACCTTGGGAACTATTAGGCGTACAGATGTCAATTATCACCCAAATTAGAGCTAGTTAAATGCACCGTAGTGCTGTTTATAATCATAATCTTTTTAGAAAGGACAGTTTCCATGATATTCCCCAAAATAAATTCACAACATGATGATTCTCGTTTTTCGAAAAAAAAAAAATAATTTGATAGAATTTATCTTGGGAACTTTCAGGCGTACAGATGTCTATTACCACTCAAATTAGAGCTAGTTTATCTTCGAAAGTGTATAGTCGCCTATACCTAGGTGTTCTCATCAAGGCCGATTTCAAGAGATATTTACAAGACATGCATAATTAGTAGTAGCATTAATTCAACGGTTCTTCATGGCCAAGTTCGTTATTTTTTTATAGTTTTTTAATTATTATTTTTATTTTTCCACAACCTTGGCGCTAACTACTCTGCTGCTGTTGCATCATGAATAACGAATAGCTTATTAGCATACCCAAGTTTAATGTCACTTTCTAATCAGTGTGATTCCCGTAAATCGAAAGACTTATTAAGAAGTTTATTTTGGTCAGGGTTACCAGGTCTTTCTGTCCACTATTGAGCAATTCGATCATTCGATTTTTTATTCATAAAAAAAAAATTATAGAACTATCTTGTAGGATCTTATGTATAGCTAGTCTAATTTTTTAAATAATTATTAATCAACTTTTTAAATTAATTATTATTTAATCAATCATTAATTGTCAATTTTTCATTAATCAATATTTTTTTTAACTCGACTGATGGACTGATTTACTCGTCTGCGGCTTTTCTCCTAGACTACTGGGACGAACATTGATACTTTGATTTAGAGAGCAATGATAACCCGGTCAAGATCCATGGATTATGATTCAAGGTCATTAAAAGATTTCTATTTTTTTGTAATAATGATGTTCAAAGTTTCTTGAACTATAGGAAGTCATAAAAAATATCTTATAATTATTATAAATATTTCGAACGTCTTTCTCATTCAAAATATTTTTAATATTTTATCAAAAAGAAACTTATTCTGCCTCAGAATTTCGATCATAGAATGGCTTAGTCTCTTATTTGTTTCTTATTAATTTAACATTTTTAAACTAAACCTAAAATACTACATTGTCTCATTAACTACCACATTTTCGTTCAACAATTAGCATCTATAGGATTCGTTTGTTTCTTTTTAATCCATAACATTAAGCATATTTTTAACCTTTAAGCCTTCATTAATTTTTTATTTAATTCCTTGCTTTAGGTGTATTGGTGGTGTTCTCGCGGGAATCAGCCTTACTTCGAAATAGGGGGCCAGGAGAAACCGATAACCTGTGACACATTAAATTTAAATCTGAAAATGTCACAACCTCAATTTCAACTTTGACTAATTTGAGATGTTGTCATATTGATATTTATATTCGGCTTTGACAACTTTCACTAATTCTTTATAAAGGCATTAATTTCCTCTAGTCTGATAATGAACTTTTTCTCTCGAATAGTATTTTTAAAAAAATCCATATCATGTCACCATATCAAGCAATAAGTGTCTCAATGGTTGGTAAAATATGGAAGCATTCCATCTCTCAAAGTCACATCTTGTGTGAAATCTTATAGAAATTACTTATAGAAATACTTTTTAAATCTTATGAATATATTTTCTCATTGAATTAGTCAGTGATCATCTTCTTATACAGTAGTGCAAAGAATGCCGCAAAGTATTAGTAATCGAAAGTATAAGCTTAGCCAAGGTAGGAATTTCGCCTGCAGATATCTCTTTGTAGATATCCGTGGATTCCATCAGATACCTTACTAATAGATTGCATTCTAGCAACTTTCGTGAAAGTTCCCTCATTAAATTGCTACTGTGCAGAGGCGGGTGCAATAAATGGTACTCGTACCTCACACCGGTTGCTTTCACATGTGGGTACTTTGTCCATGTACCATCAGCGTCCGGAGAAAGTTCATTCGGTTCTTAAATACGGGAGCCATCGGTATTGAAGTATTCACGACGAAATAGATGGTAGTGGATCAGTGGTTGTAGGTTGTTAATAAACTAAGTAATAAATTTTGGCACAATAAGTTAGATCATTTCAAAGTAACATTTTATTGCTTTTAAATTCATGATATGAAATTCGAGGAAAGTAAACAGTAAATGATTAGGCATCATCAAAGGAGTTAAGATTAAATCAGAACTGTGAGAGAACAAAGAGAAAACCTTTAGTTTTTATAAATACTCCCACTATGTTTTCTTCTATATTTTACAAAAAATGTTCCAAACCTTGGGCCTCCACCTCTGGTATTAAAATCCTTATTTCTAAAATGAGGATCAAATTAATAAGCTAATGTGAAACCAATATTATTAAATCAATTAACAGTTTTTCTTCCTTGATAAAAAAGTAAATATAATAATCAGTCAAAACAATTTTGTTTCGAGATAATTCACTTATTTACACATTTCATTGTCATATTAGCCCAAAAAGAGATTTTGAAAAAAATGTTCTGTCGTCGTCATGGTCCTCAACATTTCATGACCTCTCGTCCTTCTTAACTACCAAACCAAACTTTATGGGTACTCGTGAAGAAGAGAAAGAAGTCAAATCCACTGCGGTGTTCGGAGTTCAATCACATTTACGACTATGAATCAAATACGTTTATGTTTTCTTTTTTTTCCGTAAAAAAAAGCAATAACTTTCAGTTTATTATTTTTATGTGAGAAAATATGCGATTTTCTATCATTTTTAAGGATTTATTCCAAAAATAATCTCAAAACATCGATTTTTTTGTTTTAACTAGTGAATTGCTTCCGATGAAGATTCTGAGGGTTATTTTTGATAAAAAGTGAATATGAAACTCTAAAAAAATTAGCAAAAACGTATTGCTTGATGAAAAAAATGGTTAACTATTACTAAAAACTGTGGATCGATACTTACTTAAACAAAATGTATTTGTGTTTTTGAAAACTAAGTTATAAATAGACCAAATTAAAATGAATCAACCCTGAAGTTATGTTTAGAAAGCAAGTAATGCTCCGGACCGATGATCACCAAATTCAATATAGATTTTATGGTTTAGTTATAGTTTAATGAAACTTATAAACATTTTATGCTTTCATTGCCCTTTTTATTACTTCAATTATTCTTAAAGCAGTTAATTATATTCAAATATTATAAGACTTTTTTATTTATTTTTCTATACACTTTATTGGGGACTTCAACCAGAGGAGACCAATTTATTAAATGTTAATAAGTGTCTATTAATTAGTAAATGTCAATAAATTAAGTGCCAATTAACACTTATTGAACTTATGTTGATTTTTTTTCACATTAGCTTATTAATTGTTTATTTTTTTTTAGTCTGATGAAGAGTCTGATTATTATTCAATAAATAATCATTGAAAAAAACTGCTAACTTTTATAAATAACTGCAACATCTCTAATAAAAATTATAAATAAATCTGTGGGTTCATGGTAAGCCATAGAAATAGTAAGCCATTTCCACTTCATTCGACTACACCCAGATATTCTGTGCCCCACATCGAATATGTCGGTTCGTCGGTAAGACGAAGCTTTGAGACTTCACCCAGAAGACAACTTCAGTGGCTTGGGGAAGATATTCTCTTCGTAATATTTCTAAGACAGCTAGATATCTAAAGAAATTTACACAAGTACAGAATGACTTTAATATCCTTTAGTCCAGATAAATGTCAGATTAAAGGATAGATAGTATTGCATCACCTTCCAAAAAGCCACCTACATCTTGATTAATTTTCTGACATGATCGCAACGCCTTAAACAGGAATGGATTATCGTGAGTTATATTGACCAACAACTGAGCAACGCCTGCTAGATCCACGACTGATGTACTTTGTCCTGTCACCAGAAGCTCACCGGAGATGGGATAAAAAGATAGGCATCATGTTTTCCTATTCGATAATAATAGACCTGCATCTAATTGCTCTTGAGGGGGAAAAAACTCAAGGACATTCAAAAACCGACAAGTAACACGAAATAATACTTAATCGATTTTCTCATACTCTCCAGTTCTGAGGAAAAAAATATCGGACAGAGGCTGTGTCTACCACACACTTCCGGGGTTTTAAAGGCCTAGAATTACTTTGAGTGCAAATAATGAAAATTGCGATAAAGAAAAATAAAATAGCAATCTCCTATATGAAGATCCAGTCATATCGTCCCTACAATGTCCAAAACTATAGAATATGCAAAAATGCGGTTTTCCTATCCGTCACTTTTAAACGCTCCAGTTGAGGAACGCATTGTGACACAATCTTATTTCTAACCTCCAAAAGACACAAGGCGTCAACGCCTGTGAGTTAGAAATTCAAAACTATGCCACAATGCGCATCTCAACAAGAGCGTTTCAAAATGACTAATATGAAAATCGCATTTTTGCATTTGTTGCAACTTATATTGGTGTGAGCGGTATCATCATCAACTCAAAACTCGAAATTGGCCAATTTTCTTCCACTCTTCCTTTCTTTTATAATCTACAAACGTTTAGTATATTCTCTTTTTCTTCTATTATTGTCTCTCTAGAAGCTACAAAAATAAATAAACTAACGAAATTCATTGCTCTTGTTGTTATAATATATTTACCAGGACGTCCTCAGAAACAATTCGAAAATTGACTTCCCTTAATAGATTTATTGAGCTAATCTTTATTATACAAAACTTTGTGACTTTCGGGGGTCTTATCCCTATCAACAGACTGTAATACTTCAAATATAATTAGTAAAAAAATATAATTATTTTAATGTATTATTTTTTTGTTCTCCTTAGTTCTCTTGAAACCGACCAGAATTCGCCAGGAAAGAATTATAAGGCATCCTGAAATAATTCAGGGAAATATAATATAATATAAGTTATCAAGCTTGAAGAATGAGAGGTTTAATGGAGCTTTTAAGGCCCAAAAACTTCTTTGTGCATCTTCTGAAATTCAACTTATACTATAATTTGTTACCTTTGATTTAGTCATTGTACATACAATTACGATTTAGTAGTTACCCGCTCAAATGGTATATTTTAACCCATAATCTGTCTGGACATAAACTCCATTTTATTTTATGTCTTCTTCTTCTGACGATTTGTATATTATTTTATAGGAAAGAAAAGTCACATAATGCTAAGTACAGGTTTTTCTCATGTCGAGCATATCAGAAACAGCTAGGACGTTTCTAATCCAGCACCTTTTCCAGAGATTTCGAATTGGTCACAGCACATCGCTTTCACGCCACAACACGATTGCTGGTACTTGCTGTACAATTGACAGAAAGACCACGGCCATTGTAGATACATTCCGAAACGGTTTGATTTAGAGTTATTTTATTATCCTATTTTAGCTTAAATTTTATAGAAGGCTAAAGAAGGAGCTGGGCTAGAGACAGTCTTGACTATCAAAATATCAATTTCAATATTGAGGTACATACCGACGGTGTCTTATCTTCTTCCAGCCATGCAACCTAATGGAATATTGCACAAGCTCATTTCTTCATTTGTTGAACTTTACTTGTATAAGGATTATTTGTATTTTATATTAGTAAGTCAAAGGAAGAACTTTTATTGTACTTCAACCCAAAACAAGATAGTCGCAAATTCAAATAGAGCAAATACTTATCTCAAATTGTTGTTATAAATTCTTAATAGATATTGAATCTTTTCAGTTATCCGTATAATTGTATCTCACATTCATAAAACATGGATTGACCAATTCTATTAAGGGCAAAGAACTAAAATTTTAGTTGTGTCTGGTTATCTTTTGCCCCCTCGTTCGCTAACAAAGGACGTACATTCTCGAACTTCCTACACGTCGAGGGCACTACACAATTCCAAGCAGACAGAACTAGAGAGCTGACCTAGAGTCCTCATTTCTCGATGCTCATGGCTCATTGGATAATGACCATGAGCAGTCTGCCTGTGTGAGAAATCAATAACTTTTTACGCAGTCTATGTTGTGTTTGACACTAGATATTGCTACAGCTCCTACATTTTTAAGATTTGTGTTAACATTTACACATTTTCTATGTGGTTTAAAATTAACCGTTTAAGTTAACCTTTTTCTAGTTCTTATTTAATGACACGGCTTCCATCCTCGTTATTATTTATTTTAAATAGTTATGTGAAAGAAACAAAACTATTCATGCACTTAGCATCTACAAAAAGAGAGCACTTTTAAAAAAAAAAGGAGCAAAATTGAAACTAAAGGTTTTTGTGGGATTTGACGATTCGCACCGGAGGTTCCGTTTTGGTTTACAATGTATGAATTATAAACTTAGAAATCTTCAAACAGTTACTTAATATAAATGGCATTTAAAGTAAAAGTAATATATAGAACGGAAATACTGACCCCTTATTGGAATGGTTGCTATATTTGTCTAAATTATTTGTATTGAAAAGATTGTCCCAATTAATAAAAAACAATTTTATTAACCTAATAATACTATTAATGTATAAGAAATTTCTAATCCTATATATCTATATAAGTATGATAAATATTTACTTGACTCACATTTTTTATAATTGGAAAATCATTTCATTAGAGATGGTGCAATAAAGGAGAAAGAAATGAGAATTAGAATAGTATATAGGTATAGTTAGTAGTTTAAGAAGTAAATTTAAAACAATAATATATTTTTTTAAATTAAAAAAAATTCTTGGCGTTTACAGTACGTCCAGCTTTCTCAATCAGAAGTTGGTCATAATATATATATGTATATATATATATATATATATATATATATATATATATATATATATATATATATATATATATATATATAGTGATTAATAAGTCGCAACATAAATATTTACAATTTCATCTATAATAAATATAACTTTAAAAAATTACTTATATACTATGTAATTAAATTTCGTAACTGAAGGTGCCTTTTGTTCATTCTTTCCGCAAGCTCATTGAATATAACAGAATATTAAAATAATGATACTCTCTTATGAAAAGTAACATTAATAATTAGAAAAATGCATGCTAAATGTCGACTTAGTAATTTCATGCTGAAACCTTATGGAGGTTTTATTATCTAATAAATTTTGTTAATTTCTACTTCTACAATAGAAAATAGCTGAAGCGTGTACATAAGTAATTAATAATAGTAACAACTATAATGCACTATTTTCAGGGCCGGATTAAGCTTTGCAAATCTCGTGACATCTTTCCTCTTTTCATTTTAATGCATAAAGAAAAATAATGGCCATATGGATAAGTATAGAGTTAGTATCTAATCTTATAACCCTGACAGGTTTTATAACAATAAGTCAAATTTAGTACAGATAAGTAGGTAACATTGAATTAAATTTTATGACAAATTTTATTATATCGGTCATATATTAAAACAAAGGTGTAGGTAGCTATTTATAGTTAATGATAACGTTTGTAATGCAAAATAATGTATGCAATACTAGTAAATAAAGAAAATAAATTGAAGTTAAAACAATGATTTATTTATAGATTAACTTAATTTTTCATCATCTGAAAATCACCATTATCAGCGAGAAAATCGCATTGAAATATCAAATCATGTTTTCAAAACATTAACTTTCTTATAGTGAAGGATATCTCTTCATTTTCACCCACTTATCTGAGTATCTTTACTGTATAGTTTCGTCGACTTTTTCAAGGCAATTTTCGGCGCAATCCATCTTTTAAAGTACCGCACTCTTTTCTACATTTGAAATACTTATCATAATTGAGGGCCACAATGACTGAGCAAAATAAAAAAATAAACGAATAACAGTGAAATACAAAATTTATTGTCCATGTTTCAACGTGTCGAGCGAAGCAAGGGAATCTCTCAATATTCCTTTTTTATGTGGAACCGGCAGAAACTAATCAGTGCTGCTTAACTAAATAATGAAACTGAAATATTCAAACATCGCCTAGTAATATTGAGGAAGATAGTCAGGACAGTTGTCAGTATTTGTCAGTTGTCTGTGTCAAGATTTTTTAAAAGAGAGAAATATGCTTATTTGAGGATATTGTTTGATATTTAAAAATAAAATCAAAATATTTGTAAAGCAAATTAAAACTACTTCAACTTATTTTTCTCACGTGCCTCGGGCATCGCCTACATTACCTATATGGTTAATCCGGCACTGACTATTTCGACTTCAGGCTCTGCTTCGAATAAATGAACATACAATTTCTTTTAAGATAACAAAATTAGCTTGGTCTTAAATATACAATCTGTACCATGATTGAATGCGATTTCGCGAATCTAGCTTGTCGAACCCGCTATCCTTCGAAGGTATTAACGTCCTCCAATCATATGTTTCTAATTCTATTGTTATTTATATCCGAAAAGTTTTAACTTGATATTAATAAGCAAAATTATTGCACTCAAGCTGATATGGTCTTGCATTTATTTATTTATATATTTATTCAACTTATGAGTAGAAGATTAGCATTTATTCATTCATGAGAACGTTACTTAATATTTGTTTTCATTCATTAACTTTTTGCAGAATGATATTGGTTAGCAGTTGTAGAATATCGGAGGTATAGTTGCGGCAAAACGGCAGGGACTTGACTGCAGCTGAGACCGCTCCACGTCCGGGTTACAGCTACTTGGTCCCTTTGTTATCACTCCTTCTTTATTGTCAGCTCTGTTTTTATCTGCCTCTCCTCCCTGCAGCCATGTACAGTTAGCAGATAGTCTAGCCCATGAGTACATTTCCACGTTTGGCCTTCTGAATAAAATTAAATATTTATCAAGAAAGTCTTCTTGAACCAAACTATTTATCATGGTCTTGTGCCATTACAATATTACAACTAAAGGCAATAAATTCAAAGCCAACTTATTGAGCGAACTGATAGCCTTGGCAATAAGGAAAACTGAACAGGTAACCTAGGCAATAGGGAAAACACAGCTCCGAGGTATTATATATTTGTTTGGCAGTATATATATATATATACAAATCGATGTTTTTAAAATCATGTTAAATAAGATAACTAATAAGATAAAAAATTGGAGGATGAAATTGTTTTTGTTCTCTCTTCCGGACGCTCCTGTCCCTCAACTTTTGTTTTAAAGCTTAATTATAATTATTCGATTAATTAATTTAATAATCTCAGAGTTCTCACTCGAGTATACTGGTCTAGACCTCTAAAGCGAGAACCAAGCTCGGGTATATTATTAGCATAATAATTAATACCTCAAAGAAATTCGATAGGTTATAATACATTTTTTGTCAGATGGAAAGGGCGGAGCTTCTGACCCCTGTGCCAGAAGGTGGAGGAAACTAGTGGCCATGACTACTTTTGCTCACTACCCGTTTTCTCAGATCCGGTGTGATCTGGACTCTAGCAAGCAGCCACGCCCATATCTAGTAGTGTGTGAGCGTTTACACGACCCGTTTTCTCCGATCTGATCTGGTCGTTTAAATACACCTTCAGCCAACTCCACAGTTCCAAGAAGAAATAGAGCCTGGATATGCTAGCAGAGTGGGAAGTTAGCTTAACTCAATGGCTCATTAAAGCATTGTATTAAAAAACAAAATAAAATTAATAACATACACCATACATATAACATGTATATCATATATAACATATGATATGTAGTAGAAAAATATCTGATGTGGACAACACATGACTTCCTTGTACGCCTATTAAACTATAAATCGGTGGCTTAAAAAGTGATCCTGAATTTGGTTACTAGTTTTCGAAGATCGCAGTATCTCAAAAACGAATCTCGGCGCCGCGACATCCATCTATTGACACACACACACAAATAGGGAGGAAAACCAGTATCTTACACTCAATTTTAACACTTGACAACTGTTCATTCATTAAAATAAGTAATAAAAATGTTTAATTGGATTGCAAACCAAATTGCGTTTTTAACCTTCATTACCGAAACATATTATTTATGTATTTAATTTAAATATAATTTTTGATGTAAGCTTATTAAGACCTTCAAATAAAGTACCGTTTTCGGCTCACCAATTTTAACCAAAATATAGTAAATACATTCACATCGATATAAAAGTCCTATTTACCAAATTTGAGATGTTTTGCATTATATTTTAATATAATTTTTGATGAAAGTCTAATATGACCTTCAAGTAAAGTACCGCTTCCGGTTTTCCAATTTAGACCAAAATTTAGTATGTCATTTAAATCAATATATAAATTATAAATACCAAATTTGAGAAGTTTTGCAAAGTATTGTAATATAATTTTTGATGGAAATCAATTAAGACCTTCAAGTAAAGTACCACTTCCGGTGATTAAGCAGTGACCAAAAAGAGAGGTTCACAACTAGATTTTACAACAATCCTAAGTACAAAATTTCAACTTTCTACGGCTAACCGTTTTTGAGTTATGCGAAATACGAACGAACGTACGTACGCACAGACACCACTACGAAAATAGTCAAAATGGATTCAGGGATGGTCAAAATGGATATTTCCATTGAATTCTGAAAACCGAAAATTTTCGCGATTACAATACTTCCTTTACTTCGTACAAGGAAGTAAAAATTGTTGGTGTCTAGGATTTTGGAACTGATTTTAGCTATATTTAGAGGTATATTTATATCTAAATATGAAATCAGTTCTACTTTTTGAGATAAATGTGAAAAAAGAAGTAAAACCGCCTGCTTGACTGAAACTACTTCCTTGCTGCTTGACCATGTTGGGAATCCCATCCTTCATTTCAACGTTTCAACTAAATATGAGATCATTTTGTGAGTTTTAGCCGTGCAGGATAGATTGAAGTTAATACAAAATGAGTTCAAGTAGAAGAATTTGTATTAATCATCCTGATGTATTTTGCTTCATATGACATTAAAAGATAACAGAAAGACTGTTAGTGGCCTTGTAAAGAGAGATTATCATGGATACTTTTGTGTAAAACTTGTTGATCAGGATAAATCCTGGGCACCGTATCAGTTTGTAAAACATGTACAGAACATTTACGCTAGTGGACTGGGGGAAAAGAAAAAGTTTGAAATTCGGCGTGTCGATGGTTTGGAGAGAATCCAAAAACCATATCAATGACTATTATTTCTGTTTAGTAAATATTATTGCAATCAATCGAAACAACCGTTGTGAGTGGACTTATCCTGACAAGAGGCCTGGTCCCTCACTCAGAGGAAGTACCGATCGCAGCATTCCATCAGCTTCCAAAGTTTTCTGAGGACCAGTGTTGTCCCTATAATCACCTTCTGATGCTAATGAAGGTGACAGTGATTATGAGGAGATGCCAACAAATCCTCAACGTTTCAAACAGGATGAGTTAAATGACCTCGTCAGAGATGTTAACCTGTCAAAAGAAGTTTGTGAATTAATGACTTCCAGGTTGAACGACAAAGATTTACTGGAACAAGGAACCCAAATTACTTTTTACCGTACAAGAGAAGAGGGTCTGCTACCATTCTTCTGAAGTGTGTTCTTCTACACAATTGGAACAAATATGGTTCAATACCAATTGCTTACTCAACGACAATGAAAGAAACATACAGCACCATAGCTTGGGTCTTGGAGAAGATAAGGTATCGTGAGCATCAGTGAATGATTTGTGTGGACTTAAAAACGGTAAACTTTCTCCTCAGGAAGCAAAGTGGTCACACCAAATATCCTTGTTTCGTGTGCCTCTGGGATAGTAGAGACAAAACACATTACTGGGACAAGACAAGAGTGGCCAAAGAGAGAAGATATAGCCGTTGGAGAAAATAACGTTACTAACGAACCCTTAGATGAACGAGAGAACATTATCTTTCCTCCACTGGTCAAGCTAGGCCTTATGAAACAGTTTTTAAAAGCTCTTGATAAGGACGGATCATACTTTGCATTTATAGGGGGGAAAATGCCTCACTTGAGTAAGGATAAAATTATAGTAGAAATATTTAACGGCAGAAATAAGAAAATTCATTAAGGACTAAGGCTTCGTAAATTCCATGAATGAGGCTGAGCGAAATTCATGGACTTCTTTTGTTGCAATTGTCGGAATTTTCTGGGCCAACGAAAAGCATAAAACCATGTTGAACTCGTAAACGATATGCTTAAAAATTTCAAATCTCTTGGGTACAACATGAGTATTATCAATAATTATCATTTTTTTTTTATTTAATTATTTTATGCTTCAGTTTATGTGTTGGAATTTCTTTTATCTCCTATAATCTGGTGTATAATAAATACTATCAAAATGGTAATTAATTATTGAATTTATAAATCTGATCAATTTAATTAAGCCGTAGGTATTGTTTACTGTTCTACTTACTGAATTAATGAATAAGCACGATGAAACCAATCCTCAGGAGATGTTAATTACTACTGGACCCGATCGGATTGGTCACAGTTGTACAATTGGTTACAGGTCTATTAACGCCTTTCCTTACCCGCCACCCTTTCTGTCTTCTTTGTTGCATCTCTAGTTAACAAAAAACCAGTTGTTAGATGAAAAACAACTAACAATTGTTAATAGTTATATATGAATTATTTGCAATAGATCGCCTGTAAATTAATTAAACAAATAAAAATATGTGCAAAACTTCAGCAACTTTTATTTTGTATAAAAAACAAATAATTATTACGGTAAACAAAGTTTAACGAAACAATAGTGATTATAGAAATAAAATAATAAATAGGGAATAGAAAAAGAGTAATAATAATAAAAAATAAAATGTTGCCTGCCTGCTTTACTCTGTCTAAACCGGAGTTGTAAAATCACAATAACTGAAGACGTCTCTACTTATGGCGGATATTTTACGTCGTATTTTCTCATAGTTTTGAGTTTGTTACTATGAATATTATATGTGTGATGAAAGTTATTTGTCCTGAGATCGCCAAATAACTTGTGCTGTTATTGACCAACGTGAATTATATTTGATACAGTTCTGTAAAATTAAGAAAGTTATTAAAAATAAATTCATTTAATGTTCAAAATTTAGCTGTGTTTCATTTTTTAAACGTTTGAACTGGCATAGGTCTTCTTTTTTAGCAACTCTGAAGACTAAATCAGTATCAACAAAATAAGAAGATCTAAAGTTTTTATCAAATATTTAATCTTATTTTAATATTTGTTGGCTCAGTTTATCTTAAATTATCAATATGTTAAATTATCAATGTCAATTATCAATATGTCAAATTATCAATATGAAATTATCAATATTTGTAATGAGGTAGTTAATAGTGGAGAAAAACAGAATATGCACATAGTAGGATCGAAGGACTTTGAAAAAAGTTTACTAAATATTTTTCGTAGAGCTGTACAACAGATTGGCACAGTTTGTTAATTAAGAACTGATACATTCTCAATACAAAGATTCATCGAAATTATAAGGTGAACACTTTGACGATTGTAGTATTTTCTCTTTTGACGAGAAAGTAAAGCCATCAAGGTTAATAGGAATTACGTATGACAGAGCAGCGTATGAATCAAGAACGCCACCAATCTTATACAGCGGCGACCTATATCCTTGAGTACGGTTTGTTTCTTTGTTTCCGTATTTAATTAAATATATATGTATATATATATATATATGTATGTATATATATATATATATATATATATATATATATATATATATATATATATATATATATATATATATTTTTTTTTTTTTTTGAAGTCCATTAAATCTATTGAGAAAATTGTTTCAGTAATCTATCTTATCAAACACAATATTAAAAGTTTGAATTTTTTAAACTTTTTATCGAAAAAATTGATGGTGAAAGTATTGAAGTCGTTGAGGAATAAAGTATTGTTGGTGAATAATTAAAACTCTGCTCTTAGACCTTGTTAATGGTTATGGTAAACTATAAAACTGCAGCAAGTTGTCGTCTGTGTTAAACAAGCAATAGCTTGCTTGCATGAGTACCGCCTGTATCCAATTTATTGCGCTTTAGGAACACGTCTCCGGCAGGAACACAAGTCATAACTTTAACTCTGAGAATAAATGCTTATGTAATTTAAGTATTTGCAATTTTATAACATTGCATAGGCTATACTTTATGCTTAGATTTTATAATGCCTCTGAGTCTACTTTCTATTGCAATTCACGTGCAGCGAATCCAAGAATGCCTTATGAATTTATTAATAATTTTTATATCCTTATACAGTGCATCAATTGGTATCCCGTTTACCAACTACTTCACTTCGTTTCAATAAAAAACATGGAAAATAGATGGCAGCAATCAATAGCTGCACAAACATAAATAAATGCAATGACAATAAAGTTAGCAATAACTCCTAAAATACGAAATATCCTAATAAATTAAATAATAAACATTTTTTTCCCTCATGACAGTAATTATATATTAGTAATAATTTATGTTTTAGTCATCGGTCCTTATAAAGACAAACTGGTATAATTTTGTCTGAAAAGTCGTTATCTAATTAAAGAGAGTCGTGAATATCACAAGATTTGAACCAATCTGGGATTTCCAAAGTGTCGATAATGCCAATATGGAACTGAGCAATAGGATGAAAAAAAACAAACTATTTTTTACCAATTTGATTAGGCCATATTGATTATTTCTAAACTTGAATTGAAATTTCTATTTCTAAACTGTTGAAAATCTAGCCTTAAAATAACAAACTTGCCACCTTTCATTGTATTTGTATTGTTGCAGAAGTGGTTCAAAAAACGTTTCGATTCTACTTGGATTTGAAATGTATAATCCCTGTTTTTTGCCAGTTAACTCAATCTTTCGCATTTATTAAGTAACCTTTCAGAAGCCAAGCTCTGAAGCTTCCTCTATTTCCCTCGTTCTATCGTTTATCCACGTTGTTCTCGCTGGCGACTATAATTCAATAATCCATAAAACGGTTTCTTATAAAATTTCTTGGTCTTCATATCGTTCTCTATTCCTCCACGCATCATCCTTGTTATTCAGATGCCCTGTTTTCCCTATGTAATTGATTATCCACCAAATCTATTGTCCCCATCCGGTACCCACTTTTTCCGAACATGATTTCATAGCAATCTTCTAAAATGTTTCCGTCCCTTCTTTCTCGAATAAGGCTTTGACAAATCGCAACATTTAATCACCTTCATTTGAAGGTACCTAGCCAGGCCTGGAATTCACTAATCGGAATAGCTTTTAATCGATTGGATACATAAATAAAATCAGTTACTTAGCTACCGTATAGCAGTTGGAGCAATTTGCTACAAGAGCCGGCTCAGAAGGGGCCCCACACCAAGACAATAAAAAAAAAAAAATTAAATGTAAGGTGGGGTGAGGGGAGGGGGAGATGAGGATGGAAGAAGTTCACCAAGGTGACACTGCTCCACGGTGCTTCTTAGTTACGTTACTGAATACGATGGTTCAGAACCTCACCCTTCAGCCTTCCCAACATAATTAATAAACTTTCTTCTTTTCTATGATTGAATCCAATAGAACTAATGTTGTTTTTAGTTATTATATTTAATGCATACATCTGCCGGCCAGTAAGCAAACATGCTACCCACTGCACCGACCAACTCCAAAAGAACTAGCTCTTGAGCGGCAGGCCTTGCATCTATATGTAGATACCTACCCTCTAAATATGGAACCATGCCAGTGACTTACACAATTTCATTACCAGTAAACCCTGGCCCTAACCAAGTCAATGGTAACAAAATGGCCATAATTGTAAACGGTACTAGTACGACTACATTTGTGATCATTAAGATACGCCTGAGAAAATTACCATGGTTCAGCTACATCCCGGTCATGCCATTAGTTTACGTGTGTGTGTGTGTATATATATAGCGGCAGATATACCACCTTATTAGTTGTTGTTGAAACTTGACGCGGTACACTTATCAGAAGAATGTGATCTAACTACTAACTACTAATTGATAAAAATTAATGGAGACAATCTTGTCGCCATTAATTTTTATTATTTTACGTATTACTTTTTTTTTTAATTTAATTTCTTTTATAATAACTAAATCACAATATATTGGTATTTGTTACCAACGGATATGATTAGGAGACGATCCGCCCTAGATACCTACTGCCTTCCACTTACATGCTAATTCACATCAGGATCTATGTCACCGGACTCGGTCAATAGGCTTTCATAACAGAAAACCCTGTTGAACGATTTGAACCTTTAAACTGTAGTTTAGTTTCTAAACCAAATTAGATTAAGTCAAACTATTAGTTATTATTCAATTTATCATATTTATTTATTGAAATATATTACCCATATTTTGGTACAAATCAATTTTGAGGGACTGACAAGGTTATATCAATAGACATATTTGATAAAATATACATAACTATTTAATACTAACGGTTTTTCTAATCCATTATTACGATTCAGTTGGCGCTCGACCACACGCCTCTCTGGTATGTAATTATCACGTTTTCTTTACATTTCCTCTTCCTCATTGTTTTCTATCCTTCTTCTTTCTTCACCACATAGGATTTTTTATCTATTTTTGTTTTGGGGCTTGCATTACTTTATATTTTACTCCTTCATCTCATAATTATTTAATTAAAACAATGTCAACTTCTTTAACATCATTGTCACCTTTTGCATAACTTGTCACATCACAACTATCTCTGTATGCTTTACACATTACCAAACCTTCATACTGTTTGTCTTTTTAATTAATAGATTTCATATATTTCACTATTCCCTGTGTAAACAAAGCATTATTTTAATTTCAATTACTTTTTACATTGTCATTTCATTTATTGTATTTTATTTTACTTTTTCATTTGTCTCATGTATTATGTAATTTAGTGTTATCTTTTTTTTTTATACTTTTTACCTTACGTTTTTATCTTACTTGTATTTTCTGTTTTTTATCATTTTTAATGTTACTGGTATTGCCTCTGTCTTTTTTCACTGTTGTTATTTTGTTTTTCCTTTTAGCCCTGAAGATGGCCTAAAACTTAGGCCGAAACGTCGGCACAAAATATATAAGTTTATCTTATAATAGTGTAATTCTTTGACCGCACCCCCGACTAACTTCTCCCTTTAAACATAACTATTTAGATTGCTATGTTATAATCGTGTCAGTCTCTCAAAATTTATTTGTATAAAAATAGAGGTAATAGATTTAAAATTAATATTATGATCATTATTTCAAATCTGATATCATAATCAATAATATGATTAGTTAATTATTTAATTGTGTGTTTCAGGGGGCCGGCTGTTGGTTCTGCCCGAGCTTCAGTACCATTCTAGCGGCTCTTTCCCTCGCGTTCAGCCTTGGTAACGTCCTGCGCTTGCCCAGGCTGGTTTTAAGCCATGGAGGAGGTAACTAATTA
The DNA here is from genome assembly GCA_948150685.1 of Rhaphigaster nebulosa. Lineage (NCBI taxonomy): Eukaryota > Metazoa > Arthropoda > Insecta > Hemiptera > Pentatomidae > Rhaphigaster > Rhaphigaster nebulosa. The sequence goes on from OX411306.1 coordinate 127,355,112, forward strand.
TATGTTCAGCCCTTAAGCAATGGTTGTTTACATTATAATATTACATTATTGTATTACACATATTCCTTAGAGTTATATTGTAATTATAAACGATTATATTGCGTAAACAGAAATACTTAGGAAAAAACTGACATTTATTACACTCCTTAAAGATGTGTAAATTGAAATTTTCAAATATAAATTATATATGTAATCCATAATCGGGTCAGGAAATGGGAGAACCTCCTGGAACATGTATAAACAATTTCTATAAAGAAGATACCTTGCCATTCATTTATTTGGGGAAAATCTTGGATGATCAGTTTGGATAATGGTGGATGTCAAATAGCAATTTATTTATTTATTTTTCCAATCAATGGTAACAACTATTGAATTGTGAATTGCAGATACCCTTCATGCCCAAGTTTTTTAACATGGACATGTGAGATTTCTACAATTCGCTAAAATAAGTTAAAGACACCTGATTTATGTAATACCTAAGAATCGGAAAAATATGTAAGTATCTGACAGACTCCTTTTCGATTTCAGTTTCTTTTTTATCCCAACAATATAAGAAAGAAGCGATCGTACAAATAATGTTATGTGCTTTTTCAACTACCTAAGAACCCCAAAGTACGGTCATTATATTTGTATAGTTTTTAACCTCTGCTTTTTCTAAGCAAGTTAAGTATTTAATTCGAAATTCTATCTAACTATTATGATACAACATTGTTTCTGAAAACTGTTTTTCTTTTTAGCATGGGGAAAGGTACCCGCAAAGATAGGTTTTTAATATGAGCACATAAAAATTGCTCATTATTTTAAAAATAAGGAATCTGCTAATAAGCCAATTTCAGCCACTAGGTGACTAAGTTCATTTTTAATATAAAGTGATTCAATTCTGCAATCTTGCCTCTTGTATATATTTTTTTTATTAATGATCTAATGTAATATTAAAAACTATTTATAAATTAGATCTTTGCAAAAGTTATAGAGTAATAAATTTCACTACTTGTGTTTATGATTCCGCCATAAAATTATTTTCAGTATAAAATCAAACGCTTTCCTTAGAGTAAATAGTTTTCCAATATTTCTTTTTGGTTTCTTGAAATTTTATGCTGGTAATAAATAATGAGAAAGCTAAAGGAAAATAAACTGCCCTGTGAATAATAAATTATATGTGTATATATATAATTGGGTAAGGCGGTCGCGCCAAATATTGGGGACAAAAATTAAAATCAGTATTATATAATTAATAATTAAAAGTGCAAAAAGCCGAGTAGAGATTCGTAATTTATCGACTATTGGCCCATGTTGGCTACCGGGGCCGTAGCTAATTTAATTTCAACTTCGAAGGTCCGTCCTCCCTACCCCTTCTTTGTTTTGATATAAAAAAGTTAAAAATGTACATATTATATTAAAAACATTATTATAAAAATTAATTAAATATTAATATATAAATATGAATGATTAATACGAAAAAGTAAAGAAAATGAAGTTGCACAGGGCGTCCGCTTTGGCATAACCAGGTGGTTGGTAGTCGAGGTGTTGATGGAAGTGCGAAGGTATAAAACTTTGGAACATAAAAAAATAGGATCTATCTGCCAAATCCTGCCGATTTGGGCGATTTGGGTACCTGGCAAAATCTCTTCCTGGGCACACACAACCCACACGACGGTCCTGTACATATTTACAAATATATGAGTGAATCGTAAATCTTGGGTCCATCCAATCTTTTTTTAATTAAGAGCTTTATGCTATTTGGTGCTTTATAAAAAAAAAAAAAAAAGAGACCCTGTACTAATAAAGTAAAGGACGTATTATCTTTAGGCCAACAGTTGTGCAAGGATGTGATTTAGTCAATACCGAGCTCAACCGACTGTTTTTTCTCCCAATTAATGGTATCCACTTTGAGGGTTAGCCTTTGCAGTGTCTCCTGACGATGCTTTAAGATTCATTAAAATATATTTTTTTAGAATGCTTTATTTGTTTTTTTGTTTTGTTTTTTCAAGAAATCTGTGAGAAACACTAAATTTTACCAGAATCCTAAGACACACTTCATCTAATACGCAGTGCAGTGAATTATATTTAAATAAACACAAATATTAAAATTATAAAACAATATCAACCTCGTCTTAAACTTACTAGAGGGTACTTCTTCGACCATACAGTAAACCCCTGGAAGGTACAATCTCCAATATTCTATGTTTTAAACTATTAACGTATAACAATTTGTGAAGTCAGAAGTTTCACCTAAGGGCAATCAACCATTCACTTTTAAGCCATAATACTCATTGATTAATGAACCGAATTTATTAATCTGTTATCCGATTCTCGTTTTTTTGCTTATAACACACCTACTCTTCGCCTTCAAGTGTTTGTACCTTGGAAGTAATCGATTACTCCTGATGTTCCGCCAAACAGCCCTCCAGATGAACGAAAACCGTGGGAAGGAGGGAAGGCCGCCAGGCAGCGCACGGTGGGCGTGCTCTCTACTAGCACAATAGCGACCGTAACCTGACGTAACTTCTATGACAAGATGTACTGGCTTGGCAATCATCATTATAATAGTAAAATTCAAATCCATAAAACCTGTGGGCGTATTCTAAGCATACTGAATAAGTTCTCTTGGACCGTAATAGAACAACAGCGAAACCGGGAGTAATGATTGTAATTATTTTTAACAGGATAATATGATTTAGGAGTCAACTAACTCCTACATTAGTACAAAATTTGAAGATCTGTCTAAAATGGTTATTTATGAAATGCTTATTTTTAGTCAAAAATAAGGGATTTGTTTCTGAATTGTCTAAATAATCAAATTAAAATTAAAATGAAGGAGAATCTTGGTTGTGAGTGCGGTCAATAAATGAACACACCATAATAAAAAACTTATTATAATGTATTTTTGTTTATTCTTAGTCCTGATGATGTACTAAAACTTAGGGCGAAACGTCGACACACATTATAATAAGTTTTTTTCTTATTTTGTGTTCATTTATTGGCCGCACCCTCAACCAAGATTCTCCTTCATACTTTTCCACTGTCAGCCATACCTACTCTCACCAAAATTAAAATGATATAAATTGCGGGTTTCGTACAGCTTGGATATGACAAGCGGGTTAGCATAACTAGTCTCTAGCCAGTGAGTGGGATTTCCTCAGAAACGGGTAGACCTCAATTGAGGACTTTTCGTTAATTGCCTCCGAGTAAATTTGTTTAATCATGAAATTATCTTCAAAGGTAAAATATAATAATTGGAGACATCTATAACAAATTTTAAAGAAAAAAGTTGATCTTGTCCGACGGGAATTCTCAGTACATCGGTCACGTACTCCTGAGTGTGTTAAAAGCACAGAACTATAGTCTATTTGGTATAAATCGAATCTCGAATAGTTTATTATGGAGCATGATACACAGGAACTATTTTAGTTCATATTTCTTTTTTTAAATTTAATGGCAACAAAGTTACATTTTTGTTATTTCATTTCATGACCAAAATGAAATTAAACTAATGCCATGCGATATCTGTGATCTAAAATTTTTAATTTTGTTAGAAAACATTTCATGTTTCAACTCCAGCAGGATCGTCATTACCATGCCGCATGAGTGGCGGTGAACTCGTGATTTCGCTAACTTTATAAAAGAATAATACAATTTCTTCATAGTAGTAATAAGAAATATTTATTTAAGACTGAGTAAATCAACAGACGCAAGATCATTCTGATTGACGCAACCCGCATAGCTTGAGCAGTGCTCTCCTTGGGCTGAGAGGTGGAGAAGGGACTGGGTATCGCGTTGAAGGGGATACTGCCTGCTGTGATCCCGTCGTGTGCACCAATCAGCTCCGCCCTCGCGTGCAAGAACTTTTTTGCAATAGCTAATTTAGCTTACAAATATTAATTTCATTTCCAATTCTGTCTGATACAGTTTGGTAGAGTCGGGTAGCTCAGTGGGTAAGGCACTAAACTCTAAATAAGTTATTTATTTTCGCTGTATTGTTATAATAAAATTGTTAAAAAGAAACAAATTACTCTTTATTTCCAAATAAGAATGGCACTATATACAATGAGCCCTTTTAAGGCCTTTATTATTTTTTTTATTTTATTTATTTATTTTTTGGGGGGGAAAATGCCTGCTTAGGCTGACTTAGTTCTCTATTTGTGATGGATATTTTATGTCATATTTTTGAGTTGGTTGTTACTAAGACTATTTGTGTGAGCCACCGTTTCCACTATTTAAGAACCGGCACTGTGCCAAATGAAAATATTTCAATTCTTATCAAAAAACTCTGAAATACCGAAATGAAAATGAAGAATTAATTTCATGCGATTAAGAACAATCATAAAACAGTATAATTTTCAAGATATTTCTTACATTAACAAAAAAAAAAAAAAATTGGAATGATTAATATTAAAATTTCAGTACATGGTAGGAGGTATCTTGGCTGAAAGTAAAAATCACATATTTTCTCTAGCATGCAAATAAGTTATAATTATTACACCTGTTTCTTGAGCAATTTTTTGGTGTACTCCAGTTGAGGTTTTTTAACCCAGAATCGATCCATGGTTGATATAAAAGAATAAATATATTCTCTGCCAAAGCCGGACTAGAACTCAGACCGGAAGTTTAGAGTTTAGTGCCTTACCCACTCAGCTACCCGACTCTACCAAACTGTATCAGACAGCTTAAATTAATTATACAAATCATCATATATTATACTGGTAGTAAGCAGTTACTAATTTTTTTTTTTTATTGATCTAGGCACCTTTCTGGTCATCTACATCGGTATCACAGTGTTATTTGGCATTCCTCTGGCATTTCTTGAAATTGTCTTAGGACAGTTTTGTCAACAGGGCACAACTAAGTTATGGAGAGCTGTTCCACTCCTGAAAGGTGAGTAAACTGCACCATAACTCCTATAAGTGTAACTATTTTTACTGTGTACATTCTTCTTTCATTGCTAGGACATGTTAATCCCAATCACTAATTGTAGTGTATGGATTAAGCACTTCCACATCAGTTTTCTTTGTTTCCTTGCAACTTTCAGGAAAAATATTTCTAAAATAGTGGGGTAGGAAATTGGATTCCTAAACAGTTAACAATTAACTCAACAGAGATTGGCTTCCCCAATACTTGGAGAAAAACTTCAGTCCAATATTTATATTGGCCATCATAGTAACTATATCCAAATACTTTTGAACATATATTTAATCAGATGCTAGGATAAATAGACACTCAACTCATCAGAATCACTTTGAGGGATTGTTCTAATGGAAACATAAAAAATATTCTTCTGGAATTTATTCAAAACTTAATTAGGCCAATAATATTATAAATGCTAGAAGAGGAAACACGTTTTCTCAAACTAAAATTTTTTTTTAAACAATAAAGTTTTTAAAACTTTTTTCTCAATTTCTAGTTTTAATTATATTTCTAATTTGGGATTGATAAATTATTTGCCACTTCTATAATTTTGTTTTATTGAAAACAAGTTTCGAAAGTTATGCATTCATCTTCAGTTCTAAAAACACACAAAAATTCAAAAATAAGCAATTCAAAATACAGTTTGGTATTATTATAGATATTAAATTATCCATATTCTTGTCTTAACTAAATTCATAATTCATAAATGTTTTATAATACTGATTTATATTAAATGTAATTTAATATGTATAATAATACCAAACTGTACTTTGAATTGCTTATTTTTGAATTTTTGTGTGTTTTTATAACTGAAGATGAATGTATAACATTCAAAACTAGTTTTCAATAAAAAAAATTATAGAAGTGGCAAATAATTTATCAATCCCTAATTAGATTGATCCTTCTATACCATCATGCCGATGTCAACTGATTATTTCTAATTTGTTTCATTAGAAAAATTATTTAATTTTGCACTGGATAAGGTGGTTAGAGACGAGACTATCCAAACTGATAGTACTATATACAACAGACTGATACAGATTCTTGCCTTTGCAGATGATCTGGATATTATATTTAGATCACAAAAATCCCTAAAAGAGGCTTTCATTGCTCTCACGAATGCAGCCCAGGAGATCGGTTTGGTTATAAACAAAGAAAAATGAAATGTATGAAAGCGGGACTTGTAGCAGATGCTGAGCAAAATATTGAAATAGGCCCCTACAGATTTCACAGAGTGGACCAATTCTCCCATTTGGAATTAGTAGCGAACTCCTCTAGTAACATGGACTTAGAAATTGGAAAAAGAATGATCAATGCGTAGAGGTGTTATAACGGACTGCGTAGATACCTTAGCAGTTCACATATCTCTAGGCGAATAAAAGTCATGCTATATAAAACACTTATTAGACCGTTGCTTATTTATGCAGCAAAGACTAAAGCAGAAAAGAAAGAGCTGCAGGTTTTTGAAAGAATAGTTCTTTGATGTATTTTTGGTGCCATAAAGGAGGAAGAACAATGGAGGAGACGCAAGAACCAACATGTTCATCAGCTCTATAATGAACCAGAGGTGGTGCACCTGATTTAATTATCAAGGTTAAGGTGGGCAGGGCACTTAGCGCGAATAGCTGTGGAAGAGGTCACAAAGAAGTTGTTAGAGGGAATCCTGCACAGAAAAAGAAGTACAGGTAGGCTCAGGCTAAGATGGATGGATAGATCCTGTTAATCAGGAAGCCTTGCTGCGAATGAGGAGCTGGAAAGTAGCAGCGCAGGATAGAGCTTCTTGATGGAAGCTCATCGAGGAGGCCAGGACCCACCATGGGTTGTAGTGCCAAGGATGATGATGATGAATTTAATTGACATCCACATGATGGTATAGAAGGATCAATCTAATTAGAGATTGATAAATGATTTGCCACTTTTATAAATTTGTTTTATTGAAAAATAGTTTCAAATGTTAAACATTCATCCTCAGTTCTAAAAACACACAAAAAATTCAAAAATAAGCTATTCAAAATATACTTGTAGTGTGGTATTATTATACATATTAAATTAGATTAATATAAATCAGTTAAATTTAATAAAGACAAGAAATCATATACATGTTGGTACTCACTAAGGTTTAAATGGATTATATCCATTTACAAACAGAAAAGTTTGTACTGGTTTCTTCTCCCATTGAACTAACAATGAAGGAAAGGTAGGTTCCTACCTACATAGGCCAACGGTTTAAGGGTCAGAGTTTTTCCAGTAATGATGGTGAGTAATTGGTTTTTCTGTTATAGATGGGGGATAAATTTAAGATTGGACTATAGGAGATATTTATTTGGTCATTTAAGCAAAAATCTGGATTGGATTTGAAGGATTTTATTATTTCAAGTGCTTCATATATATTCAATTTGAAGCTGTTTTCAACGTGAAGTATTAATTTAACTCCTGAGTCTTTGATGAATTTATGATTTTTTTTTCATTTAAATGAATTGCAAAGTTGGAATTCTCTGTCTTATTATTATATGCACTATATGTTCCTTTAATCACTGATATAGCGATCTTCCAGTTTTCCCCATGTATTTGGCTGCGCAATCATTACAATTTAGTTCGTATATTCCGCTTTTTTGGAAAGGGTCTATTTTGTCTTTAGGAGAAGAGAAATATGAGGATAGGTTTTTTTCTATTTTAAAATAATCCTAGTTTTTTCAATTCATTTCCGACTTTGGTGGATATAGGGCCGTAATATGGAATCAAAACATAATGTTTTGGGATGAGCCTATCTTTAGGGGTTGTTGAATAGATATCATTAATAGTCTTTTTTTTTGTATATGTTTTTTTTTTAAATATGATTGATAGTGGTTTTGTTGTACACGTTATTTTTTGCTATGGAATATATAATTTAAATTTTTTTATTATAGTTCTGTTTATTTAATGGTACGTTCAAGAGACGGTAAATCATACTATTAAAGGCTGCGAGTTTATGAGCTATCGGTCTCCTAGCTTCATTGTTTATAACGACATCCGCGTGGGTGGGTTTCCGGTAAATTCCAAATTCATGATGTTTGTTTTTTACTGAGATTTCTAAATCTAAAAAATTTATGGTTTTGTTTTTTTCCAGTTCTACTGTGAATTTAATCGAGGGGTTAATTTCGTTTATTTCCTTTAAAAATTATTTATTTGTCTTGTCGTACCAGACCATAGGCATTTAATGTCATCTACATATCAATACCCAGTATATACTATGTTGAGAATTGTTTGGGTCAAGAATTTTTTATTCTAATTTGTTCATAAATAAATCTGCCAGAAGGAGTGAAAGATGGGAGCCCATCGATAAGCCTTCTTCCTTTTTGAAGAATTTTCCATCAAATTGAAAATAATTTTGTTTTATGCAAATAGACATCAAATTGTAAAGATCTAGTTTTTCTAGCAGCGCTAGATTCGATCGGAAGATTAACTGTTCTTAAATATCTATTGTTTCTAGTGGTGGGATACTTGTGAAAAAATTTGTGACGTCGAATGATATTAATTTCGCGTTATCCGGAATTACTGTTCTTAATTTTGTTGACTAACGCTATAGAGTTTTTTACCGTATGTTTTGGGGCAAATGAGATTCTGGTTTTGAATAATTTATTCAAGTAATGGGCAAGTTTATAGATCGGGCTATTGATGTAAGTAAAGACTCTTCTTATGGGGATTTCCGGTTTGTGTATTTTTGGTACGCCATATAGTCGGGGAGGTAACGGATTCATCTCAATGAGAGTGTATTTTTTATTATCCGGTATCAATATGCTGTTTTTTACAAACTCGTGGACTTCGGTGGAAAATTTATTCACGGAATTTTTGATATTAGGAAAACCGATTTTGTTTATGAAATCATAAACTTTTTTTCTATAGTTATCTCTTTTTAGAATTACTGACGTATTTCCTTTATCTGCTTTTATGATTACGAGATTATTTTCGCTTACTTTTTCTGACAATACACGTGCTGGTTTATGTTCTGCTGATATATTTTTATTGGACCTATTGATTTTTTCTATTTCGGTTTTTAGTACATTGGCGCATACAGATTTGGAAATAGAGTCGTTATTATATTTTACTAGACCGGTTTCGATGTGAACAGCAAGATTTTCAAACATTTTTGAGTTTATAGGCAAATTTATGGAGTGTTTTAAGCCTTTATTAAGAAGGTTGTTTTCAGTTTCCGATAAGGTGGTGCTAGAGAGATTGTGAACACGTTGGGAAAATTGGTTTTGACTTTGGGAATTGTTTCACGAACCAGAAGAAGGGATATTTAAATTGTCATAGTTTAACCGCAATTTTGTAAGTTTCTTTTCTAGAGTTTCATGTTATTTCAACATGAGGTTTTGGACACGGGTTCGACTTTGTTTATCGAGAGAGTCAAATTCAAGTGGGTGGAGGATAAAAGTTAATTTAGAATGGAAGATATAAAGGTATAATTTTATACTGTCCCTAACTGAGTACCAATGATTGATTTCTAGTCTCACCCATTGTTGTCTTGCATGGTGGATGGCTCTTGATGCTGCTCTTTTTTGAACTCCAGATCTTATTTGAACATAAGACGGAGTCAGGTTTTCTCTTACACAGGCGTTGTTGTACCAGATGTTCTTGTTGGCTGTTGCGTATTTTAGCCTCAAGTAGATGGCATCTTTTTGTTCCGCATTCTTCAGTTCTGTAATGACCTGTTTGGAGATGGAATTAAATTGCTGAGTTTTGAGTCTTTGGGTGGTGTAACATGCACTATGGCTTGGCTCCTTCATAACCAATTGACATCAGCATGATGGTATAGAAGGATCAATCTAATTAGGGATTGATAAATTATTTGCCACTTCTATAATTTTTTTTATTGAAAACTAGTTTTGAATGTTATACATTCATCTTCAGTTATAAAAACACACAAAAATTCAAAAATAAGCAATTCAAAGTACAGTTTGGTTTTATTATACATATTAAATTACATATAATATAAATCAGTATTATAAAACATTTATGAATTATGAATTTAGTTAAGACAAGAATATGGATAATTTAATATCTATAATAATACCAAACTGTATTTTGAATTACTTATTTTTGAATTTTTGTGTGTTTTTAGAACTGAAGATGAATGTAAACCATTCGAAACTAGTTTTCAATAAAACAAAATTATAGAAGTAGCAAATAATTTATCAATCCCAAATTAGAAATATAATTAAAACTAGAAATTGAAAAAAAAGCTTTAAAAACTTTATTGTTTCAAAAAAAATTTTAGTTTGAGAAAACGTGTTTCTTCTTCTAGCATTTATAATATTATTGGCCTAATTAAGTTTTGAATAAATTCCAAAAGAATATTTTTTATGTTTCCATTAGAACAATCCCTCAAAGTGATTCTGATGAGTTTAGTGTCTATTAATCCTAGCATCTGATTAAATATATGTTCAAAATATAATTTGGTATTATTAACATATTAAATTAGATTAATATAAATCAGTATTATGAAATTTATGAATTATGAATTTAATTAAGACAAGAAATCAAATACATGTTAGTACTCAGCAAGGTTTAAATGGATTATATCAAACAGAAAAATTTGATGTCACAAGTCTTTTCACAAGTATCCCATCACTAGAAACAATAGAAATTTTAGAACAGTTAATCTTTGGATCAAATCCAGCAAAGCTAGAAAAACTAGATCTTTACAATTTGATGTGTATTTGCATAAAACATAATTATTTTCAATTTGATGGAAAATTCTTCAAACAGAAAGAAGGCGTACCTGATGGGCTCCCATCTCTCACCCCTTCTGGCAGATTTATTTATGAACAAATTAGAATAAAACATTTTTGACCCAAACAATTCTCAACATATTATATACTGGTATTGGTATGTAGATGACATTATATGCCTATGGTCTGGTACGACAAGACAAATAAATAATTTTTTAAAGGAAATAAACGAAATTCACCCCTCGATTAAATTCACTGTAGAACTGGAAAAAACAAAACCTTAAACTTTTTAGATTTATAAATCTCAGAAAAAAACAAACATCATGAATTTGGAATATACTAGAAACCCACCCATCCGGATGTCGTTATAAACAATGAAGCTAGGAGACCGATAGCTCATAAACTCGCAGCCTTTAATAGTATGATTTACCATCTCTTGACAGAACCATTAAATAAAAAGAACTATGATAAAGAAATTTAAATTATATATTCCATAGCAAAAAATAACAGATATAACAAAACCACTATCAATCATATTTAAAAAAAAAAACATATACAAAAAAAGACAATTAATGATATCTATTCAACAACCCCCAAAGATAGGCCCATCCCGAAACATTATGCTTTGATTCCATATTACGGCCCTATATCCACCAAAGTCGGAAATGAATTGAAAAAACTAGAATTATTTTAAAATAGAAAAAAAACCTATCCTCATATTTCTCTTCTCCTAAAGACAAAATAGACCCTTTCCAAAAAAGCGGAGTATACGAACTAAATTGTAATGATTGCGCAGCCAAATACATGGGGAAAACTGGACGATCGCTATATCAGTGATTAAAGGAACATATAGTGCATATAATAATAAGATAGAGAATTCCAACTTGGCAATTCATTTAAATGAAAAAAATCATAAATTCATCAAAGACTCAGGAGTTAAATTAATTCATCACATTGAAAACAGCCTCAAATTGAATATATATGAAGCACTTGAAATAATAAAATCCTTCAAATCCAATCCAGATTTTTGCTTAAATTACCAAATAAATATCTCCAATAGTCCGATCTTAAATTTATTCACATCTATAACAGAAAAACCTATTACTCACCGGGATTACTGGAAAATCCTGACCCTTAAACCGTTGACCTATAAACATCCTACCTACTTTTTGTTCATTGTTAGTTCAATGCGAGAAGAAACTAGTACAAACTTTTCTGTTTGATATAATCCATTTAAACCTTGATGAGTACCAACATGTATTTGATTTCTTGTCTTAATTAAATTCATAATTCATAAATGTTTTATAATACTGATTTATATTAATCTAATTTAATATGTTAATAATACCAAACTATATTTTGAATTGCTTATTTTTGAATTTTTTGTGTGTTTTTAGAACTGAGGATGAATGTATAACATTTGAAACTAGTTTTCAATAAAACAAATTTATAGAAGTGGCAAATAATTTATCAATCCCTAATTAGAACATGAATTTGTTCTATGTGGCCTTTACTACTTATTATAATAGGTTGTGGAGGTACTATTTTTTTGTTTATTCCAAATAAGAATAAATTATAAATGGTGGCCACTTTTTTTTTCTCAGTGTATTTCCTTCTTAATCATAAAATTTATTAAAATAAATATTTGTTCAGTCATCACTTACTAGCTTCTTATTCATTATTATAATCATACTTTGAAGATACACTTTAATAATAAAATATCTTCATCTAATACTTTTTGTTGTGACTGATTTTTTTATTTTTTAGGTGTCGGCTACGTAAAAGTACTCTGTTCATTTTTGCTTGCTATTTATTATCCAGTCGTCATGACGATATCACTCTTCTATGGACTGTGGACAGTCAAAGGACCACTTCCCTTCATTGAATGTACTCATGCTTTGCTCCATCAAGTAAGCACATTAAATTATTAAATTTATAAAGAATCCATTACCTACATTCTTAATTTCATTTTACTAAAACTATTTCTTTATTTTTTTTTATTGCAGGAAGAACTAGAGGACTCATGTTTGGAGTAAGCATTCATTTTAAATATAAAAATTTTCTTGTATCCAAGTTATAATGTATTTGGATATATCAAAGGAAAAATATGTTTTTGATGTAAACATGAACACAAGAAAACAACTTATTCTATCTTATTATACATATCATTAGGATATTTATTTTAGGCACGGTAAAGAAATAACAGGTTCTGTGGAGCAGCTTGCGCACCTTACTGATGGGATTTCCTCCCTCCTTCCTTCAGCCCTCTAGCATTGATTGCTCCTCTTCCTACCACAGCTCCTCCTCAGGTGGTTCTGGCTTCTGGTGCTTCCATCCAGCCTCCTCTTCTTTGAGGCAGACAGTCCCTACCAACGGTGAAATCTGTGGGGCCTACCACCTCTCTCTCTCTATCTTCTTAAATATTCTACAAATAACCTCCTCCATCAATCCGGGAAAATCAGCCTTACTGATGACGTTCATACCAGTTGTTCTGGGTAACTAGGGTCGATGTTCTTCCATGGCAGTGCAGGATATCATGGCATGTTCAGCTATAATGATAAAGCTGGGAAACTGAGAATCGATATTCTTGCCATGCTTCTGCAGCTTCTCTTGAAACCCTTCCCCGTGATCTGTCAGGATCTGAGGACCAGTAATTGGGGAGGAACCTCTTCACTGCCTGTCTGGAGTAATCAATAAGGAAATACTTCCCAACGCTTATGCCTGTTTCACTCCTCCAGTGAGTCCTCCATCACCTCGACCTCCTTGAGTTCCTCACCTATCGTATGCCGCAATCCTTCTGAGAGTGCCTCAAACCCTTGCTTCCTAACATCGAATTTGATGGTGTCCTCCAAGGAAGAGAAACAAAACAGGTTCTTTGCATCCTTTCATCTCCAATTTAATCGGTTCCCTTTCTTGAAAGCTCTCTTCTGCTGAGTATTACATCCTATCTGTAATAGTTGGGTTGAGTCTCAAGTTACATTAAAAATACTATGATATAACTTATTTAATTCAACAAAAAATATAACTCAACTTTTGTTTCAGAAAAACATTTCTAACTCCACCTTACAAGGACATTATGTGGTTCAGTGTCAATGTTACGCTGCTTTTCCTGTTGTGGGCGTTTGTCATGTTATGGTATTATTTTCATCTCTTAGATTTCCTTAAATACCTATGAAACTATGTCGATATTGATAAAACATTATTCTTTAACAGCGTTTGCAGAGGTTCAAAATCATATCGCACAGCTGCACTATTCTTAACTCTACCACTGATTGGATTACTGGCTGCACTCTTATCTATGAAGCTTACTGAAGGTTACGAAGGGCTAAATGCATTGTTAACATTCAGCTGGGAACCTGTACTTAGATTCGATGTGAGTATTATTGTTCAATATATTGCTTAGAAATGACACTATAAGTATTGATAGAATTTTCTAAATCTGTTATTATAAATATAAGGTAGTAATACGACTTTTTGATGTTCCAAAGATTAAATTATTTTTTTTCAGATAATCAAATTAGAAATAATAAACAGTTATTAGACTCCATTAGATAATGTAATTAGAATGAAATTTGTTTGTTAATCCTAGTTTCTGAAGTCAGAACATAATTAAATACGAAAAGTTTGAGCTGTCAATATTAGAGTAGGGGAAGGTAATGTACCCAGTGACAGATGTTTTAGGAGACAGGGGGGAATTTTACATGCTGTAGGGAAAGTGGGTTTTTTTCTCGAGCTTGAAAAATTTGCTCTTTACCAGACACGACTGCAGCCTGAACCTGGGATTTCCAGACCCATCAGTTGCCTGTCAGGAGCCGGTAAAGTATTTTGGATTCTAATGAGTAAAAATATTGTCAACTTATGAAGTTTTCACCTTGACAATACTTGTTTAATATATAGAAGCATACTTTTTGTTAAAGTGGTTTTATTTAGCTATGGAATGATAAAAGGTTTTGATGGGTCAGTGCAGTATTTAAATAATTATTATACTTTTTTTTGGAAAATAAGCATTAAGCAATTACCGAGGGACAAAACTGCACGTTGCACCAGGGAACAGTGACTTCCTATGTCCTTGGTGATTTTCAGTGACTTTCAGTATGGCCCCACTACCGAAGTTAAATTACTTATGAGTATACTAATTGTTCCTAATTAACAAAAACTAATAAAAATATCATGCCTTGAAGCAAGACAGGAGTAAAATTGGCTTTACCGGCAGCAAATATCGGCTGAGAGAGAGGAGCTAAGAAACTTGACCAGATTACCTCGGCAGAATGTGGCAGCAATGTCATGCATTTGTGCTGCAGGAAACTCAAATCCACTGCTATTCATTATCTCCTGAGTTCATTTTAAAGACAACGTGCTGAAAGTTACTCCACATGGCTCAGTAGTAAAGGCAACTGCAAGTGGTTGGTCGATTGAGAACATGTTTCTGTGCAATTTGGAACATTGTATAGCTCATGTAATCCCCATCTTGGAGCAACCTCAGTTATTAATTATGGACAACCATCAATTTGAAAATTATTGTTCCTAAAAAAAATTATCTGTTGATTTTTTGTTTATAATGTCATTTCAATTAAATAAAAATTGTAGTCAATAACTAATTTTCTTTTAAAAAACCTAAGAAAAGTTTTTTTACCTTACTTAACCTTTTTTTTTTTTTACCTTATGTCGACTAGCACAATACCACTTGTCCCTTAGTATCATCATGTTGTACCCAGAGACAATTTTTTTTACCCAACCCTAAATGTACACATTTACTATAGTCTGGAGCTAGTAAACTAGACTGATACTTAAAGATTAATTAGAATTTTTCAAATAATCACAGAGAGCTAACCCTGATTCTTAAAAAAACCTTATCTATAAAGTATTAGATGCACACCTTCTCCTACTTTATTTCTTTGTTAAAACACAATTCTAAAATGGTGTATATTCATAAGCAAATCATGAATAAAATTGATGTATTTTATAAAATATCTAGAAATTTCGTGTAATAGAGATTAGATAGGCACTTTATTTTAAAATCTGCAAGATCAGATGGAACACAATTCTCCTTCAACATAATAGTGTGCCCTTTGTACATTTATTTATCAGTTCAACAATGATTATAACTGTTATAATGATTTTTCCTTATATAACTCCTGATTTTATTCTTTATATAGCCCAACAACTCATCTCAAATCCATTACTCGAATGACATTTACTGAGTGGTGGTCACTCAATTTTGCACTGTACACTGGTCTAAATTCTGAGGCTGATTCATATGAAAAAATTAGAATCTACTAAGACCAATTCATATTTTTTGGAGTTGTATATTTTACAAAATATGTTAATCTGCAAGGCGATGTTCTCTTAATGTATGCAGTCAGATTTTGCCTTTATAAAGCAGGAAGCATTATTGTACAGAAGAGACCAACTGAGTAATTCTAGGATCTAAAATAAATATTACTTATCTTTAATTTAATCTATTATTTATTTTCCTTTCCCTTTAGATATTTTAGACTCAAATGCTTTTCATATTCAACATATTTCCCTTTATATCCATATTATAGAAATCATTGCTATTTTTACTAATAACCATATATTTTAATGTTAAGTAACTATTATTAATATAATTCTGGTGTGATTAAAATAGTTCAATTATATATTTTACTACTAAATTTGGATTACTAATATTCACCTAATTTTTTAGACATGGTACTATGCAATGGTTCAGTTTTTCTTCTCTACACATATTGGATTTGGAAATCTCACAACTTGTGCTGGAAACATCTATTCTAAAAGCAGCGCATTCTGGTAAGTTGAGCCACATATCTAACAAATTTGACAGATTAAAATCAATTACTATACTTTAGAAAACAATATAAGATGCTTTTTTTATAATTGATCAACATTGATGAGAGAGTTAAAGAGAAAAATATTTCAGGGTTGCTGTTGGCTACATATTCTGCAATATTGCTGCAGGAATAGGAATGGTAGTCCTCGTTTACAGCTGGCTTGGTGACACTATTGCTACTTGGCATCAAGTTCCTATCTTATTCGTGCTCACTCTTATTTATGAAGCTGCATCCTTTCAGACAAGCAATGGTCAACTTTGGGCCTCTTTAGCTTACTTACTGATAGTATTGTCAGGTTTCACAAGTATGGTAAGTCTTCAACTATTTTAATTTGTAATTGAATAATTATAGATTCCCTCTCAATGCAGCTAGGCTTTATGAAAGGATTAATTAAGAAAAAAATTAATCGAAACCAAAAATGTATAAATTCTCATTCTTCGAATAATGAAGTGGTAATTGTGATTAGAAAAAAGTAATATACTGAAACACTTGTATGTTTACAGCCTCATCAGAGGCTCCCATCCCCATTATAAAAAGACTTTAGCTAAATTAAATAATAGGTTAAATTTAAAGTGTTGAAATCATCAAGTATTATTAAGTAGTCAAGTAGGCACTCAACAATCAGTTACAGAATTAAATATTTAAAGCTTTAATATTTTTTTTTTAATCTAGGTTCATGATGCTTAAATATTATATATATATATATATATATATATATATATATATATATATATATATACATATATATATATATATATATATATATATATATATATATATATATATGTATATATACAATGAATATCTTGTACCTTGAAAGTAAATATAGAAATAATAAAGTAAGTAATATAATAAGAATATACATTTATTTTTGTTTATTTATTTTTTCAGGTAGCCTTAATTTATACAATTGTCGTTTCAATTGTTGTCGAGACGAAAAATAAGTGGAGATCCTGGTTAATAACTGCTGCTATATGTGCAATTGGATTTATTCTTGGAGTTGCAATAATGCTACCAGTAAGAACTATTAATTTTCTAATAGGGTTAGAAGCAATAAAATACTCGTACCGTTGAACATCAAAACACTTTCTAAATATTTTAATTTTTTTATTCTATCCTCAACACAATAGCATTTCCATAATATATTTTTTAGTTGTTCGTGCCTCAAACCTTTCTTGGTCAAGGCAGTTTGCTTCCTTATTTCTATATATCTCATAATGGCCTGAGAATCCATTCAAGCATTGTTCACAGTTTTGAGGCTATTCATCAGAAAATTACATTCAAGCATGCTATAAGTATTATTTCTTATTTGCATGCTTAAAGCTGTCAAGATAGCTTGAAAGTCAACAAATATGACAAGGTGGGTCAGGTCGTCTCAATTCTAATTGCCTAAAAACAAAGAGAATAGCCTTAATTTCTTATGATAAGTCTTAAAATTGGATATCATACCCTGTATTGATTCCAATCCATAATACTTGTAAATCTTATGATTAAACTCATGCATCAGAGTTGGCCTCTGCAGTTGATATTGATGTTTCCTCTCTTTTATAGGGTAATACTTATGAATCCTTTCCAGTCCCAAAAATCTTAAAGAAAAAAAAAATCTAAATTAATGTAAGTGAGATGCTAGGTAATTTAGTAGATACACTAGATGTTCGAGGAAGGAGCCTACATCACCGCAGATAGTACCTAAAATTTTGTAAATTGGAGATAAAGATCTGAGTTTTAGCCACTGAAGTGGCAGTGATTAGTTGTACTCATACCAGTATCCTTTACTCCCTTTCCATCACTCTTATTTGATGAGTTCTTTCATTTATTTATTAATAGGCAAGCAGTTTTTTGTTTTTGTAACTAGTTTAAGGTTTCGTGTTAATTTTTTTCAATATTTGTGATAACTCCCTCTACAAATAAACCACTCAATTTTGGGCATTATAAAAATTTATTTTAATTATTAACAAAACACCTGAAATTCAGGATACAATTTTAAACAGTCACTACTGCTGAATGAGCTAGCACAATCTAAGTAAAACTGTTCAACTTTCCTGATTAAAATATTACAACATGCTTAAATTTCTCGAAAGATAGCTCTTATTTTGTTTCAGGAGAAACTGAAATTTCTTCATATGTTGGATCATTATGTCATCGGTCATATGGTTGCCATGTCTACAGCATTAGAACTAGTTGGATTTCTATGGGTGTATGGTGTCGATACATTATGTAATGACTTTGAATTTGTCCTTGGATATAAACTATCAAAAATATGGAACACCATTTGGTTTACTACTCCTATCTTCCTTGTAGTAAGTTACCATTACCATTTAAATGAATATCAGATTTAATAAAACAAGATTTCAATGTTTTTAATTAATTTGATTTTACTTGTTTAGATTGTTGAAGTAAGCTCTTTGTTCTTATTACCATTAAATGGAGAAGATGTAGAAGATGATAGATGGGTTTATCTCACTGGGTGGTTTATGTACATGTTTCTATGGCTCATCATAATTGTTGTAGGCCTTTGGCAGCTCTGCGCTCAAGTAGATTACAACTTAGCACAGGTAAATGAAAATAATAAATTAAAATTCTTCTTACTTTATCATAAAAATATTTGCTACCCAATCAAATATTGAAAAACAAATTTTACTCAAAATTAATCTAACACTATTGTATTTCTGTAGTAATAAACTAACTATATTTCTAATCCCTAAGACTCTAGCCTCATTGTTCACTGAGAAACTCAGTTTCTTAGGTGAGCTAAAAACCAAATATAAATTAATTAAGTAATTAGTCAATTAATTATAACTAAATCATTTCTATAATTTATTTAAATATCACTGGAAGTGAGGTAGCCAGCATATAGATTGCTTCCTATGCTGAATAACCCAGTTTGCATCATGGCTTAGTGTCCTAACTTTTTTCTGGATAGAAAATTAGTGGGCTTATTGCGATTTGAACTGTGGTTGACAGAGACATTATAATCAGTGACGTAGCCAGAGGGAGGGTCCAGACCCCCTTTGAAATTACAAAATATTTATATTTATTCTTATCATAAACAAAAATTGTATGAACCTAGTTGAACGTTATTTCATAAATAATATCCTAGGCATAGAAAATATTATTTAGAGAGAGGACCCCCTTACATCCCTAGTTGGGGTGGGCCTCCTTAAAACAGATCCTTAGATGATTTCTCCCCTCCCCCCCCCCAAAAACAAAATCCTGGCTACGCTACTAATCAAAGTCCGCATTCATACAAAAATGAATTATTGACATTAATCATGGGGTAAATCAATGGTTGGAGCAGAGCGCTGACCACACTGGTCCACAATAAAATTCTAAGATTGAGAATCAGGCACCTCTAATAGGACCTTCCGGCTAGGCCTCAGTAGAGGTTGATTTGTTTATTTGTGGCTATTAGAGGATTGATTTATTTTTGTTTTCTCATTTTCAATATCACAAAAGATGGGTCTCCTTTATTGAAATGAATCAAATAAAATAGTAACAATTACAATTCTTGTAATAAATATAATAAAGTGATTAGCATAACCAAATATAATTAATTAATTGAAAATTAAAATTTATGCACTGAAGATTATTATAGTCATTTCAAAATTATCGTTAATGTCATTATTACTGTATTTATATGACATTGGTGTTTTTTTTTAATTAACGTATTTTCGAATGGATTATTTTAAACTCACTATAATTATCTGATTTTATATATTATCTGCTTTGGAACCTGAGGGTCCTTCATAAGAATGTTTAACTTCTATGCTCACAATCAGCAAAAGATCTAGTCACAATTAGCCTTATCATAAACATTCATTCTCTTATATTGCATCAATTGAGCTAGCTTAAATTTACAAAGACGATCCAGTATGCTTGGTCTATCTCCCGGCTTATTGAGGAAAGAAGAATGATCATGAATGTGAATGAATTATTTTTCTCATTAACCAATTAAAAAAAAAATGTAAAGGCAACAATAATAGTTTTATAAAAGGTACGGCTTGTGACAAAACTCAATGTTTCAAATGTCTCTATGATGATTATCATCCGAAGGAATGTATAATTGTGTTATTTGAATATTTCATTGTAAAAAAACAAGTAAATAACTAATAAATAATAATCACAGAGAAAAGCTTAGTTAAATAAATATTCATCTGTATTAAATTAATAGAAACAAATTAATGAATCCATTATTTAATAATTTATAAATATCGTAGATATAAAAAGCAATAAAAAAAAAAAAGCCATATACCGAAAATGTTAATAAAAAAACTAGAAAATACTATAAAACTGAAGTCAAATTCAATAATAGTGTACCTAACAGCATAAATAAATTTATAAATATCGTGCAGCAATATTTTTAAAAATTATAATTTTCTTTACATTTTTAGAAATTGCATAGTTCTCTGAAGCCAACAAGAAACTGGGGCCCAGTAGATCCTATATATCGTCACGGCTGGGTTCAATGGAGAGACTCATATCAAAATACTGGAGAAAGAGATTTCACCTTGAAGAGGAGAGGAACACGTGACTATACCCATTCAATCAAATCTGAACAAAGGTATAAGATAAATTAGATTTTTTTATAATTAAAATAAGACAAATTCATAATGACATTGTAGTTCATATCACATATCCAGAAAGAAAGAGGCACAACTCAAAATTTCTAATGTCAGACATTTTAAAAGTTGGAGCTTTATCATCCCTAAGAGCAGCGCGCCCTCAAATATCAGTCCAAACCGACAGACATAATAGGCAACATGTGCCCAAGGCAGGATTGGCATTAAATACTAATTTATATTAATTTAAAAAGGACTGGCAACACTGTATTAGTGCAAGCTTGTTTTTATCCAATTTTAATGATTAAACCTAGCAGGAAGAATTCATGAGTTGTATGGCTTTGCAGAATTTGCAGTGCTTTGGGGCCATTGTGCAGTATCTCCTTGATTCATAATTAAAGAAATGTGTACAGTATTATTTAGTTATATTATAAGCTAAAATTATAATGCAATAATTTAAATTAAATTAAATAAGTCATATACAATGGATATTTTAAAGAATATCAAATTAACTCATTTTTTCTTTAACATTCAAAATTATAGGTATAATACAATGAGCTTGCCAAGACCCAATTCAACTTATGTGGTGCAGCTACCGGAGAACTATTGGCCAAAAACACAACAGAAGAAGTCTACATTATCATAGGTCACACTTATGATTAATTATTAATCAATATAATGAAAACCTTAGCTAACGGATAGAGCTAAGATAGATATCAGCATTTTTTATTTCGTAATTATTCATAATCATAAATAGCTAATGTTTTAGGATCATTGAAAGCATATGATCTAGGCAAATGTTTTATAACTATCATATTAAGTGTAAAAGATCTATAAACTGCCAGAGATCATATGAAAGTTTTTGGGTTTTTTCAAAACACAGTTCAGGCTTGATAGGTATATTATGTGTATAGTTGTCCCTTATTTGAAAGCTAGACAAGTTAATTTCAAATCAAGAGCTCATCAGACAATGAGTGATCTAGTTTATGTTGGTTTAAAAGACAATTTGTATAATGTTATATTAGTTATATCAGAGTGGTTCTAGTGAGAACAAGTGATGTAATCCAAAGTTAATCAATCATTTGACCTCATTTGCTAGTAATTATGTAGATAATTCGTTCCGCTTTTGATTGTACTATGTAAAGCGACATAGTTAAGTTTTTTTCAATTTTCTCAAACGAACTTCTATAATGAGTTATTGCTAAAGTTAAAACTCAATTATACTTTAAATTAATTATAGTATTCAGAAACAAAAGTGGTGAAAAACATCTGTATTATGAGCATGAAACTGATTTGGAACGCCTCATTAATTATTTCTTAAATTTTCAAAACAGAATTGATAGAGATATTACAGTAGACCTGTAATTTTAGCGTCGAAAAGCCTAATAAGCCCCATTGACCATAATGACTAACTGTGAAAATACAATCCTAAATGTACGCAAAATTAGGAAGAAAACTGTTGAATTTTCAAATCTTTTTTTTTTTTTAATAATTGACTATAAATATAAAACATGAAATATTGAAAAAATTATAAAAAATTAAAATGTCACATATTTTGTTGCCAATTGAGATTTATAGTTGTGAAACCGTTCTAATTAAAGATGAACTTTACAATTTCAACGATGGTATGAGTACTGCATTAGCTACTTCCTATAGTTACTGTTATAAGCATTTATTCACATAGTCAAAAATTAAATACATACTGACATTGAAATTAAATAAAATCTAAAAAGTGTATTATGAGGACAAAAAAAAATTAATTGTTGTTCCAATACTTAAAATTCATGCTATTGATAATAGAATTTAGTAATGCTAATGCATTATTATTATTGCTATTATTATTTAATCTACTTCAGCAATAAATAATAATATTGACATCACAGATTTATAATAAATATAATCACATTAGTCTAAAAATCTAATTTTCATGTTTATTGGAAACTTAAAAAGACTGTTTTATGTTATATATGTATTTTTTTTTACCCTAGTAGTTGTAGAGTATATAACATAAATATTCATTTTACAAATGAACCTTATTTTATTCGTATCTAAATATTTATTATTATAAACAATGAATTAGATTTTTTACTGTATGTGTTCATCGTTTATAATGCCTATGATATGAGCTGAGGTTTATGTA
Organism: Rhaphigaster nebulosa; assembly: GCA_948150685.1. Taxonomy (NCBI): domain Eukaryota; kingdom Metazoa; phylum Arthropoda; class Insecta; order Hemiptera; family Pentatomidae; genus Rhaphigaster; species Rhaphigaster nebulosa. The sequence continues at coordinate 127,378,258 of OX411306.1, forward strand.
ATGTTAAAAATTAAAATTTTAAAGCATTAAACCTCAGTTTTTTTTGTTTTTAGTTAAAATACACTTGTAAATATATTTTTTATATTCATTTATTGAGAGTGAAACTCACGAATATGTTACCCTTATAGTTAATTAATTTACATGAATTATTTAAATTATTTTTCTAATTCTCTCTATATATAAGTTTTTTTGTTTTTTTTAGTATAAACAATTATATTCTGAAAATTTATTGAATTGCAAATGAAGTCTGTCAGGAATAGTATTTATATGCAATTTTGTCATAAAAATTAAAAAAGAAAAATGGATATGTAATATATTATTTATTAAAGTAATAAAATGAAACTTAGTATTTTTTTGCACTCAATTCTGACCAATTCCTATTCAAATATGAATAATAAAAATTTATTAATGTTTATCAACAACTTAATTTCAATAATTTGTATCATTAAAAAAATTAACATTGTTTACTAATATTTTTCCTCTTCAAGTACATTTTTTCTTACATTCTGTGAAAATAAATTTATTAATAATAACAATGTTTGCACATGCTCATTACAATTTTTATTATTATTATTATTTTGAGGTGCAAGATCCCAAGTTGAGACTTGGCCTGCTCCAACATCGACCACCAGTTTTCCTGATCAAGTGCTGCCGCCTCAAATTGCAGGTACCTTGGAGAACCCTGGCATCAGCAGTCACTGAGCCCTCCCATATAAGCTTTGGACGATGCAACTCTCCTGGTTCCATATATTTGCTCACTCAATACCTTCCATGGGATTTCTTCTGGATTCATCCTTTTGACCATCCTTTCCAGCCCATCTTTATCTGGCTAGTTTAATGACTTGCTCTATATCTATATATTTATAAAGATCCTTGGCCTCGTTATTTGACCTTCCTTGCCAGGCTTGGTTTATGTCCAAATATTCTTCAGAGAATTTTCCTCTCAAACCTCAGAAGTTACTATTCAATTGCTTTAGTCATTGTCTACATTTCTGAGCCATAGATAAGGACTGGGCGGATCAGCATCTTATAGATTCGAATCTTTGCTGCCCTGGACAAAGTTCGGGTACAGAGGTATTTCCAAGAGCAAAACAGCACCTGTTTCAGCAAATAAGAGTAGACGTAATGTCCCTCAGTAGAAGATACGTCTATTTATTTCTTCATTGATGCTATTTTGAGAGTTGAATTAGACCTCCAGGTACACAAACTCTCATACCTTCTAACTCTCATACCTTACTGCTCATGTTGTTTTTTATAAATAATGTTAATTTTTCACTGATTCATAAGTTACAATTCACCATCCTTATAGTAACCTAGTGCATTATTGTACATTTGATTCTTATCCATAAATATTTTCTCATTTCCCCAACTTCAATCCCCCCTCCCCACGCTTTCCCTAGGTCAATCACTGCTCGTCACAACGATTGGTTCATTGTTCTCCTCTTTCCCACTTGTTTTCATGAGTCCCAAGTATCTTATATATTTTATTTTATTTGTTTATTTTTTTTTTACTCTGAATAAATTATTTATTTATTTTCTTCTCTTTACCAATTTAATATCAACAGTATACCTACAAATAATAGGGACTTATGAAGTTTTGCAGGTATACTGTCGATATATACCATTTTATATTTTTAAATATTTAGTTTTATATAATAGTTAACATTTATATCATATTCATCTTTATATTCCACTTTTGTTGTTACCATTACATGAATACAAAATATTATTGATTCATAGAATGTGATCTCATGTGGTGTATTTAGTACAACCAGTTCTCAACTTACGAACATTTGAACTTACGACAAAAAAAAATTTAAAAAATAAACTTTTTTTGTCATTAATTGTGCACTCCTGGCATAAAGCAACATGATCCAATTGATTATATCAGATATCCAGATGATGCTATAGATTTTCTTAGCTAATGTCCAGTCAGTTTACCCATTGTGTGTGTATGGTGGTGGTTGTCAAGAAGATATTAGTAATATAACAGATGAAAATATCCTAAAATGAAAATGGAACTCTGTCCTAACTCAAGAACTGACTGTATGTCATATGTACCTCCCTAATTTCCTTAATGCTGTTCTTGCATTTTATTGTCTTAATTTATTGTATTTGCTTTAAATTATTTTTATTCTCAATATCTTTACATGAGTATAGGTAGCAGTTTGTTTGTTTGCAGCCATGAAGAAGGTCTGTAAATATCTGAAATATCAGAAAACATTAAGTATACTATCGTGTTTTGTTTTTATTACTATCCTCTCTCGCACGACTGTCATATGATGGTCTGTATAGCGTATAGTGACTGAAATGTCGGCTAATTCAATAACTATAACTCTTAATAATGATTGTTTTATTATATCTCGGTGACTGATCCATATACTAAAAGAGTGAATGAGTTTCCTTCAAAATGGCATAGACATTTTAAGTAGAATACTTAAAAAAAATATTACCTTTATAAAAAGGGATCTAAAGATCCATCCATCCTATGAAGGAGAGCTAGAGCTGATTTATTCCTAAGGCACTGTAAGTAGGCCATATAGCGAATCATGTGTAGCAAATTTCATCATTATCGCACGAGTCACTCAAAAGGGCAGATGAAAATAATATGTAATATCTTTTGTATTTCTGTTGATAAATGATATAACAAATCACTAAGAACGATTGCTGAGTCAAGGAATAATGTCAGTGTTGGGAAAAACATAATTTCAATTACAATTACAATTACTTACCAATTATGTAATTTGAAATTGCAGAAATAAAATTACAATTGCAAATAATTGTAATTCAAATTGCAATTACTTAATGAACCACTATAATTGTAATTTTGGGCCACAATTACAATTAATAGTTGAGCCAATGAAATTGCATTTACAATTACAATCGTTTGTAATTGTAATTTTATTTCTGCAAATTCCTAGTAATTCTAATTGATTACTGTGATTACTTAATGCCGAAATGCCATTACAAACAAGTTATTTCCACAAATGTGCTAAGAGATATGTTTCAAAATGGTGAGTTTCAATGAATCGAATGGAAATTTACAAAAATTATGACAAAATCAAATATAGAGTAAATATTGTTATGATTTGAATTTTAGTTAATTGTAATTTTAATTACTTAACCTCAAGAAGTAATTGTAATTATACTTACAATTACTTACCGTCAAGAATTAATTGTAATTGAGAGCCTCAACTACAATTACAGTAACGGAAAAAAGCAATTGCAAATACTTAACACAAAGACAGTAATTGTAATTGAAGATGTAATTAAATACTAATATAATTAATTATGGCCAAACTTTGATTAATGAAGTCCTTGACCAATTTACCCCCATTTAACCTATTCTAAATTACTCTGGGATAAAACGATTCCTACACTAAACTCTCAGCATAGCCTGCCCCTTAGGGAGCACGTCCCTTTGGGATTGAGTGTCCCCCTGCACTCAAATATACTGAATAAGGACCCGTGGACAAACAGGTACCCAGTTCCTGGTTTACCACGGGTATTATAGCCCGCCATACTTCCTTCAAAGGGGACATAAATATTTGGAAGGCTAGTTGTTCTGAGGATACGGAGCCTCCATTGCTGGGCCAATCACCTGAATGGAGTATAAAATTGATTCACAGAACACAATTTAGCCTCGGAAATGGGATTGGAATGCAGCAACGACACGGTAGGGGAAAGGACCTGAGATTTGGCACATGGAACATAAGATCACTGACGGGTAAGGAAGTCGAACTGACTGAAGAGACAAAGAAATATAAGGTACAAATTCTAGGAATAAGTGAGGTAAGGAGAAGGAAAAGTGGAGTAAATTCGCTTAATGCCTGATATACCATGATATGGAGTGGTGTCAGTGAAGGCAGAGCCAGAGAGAGCGTGGCTCTGGTAATTAATGTTGAATTCTTCGCAGAAGTGGAAAGTTGGGATGCAGTGAGTTCCAGAATCATGGTAGCAGACATAAACCTCGCCATGGGAAAGTCTTCAATCGTTCAAATGTACGCCCAGAAGACTATAGATCATATAAGAAATAAAAATTCCTTTGGAGTCTTGGGATTGTGGGGAGAAGAAACTGCTAAGAACAATAGTGGATTCAGACTCATAGAGTTTTGCATTCAGGATGATATGACTATAGAAAACTCCTACTACAATCACAAGAACATACAAAAGTTTACATTTGAAGTTCAGGAAAGAAACGTGAGAAGTGTGATTGATTACTTTGTATACGACAAAGGCATCAAAAGATACTTCACAGACATAAAGGTAATACAGTGAGTAGCACATATCATTACCTCTTGGTACCACGAGCTTCAAAATCGAAAGCTTATGAAAGGATAGATCTTGGGGTGCTAAAGGATGAAGAAAAACAGGAGCAATATAGGACCCTTCTAGCACGCACTTTATTAGAAGTAAATTTTGTCCAAGAAATTGACCCATTATGGCAACAGATTAAAGGTGTACTCTTGGGCATAGCAGAAGAGGTTTGCGGAAAGAAAAGGGTTATTGAAGACTCGAAAAAGACCTGCTGGTGGAACGAGGAAGTCCAGAAGGCAATTAAGGGAAAGAAGGAAGCTTGGAAGAATACATTACAGAAAAGGATGGAAACTCGGGGTATATCTACGTTCAAAAAAGGAATGAATCCAAGAGGATTATCCAATTTTCCAAAAAGCAAACATGGATAGAACCAGAGAAGAAGCTGGAGGAAAGCTGCCAGGAAAACCACTCAGAGGTACAAAAGGGAACCAAGTGCGCAGCATCAAGGACAAACACGGAAATCTTATTACAAAAGAGGAAGAAATCCTTGAAACTTGGTGAGCTCACTACCAACAAAAGTTCACTACAGAAGAAAGGAGAAGGATGGATATATGGATCTAAGAAGAAGGAGGACTAGAGCACCACAAACTCAGCTGGAAGGCACGGATGACACCATTTGGGAGGATGAGTTATAGTTGGCTGTTTCAGGGATGAAGCTGGGTAAAGTAGGTATGGGAGGATAATATTATCATAAACATACACAAGAAAGGAAACCCAACTCTTTGCAACAATTACAGCCCAATATGTCAATCCTTGGTGGTTTATAAGATATACACCCGCATCCTCGAGAGAAAATTAAGGAATTTGGTTGAGGAGAACCTCGAGGAAGAGCAAGTAGCATTTCGACCAGGTAGGCAGACCCAGGATCACATTTTCCACCAACGGACAATAATTGAGAAAACATGGAACAGGGGGAAAAATGTATATTTAGCATTCTTGGAGTTGAAAGCTGCCTTTGACTCTGTGCCCCGAGAAGAAATTTGGAAAGTGGTAAACAAAAGAATATCTAGCAACCTGATAAGTGCAATAAAGACAGTGTACCAGTAACCAAAAAGGTATTGTCAGACTGAACGGACGTACATCAAAACCTTTTAGGTTTTATACGGAGGTTTTACAAGGAAACAGCCTTAGCCCACTTCTGTTTATTATTTTCATGGACAAGATATGGAAGGTCTGCAAAAGGAGAACACCGAGAGCCATAGTAGGATATTGGAACCTCATGCCAGTTCTAGTACAAGCGTTTATATATGCAGATGATATATTAGTAGCAGACACCCTCCAGAAACTACAGGAAGCAATAACAGAATAGAGTGAAGAACTTCAGTTGAGGGGAATGACAATAAAAACTGAGAAAAGCAAAGCTATGCTGGTTGGAAGGGATGACAATGAGGAAACAGTAACTTATAATGGGATACCTCTTCAATTTGTGAATGCCTACGAATACTTAGGAACAATTATTTCCTGAGATGGGAAAGTAGAACATGAGGTACTACATAGAGTCAAAAAAGCAAATGGAATATACCCTCAGATACACTCCACAATTATATGAAGGAAGGAAATAAGCAGCCAGACAAAGCTCTTTCTATTCAAAACTGTATTCCTACCAGTTTTGCTCTATGGTGCGGTGAGTTGGGCTATCCTGGATCGGCATGCGAGAAAGTGACAGCATCGGAGATGAGGTTCCTGAGAAGAATATAGGGGAAAACCTGAAGGGACCGAATTCACAATGAAAGAATACAGAAGAACCTAGGGATATCACCAGTTGGAGACAGTGGAGCAGCGCCCACTTAAATGATTTGGTCATGTGAACAGAAAGGAGGATGATCGAAAGATCAAGTGGTTAATGGAGGCCAGACAAGAAGGAAAGCACCCATGAGGTCAACCCAGATAGATAGATGTACGCGGATTATATCATCAGGCTTGGGAGAGAAAGAGGCACAGTCTCTAGCTCAGAAACTAGAACAGCCTCTAGCTAAAATGAAGGATATGGCGAATTATTGCAAAAATTGGAAAACATGGACCGAGGCTAAATCGTCACGCCTAGTGGCACTATAGAGGAAGAAAAAGAAGAAGTTTAGCCTGAGTAAACTAGTGATGGATTAGTTTTATTTTTGGGCTTATCGTATTCTGAGGCTTGTTTAGCCTGATAATAACTAAAAGGTTAGAGTAGACTTAGTCTTCAAGACTAATCCTGACCCAGATATTTGTCCTAAATGTTAAATAAATCTATAATAGTGTCATTAAAATAAAATAACAGGTTATAAAAATCATATACTAATAGAATAAATAACATGATTTATTTAATTACTACTATGTACATTGTTTAAATAACCACTGTAAAACTTCAGTAAAAAAATCAACTATAATCATATTTCTCTTTTGGAATAAAAAAAAAAAAAAATCATAGTTAAATAATCTGATAAGTAATTAATTTCAATTAAATATTATAAATTAAGTTTAGTATAATATCAAACTATGATTTAACATTGAAACATTCCTGCCAGGCTTTTAAATTGACCATTTTTAAAATAGAAGACAAGCTGTTACCTGGCCCACACTCATAAGTCTTTGGAAATGGCATATCTTTAGGTCTTTCATAAAGAATATGCAAGGTTTGTTCCCATTTTACTGGGGCGACTATTTGTTTTGCAAGGACCCTTCTTATATGCTCAGCATTCTGATAATGTTTTCCATCGATGTTGGAATGAACTGCAATTAAAGGATCAGATAAATTAGCTTTCTTCAAGGCTTTGTAAAATACTTCTGAAGCTGGTATCATCAATGGAGTGTGAAATGCTCCAGAAACTGGAAGCCTTTTCAGTTTTCTTAATTTAAACTGACTTTTGTTCTCTTCCAGGTACTTTATAGCCTTAAAAAAAAATAAAAAAAATATTAAAGTAATATACACAGTAATCAATAACATTTAAAAATACTTGAAAACATTGATCCAAATCAGAAAGAAAATATCTGATGTGGACAACATATGACTTGTAGGCCTATTAAACTATAAATCGGTGGCTCAAAAAGTGATCCTGAATTTGGTTACTAGTTTTCGAAGACTCGGCGTCGCGACATCCATCTATTGACACATCCACACACATACTTTTGTTTCTGGAGGTCTCATTCTGCTATTATATGTCATTTTCTTTCAGTAGGTAATTAGTTTACAAGAGGTATCTTCGTGTTCCATGACAACATTAGAACTGTCAATGTCACTAGATAAAACATCAGAAATCGACAGTTTCGACATTTTAAGCAGAAGAACCCAATTAACTAATATGTTATTCTCCTGCTGCAGACTACTTCATCTAATAAATGGGGAGGGAAACCAGTAATTTACACTCAATTTTAACACTTAAAACAAATAAAAAAAAAAATTTAATTGGAGTGGAAAAGTAGCATTTGTAACCTTTATTACCGAACAACATGATCTCTATATTTAATTTAAATATAATTTTTGATGTGTTTATTATGGCCTTCAAGTAAAATACCCTTTTTGGCACACCAATTTTAACCAAAATCTAGTAAATACATTCATTTTGAAATAAAAATCCTATTTACCAAATTTGAATGTTTTACATTATATTTTATTATAATTTTTAGGAAAATCAATAATAACCTTCAAGTAAAGTACCACTTCCGGTAATCATGTAGTGACCAAAAAGGGAGGTTTACAACTAGATTTTACAATAATCCTAAATACAAAATTTTAACTTTCTACAGCTAACCGTTTTTGAATTATGCGAGATACGAACGTATATACAGACATAAGTCAAACGTACACGACTAAGTCAAAATAGATTCAGGGATGGTCAAAACAGATATTTCCGTTGAAATCTGAAAACTGAAAATTTTCACGATTACTACTCTTCCTTTACTGCGTACAAGGAAGTAAAAATAAAATAATACACTTTATTTTTTCAGTTTTTGTTGGTTATTTAAGAATAAATTAATTAATTAATTCCAATTATAAATTTTAAAGAGCTCTTGAAGCTTTAAATTTGAAAGGATTCAAAGAAATTCCTATTTAATTTGTTTTTTTTTAAATGTTTGGTATCTGTTCAGTAAATTTTGGAATATTAATTAAATTCAATGATGGAAATTTTGAAACATTAATACAGCATTCTTCATTATTACTTCATAATGATCCTATTATGAATACAGGACTAGTTCCTCCGACCAAAACCTATACTAAGTAGTAATACTTGTCAATGAAGATCATTAATAGTTTTCTTTATTTAATTGCATATAAACAAGTTAAGTTTATTCAAGATATCAGTATGAACATTATACAATCACAGCTGTAACATTATATTAATACAGCTGCATAATCAAAATCAACACTTGTTTGGGTATATGATATATTAGTTCCATGAAAACTTCAAATAATTATTTTTGTAGCAGTAGATATCATTTAAAAATATAATTAAAACATCAATACTTTAATATATAATAAAACTTGCAGAAAACTAAATAATCACTAGGATCATCGAAAAATTGAAGTATTTAAAATTAATGAAAACAGTTATTCAGTAATTGGAGCAGGATCCTCCTCACTATAGGTGTTTTCATTAAGATGAAAATTATTTTGAAAGGATTTTTTATGCGGATTGATTTCATTCTAAAATAAACAAATTTGTAATGAGTCCAACCCCCACTGTCAACACTAAAGGGAGCCAAAGTTGGCAGCTGGGTCATTTCACTTTAAATGTCTGATTTTGACTTGTCGCTGTTCACTATTTTTTCGAAATTCAAAATGAATGGATGAATTGGTAGCTTGTACTCTCTATTTGAAGATCTGGATAGTGTGTAGCGAGTTTTCTTAATTTTTATTTTTTTTTCAGTATTTTTTATTGGTTTAGTTCTACCTAGATCTCATGAGTGTTACCAAAATTTATCCATTAATGCCAGTGACCTCAGTTCTTGTTACGGAAGTAATTGCTGTTGGAAGTCTCAACTACTAAGGTACTTAACATTGTCCCGTAATTAACTCCTCATTCTTAATAATAGTTCTGTTCATAACACGGTTACAATCCAGGAGCTTTACCATTTTTTATATCGAGCTCATCAAAAATTCTTTATAACTTCTACAAATGAGAAAAATTGCCACTTATATCCACCAGTTGGTATCAGCAGGATTCTGTACTCAGTATTTGATGATATCTGCTTTTAATTTTTCTCAAATAAGGGAATATTTCACCATATTCCACTTATGGAAGGTCTGTTGAATAGTAACATTTATCAGTTTTATTTTGACAAATTAAATTAACTATACAGATCATTCTCATCTTGTTCACTGGATGATTCATTAGTGGATGTACAATAAACAACAAAAATCTTCAGACAACTTTTAAGTTTGCAGTTTTTTTTAGCCGTACCACCTAGTTTTGTGGCAAATAATTAATTAAAGGAAAGTTGGAAAATCATCAGTGATTTTATAAATCATTATAAAATGATCGATCATTTTATAATCCTATCAAAAAATTAAATACACTTTTTCATTTGATAGAACATTTTGTAATAGTAATTAAAGACAAATTGTTCAGGTAACAAAACGGACAGCTGATGTTTGTTTTGAAAACAAAAGTGAGGCTCTAGAGAATTTTTAATCTCTTCTCAACCAACCAACAATAACGAACGAATAAGTCATTTTTTTACCCTTCTATTCAGTGTTTCAGTAATTATTTGAATTTGTTACTGTCAAAATGGGTCAAACATCTTTTTAGCTTCAACAAGTAACCATTTTTAACTATGAAAAAGGATCAGGTATTCCAAAAAGTTCATACGATCGTAGGCCGAAGCAAAAGTAATATAGTCTCTGCTTAAATTAACTTTCCAAGGATTATTATAGGCCCTTTCCTGCCTTTAAAAACACTCCATTCTTGATCATAAAGTTGGTAACACTCTTGGAGAACCACCAAGAAGAAATGTTGAGGACCAAACTTTGAACATGAATCCTGACGCCTGTGAACTTTCTAAAAATTCATATCCTTATCCAAAATTTAAAGAAACATGTAATATAAACAGATCATATTTTTCCAGTTATGTACTAGCATTTTCCAATAAAAATTTTATTATTAATTAATTTATTTTTCTTCCAAACAAAGTTTCAAAAAAGGTCAAACAGTTGGGTCAACATATACAGGAAATCAAACTGTATAACACTAATAAAGTGAAATGACCCGGCTATGATCTGCTTAATGTAGCTAAATTAAAATAAGAATACTTCTCCCAGCATTATTAAAGTTTAAGGTTCTTTTGGAAGATTCAGGTAGATGACAGCTATTGACATCAAGAGCAATGGGATCCTCAACAGGATCTTTGTTAGCAGAGGTTGAATAAATAACAATTGTGTTTATTTTATTTAAAAAAAAAAATCTCTGGCAATTAATAACTTTAAGAATAGATTGTGGTAGTAATGGTATCGCATCTATATTAACATTTTAAAACATTAATATCAATGTAAAACCTGCTACAATTAATGAATAACAAATAATCGTGTACTGCAGATGAGAAGTAGATATTCTAAACAACCGCTATATTTTAATTAACCCATTCAATAGGGCAAAGCATTCTACGCTATAAATGAAAAATTAACGGCTCTGACTGTGATTCAGCAATCTAAACCTTGAAGACTTATAACTTCTCAATGGTGAAAGGTATTCCAAAACGATCACCTGCTTCTGGTTCTCAAATCCTTTCTAGAAATACTGGATTGGAGAGCACAGACGATGTCTATAGTAAAGGGAATGAGCGCACACCCAGTAATTGAATTGGGATAGAGAGTATGCGCTCCCTAGGAGTAGGAATGCATCCCCAGTCCCATTGAGTAGGGACTCAATCAGTTCGCCGTAATGAATGGGTTAATTAACTTTTTTAAATTCATTGATTTTCTAATATTTTAGGAAAATGTATAAGATGTAAGTTGAATTTAATGAAATAATAATTAATGATATACCTCTTCATTACCACCAACTATTTTACAGTGGGGGAATAAGTAATTTGAAATACCACAGTATGCTTTGGTCACTCCAGTTGTTTCTGCATGATCCTTTGCTTTTATACAAGCTTCACTTAGCTTAGAATCAGCACCGTAAAGTACAGTCACCATTGCCCCTTTCTCCATTTCTGCAGCTAATTGCATTGCCTCAGCTCTTATTTTTACTAGTTTCACAGCTGAAAATAATTTTTAGGCAAGTAGTTAACTTAATATTTACTGGAACACAAGAGAGGCAATTAGCTAAAAAGTAGCATTAAACACTGATTTGTAATGTCTTCCATTATAATAACTATAACATATGAACATCCAAATAAGAAGAATTTAAAAAAAAAATTTACTTTGACTTAAAATACTTAAATGACTGAAGTAATAATAAAATTTCAGAGATAGTTTAAGCTCAAATCATAATTCCTTTAAATATTATCTTTACTATAATATATTGCATGAAGATCAAATACAATAGCACATAAACTAGGTGCCCCATAATTCAGCAGAAATATTTAAGGAGGTGTTAGCAGATCTTAAGAGCAACTAAAAAGTTAATAAGAACCATGGTCTAATTTGTTTTTTAATCTTGTTTTTTTTTAAAAGCAAGTCAGGTTCTTTGATGAATAGAAAGCGACCACTCCAAAGCTATTCAAATTAATCAAGTAAATACTATTTCAATTGCACCTTCATAAAGTAGAAAAATTCCCATTGAGAAATATAGTTTTGCTTAGCTAAATCAAATATAAGGGGGCTTTAGAGGTGGACCAATAGTGAAAACTTTTAATTTTTTTTTAAATCACTTTACTTGTGAATAGTTTTCTGCTGTGTTACAGATGTCTTTTTTAGGAAAACTTCTACTTTTATTAAGCATTAAATTAGTATAAATAAAGATGAGATTTCTTTAGGGATTGGTCTAGAATCAAATCCTTATTTGCATAGAAAAGAGTTTATTTGAATAAACAGTATTATTATGTGAATCAAAAGTGTTACATAGAATTAGGTTTTTCCGAGAAAGAAATGTTTTGAAAATGAAATTTGTTAAATTCACTGTGTCTAGTCAAATTAACGCGTAAATAGAGAATAAAAAGCTTCTTTGTGGAACAAAACAAAACAAAACTTTACCAAAAAAGAAAATCTGTAAATTAACCAAAACAATTCTGAAATTAAATATGAAATAAAACTTTCCCTGACAAAAAATTAAAATAAATAATCAGTGATGAATTGAAATGAATAATGCTTAAATATTTAAAAGAAGAAAACAATTTTACTGAGACACTTACAAAAAAATTACAAAATATAATTTCAATTAAAATACCATGACAAAGAGAATAAAACAGCAACAGGTGCTTTTGAAGTGGACAAAGAAATGTGAAGTCCTCTCTAGCCATTCTGGAAATGTATTTAATAAGGATATTTTTATACTTATAATATTTTGTATTTCTTTGTTAGTGCTGTAGTAAAATTATTTTCTTCTTTTAAATATCTAGTTATTGTTCATTTAAATCTGACAATGTTTGTTTTATTTCATATTTAATTTCAGAATTGTTTTGATTAATATGAGATTTATTTTTGGTAAAGTTTGGTTTTATTTCACAACTAAGCTTTTTGTTCTGCATTATTTTATTGATTAGAAACAAAATAAATTTAATAAATTTCATTCTCATAACACTTTGGAGAAACCTAATTCCACACCACATTTTTTGTCAAATCAGAAGCTAATTATAGATCAATCCCAAAAGAAACTTTGACTACTGGCTGAGAAAGCATCCACAAGTGTGATTTACAAAAAATAAATACATTTTTTCTAGTGGTCCGCTTGATTAAGAATGAGCTTAGTTGAGCTAAACTATATAACTTGTGGTGCAATTGGGATTAAATTGTCTTGAATAGTTTTTGAGCGGTCGCTTCCCATTCAACAAAAAACGTGACTTAGTTGAAAAAACAAATCTACATAACTGGCGCAACAACCTGCTTAGCGAGACTGGGCTCCTCGTCTGGCATCATTCATAGGTTGAGGTTTCAGAAATAATTTATTTAAGAGGTAGAGGTGATTAGCCCTCACTGACCCCGAGTCAGATGGAGAGACTGCCTCCTCAGAGCCATCTGACTTGCTCCTCCATCCAGGGCAACTACCTAAGGAAGGTGATCCTAGTTTGTGTACTGTAATTAACCTTTGTCTCTAGATGTGGGGTCGATGTCATATGCTGTATACGGTGTACTGTTTGAGTGTCAGAGTTATTGTTCTTCCAAGCTGGATGACCAGTGGCTGATTGCAGTCTGACGAGTGGACGATGGGGTCACCAATCCTTACGCCAATAAAAAAAAAAAAAAATACACTTCAATTTCCTGCTTGGAACCATAGTCCATATGAACTAATGAAATTTTTGTTGCTGTTGAGGTATATGATCACCTCCTTGAATATTTCTGGTGATAGGACACCCTCTAAAGGTTAACAGTTTATAAATAATTTAAGATATCCTGAAAATATGCAATTAATAAAGTTAATATAATAATGAGATATGATCAACCCTTTAATAAAAAAGAAAAGATGAAAATTAAGTGTTGTGGATGGATCATCTTCTAAACCAATTACAAAATGCAAATTTTTATTTAATGATAGATAAATTATCAGGAATTTCCTGAAGTAGGTAGGTATTTAAAATAGTGTTCTTTGGTAGTGTATTTTAGTGTTCTGAAATAGCTACAAGAATGTTATAGCAACACATGTTTTAAAAATAAAATAAGAAAATTGCAAATCACTTTCAATAATTTTTAGAAACCAACTATAGTTCAATAGCATTAACTATCTACATGATTCATTACCTTTCTCAAAAGAGAGAACTTCAGCCAAAACTAGAGCTGAAATTTCTCCTAGACTGAAACCAGCAGTTGCTATACAATTTTCAATGGCCTGTGGTTTTTCTTCTTTTAATCTTTCAAGGGCTGCTAAAGAACAAACAAGAATAGCAGGTTGGGCATATTCTGTTTTATTCAATTTTTCAGCAGGTCCTTGCAGACATAATTTATTTAAGTTATAGCCCAAAATTGAACTAGCTTTATCAAATAAATCTTTAGCGGGTGGGAATTGAATTACATCTTTATTCATCCCAACAAACTGGGTTCCCTGACCTGGAAATAAAATAATGCTAGTTTCACTAGGATTAATTCTTGGACGAAATGAGTGAAGAGCTTGTTTTCTTACTGATGCCCCTTTGGGATAAGGTGAAGTTGACCAAACATCTTCCTTATGTTTAGGTTGTTCATCCTCATATGTGGCAGCTTCTTCCAACATTTTTTTAACATTTGTACGATCTTTACTGTCTTTAGAGATATCATTAGTTGAAAAACATTCATGGGGAATAAAAAATACTTTGTACGGAGATCTGGCAAATTTAGTTAAAATATTAAGGCTGAGAAAGCTAGTAGTCATCTTATAATATTAATCATGAAATAGAATAAATGGGCTTAAAATGAGGCGGGAAGGTAAACAATGTGTTTACTACTATAACCTTTACGAAGCAAAGACATATAAAAGAGATAAATTATCTCATATTCTAAAAAAGGAGTAATATGTACTTCTTGTGAAACGATTGACAAAAACTTCAGTGGATACTAAAATATTACTTTTTCAAAACTAGTCGAATCACGGTATAAAATTTTGCAGTAAATAGAACAATTATTTATCTTAAATCATAAAAATACCGAAATATTTTTAAAAGTTTTAACTAATTAACTGTGAAGTTTAAGTAATCTACGCCTTGATGAATAGTGTAATCTTACCGAAAAACCGTTCTTGGTCCCATAACTATCCGACTTAATATGAACTTAAGTGCCAATGTTTAAATGATAAACGGAAAGGAAATAGCATTGAACAATGCTAATAGGTATGTTAAGGAGATGGAAGTTGGTGCATTAAGAAAAATAGAGAGGTCTACTGTTTATAAATGACATACGTTGGTCAGACGTCATAGAATGATAAATAGGATCCGATAGTTGTCGGATGTACAAGGAGAGCTGGGTGAGGAACTATTATCAGAGAAGTAACTTTGCTACTAGAGTAAAGGGATGGCCATTAGCACGATAGAAAGACAAAGTGAAAGAGGATTTGCAGCAGGCTGGTAGAAGACAGAGCCCTGTGTCATCACATAAAGTCCAAGAAGCATTTCAGCCTGAAGTGTCCCAGAAGTCTAGACGGATAAAAATTTGACAAACTTCGCTATTATTATTTTATGTTTCCTGTTTGGAGGGAAAAACTGTTCCGTAGGAAGTTAATAGTAATTTTAGGAGTTCACACAAGACAGATACACTAATCTTTTACTTATGTTAATGAATGATGTTTGTAGATAAGCCAGTACATTCCGTCCGTTAGAGGATTTTCAAACGGTCCGATAATTATCGGAGTCGGATCTGACACCGATCTACTTAGCGCAGAAAGTCGTTCAGAGCAGATCGCAGATCGGAGTTCCTTTCAGTCGGTTCGATAATTATCGGAGTCAGATCCTACATTTCCTGTAGAAGAACGCCCTCTCGACAAATCGGATGTCGATCTTATTTATCGGATCTAGTGAAAACACTTTTAGGACGGATAGAGTAATTTCCGTGGCCTTTTTCTGGTATGTTTCCTTTTCGCACTATTGACGTCACAGAAATCGTTAATATGCGTTTTCGATGTTTTCGTTGATTGCATCTAGCAAATGTTTGTAAAAGGTTTGTTAACATTCGTTTGCATAGATTGTGCTGATGTGTTACGATGGATGGACAACATAATAGGAAAGATGGTGACGAAAAGGCTATAATTGCGCCGAAAGCGCGTGTCAAACACGTGTAGTGTGGCCGTCCGCCGCTTGAAGCGTGTGGCTGCGAGCCATTCTCGGTAGGTTTTTGGATTAGGATTTAAGGAGCCTCGCATTGCTGCTCATCCACTGATTATGGTCTGATCAGAAGTTAAATTAAATTTTAATCTGTTAAACATGGTAAATGATGAATATAGCAGGTCGTAAGCTTCTGTCACTGATAAATCACCACCTTCTATTTTAATAAAACCACCAACATCATCGTTACTGATGATATCGAATTTAAACGATTTCACTTTTAGATCGTTTTATCGCAGTTGCTTCATAAGGCAGAAACTGATAAAGTCAAAAATACTTAAAAAGACCGGCAAATAACAGATGCAGAAATAATCACTGAACAATCAGGTCAGGTCCCTCCTATTCGTTCAGACCCCCAATCGTACGCCAGACCACACCGCAGCAGCTACCACTCAACCTACATCGGTCCCTCATTCGGCCGTCAAAATACTTTAAAAGACCGGCGAATAACGGGTGGCACAAATAATCACTGAGCAATCGCTCAGGTCCCTCCTATTCGCTCAGACTCGCACTCCTTGAAGCGGACTTTTAGCCATCAGGACTTGGCGTCGACCACAATGAAGTGGAGTTCCTAATGGTCCTGCGTAATCCATTTGAATCCTGTGGAATAAATATAAATGAATATTGTTGCATTGCCAGAGACTATGCTTTTTTGAAGGCCATGAACTGAGAACATGTCTTGAAAGTATGGTTGAGTTGAGTTGAATATGTTATTGGTGCATTCTTGGAGAAGCGGATTTCTGGCCATCAGGACTTGGCGTCAACCAGAATGAAGAAGTGGTGGTTCTAGAATGGTTCTGCGTAATCCATGTGAATCCTGTCGAAATTCTCCAAGTGTTCCCAGTGATGAATGGGTACTTTGTGGGAAGGGGAGGAAGTTTGGATTAAATGGTGTTGATACTCTGTACCTAGTAATTTCTTTTTTAACAGTGTAATAACTGCTACGCATTTCGAAGACCAATAGAATTTGTGATATTTCTGTAGAAGTAATCTCAGTGGGTAAATTAGTGTTGAAACATTTGGAACGAATTTTGCGTAATAAGCCACCATAACTAAAACCGCTTGACGTCATCTTGGCTTGTTGCATTTGTAATAGCGTCAACTTTTATCGGAAATTTTTCCTTGTTCGATTACGTAGCCCAGGTACTGAACTCTGGAAAATGTCGTGAGAAATTCACATTTTTCCTTGTTGAGGTGTTTATCAAAATATTGTAGGCCCGCTAGGACTTCATCCATGACCAGGCGGAAGTCATTAAATTTAATTTCAATGCTAAATGAAAGGTATCTAAAGGAGTATGTGCATTTAGGGGTAATGATTGTCTGGATTTTTGCGCTTTCTTCGTCGACTGGAATGTGGAGGTATGCTTTAACTAGATCCAGAGAGCAATAATAAATAGAGTTATTGAGTGCTGTAAGGTCGTCGATTCTTGGTATAGGGTAGTGTGCATCCTGAAGTTGAGGGCTTACACCTACTTTGTAATCTATACACAGGCACCGTACCATCGGTCTTGGGGACTACTACTAGAGGCAATGCCCAGTCGCTTTCTTGTACTTTTATGATTATGTATTGATTTTCGAGTCTTTCAAGCTCTTGATCCACCTTCAGTTTCAGGGCATGTGGTACTTCTCTAGCTTTAAAAACTTTGGGCTTAGCATTATTTCGCAATTTGAGGGAAATTTTTGCCGCAGCCCACTGTTTGTTGAAATAGGTCTTCTAAGGTATCTGCTAAGGATCACATTTTCTACTTTAACAGGAATTATTGAATCATTGTTGTTGTTTCCCACACCAAGGTCTTATAAGTGAATTGTCTGAAATGAAGTAAAGTGGCTCTGCTGATTTTTCGTTGTTTTATAGGACTTCTGCCACTCCAATTGGAGTAAAAATGCCTGAGGTGTAAGAGCGAAAGCGGATGTTGGTGCCTCCTAGTTTATTGTGAAGATTTGGAAAGTCAAAGTTGGACTTGTTCAGAAGTTTCTGACAAGCTCCTTAGTCCACCTCAAACTATTGGGTTGTGCCATTGATTTTTATTTGAATAAAGAATTTCTCAGTGTCATGATCTAGGCTGTTTATATCGTATATTGTGTATTGATCATATTCTTCTATGTCTACCGCTTTTACACCTTTTTTGTCGGTTATTAATTTTTTGGGCTCACTTTTTCGACGTGTCCTATCCTATTCCTGGCGCATTTCGGTTAGAGACCTTCAATGCCAAGGTATTTCAAATCAAGGCGGTTTGATTGATACTGAGATGATGGACAACGAAAGTCTCTGGAAATTACTAGTTGAAGAGACTCCTGATCTAATCAGGAGGTTAATTGAGGAGAGGTTGGAGAACCTTGAAAGCACTGAGTCAATTGAAGAGAATTGGTGTGTGTTTATAAACTCATTGAACAATGATAAATGACTGATATGACAATGAAAGCAGTTAAAAAAAGAAATGATGCTAGATAGAAACAAAGAACAACGAAAGACACAACTGAGGGCTTTAAAAAAAGAGCGAATGTAAGAAAACTGTAAAGGAAAAAGGAGGACTAAAGAAAGATAGAAACTTGAGAAGATACAGCAGAAATTTGATATGAATAACAGTAAGAAGTTTTACTGGGAGGGGAGGGGAAGGGTCAAAGATATAAAGGCAGGATATGTACCAAGGTCCAGGTTCTATAAAAATGAAGAAGAAATCTATTGGGAAATATTAAGGACATCCTTAAACAGATGGATGAGATATTTCCAGGACTTACTAAATGTAATTAAGTCAGAAGGTGGTAGTGCTACGGAAGAGCAGCAGGAAAAATGAAGCGGGAATGGAGATGATGAAGAGAAGTGCCACCCGATCAGAAGGAAATAATTGTGTCACTGAGAAATCATAAGGCTCCAGGTACTGACGAGATACCGGCAAAATTTCCTAAGGATGGAGGACAGGCTGTGATTACGCAGACATAAATAAATTGATATGGGATACCTGGACTCAAGAAAGTATGCCAAGAGACTGGAGTAAAGCTATCCTTCGCCCAGTTTATAAGAAACGCGACAAAATGGCATGTAAAAACTATCACTGGATAGTGCTCCTGTCGATTGTGTATAAGGTGCTTTCATTGCAATTAACAGGAGGTTTGTGAAATGGGCTGAGAGAGTTACTGGGGATTACCAGTGTGTGTTCAGACAAGGAAGATCCATAACAGATTTAATCTTCTCACTAAGACAGATTTTAGAACAGTGTTACTAGCATAACATTAGCTTAAACCACTTGTTTACAGATTTCAAGCAGACATATAACTCGTTAGAAAAGAAAAATGTGGCTAGGAATATTAGATCTCTAGGAGTCCCAGCTAAGTTGGTGAGATTAGTTGAAATGACGTGGAAGGAAGCTAAGCCTCAGAAAAGGGTTGGTGGAGCCGTATCAAACGAGTTTGAAGTAACAGACGGACTGAGAGAAGATGACCCACTGTCGCCTATAGTATTTAACTTGGTCCTCGAAAAATCAATAAAAGGAATTAAAACTAACCCCAGAGGAAATATTTATAATAGACTCACCCAACATAAGGCTTATGCAGATGATGTAGCCATCATTAAATCGCTCGCATTACGAGGCCCTTCCGGAGTGTTAGAAGAGTTTGAAGCAACAGCAGTGAGCAGGGACTTAACAATAAACGAAAATAAGACAGAATATATATGACGACGGTAAGAGATCAAGCAGGTAGAAGAGGAAGTGCAAATTAATGGGTATAACTTCAGGCACTGTAAGAACTTCAAACACGTAGAATCACTGATAACAGAAGAAAATGTGCAGAGGTCAAAGCCAAAGTAGTGCCTGGTAGCAGATGCTTTTTTGCATTTTGATTAAGGCACTACAATTCTGAGAACTGTCCCGATCTGCAAAAATCATCATTTACAAGACAATAATAAGACCGGGGGTAACGTATGGGAGCGAATGCTGGGTTTTGACAAGGGAGAGCGAGATGATTCTGAAGGTTTGGGAAAGAAAGCTCCTGAGAAAGATCTTCAGACAGATAAACAAGCATGGACATGGGAAAATTAGAAAAAACAGGTAGCTCGAACAGCTCGTTGGCGAACCTAATATTGTGTCCAGCGTCAAAGAAGGCAGTTTTAGTGGTTAGGCCACATGCAATGATTGCTGGATCAGAGGCTACCAAAGAAGATAATGATTGGCAGACCAGGCGGGAAGAGACTGAGGTGGTTGGATGATGTGGAGGACGATCTGAGGCGGCTGGGAGTGAGAGGATGGCGAAAGAAGGTGGAAGATCGACAGGAATGGCTGTCAATTCTACGTGAAGCCAAGGTCCAACAAGAGTTGTGGGGTCATCTAGTTAGACATTAATTTAAGCATTCAATTGGGCAAGTACTCCTAGTATATCAAGCCCTAGAATCTCCTAAGGTGACCCCCAAATTGGTGAGAGAGTGCAAACAGGCATTGAGACGCTTGTTTCAAGAATCTGAGCTTCTGGTCACAAAGCAATCACAGGCAACAAGAAAGCCGATCAGCTTGTAAAAAAAGATGCTCAGCTCCAAATCGTGGGACCAGAACCCTCATTAGGCATTTGAAAAAGACATTAGCATAAAGATGTTCATGACATGGAGAAGAGCAGGCAAAAAGTGGAGGGAATGTACTTGTCTTAAACAAGCCACATTGTTATCAAAGAATATCTCTCCATCTAGAACCAAGCGGCTGCAAGGCCTAAGTAGAAATTAATTCCAATTGATGATACTTTCAGGCCATTAGGCTTAAAACACACATAAATATTTGTGGAAGTCTGCCACTTTTGCTGATAAACACCAGAGACTGCCCAGCATTACAAAGCCCATTTTGACTGGTATGCATCACCAAGATACAGGCTTCTGGTCTCAGTTAGAATCCTGAAATACAAGGCATCCACTATCGAATGGCTATCTCTTTTGAATTTCTTTAGGAAACCCAGAAGGTTCGCCATAGAGGAAAAAATAGGTCTTCGTTGGTTTTCTCGGGGCAGGCAAAAAAGGTCAATAAATCCACTTGCCTGATTCATTCCCTCCACCGTTACTAGTACTATATTGCGATCGTTGAACAAATAACTCATTTACCCATCAACGACACTTTCTTGGTTTTATCTTCCTCCTCGTTAAGACACATATTGCAGTAAAGGAAACAACAGTCAGATTCGTTGGAGAATAAGCTTTCATACTTTCTTTTCAACTCACCTGTCTTGTGCTGATGCTTCGCAGCTGCCGACCCACAGATTACACCACCGAGAGTGACCATACACTTCATGTCATGCACTGCCTGCCTCTCAAAGTATGGACCGAACTTTAAATAAGTGGGGTTAATCAATTGTATATATTTATAAGTATTATTTATTAGTCTTGGGAAAAGTCAAAGAAACATAAAAACCAAAATAATAAGTTTTTGTTTTTCTATTTAAATCCGATGTTTCAACGCAATCACGTGGGCTATCTTCAGAGCTACAACATAGATAGGATAAAATAGACAAAATAGTAGAAAATAGCTATAATAGAACCACACTTATCCGGATCCGACTTATTCCAAACTCAGATTATCCAGAATGGTTTTTTATTTTGGTACTTTTAAGTTTGGATATTAAAATTTTACTATGCTGTATCATTAAAATATGAAATATTAATATTAAAAGGCATGCTGTATTTATGATTGCAACATTACTCATTTGATTACTGACCCCAAGAGTATCTTGTCCTTTTGGTGAACTTCCTCACCTTGTGCAATTCTGAATAACCATCTAAAGAGGATGGCCCATCTTGATGTCAACTTTCCATCTGATTTTAGTCATCTTCTGGCTGAAATTTTCTCATTAAAGTTTCTTTTGTTGTGTGTTAACTAGTCACTTGAAATGATGCAGCTTCTCTTCCTCTGAAGAAGAACTAAAATGAAGACTGATATGTCAACACACATAACTAGTAAGCCATTAATATAATTAGTGTTATATTTCTGACCATCATCACTTATATTTCACCTTTCAGACATTATGCATGCCACTGTAAGTGAAAAAAAAAGCACAAAGAGCCAACCACATACTATTCAATCACCCACTTTTTGGCAAGCTGGTGTAATCTGTAATCTGATCAGGCAAATTACATAGTGGAGAAAAATGAGCTTTTCATGGAAATAGGATTTTCAAGAATAACAACATGCAATTGAAAATGTTTGTCAAACAAATCAACTTTTAAGTTCCTGAAGACAACAGAACTAGGTCAGTTGACATCTTGATGAAAGGAAAATGCACATATTATAATTTTATACATGGGATTACTATGAATATTTTATTTACCCAACTTTTCTTTACGAGTTACTATATAAAAGGAAAAAAAAGTAAGAATTTGTTTATTTACAAAGATATATGTTCAGTAAAAATAATGTGAAATAATATATTAATTATCCAAACCCTATGAGCATAACAAGAGCTATAAGATATGCAAATCCTATTTACAAATTCAATGAAGTTAATGTAGAACAATTTTCTGCCTCATTTCATCTTCAAACAATGCATAGGAATGGTTCAAGTTCCTAAGACACTCTGTAATATTTTAGTGAAATGGAGCAATCACATGATACCTATAGTAACTTTAAGCTCATGGCTATTCTTTGTAGACTTTTAGGACAATTTCCAGTAATAAACATGAAATCACTAATCACTGTTGAATTTAAAATTATTGGTATAGTTCCAGTTGCATCATTAATAATCTATACTTATACAATGTATTACTATGTACAAATACTAAAGGATGGATGGTTTTATCACATATATATATATTTTAATATAAAATTATTATTTTTTTATTACACAAACTATTTTAACTACAAAAAAATCATAACTTTTTTGAAAGACATAAAATTATATGATAATGAAGCTCAGCCTTTATTAAATATCAAACCCTTATACCGAAATCCCCATCAGAAATACTATTGGGTAGCATGTGGCATTCTTTCTTTAAGCTCGCAAATTTTAGTAATTCTTTTCTTAAAAATTATTAATAATCAACTCTTAGAAAAAACAGATTTTTTAAGAGTATTTTGTCGGTCGCCTTTATACTTGCATGGCATTAACTACATTTTTATGCTTCATGAATTGGAAGTAAGATTACATATACTGAGACAGTCCCTGATGAGAAGACTTTCCCAAATGGAGAGAAATCCTATTGATGTCATGAACCATGTTATAATTGAAAAATATAAATATTTACATGCCAGAGCAATACATTGCTTGGCATCATTTATAGATGCCTTTAATATCATATTACCAGCAGAATTTTATTTTTCTGGGCTAGCAATCATACTTAATGTTTATGGAAGTTTATATGGACCTAAATCTGAAGAATTGCTAAAAACAGTTATTTCTGTCACATATGACACTGTTAGTATTTTCTATATCGTACACAAGTCCTGGAAGATAAACAGAGAGGTAAGTTAGTCACATAACTTAGGGACCAGATAAGGTCAAAGCTATATTTATCTAAAACTAGATCTTAATCCAAACCTGATTATTATTAAAATATTTTTCAAACAAAAAACAAGAACCCATCACATATAAAGGGTAAATGGGAAAACCAGTGTAACTCCATTTTTTGATTTTGGCACATTATGGTAGCTCTAAGAAGGACAAATCGAACAGGTGTGAGCTGTTCAAGAGAAATCAGTCCAAATGCCTAGTTTTTAAACAGTAAAGAACAGCACTTCAGAGGAAAAACAATATAATTCCGTTCTAAAAATTTTGAGGAATGGAGTTATACTGGTTTTTCCTGTACCAATCATCTATGCATTATTTTATTTACTAATTTTTATTAATAATATTACTTATATATTTTATTATAGAAATATATTAAATACAAATATTTTGGTAACTCAATGAAGAGAGAGAGTTACTTAATTTTACAATTATTTTAAACAATGAGAAAAGTTTGATATTTTATCTTTTTAAATATATTCCTGGACAAACTATGACAATAACACTATTACTATTACATGACGATAATATTAGATAATTATTTTCTAGGGATTGAAATTTATAGAAGATATATATAAAATAAGAGTAAATCACTTCAATTCACAGACAAAACAACAGGTAATCAAGAATATTTTATTGTATAGCAATGACAAATATATTTAACATGGTGATAGAAAAAAAAAAATTATAAATTATGTTTTCAGATTGATATATTTATTAAACAGATGAAAATGAGGCCATTTATCATTACATCTTTTGGTATTGACATTTCCAGTTGGAATATTTATTCAGTTGTAAGTATCCATGGTGATAAGATTTAGTTTCAATCAATTGTACAAGATAGAGTGGAGGGAGTTATTGTTGACCGTATATTTATATTTAAAGGGAGAAGTTGATCGGGGGTGCGGTCAAAGAAATAGACTTAATAAGTGTGGTCTTATATAATTGTGCCTATGTTTCGGCCTAAATTTTAGGCCATCTTCAGGGCTAAAATGAAAACAAAATAACAACAATGAAAAAATAGAAAAGAGACAGTACCAGTAATTAATAGATTATAATTAAATAGATTATATTAATAGATTTCATATATTTCACTATTCCCTGTGTAAATATCGCATTGTTTTTAATTTTTAATTTTTACATTGTTATTTCATTTATTTTATTTGATTTTATTTTTTCAATTGTCTTTTGTATTATGTAATTTAGTGTTATCCTTTTCTTTTTATTCTTTATACTTTTTATCTTACTTGTATTTTCTGTTTTTATCATTTATCATTTTTACTGTTACTGGTACTGTCTCTTTTCTATTTTTTCATTGTTGTTATTTTGTATTATGTAATTTAGTGTTATCCTTTTCTTTTTATTCTTTATACTTTTTATCTTACTTGTATTTTCTGTTTTTATCATTTATCATTTTTACTGTTACTGGTACTGTCTCTTTTCTATTTTTTCATTGTTGTTATTTTGTTTTCATTTTAACCCTGAAGATGGCCTAAAATTTAGGCCGAAACGTAGGCACAATTATATAAGACCACACTTATTAAGTCTATTTCTTTGACCGCACCCCCGATCAACTTCTCCCTTTAAGTACAAGATAGAGGTTTATTTTTATTTATTTATTGTTTTACTAAAAAATTCACATAACTTTTATTAGGTTTAGTTTTTAATTACATGAAAAGAAACAAATTTAGTTTCTGTTTTAATTTAAATATATTTTTTTAAACAAATAACTTGTTATTGATCTAATCAATAATAATCTTCCTAACAAGTAAATTAATAAAACTATACTTTTAAAAAACATTGAAAAATATACTAGTCTATACGTTTCTGGTTCAAAGCTTAATTGTTTCTCAATATTCATTATTTCAAAATTGTTTTTAAAATTTATATTTTATTTAGTCCATGGTTCATAAATTACATTCATGAGTGCTTCTAAAATTTAACTTGGTAAAATAAATTAATTATAGCAGTTAAAGGTTATGTAAAGAAAAACTTATCATTCAGCCCTAACACTATTACTAAAACATTAAAGTACTTAATCATTTTTATATTTATACAATTAAGTTTTTATATATAAAACTTTATTTATATAATAAAGTTTTCAGATGTTGCTCATCAAATACATTTGTTCATGTGTAGTTTGAAGAAAACTAATCTAATTTATAATATAAAGTATTAATTTGATTTTTGATAAAATTTATAAATTATAATTTTTAAAAGAAATACTTAAAAACCATAAATATTAACACATACATTTGATATTTTATATAGCCACCAGCTCTGCCCGCATGGTGTTACCCATGAAAAGAATTGCAAGTTAAATACCCTCCCAAATTTCAATTATGTTTAACTTTTAAAAGATAATGTCAGTAACAGAATACAGAACTATAGTTCTTTTCATTCCTAATGATCATTCATTATCATATTGTAAAGTTTATATAAAACTTTAAAAAAAAAAGAAAGAAAAATTTAAGTTTAATTTTGATTTTTATTTTATTGTTAACACATTTCATCATACTTATTGCTAGAAGAAATAAATGAGAAAGTAAATAAAAGTATTATAGCAAACACAGATTCACTGAGGAAATACATCATTCAATTGAATATCTTGACTTGCTTTGTAGTGGATATGTGGAATGAAAGGAAAGGAAGAAAAAAGATGTTTTACATAAAAATCATTCTTTTTATTCTAAAGTTAGTACTATTATAAATGTGATTTTATTATTTATACAACCATAGATTATCGGAATTTTTTTTTTAATTAAGTTGAAATTTGAATTCTGAAAACATTTTCTAAAGGCATTTGGACTCTTTTGCATTTATTTGCTTTGATTCTTAGAACTCTTAGGGGGACTATCAGAACTTTCAACGAAACCAACAGTTACCAACAAAAATTTTGGCTGTAAATATTCCAAGCCCAAAGGGGTGAAAATTTTTCTTGGCAATCGACTGCATTATTTAGAATTCATCTCATTTCATTTTGGCGTTTTCTAGGAACAGGATCAAAATGATAATAAATTTGTCAAAACGGCAATAAAGCTTCACGTTTTTACACCTTTGTTTCCTTAATCTCCATTTTTGCTGTTTTACACAATAATTTCACTCTTATTCATATGTTATTGTAGTGAATTTGCTTCCACGAAGTTGTCATGATAATGCTTAGAAAATTACCTATTTTTTAATGGTGAGAGTATGATTGACGGAGGAAAATGTACGTAGGAGCATCTTGGTTGGGGATACGATCAATAAATAAACACATAAATAAGAAAAAGCTTATTATAATGTGTGCAAATATTATAATAAGTTTTTTCTTATTTGTGTGCTTATTTATTGATCGCATACCCAATCAAAATTCTGCTACATACCTATTTTTTAAATAGTTTTTCCCCATTTCTCTCCGTAAATTTAGTGCAGATAAACATTCTGGAAAAAATTCTCTAACGATCGTAAAAACCGCATCAAAATCGACCAACTACTTTTCGAGTTATGCAACCACAAACATACGCAGGCTGAATTTTTACATATATATATCTAGATAGATAAAATCATGAGATTATTGGTCTATTATTTATTATTTATCTGGGTTGATGAGAATTTATTAATTTTAAAAGTTAACAAGTTCAGAGTCAAATTAAAATTAGTAGGTACTTGAGGTCTAATAGTTGTTATTATTCCTTATTGTACAGCACTTTTCTGATAAAATATTAAAAACCTAAAAATAAGAGTCGTTAAAATAGAAGCCTTCTAACTGATGTGAGTTAGAAATCCATAACATTGATAGCAAAAAGAACCTCATAGTGGATACAAATTGAATGAATACAAAGTAATAATTTATTTCTTTTAGATGATACCTATCATAGATAATATCTGATATCATACAATATCTCAAATTGAAATGGTAGGGATTAAGGAATTGTTTTATAAGATTTAAATCCTGGTTCTCCAGGAATTTTCACATATTATCACGGTATGCCAGGTTAAGGTGCCAGGTCTGGCTTACAAGTGGCATCATTTTATGGATCTCTTCCTATACCTTAAACAAGAAATATATCCTCTTACAGAACAGCTTTCATTGAAAAATACCATAATTCATGCCACTAAATTTTGGAATTACTTACCCAATTTCCATTTGCAAAGTTTCCATTCTAACCTTATTTGAACATCTATTCTTTTTCAATCTCAATTCAATACTTTCCAAGTAAAAGTTAAAAAAATACAAATAAACTTATATTTATGATCTTTATTTACGAAACAATTTCAGCTTGTTTTTCATAAATGCAATACTTAAAAAGACAAGAGGGCCAATTAGTAATTTCTTACTATTCATCTCCCCCATCCCTTTCAATTTTACTTATTAATCAGGAATGATTTTTTGTTTTAGTGTTTCAATTATAAGTACTATTTTTGTAATGTGTTGCTACCAATAATTATTTATTAATAGGTTTTTGGATATTTATCATGTAATGTTTAAACGATTAAAAAAATAAAAATAAAAACCATTCAACTATTCCATTACATTATTTTTAGGGAACGTCATCCCAGAAAACTTTACTAATATTTCATTTTTCATTACATTTGGTTGGCAAAGTGTTATGCAATGAGTATGAATAACATCTTAACTTTGCAAACTACTGTCCATGAAAATATTTGTGAACTTACGATAAAGCCACATAATTTAGCCCTTACAGATAATGAGTTAAAACACAATCTTAAAAGAAGAAAAACAAAAAATTCAAGTAAACATAAAGGTAATAAAACAATTTTCCAATAAAATAAAATATTGAGACTATTTACACAGTTAGTAGAGCTTTTTTCTTCAGCGTCTTGTGTAATTTATATTGACAAAATAACGATTGAGAAATATATTTATAAATAATATTTTGCATTTTTTTAATTTTCATTTTATATATATTTTTCAGTACACATCATTGATAGCAACATATATCATCGCCATGTCTCAACTGTCAAATCAAATTATTAGCTTCTTAACTAAAAATAGTAATTAAACATTCAATCCGATTCAGCTAATTAAAAAGCATGGGATTCTAAATAATGAAAGACATCAATTTTGTAAAAATATTTATATTTGTTAAACAGTTAAGTAATAAAATATTTATATAACATGACTTTTATAATTAACCTATGATTTTTCTGCCTTTATCTCTCCGAAGGAATAACTTCAAGAAGTATTTGTACATAATAACAAAAGCATCCTAGAAAAAATATGTGTAAAAAAAAAAAAATAAATTCCTTAATCCATTAGTCAAATTGCAAATAAAATCAATGATACTTACTTGTACATTTAAAATGTTTTTCTTGATAAATTAAAAAGTGATATGCCAGAACTCCAAGGGCAATGAACACAATCGCTGCTAAAAACAATGGGTCTGGTTGAAGTACCAGCGGAACTACCGCAATAAAAGCTGATAAGGCAACAAGAAAATAAGGAATGATGATTGGAACCTAAAAAAATAAAGATATTTATATTAGGTAGGAAGATGTTTGCAGTAGAGTTAGGAGTAAAACAGTATTTTTAAAACATCACAAACCAAAATATAAATTGTAATATATTGTTTCTGTTTTTTCTTGCTTAATAATAGCTTAGATAACACCTAAGTAAATGAATTTAAGTTAAAATTGATTTGATGAAAATGTTACTAAATAAATAAGTATTCATTCCACTCATTGTATTCTGGTGACTTATATAGAAAATTATTGTCTTAAAAGCCAGCTTTATATTGGGCTATTGGTTCCTGATTCTCTACATGTAGGTCTGAGGTATCCATTAATGCTTCCTATCCATCTGATTTTGTGTTTTATTCCTTACCAAGCATTGTGACATTCATAGTTGTAGAATATCCAGAGTTATATCCATACCCATCTTCATCTCTTTCTCTTATATAAAATAAATAATAATAAAGTTTTACTCTCAATTTTTAAAATTATAAAAAACTGTGTGATCATGTTCCGGGTTTCACATCCTTTACATGATTAATAATTTTTAAAACAATAATTAGATTTTACATATTTGCATTGTTCATATAATAAAAGTAGGAAAAATAGAGATATAAAATATGATATTAAATGACTAATATCGGTTTCCTAATCTACTTCTCCCTCATTTGTCCTTCTTCTTTAGTTTGCTGCAGTTATTATGGGATTTTTTTTTTCAACTCTTAATTTGCATTCTTGGTTGCCTGTCAAGAGACCAGTCTTATAGCATTAGATAAAAACATTCCGAAATGCACATCTCTATTTTCTTGAGGCCACCTATGCATGCTTTCATCAATCCTATTAATATAATAGGACCATCCAACTCACGAATAATCTTTCAGAAACTTTCAGAAATTCTATGGAATTGTAGGCTACTTTGAAACCAACAAATAAGATGCATACATCTTAATAAGTATCATATTTAGATTACCAATCTGTTCAAGTGTTCTTCCTCTTTAAAATCACACTTGGTATTCCAGTTTTATATTTTTGTAATAATAATTTCCATTATTCTGTTTAGCAGGATAATGTCCATTATCTTATAGTCAACAGAAAGCAGGGCTAATTGGACTCTTGAAGAACTCTCCTAGACTTGAACAGCTTCGATGAAAAGTTGTTAATTCTCGATGCCTTTTTTCTTGAGTCTGCTGAGAGTTTTTTCTAAATCAGAATATCTAACTTACCAAAATCTAATTGGTACAATTCCTTTGAGGAATCCATGGCTAAACTGTTCATTACTTTATCTTGGTTTAGGAGCCCCTGAAATCGTTTTTTCATCGTTGAGGGATGGGTGGTTAACCTTTAGTCATTTCAATCCATTTAAATCTTTTGCGGCAACTCCTCTCGTTAGCTAGAGATACCAAAAAAAATGTCAGTCTTATGAAGCACATTACATTCTTAGGATTCGCCCAGTCAATTTTTTCAAGATAAAGTATTGCTTCACCTACGTGCAGCAGTCTGTAAAAGGTGAGGTTTTCACATTCACAAAGAATATCTTCAGCTTTTTTCACCCTCTAAACACAGATGGCAGGTGGAGTCCTAAAGTATAAGAAATATTGTTGATTGCTCCTAAACAGACATTTATAAAAAGTATAAACATCTCCTTAATAATATTTTTTTTTTTTATATATATCTTCTTTTCTAGATGTTTTTTAGATACCAAAGGAGAACCTGTAAAATATACAGGTTATTTGTTTATTTATACAAACTCTAACAGAGTTTTATTGAACTAAAGAATAATTTTATGGCATTGAATGAATTAAAGCCATACTAATTTTTTGATAATTAAGAAAATTAAACTAAATTTTGATCTGCCAGTAGACTTAAAGCAATGGTTCGTAAGATAGCTTTTCTATTGGGTTGATGCAAAATTAATGCAGGTTTCCTCCATTGCAATATCTTAATACCAATTCTGTAAACAAAGCTAATCCTAATATTCATTCCTTATATACCATAATAAACCTTATCTAATACCCTCTCTTTCACCATGAATTAAATCAGTAAAATCGTTTTGTTCAGTGTGTTTAAAGGTTTTAAATTGAAAATGTTGAAGTGGAATTTTTATCAAATTTATTTTTACGAATTTAAATTAGGACGCAACGCTGCGCAAACAGCTTGTAATGTTAATGAAGTGTGGGATCAGGGGACTATTAACGAATGCACGGTACGGCATTGGTTCCAGAAGTTTCGCAGTGGAGATTTTGACTTCGAAGACAAGAAAGGTCATGGCCGCCATTCTTCAGTTGACGACGACCAGCTGAGGTCAATAGTGGAAGAAGACCCAACCAAAATCACCCGAGAAATGACGGTAGAACTCAGCGTGAACCAATCCACCATCATACGCCACTTGGAGGCAATTGGTAAGGTAAAAAAGTTGACCAAATGGGTGTCATACCAATTAAACGACCACCGAAAAAATCGCCGCTTTGAAATCTGTTCTATGCTTTTGACACGTCACAAAAATGATCCATTTCTCGA
Source organism: Rhaphigaster nebulosa (assembly GCA_948150685.1). Classification (NCBI taxonomy): domain Eukaryota; kingdom Metazoa; phylum Arthropoda; class Insecta; order Hemiptera; family Pentatomidae; genus Rhaphigaster; species Rhaphigaster nebulosa. The sequence continues at coordinate 127,409,875 of OX411306.1, forward strand.
TCGCATTGTGATGTGCGATGAAAAATGGATCTTGTACAACAGAAGGCGTTGTAGACAATGGCTGGGCAAAGATGAACAACCAAAACATTTCCCAAAGCCCAACCTGCACCCAAAAAAAGTTATGGTTACAGTTTGGTGATATACTGGCAGTGTTATCCACTACAGCTTTCTCAATCGGGGCGATCCTATAACTGCCGACAAGTACTGTCAAGAAATTGATAATATGAATCAGAAGTTGCAGCATCTTTGCCCAACATTGGTTAATCGGAAGGGACCGATCCTTCTCCATGATAATGCCAGACCACACCTTGCACAACCAACACTACGATGACTGCAAGAGTTGGGCTACGAAGTTCTTCAACACCCACCTTATTCACCTGACCTCTCTCCTACAGACTTCCACTTTTTCAGACATTTGGACAACTTTTTGATGGAGAAACATTTTCAAAACCAGGATGAAATTGAAAATTCTTTTCGTGAGTTCATTGCATCCAGGGATCCAGATTTTTTTTCTGCTGGGATAAGAAAGCTTGTTGAACGTTGGCAAAAGTGCATTGATTCTGACGGAAATTACTTTGATTAAATATATTTAGTTAAAGTGAAGATATGGCGTATTTTCAATGAATATTAAAAACCTGCAATAATTTCGCATCAACCCAATAAATTAAATGTTGAGCAAAGAAAAATTTCCAGTTCCATTCCATTCATTCTCTCCAACATACAACAATTTTAATGTTCTGAGGAGATGATATGTAGAGGGAAAAGGTTTTCTCCTCCTTAAGAATAACCTCCTGGTCTACACTCTGCCCAGAAGGTTCTTCCTTAAGTTGTTTGCCTATATCTCCATCCTCAGATCATTTTCTCTAAAATTAGAAGTATTAATGAATCACAATATACTTATGATAACTTTTTAAGCCTTTAGTTTAAACTCAAGTCTAACCACTTATAAGAAACCAGCAAAATCTAAGCAACCTTTAATGACCATGTAGGTATTTGCATTCTCTGAAGACAAAGATAAATAAGATGGTTTGATAAAGAAAAAAATAATAATTTATGATTTATATACACACTGCCGGATTTTCACAACCTCCGACTCCATTCCTGGCTCTTTTTTTGTATATATATATATATATATATATATATATATATATATATATATATATATATGTGTATTTAGGGGTTCCAGGTCTCATATTTATCACCCCCCATAGCGACGGTGGCTGCACAACATCCAATACATGGCATCTAGACGCCCCTTGCTCTATAGGCAAGGATTAAGCTTTACCTCACCAGCGCTTATCACTTCGAGAGACTATCCTCTCTCCACTAGCTAGCCATCGACTTCAAGGGCCAGACGTATTGCCGGGCATCACATAGCTTCTGCTATAGTCCGAAAATCCCACTAGCTAGTCATCGACTGTGAGTGACATACGCATTGCCGGACATCTGAAGCCATAACTTTCGCTATAATCAGCTTCCAACCCTCACTATCCTGGAAGGAAGCGCCACAAGCGGGAAGCCGAAGCAAGTCACGGGACCTCAAGGCGACATCTATTCAGATAAGACACTCTTTCGATTATACTATGAGACCTGACCCCAAATATCCTGTAATTAGAAATAAACTACTAAATTAAGTTAATGAGCTAACATACGAATGCTAATTGCCCCTTCAGGGATATAATTTATTACTTAATAAAATCATATTAATATGAGATGACCTAATTTATATTTCACATTCACGAATATTTATCAAAACTCTTTCTTTTTCGATGTACAAGAACGGGGTTTTGCAGTCATAAGGCATGTACACACCAATGTATAATTTTTTTTTTAAATTAAGAAATAATCGAATAATAGAAGCAATTTCCTAAATAAGGATATGTAAACAAATTTAATAGAGGCTACAAGAACATATTTTTAGGTTCAAGAAGGTGCCGTTAACTATAAATGTTAAGAACCACTGATTAAGAAGAAGAACGTAACAAAATAAAAAAATAAGGAGAATACAAAGAATTATTTTTTGTCAAATGTAAGTACTCTTACTCATACATCTCTACAACCCTTCAAAGTAAATTAATGAGTGAAAGAACTTCTCTCTTTTTAATTAATGCGTTTAAATTGAAAATTTGATTTTTTTAAAATTGTCTTAATTTTATTACTTTACCTTGAAAGGTCTTGAAGCCTCTTTTTTTGTAGACCTCATGACAATTAATGCAACCATCGCAAGTCCATAAAAAATCCATATAATAAAACTGACAAACTCTATGAGTCTAATAATACTGCCTGTAATGATGAATATAGATGTTAATGTGCCCTAAAATTAAAAACATATAAAATGATAGTTGTAATAAAATAACTGAATTTTTTACAAAACAGATTAGTAAAATTTAAAAAAATGATAATAAAATAATTAACTCTACGTTAAAAAGTTATTAAAGAAATATATATTTATAATAGCATTTTATCTAGAAATAAATATTTATTGTGCTGTGCGTGGATTCTTCACCTCTTATGGAGTCAGCATTTATTTTTGTACAGGGTGGCACCTGTGAGCTAAACTATATCATATGGCACATCAGTCGTTTCTTACTATCTAAATAAAATACAGTCAGGCCTCTGTATATCGAACTTTCATTTATCAAAAATCTCTATATATCAAACTTTTTTAGAAACTTAAATTTTTATCAGAAAAAATGTATTTTAAATAAAATTTCTACATATCGAACAAAAAGACCCATTTAAAAAAATATATAAAAGAGCTCTTAATTTACATAAATAAGAATGGGTAACAATTAAATTAAAAACAAAACAAAATTAAAAAAAAGTAATTTAGGTGCATATAGGAGTGAATCTCTTTCCTAACGTAGAGTGAAATTTCCATTTTAAATTCAGTTTAACTTTGATTCATGGCTTTTCTTGTAGTGAACATAGTCCTGAGCATGACTCTCACCAAGTTACAAACTAAAATACATTAGAAACTACTTTGCGTGAAAACAATAATAAATTCATTTTTATGTATGCATATTTCTAATATTTTTCAATGTTGATTTTTGAAAAAGATATAAAAGCGCCATTTAGCAAACATTTAGGAAACACATGAAAGGTTTTTTTCCAAATTATGTTTTTTTTTTTTAATTTATTCTTTAATGTGTACAAACAGAGTTTATTAAGGGTGCAAAACCTTTATAATTACAATATATTTTTAAGGCTTTTAGCACTAGTCAAAGCCAGAGTGACGACATAATAATCAGTATTTGGTGTTTAAGTCATCAAAAGTAGATTTTTAGACCATTTCCAATTTTGTTTTCTATATATCATGTTGGAATCGATAGATGTGGTCTTTAGGTTCCATAATAAGTTGAAACTAAAATTTCGAATTTTTGGCGCTGAATACTTTTTCAAAAAACAACGTTGATATTCTTATTAAATTATACATGCACATTTGTTAAAAATCTGCAATCACAGATGTAGTTTGAACAATTTTTCAAATAAGTGTTATTGATTGTTTAGTTGTATTTTTTTATTTAATCCTAAAAAATTGCCTTTGAATGCATCATTAACTCTCCAAAAAATTGCCTTTGATACTTCTTTAAACCTAAAGAATAACTGGAATTGTTCTTAGACTGAAAAGGATAAAATTTCAATCTTTCTATACATTGAAATTTCCCTATATCGAATTTTTTTCAAGGAACCTTTATGTTCAATATATAGAGAATAATCTGTACATAAATCAAAAACTTGTTCTAGACTACTTAGTGATCACAATAATGCAGTGTCTCTTCAGCATCACTTATGAATATAATATGGACAGCACTAAAATCCAGCAAAACACTGATATTTCTATTGTTATTATTTATTTTTAAATAATACTCTTCTCTCTCTTCTCCCTCCCACATATGGACGATTCTACGAAAAGTGATCTTTTCTTGTCCTAAGCTATTTTGGTTGCTTTAAATAAGAAATAGGTAATACTGAAAAAAAATTGTGATATAGTTTGACCCTGTTTATTGTAAACCGTTTATACTAGCAAAATATCTTTAATCCTTCAAGATCAAAATTCAAATTCAAGAGACAATTAGTCATTCATCTGGCTGTCCTCTGAAAACATTTGCCAAGTTGGTGAAGACAAGATATGTCTATTGATGGAAATTATTTTATATTTATGTTGTGTATTCAGAAACCTATAGTTACCAAAAAATGGTAATCGAAGTGAAAATTTGAAATCAATAAGCTGCGGGAGCCTAAAGAAAGGCTGCCCTCAAGGTTTTTCAAGGTCATTCATCTGGCATCCGATGTTTCTTTCAAACTAAGAGGAGAGGGGAATTTCACCCAGCAAGAATTGGAATTAATGGTTCCAATATTCATATAAAGCGCTCATTTTCTCTTTAATTAGTCCAGAGAAGGTCAGCTACAGTGTAGCAGGTGAGCCTCTTTCTGAAATGTCATTCATCTGATCATGCTCTTGAACAACAGAAAACAAGTAAATTATCTAGTTATCAATATTTTTTTTTTACCCTGTTAAAAAATGTTATGCCCTTCCCTACAAGTGCTACTTTAGTAAAAAACGTCATTTATCTGAATATTTAAAACCAAACGAATGGCATTTCATACTAAAGCAGTATGCATTGTTGGGTAGTGAATAAGGTTTTTGTTTTGATAAAATAAAAGGGGCTATGGATATTTGACATGATGATGGCAAAGGTAAATTTTTTACCTGGTTTTAAATAAATGTGGCATCCCGAAAAACCTTATCAAGTGAAGAAAAGTTAGAAAGGAAATATTTGAAAGAAAAATAAAGATATGTAAGAATCAAGAATGACATAATGTTGTCAAAAATAAAATTCTTGTGCTCAACTAGTCAATAGCTGGGTATAAATCAAATCAATCTATCGGTGCGACAACCCATTACTGGGACCTGGTCTCCTTCCGCAGCAGCTTCCGCCAGTTCGTAAGGTGAAGTGCAGCTGTCCTCCAATTCCGAACACCAAGCAGGGTCCATGAATCCTCTCCAACACCGTCAGACCATCTGAGTTTTGGGCGGCCTCTCCGCCGGGTTCCGTGCAAATCCTCATTGAGGAGTTTTCTTGGGATCTCGTGAACTCCCATCCTGGCGACGTGGTCCGCCCAACGAAGCCTGCTGAGCTTAATCATTTTTGTGACATCAGGCTCATTTAACAGTGAATATACTTCTGCATCCGTCCGTCTTCTCCATGTTGCACCATTTCGTATAGGGCCATAGATCCTCCATAATATTTTTCTGGAGATTAAGCCACTTTCTAAATGATGACGCAGTCCAAAATAGCATCTGTTGGCTGATGTTATTCTCCTCCTTATTTCATACGAAACATCATCGTATTCACTTGTGATTCCAAGTACACAAATTCGTCAACTCGGCCCGAACTGGACCGTTATTTCATAGGGACCTCTTATTTGGCCAGCCACCATGTATTTAGTTTTTGAGGAGTTGACAGCCAGACGCAGCTTCTTAGCAGCATCCACGAGAGCAAGGAATGCTTCTGCTACAGCAGCTTTTGATCTTCCTGCAATGTCAAGGTCATCTGCATAACCCAGGATTTGTATCGTGCGATTGAGTATTGTGCCGCTAGTCTGGATCTTTGACTCTTTGACAGCCTTTTCCAGACCAATGTTGAAAGGGAGACAGGCAAGAGTATCTCCTTGTCTAACACCATTATCTGGGATAAATCCTTCAGACAGATCTCCCTGGACCCGCACCACACATTCAATGTTTGTCATTGTAAGCTTCACCAGTCGAATAAGCTTAGTTGGCACATTTAGGTCTTTCATAGCTTGGTATAGAGGTTCTCTTTGAATGCTGTCATAGGCTGACCTGAAATCCACAAATAAGTGGTGAGTGGGGATCTGGTATTCTCTGCTTCTTTCTAAAATTGTGCGTAAGGAGAAAATCTGGTCTATTGCAGGTGATCTCTTGGCTATGTTTTCATTAATTTTATTAGCGTATCTTTCGCATGCTTCGGGCTCTTTAAGTTTCTGTGTGTCGAATTTTTTGCTTCTTTGCCCACGTTTTGTCTTTATTGTCGAGATCCTGGCTAACGCTCACTTTGGCTAGAGTTAGAAAATGGTCTGAATCTACATTTGCTCCAAGGTATGTTCTTACATCTAGAAAGTTTGACCTATGTCTGGCACTAACTAAAAAGTGATCGATTTGATTTACTGTATTATCATCAGGGGACGTCCAGGTACCCAGATGGATCTTTTTATGACGAAACAGGCTGCTTCCAATGACCAGATTTTGGGAAGTACAGAAATTAATGAGCCTTTGACGATTACCATTGCAGGTATCATGTAGGCTAAATTTTCCAATAGTTGGAGCATGAGATAGTTCCCTGCCGACCTTGGCGTTAAAGTCACCAGCAAATATTTTAATGTCAGATCGGGGACACCTTCTAATTATATTTTCCAATAGGTCATAGTATTCCTCCTTAGCTAACTCATCTGAAGTTTCAGTGTGGGCATGGCAGCTGAACAGTTGAAGAATTTCCCCTTTATCCTAATTATGCTTAATCGTGGGCTTATACGCTTGAAGTCTATGACCAGCTGTTTAAACTTTTTTTACAACGACGAACCCAGTTCCAAAGAGATGTTTTTCTCATCACAACTATAGTATATAGTGTGGTTTTTCTTGTCAATGGATCCCTGTCCGGTCCATCGGATCTCTTGAAGGGCAGTAATGTCGATCTTGTATCGGTCAATTTCATCTAAGAGCAGTTTTGTTGCTCCAAGTCTATACAGTGTTAAAACATTCCATGATCCTAGGGTGAAGTCCAAATGATGGGTGCTATGTCGTTTCCTAGTAGACAATCCGGCTAGCTAGTTGATGTTGAGGTCTCATAATAGCTGGGTATACATAAATAAATAAACGGATATTTTAGACAGACCACGGATTTTTCATTAAAACGGGTCTTGCCAGTACGTTAGTGGCCAATGATAGGCTAGAAATCCGCTGTTGTGGCCCTCTGAAAAATCCATGGACCAGGTATGATGGTTTGATCCGTTTAAAATATCTAATTGTGTATGACCAGCTATTGTCATCAAAAAGCAATTTTTCACTAATTATATCTTTTACATAAAATTGTATATATAAATTGTATAGTGACCTATTGCAAAACTGACCTTCAACTTCATGGGTTACAAATATTGTAACCTAGGCAATTAAAATACGTTAGGGATTGATATAAGAACCTGATCTCAAGAAATAACTTACCTATCTCATGAAGTGCATGTAGTTTTCGATTGATCATAAAATGGATTTACTGAAGAAACTAGTTAGTTCCTTGAAATAATTATAATTTAAATTAAATTTCAATTCAAATATTTATTTTCATTTGTATTCAGAGAATTATTAATTTTTTTATGAAACTTTTGATTTTATGATGTTTTCCTTCCTTCCGTTAGATACTTCATTAGGCACTTTACTATCATGAGAAAATCATTAAAAAAAATCAGATTTAAACCAGAAAAAATACTTTTCTTCTCGTTACAAAAAAAGGACATTTTTTGTTTAACAACCCATATGTTTCCATATTAATGCTAACTAGATTTATTACATCAACTATTTAGGTCATATGTTCGAAATTTTCTTGTTAAGAACAGTTTTGTTATATATCAAGAACATATGTTATATGTTCCTGATCAAAAACTGCACTACTAAATCAAAATTATTTATCACACACCTCTCCCCCCCCCCCTCCCGTTTCTTACTTATAACCTCTAATAACTTTTAAAAATGAAAAAAACAAAACAATAACTACCCAGAATGAAGATAATCCTTACTTCTTACTGAGGAGAGTTTCCATACATAGTAATTGTGAAAGTATTAGTGCTACCAAGTTACCTGTAAAATAACTGCTGGAGCAGGAGTCATTCTTCGAATGTGTATATAAGAAAAGCATTCTACCATGTGACCAACTCTTCCAGCAGCAAAGCATAATCTAAAAAGTAAATATTTTATTTGAAATTTTATGATTCATAAGGAATGAAAACTTAATTACCTCGCTTTATTATCTCTAAATAAAATTTAACATATTTTCCCACAGATTTTAACATTATTTTATAACATATAGTACCTCAATCATTGCTATGCAGTACATCTCATATAAACATAATGTTCTAAACATTAAAGCATTTTATAACTGATTTAACGACATATTTATTTACATTATATTAACTATCAGTTGTAAAAAAATTATGAAATTTCAATACTAATAAGTTTATTATCTCCTCTTCAATGTGCTAGATCCATTGAACCAATTCCATAAACAAAGAGAAAACTTATAATTAGATATTTATATTTACTTTAATATAAGAGAAACCACTAACTATAATTATTTATAACAGGCATTTCTGGTGTAATAGATGCATATGGTGGGCAATAGAAGCCTAAAAACTAAGAAACGATGTTCCCTGAAAGAAAGGAACAAAAGGCCACTTGAAATTAGTTTTATCTGGTGGTAAAATATTATTTACATTTGGAGAAAACTAAAACTGCCACAGAGGTCAGGAAAACCTCAGAAAATGGTATTAGAAAGAAGAAAAATAGGCTGGATAAGGAAAGTAAAGAAGTGTCAGTGATACTAATGCTAAGCGTCTGTTAGGTATTAAGAATAAATACAATTGTTTAATATGCATTTAGTTAAACTGCTTTGATCAAGAATGGCATCAGAAGCAAAAAGCCAACCTACCTGTTCTAGTAGCTAATGTTTCTTATTTAGTCACTAAATTTAATTAATGTGGAATTTCAATTTCAAAACAGAGATAATACTGTTGAAGTTCAGGTCACAAACATTTTTTATTTACCATATTCAGAAGTCAATTTGCTATCAGTAAGTAAAATTGTTCAAAACAGAAACACAATTGCTATTTTTCGGTACAGAGGATATGTGATAAATCTGTTGAACTAAATGGTACAGAATATGATATAACGCATAACTTGTATACATTTTTCTACAGTGAGAAAGAAAGGTTTCTCCTAGCATGAAAAATTGGAAAAATAACAGTGAAGTTTTAAAAATACAACAAAGGTTTATACTATGTGCAGTTGAATTTTAACAAAATTAAAACGCATCAACTTGACATAGGCAAATAGTTAGTTTGGGCCAATTGCTTATTAATCTGAGTTGTGATGCACACATTTTTTTTATTTATTTATTTTATCATTTCCATTCGTTATAATGTTCCAAAGTCAAAGTGTCATTTGGATTCAGAATCTTAATAAAAAAATATTTCAGCAGCATAATATAAAATGATAAAAAATCAAATCTTATTTTGAGAATGGCAAAAGCCATTTCAAGTTGTTTTATTCGATAAAATTTGTTCAAAAATATATGTGTCTGTTTTGTAACAGAAGTACTTGGGACATCATCAGATCCTTGATAAGGCGTAGGATGATGCTATTTTTCTCCCCTTATTTTTACCATTTATTATTGCATGTTTTTTATTTTACAATATTTTTTTTTTTTTAATGGATCTTGCACAATCATTGTAAATAGAAATATTATAACAGTATAATTATTATAAACTTTTAATGTTTTTAAATATAGCTAACAATAAATAATGCTTGGAATTAACTTGTTTTTTCTTTGTTATCGAACTATGAACAATATAATAAATATAAAATATATTATAATACATAATATAATAAAATGAACACAAAATATTCCCAACATTTTATATTTGCTTTAATTTTAAGCAGCAGAATATTATTGCAGCTTTTTTAGGCATGAGTTCACCTTACCAGTTCATGTGTTTGATGTCAGAGTTAAATTAATGTTTACTTCATATATTATCAATAATTTTTTTAATGCTATTTTCATACAATATATATTAAAAACTACAAAAATAAAAAATTGCCACACAAGGGTACAACTTCATATTTTGGGGGACACAATAAAATTGTTAATGCTTCTGAAGAATTATAAGTAGATAATGCAATGAAATATAAACTTTCAAAGGTAGAAACAATTATTCTGAAAGCATTATTGTGGGTCTAGTACATTGGTAGCTTTGTGCATTCCAAAGTCCAAAATAGCAGCTATAGATAAGCAATATTTTTTATAATAAATTGAAAAGTCAAGCTTATGTTAATTTATTTTTATTAAACTGAACATATAATTTCTTTTTACAATTCACAACATTTTATGGTATTTTGGAATTGAATTAAGTTCCCATTTATGTTTAGTTATACATATTTTGTATCAGCCATGGCCTAGATACCACTACTGCTCCTCCTCAATGTATAGAGGTAGTGTACTGTTGTTAAAACTTTATCTATCCAATTGTAGTATATTAATATAAAATATTGTGATACAAAAGACTTGAGGGGGCATTGGTGGCCATGAAAGGCAGTCTCTGCCAGAAGTGTAGTTGAGACGGAGTCGGCTTTGTTATGCTCAATCACCATTGTGTCAATTATAGTTGTTACCATTACAGTTATTTTTGAACCCTTCTCTCCAAGATATTACAGATGGTGACGAGTAATATAAAAAGTATTTCAACTAAAGCTAAAGGATTTCTATTAAAGCTAGCTGAACCATGTGGATCAGACTAAGGAACTTATCTCTAAAGAAGAATTTTCCATTTATTATTGAATTCTAACTATTTTCTTTTAGCTTTGCAATACCGAATAATGAAAAGGAAGTTTCTGGGGAACTAAACTCACTATTAGGGAACTTGAGGGAGCTCTCTCTGGATAAGGATTGGAAGATATCCAAAGAGAGAATGGAGAAATTATTATATAACAACATTAATAATAAGGCTAAGAAGAGGGCATTGCTCCTAAATTCATTAGATGAGACAGAGTACAAGCTAATGACAAACTTATGTATTCCTATTACCCTGAAAAGTAAACCTTATGATGACTTAATCACAGCATTTGATAACTATTTTATTGAAAAATGACAAACTTATGTATTCCTATTACCCTGAAAAGTAAATCTTATGATGACTTAATCACAGCATTTGATAACTATTTTATTCCGACTTTTTCCAACCAGTTCAAATTCATTCAATGCATCCAAAGAATATAGCAAGCCTATAAATGAGTGGCTTATCTGTCTTAAATCCCTTGCAGCAAATTGTAATTTAGGGAATAGATTAAACGACCAACTCAAGGATAAATTTGTGATGGAGTTAGGACATGGTCTTATAAGGGATTACTTTCCAAAGAGGAGGTGGATACTGTTTTGAACGAGCAACTTGTTAATATTGCTAGTGCTACAGAAGCTGTGTGTTTCTTTGAACCAATGAAGAAAGAACAACTTAATTTTATGTTGGGCAACACTCAGGTCGATAGATCCGATTATAATAAGGGTGGATCCTAAACCATCGAAAATCACCAAATTTGCAGTGGTAGTAATCAAGCCTCTTCGAAATGTTATTATAAAAAATCTGTAAAGTGTGCAAGATTAAAGGGCTTCTAGGCAAAATGTGCCCTAAGAAGAATTCAAATAAAAAATTTGAATATTAATAATACTTTTAAGAGTTATAAACCCTCTTCCTCTAAGTCAAAGGGAGGGGAGGGAGGAATTTCAGAAAAGGCGCACTATGAATCAGACTGTTGATTTTAAAGGGTTTCAAATTGGTCGTGAGGGTCTTTATACAATAGACAAAAAGGTCAAGGCAGTAATAGAAGATCCCCAAGTTGCAGTTGTTTTTGAGTTTTACCAATTTTTTCTCAAGTTGTCTTCTACTCTACATCGTCTTTATCAATTACTAAAGAAGGAAAACAAATCTGTTGGAATGAAGAATGTAACCGAGCCCTGACTCAAGTTAAAGATATATTTATATATATATATATATATATATATATATATATATATATATATATATATTAATTATCTTGGAGTACTTTTTGGTAATGAAGGACAGACATTCCAAATGGCTGGAAGCTATAGCAACATAATTAGCTGCATAATAAGTAATAATAATAATAATAATAATAATAACAACATAATAAGCTGCGGTGACCATAAAGCACTTACGAAGAGAGTTCACTCAATTTGGACTTCCAGAAATGCTGGTTTCAGCATATTATTCTAGCTTTGAATCAACCAAATTTCAAACCTTTAAACCAAAAATGGAATTGAATTTAAAAGTGGAGCACAGTTTTTTCCAAAAAGTAATGGCGATGCTGAGAATACATCAGGACAATCTAAAGAATGCTTTACAAAATTCTACACCAGAAAATTTAGAGTTGGCACTTCAAGCATTTTTAATGGATTATAGGAACACTCCCACATAACCACAGGGGTTGTACCTGCTAAATCACTAATGGGAAGATTATTAAGAAACTGATTCGATCTGTTAGGTCTTTCAAACACCTGCGATTGGGCACATCAAAAACAGACTGAACAAATTCAAAATTATAGAGGTGACATAGATTAAAATCATTATTTATTGGAGATAATGTATGAGTAAAAAATTACAGGATGAATGGCGACGGCTGGGTCAGAGGAACTGTCACAAAGCTTAATAGACCCAGATGAGTTTGTACTGGATACATCATAATGGCCAAGTGAGAAGAGACTTAATTGAAGAACCATTGCCTTCCACCTATCAAGAGAATTCTTCCCAACCAGAGGAGGTATCTTCTTCATCATCAGAAAAATTAAGTACTTCAAAATTTAGATATACCGACTTCTTCAGATTTCCTTGGTTTTGACTTTCCTGTGGACATCGTACCTCCCCAGAATCCAATAGAAGAGAAAGGCACACCAGTCAGAAGACCTTAGAGGAATCGTATTCAAACACATTGATTGTCAAAATAAATGCAGTGGTCGTGCGCGAGTGTATATTTTTAATGTTTTCTGATGGACTATTTAATGACCTATTAATATTTTTATTTGAATGGTATTTTAAGAATATTCTCTTATTTCTTTTATAGCAGGGAGAAAAAATGTACTATATTATTATAAAATATTATAATATAAAAGATTCGAAGTGACATTGGTGGCCATGACCAGCAGTCCCCCACAGAAGCATGCGTGAGACAGAGTCAGCTATATTATGTTCAATCAACCTTGTGTCCAATAGAGCTCAATGATATTTGTTACCATGGAGTTATTATTGAGCCCTTCCCTCCAGGATATTCTAAAATTTTTTTTTTTAAGTTATCAATTATAAGTAATTCATTTACAGAACATTAAAAAAATTATAAAATTTTATTATCTAAAAATTTTCGAAAAAGAATTTCTAATCTTTTACTTCAAATGATAAAACCTTTTGATAAAATAGCAACAAATTTAAGGGTTCATTACAACAAACCAAAGTTTAAAAAATTTAAATATTAGTTTTATATGCGGAAAACACTAAAAAAATAGTATTTTATAAAATAATAATAAAGCTAATTAAAATAAAAAGATACAATAGGCAAAGCTGCTAGTATAATAGCTAGATATATTAGTAGACTAATTAAAAGCTTCTTTGTTGTTATATTAGTAATAACAAAGAAGCTTTTAATTAGTCTCATTTATCCTCCTTCGGGCACACGCAATCTATGAGATGAGCAAACTTCGTGTCAGCCTGCCAAGTTTCTCTGTTTCACGATAGAGAGCTGGACTCTCAGACTTCTCCATGACTTCATGATTCTGGATGTGAATCTGAGAGATTAATTGTACCCAGAGAAATACTAGTATTACTTTTTTTTTTTTTTTCCAGTTTAAATCTGTTATTGCTAATTTGTAAGATGTGATTTACATATGATTGTTATGTTTTTTTTTTCTTTTTTTTATTTCAGAATAAAATTGGTTAAGGTAGCAAATTATCAACCTAATAAATATCTAACTAAACTTCAGTATCTCGATTATCAATATCATTGATTATTTCTCATCATACTTATCTTCTTGATCTCTTAGATGAGCAGCACAAAAGCATTTTAAGAAACATATTATCCCTGACGAAGAGTTATAGAAATATATCTTCACATATTTAAGAAAATAACATTATTTCATAAAATAAACTGTCGTGAGTGGACTATATAAACAATAATTTTACCTAGAAACACCAAACTGCACACTCATAGCACAACTAAATGTAGATAAAATAACTGCAACAGGTATTATAGGAGCAAAAGGTCCAAATAATCGTTCAGCGAAAACCTGAGAAAGAAAATAAAATAGTAACAAGATTACATAAAAATTCAAAAAGGTTTACAGAACTATAATAATTGATCTGGAAAACTTAACTTCATTGCACACTTAATCATAATAACCTCATTAAAGGAGAGTTGATTATTTAATTCATTATCATGTTGCATGCTAATCAATACAAGACACACAGTAATATTAAATTAATGGGTGAGGGAAATAAGTATTTATAGGAAACTCAAGGACAATAGGTATTAGAGCTGTAAAAATACATTCACAATATACAGTATGTCCCAGCGGACAAGTATCACCCTCTCTATAGATTCCAGAGTATTTGGAATAACAGGATGAAACTCGGTGGATCTTTTTATGATTACCATCACTGTAGCTTTCTCCAGTTCTTCTACAGCGTGCCTAACTCTGGAATTTCAAATGGAATTGGGTATTTTTTTATGAATGATTCTTTTAGATAATTAAATGTTAAAATTATTTCATTCTTGTGATTTTTTAAAAATTTGTGTTTTTAACGTTACAAACAACAAAAATTGATATTTCTTCTTCTTAACAAATTATTATCTCAAATAACTCATGAATGATATCACTATCATTTTTTTTACATTCAATGAAATAAATACCTAGTTCTTATTATAAATTAAAAAAACAATAACAATAATGTTGTTTCAATATTTATTGAATGATTATTATTATTATTGGTATTTGTAATTATTGGATAATAAAAATACATTAATCAAACAAATAACAACAAGCTTTTCCAATTTGACACTTTCTGCTATTCTCTAATTTATTATAGCCACGCTAATACTTAGATTGAAACATTGATTGCCACTGTAATTGTAGATTGGAAATAGACTCATTTCAAAGTGTTTTTAATTCTCTACAATGTTTACTTCAATAGTTCAAAAAAAATTGTTCCCTTCAGAAAAATTGGGAACTTTGTATAAAAACTGCGTTTTTGCGATTATTGTCCTTGGGCACATCGGATCAAAAAAGTGACCAATATGAATTTGTCTAAAAATTTAATTTTCTATCAGAATCCAAAAAAAAAAAAAAAAAAAAAAAAAAAACTGATTCGATTTGAAATTACAGAGATGGGTGCACTGTACCAGAACTGGAGAAGGTTATAGGGACGGTAAAATCATAAGGGATGTGGGATGTGGATTCTGGGGTTGGGAATCATGAGGTTGAGATTGTGCTAGCAGCAAGGCCTGAGATTGTAGTTTCTGTTCTATTTTTCCTAGCATTTTAGCATAGGGCACTCTTGGGTTCATAAATCTAGAGGATTGCCTCAGTGATTTAGGTGGTCTAGGTGTTTTTTCAATCTCAACCTCATGATTCCCAACACCAACATCCACATCCCTTTATCCCTCTACTTGGATTTAATACCCAAAAGTCCAGTCATAATCAAATTTTCTTCATTTCTCCTCCCAATAATATCGCTAGCTTCACAAACTTACTGACATTATTCCTCTCCGAGTTCGGATCCCTCTTCTTACAAATGCTGTGTCCAACCTCATCCCTCTGCCTAGAAACACATAAATGTCTTCAATCGAATCTCGTACTATTCTCCTTTGCAATGCGAATGGTGTTCAAAATCCCATTAACAAACTAAATGTACTATTACATGATAAAAATATCGACATAGCCTTAACTGCTGAAACCTGACTATCTCCTCACTATCTGCTAGTAATAATTCCTTCTGGAAAGTAACCAAAAAATCCTTAAATATCTCACTCTATTTCCCACCCTCTTCGACGTGATGTTGGTTCTTGGGCTTCGTAAGATGAGAATAGAGCAGAAGCATTTGGCAAACATCTATTCAGCACATTCATTCTCCATACCGAAATATACCCTACCCATTCAGCTAAAGTTAAGGACAAATTCCTCTCTTCACTGATTCCTCTCTCTCTACTTCCTAAAGCTGTCAACCCCTCTTAGGTCAATTCCTTATAAATAAACTAAAACTATGAAAATCCTCTGGGTACAATCTCCTAGAATTTTAAGGTCAGCAGAATGTGATGGGCAGGCCATGTCGCCAGGATGGGGCCCAACGAGATCCCAAGAAAAATTCTGGATGATGACCTGCATGGCACCAGACCAAGAGGGCGCCCGATGAAGCTTCGATGGGTGGATGGTGTAGAAGAGGAATCAAGAACACTGCTCTGAGTTCGGAATTGGAGGACGGCTGCACTTGACCAATTGAACTGGCAGAAGGAGCTTGAGGAGGCCAGGAGCCAGTAATGAGTTGTCGTGCCAATGGTAGAAGAAGAATGTTGAAAATAATGGGCAGTACGCTGAGTTTTAAGCAGCCTATAATAATAATAAACTGATCAATACCAGTTTATTATTATTTAATGAAGTTCTTCTTTCAGATTTTAATACATGATACTTTTATTTAACTAATATACCAATCATAAGTAAAAATCATACCATGGCAACAGCAGGTGCAGCAACCATTTCTTCAACTGAAAGGACGCTCATATAAGCAACATTCATCGTGAAATATAACACAGTTACCAAAGGAACTCCCAATGATATACTCAACGGTATATTTCTGCAATAAAAACATTCAGACACTGTGATTTTCAAACACTTTTACTTAAAAATGTATATATTTAAAAAAAATTAGATTACTTCAGATTATTAAGCTCAGAAGTTTTCAACAGTTAAATCGAAGAACCCTCATAATCGTAATTACGAACATCATATTCCAATGTTAATTCAAATTTCTTGGTTTAAATATGTTTACTAGACAGAAAATAAACTATTTGTTTATATCAATCTATATAAGTACTTGGTGTAACACAATAAATTCTTCCCTCCCCTCCCCATCTCCCCCCAAAAAATGTCAACTTCTGTTAAAAGAAACAAGGCCCAAATCAGTTGTTAGTATGATAGTACTGGCCATATGATGGTTAGCCAGACTTATCTAAAGTCTCACAAACTTATTTTATTTGTATGAGACCAGGCAATTACTTCAATTAGCAGATCATTTATTCTCACAATGTAGGTTATTGGACATTGTGGAAATTGTATTTAATTAATACTATGGGTAAACATTTTCAGAGATTCTGGGAATGAACCCATCTCTTCTTTGTTTGCAGACAGTGATGGTAACCACTAAACCACAGAGATAGGCAATAGTATAAGAGTGCATGCAATAAAAAAAATATTAATAAACCAAAATATATTCATATGATTTGAAAGTTCAAGGAGAAAAAAATTCCTAGGAGGAGACTTTTGATATTATCATAATTAAACCATTCATTTTTAATGAAGGTTACCTTAATTTATCAAAATTGACCAAGTGAATTCCAATAATTAAATTCATGTATATTCATCAAGTTTATCCACTTTTTTGAGCCTATTTTATAAATGAGCAGTTTTTTATCAGAACAATATATCCACTTCTCTTAAGATAAGATTTTTTGGACAAAATACATTGTAGATCTAAAAATAATTCATATGAAGGAATGAGATGGTCCGGGAGGGGGTCAAAAAGAATGGATCACAAATAGTAAAACTTATATATTAGAAACTGACATTTTGACCCATTTTGCAAGTCTTCATCTTGAATCTCTAAGCGTGGTAAAGGAGTGTGCTTCAATAAAAATTATTCAGTTCATTTACAAAATTAACATTTTCAAAAAAAAATTCCTTTATACATTAGATGGCTGCTATAATAATTTTTTAAATACTTTTCCAAAAGTCGATATATTTACTTTTAATAGAATAGTCCTCAAATATAAGAGTATTTCAAAACCATGATAGTGATCAAAACTAAAAAATTATTTTTTCTAAAATTAGAAGCTTTTGTAAGAAGATAATTTGAAACTTTTAGCACATTTGGGAAGTACACAGAAAATCTTCAAGAATAGCTCTATTTTAAGAGAAATATTGGATATTCTGCTATTGCAGATATGGAAACAATGGTTTTGAGAAAATCTATTAGGAACACTCTAAAAAGCGGGCATGGAAAAAGAAAATAATTTGAAAACTATTTTTAAAAACTGTAGGTACATTATAAGGGTTGTTTTTAAAATTTTAAGACTGCATTAGTCAAACATGAAGTCAGTTCTGAGATAGCTCCTATTTTTTAATATTGTGTGATTTGATCATTTTTTTTATGAGACACAATAGATAATTATTTCATATTATTATTAAATTAAATAAAATTTAGTTTAAGACCATAAATTTCAAAATGATTACCTGTTTGGTGACTTAATTTCCTCTGAAACAACAGTGACTGAGGTCCTGAAAAATAAGCTTTCCAATAATATATAAAAAATAAAAAAAATAAACATTTAGTATAAACTTAATGAATAATAACTTCATTAATAGTTCAAAAGTAACAATTTAAAATAAAAATAGCCCATATATTAATTTAATGCAGTAATTATGTCTAGAAATACAAAACAGTTCTAAAAAAATAATTGTAATTCTTAGGACTTCCATGAAATTGTAGGGAATTTGAAAAAAAAAAAGTTGAAACATTACATTAAATAATTTAAAAATTATGAACTATTTTTACACCCCATAGGTCATTATCATAATTCAATGAAAAAAATCCACTATCTAATTTTTAATTTAATTCCAAAATAATGACTAACTGGACTCGTGCCAATTTAACAAATTCGATTTAAGTATCATGCATTCAAATTTCATATACATATACATACCAACCATCAAAAGACCATAAGCCTGTATAGAATGCAAGAACTAAATCCTTAATGTTTGATTTGGTCCCTTCAAATCCTTTGTTAATATAATGAATATTTCCTGAAAAAAAAAAACAAAAAAAAAAACTACTAAAGAATAGAATAATTTTATAAACATATGTATCAATTAGGAAACTATACAGGAATTTTTTTTTTCTAAAATAACAATATGTATTTTTTTATTCTTTATCATGTACATGAGGAGTCTATTAAAATGGCAAAACTTTTATAATTAAGAGTATATTTTTAAGAATTCTAGCACTGGTCAAGGCCAGAGTGATGACCGAGTTGTCAGTATTTGGTGCTTACGTCATCAATACATCATTTTTAGACCATTTCCATCTCTTTCTTTTTTTCGATATTTCGTGAGCAGGAATCGATAGAGGTGGTGTTTATAATTAATTGAAATCTAAATTTTGAACAGTTGGCACTTAAACATTTTTCAAAAAGCGTTGATATAAATATATCTTCTGACAATCATTTTCTATGAGCACTCATATTAATCCATAGTAGTAGGTGTCGAATTTTTTAGGACTGTTTCTGATAACCTGCAGATCTTGATAAAAATCTGGATCTTGACCAGTTATTTCTTATCAGTACAATATTATAGGGCATTTAATGTTTTCAGGAATAGCAAGAATTTAATTATAGCTTGCCATTGTTATTCAGCAGCGTTCTTTACATAGTTTCCTTACATTTCTTTGAACTATTTTTCTAGAAAATGAAATTCAGTTGGATGTTCTGAGAACCTATCATAGCGAGTGGGTCTGTTCTATTCTATAGACTCCATAATCCACTGGGGAGTTTTAAAAGTTTACCTTTGCTCTACGTTGTTTCAGTAATTTTAATAGAGGCATGACAAATGCTGCTAATTTTAATAGCATTCCATCTGGTATTAGTGGCTGATCTATACATAAAATTATGATGTATGGTATCGATTGAGAACCACTGTAGTAAATTGAAAAATAAATTTTGCTTAGTCAATGCTACATGTGTTTCAAAAATATGAAAATTAAAAATAATCCTCAATGTGTGATGGAAAAATAAGTCAATCCACTTTATTGGTTAGTTTTTGATAAATTAATTATAACCCTAAAATATTAATTTAAGAATGCTTCACCTGTGTTTTGCATGACAATTTTTAATAGATTTCTTTCTACAAGAAGTGTGCTGTAAGCATGTTATAAATTAAAAGTGAATAAAATAGATGTTACAACTATACACCAATTGTTGGCAAAGTAGTTTAGAGATCAACTGGATTGGTCAGTAAAAGATTAATGAATAATATTCAGAAAGGAAATATTAAAAGGGCAACGATATGACTTATTTGGCAGAATAACGCTTGCAGTGACTCAATGAATAGAAAAAATAAGGGTCAAGTTCTCAAACTAACTGCTGATGGTGTCAATCACCTAGTTTGAGACCTTGGTCATTAACTTTCCCAGGCAGTGAGTCACAGCAAAAGTTATTCCACAAAAAAAAGTTATTGCAAAAAAAGGTCACATCCAACATTGCTCCAGCCATCAATTCAAATAATAAGCTTAGATTTATTCTGAGAATTAGATCATAATATTATAATTATTAACTCTTAGTATAATCAAATATTATACATAGAACCTCCAAGTTAGAAAGAAACTGAACAAATCACCTTTGGCTAAATGACATATTCCTCCAATTATCACAGCTAAACAAGCGATTATCTTCATAGATGAAAACATGTTTTGCATTTTAACATATATTTTAACACTGACAAAATTTATATATGTTATAAGACCTGAAAAAATTAAAATTTAATTTAATAAATAAATAAAAATTAATATATCATTAGTCAGTATTATAATTATCATACCGACTGCAAGCAGCGCGATAATTTTCTTCAAAACACTTTCCAGAAATGGTGTTATTTCCAAATTAAAATAAAGTACAATGGGACTGTAGGTATATTCAGAAAATGTAAGCACAAGGATAGCTACCTCTGCTGGACGGACTAAGAAAACAATCACCCATATATAAATGAAACCAGGAAGAGGCCCAAAAAAGTTATGAAAATCAGTGAATGCAGCACGAAAAAAAGCGTACTCAGCACCTGAGCTTGGTACAACAGTCCCAAGTTCTGCAAAACTTAAGGCACCTAAAAACAGATGATCATTATATTTTTAAAATAACTGTATCAATATTAGCCTTTTATAAATGTATATTGAGATTATAAAGACATTTAATAGTTAAACAGTTTTATAATAGGAAAGATTCAATAAAATTGCAGCGGAATAACTTAAGTTATTCTTGACTGAATTCTAAAATTTCTTTTACAATTCATAGAAAAAGAGATAAAGGAAAGAAAGAATGAACATACTTCTCTTTCAAGAATCAACATGGCTTCATAAGAGAAAATATCACATATCAGGAATCATTAATCAATCCTTAAAATTATATTAATTATTATTATTTATTTTTTTTGTTATAAAAGTAGAATATATACTTCCTTTATCTGAGGTAATTGAGAGAGTAATATTAGCTTATTTTCCAATCAAAACTTGACTCAAGTATAATTTCCAAGGAAGATTTAAGTGAGCATAAACATTATATTATAAAAAAAAAATTCAATTAAGAGTTTCACCAATTTCTTAAAAAAATTAAATTTCCATTAACTGGGTACTCATCAATCATGGATTTGCATGTCACTGTAAAATTTTAATGATGTTTAATTGAAAAATGGTTAATTTTCTTTACAGTTCAGCCCATTTAGAGCTTTCTTACTAAATTTTATTATTCAAATTTGGAAAATAATTGAATACTTAATATAATTGTTGAACTAAATCATAAAGAAAATATTGTATCAGGTTCTTAATAATTTTTTTACTCAGTTTTATTGCATGTTAATTACACACAGAATGAACAAAATATGCTACTGAGTAATTTCCTTCAAAATATCAGAAATCAGGTTGGAATTTTTCCATAGTTCACCAAGTTTCCAACTAAAGTAGATTTGTAAGAAAAATATAAAGCAATTACTTCTCTCAGTAATGAATTAGTCTGTCAGCTAAAATAAACAAGAAAGATTGAATAATACAGACTTCAAAAATTGTAGTCTTGATGAGACCTCCATGCCTTTTATATTATAAATAAGAGCTGAATTATTCAGAAAAATTCAAATTAAAAATAGATTGTTATAGTGCCATCGCATATCCCATTAATTACAGTTTTAAATATATTTTTCTAATCAATTTATACTTAAGAATACTAACACAATACACATCACTAAGTAAAAGTGAAAATCAATAACAGAAGTGAACATACAAGTAATCTTACAACAAGCATGAGTAACGATGCTTTAGTTTTCAATTTAAAATATGATATATAAACACCGATAAATAAAAAATAAAATAAATTTGTAGCTCAGTATTAATTCAACTGATATTCAAGAGAATCGACAGAAGACAGATATAGAAAAATAATAGTGAGTTCATTTCTGGCTCAATTTGGTGTACATTGGTGAGACATACTTAATTTACAAATATTTATAGAATAGATCCCATCTCGAATCAAACACCTTCAAAAAAAGTCCTCAGGGGTTTCAGGAATCAGACCTATCTCTATGCAGTAGTATTTCCAACTTGCCAAGTTACCCCATTGGAAATCATTAAATTCTTAATTCACAATGGGCAAAGCAACAAGGTATTGATTGATCTAAAGTGATGGCTTGGTGTGTCACCTATGAATTGCATGCCATAGATAACTTGTTCATTTAAAGAAGACAAGAGTAACTGGCGCATTTTCATTAAAGGCTTAAAGATTAATTTATGTAACTTATAATTCTCATAGTTCGTCTTTCTATAATTATAAATAGTTCAATAGTTAGTTATAATGAAATGATGTTGATGAAACAGAATACAGCATTTAAATTTAAAGAAATAAGTATAATTAATTGCACTAAATAATGAAGAGTTTCCAAAACAAAAAGAGTTTCCTATATTACCAAAATAGGAAATAGCACCACAGAGAGCCCACATCACTAAGCAGAGTCCCACAGATCCAGATTTTTCAAGTACACTTGATGGAGAAATAAAAATGCCACTACCTGGGAAATAAAAAATGAAATCAAGAAAATACTTATTGCAATATAAATTGTATCATACCATTTTAAAATACATTTATATATTATTTAAAAGACTTAATTGATTTATTAGGTGAACAGCACAATTGTAAATACATCAAAAGTTAACAGAAGACAAACATTTTTAAAAAATCATGTTTGAAACACATAAAACGATTATTTAAATAATAACTGGCAAACCATAGAATAATACCAATATAAAAATAAAATGTATATTTACCAATCATTACACTCACGATCAAGCTGACAGCGCTTAGTAATCCAATTTCTCTTTTCAATTCAACTATTGAAGAGGCAACACTTCGTGGTGGGTACACAGATCCATCAGACATGTGCGCTGACCAAATATTTAACAATTTTAAACCAACAATTGAGTAAAAATCATTTGATGCAAAAATGAAAATTTTAACATACCATTCTGCTGTGTTCCTTTGCGAATATAAGGTATCTTTTCTTCATCCATTTTCAACTTTAAAAGTTAAACAGTTTTAAGAAGAAAGATAGATGCCCAGCTACCTGAACAAAAACAGTAATTCACGCTCACCTCTGAATTTTTTCTTTCTTTTGGAAATTTTATATAACAGTTTGAAATATCCCTTTACAATTATGCTCCATCAGTCTTGAGGAATAAACATTCTTAAAAAAAAATTACAAATAAATTTATGGCATTACTAAGAACTGATAAATAATATATATACTAAATGTTAACCATTTTCTGACAAATTGGTAGATAAGAATGCTTAGTAAGCAAGCAATAATGCATAATCACTAGAAAAATTGGACTAGACCAATGATTTAATTGATAAGGTCAATCAGCATCTCTGTTTTCAATTCAGTACTTCAAACAGAAAATATAAATGGGAGCAGTTAAAATAACTAAAATGGTATATTAAATTTTCCTTAAGTCAAGTTAATCTTTAACTGATAAAATTAACTCAAAATATCAACCCTCCAAAATAATTATGACACAATTTAAAAAAAAGTTATAATGCATTAGAAAAACATTCATATCCAATGGTATTCTTAATATGAGAAACATATGATCATTAATAGTTTTATAATTAAATACAAAATGTTATAATATAAGAAAATATTTCAATCAGAATAATAAATCAATACATTATTATTATTTTTTCTCAACTTTACTTTTAGAAAACATTCCAATAGAAAAAATAATAATACATTCCAGTTAAAATTTATTAAAATCAAAAAATATATTTTTCAAAATACTCATCAATAGTTTATACTAAATATGACATCAATTCCTCCAAGCTTTCAAAACACCAATAAATATCGAAGTATATAGAAGAGAAATGTATAAAAAATTAAGAGAATAGATTCTATAAAATATTTTAAGTTGTACAAATATAATAATTTTCATTTACTAGAGGGATGTGAAAATTTCACTTCTTCCTAATATAATTTTATTAAAACCCAAACATAATCACAAACAATGTTTTGTTGTTTTCCCCCATCTTCAGGATATATAGAATCAATAAAATTTGGTTAAAAATATTGATACATAGTACCCACAATAAATTATTACACTTCTTTTTATATACACAATGTTACAATATTTACTCCTACTAGGCCAACAATCAATCCATATCAATATTTTGTAATTGCATTTAAACTGTTATATTGTTTTAAAACTATAATGCACTGGTGTTTTTAACCAAATTATATTATACTGTAGTTAAATCCTGAAGGTTTGTGACAATATTTGAGGTTATATAAAACCATATAAAGGAGAAGCGAAATTTTCATATCCTTATAGTGAATTAAAATTATTATTATTCATTGTTTAAAAATATTTTATTATAATAATTCTGTTTGTGTATATTTTATTTTAAACACAAATACTTATGTTAGTCCTTATTTTTTTATTATTTTTAAATGATGCAAAAGAACACTATATTGTTGGGAAAAAGATCTACACAAATTATGACGTTAGACTGAATTTCCAATTAATAATATTACCTCGGTAACAACAAAACAATAAATTAATAACTAATTAAAAAAATTATGTAGCAGTAATAGATTAAAAAAATACTTAGATTAGAAATAAAACATCTAATAAAAATATTAAAAATATCATCAATAAATTTCCTGTATTAGAAAACACTCACAAACGCACTTTTTTATTCCATGACAAAGTGAAGTTGAGTCAGTGTATGAATTTAAAAATAAAACTTAAATACAGTAAAGTAAAGAGTAAAGACCAAATTAAATTGCAACATTTCCTAGCTAAGAAACACTGTTAATTGTAAGTATGAAAAAAGAATAGGAGATCAAATGATGAATCAAAATATCATTTCTTATTTTGTATATAAAATTTTAATTTAATATTTGTTAGTAGAGTTGAGGTATGTTTGGATTATTTTATAAGTTTTCGAATATTCTACATTATTAAACCGATCCAGTTTTCTTTGTATAAATGCAAAAACTAATAATTTTAATTATTTTTTATATATAAGCTTCTGGAATCTTCTGATTATTAAATTTTCTTAGTTTTAAATATATAATTTTGTTTTATTAATAAATTTCTTTTTGTCCAATTATATTTTCTCTCTGCCAATTCATAACAAACAAAATTATTTTTCTATTTTAAATAATTTAAAAAAAAATATTTTCATTGATCAAATCTATTTTAATCATAAAAACAATTATCAAATGCAAAGTAAAAATTTAACTTATATATTTATATATATTATTATTACTATTAATAAGTAACATTATTACTTGAAATGGATTTTTTTTTTCTTCCCTCAGAATCCATAGAAAATTTTTAAATCTGAATGGAAACAGTGCTAATCAATAAGGAAAACATATTTGAAATCATCCTAAAATATTAAATCATGCATTGCTTTTTAAACAATGAATCTATTTTTATTAAAACAAACACAGCAAAAAATGTACAGATATTAAACAAAATATACAAATCATTTAAGATTTGTACTAAATGGTTCTTTAAAAAATAATCAACTGATTGGATAAATTTAAGACCGTGATATAAATTTAGTCACTTCTTAAGAAAAAAGTTTCTTTTGGCATTGTTTCAAGTAATTAGACAATTGTGTACTTCTTAATCAAAAATTTTGAAACCAAGTCAAATAAAGAGAATGTCTTCATTTTTATATTATGA
Organism: Rhaphigaster nebulosa; assembly: GCA_948150685.1. NCBI lineage: Eukaryota > Metazoa > Arthropoda > Insecta > Hemiptera > Pentatomidae > Rhaphigaster > Rhaphigaster nebulosa. The sequence continues at coordinate 127,435,990 of OX411306.1, forward strand.
ATTTAGTATTATTTTATAGCAACCAATGTAAAAAATAATAATGATATTATCAGTTGACATCTGCATGATGGTATAGAAGGATCAATCTAATTAGGGATTGATAAATTATTTGCCACTTCTAAAAATTTATTTTTGATAAACAAAATTCATCCCTCGATTAAATTCACAGTAGAACTGGAAAAAAACAGAACCATAAACTTTTTAGATTTAGAAATCTCAGTAAAAAACAAACATCATGAATTTGGAATTTACTGGAAACCCACCCACACGGATGTCATTATAAATAATGGTGCTAGGAGACCGATAGCACATAAACTCGCAGCCTTTAATAGCATGATTTGCCGTCTTTTGAACATATCATTAAATAAAAAGAACTATAATAAAGAAATTGAAATAATATATTCTATAGCAAAAAATAACGGGTACAACAAAACAACTATCAATCATATTTTTAAAAAACTAATACAAAAAAGACAATTAACGATATCTATTCAACTACCCCTAAAGATAGGCCCATCCCGAAACATTATGTTTTGATTCCATATTAAGGCCTATATCCACCAAAGTCGGAAATGAATTGAAAAAACTAGGATTAAACTCTGCATTTAAAATAGGAAAAATCCTTTCCTCATATTTCTCTTCTCCTAAAGACAAAATAGACCTTTCCAAAAAAGCGGAGTATACAAACTAAATTGTAATGATTGTGCAACCAAATACATGGGAAAAACTGAATGATCACTAAATCAGAGATTAAAGGAACATATACGTGCAAATAATAATAAGACAGATAATTCCAACTTTGCAATTCATTTAAAGGAAAATAATCATAAATTCATCAAAGACTCAGGAGTTAAATTAATACATCACGTTGAAAACAGCCTCAAATTAAATATATATGAAGCACTTGAAGTAATGAAATCCTTTAAATCCAATCCAGATTTTTGCTTGAATGACCAAATAAATTTCTCCAATAGTCCAATCTTAAATTTATTCCCATCTATAACAGAAAAAACAATTACTCACCGGCATTACTGGAAAAACCCTGACCCTTAAACCATTTACCTAAAAACATCCTACCTACCTTTCGTTCATTGTTAGTACAATGCGAGAAGAAACCAGTACAAACTTTTCTGTTTGATATAATCCATTTAAACCTTGGTGAGTACCAACATGTATTTGATTTCTTGTCTTAATTAAATTCATAAATGTTTTATAATACTGATTTATATTAATCTAATTTAATATGTATAATAATACCAAACAATATTTTGAATTGCTTATTTTTGAATTTTTTGTGTTTTTAGAACTGAGGATGAATGTATAACATTCAAAACTAGTTTTCAATAAAACAAATTTATAGAAGTGGCAAATAATTTATCAATCCCTAATGATATTATCATTACAAAAATATCGTAACCGAGGCTGGATTGCTCCAAGAACTCCACAAGGAGATTTGAACCAATGCTCTATTCCTGGGGTCCACAACTAAATTATCAGAATTTCATAGTTATTGTCTCCTATCTCCTAGGAAACTATTCTTTAATATAGTCTTAAGAATATTGCTATCTAGCATTGCTTGATGTCCAGCACACCGGAACTTTTAAAATTTGAATGTAAAGCTCTACATTTTTCTGCCTTCTTTGAATAATAATTATTATGATGAAAAATAATATTGCATTATTTCAATCAGAATAATATGGAATTGACTTGACTTGAGACCAGAAATGGATCCATATCATGTATTTAATAGGAGATCGGACTCAAGTCATCTATATCTGGTGCTGCCGTCTTCTACTATTGAATACACAATACGGATCCACTACCAGACTCCAGTCAAGCCAAGTCCGTATTCGGTGTAGCCACACCTTAAGATTACGGTACATTTTCAACAAGTATTTTTTGAGAAATTTAAATTACTTCCTAAAATAATCTAGGATTAGATTTCTAAGCATTTGTTTTGTTGTTGTTTTTTTCAATACTCATTTAATTATTAAAAAAAAAAAAAGAATCAGAGTAATAATGGGAGGAAAGGGTGGGTGATAGCTAATCGAACCTAGGAGCCCAGCAGAAAAACAATAAAACCTATACATATTTTAAAAAAAATTAAGTTATTTGTAAAAAAATTTATTTTATATAATAATAAAACCATACATAGTTATGAAACAATCCTGTTTAAAGTTTCTATTAAATAATGAGATTCTGAGTTTAATTATATAAGAAGTATGTATACTACAATTTACTGGTGTCCTTCCATTCTATGAATTACCCTCTCACGACCCTCCAAAGACCTATATTTTTAATTATAAAATAAAATACTGCAAAAAGTTGCTAACAAAATTTCAAATATAATGATAATGGAATATTTTGGATCATAAATGTTCAAATATAATTCACAATCACAAACATCATTATCAAAAGAAATAATATAAATAAGCTAAACTGTAACTTATCTTGAGAATAACACTTTATCTTGAATGGAGAATATATCATTGATACTAACTCATCATTATTAATCTAAATAAGCTAATTCTTTTAATACCAGGAGTCAGAAATGGTTAATAGCAGGATATCACTTTTTTTTCAGGTAGTTTTCAAACAATGTTAGAAGAAAATTTTTATTAACAATTGTGTGATTAAAATCTTTGATTTTGCAATACTTTCTTAAAAAGTTCAAATCCATTACAATGTAATCAAGAATTAACAAAGACCCATAATCTTATTAACAGTTTTTATATTCATGAGGTATGCCAGTTCTTAATAATTTCTTAGGTATAGAACCTATGTTTTATTTTTTATGTTCTACTCAAATTTATAACTAATATAAAATGACAAAGTTATTTGTACATTACATATTTGAACATAATGAAATCTTAGTAACATAGAAATTATCTCCATCTACCGAGTATTTTTTATAAACATGTCATAATAAATAGACATAAATTATCAAAAATTAATGAAGTCCACCCAATGTTATTAAACATAAGCTACATTTTAAAAAATTAACTTATATCAATAATTTCTGTATTTCAAATAAGCACAGAATCTATTGGCATTGAATAAAAATCCATTATATAATAAAACTTAAACAACCTATTATAACTCAAAAAACATTGAAAGTTAAATGAATATACTATAATATACAATCAAGAATAAGGAATACAAAATCATTATTTTAAAAAAGGAACCAATATTGACAAGTAAAAACCATTTTTATAAACCAATATAAAAAAAACTTGAATAAATCATTATCGGATATCAATGGATGTGGAAATAAAATCAAAATAAATCTGAGGTATAACATCCATAAAATACACAAGGAGTATTCAATTAATTGGTTGGTTCAACAGTAAACCTCTATGGGCCTACCATACGCACTTCCATACATCCATGATTATATCTTCCAAATCAGACCAGTACTTTATTATTCAAATAACAACTCAATTATCCTCATGAGGCTGACACTTATTCCAATGTAATTCTTTCAATTTTTTTTTTTTCTGTGAATTAAACCTGTTTCCCGGGCTTTTAATCAGAGGCTCTAACTAAGACACCACATTGATGATAAGTTGGACGAATATACATGTCATTGAAATGAAAATTTTGTTTTACCAACAAACATTACAGAATTTCCGCGTTAGTTGAGTAACTAATATTAACAAAAAATATAAACTAATATTTAATAAGCCAACAGAAACTTTTAAAACTTGATTAAAAAGATACCATTACTGTATTTTCCCACCCCTGAAGATTGCATTAAAATAAAATTTAAACTAGTGCCCAAGATTGTACAAAGATATTAAATAAAATAACAAATATTCAATAAAATATATCAGTGAAAGTACAAAAAAGTTCATATAAGAAGTTTGTCATTTTTAAGACAAAATCAATCAGCTAGCAGTTTCAAACACATTTTTAATAAACAGTACTCACAAAATATAAATTGACAATATTTCACTTGAATTAATTACACTGCAAACTAAATGCTCAAATACTACTCAGTAAGCACTATCAGTTAATTTTATCAATAAAATGTCATTTCTAACAAAAACCATGCAAATAAGTTAAAAAAATACATTTCTTCAGAATGAGCATAAAGTGATGTGCAATGGAACTGCAGTCATTTTTAGAACATGAAAATGGAATTAACTTATATTTGTTTGACAGGGGAAAAAAATGTCTTTAGACCTGCTGATAAAAAGTAATCTGATGGTCTAATTTTGATGAATGCTCAAGATAAGGTTGTTCTTATCAAAATCAGATAACAAAAAATCTATCTATCTTTTCCTACAGGTACTTAAAACATTTCACACAAAACTACAAAAAGATCACCAATGTACTATACTTTGCCTTAAGGCCGCCTTACATGGTCAATATTATTGAAGCAATATTATTTAGCATGGCATATATATCACATGTGTCCAATATAATTGTAACAACATACCCCTCAGATGGTCAGTATATTGACAAAATTCGATATTGAGTCAATAATATGGACTGTGTAATGTGGGATTTACTCTCTAAGCAGGTATAATGCAAAAAATGCTTTTAAAATACCTGTATTATTGAGAAACTAAATTTCAGGAATTGCATTTCTTATATTCCTTTAATAAAGAAATAAACATTTTTTGCTGGCTTAAATGCTTTAAAATATAAATAAGTATCCAAATAATGACAGTTATTTCTTTACATACATTCAAGCCTTGCCCTTCCTGCCCTAATTTAAGTAAAGTATTGGCCGAAAAACAAGTATTACAAGACAAGATTAAAATTTGGTGCACAATAGAATTTAAATACTGAATCAATACTTCTGTATTGCAATAGCATTTATAGGGATCTCCATTCATAATAAAAAAAAATAAACAATTTTTATTAAGCATCAAAATCTCATAATGCAGTGGAATTAAAATTATCTCAATTCCCAACCCTTAAATAAAAAGGCACGTGGACTGTGTATCCTTGATAAAATCTACAGCTGATAACTTACATAGATCAGATGTATGTATCGAAGTTTGTTATCGTTTTTAAAACAAGTGCTTTAAAAACTTTGAATTACGCTAACTGACAATGAAACAGATCACTCATTTAAAAATTAAAAGAATAACAACGTATTTTGATGCTCTCCTACATTAGTATAGCTTATTATAAAGACATACATACAGAGTATGTAACGAAATAAGTGCATTAATCGATACAATATACAAGCTTATGTAATCGATCCTTAAGTGCATTTTCATTTCTTTCTTTGAACAATATAAATAACCTTCCGAGCATGGGTTCTGTTTATTGTTTATAATTACTTATCAGTAATTAAGATTACTTTTTTGTTTGTTGTATTCTGAAGCAATTATGAAGTTTTCGATCACTGGTGTATTTAATAACGGAGCCAGACAAGGGAAACTAACCAATATTTCCCGGCTGCCTGGAGTTGTGTTAGAAACTCCATTACTGCTTTTTTATACAAAAGTAACTAGTTTAGTGAAGCTTGGTTGACAGTAATTAATGCCTTTGCATCTGAATTTACTCAGTTTTTCCTTCATTTTTTTTTCTGTTAGGGAGGAAGTATACCGCACATCACAAGAGAAGTATTGGAACTATTAACTAAAGAACAATTTGGGATTCAGATTACCTTACCATCTACTATTCAGTGTTTTGAAGGAGCTAAAGCATTTGGTAAAGGAATAGCAGAATTTGTTGGTCTTAAGGTATTTAGTGTTTATATTTAAAGTTTATTTAGTGTTTCAAGTATTGTCTTTTTCATCTTCTTAATTTTCAATTAAATGGTTTGGCAGGTTTTCATGAAATATCAATAATATTGTTATACTTTTCAGCTTTAATATTTAATATCAATTATGGATTACTATATTCAGATAGATTTAGATGAATCTAGGGAGTATGGATTGCTCACCCTCTCTTCTACTTTAATAATCTATACAGTTTACCGTTATCGTTGATGCACTAGTAATATTATAAGCCTTTTGGAAGAGTATCTGTGGATAAGCTCCAGTCTTTAAACCTGGTAGCATAACCTCCTCATAGCATTATCACCTTATGATGCTTCAGGATTAGTTTTTATTAAATTTAAAATTAATACAACTAAATGAGCCAGTAATGGTAAAGAGAGGTAGTAGACCTCAGCATGTTGGTCAGAAATTTAATCTTCTCACTCTGACTTGAACAGGTAACCTGGAGGGTAACTAGCTCTTTCTGTCAAAGTCAGAGTAAATAAAGATGTCAAATCCAATAAACACCAACTATGTATACGTAAATATGTATGACTTAGCTTTTCTTATTTAAAAACCAATACAAAGTTATATAATACATCATTGTGGTGACTTTTTTAGAATTCACATATTCTATTTTGATAAATAATGAGAAAATATTCTTAGGTACTCAACCAAAAATTTTCAATTTTAACCCAAATTATCAAATATAATTCAGATATTTTGTTATGTGTTTTAATTTTTGAATGAAGAATGCACATAACATATGAATAAAAGCTGTTCTAGTCAACTTTTAGCTTGTACTTATATTATCTGTAAGCCTATAAGTTCACTGGTTAAGACCTAGGAAATATTGTTGAGAACCTCATTTTGCAACCTACTTTCACACAACTTCTTCGGGATATGTTCCTGATTTTTAAGATAGATCTCAATACTCCTGAAATTCTGTGTAATTCCTTCTATTTTTGGTCTATTTCTTCTATCCAACATCTTCAGAAACTCAGGTTTTGGAAGGCTGGTGGCCCTCCAGCCTTGTTTTTCATTTTTTTTTTTTTAATCAACATCGTGCCCCACACTTTCTTGCCATCCAATTGTTTGACCATGCAGGTGGAGTGAGGAAGAAGATAACCAGCAAAATATGCCACTTATGCATTGTTAATAAAAACTGTTTTCACATTGATGGGTATATAACTCCTGAATTTTTACAAAAACTCCCACAGAACGTGGATCAACCAAAATTTCACATTGCTAAGTGTCAGATTTATAGCTGATATTATAAAGATGAAAATATGAACTTACTATATTTGTAAGGTTACGGGTGTAGTTAAGGCGACAAGACTTTTCTGAAATTCCAATATTAGAAAAACTGACTGAATTTTGTTAACAAAATTTTTTATACCAGCAGATAAAACATACTACACCTGACATATCTTCCATTTCTGCCAAACAGGTGCTGTTGCTTACTTGAATTTTTTTGAAACCTGAGATTGATCACAAGAACTACTAGAAAAAATCTTGAGTGCCACATAGCTGTGGTTTTTACGGTATTATAAATATTATTTTTAAAGAATGATAAACTAGATTGTATTACTCTTGAAAACTATTAAACTGATTGAAAAAAAAAAATATAAGCTGAAATGAAGATGAATGTTAAGAACTTATCTTCAGTTAATCAAAAGTACCCCATTAAATATTGCTGTTTAAACAAGGAAGATGTGGTAGTGGTGATTCTGAGAGGAAGAAAGCGAAGCAAGCCTCAATATGTATCAACTTATCTAAATTGTTTTTTTCTGTTCAAACTTGGCCACGTTGAGAAGGTCTACATTGTGGCACATTCAGCCTACAAATTTGTTGCAGGTGCTTGAAAAGGATTTATAAAGTTTGGCTGGATAAAGAAAGAACTTACAAGAAAGTAATTAGCCCTGAACTAATGGGTCACTAAGTAAGGAGTAGATCGAGAGGTTGATAAGAAGATGTTTTTATTTATAGTCTTATACATTTTTTTAAAAATAAAAAAATACTACAAAACTATACTGTTTGTTTCTGTATTTTTTTTTTCATTCAGAGACACAATATCCAAAAGTTATTTTGAAAGCCTATTCATCATAAGTTATTTTATGATATTTGACCTGCTCAATGGTTGAAGATGAGCTGGATGACATTTAAAACATCAAAATTAAAAAAGAAAACCATACATTTTTTTTTTTTTTCAGGAAATGCTTACATACTGCAGTGTTCAAGATTCAGCTATAAATACTCCTGTAGGCTATAATTCCAAGGAACAGGTTTCAGTTTGGTCTAATACAGGAAGAGTTCCTGTTAATGTGGACAAGTACGTAATTCATGTTTTTAGGATACCAAACATGTTGATTATTCAAATTTTGTTGTCTTAATTATTGCATTTACAGTCGAATCTCGATAACTTGAACCTCAATAACTCAAAGTTTTTCTGATCTCTTGATAAAACTTTATTTAGTCGGGGAAAAAAAAAATAAGAGGATAACTCAATACCTCTACAAATCAAAGGAAAGAGCTCTTCACCTCTAAAACTTGAAAAGAGCCAAATTTATTAAAATCATTACCTTTATTTGCTGTGGGTTGGAGTTTGTAATTTCAATGCTCTATTTTTTTATTTTTCGGTGTTGAGTTTCTTTCTTTTTTTTTTTTTTTATAATTTATTTATTTGAAGTTTTCGTAGTTTTCATTTTAAAAGTGTTGGATTTACATTATAATGTGTCAACGGAAATTAAAATCTCAAACTGTACGTGAAGAACTTAAAATTATCCAAGCTGTAAATGAAGGAAACCATAAGAAAAAAAAACATTGCCACTAATTTTGGCATCCCTTGCAGTACCCTGTCTACAATTTTAAAGCAAGGGATAGAACTTCAAAAGCATACAAATGTAGGTAAACTTTATACAAAAGGAAAAGAGGCATTTAATTTCCTGACTTTGAAGAATGCATGGTTAAGCGTTTTAAGCTATGCTGAAACAAAAATATCATTTTGGGGGAGAGGAGCCCATTCGGGCCACGGTAACCTATTGCGGGTACTAGAAGCCCCACGTCTTACAGTGTACGACCTTTTCTATTCTCAGGCAAAAGCTAAAGATGGCTACAACAAAGAAAGAAATTCATGATGAGGATGAAATAATAAAACCATTGAATTATCTAAGAATTTTTTTTTTACAGTAAAATCTAATCTTCGTAACTTTATATACCAGTGATTCTTAGGGGTAGAGGCGAAATAAATAAATATATTAAAATTATTTTATTGGAACAAATTAAATTATTAAAATTTAGTTTGAACTGGAGATTCAAGCATTTAACTAGGAATGGTCCCAAATGTGTTATTTTTGGAACATAACATCACTACTTGTAACAATCTTTCTCTTTTCTCTAATTTAACTGTTGGTTAAAAATAAATAATTTTAAAGTTTTCTACTGATAATTATACTAGTTTTGCTGTTTTTATTATTTTATTGAATTATAACTTTGCTCAAAATTCTTCTCTTGCTGTATTATGATCTGCCAATCGATTGAAGAAAAAATAAACAAACCACTAAGCTCATTTTTTTCATGCACATGCTCATACACATCCTTCTGCATCAACAGCATAATGTAGAATACATATTCCAATTTTTAGTGGTGTATTGTAATTTATAAATTTATAATTATTGGGAGGAGCGGAAATGATATTACCTTCATTGGTTAAGTCTTGTCTGTAATTCTGGTTCTTTGCCATAACATAACTGCTTCTTATGTTTCAAAGCAAGTTTGAGATCCTCTGTTAATATACTGTAATGTTTCGGTTTGTTATTTTCAATAATAAAGCTTTGTAATCAACGAAGAATAAAAAAAATTTAATTCCCCCTCAAAATTTGAGGTTTTATGTTTCAAGACATGTAGAATCAATATTAAACTTCATTGTATGAGTTATTCTTGATTCTTTTAGATACATGGATATTATTGAAACATTTCAACCTGATTTTTATCAAGCTCTATCCAATGGAGATACAAATTCAACTTCTTCCAAGAAAAAAACACAAAAAGTTATGGATTCCAGTGACAAACTTTTAGAAAAATGTTTGGAACGGCATCAGTCGTCATCGGTATTATTTGATTATGTAATTTAAAATAAAGTATTATATTTCAATATTATTTCATTTATTTTTAATCTATTAAAGTTTAGACCTTAAAATCGGTGGCAATTTTTGGAAATATTGAAGGAGGTTATGATGCAGACCTAAGAAAACTTTCTGCTCAAATTGTATCCAGTAAACCAGTTGATGGTTTCATCATAAATGGTCTTCACAATAATGGTCCAGAAGTTGAGAACTTGGATTTGAAGAAAGTGGTTCTTATTTTGGAAGCCGTATTGGTTAGTATTTTCATGATTCTAAATCCCCCTATCTGGTCGAATCATGTGAAATTTTATTTTTTCTGTAGTATTAATAAATTAATTAAGTAATAAGAAAGCAATGATTATATTCTATATTTTTCATGTGAGTTGGTTGAAATTTATTTTGATGGAATAAATTGGCGGGAAGAAGTCAACATAATATTTTTTATTGTAAAAGCTGCTGTTTCGGCCTAAACAAGTGAGCCATCATCAGGGCTGAAATTAAGTCGGATATACAATAGATATATATGTTCAGTAAAAATAAAATAAAATAAGGATAAGAGATAAATAATAAAAGTGGATCAAAGATAACTACTAAGTTATCCTTATCACTATATAAGGATATAAATAATACTATAATACAAGTAATAATAAAGTGAAACAAAGTCCTGTGGAATTGAAACAAATGGGTATGTTAAAACAATAGTACAAAATAATAAATTAATAACGAAAGAAGAATAAATGATTTAATGAGTAAGTGGAGAACAAATGAATAAAAAAAAAATATGTATACAATTATGATAAGAATATACTAATGTAAATGAAAGAGAGATAGACACCAGAACTGAGGGAGGATGGGGATGTACATATGGAGGAAGGAATATATTTTTGAAAATACCTTAAATAAATTATATTTGTCTCAAAAGTTATGTAAACATTATATCATTTATAAAAACATCTTCTAACAAGAAGTAGCAATTCTATCTAAAATTTCTTTATTCAGTGTTGACCTCACATGTCTACAAAAACATCAATGTTTCGGGGATGTTTTTGTAGACATGCGAGATGAGCACAGAATAAAGAAATTTTGGATAGTCAGAATTGATACTTCTTGTTATTAATTATCAGACTTCCTAGAGTGTTTGAAAGAATAAATATTTCCTTTGAACAAAAAAGATTTTGGCTATTCAAATGCATTGTTTTTCTTGGGGTTTAAGTGGCATCACTTTTCATGTCAACAAAGTTATTTAAATGACTTTTTATTGGTTCTGGTGTAACTTACTAAAGTTGAACTTATTCTGACAAGTAAAACCAAGAGCAAAAATCTTCGTATAAGTATTGTCTTGCGCCTATGTGCAAGAATACTACGAAAAGTGCTCCAGATAAAGTATTTTTTCTCATTACAAAAGATTCAACTATACGAGCAAAGTTATGTAAAGCCATGAGAAGAGATAAAGTATCTCCAATTACTTGTTTGTATTGTTTTGAACGTCGTTATAATGAATAAGTCGTTTCCTTTACAATCGAATTTACAACTTTGTTGCTTTATGTCAAAAAAGTATCATAACCTCATAAAGTTTTGATTAGACATTTCATGAATTTTTATCATTTTATATTTTTTATTTGTGGAATATTTATTTGCATTTCAATGTTTTTATGTGAATATAATTAGTATTTTTTTCTTCATTTCAGCTAGATGAGATATCAAAATTATCTTATAGCTTTTACTCCTTTAAATTCAGGAGATATAAAATCTGAATTTGAAAAAAGAAAAAAAATTACATCATAATCCTGTTTATTCTTGGAAGATTATTCGACTACACTTTAACAAATCCTCTTACAGTCATTTTAATTAATGATTTGACACAGCCCTTAATGAAAGAAACCATGATATAATTCAATGTATAGTTGATCACTCAAAGAAAATACCCAACAACCATACGAAGCAGTTATGCCGACATAAAATTTCTTGACACTGCGGTCTAACCAATAACATTTCGTTTCTTCTTCTTCCTGTATCTACTCAACAGGCGCTGATGCTTCCCTTGACCTGCTCAACAATTGCCACCAATTTTTCTCGATCTGTCGCTTTTGTGACAGAGATCCTTAGCTGCCGAAGATCTTATCCTACGCCATCCCTCCATCACCACTTTGGCCTACCGTGTGGACGCTGGCCATCCGGAACATTTTTCTACACCCTACTGGTCACTCTGTCAGCACTCATCCTCATCACGTGGCCAAGCCATTTTAGCCTCTATATCTTGATGTGAGAGGAGGAGCTAATGTTTTTGTAGAGCTGGAACAGTTCGCTATTTTTCCTTTGCCACCACTGACCATCCTCACACACAGCCCCCAGAATTCTCCTAAGAATTACTCACTCCAACCTATCAAGTATGTTGATATTTTTCTTGTTATATTGGTCCACGTTTCTCCACTGTATGTGACTACCGGTTTTATTAGGATCTTGTACAGCATAAACTGTGGAACGGCTAACAAGCTTCCTTCTGATTAGCCTTGAAATGGAGATTTAGGCTCTATTCACTGCTGTTATTCTCTTTCTTACCTCTTCTAGGTTATCATTAATAATAGAGCCCAGATATTGGAAGCTTCTCACTATTTCGGAGCTGTAGGAGCCTATTTCATAGTGATTCTGCCTCTGATCTAGCCTTTTGTTCAATATCAATTGGTTTTTTCCTCGTTTACGTGTAGGCCGGTCTATTTTGGTTCAGTATCCATTGCTTCAAAGACCATCCTTATTCTTATCTGTCTGCGGGGATCTACTAATAATGACAACATCGTCAGCATATGCCAGAATCTGGGTCCTCTTGGTAAATATTGTTCCTTCCTGCTCTAGTTCCGCTCTATTGACGATTGCTTGAAGAGCAATATTGAACAGGAGAGGAGCTATTGGATCTCCCTGTCTTAGACCACTTTCAACTCCAAAAGGCTCCAGCAATCCAGAACATTTTACTTGGCTGATTGTACATTTTACTAATCGTATTAATTTACTTGGTAATCCCAGTTCATGCATGGCTACTATGAGCATACGCCTGAATATTGTATCATAGGCTGCCCTAAAATCAATAAACAAAATCCAGGTCGTCTGCTGGTACTCCTTCATATTCTCACACATTTGCCTAATGTGAAAATTTGATCAATAGTGGACCTGTTGGGCCGGAAACCACCTTGATAGTCTTTAGAAATTTCTGTTCTACATATGGGAGGAACCTGTTGTATAGGGATATGGAGAAGATATTATATGCAGCAAACTAATCCCTCGATAGTTGCTGAATTTTGTCGATTCTCCCTTCTTCTTGTACAGAAGGGCACTACTATAGCCTGATTCCAACATTTCGTTTAGATTCAAAACGATTTAAACACATCTATTTTAAATTTTGTGCATATTTATTGATTTTATTAAAATTTATTTAGCAAAAATTTGGAAAGAAAAACTATTTAAGTTTTAATCAATAGCAATAAAAATTAAAAAAATAAAAGTTTGTACAAAATATATTTTTCTTGCATATACCCTATTTGCTCCTATCACCAGAAATCCTGTTAACCCTGTTGGTACACTAAACCAATTGGTACACAAAACACATCTATTCCTAGATCTCCTTATCGCCAGAAATTCTGATACCTCTGTATCAACCAATTGGTACACCAAATACATCTATTCCTAGATCTCCTTATCACCAGAAATCCTGAAAACTCTGTATCCACCAACATCTATTCTGGTCGCCTCCTAAATTATTTGTTACAACATCCTTACCACAAGAAAATCAGTGTTGTAATACTTTATATGGAGCACTTTTCGTAGTATTCTTGCACATAGGCATAAGACAATACTTATACGAAAGATTTCGTGCTTGTTCCATGGTTCTACTTGTCAAAGAATAAAATCAAATTTAGTATGTTACATTAGAACCAATACAAAGTCGTTTAAATAGCTTTGTTGACATGAAAAGTGATGTCACATAAACCCCGCAAAAAATGGCGCATTTGAATAGCCAAAATATCTTGCCTAAAGGAAATATTTTTTTTATAATTTAATAAGAATGTTTTTATAAATGATTAAGTGCTTTACATTACTTTTGAGATGAATATAATTTATTTAAGGTATTTTCAAAAATCATGAATATACCTTATTGTTGGTAACAACTTCTCTTAGACTTTTTCTTCTTCCCTATGTCTATCCCCATACTCCCTCAGTTCTAGCATCTATCTCTCTGTCATTTATATTAGTATATTATAACTATAATTTTATATACATATATATTATTTGTTCTCCACTTATGAAATCATTTATTCTTCTTCTGTTATTAATTTATTATTTTATATTGCTGTTTTAACATACCTTATCACTAAGTTATCTTCTATTCAGTTTTATTAATTATCTCTTATCCTTATGTTATTTTATTTTTACTGATCTTTCTTGTATCTCTGATTTAATTTCAGCCCTGATGATAGCTCACTTGTTTAGGCCAAAACAGCAGCTTTTACAATAAAAAATATTATGTTGGCTGCATCCCGACTATTTATTTCATCATAAAAATCACAGTCGACCAGCCAACGTCAACAATGAATTTTATTTTGTATAAGGAATAAATTTGTTGTTATTTATGAATGAAATAATTTTTTGTTATTTATGAATGAAATCATTTTTTGATTGACAAGTAATTTCTTATTATTTGATGCTATTTTCAATTCATCGATAAGGATTAAAAAGTTGATTTGTGTTTTTTATTGGAAAAAAATATCTGATGTGGACAACATATGACTTTCTTTTACGCCTAGTAAACTATAAATTGGTGGCTCAAAAAGTGATCCTGAATTTGGTTACTCGTTTCCGAAGATTGCAGTATCTCAAAAACGACGCTCGGCATTGCGACATCCATCTATTGACACACACACACTCTTGTTTCTGGAGGTCTCATCCGTTATTATATGTCGTTTTCTTTCAGAAAGTAATTAGTTTCCAAGGGATTTCTCCTTGTTCCTTGACAACATTAGAATGTCAATGTCACTAGATAAAGCTTTGAAAATCGACAGTTTTGACATTTTAAGTGGAAGAATCCACTTAACTTATATCTTATTCTTCTGCTGCAGATTTACTCATCTCACAAATGGGGAGGAAAATCAGTATTTTACACTCAATTTTTGACACCTAAAACGAGTAATAAAAATGTTTAATTGGAGCGGAAAAAAAAATTGCACTTGTAACCTTTATTACAGAAACATATGATCACTCTATTTAATTTTAATGTAATTTTTGATGAAAGTCTAATATGACCTTCAAGTAAAGCACCACTTCCGGTATTTTAATGTTAACCAAAATTTATTATGTTATTTATATTAATATATTAGTCTCATATACCTAATTTGAGAAGTTTTGCATTATATTTTAATATAATTTTTGATGAAAATCAATAATGACTTTCAAGTAAAGTACCACTTCCGGTAATCATGTAGTGACCAAAAGAGGAGATTCACAACTAGAATTTACAGCAATCCTAAATACAAAATTTTAACTTTCTACGGCTATCCTTTTTCGAGTTATGTGAGATACTAACGTACATACAGACGTCAACAAAACTAATCAAAATGGATTCAGGGATGGTCAAAATGGATATTTCTGTTGAATTCTGAAAATTGAAAATTTTCGCGATTACAGTACTTCCTTTACTTCGTACAAGGAAGTAATAAAGTAAAAAATCATCTCGATCTCATTACTGATTTATAACATGGAAAATAAAAAAAGACTGACTTGGAAAATAACTAAATAGACGATGTGGTCCAGATTACTTGATAAATGCTCCAAATTATTTTTAAATTGTAAACTTATTTTTGCTAAAACCAATATGGATGTATGTGATAAAACAAATTTCCATAATACAAAGAATACAGTCATTTCAGTCGAAAGTATTGTGTTATAAAGTGGATAAACCATTCTTCATTACAAATGATCTATTACAAAAGAACTTAGATACTGTCTAAAAATATTACAATTATCTTCACCAAGGACTGACTTATAACATGATACCTCTGTCAGAAACACTAAAATGTTCCAGGAACCCCAAGAATTACGGAAGCGGTGGCCAAGATATATGCTGAATTATTGTATTCTGCTTAGATGAGACGTTGCTTAAGCTGGTTTTTCAACAAATTTGCTTTCGCAATGCAATTTGCAGATCACAAAGTTCGCTGAATGTTAAAAGTTTATTTTTGTTTTTAAAAATTATTCTGCATAAAATAAATTATAAATATTCTATACAAATATTTTATTTTATTCTACATATAAAATTTTATTGACTTATTTACAAACTCAAACCTTTAGTCGATGTTTCATTGTTATATCAAATACTTAATTCATTATTAAGTTAAACATTCAACAATCCTCTGGGTATGACCTTGAATCTCAGATTTTTCAGCTGCTGCCGCAAAGATAAATTATATTACTTACTTGCCTACACAACTGTATCTTAGATACAACCCACTTCCCTTGTGGAAACATTCTTCTAATATTTTTTTCCTTAAACGTGACAACTTATAGCACTTGATCATATTGACCCATATAAGTTAGACTTCTCCCAATCCGCTCAAAAATCTTTAAAAAAACCATTTACAACTCATAATTCATAAATGTCAATTTGATAGGAGGAATAAAAATGTTTAAAAAAATTATTTTCTATATATAAGTTTCCTCATAATTATTTGGATTCTGTTCAAACCGTTTTATTGGTTAACAATGTCGCAGTATTGTTGATCATAATTCTCTGTACTTGAAAGCAAGCATTACTGTACTGACCAATTTTAGTCTGGTATCCAGAGTATAATTTTCCATACAAAGTTAGCAAAATCTGGAAAAAATATATTTTATGCAGAAATTCTGAAAAGTAGTCTTGTTTCGATCTGGCTTCATTTGTTTATTTAACCATTTATGCAAAAATCAATTTTTTTATTCAAATTTTCGCATTCATCTCTGCTTCTAGAAATCACACAGAACTAAAAAAAACTTTACATTGTTTGTCATGGAATATGCTACATCATAGAATATTTTTCAAAGTAGAATTTAATTATTTATAGCAATTAAATTGTAAAAAATTGCAAATTTAATTTTTTCTTCCCTCCAAAGTTTAAAGTACTGAAAAAAATGTACTCCATCAATCATGATTAAACTATGAAAAATTATAGCCGTTCTGAAGCCTAAGAAAATGAGCCTTATTTCATTACAAAATTAGAATAAATTTTTTAAATATTAATTTATATAAAAAAAGAAAATTCTAACCATTATTTCGAAAGTTGAAATGTTTTCAGGATGGTTTGACTTCTGTATAAAAATCAAAAGTAGTTTATATTTTGATATTTAAAAAAAAAAAATTGAAAAGCTTTAAAATTTTCAATATGCTTTATTGTTAATTTTTTTTGCAACTTAAATAAATGCGAATTTTTCATCAAATTAACGACATTATTTTTATATTAAATTAACAAAACAAATTTGAAAAAAAAAGTTCGCTCCAGCCTTATTGAGATGCACAATGTTTTTGATTTTTGCAATTACAGGTAAGTTTGCAAATACTTTTGCTTGAAAATTTAAGTGCACATACTTGATTGCAAACAAACCCTTAAGTTTTATACCTCCGTTATTAAAAGTTTTGCAGGAAAAATGCCAGAAATATATATATATATATATATATATATATATATATATATATATATATATATATATATATATATAATATAAGTATTTCTGGTATTTTTAAATTAAAGAAATATAAAATAAAAGAGATGGTAACAGTGGGTTTTACGGTTGAAAGCAAACCGGCAAGCCATGCTTGGTCAAAAGCTAGCATTACGTCCAGAAATATGCAAATAGTGTGGTAACCATTTTGCCAGTCTTGTGCTCACTGAGCTGGCTTCGGTAAGGAGCATTGGGAGAAAAAAAGACAATTATAAGAGTGTGTTGCCAAAAATAACAATATTTCTATGAGAGGTATAAAACTTAAGGATTTGTTTGCTAATACAATCAAGTTTGTGGAATTAAATTTTCATGCCAAAATATTTGCTAACTCACTTGTAATTGCAAAAATCAAAAACACTCTGCATCTCAATAAGGCTGGAGCAAACTTTTTTTTTTCAAATTTGTTTTGTTTTTTTAATATAAAAATATTAATATATATATATATATATATATATATATATATATATATATATATATATTTATATATATATATATATACACATATACATATACATACATACATACATACATACAGGGGAGTGGGGTGGCCGAGCGGGTTAACTCACTTACAAACCCAAAGGTTGTGAGTTCGAATCCCGGCACCGGCATGAATTTTATTTAATTAAATTAAATAATTCAAGCAATCCATTAATATACTAGTTCATTAATTTACTAGTTCTTTAAAAATTCAAATACGATAAGATAAAATTCAAAATTCAGATAAAGCAATCTTTATAGTGTATTAACAATTTTTAACCAGCACTCTCTGTCATTGGCCACTTTAATCCAGTTTGTTCCCACTCTGCGGGTGATTTTGTCTCTCCACCTCATGTATGGTCTTCCTCTCCTTCTCAATTGGTCTATCGGGTTCCATTCGGTAACACTTTTCGACCACCTATCGTCCTTTAGTCTGGCCAGATGACCAGCCCACCTCCATTTCAGTTTTTGGACTTCCTTACTTAAACTTTTGACTTTTGTCTGAGAAAGAATTTCTTGATTCTTTATCTTCTCTCTCCTTCTGATTCCCACCATACTCCTCAAAAGTTTCATTTGCATTGTATCCAATTTATCCTGTTCCTTCTTGGTTAGTGCCCAAGTTTGAGCTCCGTACAGGATTGTGGAGTAAATACAAGACTGAAGTACTTTAGCTTTTAGGTCAATTGTGAAATTACCCTTAAAGATTTTCTTTAAGGACCAGTATTTGTGCCATCCTATTTTCAGTCTTCTATCCAATTCTTTGGATACAAGATTGAACAAATTGACAAGACTGAAGCACTTGCTAGCTTTTAGGTCAATTGTGAAATTACCCTTAAAGATTTTCTTTAAGGACCAGTATTTGTGCCATCCTATTTTCAGTCTTCTATCCAATTCTTTACTGAGTTTTTTTTTTCCAAAAAATTACCTGTACAAGATAAATGAATTGTTTTGAATATTCTGTAACATTTACAGATTTTTACTATCTGTTCATCTGTATTTGTAATTATTTTTGATTTTTGGTAATTTATTTTTAGGCCATATTTCTTACATTTATCAATTAAATCATTGGTCAGTGCAAATAATTCTATTTTGCTAGGAGCCAATAGGCATATGTCATCTGCAAACCTTAAATTGTTTAAATATCTTCCATTTATTTTAATGCCTCTTCCTTCCGTCTAGTTCCTTAAACAATTTGTTAATGAGACAGTTGAAGAAGGTCGGTGATAGAGGACTTGTTTTACTCCTTTTTTTATATTAAATTTGTTGCCCTCTCTATCAAGAACAACAAATGCTTTTCTGTTAAAGCTTCCCATATATACTGGAATCAAAAGCTTTCATAAAATCGATGAAGTATACATACATGGGCAGGTTGTATTCAGTTGATTTTTCAATAATTTGGTTGAGGCAATGCAAATTGTCTATTCTATTGAATGAGGGGCAGAAACCGGCTTGTTCTATATCATGATTTTCATAAATTGTTTTAATAATCCTATTTTTAATTATACTACAAAACATTTTATATGTGGTTTGTGTCAGTGAAATTGGTCGATAGTTTTCTATGTTGTCCTTAGCTCCTTAAAATTATGATTGTACCACTACTATGAAACTTTAATTTATTATTACATACTCAAAGGTTATAAAAATAGATGTATATTGTTGATCAAAAAGTGTTTCAGTCAAAGATTTCTTACCTTCTTTGTGTTTCTATCTATTGACTAATTTATATTCATATTCTTCTGTCACTGCTGATTCTGTCCCTAGAAATATTTCATAACTATTATTTTATTCTCATTCACATACAATTCAGCTTGATGTTAATTAAAAAACATGATGATACAGCATGAACATTTTTAACACGAACTTGTGATGAGAAACTTGTTGATAAGTGAACATAAAATACCTCTATGAAATAATGCCATCCTTACCCCTAGAGTTAAGTAAACTATAACCAATCATTTATGAAATCTTTAATATTTATCGGATATTAATGATTTTAAAACATGAATTGACTAGTGCATGTGGTGTGGGGCCAAAAAAACAACAAACTAAATGATTTAAACAAAAAATAACAACTAAATTAGGTAAATAAAAAAAAACACATGAAAAGACAACAAATAAATTATCTATATGTTCTTTGGATTGCAGCCAACAGACCAAGAAAAAGCCACTGGACAAGAAAAAGTTGTATTGTGCATTTATTAATTTTTATTTTTATTTATTTATTTTTTTTTTTTTTTACAGAAACATTTACCAGATGACAAACCACGTATTATTCATGGTTGTTGGAGACCAGAACATGTTTTACAAATGGTCGATTTGGGAATAGATATTTTTGACTCCTCACTAGCCTATATTGCTGCTGAAAGGAAATCTGCTCTCATTTTTCAGTATTTTGAACTTCCAGTGTTAGTAGTAAAATTATTAAATTTATTTTTTTATTTATGTTGTCTACTACGTTCAAAATGAATTTTATCTGTGATTTGATTAAAACTATAAACATTTTTTTCTCTATTTTATTGTAATAATAAATATTTAATTGTTTATCTAAGTTTTTGCTAAAGTAATTTTTTCATTATTTAGTAAAAAACATATAACAAATAAATCAATTCATTAAGATGACGTATTATTATTTTCTGATAAATAAAATTACATAGTTGTATCATTTGTACCTTTTATATGACATTGATCTGTATATTGACTGGAACACTATAAAATGTCTGAACATTAAATAATGAAAGACAATAAATAATACATAATGAACAAAAATTAAATCTTAGAAATCAGAACAAAAAGAATTCATAAATATAACACTATTATAACACACTGATGGCAAATATTCCTGCTACATAATCCCCGCCTTTAAAGTAACTATTATTATTAAGGGTATTAAGTAACTATTATTAAGGGTATTAAGTAACTATTATTAAGGGTATTAAGTTACCTTAAATGGACTGTCACTAATTTTTTAGAATGTTATTCAAGCTGAATTCTTTCACTATTGTGTTATTTTAAAACAATAAACCAATTGAAATTGAAATTAAATAACATTTTAATTTTTTTTTAAATGAAATTTCACTTATGTTATATTTATGTGCTAATTATTCATATTAACATACCAAATGTGAACTATTTTATTTTTAACTAAGCTTTATTATCACTATAACAACTATCGTACGATTACAATTATACCAACTTTTGAAATGACAATTTAAATTATTACTAAAATTAACTCACAAACAGTTTATTCATTTAAAGTTGGTAATGTTCTTAAAATATAAATAAAAAATTTAATATCACTTTTTGAGAATAATTTTTTGAACAATAATTTGTATTTTTAATCACATGCGTGTTTTAAATAACATAAATATTGGTTCTTTGAATTTGCTTTTTTGAATTTTAAAACAAATATGATCCCTGTTTCAAGTTAAATTAGTCAAGTTATACCCAGTATTTTATTGCTGAGAAGGAAATCAATTTCTCTTCATTTTTGACGTTATTCTACTTTTTGTTACCATAGATATTCTGAATTAAAAATGAAATATTTTATTTGATGCTATTTTAGTACAATTAAAATTATTTTTATCTATTTTCTCTCCTAAAACACTAAATTTACATTCACGGTTGTATTTATCTAATTTTTTGTTTCAGTGAAGAATGCAGAACTGAAAGTTTTGATGAGTGTTCTACCATAGAAATTAATCTAGAAGATAAGAGGTAAACTAATTATGCTTTTTATCCATGATATTAAGATTTTTATAATCAAAACCTATATTGTATAAATCATGAATAAATTAAATCAATATTTTTAATTGGTTTACAAAATCATATTAAAGAAAAATATGCTGGTGTGCAAAGTCCTATTAAAGAAAATAAGCCTAATAGTTTTTCTTATAATTTTTTTTTTCTTGTCTAAAAGTATCTTGTGTACATTTTACTTACGAAGGAGGTGGGCTGTGTCCTTATCTGTGGCAGATCAAAATCTGAAAGTATATTTGAACCAATGGGTCATAAATTTGTGGTTAAAATATGTTTATTTCTTTAGTTAAATGAAACATAATAATTTGAAAAATATATATCTCTTTGGTGTCTGCTTATTTTATCTATTCATCATGATTTTGCTCCTTTTCAACTTCTGTGATTTTCAGGATTGTGTTGACTTTGATGATAAGCTTCATAGTAATTGTTTTGCTTGGAGGTTAAAACCTCCTAGCCTTCATAACATATGGCACTATCATTTCCTCTAGTAACTCTTCATTTATACTCTCCAAATAATGCTCTGATCTCAGGATGTTTTGATTATTATTCACATGACTTTTCTTTCTCTGGAATCCCCTTTCTACTGTTGCTGCCAGATACCAAGTCTCATTACTGTAAGTCTGAACAGGTTTTATCCTGGAATTGTACATCCTCAGTTTAATAGACCAAGAGCCTGTATTATTTGAAGACAACTTTTATAGCAATTTTTTGAACCCGGATAGTATGGATATAAATAAGAGTGTGGATGGAAAAAATAAGAGTCTGCTAGTCGGATAATGCTAACTGCAAAAATGGTGGCCGAAAAAAACTTGAAATTTTAGGATTTTTTTCACTTATAATTCCTAAACGGTACATTCTTTCAAAAAATCTATGGTATATTAAATTAAAGATTGATTAAATGATTAATTAATTAAACCAAATTTTGCATCTAATGAATGAATACAACAACATAATTATGACAATTCTGTCATAAAAAGAGATATAGTACTTTGTATGAGCCTGCGACCATAGTTTTGTAACAAACTGCCATTCTGTTCTTCCGTACCGTACCACCGATCTGAACATTGTTTCGCAGAACAAGACAGCGTTCGAGCATCGTTCCGTTCGAATAGGATTCAGGAAGTCGATTGGGAGAATCGAGCATTCCTCTGAAGTTGTGGTTGAGTTCTTGTCCCAGAATCAATCAGGACATCTCAACAGCAAGTGTCAGCAGCCACGGACATTTTCATTGATTATGTTTTGAAAAAAAGGAAGAAAAACCGCGTTGATAGAGGCTTTCATCTTTTTTCCACTCCCTGCTTAATTAGCCTTTTCTATCACGGAGAAGTAATCAACCATGCCCAAACACAAACTGTTTTCAAGAGAAGGGACGACAGGCGGGAGAGGGAAATCCGAAAAACGGAGGAACGGAATGGTGCACCTTCGATCCCGTCCACACTAGTCTCACCCTGTTCCGAACATTTCTTTGATGCTACGGTGAAAAACCACCAACAGAGCAATCGGCTCCGAACCGTTTTTCCGAACATCATTTCTTTGAAGTTTTGCCGCCTCGTTCTGGGATTTGTTCGGCTTGGAGGAACGGAACGGCAGTTTGTTACAAGTGCTCACCCAGCTTGCCGAATTTGATGTTCTTTAATTTATGCATCATAACGTTTTTGATAGAATGCTCTGTTTAAAGATGAAAATTATATATGAAAAAATAACAAAAATCCTAAAATTTTAAGTTTTTTTTGCCACCATTTTGGAACCTGCCCTCTTCTAATGTCAGTGAACAAAGTTTTTTAGCATCTGGTGTGTCTGTAGTTTTATGTATGCTTGAAATAAATCAGATATAATGCGAGACCACTGACATCCAACTTTTTGATTTTTTTGGACATTTTTGCAGATTTTCATGGCACTGTGTCTCATTTTCCGTAGCTATTCCGGATATACAAAAATATTATTTACATGCTTACAGAAAATTTAACCAATTTGGTAATGTCAAATTTTTACCTTATATGCATTGGAATGAAGTTATTTTAGAAATACTGAATACAATTTTCTTCTTTGCGATTTTTCAAGAGAGCGAAAAACGCACAAGAAGGAGAAGGTCGAAAACTTGGATTTTTGTAAGAGGGACAATACATACAACACACTTAAAAATTTGCGAACCAAACTGGACTAAAATGCCAATTGTCCAAGATTGGGAGATTGCCAAGGTATACATAAACAAATTTTAAAAAAATTGTGCTCAATGGACACGGAATTTGATGCTCTATAACTTTTATTTTTGAATTTTTCTCTTAGGGCATTCATTTGCAAGCTGCAGACTCATATATAGTACTCTGTCTCTGTTTTTGACAAAATCGTCATTTTTGACCTTGGTTTTCCACCAGACCAATTAACCAAATGTTGTATTATGTTGTGGTACTCATTGGATGAAAAATTTGATGTTCTGTAATTTAATTTACCTTAGCTTTTTGGATATAATGTACTGTTTAGGAATTCTAGGTGAAAAAAACAAAAACATTCTAAAATTTCGAGTTTTTTTGGCCGCTTTTTTTGCAGGTAGCATGATCCGACTGGCAGATTCTTATTTTTTTAATATCAATACTATAAGGATTAAAAAAAATTGCTGTCAAAGTTTTCTTCAGATAATGAACATTTTTTTGCACAGGCTCTCAATCTATAAGGTTCTTAAAATTGGTATGGTCTAGTTTATCTCAGTTAGTTCATCATTTGTTAATGTTATTGTGGAACCAATGTGTTTCAGTCTCTACTTGAGGGAATATTGTCATATATAAACTCATCTTGTGGATTGGTGACTTTATAGCCAACCCTTTTTTTGCTACTCTTTTAAATGCTATTGCTATTTTTCAATAATCAACGAAAGTATGCTAGTTCTTGATGTTATTCAATAAAGTGGAATTTGATATTTGAAGAAGAATGGTTGCATAAGAAACTTCAGTAAACCTTTTAGTACTATCTCCTGCTGATAGAAATTAATATTCAAATGACACAATTTTTAATATGTCAACTGATAAATATGTTACATTGCGTGATCTAAAAATTGAAGTTTTACCATATCTCCCATTTTCAGGTGACTTATCTCCAACTGACTACTATCTTTTTCTGAGCCTTTGACACATTTTAAAAAAAATATTCCTATATGAAAATGAGGTACAATTTTCATTTCTCAAATTTATTGATTCAAAGCCAAAAAGTTTCTTTACACAAGAGATAAAAACCTTCTGCATTGGGAGAAATGTATTGAAGCTTACAGAAGTTATTTTGAATAAAAATAATATTGTTAAAGTTTGCCTCATAATCAAGGAACTGACATTTCATATGTTCCAACCCAATACAATGCTACCCATTCTTTTTCACGACAATTTTTGTTGCATCTGATAATTCTTTTTCTTTCTATTTGATGGTCTATCTTTATTTCCTTTTTAGTGGATTGAAAGTCTCTGTTATGTCAGAGTATTCTTACAAATTTTGAATTACTTACAAGTGGAGGCTACGGACATTTCCGATTTCAATGAACTTTTTTTGATGATATTAGGTCAAAAAATATTAGACACATGCTCAAGGGTTCTTGCCAATGCGCCATAGGGGCTGAGGAAAAAATTATTTTTATTTAACAATGTTTTATATAATTGTTTTCTGCATTTGCTCTGCATGATTTCAAAGTTCTCTAATGCCAATCGATTTGTTTTTTTGTGAAAAATAAGAAAAGCACATTGTCAATTGTATTTAATGAGTTTAAATGTACAAAAAATTACAAACACCTAAAGAGGCTTCCTGTAAAGTAGGCGAACAAAAAATATTTTTGGAAAAAGCAAGTTAGTTTTGTTTATAGCATTCTTTAAAACCCTTAAATATGAATTTTTATAGAAATTAAAAAATAGAAATTTTTTACTTGATTTTTTTTCTCTGCTGTTGTCCGGCATTCACATAAGTATTTATAACTCTTCAGGGTTTTATCCAAATTCAACGTTACTACAACCATTGGAAAGATGATTTTCCTTCATTGATGGCCTGAGATAGGCAAAAATTTGGAACAAAAAAAAATTATTTTTCAATTGATATGAAATTTCGTATTAAGGGTTTCTAAAAATAAAAAATTTTCCTAAAAAAATATTTTATCCCATTTCGTTACTTCGCACAGTGTTCTGGTTTCTCCCACCATAGTGTGAAAAATCATGACATGCTTGCTATTGTGGCACCAATTGTGATTCAATTTTGTTAGATTCTAGTTATCACCTATTTACGATAGTAAAAAGATAATTTTATGGATTTTAGTTATGACTTTAATAATTAATAATAATGATTGTATTTAACTTATTTTTATAAAGTTAAAGAATAATTTTATTTTATGAATTTATTAAAAATAATTGTTTTTAATTTATTAATTTTAAAATTTAGATAGTTCACTAACAAATAAAAGTTCTATTATGGTAATTTATTTTTTAGAGCATTTATTTTATTATCGAACTTTTTAAATAAATAATTAAATTTTTTATAAAAATAAGTTAAATACAATTATTTTTAATAAATTCATTGATCTTTGGACTAGCATGTATTGATGGCCAATGGAAGACAAGAAATAATTGAGAACTTCGGAAACTTTACAATGAACCAGACATTGTCATTTATGTCAAATCAAGCCGTATAAGATCGCTTAGACACGAAGAAAGGATGGGAGAAGATAGATTCCCGAAAAAACATATGGCTAACCAGGAGGCAAAAGAAGAAGAGGGAAGCCCAGGTTGCAATGGATCAATGATGTAGAGAACAATCTACAGATGGGAATTGGGCAATAGAGAGGTCGAACTGCTGATAGGGAAGATTGGAGGAGAGGCATAGTTGAGGAGGCCAATCCCCTATAAGGGCTGTAGAGCCACGGAAGTAAGTAATACAATTATTATTTTACAGTATAAAAATAATTTAAGTACAATCATTATTATTAATGATTAAATTCTTAATTAAAATCCATAAATAGGTGATAACTAGAATTTAACAAAATTAAATCACAATTGGTGCCACAATTTGGAGTAGCAAGCATGCCACAATTTTTCGTATTATGATGGGAGAATTAATTTTAAGGGTCCACTCTAAAGAATGTCAATATTTTTTTTAAACAGCTATAAAGAAGATTTTCGGCCTATTCTTAAGGATTGTACCTGTCTCAGTTGTAGAAAGCATACGAGATCTTATATACATCATCTGATCATTAACAAGGAGCTTCTTGCATCAACACTGCTTATGCTGTGAGTATTGTTTTTTCTTGTTCATCCTATAATAATCATGACAACATAATCCTAAAGCCATTTTTGATATATGTATTTGATAAAAAGTGTGGGTGTTTGATCATGAGCTTATAAGCTTTAAATTTGTTTATAGTCATGGGTCTATCCATTTCTTTAATCAATATAACAAATCAACCAATTTAACTTGAAAAGGTTGCTGACAAAATTTGTTTATTTATTTTTACGTATGTTTGTACTATATTTAGAGTTGAAAACAGATATCCATTAGTTTTATAGATGTCCAATTTTTTTTTCAGTGCCCATTTTGTAGTGGTGTGTCAGCCTATTTAGCATTTTACAGAGGCCTTCGTTAAACTGTATAGCTCCTTCGTTTTTAAAGATTTTTGGTTCAAACAAAAATCATATTAAATAAAATAAAATGCAAATTTCCTTTCCAGTATTCAGACTTCTACTTGATTGTAAACAACCAAACAATTTTTTTTTTTGGCTCAAGACTTCCATTGAATTCTTGTACAGCTCCTAGTATTATCAATGAGTTAATAAAGAGTAATGTAGTTGGTTTTTAGAACTCTATGCCACATTCTTCTATTTTTTCTTCTCTTCAACATAAAGATTGTACATGTTCCCATCCAGATTTGGAAGTTTTTGGAGGAATGCTTTTTGGTTTTGAATATCAGAGTATTTTATGCGATAGCTATGATATTTGCTGCATCTAACGATAATGTGTGTTGGGTCCTCGATGGTGTTACATTTGGAGGTAAATGTTTACGTTTTTAAAATAAAAATCTCTTTTAAAATTAAAAATGTTTTATGATAAAATTATTATTCACCTTCAATTTTTTTTCGGGACTTAGTGTTGATAGTTTGCTAATTCTATAAAAATTTTCAGACCTGAGAGTAACGTTCTTTTTATTTTTAATGGGTCTTCCAATATTGCGATTTTTCTAAAATAAGGTATATTCAATCTGAAATATCTCAAAAGGGCCAAGTTTTAAAATCTAAAATATTCACAAAACATTATTTTATTATGTTGTAATAAGTGATTAAAATTTGATCACTGAGACCTTATTAGTTAGCTAATTAAAATTTTTTAGATATAGCTAAAATTGTATGAAGCATCATTAAGTTTAAGTACAAATGATGAAGACAAGATTTACTGCAAGAAGTTACTTATGTGTTATAAGTGACAACTTGGAGCACAACTTTGCTGCTGTATACACTATTCAAAGCTACTTTGAAGAAGTGAAGAAAGTATCACTTTAAGTAAAAATGATAATATATTTTAGTGATGGAGCCAATATAAAAACAATATCTCAGAAGGGAACACATTAAAAATCCAAAATTTTCAGAAAACATTCTTTTGTTGTGTCATAAAAAATGTTAAAAATTTTATCACCTGAGAATATTAGATTTTTAGTTAGACATTTTTAAATATAGCTAAAATTGTAAGTTGCTTGTATTAAAAATTAAAAAAAAAGTCTATATCGTTTCTATATAGGCTGCATCCATCACTAAATTAGACTATTTTTTTTTTTAATTTTGTGTATTAATAGTTGGTCGTATAATATCTTAGGAAGGAGGTGGCCCAGGAATACATAGCATGCTTATTGAGTAAGCTGTATAATAAACAGTCAATCTTATCCTATACTTTATAGTCTGTAGAGCCCTAATGAAGACCTACAATGTGGGTCGAAATGTCGGCTTTAAATTAATAGTTTCAACTATTTGATCTTATTCTTGACCCCCACTGGACCATCTCCTTCCTGTTTATTACTTTCCCTTACCTATATATGAAATATATAGTAAGGGGAAGTATTGCAATTGTAAACATTTTCGAATTCGAGTTTTCAATGGAAATATACGTTTTAAGGTCCCCTGACTCCAAATAACCAAGTTTCGCAAAATGTTCTGTGCGTCTATGTGTCTGTGAACAGTCTAGCTCAGAAACGAAAAATTGTACGATACTGAAGTTACGCATTTAAGGAAGGCACATGCATGTGATGCTACAGCAACTTTTTTGTCAAAATCGACTAATCGGAAGTGCCACTTAATATAATCGATTTTACACTTTTTTACAATTTTCTCGAAAATGGCTCTAATGATTTTGATAAAACTTGCCTAAAGTTTTCTTCATATAGCCCTTTAACTTTTCATATATGTAGTACATCACCGAGGAAATACAGAGAAGAAAGTTATAATGAAAAGAATTTTATATGAAATCATGTGAAAGGTGATTAGATCTGTAGATGCGAAGAAGTGAATGCTGCTGAGTTTATTTCAAGTATTGTTTATGTGAGCTCTTTAAAATTATATTAAAAAGATAATTATTATAGGACGGTAAGGGAAAATTGTGTGATGCGTGCACCTCACCAGATTTTTTGTTTACTTTTGGTGATACTTTCTTCACTTTTTCAGCAAAGTATTTTTGAAAATTGTGTACAGCAGCAAAGTTGTGTTCTAATTTGTCACTTATAACACATTAGTAAGCTCTTGCAGTAAATCTTGTCTTCATCATTTGTACTCTAATTTAAAAGTGTTTCTTACAATTTCAGCTATTTAAAAATTTCTAACTAACTAATTTCTAAAAATCTAATAAGGTCTCAGTGATGAAATTTTAACCATGTATTACAACAATAACGTTTTTGGATGAAGATTTTGGATTTTTAAGGCTTAGCCCTTCTGAGATATTTCAGATTGAATATAATCTACTTTTGTGATGGAGGCACCAGTCAATATAGAAACTATATCACAGAAAGAATATGGAAATCAAACATTTTTATTAGTTTTTTATTCCAGACTTTATTATTGATTGCAGATATTACTTTGCTTGTAGTAAAAATTAAAAAAAAAATAATAATATTATATAATTTATCCTTCCAATCATTGTTAATGTTTTCTGGCTTCCTTCCTATATGATTAATATAGTCTCATCGTCCATCATATATCTATGAACTCCTCCTTTCAAATCATCTTTCCACATTCCCTTTCATACCTTATTATACTCTGTCTCCACTACACTCTGGTGTTGGACAGATCCGATCTTTGTTCCTCAAAAAATCCATCAGAAACATCTTGTTCCATTTGTCTTTAATTTTTCATTGGATAAAGTGTTATTTTTGTACATGATAAAATTTTATAAATTTATAGCTATGTTCATTTATGTTTCAATGAAACTTTGGGAATTTGAGATGGCCAACTTGTAGCTGTAACTTAAAGTATAGAAAATATCTAGTATGAATTTTTTCGAATGATCGCTCAAAGCAGGTAATAACATTATTCCCAAACCTAGGACAAGGCATATTATTAAAATGAAATAATGCTCTACTACTGGGAGACAAGATGTACCAATGTAGTGAAAGTAGTACCAATGTAGTTGGCATCACAATGTAATTAACCCCTATTCTTAATTTCGTTTTCTGCAAGGGGAAGCTGAGGCTTGACGTAAGTGATACCCCAATGACCAGCAGCTTTTCCTGAATATCCCAAATTTTACAAATTGAAATCAATTTTTAATTACTAAGCACTATTATGGTCAGTGTTAATACTTAAGATAAAGATTTATTTAAGTTTTTAAGAAAACCCATTAGCGGTTATTTTTCATTTTACAACATAATGATTTTAGTGTACTGTTTTAATTTTTTATGTAATGGTTAAATATTTTTTAGGCACAATTTGCATCACTACATGTTATTTTTTAATTCAATTAGAAAAGCAGCTTCTAATGGGAAAAAACTCTGCATTTCATATTGAAGTTCCAACCATCCTAAGGTCATCTTTTATTCTTGTATATTAAGAAATGTGATTCAGTATTATTAAAAATTTACTTTACTTTTATTACTAAAAGTATACTTATCATATTTATATTTAAATTATTTTTTATTAAATGTGATTAAATTCTTTTTTTAAAATGGATTTTAATCATACTTTTATATTTAGAACTTGTCTTTAGTAATTATTTATTCCTAAGATTTATCAATTTCAGTTAAATCTCAATAAGTTGCACTTACTTATAACCAATTACCCATCTCCACGAAAACTCATGGTTATTTGAAAAAAAAAAATTATTTGTATGTGTATTTATGTATTTTGGTAGGTCCCCTTGTTTATTTGTCATGATTTTTTGTCTTAATTGCTGCTTTAACACCTTGTAATTTGTTATTTACAGTAAATAATTCATTTACTTTTCGTGGTGATATCAACTGTTGGCTTTTGTGAATTCAATTTTCTTTTCTTGCCCCCAATAAGACTCAAGACTTTGTGTTTCAATTGGCTCTCCCAAAGTTTGAGATTTTACATTTAAAGATATGTAGAATCCAAAAATTAAATAAGAAAAAATCCATCCGTCCGTCTTCTGCTGCATTTCACCGAGACTACTTGGCCAATTCTTTTGAGATATGGCACATAAGTCACAGGTCACCTCCGGAGGATTCTCGAATCATAACATTACCATCCATCGTTTATTTTCAGAATGGCGGCTGATTAGAGATTTCATATGCTTATCACTCGGTCATTTATGAAGATAGAGCAAATAAATAAAGTGTTTTGGAATCATTATGCCAAAGCCCTTAGAAACAATTGCTTTCTTACAGCTAGGAGCAAGGACAGTATTGTGTGGCAAAATTTCGATGTGCAGTTTTCAATAATGAAGATTGTATGTTAAATTATTAATTCTTTGAACTGGTGCATTAGTTCTCTGATATCACATACTACCAAATCTCATTTATAATACCATGATGGAAGAAGGATGTATGTGGTATTTTACATTACACGCCTCCTTTATCTACTAGAGGTATATTTAGTAGAATTAAATGACTAGAGGAAGAAGGAGACATGTGGTAATTTATGTTACATACATCGTTCTTCTAGTATAAATGTACTTTGTTTAGTTTGTAGCTTAATGAGGCTTCTAGTAAGATGCTTTAACTACCAAAAAAGAGGCCGATGGATATTTTCTTTGTCCCTGTCAAGAACTCAATTTGAACAAAAATGTTCCTTCATCCACTCACCCTTTCAATTATCCTTGTTTCCTAAGAGTTTTTCTTAAACTTTCTTGTAGAGCATTTATGTAATTTTTTTTATGTATTAGTTTATTTATAAAAATAATTTGTGAGCATTATTGATCATGAAAACATTATTATTTTATTAGTCTTTGTAGTAGACATTTGTGATTTATTGATTTTGTGTTGATACTTTGATAAAAATTGATTACCATATTATTTTTAATCCCATTGTTATGAAAAATAAACAATTTGTTTTACTATTTGTAAGTTTAATCACATTGAAAATAATATTTGTTATACTGGTTCATGGCTTATCTCCAACTGGTAAAGTTATTTTAATGGATTTGGCATTTGTATAATTATGACATTTGTTGTTATCAAATATATTGTGCAAGCCATTCCTATAGAAAAAGAAAAAAATATTTCTTTTGTTTCATATTTGTAGTTAAAAGAAATTATGAAGCTTAGTGATGTAATAAGGGCACAGTAATACTATATTTTACACAAATATTTGTACCCCATGTTTTCAGCTCCTTTTTCTATTTCTTTTTTTAATTATTTAAATATAATAATTGTGTTAAATTAATTGTTCCTTTTAATCATACTTTCATACGAATACAACCTAATCACTGTCTTTGCTTCTGCATTGAATGATTGATGCCCGTATGAAGACCACAGATTGTGACCAAAGATCTTCAGGGTCTGTTGTTCCATCTGAAAAAATACAATATATAGATATCTAACTCAAAATAAATATCCTCTCTACAGAAGTTCACATAGCAGGAGCCAAGGTGTTTCTGATAATATTTTTTAATACATGTGACATAGTAATTTATATCATTATAAATCTAGACCTCGGGGGTAAACTGCATTATGTGACATGGTGCTGTTTTACAAAAGTCGAATATAATGTACTAGAGAATATATGGTAAACAGATTTATGATGAAAAAAAACACATTCAAACTCCTTTACTGAACATTTTATTAAAAAGGCATAATGCAGTTTACCTCTGAGGTCCAGACATGTGACAATAAGGAGCATGGTACGATAAAGAGCAGTGAAAGTCTGAAGATGGAATTTTGTTGACCTGAAACGCCATTTATTAAAGGATAGCTTATACTATATTATATAGCAAAAAAAATAAATAATTTTTATAAGGGAAGCATAATTTGCACTGTCTTTAAAGCCATTAGATGAGATCCTAGAAACTTATATATTATTCAAGGATTTTGTGAGTATTTCATCAGCTTATGAATGTATGGCTTTATCTTTAAAAAACAAAACAAAAAAACATTTGAATGCTACTTCTTTCCTATCCAATCTCTAAAGAATTCACTGATAGTCCAAGCAGTGGGGGGTTTCTACCTGGAAAGTTTTGAGAGAATCTCGATATTTTGCACTTCTGTTTTACTGGGGAACATGAAATTGAGAAACAAATCTCAAATTCATGTTCCCCAGTAAAACAGAAGTGCAAAATATCGAGATTCTCTCATATATATATATATATATATATACATATATATATATATATATATATATATATATATATATATATATATATATATATATATATATATATATATATATATATATAGACACACACACACACACACACACACACACACACACACACACACACACACACACACACACACACCCATATGTATATATAAATAAGGCTAGAAAGCTCAAAAAATTAATTTTTGGGGTTTTTTTCATACATAGCATGAAAACCATGCATTTTTTTTTTTTAGCAACATCGGTCTATATTAAATTGAAATGAAATAACCTTTATTTATGCAATTTAAGGTGGCTATTTACGAAATAATTAAAGAGAATACCTTTAAATGAAAAAATTAAGTTTTTTCTTGTTCTTTTTTTCTTCTTGTCTTTTCTTGCACAGGCCTTCCCTTAAGGGATTAATAGTCAACACTTCCCTGGGTGACAAGCCCTACTGTGAAACAGAGTTTGCGAACCCCCACCACATCCTTTTTCAAATATCCCTGTCCCTAGCAGCTTTCCACCAGAGGGATCCTACAATGACCTTGAAGGCATCGCTCCATCTCTTCATTTGACGGCATTTTTTAGTGGTATGGCATCCACTGTGATACTACTTTAGACTAGCTATTATTTTGGCACCGCAACAGATGTCCAGCCCATTTCCCTTTTGTTTTTCTTGCCTGCATAAATGTGTCCTTGAGGCCCGTTATGGAAGCAATTAGTAAGAGGGCTTTAGCTTGGCACCTCTTATCTTACCCGTTCTCTTCACATTCATTATGCTTCTTTCAATTGCATTTTGCCTTCTTGGGCTTTGGTTAGAGACCAAGCTTGGCAGCCTTAGCATACCACTGGAAGGATACAGATGTCTTTCTAGATTGATATTTATATCAATAAATATACTTAAGCAACCGAATGCAGTTCTGAACTTTCTTCGCTGATCCGAAAGTTTGCTGAAAAGGACACAACCTGGTTTAAATAAACATAATCCTCTACATATTTCAAGATGAAATTGCTTATTTTTATGTCCTCTTTTACTGTATTTGTCCTTAATTTGGTTTTATTATAATTTGGATAAAGACCGATTTCTTCGCCTAGCCTTAAGAGGTGTTTGAGCATTTCCAGTAATTGTTGAGTGTCCTTGGCAAAGCGTAAGTTATTAACCATTGAACATTTATTTTAATGCCTAGATTTATCCATCCGAGACACCAAAACACCATCTCTAACTAGGATAAATAAAAGGGCAGATGGCAGATGTCCCTGACATACGTCTTTCTTAACTCGGAAGCTTTTCCCTTTCTTTTCTGTCATTATATTTGCTTACATTTCTTTATTAATTTTTATAATTATTCTTTTATATTTCTGTTCTATTCCTATTGTTCTTAATGCTTTAATTATGCCTGCTTGTAAGATAATGTCAAAAGCCTTTTTGAAGTCAAGAAACCATAGGTATAGGGAGAATTTATATTCTTTGGCTTTCTCAATCATCTGATTTACAGCCTGAATGTGATCCACTGTTCAAAAATCTTTCCTAAATCCTGCTTGTTCACCAATTATGCACCATAATTCTTTTAGTGAGTCGTTTGATAATATTGGTGAAAAGTTTTTCCATTGTGAACAAAGAGAGATAGGCTGATAGTTCTTCATATATTTTTTGTTGCCTTTTTTATGGAGTAAAATTATCCTAGCAGTTTTCCATTGGTCTGGAGTTTCTCCCTTATCAAGAACTAAATTAAATAGTTCGGTCAGTTCCCTTATGAGAGCTTCCTCTCATGCTTTCAAAATATCATTTCTTATGCCGTCCAGCACCGAACTTTTGTCCCATTTAAGTTTTTCAAGACAAATGCAACTTCTTCTTCCATAATCTGTGGAACTTCCTCAAAATTTGTTGTAGTAACCTGATCTGCAACTGGCTTCAATGGCTTTTGAAATTAAATCTCCATTTTAAAGTGTATGCCAATCGAAATTATGAAATGAAATATCAAAATTAATTTTTTGAGCAAGGGGAAAGTTTGCTCATTTTTGTTTTTGGTGAGCTGGAATTTCAAATTTGTTACCTCAAATTTTTCCCGAAAATATAAAAAATAAAATAAAAACTAATGTATTATTAATGCATAGTATTAATAGTAGAATAATTTCTTCTGTATATCTCAATATTCATTTTTGGTATCACGTAGTTTCACCAACGTTTCGGAGTACTCCCCCATTCTCAAGGGTTTTTTTTTTACAAATATCACACAACAATCAAAATTATTTATATAATAACATTGCAGATACATGCTAATACATTACTAGAATTTTTCTTCTTCCCATTATTACTAGTATTAAATACTTTAAAATAAAAAATACTCAAAAGGTCAAAAATTAATTTCGACATTCCTTCTCACAATTTCGACTCGCGCAGGCTTAAAAATAGAGTGGCCAAACAAAAAAATCATTAGATTCAAAATTGTAGGGAATTTATTCTTCTTGGTATAATATGAATATTATGATTAATTGGACTAATACATGATTTTGAACGTATAAGTAAAAGATTAAAAAAATGTGTGTATATTTTTTTTACTTCTGGAAAAATTCGAAATAGCAAAATTGTAATTCTTAATCAGCATCCTAAACAACGCAATTGAGCAATTTTTCAGAACTTCTTCAAATCTTTACTGGTAAAAGTACCACATGCTTGGACTAGCTCGATTTTTATAAATCTTATGCAATTTACAATAGTTCCCGTGAAATATTCGTCCTAAAAACAATATATATTCCAATTTTGTAGTAAATTTACTCTAGTTTTCAAATTTTGAATCACAATTTTTCTTCGTTTGGCAGAAAAAAAGTTATTGAAAAATAATGTAAAAAGTGCATTTTTTAAAATTTAAAATAAGGTACTTCCAAAAAAAAAAATGAGGTGGCAAACCTCAAATTCTTGTTCAGCACCCCAAAAATATAGAAGTGTAAACGCGTTCGTTTCTACATACAAACTCTTTAGCTTTATACAATAGTAACGATATCGATATATAGCAGAGGTGCCCAATCCCCTCTTAGTCAAGGATGCACCCTCCCCTCCCTTAGTCATAGCCGCACTTTCCATTCCCTCTTCCTCCCAAAAAATAGAAAGAAAAAACACCTCTACTGCGATATTTGAACCAATCACCATTGACTTCCCTGCATTGCTGAAGCTGGTGACGTGCAGGTGCACTAAAACATGCTCAAACTGTGTCTGCAGAAAGACAGGTCTCTTGTTTCTTGCACGAATGTGCTAGTGGATAGAGATGAATACATCGTCGATATGGACATTCAGACGGAACTGGGTTTAGACTTCTCGGGCCTTCAGCCTGATACTCCAGATCAAAAATCCTTGGACGAGGAAGAAACTTGTGGTCGGAATGCAGGCCGGAAGGTTACTCCCAAGGAATAGCCTTTCCTTCTACATATCTTCAGACAGCTACCTTGTCAAATATATATTGATCCCCTATGCTCTTCATGAGGTGTTCTGGAGACAGCAGAGCATATCTTTTAATGTAATATATTTTGTTTTATTTGTTTAATACCTTATAATCAGTATTTTTTGATATGAAGACAAATGTTTAAAGTGAAAGTGGTACACAGTGAAAAAGTCTGTAAACCCCTGATCTAGTTTTTAACTTATTGCTTCACAATCGATTCCTGATAGTTCTCCGAGGCTTTTGTTCTCTTTGTTTGTATAGAGATAGTTCTCTCACGTCTCATAACGCTTCATACTCTGATGTACGTATTTCTCCAAAAAAAAATAAAAGTTCTATCGAGTTTTTTAGTATTATTAAAGTTTTATTTAATTGTTAAATTTCGTTGATGATTTACTGTTATTAAGTTGCACTACAAACCTTGGTTGGTCTAGCATCATCAATGAGCTTCCGCCATTCTCTGTTTTTGATTGGAGCTTTCGAATTAATGGCATATAAAAGGCTTACTGCACCGACTCCCACACCATCCGCCCTGCGTAGCTTTGGATGTCCAACTCTCTTAGTGCAATTAAGCTCTTCTGACCACATTTTCTTTTTGGAATCGCTATAAGTTCCATTCTCACTAAATGCCCTGTCCAGCGCAGTCTTCTTTGTTCAATGACTCTGGCAATATCAGCTTTATTGAAAAGTTGAAGATTTACCTACTAAAAATTAGGCACATTAAGCTGTATAAAATCTTTTACAGATTTTTTCCCTCAGTACCGACAAAATTATAAATATTATTTTGTTGTTGGGTATCAATGAGGTTTAAACATATAGAAAATA
Organism: Rhaphigaster nebulosa; assembly: GCA_948150685.1. Classification (NCBI taxonomy): domain Eukaryota; kingdom Metazoa; phylum Arthropoda; class Insecta; order Hemiptera; family Pentatomidae; genus Rhaphigaster; species Rhaphigaster nebulosa. Next base: position 127,473,816 of record OX411306.1, read on the forward strand.
TCTGATGTGAGAAACACATGACTTCCTTGTACGCCTGTTAAATTATAAATCCGTGGCTCAAAAAGTGATACTGAATTTGGTTACTAGTTTCTGAAGATTGACACTCGGCGTTCTGACATCCATCTATTGACACATACACACAAACACACACACACTCTTAGCTAACTAGTTTCCAAGATATTTCTCCATGTTCCGTGACAACAATAAAATTGTCAATATCACTGGATAAAGCATTGGAAATCGACAGTTTCGACATTTTAATCGGAAAAACCTACTTAACTAATATCTTATTCTCATGATGGAGACTTGTTGATCTCACAAACGGGGAGGGAAACCAGTATTTTACACTCAATTTTAACACTTAAAACAAGTAATTAAAATGTTTAATTGGATTGGAAACCAAATTGCGTTTGCAACCTTTATTACCGAAACATATGATTTCTCTTTTAAGTTAAGTATAATTTTTGATGTAAGCTTATTATGACCTTCAAGTAAATTACCCTTTTCGGCTCACGAATTTTAATCAAAATCTAGTAAATACATTTATATCGATATAAAAGTCTATTTACCAAATTTGAGATGTTTTACATTATATTTTAATATAATTTTTGATGAAAGTCTAATATGATCTTCAAGTAAAGTACCGCTTCCGGTTTTCCAATTTAGACCAAAATCTAGTATGTTATTTAAATCAATATATAAATTACAAATACGAAATTTGAGAAGTTTTGTATAGTAAAATTCATTTCATATAGGGAGGTAAGTGAAAGTTGGGTGATGCGTGCACCAGATTTTTTTTCCTATTTACTTTTGCTTGTTTGTATTTTACCCATTTAATTTTATGAATTATATAAAATAATGGAAACAAACATTGCATGTTATATTATTTTATGTTTAGGGTGTTTATTTATTTTTCAAATACACGACTCATCCATGGGAATCCTACGAAATAAAAACAAATATTTTGTTAAATTTACATTATTGACACCAAATGAAGTCTTCATTAAAGTAATGTACAATTTAAAAAGTTTACGATTTTATTAAAAATCATAGTTGATGACAATTTAAAAGAATAATTTTTCGTCACAGATAAGTCAGATTTTACAATAAAATAAAAATGGTTTCTGTGGCACAGTAGCCTACTTACTTCCATGTACGAAGGAAAGGAACTATTGTAATCGCGAAAATTTTCGGTTTTCAGATTTCGACGGAAATATCCATTTTGACCATCTCTGAATCCATTTTGACTAGTTTCGTCGTGGCGTCTGTACGTACGTACTGTCGTACGTCGTATCTCTCATAACTCAAAAACGGTTAGCTGTAGAAAGTTGTTATTTTGCATTTAGGATTGTTGTAAAATCTAGTTGCGAATCTCCCTTTTTGGTCACTGCTTAATTACCGGAGTGGTACTTTACTAGAAGGTCATAATTGATTTCCAACAAAAATTATATTGAAATACTATAACTTATGTTTTGATTTAAATAACATACTAGATTTTGGTCTAAATTGGAGAACCGGAAGCCGGTACTTTATTTGAAGGTCATATTAGACTTTCATCAAAAATTATATTAAAATTAAAAGAGAAATCTTGTGTTTCGGTAATAGAGGTTACGAACGCAATTTGGTTTCCAATCCAATTAAACATTTTTATTACTTGTTTTAAGTGTTAAAATTGAGTGTAAAATACTGGTTTTCCTCCACATTTGTGAGATCAACAAGTCTGCAGCAGGAGAATAAGATATTAGTTAAGTAGGCTTTTCCGCTTAAAATGTCGAAACTGTCGATTTCCAATGCTTAATCCAGTGATATTGACAATTTTATTGTTGCCACGGAACATGGAGAAATATCTTGGAAACTAGTCACCTACTGAAGGAAAACGACATATAATAACGGAATGAGACCTCCAGTAACAAGAGTGTGTGTTTTTGTGTGTGTATGTGTCAATAGATGGATGTCGGGACAATCTTCGGAAACTAGTAACCAAATCCAGTATCACTTTTTGAGCCACGTATTTATAAGTTAATAGGCGTCCAAGGAAGTCATTTGTTGCTCACATCAGATATTTTAATTTTTTTTTGTTCACATGAATTATATTTTTCGAGATAAGAATTTATATTGTTTTCCTATTAATTTTATTGAAAACATTGTAAACATTAATTTATTTTTATTTTGAAGCCTTATGGCCAGATATTGTTTCTGTTTTATTTGTTCAATTGTGTTATTCTTAAGGGACATAGTCCCAGAATAAAGTTCTTCTATTCTGTTCTATCTATAGATATTATCTACAACAATCACTTGAGTTTATGCGTTTTCATCATTCACTATTACCCTTTGCGACTTTAAATATTAGATAATATTTTTTCTAAAATCTCTTATGGCTGGTTTACAAGAGTAAATTTTTATCAAAGTGAGTTTGATCAAGGCTTTGATCATAAACTTACTCGTACAAACCAGCCTTTAGATCTAGCTGATATTAAAACAATTTAATTATGCATGGATATAACGAGTTTAATCAAAATTGTTGGAGCCGTTTAAAACAAAAATAGTAAGAATGTATAAAATCGATGATTTAAAGTGGCTCTTCTAGTAAGTCGATTTTGGCGACAAAGTTGCTGTAACATCCCAGACATATTTCCTATAGCCTATAGCTATATACCTATAGTTCAAAGTATTAGGCCTTTTTTATCAAATTATTAAAACTCGTCTTCGTGAATGACTTAATTTTAACGTACAACTTTTACCTTTTTTATCTAAGAAAATTCTCGGAAATTGGCCGTTTCCAATGTAAAAATAAGAAAGCAGGTCAATTTAATGAAGAAACAAAAGAGGCATGAACAAGCCTCTGCTTTACTCTTGAATCATAAGATAATTTGAAAAAAAAATCGAAAAAAGTGGACTATAAACGTTTGGGCCGTTTGGCGTGATCCCCAACGTGTTAAAATAACAAGGGTGTAAACATTTATCATCAACCAGAAAATTTTCACCCAATTGTATAATAAACACTAGAAATGGTCATACTGATCTATATTTTTCTGGTGCAGTTTTTTTTCCCACCAACGCCCTAAGCCTGTCAATTTTACTGATTTACACTCGTCATCTTCGAAGCACACATGATTGGAAATCTATTTTGTGATTAATTAATGCAGTAATCTACAAAAATATTGGGCCGTATTGCTAAAACTACAAAAATGAGACGGTGGGTTGGTTATTTGGTTATTCGCTTATGTCTTGGAAATTATGCCTCCTAGCGATAAGACTACTCTATACAAAATTAAAGCTGACAAAATGTGCCAGAAGATTCATTTCATTCATTTTTTTCCTATCTCGCATTTTTTCCAAGATATCCGCACTCATATTTCGCTACTTTTGAAGAAAAAACGTGGTATTTTCCTTATTCGACTTGCTAGTTTTTTTTTTGTTTTTTTTTTATTCTATCAACTCAATGTAGTTGGGCAGCATTGATGTTTAATAAAGCATTTCTTTCTGTCTAATGAAATATGAGCGTGGTCATCTAGGAAAAAAATAATACCTTTTCCGACGTGTTTTCTGATTTCTCGAGTGGAAATGGCCCACTGTATGTTACGTTAAAATGAAGTCACTCGCGAAGTTTTATAGGAGTGCTAATAATTTAAAAAAAAAAACAACCTAGTCTACTATCTTAAATACGCAATTTCACTTCGTACAACTTCTTTTTTTTTTTTTTTTAGCTACTTACCACACACACACACACACACACACACACACAGACCATTTTGCGATACTTGGTTTGGACTCACTGGACCATAAAACATGTATTTTCATTGATAACTCGGATTCGAAATTTTCCACGATCGCAGTACTTTCCGTTGCTATATCACAGGGCCCATTTAATATTTTATATATAGGTAAGTGAAAGTAATAAGGTAATACAAATAAACACTATCAAAATGTCCGCTGATTTTATGTTCTTCAGTCTTACAGAAGTTGAAAGTTGATGATTGAACAATTTTTAAAATTATATGTTGTAGTACCTAAAAATAATTTAAAAGAGTGGCAGATTCTCTTCAAGCAGATTAATTGAAGAGCTTAGTGGAAAAATATATTATACTATTATATAAAAATTTGAATGAGAGAAAAATTGAATTTAATGGCTTTTTAATCCTATTGCAGACTCGATCACTCAATTTTCGACTTTTAATACTAAAAACTACCACAAACTAAGTTATAAAGGAATTAAATAAGGTGCTGCTTTAGAAAGAAGTATTTAAAATATTCTTCCATTGTCCAGTCAAATTAAAGATGAAAAAGGGGCTTTGCATCAAGTAGTCCTAATTTTTTAATATGTTGTGAGGACTTAAATCAATTGTAAGAAACCAAAGTCGCAGCCTCGAAAGACCTGTGCGACCGACGTAATAGCTTAAAAACAGCGAAATGTTCGCACTTTTTTCGTTTGTTACTAAATAACTCCAAAACTATGCGTCTAACGGAAAAGCTTGTCTTATTTTTTATTAGTCAATAAACGTTCATGCAATTTGAGACCAAAATGAGCTCTTTACTTTCTAAGGTACAACTCTTCAAAAATTGGCCATTTTCTTCAAAAAGTCAAAAATGTTCATAATCTTCTCTTATTTTGTGAAATATCGTCAAAATAGTCGTTCTAAAAGAATTTATGTAAAACAAATTTAAAGTAAATTCAATTAGCTTTCATTCCAGTCTATAAAAGACTGTTTAGACTCAATGGTTCACCAAATAATGGCAGGCAGCCAGAAAGATAGAAAAGTGGATTTTCAGAGAAATACAACAAAAAAAAAATCTTTAAGTGGTAATTATTAATTTTTATTAAATTGTAATAAAAAGAATAAATATAAAATGGAAATCGGGTGTATAGTGACCGAAGATATGATTGCACTCAAAACTTAAAAAACTTCAAGTGGTAATTAATAAATTTTTATTAAATTTTAATCATATGTACATGGAATAAATAAAATATCTACAGAAGTCTATGGAATGTTTATTCTTACAATTTCATAGTTTTTACGCTCCTGGTTGAAGAAATGTTTCCAACGAAGAAAGGTGCTACTTCAAATCAATGCTCGTAGTGCCAGCTCAGATGTGGTATAATTTTCTTCAGTGTTTGAGGTCTCAAGTTCGAGTGCTGCAGCGTTCATGCACGATTTACCATCACAAGCTTGTCAAAGGGTAGGGCACTTCAGTACAGTTTCACAACATCAGCAACTCTTCTTGCACTTACAGGAGAATTTGCGCAGAAGCAGCTGAGGAGCGGGATCCATGATGATGATGGGGTTAAGCTCATGACGTTCGACTTTCAATCTCCAATCTGACAAATTCTTCTCTGCACCCAACCACTTTTGTTCTTGATCGTAACACATGCGAGCATTGTGATGCATGCAGCGTTTTCTATAGGTGTAAGGCTGTGGCCTGAGTGGAGAGCGGCATCGGGGACTGGCGTGCAGCGTTTTTAATTATAAAATTGATATAAATGCACCTGTCCTGGGCCAGATAGGCGGGGAGCGTGCTGTTTACTGTCTGGTGGAGCGGGCAGCGCGCATCTCAAGCCTATTTGTCCTCCTTGAGCGTGTAAATTGAATTGAAGAGGCTATTATATAAATACAGAGCAAATCTGTATTTCTATACATTATATGAATAATTAATAATTATAATTAATTAATAATGATGATTAAACAATAATTATAATTAATTAATAATTATAATTACTAAATAATTATAATTATTAAATAATTAATAGCATCACCTAGTGATATTCAGCCGTTTCCAAGAAAAACAATCTTTTTGAGTTCAATAAATTAATATAAATCATGCTTATATGATTATGTAGTTTATGGTTATTAAATTATCTACTGTGTTTTTTAAACAACGTGGCTCGTTTTCATATGGTATCTGTATCTATTCATTTTAACTTCTCTGATTTTCTCAATATTGAGATCCATTACTGGTTTATCGGAGGTCTCTATTACAAAAATACTATCGATTTTGAATTCACGATCTCACGTTGTAGATTTATTTTAACTTCTCGGATTTTCTCGATACTAAGATCCATTACTGGTTTATCAGAGGCCCCTTTCACAAAAACAAAATCGGCTTTGAAATCGCGGACTCACATATCTATTTATTTAAACTTTTCGGATATCATCGATATTGCGGTACATTACGGAGTTGTCGGAGGCCCCTATTACAAAAATACGACCGATTTTGTTATCGCTCGCTCACGTATCAATTTATTTTAACTTCTCGGATATCCTCAATATTGTGTCTATAATTGGGTTATCGGGGACCCTTATTATAAAAATACTAACGATTTTTGAATTAAGTGATTACAGTAAATGGAAATGCCCATGCGCGATAAAAAATATATTTTGCATTATCGATTGTGAATTTAACGTCCTTAAAAATGTGAAAAATGATCTCTGTTTCATACAATACTATAAAAGTAGTAATAAATGGAATTGAAAACAAATTCATAATCTCCAAAAATTATTGCCCGCTCACTATATGCAGTTCGATGAAACTGCAATTCCGATTATCCAAAAATCGATCACAGCATCGAAAAAATCTAAAATAAATTATACATAACCGCGCAATAATAAAGTCGATAGTATTTTCATAAAAAGGGCCACTGATAAATCAATAATGAACCTCAATGTCACGGATTAATATGATTAAAGTTTAAATAAATCGATAATTAGGTGCGCGATCTTAAAAAATATAATGTTTTCATAATAAGGGGCTTCGATAACCCAAGAATGGACCTCAATTATGAGGATATCCGAAAAGTTATACGAAGCCACGTTTTTAAAAATATCTGATGTGACAACCCATGACTTCCTTGTAAGCATGTTGAACTACGATTCGGTGGTTCAAGAAAAAGGCAGAAAGTAGAAAAAAAACACAGTTTTAGGTAAAGTACCACTTCCAGTAAGTTATTTATATCAACATACAAATTTTATATGCCAAATCTGAGATATTCTGCATTATATTGTAACATAATTTTTTATGAAAGTATAATATGACCTTCAAGTAAAGTACCGCTTCCGGTTAGCTAATTTTAACTAAAATCTAGTATATTATTTATATTGATATTAAAAGGCCCTTTTCTTTCATCACACGACCTTTTCCAGATTTCATACGATCTACCTGTCTAATCCTTTACTCCAAAACTTATTTCATATCGTAGTTTGGACCTCCTTTCATCTGAATCCCTTCAACCTGACCTGGATACTTTTCGCTTGGACATCTTATATTCCTTAAATTCTATAGATCCCATGGTTTCCACCCTTGCCTCAAACCTACAATCCGTATTAGACATTCATGCTCCCCAAAACAGGAACCTGGCGCCGTCCCACTGCTCCTTGGCTAGCCCCTGAAATAAAGCACATGATAAGAAGACGAAAATTTCGTCGCACTCGTTTTTTAGCTGATTTTGCGACTTTCAAACAGCTTCGCAATGAAACCCAATCCGCAGCCCGACGTACCAAATCCCTCTACATCCATTCTGCCATTTCCAATGCTTCTGATTCCAAATCCAGATGGAAAATCCTTGGCTGTTGCTAACAAGCTGAAGTTGAATGCAGAGAAGACAAATGCAATTGTAATAAGAACCCATCACCTCCTTAAAACTTTTCCTCATATCCCAACCTTGTTCCTAAATAATAATTCCATGAAGTTCTATCCAACCATAAAAAACCTTTGAATCACCTTTGACAAAACTCTTTCTTGGAAAAATCATGTTTCCTCTATCTCCCGTCATACCTTTTACACTTTAAAGCGATTAAATTACCTCCGTCACCTATTTCCACTTAAGACCCGTAGACTCCTAGTTACTTCGTTAATATTCCCACACTTTGATTGCTGTTGTGCGGTGTACGGGGGCGTCTCGGGGGACCTCGAGGCAAAAATAAAACGTTTGATAAATTCCTTTGTACGATTCATCTTCGGGATCCCGAGGTACGCCTCTGTCTCCCGATATTACGAAGAGTTTAAGTGGCTATACTCTTCCTATCGTCGTAGTATATCCTATCATCTTTCCTCTACCAAGTTATCCAATCCCACCGTCCATCCTATATTTTTGACCTCCTACAATTCAAATCCTCTGTTCATTCTCGTCATACCCGTTCTCGGCCTTCAGATTTATAAATAGCGGCTCACCGATCCGCGGCTTTCGACTGATCTTTTCTTGTCCGATTCTCATCCTTATGGAATTCCATTCCTCCTTCCATTCGTCGCTCCAATATTCTTGTCACCTTCAAATCCCGCTTATTCAATCACTTATTTTCCACCCAGTTTCAAAAATCATTGTAAATAGATTTTCTCTTATTTCAATCAACATTTGTAAATATGTTCCTTCATTTATAATTTTGTCATATTAATTTTAGCATACGAAGTTCGTGTGGTTTTTGTTTTAACACGTAATCAATTAGACTATTAATACCTATTTCGTATGCTAGAAGTGATTGTATTATGACTTGTTATAATTTTCATTTGTATTTATTTATTGACTTTTCTTTTTTAATTATCTCCTAACGCATATGTTCTTATGTCATCTACCTATGATTGCCTGTAATTTTTATTCTAAAGGGACTTGTCCCATAATAAATAAAGAGTTTATTATTATTATTAAAGTTTTATGTACCAAATTTTAGATGTTTTCGGTAATAATTTAATATAATTTTTGATAAAAGTTTTTTATAACCTTCAAGTAAATTACCATTTCCGACTATCCAATTTTATCCAAAATCTAGTATATTATTTATATTTATATTAAAGTTTTATGTAACAAATTTGAAATATTTTTTTATTATATTTTAATGTCATTTTTGATAAAAGTCTATTATGATCTTTAAGCGAAGTACCGCTTCCGGTGATGATGTAGTAATCAAAAAGAGAGGTTCACAATTAGATTTTACACCAATCCCAAATATTGTATACAACAATTAACCGTTTTTGAGTTATGTGAAATGTGAACGGACTTACGAACGTCATGACGAAACTAGTCAAAAGTAATGCAGGGTTGGCCAAAGTGGATATTTCCATTAAAATCTGAAAACCGAAAATTTTCGCGATTACAATTTTTCCTTTACTTCGGTTAATAGGTAATAGGAATCAAGATTCTAATTCCGTTTTTTGAATTGGATTTTCGATCGCGTATTTGCATTTCGATTTACTGTTATTTATTTTTTTTTTTTTGTGTGGTCTTCCGAATTATGTCGATATGTACAACTTAAACGTTACATTTGTTTTTCCTTAAGAATTTGTGTTTTTACAATTTTTTTCTTTGCATGTGTTTTTCTTATTTATCCAACACAAATGGCGAGGAAGCTATACTGATCTACTAGGCGAACGTTTTTCCCATAGGTGCTATGGTTATCCAATCAGACTTGGAGGGTTACCAACCTACACATAAGTTTGCTACAGGTTCTGTATTTTCGGAGGTTTATATCAAAAGTGAATGTTAAAGATTAGTTATTTTTTTCCGATTTCTGGTTCATAATAATCTAAAGCGAACTGTGTTTTAGAACGTATTGAACTTTCCTTTCAGTAGCATTGCCAAAATTTTGTTTCGGGTGAAAGGAGGACCATCCAAGGTTCCATAGACGTATGCAGATGGGATCAGACCGGGGTCGTGGCCCCTCCTAAAAGTTTTGAAAACAAATAAAAATATAAGAGAAAAAAATACATTTAAGTTTAAGAAGAAAAAGTGTGGTTAGAGACTATTTTTACTTTGAAGCACGTACTTTATCAAATTAATTAGTCTATGTACTTTGTTTTAGTTATTAGTTAGTCGACATTAATCTGTCGCAGTAACTTCTAGTTCATTGGCAATCATCTGACTATTTTGTACCTATTTTATATATGATGTGACGTATACATATACACATATAGGATGAGATGAAACCACAACAATGATAAAATACATTATGTTATATTTTAATCGGCAACTGTCACACATTCTGTATCCTTTGTTAAGTTAACTTGCTAGTTCAGTGCGAGAACAAATCAATACAAACTTTTCTGTTTGATATAGTCTACTTAAACCTTGAACTAAAGATGAATGTATAACATTCGGAACTAGTTTTCAATAAAAACAAAATTATCCATCTATTTATCTATCTCCAGAGCGCTACAGACCGATGTGATCCTTAGCTTCCTCAATAAGCCTTCGCCAGTTGGTTCTATCCTGTGCGGTCGCTCTCCAATTTCTGGTTTTTAGAAGGTCTCGGTTATTCCGAATTACAACATCCTTCTATCTCAGCTGTGGTCTGCCTCTCCATCTTGTGCGGTAGAGCCTTCCGTCCAGCATCTTTTTTGGTATCCCTTCCTCTGGCATTCTGGCAACGTGTCCAGCCCAACGTAGTCTTTCCAGCTTGATAACTCCATCAAGCTGATCGAAGATGATCGTAGATCTCTCTGTTCTTCCTCCTTCTCCAGTTCTCGCCTTCCTTGACTGGTCCAAATATACGACGAAGGATCTTTCGTTCGAAAATAAGTATCTCCTCTTCCATGTTGGTGAGGGTCCAGATCTCCGATCCGTAAGGATAGGTCTAATGAGGGTCTTGTACTAGTACTGGTAAGGATGGGGGGACAAACTCCGGCAAGTGGGCCTAGTGGTCCTATTTGCCTACCCCAGAGGTGGTCACCAGTAGCGAAAGCTTATTAACCCTTTATGCCGATCCTTGGTGATTTTCCTGATGAAGTTCAGAAGGGACGTCCATTCAATGGAGGGAGCCTCTTGTTCTCTGATTCAGTCAGATCCTAACAATCTGAAGGGTCTTGTAATGGAGACATTTCGTGCGGCGGGAGATGGTCGAACTTCTCAGGTGTTTGCTGAGACCAAAATAACACCTGTTTGCCTTAATGATTCGCTGGCCGGCTTCCAGTGATACATTATTTCCCCGACTTACAACCGCTCATAGATATGTAAAGTGATCCACACTCTGGAATGTAAATTGACCCATAACTACTGGTTCACTAACTGCTATCTCTGTTCCAGGTCCTGCACGCATATACTTTGTCTTCTCTTGATTGATACTCATTCCCATAGCTTCCGCTGCTTCGGCCAACTTTTAAAATGGGTTCTTGAGTGACTCGAATGATCGCGGAACTAGGTCTAGATCATCTACAAAACCAATTACTTGAACAAGCCAAAAAAAAAACTATAGAAATGGCAAATAATTTATCAATCCATAATTAGATTGATCCTTGTATACTATCATGCGGACGTCAACTGACTTAATGTTGTACATGTGGTTTACTTATATGCTTACGTGAAGAACCTTTTGGATATAGAACCGCATCTCAGATTAAAATCGAAGATATAGAATCTAAGATTAAAGTTGGAAACAATCAGGGAACCAAACTATGGTGATCTGCCGTCTTAGCATAAACAATTACATCCTTCTTGTTGTTTCAAATCAATCTTATTTATAATACAACTCATGGGCGTACGCAGGAGTAGAGAAGCAGGAAGGGAGCTTGTCCCCACAATTATTAAATTGTGGAATAGAGAAAAAAGAAGAAAATAAAATTGAAGAAGTAAAGGTGTGGGAGGACTGTTTTTACTTCAAAACTCAAACTTATTTTTTAAAATTGATCAATATACTGGTTTTCAGTTCTTCGATATTAGTAGAGTTTTAGAATCTTACGATCCCTTTTGAAAACTTCTATTTATAATGGAAACCTTAACTTCAACTAAAACAGACCAATTACATCATTAAGAAATCAACAATTTTAACGAATAGAAATATTATGCGATAAATGAAATTTTTATATCCTCAGAGTACCAAAAATCTGTCACAGTAACTTTTACATCATTGGCGAGCAATTGGTGAGATCACGATACTGAAAAACCAGATGGTGCAAATATGCGTCATATTTTTAAAAAATTTCTTTTGAAAGGGATATATTATAACGAGCTAAACTCTACTTCAGAAAGGTTCAAAACCTTGACAATTCGCTTCCGATTATGAAAATATATCAAGCAGAATTCTACCTCAGAAATTCTCAAGTGCCCAAAATTTTCGTTCATTATTTAAAAAATTTCTTGAAACGAACGACATTCGATCTAAATATTGTTCTCTAGAAATCTTTTGTACTCGTCGATCTATGTCCGTTTTCATCAATTTTTTTGGAAAGAGTGAAATTATAACCTGTCGAATTCCACTCCAGAAAGCCAAAATTTTCGTCCGATTTTAATTTTTTTTCTTGAAATCGGTGAAATTATTATGATTGGAATACCGCTCTAAAAAGCTGCAACACACTAGAGTTTGAGTCCGATCCTCAAAAATTGTCTTGAATAAAGGTGAAATTTCGTAAATTACCAATAATTCAGATATTTCAGCAATATCTTTCTAGGACTTGCCCCTTCCTAAAGAAATTTCTGCGTACGCCTTTGAAAGGATCTTCTTTAAAGTAACCCATCCCAACCGTGGATGTAAGGGGGCACTCTCTCTATTTAATATTTTCTATGCCTAGGTGTATTATTTATACAATAAAATAGGTTTATACAATTTTTGTTTACAGATAAGAATAAGTAACAGTATTTTATAATTTCGAAAAGAGAGGAGGGTCGGTACCCTCTGGACTCTCCCTCAGGCTGCGCCACTACTTCCTTTCGTTACTTCCTCCAAGCGATATCTCTTTACAGATCGATGTCGGACAGAAGGTCGTCGTGCTAACCCGAGGAAGGGTAAGGTCGGGGCGGTGGGGGTACGCGTGCTCAACTCGCGAACCAGTCTGGACCGAGCGGCTGCCTCTACGTGCGGTTTCGTGTTCTTCCTTCATCTCTGTGCCGCTCTATCATATCCAGGTAAGACTGGTTTACTACCAAGACTTCGAATGGTTTTCTAATAAAATATTTCATTTAATTTATAGCATCCGAAAAAGTACAATTGAATATTTAAAATAAATAAAGGAAAATTAAAAAAAAAAAAGAGACAATTTAACTGAAGATGGAATCGATGTGGGTTTATTACGAAAGCAGGAAGTCGGGATGATAATCAATATTAGTCGGCAGATGAAACCATGTGGCACTCGAACTCCCGCGCTCACCTGGTCGGTATATAAAACACTGAGAGTCACTGATTGTTTTATTGTATATATGAATAAACAATTTTTATATGTTTTATTGTATATATGAATAAACAATTTTTATATCATTATTTTTTACCTTTTTAACTTAAACTTAATTGTATTTTCGTGATTTTAAGATAATTATGGTTGCGTACATGGGTTTTAACGAAAAACTTTAACAATACGGTACAATTTGCGTTCTATGGATTTGGTAATTCTACAGATTACGGATTGGATAATTGAAAAAAATATATTCAGATTTTAATTTTTTTTTTTTATAATTTTGACATTCCTCTTTTATATTGTTTATATCCACAAAGTTTTATCTAATCCATCCAGAAGTTTCAGGGAAGGGATCGGGGGATAGTTTGAGACAAAATTTCGGAGAAAAAACCTGGAATGTTTTAGAAAAAAAAAAATGGTTTTAATGATAAAAAAATTAGATTGTTTAGAAAATGCCATTATAGATTTAATGGTTTTTCAATGTTGAACATTCGTTTACCGAGGAATCATTAGAGCTGAAATATGTCATCGAGCAAAAATAATTTAATAATTGACCTTTTATTTATAATATCTCCAGTAAGTACCAACCAAAAATTATTAAATTCAAATTCAAATTCCACTAAAAACAAAAATACAAATGTTGATGAAGGCCAGTTTTCAATTACAGCATTCATTCAACGGTTTATGCTTAAAATATGCATATATATATATATACACACAATTTTTTTTATCTTTTCTTAGAATATATTTACTTAAGTTATAAACTTACATCTTTAACGTAAATAATCAATAAAAATTGTTATGAAATATTAATTCTAAGTACTTTCATATACCATTATTTGGAGTCCATATCAGCCAAAATGTTTTCTTCTTTCCACAAATTTTAGCGTAGAAGTAAGTATTCAACCAATCGAAAATGCAATATATGAACTAAATCTGTACGTATGCAGACTTTTACAAGAGAATAACTAAAATTATTTAGTGAGTAATATTGAAATTTATTTAGTTTTAATGAATACAGCTTCCTTGAAATTAAAACGTACTGCATGTTTGAGGTTTAAAGACCTATGACCTAGTGAAAGCTGTTGCTATGGTTGCGTTGCTACAAGCACTAGCCAGGAACCGAATGAATAAATTAGGGGCGGAAGTAATGCCACGCTGAATCCTTGATTTCGTTTCGATTGTTCGTTTTGTGTAAGTGTATTTCGTTGAGACCTGGTATTACATATCGTGTTTATATTTTTTTAAATTACATTTCTCCAAATTTATTGAACGATTTACAGTAAGAAATGAATGTAAGTAATTATTGAGCGACGGTTAATTAGTATAAAATTTATTTTACATTTACTTTACATTATTTTATTAATGATAATTACAACTTTTTATCTTTAATCAATTTGCCTTGAGGTCAATTAAAAAACTTAGTAGTTTTTCTATTTATTTTAGACGTTTCGGGGATACTTTGTCTCCCTCTTCAGCATCTAAATAATATCCCAAAACGTTGAGTTTGTCGCTTAACTAGTTACTTAAATGAAACTTGGTCAATGAATTTAAGTAACTAGTTAAGTGGTGCATACAAAATTTTGGGATATTATTGAGATGCTAAAGAGGAGGATAAAGTATCCCCAAAAAGTCTTAAATAAATAGAAAAAATGCCAACTTTTTTAATGAACTCAAGGCAAAGTTATTAATGATAAAAATATAATATGGAAGGTCAACAATTGAAAATAATTAAGCTAATTAAAACGTAAAAGATAATGAATTAGATACACTATGCGTGCTGCATAACCTAATAAGGTCTACTACCTTATTTTTCCGAAGTTTTGCGTTGTCCAGAAGAAATTAATTACAGTTCTCTTTTTCAATCCGATGAAATGAACAATATACATGGGTGCCCATGCACGGAGGTAGAGGAGGCCATGCCATCGTCTTCCCTCAGCCCTTGAATTTTTAAAAAAAAATATTTCTGTCTCGTGAAAAATGATCCATAAAGTAGTTACATAATATGAAAGTACATTAATTAATTAGAATAAAATAGACTGGCCTGTCAACAGTAGAAGCTGCAAAATAAGACGCCTTATTTAAATTAGATTCAGTTTAGAATAGGATTGGAGTTGGTGTTTAGTGGGGAAGCGGTCTCCGGCTGGTGGGAGGCTACGTTGCGTTGGAGTAAAAAATGTTCATGTCATACGCGTACGCCCTCTTTTATAGTCAATATATTAAAACTTAGTAAAAGTTATGCTGTAGTCGTAAATTTTGGTACACCCCAGTTTTTTGAGTCTCTGAACACGAATTTGAGATTTGCTGACAAATATTTTGCCCGGAAGATAAATCTGAACTCGAGTTGTTTGCCCTAAGAGCTAGATCAGCTTGGTACTTGGATTCGTCTGTTTTGCCTGCTTGCTAGAAGGAGTTCTGGTCTTGCCACATGCTTAATAACCTTTTCAATAGAAGTATGCTTATAATCGTAATTAATTTTTTTAATGATTTAATTATTATATGTAAATATGTATGCAAACACTCTTTTATATGACGTCCTTCGTTGCAGATTGCATCCATAGAAACGACTTTCAAAGAGTATAGATGCGATTATATGGTGAAAACCCACGAAAAATGAATATAGTGCTGAAATACGGTGCGTCACTTGAAATCTTCCAATGCGCCACAGTTTGGCCACCTATGGTCTATTTCATGAAACCAGGAAGTGACAACGTTCCTCCAGCAACGTAATTTCCAATGCACGCTGTTAATAACCAAATCCTTAAAGAGCATATCATAATCCTACATATTATAAGTGACTCGGATACAACCGAGTTGCTGTTCTGTTTTCCCAAAATCACAGACCACATACTAGAGCATTGCACAAGCTGTGGAACCTATTCCGATTTCATTAAAAGGATACAATTGGAGGACTGTACCCTCTTTGAATCATCTCTGATTCGTATCATACAAGAGTTCTTGATCTATGGCGTCAGGCTGAACTTGAAGGTAATTGTTGTCGATATCGTCTTCATCTCTGCCCACTAACACATTTGTGAAAGAACCCAGAGGCTTGCCTTTCTGCGGCCACAATTTTTTAGTTGGTTTTGATACACTTGCACGTCACCAGCTTTAGCAGTGCAAAGGGAACAAGAAGAATGGTGATTGGTTCGATACCATTTCTGGTCCTTTTCCAATCCCACTCCTCTACCTGTTTCTCGATCCTAAATCTGGAGATACACTCTATAAACTTGTGCTGATCGGATACTGCTGCTGAGGGTAGTAGTGTTGCTACCTTGGTCGAGCCCATGAACATTGACTGACCTCTTATATGATCCGAATCTGAGATGGTTCAAAGAGGGTATAGACCTCCCACTGTATCCACATAATGAAACCAAGATATATCCCGCTGCTTGTGCAATTCTCCAGTATGTGGCATGTTATTTTGTTAAAACACTTCCAACTAGGTCGGGTTTATTGAAAAATATTTTCACAAACTTCAATTTACCTTGATTAGAAAGAGCCGAAGTTCTATCATAGTCACTTATAGTCTGTAAGACCATGTATGCTCTTTAATGGTTTGGTTATTAATAGCATTGGAGAGTAGGTTGCTGAATGAACGTTGATGCTTCCTGGTTTCATAATGTAGACGTTTTCATCATTACAGACTTTTTTTTATGAAAATCAACGACGAATCGGTGTCTTGATGGCTGATAAAATTAAATGACAAACATAAAATGTAGGAAATTTTGTATAGAATGCTCTTCTTGAAAGAAAAAAAAATAACAAAAATAATGACAAAATTTTGATGTTCTTTTGCGAGAAAAAAATCAGGATTCCGGGCAAAATATCTGTCAGCAAACCTCATATTTGTGTTTAGCGACCGTGACCCAAACATCAGGGAATAGCAAAATTTGCGACTACAAAAGAACTTTCCTCTGTTTGCCCTTTTCTGACATAGTTTGACTGGACTAAAAGGTGCGTACAGAATTATCTTGATGTTCTCTTGATTTGAACGAGGTTTTGGAGTTGCGAACGAACTGCAGGCATGTGGAGTACGACGATTTTATCTAGTGTCGTTTGTTTTTTTGTTCAACGAACACTTTTGGACGAGGGCGTCACAGATTTGATATTTTTTGCGCACGTGTGATTACTGTTTCCAAGATAATTGATAACTATCAACTTTAAAATAAAATTTGCACTGAGAGACTAGATGTCTATTAGTATCTTGATATTATACTTCTCTCAGGCATAAAAAATCATTTTATGTTTTTTGCGATAGCTTTTTCAGGAGTGGTTTAAATAAATCATAATAAAAGTTATCGGTACTTATAGAAACAGACCGATTCTTTGGGGTCCTCATCACAAGGGTCATTTTCAACTACCAACTGAAACGACTCCTCTTGGTTTTGCACAAACAG
The DNA here is from genome assembly GCA_948150685.1 of Rhaphigaster nebulosa. NCBI lineage: Eukaryota > Metazoa > Arthropoda > Insecta > Hemiptera > Pentatomidae > Rhaphigaster > Rhaphigaster nebulosa. The sequence goes on from OX411306.1 coordinate 127,491,302, forward strand.
GCCATTAACAATGTCGTATAACTCATCACTAAAATTGCTTAATTTTTCACGCGCGACAGAAACATGTTAACAACCACACTACAAAATGACCTCTGAATGTTCGCGGGTTTTCCATGGATAGCCATAGGTTCGTTGAAAATAATACTAAAGATCATCGGACGAAGTCTAAACTAAATCTATTATTTAACGAAGCTCCGAAGTACGTGCACGTTTGAAAGATCATTCAACACTCTACGTCGTGTTAAGACATGGCTGAGAAGCACGACTTTAAAGTTTATGTATAATTTGTGCACATAGATCAAAATAAGCAAATTAGTTAGAATTTAGCGGCAAAGTCCTTGACATGTTTTCGAAAAATAAGAGAAACATCCGATTTGCATAAACGAATAACCAACGCAAATTAAGCAGCATTATCTTTATTGTTTTTAATATTATTTTATATATTTTTCATCGGCAAAATGAAAAATATGGTGTATTATTTGCATAATTTTAGTTCTATTTGTAAGAATAAAAATTGTATTTTCATTGCCTAGAGATTTTCGTTTTTTGTCTCCTAATTTTCCAAAATATTCCCGGCGGGGATTTCCCACTGTATAAGGAGGGTATGGATACTCTCAAGACCCCCGGGTAGTTCGCTCCCCCCTGGAAAATTTTGTGTCAGGGCGCCCATATATATACCCTTCTATTAACAGGCTTTTATGATTTTCAAGGTTTATAGTGGAACATTACGATAATTGTCGACTGTAGCGCGGTTTTGTTTTTTTACTATTGTCTAATTTATTTACTTATTTCCTGGTAGATGTTCAAGACGAATTCAGGTTATTAATGGAATATCTATAGTTAGAAATATTAGCTATTATCATTATTACTTAATCATTTTCCTTGAAGCTCTTATTTTGTAATAATACCGATTAAGGAAAAGTGCCACAAACTACCAAGGTATCATTTTTCAAATGAATTTCCTCTTGCTATCCGGACCCTTCCTTCGTTATTATTATAATTTTTTTTTTGTTTCACTTCATCAGATGTAGATTCTTTCTTAAGATATCAATAAAGCAATATTAAAGTTAAATTAATTAATATAAATTAAGTAAATAATTGTTTGGATTTATAAAAGAATGCTACAGTAACAGTGAATGCTAACAATAATGAATGCTAAGAATGCTACAGTAAAAAAATAGGTAATTATAATTTTAAAAAATCTTCTGTTCTCATTTTTCAACTTTCTCATTATGTTTCTTTATTTACTCTTACTGTTTTTATTTAAGTATACTATTTTTTAAATATGCCATTTCACACTCCTACAATAGTTTCACCTCTTTTGTATCTTGTTCATTTCGCTCTGAAGAAGACCTGCCATGTGGATCGAAACGTTGGCTTAAAATAAATAGTTTTACTATTTTGATAATCTGTTCTTGAACCCCACACGGGACAACTTATCCTTTTTTATCTATAAGCTCAACTATTAAATATTTCGGTAAATATAATTTGGTCTTTATTGAGTTATTGGTATAGGAACTTTGCAGAGTGCTCCGAATTAAAAAAAAATGGCCAAAAGTTCAAACATTTATATGCTATATAGTCACTTTCGGTTACTCTTATTGATAAACTTAAACTATTTTTTGTTGAAATCAAAATAATGATTTGGTAATTTATTATTTTTAGATATTTTTTGATTACCCGATTAGAGAAATGACTAATTCAACTGGTTATAAGCCATTAAATAAATATGTGTATTTTTTAAATATGCGTAGATTTTAGTTATTAAAATAATCAGTAATACTTAACTAATGATTTTACATTTTTTTAAGGTTTATGAGAACTAATTGGGGATAGCACTAATAGAATTTAAACCAACAAAGAAAAACTTAAAATTTAATTTTTTAAGGCAAAATTAATTTTAAGAAGAGATTTCAAAATATTTCTTATGTAAATCCCGTCGAAGAATTAAATTTACAAATTCTTATTTTGTTTTTAATAGTTATTTCGATCACTTTTAACTCTTTTATCGTTCACTCCTGATGAAAGACTTTGCTTTGGAATGCAAAAGGAGTATAAAATGAATTAAAACATTATAGAAGATCGTTGTTAATATATAAATAGGAAATCAGCGCAAGTCCAGCTTGAGCTCTGTTTACAAATTATAATTTGTAATTGGACAATAATTATTATTCCAATTACAAATAAAATTTGTAATTGGGATAATAATTATTATCCCCGCTACTCCACTATTCGCTGCAATTTGTACAAAATTATTTATGAAAACCTCTCGAAAGATTTTGTTCCAAAATTTGAACTCTTGCTGTTTTTCTTTTTTTTTTTTTTTTTTTTTGTATAACACATTTTAAGTTAAACGAAATAATGGATCAACCAAAAATTCTACTGATGTTGACTGTACCATAGCCTGACGGCAACTCCTGTTAACAATTTACAAATTAATTTATCAATACAAACTTCTGAGACTGATTCTTCTGGCGGCTAGTCATCCTGCTTCCGTACTTATTTATTGGGCTTCTGACTTCCTCGTGTCTCTCTATTTTATTCTTCCTTGGATTATTTCTTTACTTCCTTTAGCTTCCTTAGTCGGAAACTAGTAACCAAATTCAGTATCACTTTTTGAGCCACGGATTTATAATTTAATGGGCGTACAAGGAAGTCATGTGTTGTCCACATCAGATATTTTAAGGTCAATATAATTTCTTGATGTCTAAACGTGAATTACTTAACTATTTTGTTACATTTACAAAATACCCTAAATACATTCTTAATTTATTTATTTTTAAAATAATCATTTGATTAATTATTTCAAAATGTTATTTATAATTAATTAATCATCACAACAGGTTGCCATTTCACATTTGCATTACATAACTTTGCCTGAAAGAAATTTTTTTTAATGATAAATAATGATGCTTCGTCATAAAACTTTGGATAATGTATGCAAGATATCAAATAATAAAATTTGATTAGATAGATTGCATTTTAAACTAATTTGGAAGCTAAGACAATGAAATCGATAAAATGAGTTTCAGCCAGATTTCTTCAAGAGATGGACTGGTTCAGTGCCCATGTTTATGTTGTATTCGATTACATATAACTACTGATTTTATCAAAGTTGATATATATATATATATATATATATATATATATATATATATATATATATATATATATATATATACAAAAGTTATTCTAAAATCTGTGGAATTTTTAGACAACTTGAATCCGTAGTTCAAAAATGTATTTATTTTATAATAATCCTCATCTATCCAGGTGATTCATAATATATATATATATATATATATATATATATATATATATATATATATATATATATATATATATATACAAAAGTTATTCTAAAATCTGTGGAATTTAATTGGAATTTTTAGACAACTTGAATCCGTAGTTCAAAAATGTATTTATTTTATAATAATCCTCATCTATCCAGGTGATTCATAATATATATATATATGTATATATATATATATATATATATATATATATATATATATATATATATATATATATATATATATACAAAAGTTATTCTAAAATCTGTGGAATTTAATTGGAATTTTTAGACAACTTGAATCCGTAGTTCAAAAATGTATTTATTTTATAATAATCCTCATCTATCCAGGTGATTCATAATATATATATATATATATATATATATATATATATATATATATATATATATATATATTATGAATCCTACAGGAAAAGAGTAAGGCACTAGCTTACAACTATGAAAATAGTTTGTAGCGCTGAGTTTTTTATCGCATTCTATTTCATAAATGCTTGAAGAAATGCGTCGTTTAATACAAAAGGGCCCCTTTCTGACTGCATCCAGTTTATTCCTGTTTAATTTAGCGCCGTTTGTTATATATTCAAAATCATTTTCTTTAAATTCGTGAATTTTTCTGTTTTTATCACTTCGATTGTTATTTTTTTCAAAATTTTTTCTGGAATTTTTAAGTGCTTCCTGGCGATCCTTTATTAAATCAGAGCCTCGTTCCAATTCAGTCGGTACTATTTCTGATCTAATACCTAGTAAGAGGTAAGCAGTTGAGAATTTAGTCGTTCCATGAATAGTACTGTTATATTCCTCAACACACAACTCAGCAACCTTAGTCCAGGGCACGCTAGAATTACTCTCATTCAATCGGCAGCGTATTCTGTTTACCAAAGTTTGGTTTAAACGTTCGTATAATACAATCAATTTTAGTTTTAATACAATCAATTAAGTTATTATTTCCAAATAATACAAAATATACAAACTTACCTAAAATAAAATAGAATTGTAGACGAGTTTTTCTATAATCACTATAATATATTTTATTAACAAGCTTGCTGATTAGTATAACCTTCATTTATAACAAAAGCCAATAAACAGCTGGTCAATATTATTTAAAAGTAAACGATCTGAATTAATAATTAATCTTGTTAATTATTAATTTACGTACATACATACATATATATATATATATATATATATATATATATATATATATATATATATATATATATATATTGGGACTAATAAATATTCATAAATAAACATTTGTTGAAACATGATAGCATTGAAAATAGTTATATTAAAAAACGGTATATTAAAAAAAAAAAAAAAAAAAATCATAACTGTTTTATGACGATAAGTAGCCTCGAAACGGGAACCTTTCCACTTGTATTTTTCCCACTTGTACTTGTTCATTTGTACGTTAATATGAAATAGGGCCCTGCTGGCAATATCCTCACCTAGTACCCGATCAACCTCCCTATTGCCTGTGTCTATTTATACAGATATCGCTCCCTTATCGATCTAACATCCTAGGCCATACGGCTTTTGACCTCGTCGTGGTTCGATAGATGCGCAAATTCTGTCACAAATATCATCCTAAAGTGGGCCATGGCTTCGAAATGAGGTCTTTGTTGCTATTGTTGTTTACTTGAAGATTATTTTAGTTCAAGCGGTATTTTACCGCTGATACCTTGAGAACTGTAAATTTTCATAGTTATACTAATAATGTTTAGTTATATTTCTGGGCATTGTCATAAATTACTAAGGAGGCTTGTACAACAGACTGAATATAATTATAATGAATATATAATTAATGGGAACAATAAAGCGGTCCTCTACAGAGCCTTGGGACATTTAGCCGGTCACAGTATTAATAAAGATGCAAACAATAGTAATGACTAGGCAATACGTTGGAACATAATTTTCGAATGCATAATGTTGATGGTTTCTTGTTTAATTCTGTCAAATCTGGGTTTTTAAAATGAAATGAGGGAACAATTTTCTTCCGAACACTCCTACTTAACGTCTCTTAATATAATTTTCTCATTGTATATGTTTGTGATGATTACTGATAAAGAAATTAATTACTGGGTTAATAAAAATCGTTTATTAATGTTTTCGAATTAATATTATTAGATTAAATATTAGAAAAAAAATGTATTAATTGATTAGATTTTTTTTTCAAAATATTTTAAATTTTCTAATTAATATCTAAATTTATAAGCTTATTATTTATGGTTTTAATTTCACCAATACCTTTGTTTATATTTGTCTTGGCTTCATATAAATTCATTTTACTCTTCACTACTGCCTTTTTTTTTGTTCGTTTCTTAGTTTTAATAAAATAAAAAAAATATATATAAATAAAAAGATCATAAACTTCCTGACCCTAGACTCTAAGTCGTGATAAAGCTCTCTGATGACCTTATGATATGATTTATGTTACGCTGATTAATGAACGACAATATGCACTGGATATCGGTTATTGCGAACCGAAAGAGACTAAGTAAATTACTTCGTTGCATTCATCATCTATTAGTTATAACAAATGTCGTAGATAACAAATACAGAAATAGTTAGAACAGATATTTGGAGCTCCTGTAATTTTCTTCGATTTCTTCTCTTAAGTCGTGTTATATAATTTCATTAGCTCACTATTATTATAATACCTGTACTCCTTCCTGTACGCTTAAGAGACATGGGAAAGGAGGTGCAAAAAAACAGGTCAGAAGAAAAAAAACTGGTCAAGGAACTTACAAGAGATGAATGGCGAAACTACTTGGCGACCCTATGTCTCACCTAAAGGATTGTTAGGATTTAAGCCAAGTCAATAAGTGAATTATTAACAATAAAGCCACATTCGGTTATAAAGTTTTACTTTTTTTTACATCCAAAATAGGCTTGTGTGCCTGATTATAGGAGGCGCTTTAAAAATAAAAAAAATAAGACATATCTAGAGCAAAATATTAGTATTTATCTTCGGAATGCTATTTGCTTCATTAAAAATGCTAGGGAGATTCTTTTCGGTTATTGATTTATTTAAATTATTATCCTTAGCTATGAGAGCAAATAAATTGGTCTTCCATTTCATTTCTCTTGGACTTTAATAGCAGCAATTGGTTTCTCTCTGAAACCAATCTGTTTGTTATAATTTTTTTTTTTTGTATTTACCTGACTATCAATAATCTGTTCCTAAACAAGAATCTCATAAAATTCTATCCACCCATCCAAAACTTTAGAATCACTTTTGACCAAACACTGTCCGGGAAAAACCTTGTCTCCGATATCGCTAGTCGTATCTTTTTCACCTTTAAGCGACTAAATTATCTGTTACCAATTCCCATTTGAAACCCAAAAACTCCTAGTTACCTCCTTAATATTCCCCCATTTTGATGGGCGTCACTGAGAACCTCGAGGCAAAAATAAAACGCTCGACAAATTGATTTGTACGATTAATCTTCGGGATCCTGAAGGACGCCTCTGTCTCACGATTTAATTAAGAGTTGAAGTGACTTTATGCTTTCTACGATAGTAAGTATTTCTTGGCATCCTTCATCTACCAAGTCATCCAATCCCACCGTCCATTCAAATCCTCTGTTCACTTCCGCTATATCCGTTCACGGCCTTAAGATTTATATACAACGGCTCACCGATCCGCATCTTTTGAAAGATCTTTTCTTATACGATCTTCATCCGTGTGGAATTCCATTCCTTCTTCCATCCGTCGCTGCAATACTCTTCTCACCTTCAAATCCCGTTTATTTAGCGACTTACTGGCCATACAATTCCGAAAGAATTGTAAATTAGTATTCCACATCTTCAGTTATAATTTATACCTGATTATGTATTAATACATTATTTATATTTTTCCAATTATTATTAATTCATTTTCTTTAACAGTATTTATTTTTAACTTATTAACATTGGAAGTTTTTTTTTTTTTTAATGGTCTAAAAGTTTTGTAATTATGATTTATTTTAATTTCATCTATTTTTATCATTCTTATATTTATTTATTCATTTTATTATTTGTTAATTCTCTTGTTCTTTTTTATTTATTATTTTTTAAAGTTTTTTTTTTTACTCTAAGGCTTTAAAGCTCAACTAATATTTCCTGTAACGTTATTCTAAAAAGACGTATCCAGGAATAAACAAATAATTTATTGTTATAAATAATCTGTTTATTACTAATCAAAGTCCTTCAAGCTCCTCGATTGATCCAGTACATTTGAATGAAAAGTCAAGTGACTTCTCGCGTGACATTCCGTCCCGCAATTATTTATATCGTCTTTGCTATCCATGTCTTTTTTTTTATACCATACTCATCATAAATAAAAATTAGTATTTTTTAATTATTTTATAATTATAATTATTTATTATATAATTATGATTATGATAATTATAATTATAATGAAATTATAATTTTTTAATTATTTAAAAAAAATCTGACCTATATTGTTTGATTGCAGAATGGTTCGGTTTGAACTTACGTTAATGCTTACTTTTATTAGAAAAAAAAAATCCCAACCAACAACTTATCTGATATTTAAGTGAGAGCGCTTTAAAATAATGTTTCTTCCAAACCATATTTTTTCATATCCATTACAGACAGCGCCATCGACGAAATTGCGTCAATCTCTATTAGAAGCTCTTGATGTAATACTTCGCAGAAGTGTAAAGACTATGATAGAGTTAGCTGCCAGCTTTTGCTCAGCTACATACGATGTTTGAGCCGCAGCGTTTCAGAGACCTGGGCCTTTTGCGTTGTCAATGAGGAGCACCTCTTCAATACTGGCCTATTTTCCAAAAAATAGCTAATGTGGTGGAGGATTCCAAACAATTTTTGACTTCATCGATGAGGTTCGTGAATCTACTGATCAGTTGGGAATCGAGATGGAAATGGTATAGAAGCTACAGTAACTGATAGGAAAGTTAGACAATCTCTAAGAGAAAATCTTTTAAGGAGTAGGATGAGGAGTAAATGCCAGTGACAGGGAATAGGTGTGCACCATTTAAAAAAATAAACCAAGTTCGAACAGATTCATGTGTGACAGGAAGATCCTTACCGCATCGGAATGGATTAACGCACTGAAACTAAATGCGAACTGTACTCCTCTCCGTGGACTTCTCTGAACTGGAGGTCTAGCTGTTGGACCTGCCGCAAATGTGGTCAAGATTGAGAAACTCAGGTCATGTATTTGGTAAATGTCCAAACTACATGCTCCCACCGGCACAATTACATTAAAAAGCAGATAGCCAAACGTCTTGAAAAGAAATATTATAAATTTTTCCAAGAAGTGTTTTGCCTAGAAACAGAAGGGACAATTCATAGATGTTCTAGCGTTTAGTGCAACAGCACTAAAACACTAATACTAGACCTCACAATAAGACTAGAAGCAAATGATCACGATCAAGGTATTACAGTGTAAGAAGAAAAGGAGAAAATTTATACTGAGTGTGTCCCTTGCCTACAACAGAAGTTCAGAGAGGAATTTGGTGAAAGACATTTTGCAGTAAAAGGGCTTTGGTTCGGAAACAAAGGGGAACCATCCCGCTTGAAATAGATACCTTCCTTGAGAAGCTATGTTTTAAGAAGAATCAGTTCCAATGCATGGGGGACTCACTTGGAATCATCATTTGTATTAAGCCTAGACTTCGTTTTGTCAATTCTATGGCCCAATTTTCTTTTTCTTTTTTCTCAATATTATTATTCTGTATTCTACTTTTCTCGTCTAGTGTTCTTATTTATAATTATCGATTGGACACATTAGTATGCTGTGTGAATCAGCAATTCAACAAAGATGAGCAGCCAATCAATTTTTGGATCTCTATCTCACTCTCTCTCTCTCTTCTTATATCTATGATTTTTCAACTAGCCAACGCTTTTCAGATGAAATTAAGAACCCATTAATGCACCTCAGATTACTCGTGCTATAAATAAAACCATTTCATTTTTTGGGTTAAAAATTATTTAATATTATTGCACTTCAGAGTTGGAAAATAACCAATCCATTTGCCGTGTCTCCGAATATTTTGGATGTCTCCCTTTCTATTTTGTAATCATTACATGATTACCCGGCGCAAGGTGATCTGTGCCCTTTTGGTTTATCGTTCCTTCCCCTTGCCCATTATTAGTCTATTGTATAATCTAATACAGAGGTATAATCTATCGAGGGTCCGATTGAATTGAGAAACCTTTGTTTGCATTGCCTGCTCCATGATTTTTCCGATTAGGGTACCTTTGTATTCCTTTTGCAACGAACTGTAAAGGCTCGGTCGATCTGTTGTTTCAGTCAGGCGGTACACTTGTAGTGCACCCAGGTTCACTTAAAGCTCGATCTGTCGTTACTGTAAAGCCTAGACTGAAGCGACGAGTAATACAGTTTTACAGAATTGCAAAATTATGGTGTGGGTTGGACGACATTCTCTAGCATTACAAAGAACCTCACCTATCATTGCAGATGGCTAAGCTTTCCTTTGTACTATTACTAAGTCCAGATGGCTAAGCTTTCCTTTGTACAATTGTTCACTCCAGTTCGTGTTTCATTTCGCTGTGGTTGGTCTTTGGAAATCGTGTATTTGCACGAAAAATTATCGAAGCATGTATAAAATCTCTCTCCGTCTGACTCAGTTCTTAGCCAATGCGATAGGATTTCTCAAGAATCCAACACTTTATATAGATCTTTGCGGAAAAGTAATACAGAGGACTGCTGTCGCGTTGTATCCTGTATGACGTAGGCCGACAGTATAGGCTATTAATATATTAGGAAAAGAGTTATTTCGTTCATCGGTTAATTGTTTTTCTGGGTTCTAGTAGTTTTATTGTATAACTTCAGCGACCCTTTAAATTTCAATGAATTATATTTTAAAAAATCTCACACGATTCTAAATGGTAGTGAGTTATATCAAAGCTAGATAAATATTACCTTCTTGCACTTGCAATGGTTTAATTATTTTCATCTTGATTTAATTTTAATTTATCTCCGAAGATTGGCAAAATCGGAATACTACTCTCAAAAAGCTCAGTCTTCTGTAAAACACATACAATTTTTAATAAAGAGTATAATGCCAGTTCTGCGATTGAAATAAAGTCTATTTTTTAGCTATTATTTTTAGTAAACATAATTTCTGGTCACTTCCATCTATAATTTGGCTTATATATCGTTCCGAATGTCCATAACCAATTGCAATATTGGCGGACCCTCAGTTATTTTTATTTTCACTCACCAATGTATGAAGTATAAATTAAGGGAAAGTTTAGCGATCGTGAAAAATTTCGAATCCGATTTTTCAAAGGATATACATGTTGTAAAGTGCCTTGCGTCCAACAAACCAAGTTCCGAAAAATGATGTGTTTGGTCATGCCTAGCTCAAAACCGAAAGGTTACACGAAATTGAAATTGAAAGGTAACCTTGTCGTGGATTGCCTTTATTAATACAAATAATAAACTCGTTATTTTAGTATAAGATTAAATGGTCTTTAATATCACCCAGATCTTATCCTCATCAAAATAATCTGATAAAACTTAAATGCTGAATTTTCAGAATGGCTTCGTCTAAATTACCTTAGTTTTGTTGATTTGAAATAATTAGCCGCTTTTCGTTGTTTTTAGTAATAAAAATGGATAAATATGAACTATAAATATAAATATAAATATGAAAGAATTTGATATTTAACTAAAGGAGAAATATTTACCGAGGTTGAAAACTCATTTTCGGAAATAAGATTAATAATATAGATGTATAATATACCACTGGGAAGATAAAGATATTAGAAAAAATATTATCTAACATATAAAGTCGTAAGAAGGTAATTGAGATTGATGAAAAACTCATTAACTTAAGTGATTATTGTTAATAATTTATATTGGAAACTTCTAAGTTTATTTTCAACTTTTCAAACTAAAAATATATAGTACACCAATTATAATTATGACTGAAAATATTTCAAATAGTGTTCATATGAAATGTTTAAAATTATGTTAAAAATGGATAATTATTACAGAGTGGTAAATGAATGTTGTATGATGCGCGTACCGCACCAGATTTTTTAAAATATAAATTTATCATACATAATTAATGGTTACAAAATTAATTAATTTATAAATGTATATATGACACTGGAATAAAGTTGAGAGACGGTAGTGATTATTACTATGATTATTATTAGATTCTTTTTTTAATCTTGATTTTTTTAAATTCTTTATGATATTCTACTCTTTTATTTTTTTAAACTAATTGATTCATAATTTACTGTCTTAAATTTTTGTATTTATTGTTGCCATCGATAGGTTCATGTCGAATTTAAAGTTTAATTGAATCTTTTATAAATTCATTATCGATTCCTATCTTTAACCATATCTTGAACTCAGATCAATCACTCGTTTTAAACTTCAACGAAAATTGGTTTGGGTTGTGAATATTGGTGCTAATGTTATTATTTTACAGTTTAGATTATTGAGATTAATTTCGTGGATGATAGGAAATCAAAAGATGTACTCTAAATCCAGATTCCAGAGAAACACTTGATAATTACATACGCTAAATGGTTTTGTGTCTCTTGTTATTTAGTTATGTTCCTAAGTTTGAGGTATTAGAAAAATCCTTTACCGGGAAAAATATTGATCGAAAAGATACTTTTACAGGTCTACCCTTTCAGATGTCCTCGGTACGCTTTATGGCATACCATTAATAAAGAAAGTTCGGGAAAAAAAAGAAAACGAAATGAATAGCTAAAGTTGAACTTCTTACATTATTAAAAAATACATTTTGTTTTTTAGTTAATAAAAACTCAATGAGGAAAAAGGACGTAGACATGTACGGAGATAACGGAGATAATAGTGCTGGACATACATTTTGGGAAAACCTTCACTAACCTATTTAATGCTGCTATATACTTAGCTCTATTTTCTCATCAGGTCTTAAAAGACTGCAGACCTATATATTTTCTGAAATGAAAATCAGAGGTAAGTTCTTATATAAAGAATTATACATATATAATTATCTAAATAATTAAGTCAAATTAAGACTTAATATATGATCTAAAAGTCCATTTATTCCCACTCAGCAGCTTTTGTAACCGACTGGTACCATTCTGCTACTAGTTTCAATCAAAGAAGATCTAAGTGCTTCCCGTTAATCGACAAATCGGACAAGCGATTGAAAAAGAATACTCGCCCGTTGGCTCGTTTCCAACTACGTAGACCGGTCAGCCCACTTCTTGCTGCTGCAGGCTGAACCTTCTATAACTGCTGTTTGCGCTTTTTTTTTTTAATCGTTATTCCTTGTGAGGAAATGCAAAAAAAAAAAAATTGCAATCATAATGAATGATCCTAGGTAACTTATTATTAGTTTAAATATTCCACTGCATAAATATAACAAACTATTTTTAAATTTATGAAAAGAACAAAAAATTTGCAACACTACGAACCATGCAAAGTCCTGGGATTGCTAAGAACTATTTCTTGAACAATGGTTATACAAGTAGGTGATTTGTTAAACCAGGTTTTCTCCCAACTCATTGAAGGATCAGATGCCCAGTTTATATAGGCTGGAAGTGATTGATAATAGGGAAATATGCAGGATGAAGTTTCCATTAAACACAAGAGTGTCAGGAGGCCATAATGGTTTTATTTAAATTTTTAATTTAAGCAAATCTTAGAAATATACATGAAGAAATTAAAATAGGCTGAGATTTTACTATACATTTTCTTAGCCAAATTACCAATTATTTTTTCAAATAAATTACCAAAACAACGCCTATCATCTTAAAATACAATTTAGGTTAGCCAAAAAATTGTAGGGTTCGAAAGGATTCCTGCAGGGATGCTGCCTATCATCAATTTTTTTTATTTGAATGTACATTCATGTCGCTATCATAAACAATAAAGATTAAAATACCTGGTCACTCATTCGATTTCCTTACCACTTCGAATGCAAAGTCCAATACAGAAATTGTTTGCTGTATTTTCGGTTATATTAGACCAATTAAGATTTTTTTTTTTTTAAGTTTGGCTTTGCAGACAATTATCATTCAAATGAGCATCTGAAATGTTCTGAAAGATTCATAGTTTTCAAGTTATTTCAAAAACTAGAAATTAGTAACCAGGTTTCCATTGGAACATGAACATGCGAAATGGGTGTTGAATGTAATTACACATTTACAAATAATGTAACCTTTGAAAATGATATATCAGTGGATACCAAAAGTATAGTTCATATCTAGGATCAATCATCAATCAACTAATTATATAAAACAGAAGAATAGAGAAAAGTAGAAAAGCCACAGAATTGTAAAATCTTCCTCTGGAGCACAAATATAATTCGTATTAGGTATATTATAGTTGCATTACATGCCTCAGAAACAGGCTATTAATGATGAAAAAATTAAAGGAATATCATCTAGTAAAATGAACCTTTGAAGAAGCCAGATGGGAGAAATTTGCGAAAGGGTCAGAGAACTGATGAAGGTAAATTGGAACATCCACTTAAATGAAAAAGATTAAATTGGTTTGCTCATTCACTTAAGAGTGAGAACTATCAAAACATAAGATGTAAGTGAATAATTATAAAATATTAAGTACGATTAAATTCACATACCTTGGACATTTTTCTTTAAAAATGCAAACATATGGATTGTTGAAAGATATAACATGAATAGTTATGATGACGAGAAATATTCCAAAACAGGAGTTCATTAGTAAGATTAAATTAAGCCCTAGATCGCCGGAATGGGGCTAATTGTCCCTAAACGGAACCCAGACATATTATTTTATTAATTAATTGATCAGTTTTATTAAGGATAAGTGGCCTTTTTATTCTCCTCAATACGGAGTGAACAACCCCAACCGACTGCCCAGTACAAAATCGTACATTTTCTTACATATTTCTAAAATTTGGTCAAATATAGTGGTAATAAATGAAATGAAGTAATTGTGCCAGTTCGTTATGATCTAAATTTTCTCAATATTCAGTTGATGCTCTGCTGGAATAATTCGATTGGAATTTCATATCGTAATTATCTTTTGCAGTTATGGACTGCTCTATAAATTTCGTAATCTTTGTATTTATTTGAAAGATACTAATTTGAAAAATGCTAAGTATGAGTAGTCTAGTTAAGTACGTTTAATTGCTGAAAATTATATCTGATTGTGTTTTATCACTGAATGGTTTATTATTTATTACTGAATGGTTTGATGTTTATTTTAAAGCCCCCTTTTTACTGTTTTATTTGTTGTTTTTTTGTATACCACAGCAACACATATATTTGTGTTTTGATACTAGATCATGCCTCGTTTTCTTCCGAAGCTTTTGAAGTTCGAAAATTCTCTTCAACATTATTCAAAACAGTTATTTAACTCTTTTCTAAAATTACCGAGTCGCTTAACCTTATTATTATTGTGTTTTACGAAATATAATAAATTGGTTTAAATTTATAGGAGATTTAAAAAAATCTAATTGAATCAATATTGTATAATACAATTAGTTGAGGAATTCCCAAAATTCCATAAGATTTAGAAATAGTTGTAAAATGACAATTACTCAAGTCCTCACATTCTTCCAGATTCATAAAAAAAAACATTAATTCGTATTTTTCTCGAAAGAGCTGAATTATAGTTACCTAGTTATAGAATCCATCCCACTCACTATATGATGGTTCGTATATGGCTTAACCAAAAAAAAATCTGTGATGAAATAGTCGGTTATTTACGATTCCATACTCTGTGGCTTGAAACATTAATCCCTGTCTCTAGTGACGTCTGTGTGAGTATACCGTTCAGCATTGGTTCTGAATGTCGTGAGTGAGATTTCAGCCTCGAAGACAAAAAAGGTCGTGCAACAACTTCTGTTGATCCAGACCATCTGAGGTTAAAGAAATTCTAGGAATAACTGTTCAAGAACTTTCAGAGTACATTGGTTACTTTATCGGCTTGCGGTAAGCTTTATAAAATAAACAAAATGAAAATTAAATAAAATGGTATGAATAAACTAACGTTAGTTTTGTTGTAAAACTACACCATGAAGGGTATCGGGTTCAGTACAATAAGCCTATTATTTATCAGTACAATAATATTATTTCTTTACCAATGGTCATGTCAAGAGTTGATCTGGTCAGAATCTCAAACAGGTTTTTCACTTCACCCATCAAAGGATCAAATACCCACATTGTATAGGCTGGGTTTGCCCAGTTCTGTCTACTGCTCCTAGAGATGATCCTTGGTTGATAAAATAAAAACCAAATTCTATGCCACAAACGGGCTTTGAGCCTGGTTCAAGGAGTTGTTTTTATAATGTGTCCAGCGGCTCGCTCATCAACCCACTCCATTTTGAACAGCTTCTTTCAAAAGAAGAACTTTATCCAGGCTGAAATATTAAATATTATTAATATTCGGAACAATTTTGAAATTGTATTTTCAATGACCCCTTCTATGCCTCTCCCTTGTTTGGGAAGTCAGCATACAAAGTCTTTTAAAAAACGGCATCCGAAAGGTCCGTGGAATTGTTTCATGTTCCCTGCATGTAGGAACCAAGTGCAATTTCATAAAACTTCTTAAAGAGCTCCTTCAAGCAATTTTAAAATTAGCGTTGAAAGTATTTATGATTTGCTTCCAATTTTTTTGGATTATCGTATAAGTGGTATCAATGCTAATAACATCGGACGCTTTCGCTGGTCTAACTCCACCTTTTTTCTCTAGTAGTTAACCAGGGCACTAGGAATCGATTTGCCACCTAAGGAAGAGCCTCTCTTGAAGCCTCTCCTGTCATTTTTATTTCCAATTTCAAACGCAAATTCATCAAATTTGATTAATTAAAATAAAAGTATTTTATTAATCATTGCAATATTTTAAAGATTTGAAATAAAATAATAATAATAAAAGGTCCCACGTAGAAAAAAAAAAAAAAAGAGGTTTAGCAAACCCGAAGATACGATGCTAATAAGACCATTTGCCGCCATCTGCCAAAACCCAAATCCGCTTCCCCTCTGACGTGTACCATTTGGTTCAGCTATGATTCCTTTCTTTGTTTTACTGATATTAAATATGAAACAAAAATATAAAAAAGTCTCAACTGAGTTCTAAGAATTCTATCTTTATTTTTGAAGACATTTTAATTAAGATTAACATTTTATGTTAAGATGCTTATATTTTGCTTGTTTTTCAAATTCAATATTTGAATTAGCATTTATTCTGGTTCTGTTTGTTAATTTTATTCTTCAAAAGCATCGAGCAGTAGCCTGTGTTTGGCCTCGGATGTGATATTGAGCACAACACTGAAAGGCTATTACTGTACTCTCCGTCTTTGATCGATTTACTTATGTTACTTCAAAAGCGTATATACTATAAAACGAATATAAAACGTTTATTTCCAAAACAGTCATTTTGAAAAATCATTTCTGCATTTCTTGTATCTTTATCTGCAAATCTCTCGAACTACTGTTCCTATTGTGATAAGAGGGCAATGAAGAGATTAGAGATTAGTGCACGAGGAATGCATTACGTTATGAGAACAAAATGTTCCATCGCATAGATATAGGACGTCAATGCACATGAAGTTCGTTGCTTTACATAAAATCATCAACATCTTAATTATCCATCTTCTACCGCTCATGTAGTGTGAAATGAACTGAAATATTATATTACAATCAATGACGAGTTTTGGTTTGTAGGCGAACTGTTTGATTATTTTTTTTGTCTTAGTTTTCCTAAAAATAATAGACTTTTAAACTATCGAAGTCCACCGTGGGGGTGTATTTTAATGCGTTTTCGAACTTTTTTTTCGTTTCGAACCCATGGAGTACGGGTTCGGGGATGTCTGACTCGTATTTTCTTTTCTTGCTACGTCCTGCGGATCCTTTGAATAGAATGAGATGAAATTCGGTATATATGTTTGTTTTATAAGTAGAACAATATCATAGAAATGCAGATAAATTTCAGACAAAATTTCGGCCATTATTACGACATTAGCCGGTTTTTTCGGTTTATAAGCTTTTGCGCACCTCTACAGCCGCTCCAAAATGAGTTAGAGGATTAAACATTTGTGTATGAATTGGGTTGGTGTTAGAAAAGCACCTTTCAGAGGCCTCAATTTTTTTCTCCCACCCCGCCATTTTTATATTTTAAATTTTGTATTTTAGTGAAACTACGGTATTGTCGGAGCTCTGCTGATCACGTTTTTTCCCCCGCTGATAATGATTTGGAATTATTACAGTCATAAGTTTAAAATGGTTATCTTAAAATATTGAAATGATACTTTAAATGCACGCTTTTCGTTCGCTTTTAAAGATTCAGGATCAGAAAACGCGATCGGTAGCGACGTTCAGTGATCATGGGATCGTCGCGGCGGTGGGCGATATGAAACCGTCACACACACACTCATCGAAATCTTTGTGTGTGATTGCATTCAAATGAGCACTTTCAGTATTTTTTCTTCAACTCTTTTCTCTCTCCAACTCCGCGATAATTTTGAACAAACGGATGGCTGTACAAACCTGGCTAACTGAGATCGATTTATCTCAGTTAGCCAGATTTAATCGTTCTATGATCAAGTTCTGTGTGACATGGATAATGCACTATACAAAAATACAACTATAATTATAATACAATTATAGATCGCCAGTCCACCGCAAGAAAAGATCGTTGATCGCCGCGACAGAAAGCGTTCTATTTGCCTAAGTTTTAAGAAGGTAATAACATTAACACCTATCAAATGAACAGAAATATTTAAATTTTAAAAAATAATATAAATGTAATTAGGACAAATATTTAAACATTTCACACTAAAACGAATACTGAATTACTTTCGAATACTAAAACACTTTCGAAGAAAAAATATGGCACTTGGACATGGATTACATTGTCATTATGGAGCACAAGGTTCTCATATACTAAATGATTTGTTTTTTTTGTGTGTGAAATAAGAAAAAAATATTGCCGACTGCATTAAATGACCTTAAATGTACCAAAACCAAAAGACGTTTCCAGTAAAGTAGGAAAACAATTTTTTTTTAGGAAAAAGCAAGTCAGATTCGCTTCCATTGCTTTTAAAATCTTTTAATACGAATTTCCAAAGAAATAAAAAAATAGAATTTGTTTTCCCGCCGATGTCCAGCGTTCACTTAAGCATTCTTAACTCCTCAGGATTTTATCCAAATTCAACGTCACTACAACCATTGGAAAGCTGAATTTTTGATCTCTAACTCGCACCAATAACTTTTAGATTTTATACCTTTATAAGGGAGGAAAAGTAGTGAGAACTAAATAAACCGTTGAATAAATTTTTATTTTTTTTCGACACCGACTCCACAGATTCACATGAAATCTGGAAGTGGTTTAGGTCCCTATAAGCTACACGAAATGGCCTCAAAACTACAAGACATTGACCTCCGCAAACTAAGTAGAACCGGAGATATAAAAAAAAAAAGTTTGAAGATTTTTTTTATTTATTTCACACTACTTTTTCCTCCTTATAAAGGCATAAAATCTAAAGTTTATTGGTGTGAACTAAAATTTTGAAATTCAGCTTTCCAACGGTTGCAGTAACGTCGAATTTGGATAAAATCCTGAGGAGTTATGAATGCTTAAGTGAACACCGGACATTGGCAGAAAAAAAAATTCTCCAGAAAAATCAAGTCCAAAAATGTCTAGTTTTTTATTTCTATGAAAATTCGAATTTAAAGATTTAAAGGGCGCTAAAAGTGAATCTGACTTGCCTTTTCCTAAGATTTTTTTTTTTTTGTCTACTCTACTGGTAACGTCTTTTTGTTTTTGTACATTTAAGCTCATTTAATGTAGCCGGCAATATTTTTTCTCTTATACACAAAAAAACAAAAAAAAATCCATTCCCTAAGTCTAAGAACTGGATGGTTAAATATTTAAACAAGTATACTATCTGTTGACTGCGCGTCCATGGTTCGGATTATCTCAGTTCTCTGTAAAGTCGTAGTGATAAGTTAGTGTCCAAATATGATCGTTCAACATTTCCATGATTATATAACGATGATAAGCAATATTATTGTTGCTTCATATGTCGTATATTTATTTGTGCATTAATCGTCTCAGTAATAATAAAACAGATTTTTTTATTTTTTGTTTCAAGTGCTATGTTATCAGAGAAACCTTCTAAACAGATTTTAGTTATAATAGGTTATACATGTTTCATTTTCTTGAATAACTGATAAGTTTTTCGTTTTCTCTTACAACGCTTAACAAATTTGTTGCAATAATTTTGCAATGAACGTTTCTTTACGAACTCTCAATTCAGAACATTCGAGAATGTGGTTGACTTAATGTTTTGAAATAATCTTTACAAGAAACCTGAGGTTTTCTTGCTATGCAGTTGGTTGTTGTTACGATCTACTGCTGTCTAGCGAAACTTGATTTCTTCCGGAAAGCTATTTTTTTTTTTGCCTTCCAGAGATTTTCCTTTATAAGTTTGTTTAAAATGGTTGGAATTATACAAGGAATTTCTTATACGATTTCACGATTGTTGAAAACGTCTTTTTGTGATCTTTGCTTATTCTGAAGACTTCCTAGCCTTTAAGAAGAATACGTATTTTGGTATTTGAAGATCCTAATGTTGAGATATGTTTTAAAATATATTTTTCATTAGGAAATCATTGTTCCAACATTTAAAATTTCTCATTGAAGGAATTTCGGTGTTTTAATCAGTTTTATAAAGTAAATTTGATTTAAATTTAAAAGAAAAACTATGTATATATTTTTTTACCTTACGTTGGCTATTGACCCATTCGTCCCCTTGCAGCCCAGTATAAGTTAGCTTTGTCATAATCTTCAAAATGAGTCCTTGTATCCTCAGGTGATGCTCATGCGTCGATTTATTCTCCAATTATATCAAATTAATATCTATACCCAGAGGTTCGATGCTGATAACCCCAAGAATCCTTGACTATATTCATTCCTCAACTGAAATATATCAAATCCCAAATCCTTAAAGTCAGATCTTGTCAGACACAATCCTTCCATCTACGTTTCGGTCGTGTTTCTAGAGCACTTGGTTGGAATTTTTGTTAACTCTCTATCATCCTCCAGTTCTTTTTGCTCCTTTGGTCAGAAAACTACGTCATTATACCTCTCTCCCTATCTTATTTCGACATTCAATCCCATAGATTTTATTTTTTTCGGCGTCTACCTCATAGATGTTGCAAGTGCAAACTTTATAGTTTCGAGTAAAAAAAAATATTTAAGATTTGACCGCATCCTGCAATTTCTTATTTATTAATTCTCTTTGTTGTTTTATTTCTTGTAGTTGGCTACTTTGATGGTATTATAAACCTAGTTCCAAACAGATATGTAATGCAGACTACACAGTTTCCAGCTCTTTGTGCTGTAATGACCAAATTGGTACCTACATCTGTGAAATTGGCCATCAATATATCATTTACAACCCAACATTTCATGTTTTAAAAGTTTGCTGTAGCCACACACATATACAGTATCTACTATGTACCAAATTGATTTAAAAGGCTCTTTGATAGAGAGGCTCTCCCTACCTTCTTCACTTCCCCTATGCTACCTCGCCACTTATAACAATTATAAATATTGAACTCAGTAATGATTTTTTTTTAAAATGTGTTAGTATATCAATTATAGTAATAATGATATATATATATATATATATATATATATATATATATATATATATATATATATATATATATATATTGTTACTGGTTTCCATAATTTCTTTATTTAGGATTGTTGAATTGAAATATGTCAAGATTCAATATTTAATATTCAAGTGCGTTCTTATCACTATCAGAAGAGGTCTCAGCTCCACATCACCGCTGCAAAAGCATTTGCTCTCCAATTATGAAGTTTGTGCTTGCCGATAAAATAATAGTTTGAACCTATTTTTATTTTAGACTCCTTCTGAACTGATGCTACTCAAGTCTTTATTATATCGCTTCAAGTAAATAGCTTACGCGGAGCTAACAACAGTTAAGGTTTTAATTGGAAGCGGAAAGCTACAAAATATTTATTATGCCTGGGACCAGTATAATTTTCATTAAGCTGTTAATGTCCTTATTGTTTCAAGAAAGTTCAGGGATTTCGCCATTGTTATCTTATAGGTTATGACTTAGAGAACGTTTATTACCTAGTTGTTCAAGGTCTTATGCAATATTAATTAATTTTAATATTTCAACTATGTCCGACCCGGCCACTCGCTTTCGATTCCATATCCTCCAAAGATTTGGTCGTCTTCTTCGATTTCTTTCATCTATTAGTTCACTTAGGAACTTCTTTGGCAGAGGCGTAGCGTTGGGAGTAGCACAATGAGGAAAACGTGTCCCTCACCTACGCAACCTGAAATCGATTAAAATTTTAATTTATTATCCTCAGAACACGTTTTGAGGCCTTTCAATTTCGGAAAAATCGTATTTCATATTTTTTTAAGGATCGCTCGGCAGTCAATGCGCATGGATCTAGATTCAGTTCGTGCCGCTTCCACTAAAAGTTAAAAACGCGCTACGCCTATGTTCTTAGGTCTTTATGAGTTAGAAATTATACAAAGATGTCTTGCGCTATGAGGTCGACCTATCATGTAATCCTTATGATATCATTATTCTAGAAAAATTCCGGTTACTCGAAACTTCTCCTTAGCTTACCCACCAGAAGCGGATTTGTTGTACTGTCGACCACAGGCATGGCAGATTATGCCGCCCTCTCCAGCAATTGAAATACTATTTTATGCGGGTGTATTCAAAATGTCTGGTTTGGGGTTTCCAAAAACTTTAAAATATAGACTGTATATGACCTTACTTCTTACTATTTGAAAAATCTATAAAATGGTTGCGATTCATTGAGTAGTTGACTCATCGCATACTCTTACTATTACTTACTCTAAACCACATGCGAATTCGTTCAATAGATTTTATTGGTCTAAATTGGACTTGGCCTAGTAAGAAAGAAAACAGTTAATACAGACATCAAAGCAGTGTCGAAGGGTCAACTAAGCCACTGAAGAACACATTTCATTTTTAATTTTCATTTATGAGGTGTTAATAATTATAATGATAAATATACTTTTCTTCTTAATAATTTTAATTTTAGCATCCTCTAACTATATATAAATTTACTATTGAACAAAAAAAAATCAAGAATTATCCGAAATAATTATTAATTAATACTATATTTTTGTTGGTATTTTTGGCAGATTTTTTTTTATATAATATTAAATTTTGGGTATTATTCCATGAATTTGGTTATTATTAATTAGATACGTTCTTGCTCGATCATTTCGATAGTAAATACGATGGAAAACTTCGAAAACCTAGTGAACGATCAACAAAGCAATGAAATCTACATCCCCTTCCTCTACCAAAAAATATAAAATACATTAAAAAAATAAACATATTTTTTTCGCGAAACGTTGTTGACCGAATTCATTTGTTTAAAACTCATTTTTTTGCCTTTTTAAACGGTATTACTTACTATTTTTTATTTTTAGTAAAAAGGAGTGATGTGACATCTTTGACTTGAAAAAGAGCACTTTTTGTTAATGATTTTTTTCCACCATGTTGCTATCACATCTTTAACGTATACAACTTATTTCTTCTATTTTCTTCTAATTTTCACGTTGAGTAAGCCCATTGGAAAATAATGAGAATTGATTGATGCGCGGTAATGAAAATTTGATATTTTCGTGCTTGCTCCCTAACTAAATAACTAACCCTAGTTAGTTAGGCAGATATTCGAAAACCAAAGTAGATTTTCAAAGGCCTTTAGTAGGAGGCAAAACAATGAAATTCCAATAAATAAATTATAATATAATAACAGTATAGTATAATAACAGTATAATATAAATATAAAGCATAAAGGCCATTCGGTCACCGAGTATTCTATTTTATTTTACTAAATAAAATACTTGGTGACCGGATGACCTTTTTGCTTTATATTTACTGATCTAATAACATGACACCGAAAATTAACAAAACAACTAGAAGATAAATTATAATATTTTAAAAGAACGATTATAATGCGTTAATGGGAGTCATAAACATACTCTTCTGACAAGTACCCTTTAATCTTGAATGTTGAACAACAAAAACCCTTCCCGAATACAATAAAAAATTCACAAAAAGAAATCATAAAAACCATTCTTGGAAAAGTTCGAATTTAAAAAGGGATAAAGTAATTATCATAGGATAATCCACTACTTCAGATATTAAAAAAAAATTGTGAACTTTTGGGATATCTAAATAAATTCAAATTCATTATAATTGCATGTTAATAATATTGAGAATTCTTCTCAAGTGATACCTACTAAATTGTAACAAATTTTAAATGAGAAATGTTTTATAGACTTTAATTTGTAATATATATTAATGCTTAATTATTCGAAGATAGGTAAATATATTACTAGATACATGTTAACTTCTAGAAATAATGCACCTTCTAATTTCAAATTATCTTAATTCATAATTCGATGTTTGGGACACTCAGCCCATCCTCAGAAAATTCTATAATTGCTCAGTCTTCACGTTATTTATCATCGTCTATTTTTAATGCCTTATATATTTATAAACTTCATAATATATTTGTGCAATTTTTAAAAATTATACTTTCTAACGTCATTTGGTTGTTAGAAAAGTTCGAATTGAAAAAGTGATGAAGTAATTATCATAGAACAATCCACTACTTCAGACACTGTCCATATTACTTGTGGCACTGTCCATATTACTTTTTTTTCTTGTCCTGATGTGTCCACCTTAAATAATTTCTAATGATTACATATGATTGCTTATTTTTAAATTGACTCGCTATTAATTTAGTTAATTCTTATAGTTTCCCTTTTTGTTCTTGCATATATAATTGATGTTTTATTAGAGGAGTTACCTACGTTCAATTTTGGCTTTCTGTAGGTAAATAACATATAACGGAAGTATGGTATACATTTAGAAAGCTACCGTTTCACGTGTTTGATTCTTTGTCCCATTATGCAATAATTTTATTTTTCATAAACTGCGTTTATACTTAAATTTTAGTAATTGAAAATACATCACCATTTTTTGCACAAGAAACCATTTCTGTAATGGAATTGGGCAGCGTTGATAATAATGGTTTGTGATCTAGACCAGGATTGATCATTAACAGTTGTGATTGAGGCTTTCCCATTGTTGTTTTTCTCTACCTTCTGGACAGTACGCAGCCGTGGTTTGTGGTCTCGGAGGCGACTACCGTTGGAACCGCAATCTTTCTCTTGGGGCCAAATAATAGCTGTGGTTTTAGAAGAGGCTCATTGTTTATGGCTATTTCTGTTTCTATAGGCATTCCTCTGTTCTGACGAAGTTACTCTATCGTTATTATTGTTGGACAATAAGCAACAAGGGGCACAGCAGACGTAAGGTGACCACGAACAAGGCCTACCATTCTTCCGCGATCTTTTAATTTACACCATCTTTCTATCAATATTTTTTTTTTAAATATAAAAGAAAAAAAGCCGATATACCGAAAAGAAGTTGGAAATGGTCTAACAATGTACAATTGAAGACGTAAGCACCAAAAACTAATGAATCTCAATCGTCACTCTGACCTTGAATATTGCTAAAAGTCTAAAAATATATTCTAATTATAAAGGTTTTACCACCTTGATGAATGCCTTAAGTGCACAATAAAGAATAAAATTTAAAAAAAAAGTTTTTTGGGAAAATGTGTTTTCTGTAAAGTTTGCTGAATGGCGCTTAGGCCTTTTTCAAAAAACGACGTCGATATGTATAGGTACTAAAGTACCTTAACTAAAGTTTTTGTTCAAAATAAACTGAAACGAAGTTATAATAAGTAATGCTAACAGAAATTCGTAATCTTAATTACGTAATTTAAGATGCATAAATAAAAATAAATTAACATTTAAAGTTTTTTATTTTTTATTTTAAATACATATGTATCTCTCATCCAGAATGGAAGGGATATCAAAAATGTATTTTTGTTATGTACGCAAATTGGATTGAATCTTACATCTAGTTTTATTTTAAAAACGTTCATGTAATAAATCGTTTAATTCTCATTAAATCAAAAAAATTAGGTTTCTGAAATTCTTAAAAGTGAGACATATGAATTTGGTGGAAAAGTAAGTACCAATTACAGTAAAGTAAGCTAATTACAGTTCTTGTAAAAATAGGGATGGAAATTTCTCCCTCCATTCGGTTTTATTTTATATACGTATTTAAATTAACTATTTAGTTCGTTATTGTCTCTTGCATTCTTATTTGAACTTTTTCTTACTTTTTTTATTTTATTGTAGTAAAACGAAGTGTTGTGTGTGATAAATAATATGAAAAGTAACGATGCTTGTAAAAAAAAGCAAGGGGTAATCTCCACTGGATAAACAATTATTTGCACATCACTTAATAAATGCCATTAATATCCAGATTTTTTTATTTTTGGATCATATCATCTCTTATCTGGAATTTCGCATTATACAGAATATATCCGATGCTACATTGATCCGGGTAAATGGTGTTTTACTATACATATACTGATTACTTTAGTAAAAAAGTACCAAAACCCAATAAATAAAACAATATTGGTCCGTTTACATTTTTTAAGATAAATATACTGAGAACAGTAAACAAATGGTTATCAACCATCCATGTGACATCATGATTTCAACTAAATCTTTTTTATTAATCAACACTGAGAATTTCAGTCTTGTCTGTTCGCTAGTAGAAGTTTCACTAATTCAGTATGTACCACTTATTGGATTCTAGATAGATTATGAAACATGCCATGACCATCGACAATATCTATATTGAAGTCGTAATTATCGAATACGAACTGTAGAGACGCCCTTGGTTCATTAACAAGATCATCAGAGATGATCAATGAGGATTTCAGGAGTTTCACTTCGTGGTAACACACAATCCCAAGTTAGATAATAAATTGATGAGTGACTGCAATACCCAACAAAACAGAAGAAGAAAAAGAACTTGGCTTGATGATTGAAATCAAGCGGGGGCCGATAACAACACATATTATTTTTTCAGCAAGTCACTCTTTTCAGATCTTCTCTTGTCAATGAAAACTTGAAGTTGTTTGAGAATGTGCCTATCGACATCTTTAAGAAACTCCTGAGTGTTAGGATATGAATAAGTATTATACCATGTTTCTTAAATATGTTTCCTAACGATTTCTATTAGTATGTGTACAATAAAACACCATATGTCCGGATCAATGTGGCATGGGCTATATTCTGGATATTTACTTCAGGAATAATGGTAAACACTATCATAGTTTTCGAATCCATACTACAAAGTCTACCATATATTATCTACTCTGACCCACTTCTCCTTTCTAAAGAAAGCTTGTTGTTAAATTTTTTGTTAGAAGTCTTCTGTTAATACCTATCTTTCGGACCGTGTAAATATTTTAATGGGATTTCTTCCCCAACGCATCCACCTTCTTTGAATAAAATAAGCAAAAAGCATCAAAGTTAAATCAACGTTTTGGTGAATTGGTTTCATTCGCAATGTCTTTTGCTATTATTTTCGGTTCTTCCACATGAAATTATTTTTTATAAACATTTCTATATCTTCGATGCACCACTTTAGTCGTTAGATAAAAGTTGTCATATGTGGTTGGCAAAGCAAAACTTCAGGAGATCTCAGCGCTTCTTTTCCAGCAGCGTTTCTGGTATTTGAAGGGAAAGGGAAAAAAATAATTAACTTTCTAAAAATATCCTTTTTCTAACGAGATTTCTCATCTCTCGTCAATTTTAAACATGCTATCTAATGACGGTATCTTTCAACTGGCTAACTATTAATACATACGTATAGTATAGTGAAACTATTAATATTTATATATGTGGCTATTGAAGGTTTTTTTAGTTGAAAAAAAATCAATTATTACCTAAACACAAAAAATCGCATACAATTTCTTGAATGATATGAAATTGTATTCCATTGGGTACATAAAGGAACAAGGATCATCTCGGATGCTCTTGGATGTACCTATGTTTTGACTAATTTTTTTAAAACTTATTTGGAGTAAAAATTAAAAGAATTTCATCATGTAATTCATTTTATATCCATGATCTGATGAGAAGGACACGGATGTGCTGAAGGTTTACCAAGGTCAGCTGTAGCTTTTAGGTTACCAAGCTGAAGGTCTGTAGAAATGAAATCAATGAAAAACGGGAGACATTGAAAATAACACATAAAGACGGAGGCTTATTGAAAGTGGAGGCAGAGTTCGCCGAATTCGTAACACTATTTAAACGTGCTTTCTAACAACGCTCTGAGATTATTGAAGGTCTTAAGCCAAGTATATTATTCTTTTCGAGATCCATGACTTCTAAAATGATTATACCGTGCGTAAAATAAAATTATTTTGATATGAAGTTCTTCTACCTAAACCGAGACTATCGTTTCTAACTGGACGTTTATGATGCTTTTAATATGAAAATAGAGGAAAAATATCTGATGTGGACAACACCTGACTTCCTTTTACGCCTATTAAACTATAAATCGGTGGCTCAAAAAGTGATCCTGAATTTAGTTACTAGTTTCCGAAGATTGCAGTATCTCAAAAACGACACTCGGCGTCGCGAAATCCATCTATTGAGATACACACACACATACAATTAGGGAGGAAAACCAGTATCTTTCACTCAATTTTAATACTTAAAACAAGTAATAAAAATGTTTAATTGGATTGGAAACCAAATTGCGTTTGTAACCTTTATTAACTAAACATATGATTTATGTATTTAATTTAAATATAATTTTTGATGTACGCTTATTATGACCTTCAAGTAAAGTAACGTTTTCGGCTCACCAATTTTAACCAAAATATAGTAAATACATTCATATCGATATGGACTTTTATATCGATATGAATATATTTACTTACCAAATTTGAGATGTTTTACATTATATTTTAATATAATTTTTGATGGAAGTCTAATATGAGCTTCAAGTAAAGTACCACTTCCGGTTTTCCACTTTAGACCAAAATCTAGTATGTTATTTAAATCAATATATAAGTTATAAATACCAAATTTGAGAAGGTTTGCAAAGTATTTTAATATAACTTTTGATGGAAATCAATTATGACCTTCAAGTAAAGTACCACTTCCGGTGATTTAGCAGTGACCAAAAAGGGAGGTTCACAACTAGATTTTACAGCAATCCTAAATACAAACTTTCAACTTTCTACGGCTAACCGTTTTTGAGTTATGCGAGATACGAACGTACGTACATATATATGCCACGACGAAACTAGTCAAAATGGATTCAGGGATGGTCAAAATGGATATTTCCGTTGAAATCTGAAAACCGAAAATTTTCGCGATTACAATACTTCCTTTACTTCGTACAAGGAAGTAAATATAAAGTGTTTTTGAGTCATCATACCCAAAGCCTTTAAAAAAAAAAAAAAAAAAATTATTTTTGGATATATGACTATTTGGAAATAATAAGCCATAGTGTTATCATTTACAGTGATTTAGTCTGGGAATAATAATGCCCCCGTTTAGCTAGGTTAGGTTAAATCCTATAAAACTTTAACTCTTGCCCTCATTGCAAGAGTAATATTATAATTCATTATTTTCAAAAAATTATATTTCGTAATTAATCGTTCATGTAAATTTCCATTTTGACAACCTAGTATATTAACATTTGTATAATGCTAGTGCTGGTTGACCAATTCGAATTTGAAATTTTCTTATTAAGCCTCTGTATATTAATAAAATATGACTGTCAGTTTTCCTCTCACCGCTAAATTATCATATTACATTCAATTCTCACATCTATATTTTAATTTTTTTATCTTGTAGCAATGTGCGCGAAACTATTAGTTATGTCTTGCTGCTTCAGCGGTTCAGGAGAAAATTATAGTGTTAGTGCCAAGGTCACGCAAACGTATATTTTACAACTGCTTGTGTATTTTTGGTTTCAGCGGGCTTGTAATAACTCTGCAATGCATGCGGTTCCATTTTCCAATTTTTACCATATTTTTTTTATCTCCGTTTTCACTTTATCTTATATCAAATTTAGGGATAGAAAGACATTGTAATTCCTTGGAAATTTTACTTAGAGACATAATGAATCTCAGCTTTTGTAGCTCTTGTAATACATATGAAAAAATGTAAAATCATTTATGAAATTTTTATTCTTATGAAATATCTTTAAATCACCAAGTTAGATGAAAGAAATTCCGTATGATATCTTTATACCGCTATTGAGAAGCTAAAAAGTTAGACGAAACCCATAAAACTAGAGCATACAAAAACTAGAATATATTATGAACAAAAATAAAATTTAGCGAATAATTCAATATGGTAAGGCCTGTCGCATATTGAGATGTAGAGCAGGGTAGCACAGGTCAGGACAGTTTCCGCTCTCCTCGATCCGACGCAACTTTTGGATAAGAGTATTTTTTAGTTTTTCGAGCATTTGCAATTTATATTTTATAACGTATGACGATGAAGTTATACTTGATGTAATATGAAATGGCAACAAATAGTCGAAAATATATATACATATGAATTCTCGATATCCCTACTCATGATCCAACGCGGTTAGAAGGGAGGACAATCGGAGAAGCCTACTAACATCCTACACGATCTATGTAGTCTTACACCCCATTCACAATCCAACGGTAGTCCTATATCTAGTGTAGTCCTACAAGTACGACCGTGAATAATTGGCTCTTGATCTATAACATTGAAAAAAAAGAGATTCATAGCTATTCTTTAGGAATTATCAAAATTTCATAAGAATAAGCAAGTATTTATAAGTCAATAAGTCACGGCTTTTACTATAATATTGATAAAGAGAAAATAGTTAAATTTTAATAATTTTATTAAGACGGCTTTAACATTTTAAATATTTTATTTATAGAATGAATATTAATACTAAAAATTATCAGAATATCGACCCTTGGAAACTAATAACTGTTCACCACTATAGCTAATGAAACAAATTAGTGCCACCGTACCAATCAGTCATAACGAATTAGCAAGGATGTGAAATATGGATGTCTCGGCAAAAAGATTTGTTCTTAACTTGTTCATTCTACTTTCATAATTCATTTCGAGGAAAGGATTTCATAGAAGAATTAAAAAAAGGGGAAAAAAAAAACATTCAAGACTTTTAGCTAAATAAAAAGGGCATTAAAAATTACCTTTAGCCAAACAAAATGTAGACATTTAGATAATTTATATCCGTTTTGATTGCTGTTTTAAATGAACAATGTAATGTAAGTTGTGTTGTAAAGTGTAGTTTTTCCTGGCGCTAGCTGAATTTAGGTATCTAATTGCCATTGTCACTATCGTAAAAATAGATTTCTTAACAATAATTTAACTTAAGTTTTTTTTAAGTTATAGTTTTTATAAATAAAAAAAAAGTATGCCAAATCAATCTGAACAGTACAATAAGTTAATATTCGGAATTGAGTACAACTCGTTCCTTTCAACTATTAAGTTATTTTAAGTTCTTCTCTTCAAAATTTTCAAGTTGCAGAGCGGCTTGGCACTGACACCTTCAACTAAACTATCTGTAAAAAGTTAATAAGTCATATTGAATTAAAGTAGTATAAAAATATAAATCTTCTAAATAAAAACATAACCTAATAAAGTACATAAAGAGTATAAAGAGTAAATAAAGAGTACATAAAGAGTAGTAAAAACATAACTATACTAGAGGGATGATTTTTTTATCCATTCTTAAGTAATTTTTATAATCCGTCCTATCTATTTTATTTAAAATTTTTAAATCACTGTAATTTATTCGGTTAATGAACATTTTTTTTCGCACAACTTTCTTTTTCCTTTTTTCCAATAACGTCACAAATTGCCGAAATCTTTCTACTTTTACCGACTTCAAAATTAATATAATATGAAACAACAACATTATGTCAAGAAGACTTAAAACATTATAAAAAATATTTGTTCAATATTGTTGGAGAAAGAGAGACGAACTTTCAGAATGGACAACAGCTAATCACTCGCGATAATTACAATGGTTTTAGTTTATAGGTACATTTATAAATCTATTTGTTTCTTTATTTTCCAAATAAATAAAACAGTCATTTTTCCAATAGTAGGATGAGCAAATGGGCAATTAATGAGCATAGGTAGGTAGTTAAAAAAAAAGAAAGGTGTTTTTATTTTATACTAAATAAATAATCTAATCTTTGCTGTCTCACACAAGCAGCGTGTTTAGTAAACCTTGCCCATGCATTTCTTATTTTACGTTTACCCACTGCGGAATGTGAAAGAAAAAAAATACATCGAAAAACTTCAAAGAAATAAATAATAAGTTTTTAGAAGAAAAGAAAATAAATAAATAAACGACTTCAAAACTGTACACAAGAACCACTAAAGAGATAGATATATTTTTTCTTGAAAAAGAAAGTTATTAATTTACATTATTAACTGTTCCAAATCATCTTGTAAATAAGTTATACTATATAATAACGTTCTAAAAGTAAGACTAGCTTTGGCGAGGATAGACGTCCTTCGAGAGGTCCTTATTTCAACAATAGAGTTATGTTTAGAAAAATTGAGTTTCGGCCCCTGATGCCTGTAAACCGAATTGAGCACCCTGTGCGCCAAAGCGGCTGTGCAATTGCAGACGAACATGTTTTTCTATAAACTTTAGAGCCAAAATGGCTCAAACAATTTTGATAAAACCCAAAACGCTGTGGGTGCAAGCTCCTATACAATGATTTAAATATCCTTCAAATTAGTAACTTGAATGCTTCGGGAAATTTATAGTTTTCGAATTATTTAAAAAACTATTTAAAATAAAATGGGTTTCCATGGGAACCGGTGCAGTATTCTCTCTCTCTCTCTCTCTCTGATAATCTTCTTCTTCTATATATCGACGTTTTTTTTAAAAAAAGGCGTAAGCGCCATTTAACAAACTTCACAGGAAAAATATGAAACGATTTTTTCCCAAATAACAAAATTTTGTTTTTAATTTTATTCTTTATTTTATACAGTAGGAGTTCATTAATGTGGCAAAGCCTTTATATTTACTATATATTTTTAAGGCTTGATGAGTGACGACTGAGTCTTCTGTATTTGATACTTAAGTCATCAATAGTCGATTTTTAGGCCATTTCCAATTTTTTTTTTCAATATATAGTGAGCGGGAATCGATAGAGATTGTGTGCATATCCCACAATAAATTGAAACCTCAATTTCGAATTTTTGGGGCTCAAGTCTTTCAAAAAACGACGTCGATATATAAAAATTCAGCCTGCTTATGATTGTGTTCGCAAAACTCGAAAACTAGTCGGTCGATTTTGATTTGAAAAGAAATTATTGTGTGAAAGCGTCATTTGTTAATAGAATCGGAAATTAAGAGAAAAAAAAAGCGTAAATACGTGATGCTTTATTGCTTTGTTTATAATAATTTTGATCCTGTTCCTAAAAAATGTCTAAATGATGTGAGACGAATTCTAAGGAATGCAATCGATTATCGAGAAAAATGTTCATTTCTCGATATCTATATTGTGGCTTCTCAATAAGCGGAAGCCTACCTAAAATATTCCCTCGTGAAACCTCATAAGATTTGATATATTATAAGCTTTACATCGTTATACATGTCAGAAAAATCTTCCCTTCAATTGTGAAACTTTCGTGATTTGCTTTTTAAAAAACAATTTAATACTAATTTGTGTCATCGTCTTAGATAAATAAAACGAAGATAAATAATAAGTTTGTATATAATATACATTACTTTTGTTTTTATATGGTTTTGTAGTGAAATAAGTAATTTATGAGCAGAAAACTTAGAGTGGGCATGATGGCTCTTATAGGAACAAAATGATTCCAAAAAGGCTTCATAACCTTCGCTTTCTAAATGCAGATGGTGCTGACATCTGTTCCATTATGCGAGAGGCCAACACACTTTCCACTCTGTTACCTTCGTGATGTGGAACTGGATAAGGAATCCAGGTGTACCTGTATCCTAACTCATTACCTGTGTTTCGCCATTTCGCTCTGTAGGCTTAAATACAGAAAGTACGCGAAATGTTCTCAAATACATATTTATGTTCTCATTAAAACTACTATAATTTTTTATGTTCAATGATGTATTTCACAATATCCATAGAATTTCCGCTAAACCACTGAAGAACCTATTTAGATGAAAATTTAGAGCACAAGACTATTTGAGAAATTTATGATCGCTGAATATTTTTGAGAAAAAAAAATTCTTTGATAGAGTTATCGATAGTCGAACACCGAACATTGATCTTCATGAGCACAGCATAAAAAAAAATTTAAGCTCTGTCTAATTAATTTATATATCTTTGAGTTTTATATTATTTGAATGCCTTAAATTGGCATTATAAAGTTTTTTCTATTGTTTTCCTACTTGTAGGATATGATGGTTTTGAAGAATGCGCATTGAATTCTAATAGATTAAGAATTTTTCACTAATGTTGATAGCTTTTTGTTTTTTTATTTTTGATCTCTACTTATGTTTACTATCTGATGTACGTGATTAATTACTCATGATTAATTCTATCCATATTTCTATGAAAGTGAAGAGAAATATGTTGCCATGCAATTGCATCAGGTATTCATTTCATTCTCATTCGTTCTTGAAGTGTTATCAAGAATTTTCATACAACCTTTCAGTAAACATTCTGAAGATGCTTACGAGAAACTAAATATTTGATTCCTCACCTAGAGAATTATTAATATAGGAAATTTAATTCCAGTTATTTAAGAAATAATTGAAAAAAATACGTTAAAATTGAAATTAATTTTTCGGACTTAAGATCAGCAGAAGACAGAAAAAAATTGGTTTATATTATATATTTATACTTATAATAATAAGCGCCGTTTTCTCAAAAGTACAGCTTTTGGAGTTGTGCCGGCCTCCTTACAAGGTAGCGATATGAAGTTAAACTATTTTATAGACATTTTGATTAGTCAATTTCGACGTTTATTCTTTAACAAGTGTTCTTTAACACATTATCCGTAATTCTGTAAGTCAGAGGTAAGCTTTCGTATGCCCAGTTATGCTGATTTATTTGTTATTATCTTATTTGCATTATTTTGGCCATCTTTTTCGATTATAAGTATTGTGAATTTATAAGCTACAAGTGTAATAAAATATGTAACACTTCAAATATAAAGATTGACTAATATCCACAATACTCAATATAACGATATTGAAAAATAAAACTAAAAGTAAAAACTTCAAAAATGTTACGATAGTTTACCTCTGACGTACAGAATTTAAGATTCGAATTTTTTTTATCAGAAGAAAGTTTATAAATATTAGGCAATAAGAAAGTATCATACACGGAGCTTCTTCAGCGTTCTTTTATGGGATTGGTAAAGAATATTTGTATTTGAAATTTGTATTTTTTATTTCGTCTCCCTCCATACTGGTCGGTCGACTAACCTTATCATACTGAATTGTAAACCGTTATTTTTTTCTTATTACCAGTTTCTTGTCAGTGGATACAATATGCCTCTGAGTTAGTAGAGGTCATTGTTCATCTATGGTTACTGCGCTGCATTTCAATTAGCTCTCTTTCCTTTCTATGAAATACGTGTATAGACATACTGTACCCGCCACTAAAATATGTAAGCATGTAAAATAATGGTTTCCTGATCCATTATTAGCCAGGAATTGTGTTAGTTAATAAAGTTTTTACCATTTATTCGTTAAAATTTGTCTGATGGTATTTTGGGTTTTTTTGGAGGATAAAATTTATGAGTGATTTGTTGTTATTTACTGTCATTTTCTTAAGGCCCTTTGATTCGCATTAAAAAAAAAATTGAAATTAAAGTGATTAATGAAAGGCAATTAACAATTAACAAATAATGCGAGAAAAAAAATCATAACTGCCACTAATTACAAGATGAAAGGGAATTGACCAAGACCTATAAAATTTCTTTGAACGATATGTCAAGGACTCTCAAATGCTATTGGCTTTCAAACTTTTTTCTTCTTTTTTTCTACAGACTATGCAACGCGGAATTCTTTATAAGTATTTGGGATATAAAAGTAAACAGCTTTTTGATTGCAAATGTTTATATCAATTTGGAAAAAAAAAAAAAAGCCTGTTAGTGTCACAATATTATTTGTAGATAATGATGTAATTTGTTAATCGTATGGTTATTGAGATGCATTAATATCAATTTGCTATTATTATGAAATAAATATTCGACAGTTGAAAAAGTTCATGTATAAAATGAATAATTGTGGAATGACGATTTTATTATTCATAAAATCTTTGTTTTTTTAATAGTACTTTGTTTGTTGTCTTTTCGCTTATATCATATACGTAATCCAAACATTCCCTTTTTAACAATTTATATATATATATATATATATATATATATATATATATATATATATAAGTTATAGTCTGAAGCATAGTATTATTATATTTAATACCAAATCTCTTATGTAAACAAGAACGGAATGTATATAAGTAGGATTACTAAGAGGAATAAAGCAGTCTTGATTTTGTCTCTGAACGTGTTGTTTCTTTAACCTTATTCTTTTTTTTATCTGTTTTAACTCGCTGTCACGTAACTGGTGCCGAAACCCGAGACAAAGTACGGTCGGAGCTTAAACTTTCCGAAACCCGATTTTTGATTTATTTTTTTTTTGGAATTTCGGTTGCGTGATTGAGAAAGAGCGGAAATATGGCGAACAATGAAATACTGAGGCCACCAGTGTTAAATATACAAGCAAATGTTCCACCAATGCCGGAGATCCCACCAATGCCGGAGATCCCTCCTCTACCGGAGACCACCTTGGCGGCAGCGCATGCGAACGCACTAGAATGGCTGAAAATTAAAACAGCGACGTCACAGGACCTGAGGAAGGCGGTATCGGACCTGGAGAGATTCACCGGAGAAACAGGTGAGCTTAATCATTTTTTAAAAGGAGGAGATCGCTTAATAACGAGAATAGAAGCGAAGGCATCGGAAAACCTGTTGGGCCGTGAAGACGCAGAGGCGTTGAAGGCAGCCCTAATATGCAGGATAAAAAGAAGTATCTTGAATCAGATCCAGGCAGACGAAGAAACACCGTGGACGATAGTTAAAGAGAGGTTAAAGAAGGCGTTCGGAGGAGGCAGGTGGACTCCGGAAGAAGACATCTTCCAAATGTTCCGCGAAATCAAACAGCCACGACAGTCGAGCGGGCAATATGCAGGGACACTCTTAGCCAGGTACAATAGGATTATAGAGAAAATGCGGGAGACATGGAGTGTGGAAGAAGTAGAAGCCAGGATGGCCTTCCTGTCGACGATACTTAAGGTGCAACTGGCCAAAGAGACAGGGAAGAAAGAAGGCCTACCTAGAGAGCGGACCTTCGTTGAATGCGCTCAAGAAATGGTAGATATGAGCGCGAGAGATGAGGAAGCCCGGATGGAAGTCGAAGAGACCGGGTGGAGCAGAATGGTATATAGACGACCCAGAACTGCACAGACCAACTGGAAGAAGAGAGAGTTTGGAGATAGTGGTAGAGAGAGGGCCGCACTGGGGGAAAGAAGACCAGGACCATCAAGACCAAGGAACGGCGGTAGGAAAGAAGAGCGGTTGTGGGAGAACAGGACACCTAGTAGCGCAATGCCCACGCACCAGATGTTTCGAGTGCGGAACCGAAGGGCACATCGCCCGGCAGTGCCCCTACATCTACAGGAGGAGAGAGACAGCACAGCCGGAACCAATGGAGGTAAACGCCCAAAGGGTTCGGAGGAGAAGTACTTCACGGAGACTCAGCGGATCATCAGCTGATTCAACTGGAACATCCGAGAATTCTGAATCAGAAGACGAAATAGACGATCCGGACAAGAAAAGCGGACAGAGGAGCGGGAGGAGCAGTTGGAGGCGAGTTTCGGGAGGAAGAAAGCACCGAGAGGATGTCTGAGGGGAGTGGCGGCAGAGAGGCGACCGCAGATTGGTAAGTTACAACGTGAGAGGAAAGCACAGCGGTCTGCCTATAATCAAAGTGGAGGGCGGAGTGAGATGTCTGGTTGACACCGGGAGCTCCAACACCATCATGTGCCGGGAAGCGCTAGAAAAGCTGAATGGCGGAGAGAGGACACTCCAGATCCAGGTATGTTGCTGTAAATTAATCACCCTGGGTGGCCCATGTGAAGTAGAGGGGGAAGCAGAGATAGGGTTAGATAGATGGGGATCTAGGGGATCTAATTTAAGAGTACACATTGTAGGGGGTATGCCGCGAGACTACCAGGTCATTATAGGGTGTGATCTGTTAGGAAAGGTAGGCGCGAGAATTAAGAATAGCAAGGGAAAATGGAACGTGAGGATAGGGGGAGAAAGGATTAAATGTCAAAGCCTCATAAGGGATCAGAAAGCACGGGTAGGCGCGATAAATCGAACGGAAGACTGGAGACAAACGTTGAAAACAGAATACGGGGATGTCTTCTTCAGGGAGGGCGACATACTGGGAGCAACGGGAAAGACAGTGCATGAAATCCCGCTAAAACAAGAAAGAGTGACCTACGTCAAGGAAAGGAGATATCCACAAGCGTTACGTCACCATATCCGGGAAGAGATAGAGAGCCTAAAGAAACAGGGAATAATTATAGATAGCACATCCCCCTATAACAGTCCGTTGTGGGCAGTGAGAAAAAAGAGTGCACCGGGCGAGGAAAAATACAGGGTAGTGATAGATTATCGAAAACTAAATGAAAACACTATCGATGAGAAATACCCGATTCCCCGATTCGAAGACATTTTAGACAGGCTGAGCGGGGCAACTATATTTAGTACATTGGATTTAAAGGCGGGGTACCACCAAATAAAAATGCATCCGACGGATCAACCCAAGACGGCATTCACGTTTGAAAGAGGTCACTACGAATTCACTAGGATGCCGTTCGGATTAAAAAACGCCCCCATTACGTTCCAGCGCCTCATGGATGAGTTCTTAAGGGGTATAGATGAAGCGGTGTGCCAGATCTATATGGATGATCTCTTAGTTTTTAGTAAAACCGAAAGCGAGCACATAGAACATTTGCAAAGCGTATTTAATAGGATGCGACAATTCGGACTAAAATTATCCAAGGAGAAGTCACTATTGGGTCAGGAGCAAATCAATTTTTTAGGACACACCATTTCAAAAGAGGGAGTCAGACCTGATGCTAACAAAGTTGAGGCCATACGGAAGATAGCGGTGCCCCGGGACGTAAAAGGTATTAGGAGGTTATTGGGGACGCTGAACTACTACAGACGGTTCGTACCGGAAATGGCAGAATATTTAGTTCCCCTCAATAATCTACTGAAGAAAGGGCGGAAAATAATAGTTACGCCTGTGATAGAAGATAACATCCGGAAGTGTATGGAGAAGTTACAGATGGAGCCAGTACTCGCGTTCTCTGATTTCGAAAAGTTATTTACCATCACAACGGATGCGAGCGAGTACGCGCTGGGGGCGGTATTATCTCAAGACGGAAAAGGGGGAGAACGTCCCGTAGCATACGCCAGTAGGCGCCTTACGGAGACAGAAACCAGGTACAGCGCCCTCGAAAGAGAACTGTTGGGGATTGTGTGGGCCATTGACCACTTCAGACCCTACGTATTCGGGAGAAGATTCCGAGTACATACGGATCATAGACCACTGCAATGGATTGGGAAGTTAAAAGAATCCTCCGCGAGGGTTACTCGGTGGAAAGAATTCCTAAGTCAGTACAACATGGACATCGTGTACAAACCGGGGAAAGAGAATGTGGTGGCGGATTGGCTGTCCCGAGCGTTAATGGTCAACGTGATAGAGGAAGAGGAAGGGGAGTCATCCAGGGACGTGAGGCAGTTTCTGCGAGAGTGGACACCGGAAGGGGAGGGTGAGCATGGCGCGACGGACGACAGACAGGATCTTTCAGAAGATGAGAACCCAAGCGACGAAAGACCGACGGACATGGAAGAATTAGAAGAAATTGTCAACGACAAGCATCGACAAATAATCTGGAAAACCAGGACCTCAGGGTTGATGAAAATCGAGTATACCCGGTATGGAAATAGTCGCATCACGATCATTTGGTCGCAGCCGGGAGCTAGGGACGACCAAATCTGCAGAGCTCTGAAGGATGCATCCAAACCTGGTAAAACCCATCATCTATATGTCGGGAATAACACGATTTGGGAAAAGATCAAACGAATATGGCGATCCGAGCGAATAGGGGTGGATAGGACGTTCGTTCGATGTAAATTTATGGTCGAAACGCTCAGAGATGTCGAACAGCAGAAAGAGGTGACGCTCGCCTATCATCAGGGTAAAACGAACCACCGCGGGGTGCACGAAACATTGCAGGCGTTGCGAAGGAGGTACTTTTGGTGGGGGATGAAAAAAACGATTGACGAAACCATAAGGGGTTGCGAAGTCTGTCTCAGCACGAAATACGACAGACACCCACCAAGAGGAAGACAAGAGGAGACACCCACCGCCAATACTCCGCTGAGCGATCTCCAGATTGATACTTTTACCTGGAGGGGTTATAAGTGGGTAACCATGATTGACCTCTTCAGCAAAATAGCGATGACATACCAGATTCAGGAACGATCGTCAGAGGCAGTGTTAGAGGCCCTAAAATTGTGGTTCCAGTTCTACGGAGTTCCAGATCGGATCTCGTCCGATGGAGGGCGGGAGTTCGATAACGCCAGCATCAGAGCGGAGATGAAGCTGTTGGACGTGGTGTGGCATCTCAACACTCCCGGTCATCCCAAGAGCAGGGGAAGTATTGAAAGGCTACATAGCACATTAAGCGACCACCTGAGGGTGTACCAAACGGATAAGGGGCTAAAGCCGGACGTGGCGATGGCAAAAGCTATTGTGGCATACAACCATTCTATCCACACAGTAACAGGTTTTTCCCCATTCGAGATACTTTTCGGGCTTCGCGGTCATCGGCGGGACTATCGGGGCACGACAGCGGACGAGGAGGAAGTGGTCAATAACACGATTGAGCGGAAGAAATTGTGGCTGAAAGTCCAGGAAAAGATAGAGAAGGAAAAGAGCAAGAGGGTCGCTCGAGACAATCTCAACCTTAGGGATATGATGGGAGAGGTGAAAATAGGGACGATAGTGTACAGGAGGCTAGGCACTAATAGGGGTAAAGAGTTACTGCGTTACGAGGGGCCATTCAGGGTGGTGGTAATTAGAGAGCACAATATTGTCACCATTGAGAGTGTTAAAAAACCCCTAAAACGTAGAACAGTTCACATCGAACAATTAAAGCTACCAGCGATAGAAACACCTTTGTAAGCGGGAGTATCCTCGTCTCATTACATAAACTGTGTATAAAACAAATTGTTCAACATTTTTTTTTTTGTCTTTTGTTTCGTAGTATTATTATGATTTTTCTG
The DNA here is from genome assembly GCA_948150685.1 of Rhaphigaster nebulosa. NCBI lineage: Eukaryota > Metazoa > Arthropoda > Insecta > Hemiptera > Pentatomidae > Rhaphigaster > Rhaphigaster nebulosa. The sequence goes on from OX411306.1 coordinate 127,531,934, forward strand.
TGTGACCATAAGTGCGCGAGAGTGCGGTAAGTGTTCTAAAACGGCTATAAAGCCACAAGAGGTTTCTTTTTTGTTCTTTTAAGGTACAGATAGCTGTAAGTAGTTTTTTTTTGTTGTTGTATGTATATATATATTTCTCTATTTATGACAAGACAAACCAGAATTGTTTTAGAACTTTTTTTTTGTTTTTTGTTTTTGTGTGTGTATGTAAGAAGTTTACGAAGAATGTCCGTAAACTGGCGGGGGGGAGTTATAGTCTGAAGCATAGTATTATTATATTTAATACCAAATCTCTTATGTAAACAAGAACGGAATGTATATAAGTAGGATTACTAAGAGGAATAAAGCAGTCTTGATTTTGTCTCTGAACGTGTTGTTTCTTTAACCTTATTCTTTTTTTTATCTGTTTTAACTCGCTGTCACGTAACTTATATATATATATATATATATATATATATATATATATATATATATATATATATATATATATATATATATATACTGAAACCCTTTATATAAATGGATACGTAAGAATTACATCTATAAATTATAATTCATATTAATATGAATTAATAAATTAAACTAAGCTTGAATTAAATAATAAAATTTAAAAAATAATAATTTTCTTTACTTAATAAACATGAAGTTTGGAATTAGTCAAATTCACTAGTAACGTTAGTCTAGTATAAGAAAAATCTGTTTCACAATGTTAGAAAATTAAATATCAATTTTTGACCTGAATTATTTTTTTATTGCCGTTTTCTTTCCCAAAATAGAAATGTACATATGTTTGCAAGAACGTTTTAAGTCTAATAATGTGACAGTGGTATTAGCATTAACGAAACCAATACAAGTTTGTGATTTTGTTTACTCTTAATTTATAATTTATATTATATTAATTATTGACTGAAGTAAAAAAATTTTATTTAGTTACTTTGCTGGGTTGCTTCAAGCCCTACCAGCTCGGTCCAATGGCTCACAATTTGTTCTAAATAGTGCATTCATACTTTTTAAAAAGTGAAAATTATTTTAATGGATTATAAAATTATCTGAATTATTTTTTGTCTACTGTTTTTCTAGAAATTTTCATAGTTGAAAAAATTATATTAGAGTATCTTTAATATTTATTGAACCAATATAATTTTCAAAAGTAGCCAATATCAAAATGTTGAAAAATAAACCGAATATTTTATATTTGATGGCTGCCCTAACATTTTATATTTTATATCATCGGCTGACAAGAATACTTATTGTCTAGTAAGGTCGTATAATCCTCTGACTGTGAATGTAGTATGGAACGAAATAACTAGCGCAGACAAGGACTGAGGTAGCGCGACCTTGGCAGACGCCACATCTGTCAGCGATGTGCTGGTCAGTTCTCCCCATGTGGATTTTTTCCCTATCGGCATATGGTACATTACATTACAATTGTTGATTTTCATAATTTTAATATGTTGAAAAAATAAAATACGATTTGTTTGTGCCCATTAATTTAATCGTTCGTTTTTTTTGGGGGGGGGGGGGGAGAGGGAGAGGGAAAACGCGTTTACCCGATTAAAAAATGTGCTTTTTGAAAAAATGTCATTATTTTCGTCGCATGTTAAAAGCATCCTTCATTTCTGTACCGGATTCGATAAATTTGTATGATTTTTTTGCGCCTAGTTCAAACTCATGATCTTATGATGTCTTTGTAATTTTCTTTCGTAGATTATCTTTTATACATTATTGGTGATTTAAAAAAAACACTTTTTCTTTTTGTATTAATCGGGTTTTTATATATATATATATATATACGGTATATTAAATTATACATTATATGTATCTATATCATATAAATACCAAGAATACCGTATGTATAATATAGATTCAAATTGAAATTATGATGACGTGGTGGATTCGCTCTTCTTGTATAGAAGCACCTCATGTTATCATCGTATGTAATATATCGTGCGTGATCTTTGGAGTGCATGGGTATGCATGTAAAATATATAAAAATAGAATATATGAGTCAATTGACAAGATTGACGGGTACCGTTACATTGTCAGCTACGAAGCAATTGTCTGAGAAAAAAACAATGCAAGAATGAAAGAAATGGATTACACCGGTAGAATTGGAAAATACTTAAGATTTCATGTAACAACTAGCCATTTATCCACTTTATAAAACAAATTAGAGGAAATGACAGATGAAATCTTGCCCTTGAAAACCTCTAGGAACATTAATACCTCCCTTTACAAAAGAATACCTGATGAGAGATCCATAACCACTTTTCAACACTATTGCTAAAGCACGTAATTTTATTCTTCAAAAGCATCGAGCAGTAGCCTGTGTTTGGCCTCGGATGTGATATTGAGCACAACACTGAAAGGCTATTACTGTACTCTCCGTCTTTGATCGATTTACTTATGTTACTTCAAAAGCGTATATACTATAAAACGAATATAAAACGTTTATTTCCAAAACAGTCATTTTGAAAAATCATTTCTGCATTTCTTGTATCTTTATCTGCAAATCTCTCGAACTACTGTTCCTATTGTGATAAGAGGGCAATGAAGAGATTAGAGATTAGTGCACGAGGAATGCATTACGTTATGAGAACAAAATGTTCCATCGCATAGATATAGGACGTCAATGCACATGAAGTTCGTTGCTTTACATAAAATCATCAACATCTTAATTATCCATCTTCTACCGCTCATGTAGTGTGAAATGAACTGAAATATTATATTACAATCAATGACGAGTTTTGGTTTGTAGGCGAACTGTTTGATTATTTTTTTTGTCTTAGTTTTCCTAAAAATAATAGACTTTTAAACTATCGAAGTCCACCGTGGGGGTGTATTTTAATGCGTTTTCGAACTTTTTTTTCGTTTCGAACCCATGGAGTACGGGTTCGGGGATGTCTGACTCGTATTTTCTTTTCTTGCTACGTCCTGCGGATCCTTTGAATAGAATGAGATGAAATTCGGTATATATGTTTGTTTTATAAGTAGAACAATATCATAGAAATGCAGATAAATTTCAGACAAAATTTCGGCCATTATTACGACATTAGCCGGTTTTTTCGGTTTATAAGCTTTTGCGCACCTCTACAGCCGCTCCAAAATGAGTTAGAGGATTAAACATTTGTGTATGAATTGGGTTGGTGTTAGAAAAGCACCTTTCAGAGGCCTCAATTTTTTTCTCCCACCCCGCCATTTTTATATTTTAAATTTTGTATTTTAGTGAAACTACGGTATTGTCGGAGCTCTGCTGATCACGTTTTTTCCCCCGCTGATAATGATTTGGAATTATTACAGTCATAAGTTTAAAATGGTTATCTTAAAATATTGAAATGATACTTTAAATGCACGCTTTTCGTTCGCTTTTAAAGATTCAGGATCAGAAAACGCGATCGGTAGCGACGTTCAGTGATCATGGGATCGTCGCGGCGGTGGGCGATATGAAACCGTCACACACACACTCATCGAAATCTTTGTGTGTGATTGCATTCAAATGAGCACTTTCAGTATTTTTTCTTCAACTCTTTTCTCTCTCCAACTCCGCGATAATTTTGAACAAACGGATGGCTGTACAAACCTGGCTAACTGAGATCGATTTATCTCAGTTAGCCAGATTTAATCGTTCTATGATCAAGTTCTGTGTGACATGGATAATGCACTATACAAAAATACAACTATAATTATAATACAATTATAGATCGCCAGTCCACCGCAAGAAAAGATCGTTGATCGCCGCGACAGAAAGCGTTCTATTTGCCTAAGTTTTAAGAAGGTAATAACATTAACACCTATCAAATGAACAGAAATATTTAAATTTTAAAAAATAATATAAATGTAATTAGGACAAATATTTAAACATTTCACACTAAAACGAATACTGAATTACTTTCGAATACTAAAACACTTTCGAAGAAAAAATATGGCACTTGGACATGGATTACATTGTCATTATGGAGCACAAGGTTCTCATATACTAAACGATTTGTTTTTTTTGTGTGTGAAATAAGAAAAAAATATTGCCGACTGCATTAAATGACCTTAAATGTACCAAAACCAAAAGACGTTTCCAGTAAAGTAGGAAAACAATTTTTTTTTAGGAAAAAGCAAGTCAGATTCGCTTCCATTGCTTTTAAAATCTTTTAATACGAATTTCCAAAGAAATAAAAAAATAGAATTTGTTTTCCCGCCGATGTCCAGCGTTCACTTAAGCATTCTTAACTCCTCAGGATTTTATCCAAATTCAACGTCACTACAACCATTGGAAAGCTGAATTTTTGATCTCTAACTCGCACCAATAACTTTTAGATTTTATACCTTTATAAGGGAGGAAAAGTAGTGAGAACTAAATAAACCGTTGAATAAATTTTTATTTTTTTTCGACACCGACTCCACAGATTCACATGAAATCTGGAAGTGGTTTAGGTCCCTATAAGCTACACGAAATGGCCTCAAAACTACAAGACATTGACCTCCGCAAACTAAGTAGAACCGGAGATATAAAAAAAAAAAGTTTGAAGATTTTTTTTATTTATTTCACACTACTTTTTCCTCCTTATAAAGGCATAAAATCTAAAGTTTATTGGTGTGAACTAAAATTTTGAAATTCAGCTTTCCAACGGTTGCAGTAACGTCGAATTTGGATAAAATCCTGAGGAGTTATGAATGCTTAAGTGAACACCGGACATTGGCAGAAAAAAAAATTCTCCAGAAAAATCAAGTCCAAAAATGTCTAGTTTTTTATTTCTATGAAAATTCGAATTTAAAGATTTAAAGGGCGCTAAAAGTGAATCTGACTTGCCTTTTCCTAAGATTTTTTTTTTTTTGTCTACTCTACTGGTAACGTCTTTTTGTTTTTGTACATTTAAGCTCATTTAATGTAGCCGGCAATATTTTTTCTCTTATACACAAAAAAACAAAAAAAAATCCATTCTCTAAGTCTAAGAACTGGATGGTTAAATATTTAAACAAGTATACTATCTGTTGACTGCGCGTCCATGGTTCGGATTATCTCAGTTCTCTGTAAAGTCGTAGTGATAAGTTAGTGTCCAAATATGATCGTTCAACATTTCCATGATTATATAACGATGATAAGCAATATTATTGTTGCTTCATATGTCGTATATTTATTTGTGCATTAATCGTCTCAGTAATAATAAAACAGATTTTTTTATTTTTTGTTTCAAGTGCTATGTTATCAGAGAAACCTTCTAAACAGATTTTAGTTATAATAGGTTATACATGTTTCATTTTCTTGAATAACTGATAAGTTTTTCGTTTTCTCTTACAACGCTTAACAAATTTGTTGCAATAATTTTGCAATGAACGTTTCTTTACGAACTCTCAATTCAGAACATTCGAGAATGTGGTTGACTTAATGTTTTGAAATAATCTTTACAAGAAACCTGAGGTTTTCTTGCTATGCAGTTGGTTGTTGTTACGATCTACTGCTGTCTAGCGAAACTTGATTTCTTCCGGAAAGCTATTTTTTTTTTTGCCTTCCAGAGATTTTCCTTTATAAGTTTGTTTAAAATGGTTGGAATTATACAAGGAATTTCTTATACGATTTCACGATTGTTGAAAACGTCTTTTTGTGATCTTTGCTTATTCTGAAGACTTCCTAGCCTTTAAGAAGAATACGTATTTTGGTATTTGAAGATCCTAATGTTGAGATATGTTTTAAAATATATTTTTCATTAGGAAATCATTGTTCCAACATTTAAAATTTCTCATTGAAGGAATTTCGGTGTTTTAATCAGTTTTATAAAGTAAATTTGATTTAAATTTAAAAGAAAAACTATGTATATATTTTTTTACCTTACGTTGGCTATTGACCCATTCGTCCCCTTGCAGCCCAGTATAAGTTAGCTTTGTCATAATCTTCAAAATGAGTCCTTGTATCCTCAGGTGATGCTCATGCGTCGATTTATTCTCCAATTATATCAAATTAATATCTATACCCAGAGGTTCGATGCTGATAACCCCAAGAATCCTTGACTATATTCATTCCTCAACTGAAATATATCAAATCCCAAATCCTTAAAGTCAGATCTTGTCAGACACAATCCTTCCATCTACGTTTCGGTCGTGTTTCTAGAGCACTTGGTTGGAATTTTTGTTAACTCTCTATCATCCTCCAGTTCTTTTTGCTCCTTTGGTCAGAAAACTACGTCATTATACCTCTCTCCCTATCTTATTTCGACATTCAATCCCATAGATTTTATTTTTTTCGGCGTCTACCTCATAGATGTTGCAAGTGCAAACTTTATAGTTTCGAGTAAAAAAAAATATTTAAGATTTGACCGCATCCTGCAATTTCTTATTTATTAATTCTCTTTGTTGTTTTATTTCTTGTAGTTGGCTACTTTGATGGTATTATAAACCTAGTTCCAAACAGATATGTAATGCAGACTACACAGTTTCCAGCTCTTTGTGCTGTAATGACCAAATTGGTACCTACATCTGTGAAATTGGCCATCAATATATCATTTACAACCCAACATTTCATGTTTTAAAAGTTTGCTGTAGCCACACACATATACAGTATCTACTATGTACCAAATTGATTTAAAAGGCTCTTTGATAGAGAGGCTCTCCCTACCTTCTTCACTTCCCCTATGCTACCTCGCCACTTATAACAATTATAAATATTGAACTCAGTAATGATTTTTTTTTAAAATGTGTTAGTATATCAATTATAGTAATAATGATATATATATATATATATATATATATATATATATATATTGTTACTGGTTTCCATAATTTCTTTATTTAGGATTGTTGAATTGAAATATGTCAAGATTCAATATTTAATATTCAAGTGCGTTCTTATCACTATCAGAAGAGGTCTCAGCTCCACATCACCGCTGCAAAAGCATTTGCTCTCCAATTATGAAGTTTGTGCTTGCCGATAAAATAATAGTTTGAACCTATTTTTATTTTAGACTCCTTCTGAACTGATGCTACTCAAGTCTTTATTATATCGCTTCAAGTAAATAGCTTACGCGGAGCTAACAACAGTTAAGGTTTTAATTGGAAGCGGAAAGCTACAAAATATTTATTATGCCTGGGACCAGTATAATTTTCATTAAGCTGTTAATGTCCTTATTGTTTCAAGAAAGTTCAGGGATTTCGCCATTGTTATCTTATAGGTTATGACTTAGAGAACGTTTATTACCTAGTTGTTCAAGGTCTTATGCAATATTAATTAATTTTAATACTTCAACTATGTCCGACCCGGCCACTCGCTTTCGATTCCATATCCTCCAAAGATTTGGTCGTCTTCTTCGATTTCTTTCATCTATTAGTTCACTTAGGAACTTCTTTGGCAGAGGCGTAGCGTTGGGAGTAGCACAATGAGGAAAACGTGTCCCTCACCTACGCAACCTGAAATCGATTAAAATTTTAATTTATTATCCTCAGAACACGTTTTGAGGCCTTTCAATTTCGGAAAAATCGTATTTCATATTTTTTTAAGGATCGCTCGGCAGTCAATGCGCATGGATCTAGATTCAGTTCGTGCCGCTTCCACTAAAAGTTAAAAACGCGCTACGCCTATGTTCTTAGGTCTTTATGAGTTAGAAATTATACAAAGATGTCTTGCGCTATGAGGTCGACCTATCATGTAATCCTTATGATATCATTATTCTAGAAAAATTCCGGTTACTCGAAACTTCTCCTTAGCTTACCCACCAGAAGCGGATTTGTTGTACTGTCGACCACAGGCATGGCAGATTATGCCGCCCTCTCCAGCAATTGAAATACTATTTTATGCGGGTGTATTCAAAATGTCTGGTTTGGGGTTTCCAAAAACTTTAAAATATAGACTGTATATGACCTTACTTCTTACTATTTGAAAAATCTATAAAATGGTTGCGATTCATTGAGTAGTTGACTCATCGCATACTCTTACTATTACTTACTCTAAACCACATGCGAATTCGTTCAATAGATTTTATTGGTCTAAATTGGACTTGGCCTAGTAAGAAAGAAAACAGTTAATACAGACATCAAAGCAGTGTCGAAGGGTCAACTAAGCCACTGAAGAACACATTTCATTTTTAATTTTCATTTATGAGGTGTTAATAATTATAATGATAAATATACTTTTCTTCTTAATAATTTTAATTTTAGCATCCTCTAACTATATATAAATTTACTATTGAACAAAAAAAAATCAAGAATTATCCGAAATAATTATTAATTAATACTATATTTTTGTTGGTATTTTTGGCAGATTTTTTTTTATATAATATTAAATTTTGGGTATTATTCCATGAATTTGGTTATTATTAATTAGATACGTTCTTGCTCGATCATTTCGATAGTAAATACGATGGAAAACTTCGAAAACCTAGTGAACGATCAACAAAGCAATGAAATCTACATCCCCTTCCTCTACCAAAAAATATAAAATACATTAAAAAAATAAACATATTTTTTTCGCGAAACGTTGTTGACCGAATTCATTTGTTTAAAACTCATTTTTTTGCCTTTTTAAACGGTATTACTTACTATTTTTTATTTTTAGTAAAAAGGAGTGATGTGACATCTTTGACTTGAAAAAGAGCACTTTTTGTTAATGATTTTTTTCCACCATGTTGCTATCACATCTTTAACGTATACAACTTATTTCTTCTATTTTCTTCTAATTTTCACGTTGAGTAAGCCCATTGGAAAATAATGAGAATTGATTGATGCGCGGTAATGAAAATTTGATATTTTCGTGCTTGCTCCCTAACTAAATAACTAACCCTAGTTAGTTAGGCAGATATTCGAAAACCAAAGTAGATTTTCAAAGGCCTTTAGTAGGAGGCAAAACAATGAAATTCCAATAAATAAATTATAATATAATAACAGTATAGTATAATAACAGTATAATATAAATATAAAGCATAAAGGCCATTCGGTCACCGAGTATTCTATTTTATTTTACTAAATAAAATACTTGGTGACCGGATGACCTTTTTGCTTTATATTTACTGATCTAATAACATGACACCGAAAATTAACAAAACAACTAGAAGATAAATTATAATATTTTAAAAGAACGATTATAATGCGTTAATGGGAGTCATAAACATACTCTTCTGACAAGTACCCTTTAATCTTGAATGTTGAACAACAAAAACCCTTCCCGAATACAATAAAAAATTCACAAAAAGAAATCATAAAAACCATTCTTGGAAAAGTTCGAATTTAAAAAGGGATAAAGTAATTATCATAGGATAATCCACTACTTCAGATATTAAAAAAAAATTGTGAACTTTTGGGATATCTAAATAAATTCAAATTCATTATAATTGCATGTTAATAATATTGAGAATTCTTCTCAAGTGATACCTACTAAATTGTAACAAATTTTAAATGAGAAATGTTTTATAGACTTTAATTTGTAATATATATTAATGCTTAATTATTCGAAGATAGGTAAATATATTACTAGATACATGTTAACTTCTAGAAATAATGCACCTTCTAATTTCAAATTATCTTAATTCATAATTCGATGTTTGGGACACTCAGCCCATCCTCAGAAAATTCTATAATTGCTCAGTCTTCACGTTATTTATCATCGTCTATTTTTAATGCCTTATATATTTATAAACTTCATAATATATTTGTGCAATTTTTAAAAATTATACTTTCTAACGTCATTTGGTTGTTAGAAAAGTTCGAATTGAAAAAGTGATGAAGTAATTATCATAGAACAATCCACTACTTCAGACACTGTCCATATTACTTGTGGCACTGTCCATATTACTTTTTTTTCTTGTCCTGATGTGTCCACCTTAAATAATTTCTAATGATTACATATGATTGCTTATTTTTAAATTGACTCGCTATTAATTTAGTTAATTCTTATAGTTTCCCTTTTTGTTCTTGCATATATAATTGATGTTTTATTAGAGGAGTTACCTACGTTCAATTTTGGCTTTCTGTAGGTAAATAACATATAACGGAAGTATGGTATACATTTAGAAAGCTACCGTTTCACGTGTTTGATTCTTTGTCCCATTATGCAATAATTTTATTTTTCATAAACTGCGTTTATACTTAAATTTTAGTAATTGAAAATACATCACCATTTTTTGCACAAGAAACCATTTCTGTAATGGAATTGGGCAGCGTTGATAATAATGGTTTGTGATCTAGACCAGGATTGATCATTAACAGTTGTGATTGAGGCTTTCCCATTGTTGTTTTTCTCTACCTTCTGGACAGTACGCAGCCGTGGTTTGTGGTCTCGGAGGCGACTACCGTTGGAACCGCAATCTTTCTCTTGGGGCCAAATAATAGCTGTGGTTTTAGAAGAGGCTCATTGTTTATGGCTATTTCTGTTTCTATAGGCATTCCTCTGTTCTGACGAAGTTACTCTATCGTTATTATTGTTGGACAATAAGCAACAAGGGGCACAGCAGACGTAAGGTGACCACGAACAAGGCCTACCATTCTTCCGCGATCTTTTAATTTACACCATCTTTCTATCAATATTTTTTTTTTAAATATAAAAGAAAAAAAGCCGATATACCGAAAAGAAGTTGGAAATGGTCTAACAATGTACAATTGAAGACGTAAGCACCAAAAACTAATGAATCTCAATCGTCACTCTGACCTTGAATATTGCTAAAAGTCTAAAAATATATTCTAATTATAAAGGTTTTACCACCTTGATGAATGCCTTAAGTGCACAATAAAGAATAAAATTTAAAAAAAAAGTTTTTTGGGAAAATGTGTTTTCTGTAAAGTTTGCTGAATGGCGCTTAGGCCTTTTTCAAAAAACGACGTCGATATGTATAGGTACTAAAGTACCTTAACTAAAGTTTTTGTTCAAAATAAACTGAAACGAAGTTATAATAAGTAATGCTAACAGAAATTCGTAATCTTAATTACGTAATTTAAGATGCATAAATAAAAATAAATTAACATTTAAAGTTTTTTATTTTTTATTTTAAATACATATGTATCTCTCATCCAGAATGGAAGGGATATCAAAAATGTATTTTTGTTATGTACGCAAATTGGATTGAATCTTACATCTAGTTTTATTTTAAAAACGTTCATGTAATAAATCGTTTAATTCTCATTAAATCAAAAAAATTAGGTTTCTGAAATTCTTAAAAGTGAGACATATGAATTTGGTGGAAAAGTAAGTACCAATTACAGTAAAGTAAGCTAATTACAGTTCTTGTAAAAATAGGGATGGAAATTTCTCCCTCCATTCGGTTTTATTTTATATACGTATTTAAATTAACTATTTAGTTCGTTATTGTCTCTTGCATTCTTATTTGAACTTTTTCTTACTTTTTTTATTTTATTGTAGTAAAACGAAGTGTTGTGTGTGATAAATAATATGAAAAGTAACGATGCTTGTAAAAAAAAGCAAGGGGTAATCTCCACTGGATAAACAATTATTTGCACATCACTTAATAAATGCCATTAATATCCAGATTTTTTTATTTTTGGATCATATCATCTCTTATCTGGAATTTCGCATTATACAGAATATATCCGATGCTACATTGATCCGGGTAAATGGTGTTTTACTATACATATACTGATTACTTTAGTAAAAAAGTACCAAAACCCAATAAATAAAACAATATTGGTCCGTTTACATTTTTTAAGATAAATATACTGAGAACAGTAAACAAATGGTTATCAACCATCCATGTGACATCATGATTTCAACTAAATCTTTTTTATTAATCAACACTGAGAATTTCAGTCTTGTCTGTTCGCTAGTAGAAGTTTCACTAATTCAGTATGTACCACTTATTGGATTCTAGATAGATTATGAAACATGCCATGACCATCGACAATATCTATATTGAAGTCGTAATTATCGAATACGAACTGTAGAGACGCCCTTGGTTCATTAACAAGATCATCAGAGATGATCAATGAGGATTTCAGGAGTTTCACTTCGTGGTAACACACAATCCCAAGTTAGATAATAAATTGATGAGTGACTGCAATACCCAACAAAACAGAAGAAGAAAAAGAACTTGGCTTGATGATTGAAATCAAGCGGGGGCCGATAACAACACATATTATTTTTTCAGCAAGTCACTCTTTTCAGATCTTCTCTTGTCAATGAAAACTTGAAGTTGTTTGAGAATGTGCCTATCGACATCTTTAAGAAACTCCTGAGTGTTAGGATATGAATAAGTATTATACCATGTTTCTTAAATATGTTTCCTAACGATTTCTATTAGTATGTGTACAATAAAACACCATATGTCCGGATCAATGTGGCATGGGCTATATTCTGGATATTTACTTCAGGAATAATGGTAAACACTATCATAGTTTTCGAATCCATACTACAAAGTCTACCATATATTATCTACTCTGACCCACTTCTCCTTTCTAAAGAAAGCTTGTTGTTAAATTTTTTGTTAGAAGTCTTCTGTTAATACCTATCTTTCGGACCGTGTAAATATTTTAATGGGATTTCTTCCCCAACGCATCCACCTTCTTTGAATAAAATAAGCAAAAAGCATCAAAGTTAAATCAACGTTTTGGTGAATTGGTTTCATTCGCAATGTCTTTTGCTATTATTTTCGGTTCTTCCACATGAAATTATTTTTTATAAACATTTCTATATCTTCGATGCACCACTTTAGTCGTTAGATAAAAGTTGTCATATGTGGTTGGCAAAGCAAAACTTCAGGAGATCTCAGCGCTTCTTTTCCAGCAGCGTTTCTGGTATTTGAAGGGAAAGGGAAAAAAATAATTAACTTTCTAAAAATATCCTTTTTCTAACGAGATTTCTCATCTCTCGTCAATTTTAAACATGCTATCTAATGACGGTATCTTTCAACTGGCTAACTATTAATACATACGTATAGTATAGTGAAACTATTAATATTTATATATGTGGCTATTGAAGGTTTTTTTAGTTGAAAAAAAATCAATTATTACCTAAACACAAAAAATCGCATACAATTTCTTGAATGATATGAAATTGTATTCCATTGGGTACATAAAGGAACAAGGATCATCTCGGATGCTCTTGGATGTACCTATGTTTTGACTAATTTTTTTAAAACTTATTTGGAGTAAAAATTAAAAGAATTTCATCATGTAATTCATTTTATATCCATGATCTGATGAGAAGGACACGGATGTGCTGAAGGTTTACCAAGGTCAGCTGTAGCTTTTAGGTTACCAAGCTGAAGGTCTGTAGAAATGAAATCAATGAAAAACGGGAGACATTGAAAATAACACATAAAGACGGAGGCTTATTGAAAGTGGAGGCAGAGTTCGCCGAATTCGTAACACTATTTAAACGTGCTTTCTAACAACGCTCTGAGATTATTGAAGGTCTTAAGCCAAGTATATTATTCTTTTCGAGATCCATGACTTCTAAAATGATTATACCGTGCGTAAAATAAAATTATTTTGATATGAAGTTCTTCTACCTAAACCGAGACTATCGTTTCTAACTGGACGTTTATGATGCTTTTAATATGAAAATAGAGGAAAAATATCTGATGTGGACAACACCTGACTTCCTTTTACGCCTATTAAACTATAAATCGGTGGCTCAAAAAGTGATCCTGAATTTAGTTACTAGTTTCCGAAGATTGCAGTATCTCAAAAACGACACTCGGCGTCGCGAAATCCATCTATTGAGATACACACACACATACAATTAGGGAGGAAAACCAGTATCTTTCACTCAATTTTAATACTTAAAACAAGTAATAAAAATGTTTAATTGGATTGGAAACCAAATTGCGTTTGTAACCTTTATTAACTAAACATATGATTTATGTATTTAATTTAAATATAATTTTTGATGTACGCTTATTATGACCTTCAAGTAAAGTAACGTTTTCGGCTCACCAATTTTAACCAAAATATAGTAAATACATTCATATCGATATGGACTTTTATATCGATATGAATATATTTACTTACCAAATTTGAGATGTTTTACATTATATTTTAATATAATTTTTGATGGAAGTCTAATATGAGCTTCAAGTAAAGTACCACTTCCGGTTTTCCACTTTAGACCAAAATCTAGTATGTTATTTAAATCAATATATAAGTTATAAATACCAAATTTGAGAAGGTTTGCAAAGTATTTTAATATAACTTTTGATGGAAATCAATTATGACCTTCAAGTAAAGTACCACTTCCGGTGATTTAGCAGTGACCAAAAAGGGAGGTTCACAACTAGATTTTACAGCAATCCTAAATACAAACTTTCAACTTTCTACGGCTAACCGTTTTTGAGTTATGCGAGATACGAACGTACGTACATATATATGCCACGACGAAACTAGTCAAAATGGATTCAGGGATGGTCAAAATGGATATTTCCGTTGAAATCTGAAAACCGAAAATTTTCGCGATTACAATACTTCCTTTACTTCGTACAAGGAAGTAAATATAAAGTGTTTTTGAGTCATCATACCCAAAGCCTTTAAAAAAAAAAAAAAAAAAATTATTTTTGGATATATGACTATTTGGAAATAATAAGCCATAGTGTTATCATTTACAGTGATTTAGTCTGGGAATAATAATGCCCCCGTTTAGCTAGGTTAGGTTAAATCCTATAAAACTTTAACTCTTGCCCTCATTGCAAGAGTAATATTATAATTCATTATTTTCAAAAAATTATATTTCGTAATTAATCGTTCATGTAAATTTCCATTTTGACAACCTAGTATATTAACATTTGTATAATGCTAGTGCTGGTTGACCAATTCGAATTTGAAATTTTCTTATTAAGCCTCTGTATATTAATAAAATATGACTGTCAGTTTTCCTCTCACCGCTAAATTATCATATTACATTCAATTCTCACATCTATATTTTAATTTTTTTATCTTGTAGCAATGTGCGCGAAACTATTAGTTATGTCTTGCTGCTTCAGCGGTTCAGGAGAAAATTATAGTGTTAGTGCCAAGGTCACGCAAACGTATATTTTACAACTGCTTGTGTATTTTTGGTTTCAGCGGGCTTGTAATAACTCTGCAATGCATGCGGTTCCATTTTCCAATTTTTACCATATTTTTTTTATCTCCGTTTTCACTTTATCTTATATCAAATTTAGGGATAGAAAGACATTGTAATTCCTTGGAAATTTTACTTAGAGACATAATGAATCTCAGCTTTTGTAGCTCTTGTAATACATATGAAAAAATGTAAAATCATTTATGAAATTTTTATTCTTATGAAATATCTTTAAATCACCAAGTTAGATGAAAGAAATTCCGTATGATATCTTTATACCGCTATTGAGAAGCTAAAAAGTTAGACGAAACCCATAAAACTAGAGCATACAAAAACTAGAATATATTATGAACAAAAATAAAATTTAGCGAATAATTCAATATGGTAAGGCCTGTCGCATATTGAGATGTAGAGCAGGGTAGCACAGGTCAGGACAGTTTCCGCTCTCCTCGATCCGACGCAACTTTTGGATAAGAGTATTTTTTAGTTTTTCGAGCATTTGCAATTTATATTTTATAACGTATGACGATGAAGTTATACTTGATGTAATATGAAATGGCAACAAATAGTCGAAAATATATATACATATGAATTCTCGATATCCCTACTCATGATCCAACGCGGTTAGAAGGGAGGACAATCGGAGAAGCCTACTAACATCCTACACGATCTATGTAGTCTTACACCCCATTCACAATCCAACGGTAGTCCTATATCTAGTGTAGTCCTACAAGTACGACCGTGAATAATTGGCTCTTGATCTATAACATTGAAAAAAAAGAGATTCATAGCTATTCTTTAGGAATTATCAAAATTTCATAAGAATAAGCAAGTATTTATAAGTCAATAAGTCACGGCTTTTACTATAATATTGATAAAGAGAAAATAGTTAAATTTTAATAATTTTATTAAGACGGCTTTAACATTTTAAATATTTTATTTATAGAATGAATATTAATACTAAAAATTATCAGAATATCGACCCTTGGAAACTAATAACTGTTCACCACTATAGCTAATGAAACAAATTAGTGCCACCGTACCAATCAGTCATAACGAATTAGCAAGGATGTGAAATATGGATGTCTCGGCAAAAAGATTTGTTCTTAACTTGTTCATTCTACTTTCATAATTCATTTCGAGGAAAGGATTTCATAGAAGAATTAAAAAAAGGGGAAAAAAAAAACATTCAAGACTTTTAGCTAAATAAAAAGGGCATTAAAAATTACCTTTAGCCAAACAAAATGTAGACATTTAGATAATTTATATCCGTTTTGATTGCTGTTTTAAATGAACAATGTAATGTAAGTTGTGTTGTAAAGTGTAGTTTTTCCTGGCGCTAGCTGAATTTAGGTATCTAATTGCCATTGTCACTATCGTAAAAATAGATTTCTTAACAATAATTTAACTTAAGTTTTTTTTAAGTTATAGTTTTTATAAATAAAAAAAAAGTATGCCAAATCAATCTGAACAGTACAATAAGTTAATATTCGGAATTGAGTACAACTCGTTCCTTTCAACTATTAAGTTATTTTAAGTTCTTCTCTTCAAAATTTTCAAGTTGCAGAGCGGCTTGGCACTGACACCTTCAACTAAACTATCTGTAAAAAGTTAATAAGTCATATTGAATTAAAGTAGTATAAAAATATAAATCTTCTAAATAAAAACATAACCTAATAAAGTACATAAAGAGTATAAAGAGTAAATAAAGAGTACATAAAGAGTAGTAAAAACATAACTATACTAGAGGGATGATTTTTTTATCCATTCTTAAGTAATTTTTATAATCCGTCCTATCTATTTTATTTAAAATTTTTAAATCACTGTAATTTATTCGGTTAATGAACATTTTTTTTCGCACAACTTTCTTTTTCCTTTTTTCCAATAACGTCACAAATTGCCGAAATCTTTCTACTTTTACCGACTTCAAAATTAATATAATATGAAACAACAACATTATGTCAAGAAGACTTAAAACATTATAAAAAATATTTGTTCAATATTGTTGGAGAAAGAGAGACGAACTTTCAGAATGGACAACAGCTAATCACTCGCGATAATTACAATGGTTTTAGTTTATAGGTACATTTATAAATCTATTTGTTTCTTTATTTTCCAAATAAATAAAACAGTCATTTTTCCAATAGTAGGATGAGCAAATGGGCAATTAATGAGCATAGGTAGGTAGTTAAAAAAAAAGAAAGGTGTTTTTATTTTATACTAAATAAATAATCTAATCTTTGCTGTCTCACACAAGCAGCGTGTTTAGTAAACCTTGCCCATGCATTTCTTATTTTACGTTTACCCACTGCGGAATGTGAAAGAAAAAAAATACATCGAAAAACTTCAAAGAAATAAATAATAAGTTTTTAGAAGAAAAGAAAATAAATAAATAAACGACTTCAAAACTGTACACAAGAACCACTAAAGAGATAGATATATTTTTTCTTGAAAAAGAAAGTTATTAATTTACATTATTAACTGTTCCAAATCATCTTGTAAATAAGTTATACTATATAATAACGTTCTAAAAGTAAGACTAGCTTTGGCGAGGATAGACGTCCTTCGAGAGGTCCTTATTTCAACAATAGAGTTATGTTTAGAAAAATTGAGTTTCGGCCCCTGATGCCTGTAAACCGAATTGAGCACCCTGTGCGCCAAAGCGGCTGTGCAATTGCAGACGAACATGTTTTTCTATAAACTTTAGAGCCAAAATGGCTCAAACAATTTTGATAAAACCCAAAACGCTGTGGGTGCAAGCTCCTATACAATGATTTAAATATCCTTCAAATTAGTAACTTGAATGCTTCGGGAAATTTATAGTTTTCGAATTATTTAAAAAACTATTTAAAATAAAATGGGTTTCCATGGGAACCGGTGCAGTATTCTCTCTCTCTCTCTCTCTCTGATAATCTTCTTCTTCTATATATCGACGTTTTTTTTAAAAAAAGGCGTAAGCGCCATTTAACAAACTTCACAGGAAAAATATGAAACGATTTTTTCCCAAATAACAAAATTTTGTTTTTAATTTTATTCTTTATTTTATACAGTAGGAGTTCATTAATGTGGCAAAGCCTTTATATTTACTATATATTTTTAAGGCTTGATGAGTGACGACTGAGTCTTCTGTATTTGATACTTAAGTCATCAATAGTCGATTTTTAGGCCATTTCCAATTTTTTTTTTCAATATATAGTGAGCGGGAATCGATAGAGATTGTGTGCATATCCCACAATAAATTGAAACCTCAATTTCGAATTTTTGGGGCTCAAGTCTTTCAAAAAACGACGTCGATATATAAAAATTCAGCCTGCTTATGATTGTGTTCGCAAAACTCGAAAACTAGTCGGTCGATTTTGATTTGAAAAGAAATTATTGTGTGAAAGCGTCATTTGTTAATAGAATCGGAAATTAAGAGAAAAAAAAAGCGTAAATACGTGATGCTTTATTGCTTTGTTTATAATAATTTTGATCCTGTTCCTAAAAAATGTCTAAATGATGTGAGACGAATTCTAAGGAATGCAATCGATTATCGAGAAAAATGTTCATTTCTCGATATCTATATTGTGGCTTCTCAATAAGCGGAAGCCTACCTAAAATATTCCCTCGTGAAACCTCATAAGATTTGATATATTATAAGCTTTACATCGTTATACATGTCAGAAAAATCTTCCCTTCAATTGTGAAACTTTCGTGATTTGCTTTTTAAAAAACAATTTAATACTAATTTGTGTCATCGTCTTAGATAAATAAAACGAAGATAAATAATAAGTTTGTATATAATATACATTACTTTTGTTTTTATATGGTTTTGTAGTGAAATAAGTAATTTATGAGCAGAAAACTTAGAGTGGGCATGATGGCTCTTATAGGAACAAAATGATTCCAAAAAGGCTTCATAACCTTCGCTTTCTAAATGCAGATGGTGCTGACATCTGTTCCATTATGCGAGAGGCCAACACACTTTCCACTCTGTTACCTTCGTGATGTGGAACTGGATAAGGAATCCAGGTGTACCTGTATCCTAACTCATTACCTGTGTTTCGCCATTTCGCTCTGTAGGCTTAAATACAGAAAGTACGCGAAATGTTCTCAAATACATATTTATGTTCTCATTAAAACTACTATAATTTTTTATGTTCAATGATGTATTTCACAATATCCATAGAATTTCCGCTAAACCACTGAAGAACCTATTTAGATGAAAATTTAGAGCACAAGACTATTTGAGAAATTTATGATCGCTGAATATTTTTGAGAAAAAAAAATTCTTTGATAGAGTTATCGATAGTCGAACACCGAACATTGATCTTCATGAGCACAGCATAAAAAAAAATTTAAGCTCTGTCTAATTAATTTATATATCTTTGAGTTTTATATTATTTGAATGCCTTAAATTGGCATTATAAAGTTTTTTCTATTGTTTTCCTACTTGTAGGATATGATGGTTTTGAAGAATGCGCATTGAATTCTAATAGATTAAGAATTTTTCACTAATGTTGATAGCTTTTTGTTTTTTTATTTTTGATCTCTACTTATGTTTACTATCTGATGTACGTGATTAATTACTCATGATTAATTCTATCCATATTTCTATGAAAGTGAAGAGAAATATGTTGCCATGCAATTGCATCAGGTATTCATTTCATTCTCATTCGTTCTTGAAGTGTTATCAAGAATTTTCATACAACCTTTCAGTAAACATTCTGAAGATGCTTACGAGAAACTAAATATTTGATTCCTCACCTAGAGAATTATTAATATAGGAAATTTAATTCCAGTTATTTAAGAAATAATTGAAAAAAATACGTTAAAATTGAAATTAATTTTTCGGACTTAAGATCAGCAGAAGACAGAAAAAAATTGGTTTATATTATATATTTATACTTATAATAATAAGCGCCGTTTTCTCAAAAGTACAGCTTTTGGAGTTGTGCCGGCCTCCTTACAAGGTAGCGATATGAAGTTAAACTATTTTATAGACATTTTGATTAGTCAATTTCGACGTTTATTCTTTAACAAGTGTTCTTTAACACATTATCCGTAATTCTGTAAGTCAGAGGTAAGCTTTCGTATGCCCAGTTATGCTGATTTATTTGTTATTATCTTATTTGCATTATTTTGGCCATCTTTTTCGATTATAAGTATTGTGAATTTATAAGCTACAAGTGTAATAAAATATGTAACACTTCAAATATAAAGATTGACTAATATCCACAATACTCAATATAACGATATTGAAAAATAAAACTAAAAGTAAAAACTTCAAAAATGTTACGATAGTTTACCTCTGACGTACAGAATTTAAGATTCGAATTTTTTTTATCAGAAGAAAGTTTATAAATATTAGGCAATAAGAAAGTATCATACACGGAGCTTCTTCAGCGTTCTTTTATGGGATTGGTAAAGAATATTTGTATTTGAAATTTGTATTTTTTATTTCGTCTCCCTCCATACTGGTCGGTCGACTAACCTTATCATACTGAATTGTAAACCGTTATTTTTTTCTTATTACCAGTTTCTTGTCAGTGGATACAATATGCCTCTGAGTTAGTAGAGGTCATTGTTCATCTATGGTTACTGCGCTGCATTTCAATTAGCTCTCTTTCCTTTCTATGAAATACGTGTATAGACATACTGTACCCGCCACTAAAATATGTAAGCATGTAAAATAATGGTTTCCTGATCCATTATTAGCCAGGAATTGTGTTAGTTAATAAAGTTTTTACCATTTATTCGTTAAAATTTGTCTGATGGTATTTTGGGTTTTTTTGGAGGATAAAATTTATGAGTGATTTGTTGTTATTTACTGTCATTTTCTTAAGGCCCTTTGATTCGCATTAAAAAAAAAATTGAAATTAAAGTGATTAATGAAAGGCAATTAACAATTAACAAATAATGCGAGAAAAAAAATCATAACTGCCACTAATTACAAGATGAAAGGGAATTGACCAAGACCTATAAAATTTCTTTGAACGATATGTCAAGGACTCTCAAATGCTATTGGCTTTCAAACTTTTTTCTTCTTTTTTTCTACAGACTATGCAACGCGGAATTCTTTATAAGTATTTGGGATATAAAAGTAAACAGCTTTTTGATTGCAAATGTTTATATCAATTTGGAAAAAAAAAAAAAAAGCCTGTTAGTGTCACAATATTATTTGTAGATAATGATGTAATTTGTTAATCGTATGGTTATTGAGATGCATTAATATCAATTTGCTATTATTATGAAATAAATATTCGACAGTTGAAAAAGTTCATGTATAAAATGAATAATTGTGGAATGACGATTTTATTATTCATAAAATCTTTGTTTTTTTAATAGTACTTTGTTTGTTGTCTTTTCGCTTATATCATATACGTAATCCAAACATTCCCTTTTTAACATTTTTTTTATATATATATATATATATATATATATATATATATATATATATATATATATATATATATATATATATATACTGAAACCCTTTATATAAATGGATGCGTAAGAATTACATCTATAAATTATAATTCATATTAATATGAATTAATAAATAAAACTAAGCTTGAATTAAATAATAAAATTTAAAAAATAATAATTTTCTTTACTTAATAAACATGAAGTTTGGAATTAGTCAAATTCACTAGTAACGTTAGTCTAGTATAAGAAAAATCTGTTTCACAATGTTAGAAAATTAAATATCAATTTTTGACCTGAATTATTTTTTTATTGCCGTTTTCTTTCCCAAAATAGAAATGTACATATGTTTGCAAGAACGTTTTAAGTCTAATAATGTGACAGTGGTATTAGCATTAACGAAACCAATACAAGTTTGTGATTTTGTTTACTCTTAATTTATAATTTATATTATATTAATTATTGACTGAAGTAAAAAAATTTTATTTGGTTACTTTGCTGGGTTGCTTCAAGTCCTACCAACTCGGTCCAATGGCTCACAATTTGTTCTAAATAGTGCATTCATACTTTTTAAAAAGTGAAAATTATTTTAATGGATTATAAAATTATCTGAATTATTTTTTGTCTACTGTTTTTCTAGAAATTTTCATAGTTGAAAAAATTATATTAGAGTATCTATAATATTTATTGAACCAATTTAATTTTCAAAAGTAGCCAATATCAAAATGTTAAAAAAATAAACCGAATATTTTATATTTGATGGCTGCCCTAACGTATCATCGGCTGACAAGAATACTTATTGTCTAGTAAGGTCGTATAATCCTCTGACTGTGAATGTAGTATGGAACGAAATAACTAGCGCAGACAAGGACTGAGGTAGCGCGACCTTGGCAGACGCCACATCTGTCAGCGATGTGCTGGTCAGTTCTCCCCATGTGGATTTTTTCCCTATCGGCATATGGTACATTACATTACAATTGTTGATTTTCATAATTTTAATATGTTGAAAAAATAAAATACGATTTGTTTGTGCCCATTAATTTAATCGTTCGTTTTTTTTTGGGGGGGGGGGGGGAGAGAGGGAGAGGGAAAACGCGTTTACCCGATTAAAAAATGTGCTTTTTGAAAAAATGTCATTATTTTCGTCGCATGTTAAAAGCATCCTTCATTTCTGTACCGGATTCGATAAATTTGTATGATTTTTTTGCGCCTAGTTCAAACTCATGATCTTATGATGTCTTTGTAATTTTCTTTCGTAGATTATCTTTTATACATTATTGGTGATTTAAAAAAAACACTTTTTCTTTTTGTATTAATCGGGTTTTTATATATATATATATACGATATATTAAATTATACATTATATGTATCTATATCATATAAATACCAAGAATACCGTATGTATAATATAGATTCAAATTGAAATTATGATGACGTGGTGGATTCGCTCTTCTTGTATAGAAGCACCTTATGTTATCATCGTATGTAATATATCGTGCGTGATCTTTGGAGTGCATGGGTATGCATGTAAAATATATAAAAATAGAATATATGAGTCAATTGACAAGATCCTAACGTAACGGGTACCGTTACATTGTCAGCTACGAAGCAATTGTCTGAGAAAAAAACAATGCAAGAATGAAAGAAATGGATTACACCGGTAGAATTGGAAAATACTTAAGATTTCATGTAACAACAGGCCATTTATCCACTTTATCAAACAAATTAGAGGAAATGACAGATGAAATCTTGCCCTTGAAAACCTCCAGGAACATTAATACCTCCCTTTACAAAAGAATACCTGATGAGAGATCCATAACCACTTTTCAACACTATTGCTAAAGCACGTTGTAACATGTTTACTTTATCCTTACTCCAGAACAAGACATAATATAATATCTACTGTACCAAATCACCGATTTACAGTAAAAACGATTCAGCAAGCGACATAAACATGTTAAATTAAATATAACTTTGTGAATGAGGCCCGCAACGGTGGTTAGTTAATGAATATTTTGTTCAAGGATAGACTCATATGGGAAAAATTATTGTGAGTTGTTAATACATTTTTTTGATACTGAAACTTTGGAACGTTCGTATTTTTAGAACTTTTTAAAGAGAATTTTTTGTATTTTGTAATATTTAAGTATTGTGGTTAAAAAATATTTTTTTTAAATCTTGGTAAAATTTATGATCGTTGAAGTTTTAAGTACTCGTTGGTGGTAACAACTGTACGCAGTTAGGAATCCGGCCAATGACCATTTCTTTGTTTTAATCATGAAGCATTATATTCTTAGGAACTTTTTTTTTGTTTTACACTATATTCGATAGTTGTTGAGTATTCTTGAGTTATGACCAACTCTATTCGTCTGGGTGCTCTCCCTAAAACAAATGAATAACAATAATTAAAAAAAAATTTACTTGTTCTGTAAAAATCATTTGATGCTCATGTTTCCTGTAAACAACTAACTTACTCTTCTTCCCTTCGTAGACCACCTTCTGGGTCCGATACCTCTCTCAAACCTTGAAAGGTATATTAAGTCGGGAACCGTATCGAATGCATGCAGCATTATCGTTTCTATTTTTATTGTGATTCGAAACGACAATAGTCAATCTTCTTCCTCCTCGTGGGATCGTGCCGCCGTTCCCTACCCTTAACGAAAGGCCCACAATTACTGTAAGAGCACTGCATCACGTTGGAATAGTTTTTATCTCCTTTAGGAAGAGGGAAATAGAACTGGCTGCACCGACGGATCGAATTTTTTAATAACATTTTCATCTAGAAAGCTTCTCAGGATCATCTCCATTTTCTGAAGACATTTACTTATCAGACATTTACAGCGTCACTAACAATCGGCAAAATCGTTAATGCTCCTTATCATGTCTTAAATAGAATTATATGCATGGATTGTATTATTCCATATTTTTTCATGCAATGCCCGAAACATTGCCTCCTTTCTATACAAATTTTGTAGCTCACATATACCAACCACGATAATATTACTTCTCAATCCTCCTGAGGATCCTCTTTTGGGTATGAAAATAATATGTTCGCGAGACCTTCGTAAATTGAACAGAAGAGACCTTAATGGCCTAGTGCGTTGGGGTCGCAGAGCACCCGTTACGGAGCTACTGAATTCACATCTGGATCAGTAAATTATCTTTTCGAGGCAGTTTCACGTAATGAATCTTGACTAATTATTGATATTTTCTCTCAAAGATTTTAAATATATATTTTTACCGTTCAAATACTTCTGTACTCACGAATTTTCATTAAACTCAAATGAAAAAAAAAATTGATGTTTTAACCGGTTATCATACTTCTTGACAATTGAGAAAATACAAACAAAATTTTCACAGTAATAATTTATAGTCCATGAATGATCTGAATGAGTAACCGTTCTCATAAAGAACGTTTGAAAGAGTGTTTATTCATTTTTATTTTTCCCATCAAATTATTTCTTGCATGTTTTTTTTTTTTTCAATTGGTTCTATTATGACTGCGTGGAATGCTCAGTGGCCTGATTTTCGTGAAGAATAATTTAGTTTAATGCTGTTTGTCGTCAAGATAGTGTTTTAATAACCTTTGCTGACCTTAGTTGTGTTTAGTGTTGGACTGGCGGTAAGATACTGAGGCGCAAATATTTTTTTCTCGCTTAAGACGCTATAAAAACTGGATCGCCCCTACATAAGTTTAGGAATGGGTTCTAGGTAGATCAGTCTTTAATAAATTAAAAAAATAAAAACTTATTTTTATTGAAAATTAAATTTGAAATAACACAGGAAGATATAAAAATATTTTTTTAAAAATACGTTAAAATTTTAAATTTTTCTTTTCTCTAGTTAGAGCTATTTAAAAAAAATAAACTAATTATAAATAAATAAAACAATATCACTCACCAAAGTGAAGATGGTTGTTATACGTCAATGCTCGGCACGGCGAACATGTGAAGTCCAAAAAGTGTTTTATTTCCAATGATATAATTTAACAGCGAGGAATAAAAGGTTATTTTAAATAATTTTATTTATACATTTTATTTATTTTATTTTATTTATACATGAATAAATAAAATAAAATTACTTAGTAATGATTAACTCTCTAGTAGACGGGTGAGAAAAGTCACATGAAAGAACGGTTTTGGTCCCTGGGACCCAATAATTGATTTCTTCCCTCCCTCCTCCCCAAGAAAAATTGATTATGTCTCAAGAATGATTTCTATATAAAGTGTAATAAGAAGTAATAAGAATATGTTTGTTGATTTAGATGAATATTTTAATATATACAAATAATGACTGAGATGAATAACTTCTAGTTATTTTATTTTTTAAATTGCTAGTGTTTTATTGAAATTGACTTAATAGAAATTTTGCATTTTAAACTGTAATGAAATTTGATCCAACCTCAATTTTGTTATTATATATATTTTTATAGTATATTTCGACTTGGTCCAGATTGGACTTAAATATGACAGTATATGCATTTTAAATAATTTTACTATGGATATGGTATTTATTAGAATATTTAAGTATATTTAATTCTGTGATATGTTATAAATTGAACTAAATAAGGGCCTTCAACAGAGATGCCTGAGGATGGCTTGTAGGCCGAAAATTTTCCAACTAATGGAAAATACATATTATTGGTGGCTAGATCCCAGGGACCCGCCCCGTCCACTGGAGAGTTAACAGAGTAAAATGATTGATATTGTAAATTTGTAAGCTGTCCTTTTAAATTTTAACCTTAATAAAGCCTAGATGAACTTGGATAATTTTTCAAAACACTTTAAAATTGAAAAATGTTGGAGATCCGGAGAGAAAACTGAGGATTTTTAAAACACTGGAGATCACCGGCAAATATCCATATTCGTCTCGCTATCGTTAAATTCTTTTAAATCTATAAAATAACTGTAAAAGAGCCTGGGGAGGAATGCTAAAGGTGGGTTATCGTTGAATCATCGTTTTTTTAGACTCTCTTGAACCCCTCCTAGGGACACCGCCGTGGAAGGGGTAATCGGCGGTGTCACCCTCTACAATAATTTTAAAACCCAAGACGTTGAAAATTTAAGATTTCAGAGCCCATTTCAAACTTCGAAAATTGTGGTAAATGAGTTACTAACATTTTAAACCAATACAACTATATTTTAAGTTAAGAAATTGGGATATTATCGATACAATGTTGTATTTAAATAGAAAAAAAATTATTGTTGTCTAGTTTCAACCTTCGCAACAGGTAAGTCAAAAGTTCAAATCCAAAAGAGCAAGGGAAACTTCCAATATTTCATGATATAGTTGGGAAAATTAAAGTATGCATTTATTATAATTGGGAAATCTGGAACATTATCACGTCAGCTCAGCTCCGATGAAGTTTTTATTGGCTCATACTTTATCTTACACGGCAACTTTACTCTTCCATTTCGATTGCCATAATTCTTGAGGCGTCATTCTGATCTTAACGTAAGCTTAGTTATGCAGTCTTAAGAAACTATAGGAAACGCGATAGATTTGTAAATTATTAATTTCGATTTTCTGCACTCTAAGCGCGAACCAATCAATTTTACGACAAACAAATAGCCACTTTTTCCAACTTTATCCGAGCTTTTATTTCCTCTGGAATTTAGTTTTTTGGTTCATAAAATACCTATAAAGTTTAATATAAACATTAAAATTTGTGAAAATAAATAAATCCAAATCTCTGCAGTCAATAAAGACCTATTACTGTAGGATTGAGTGACCCATTAACAGTCTATCGACCGCCAAATCCATTTTGATAAAACCCTCTAATTTCTCTTTAGCCATTAGGGGTGGTCTACCTCGCTCCTCTATAATAAATATCTAATAAGAAATACTTTTATTTATGATAAATGTCACTTTGTAGGTATCCTATCTTGCCGAGGTTGATTAGTTGCGTCGCTGTCTTTTTGGGCAAGATTAACTTAGGTTATTAGAGTTACTCGTTATATACTTGAATAAATAGGTAGCTGATTTTCAAAAAAAAAAAAAAAAAAAATGTTATGCATCAGTTACTTCTGATTTTCTCTTCCTAATACATTTGAATAAATAAATTTGTTATGCCATTTTAACTGGTTTGATGCTGGAAAATCGGCGTTATTTTATTGCATTGTATTTGAAATGGATTTTAATAATATCAGAATTCAAGCCAAAATTTGTTAACAAGGTCGTAACTGGACCCCGTATATTTAGAATTACTGTTTACGTGACCAAGCTTTTTTCTCTTTCTCTAGTAGACTTAAGCATGGCTATTTATAGAATATAAATTATTCTGACACTCAATGCAACATCCGAAAATTTGGTTCATCTCATTATATGGATATAACGCAGAGATAAGCTCTGTCTTTGAATAAGAATGGCTAAAGCTCTACTGAGAATAAGCTAAGAATAAGGCTTTGCTTGTACTGAATAAAATATAGCTTTTATGCTCCGTGGGTGGTTTGATGCCATAGAATCGCGTAAGAGGGATTTGATTCTGTGACATCATGCGTGAAAATCTTTTATATTTTAAATAATTTGCACTTCTTTTTTTTTTAACCACTTTCGTTTTTTAACGGTTGCTATCGTAGATAATATAAAGAAAATCGATCGGGTAATGTACAATGATTAAGAATTTCAATGCTGTAAGATCATGTTTTTATCAATTAATATTAGTCAAAAGTTTCTCGGAAGATTAATTAATTAAAGTGTATGTACTCTCTTAGTTATACGTATATTTTCTTTAGATTAAAAAAAAAGAATATTTATCACCTTTTGTCTGTAAGTTGTATCTATAATAGCACTGTATTTCTTGTTGTGATAGCGGTGAATCTTTATATTTAAAGTTCTGCATATTTTATTACTCTTTTAGTTTATTTGCGTTACTTACACTCTAAAAAAAATGGCCAGAATCACGCAGATACGATATTGATATAAAATCAGAAAAATTGGACTTGAATTCCACATGTTTAACTCTGATTTAGGCAGACCTACTGATATATAGGCAGTAAAATGGGCATTCTACGGAAATAAAGAAAATGCCCAAATTGAGCAGAATTAGTCGGGTGGTATTTAATGATTAAACCATACAATCATTCATTATTAACTCCATTAAATAATACAATATTAGCTCCTCAATGTCCTTAAGAAGATGAAGTATGTTGATGGGAAAAAAAAAATTGGGCCTCGCTTGATTTTCACTTGATCGTTTGATAAAACGTCTAGTAGGTATGTAGTGATAGATTCAAAGAAATTAAGACCTAATGATTTTTTAGGAAAACAATTTTTTTTATTTTTTTTTACTAATATATTGATGAACTGTATAATTTTTGTTGCTTTTCGTTGATACCTTGTCGATATATATATACATATATATATATATATATATATATATATATATATATATATATATATATATATATATATATATATATATATATGTAAAAATTATGTTAACACATATATTTTAGTTATACCATAATTCTTTTCCTCAAATAATTTCCCATCATCAGATTCAACGCGAAGTAACCTTTAAAATCGTTCTGTAAAATGGAACCTTTGAAGCTGTGATTAGTTTTAAAAAAATCAGAGAATGTTTTTATACTATTCTCAAGTTTTGCAGACATTTTTTTATTTTATTATTTCGTTTATTTTAAACCTTTAGCAAGAGCCATGAAAGTTGAATATGGAACATAATTGAATAAATAATGACGAAGCATGATAGTAAGAATACGTTTACGCCACATGCACTTGACCCACAACAGAAATCTGCACTTAACCCTATCATGCTTTGCTGGGGCAACTGTGAACTATCACTTAAAAACCGCCAAGGAGAAATGTAAATAACAGAGGATTTTGAAGAGCTTCTGAAGGTTCCACTTACAGCAAAAATTAAAAAAAAAAATATCTTGTGGTGGATAAAAGTCGATACAGTTGTAAAATAGTTGAAAGTTCTAAGTTAATCAACATCTAGGAGTTCTTATTTTTACAACCTGTTATATTTCACTTTTACTAACTATCATGGCTGATTTACGAGACCATTACGCACTTATCCCGAAAACGCAATTATTCTATACTTTATATTTAAAAAAAAGTAATTTGTTGGTATTTTAGACAATTTAAATACTCTAATAAATATTTATACACAGGCAGGCGAGTCACACGTAACACGAACCAATATTTTAAGGATGCAGTCGCTATGTCTTAACCACGATAAAGTCACTTACATAATCAGTGAGAAAAGATCTATGAAGTGTTATTATTTATCAAGGAGGTACGCAGAATTTTTTTTCGGAGGAGGATTTACATTTGTTTGGCGGGAGATTTAATATGAACAAGGCAAATACGCACCAAATCACAATCGCAACAAATAAGTGTAACAAATAAGAATGAATCACGAAAAACATAAGGATGAAAATTGGATCAAAAACTGTTGTTAAAATTACCAAAATATTACTCGAAATACAAATCTTATGTTTATGGGTATGAAAATTAAATTTGTTCGTACATTTCGAGGGGAGGGGAGGAATAACTACCTGATTCCTCCGACCTCCTGCATATGGCACCGATCCTCTAGTGCTTCCGAACTAATTGCCTTTTCTTGTGTTCATCTATCGGAAGATGCCTTCAATGGTCTGAGATCTGGTAGATTGAGATGCCATCAACAAGTGGCAGCGTGAGAACCAATACAATGGGCTGTTGTACATCGATTCCACTCGAGAAGTCTTTCACTAACAATTACAGACTCTAATAGAATACATCTATGGGGGTAATTAGGTGTCGTGTATGATATTTTTAAATGGTCACTTTGTCTATCTATATTGTATTTAAATAGATTTAATTAAAAGAAATGAAAACAAAAAAAATCTGAGACACAGTAAAGATTCATTGAAATCTCTATTGAGATGAAAATCTCTGTGTCGTAGAAGACAAACGAAACCATTTCGCTGTAACTTTGTTTATTTAAAGCCGTCCACTGACGATCACTACAAATGGAACAATGGAACATGAAGTGGAGCGACGGAAGTGCTTGGAGTGAATATGATTTCTCACTGACGATCATTCCACTCCATTGTTCCATTTTTGACTGACAGATAGTGATTTATGCTCAATTATTCATGTATTTATAATAATTACAGTCTACAAATATTTTAATTTACAGATTAATAACTCTTGAGAATTAATAGGATATAAATAGTGCCACATCAATAGCAAGAACACTAAATAAATTAGTCATTACTCAAAAAATTAGAAATACTGGAAATTTTAAGCATATTATAAATTATAAATCCATTAAAAAAGTTCTTTTCCGCTGAGTAAGAGAAAAAGGCCGTTTTAAATGAAGATATTACAACTTGTATTTTTGATGTCACATTATAAATAATCTCTGTTCTCCTCTTATTTTAAATTTCATCAACAAAAGCACGGAAAAAAAGTTTAATTTAAGAGGATTTTACGTTGGGCTTACGAAATATTCTGGAATTGTTCATTTACAAAACGAGATCGCTGACCCGGACACCCTAATTATTTTGCACTGCCAGACAATACATGCGTTAAAGTCCTTTTGTGTTTTATACAGACAAAGGATTTTATTTAATGGAAGAATAATTTAGGCTGTCTCCATTGTCTGTATCTGTTCATCATGCTTCCACTTCTGTTCAGTAAACTGAGGTAGTGGCGTTCAATAAAACTGTACTTGGGCAGTATAAAGTATAAATGTATATATAATATTATATGAAGTTGTAGATGAAGATTGTTTTTATGAACGCGCTAATTTCAGGAACTACCATCCGAATAAAAAAATCTTTTTGCGTTAGGCAAACCGTTTATCGAGGAAGGCTTTAGATTTTATAACTTCACGCTACGACCCATAGGAACGAAACAGTAAACATAAATAAATTGCTAAGAATGTCCAAATGTCCAACTTGCGTACGTTTTGTTGTCATGGAAACTTTATTTGTTTTTATCTATCTATATTATAAAGCTAAAATATCTGATGTGGACAACACACGACTTTTTTGTACGCCTATTGAAACATAAATCGGTGGCTCAAAAAGTGATCCTGAATTTGGTTACCAATTTCCTAAGATTGAAGGATCTCACAAACGACACTCGGCGTCGCGACATCTATCTATTGACACACACATACTCTTGTTTCTAGAGGTCTTATTTCGTTATATATATATATATATATATATATATATATATATATATATATATATATATATATATATATATATTTATATATATGTATGTATATATATATATGTATCCTTTTCTTTCAGTAGGTAACTAGTTTCCAAGAGATTTCTTAGTGTTCCATGACAACATTAGAGCTGCCAATGTCACTAGATAAAGCATTGGAAATCTACAGGTTCGAAATTTTAAGCGAAAGAACCCGCTTAACTTATATCTTATTCTCCTGCTGCAGATTTGTTCATCTCACAAATGGGGAGGAAAACCAATAAATTTGACCTTAAAGTAAAGTACGACTTCCGGTCTGCCAATGTTAACCAAAATTTATTATGCTATTTATATTGATATGCAAGTCTTATATACCTAATTAGAGAAGATTTGCATTATATTTTAATATAATTTTTGATGAAAAGCAATAATGAACTTCAAATAAAGTATCACTTCCGGTAATCATGTAGTGGCTAAAAAAGGGAGGTTCACAACTAGATTTTACAGCAATCCTCAATACAAAATTTAACTTTCTACGGCTAACCGTTTTTGAGTTATATACGTACGAACGTACATACGTCACGACGAAACTAATCAAAATGGATTCAGGGATGGTCAAGATGGATGTTTTAGTTGAAATATGAAAACCTAAAATTTTCGCGATTACAAATAAAAAGAGTTTGTGTGTATGAACGCACTAATTACAGGAACTACCGGACCGATTTGCAAAAATTAATTTTATATAAGAAAGGGTATCTGTATAGTATAGAGTATCACATCTTCATACCCGTTGTTCCAAGCTAACTGCACTAACTTTTTAATTTGGGTGTTGATGTCGTTGATCGTAGTATAAGCTACGCCGACTGGAAGACTAAAAGTTTCCCATCTTCCTTTGCTGTCTCATCAGAAATTACCTCAGCGGAAGTTCTTTCGTTATACGAATTAGTGAGAGTTTCTTAGCTGTAGTTACTACTACCTGCGGAGTACCAGAAGGCTCAGTTCTGGGACCAATCATGGCTATCATCATTACTGCCCCGGCAGCCTCTCTTCAACAACCAGAAGGTGTGGTAGTCTATGCCCTGTACATATACCCTGTAAATTAGAAATGTCTAGTGCCTCAACGGAAGAATATATATATAAACATAAAAAATCAAAAAAATATGGCATAATCCCGGCGAGTATCCCAAATTCTCCAGTCACCCTGATAGTACCTCCCTCCCCCTCACCCACCAAAAAATGACCTCTGGCTCTGCCCCCTGCTTAAAGAAGAGGAATAAACAGAAACTCTTGATTGAATGAATGAATGAATAAATATTTTTATTTGTTTTCGGGATACACCCTATACAAATAGAGTTGGCTACAATGATGATGGCTTCAATAACATAATGATTTGCTATACTAATTTTATAAAAATATTTATAAAAGACAGAAATATTATTTGGCTACGTTGCTATGTCAACGTAATC
This sequence comes from Rhaphigaster nebulosa, assembly GCA_948150685.1. Classification (NCBI taxonomy): domain Eukaryota; kingdom Metazoa; phylum Arthropoda; class Insecta; order Hemiptera; family Pentatomidae; genus Rhaphigaster; species Rhaphigaster nebulosa. Next base: position 127,564,952 of record OX411306.1, read on the forward strand.
TAAAAATACGTGCAAGCATAAGTATATAGAGATACAATAATATAATACAACATATAACAATATAAAAATAAAATATTACTATAATATAAACAATGCATAAATAAATACTTTCAAGCAACTTAAATACACTAATAAATAATGAAGAGACCCGCTACAAGATCAACAAATCAACAAAATCATTCATTGACAATAAACGATTTCAATCTACAACATTGCCTAGCGTAATAAAACAAGTTAAAAGGAGATCGCTATTGTCAATTCTAAATAATTCTGCATAATTTGATTTGTTCATATTTACGGAATGAGGCAGGTAGTGATGACGGAAAGGTGTATAGATCGGGCACCGGACGAAAATATGGAAAAGATCCTCTGGCTCATTTAAATTGCAGATAGAGCAGTTTTCTATCGGTTTGAAATAGTAATAGATATTATTAAATGTTAGTTTAATTATATAGTTGCAGGATAATCCGATTTGTACTAATGTTTTAGTCATAGAATTTAGTGCTAGATATGGCTGAGGCTTATCACTTTCTGAATACATGAGAGGATATAATGGAGTGTATTTAGGAGAGGTCAGTTTTTGTTTATCTCGCTCCTCCATGTAGCTTTTAAATAGTCTTAGTGTTTCGTCCATTTCAGTCTGAAACACACCAGGATCCTCTAATTCCAAGATTGACTGTTTATTTACAGAGCACAATAGAGTGTATAACTGATTCAGCCAATTGTATTTCTGAACATTTTTGCTATCATTGCATGTTTCCTTCAATTTGTTAAAACAAATTTTTGGAAATCTGCCACTACTCATTTTCAGATTTATTTGGAACACTAATTTCAGTACTGTAACGGAGCAATGGGGAACACTAAACTCCAATCTCATTATTCAGAAAGGTTTATTCAATGAAAATAAACGCTTATAAAAATTCAAATTTACACTTTTCAGCCTATCCGTATAACTTAGGTTCCATAGTTGTACATTATAGCACAGAAGGCTCATGGCAATTGCGTTATTTATTTTTATTTTATTCCCAGGATCTGAGTTTAACACGAAGTGCGACGACAGATCCCTCGATTGCTGCCCTCGTTTTTGATTCAAAATAATTTGCCGCTTTATGAAATATACCTGAATCCGAAAATGGTACTCCAAGGTAAATATATTCGGAGACTTTCTCTATTTCTCTATCACGATAAAACAGTTTTCCTATCTTTTTACAACCTTCCGTGTGAAAATATGGCATTTTAGTTTTTTGAGTATTGACCTCTAGTTTTTTTTCGAGCAATACTGGTTTAAAATATTTAACTTATTTGTGGCATCAGTATAACTATCAGCAAGGATTATTAGATCCTCAGCATAAAGAAGCGACAGTATGTCACAGAAATCATCGATCCTTATGCCTCCGACATTCTGACTCCGGAAAAACATTTATAGAAATGTTTTTAAATATTGTCACCTGTTATTTGTAAACAAATTTAAATATTGTCACCTTTCTTATTTAGCCTCCATTTGAGTGATATAGATCACTCAAATAGAGGGTAAATAAGAAAGGTGACAATATTTCTCCCTGCAGTAGGCCCAAAGTAACATTGATTTCCTCTGAAAACATACCATCAGTTCTAACTCTAGCCGAAGCATTCTGATGAATATTTTTTAGAATTCTAATAATTTTGTTACTTATACCCTGGTTGTGAAGAGACTGCAATAACAAATTATGATTGAGCGAGTCAAAGGCTCGTTTAAAATCAACAATAAAAGCATAGTAGGTTTTTCCGCGTGATCCCATCTGTATCTGAATAAGAGCGTTTAAAGTAAACAAATTATCCAGACAACTTCTAGTTTTACGGAACCCGGATTGTGCTTCAGGGACAACATTCATCTCATCACACCAAATTAAAAGCCTATTCAGAATTATCTGGATAAATATTTTCATGATACAATTCACCAAGGCAATAGCACGATAATTTTCTGCGAGATTTCGGTCACCCTTTTTAATCAGCATTGTGTATTCTGTTTTATTCTGGATTCAAAGACTAGATATTTACTTTGTATCCCGACTAGGATTGGCTCAAATAATTCTAATTCTTGGCTTACATCCAAAGAAGGCTTAAAATAAACTAAAATTATAATAAACGCATTAAGTCCCTGTGTTTCCTTAACATAGACAATAATCCAATATTCACTAATATCTAAAACATCTACATTATAAACATGAGGGATATAAAAAATAATTAAATCTCCACTGCCTCTACCTCGGCTCTTCTCTCTGATGGCATCGTACGCAATAAAGCTGAATTCTAAGAGCGCTGGGGGCGCGGCCGCCGGTCTTTTAAGTGAGTTTCACAAAGACAAACTATAGATGATTTTTTGAACTGTCTATTTTTTTCAATAAAATTCTTATACCCATCAACATTCCATAAAAATATTGTACGGGGCTCTGTATTATTAGAAACTGTATTTACAAGCGTATGCTGACGGTGATAAGGCCCCGGTGGTATACTGGGAGGTGGTGGGAGTAAAACTCTTGATTGTAAACTGGTTCATTTCCAATTCCATTAACACTTCACCTGTATCTATATTAATACCTTACTTGCTGACCTGAAAGAAAAATGTTATTAATCCTGCTTTCTCCAGATTCTTCACCATTCGATTGACAACTTGCCAAAGAAGCTCTTAATTTCATCATCCATTAATACTCTTCAAAGAAATACAAAAAAAAAACAGGTAGACTATGCAAAAACTGAAGACTATGCAACTGCCTCGACTTGGGTGTAGAAATATCTGAAATAATAAAAAAATGAAATTTGTTTATTGGCAACAATTAACATACCCATGCTCAGCTTAGTATGTATGCCATTGCTGCATCATGCGAAGGCAGAAAAAAAAACTGACCTGCCCGACCTATAACCAGTAAATCTTAATTATAAATCTATGGCTATTGATTTTGAATATAGAATGATTCATAATGAAGTTAATGAATGATAAAGCAGTGATAAGCTATAGGTGTTGACGTGAATGGGAGGATTACAGGTAGTATTTGACCGTTATGTACAAGGACTCAGCGTTACTAGTTTATAACAATTTTTAGAGCTTAATTTTTATTGTTATTAGTACCATTAGCTGAGTATTTTGGACGCAAAGGATATTATAAATTTTTGTTTGGTTATTTATATAACTATAAATTATATTTTTATACAGTTTTATTGTAATATATATCTCTATATGTTTTACATATACTTGATTTTATTTAAATGCTGATATGAGCAGAATAATTTAATTTAATCCATCCTATAAATATTTTCTCTCTGTTTATTTTATATGGACAGTTGTTTGTTCTTCATGTTTATGGCATCTGTTTACCGTAGTTCAATTTAATCGTTTTTTAACACAGCTAGGCTTGTTTGTGAAAAGGAATTCTTGTTTAGTCAATAATTTACGTAACAAAGCATGTGTGAAAACGTTTCCAAGATTTGTTTGAAGTCTCGAAACGAAATGAATGTTAGCTATTGCCTCAGAAAATTTCAAATATTTATTTTCAAGTAAATTTAATGCATTGTAAATCACGTTTGTATCTATTTATGTGAATTCTCGAGTAACACACTGCTGTATATATTCATTTTTAAAATTGTACAGATAATCAACTAATATGTTATCTAAGATGTTATACATTTAAAAATGTATTACCAAAGAGTTAACAAGCAAATTCATTAGACCGTAACGTAAAATGTTTCTTTTTTGATTTTTGAATGTATACGATGTGGCCAATGTGGATGTTTTTGGCAATGCTTTGAATGTGTATTGCCATACATGTGTGGCAATATATGTGTATGTGTAATTTTTAAACATATATCAAAATCAAATACCAATAATGAAATCTGTGTGTAATCTTAAACTGTGTGTATTAATACGTTTATATTTTTACAGGATCACAAACATTTTATTTAACGCCGCATTAGACTGAAGGTGAGTGAGTTTGTATTGTAATTTTGAATAAATTATAATTAATTAAAATGTCAACTTTAAAGTATTTCTTATTTTAGATTGAATTCTCATTATAGTTACAATGTTAATTTAATATTTTGCTTATTTAAAAATCGATTTGATAAGGGGATGAACATCCTGGTGGTTCAATGTTTCCTTTATTGTTTATTTTTTTCATTATTAACTTTTATGTATTTCACTATACGAAGTTAACACGTCGAAAGCTTAGTAACATTAATAACAATCTTTTCTTCTATCCAAATTTAGTAGTAAGTTCGTTGTTAATTAAAAGGATGAACAATTATGACTTTCCGATAAATTATTTATTATGTTTTTATCATAATAATTCCGATGTTTCGGGGATGTTCTCCCATCATCAACAAGGCCCCCCATTGAAATCTCGGGCCCTCTGACAGGTTTTAATTCGGGCTTACAAGTACCAATGTACCAGCTGAGTATTGACTTTGGTTGTATAAAAAGTTATCCAACGATATTATCAACAAATTATTATGTAAAATAATCATTAAAATAAATAAATACTTAAAAAATTGTAATGAGCCCTGTTCCCCAGCTTTGACGAACCTCCCGAAAGTTGTCATATGTTCGAGCCTATGTTTTCATCTAGACTGTTCGTACATTCAGACGGTCTGTGGGAAGAGGAAACTTTCAATTTTAGACATTGTGTCCCATTTAGTGGGTCTGTATATGAGAGCTATTATAAGAGTTTTAGTCAAGTTCATTTGACCCTGTATGAGAGCGTGTCAGTTTTATTATACCCTCTTTATGCTAAAAGGCCGGTCTAATCTGTTTCCTTCCTAATTAAATGGACCAGAATGGCAGATCAAAATTTCAATAATATTTTAATTCCTTGCTTATTTAAAAATTGATTTGATAAGCGGACGAACATTTTGGTGGTTCTATGTTTCCTTTATTATTTATTTTATTCGTCATTAACTTTGATTTATATCGCTTTACGAAGTTAACACGTCGAACACATAAAACGTCTTTAAGAAACACGTGAGACTTTTTCGTCCATGTCTATTTTACAAACAAAATCATGCCTGTGGGAAAAGATTCTGAAATAATTCTTTGTAATAAGATAACTATTAAAAAATTTGGAAAAATATGCCAATAACTTCTCAAACAGAATCAGAATAGCAAATGATGTGTTTACAAGTTTAGGACTACTGTAGTCGGCAAGTCCCCTACGCTAAAGTTGGGTACCACTAGATAACCACTAAAGCAAAAGACGCAGAAGTTTGGTCCAAGTTGGAGAGCTTAAAGACACAGAGAAGGAGGAATAGAAATAGGCATTGATAATACTGCTGAAAGCTTTGGAATCTATCTTAGCAGCATAATAATAATAAATAATTCTATGACCGGTAAGTATTTATACATATACTTATTATATACATTATGTATATTATAATGCATTATTATTTTACATTTTATTATAAATTCCAACCAAGAATGCAGTAAAGTAATTATCGCGCAGAATCACAGATATTAACAACAGATACGTATTTTTTTTTATTACAACTAAGATGAGGCTGCTTAATTGTTTTTAGGATTAGTCGTCATTGTTTATATTTTTACATTCAATTATCAACTACTGAGTAGGTGATTGATGTTTTAAGTATGAAAGTTAAGATCTAAATCCCACACAAAGCGCTGTACCTGCTAAAAAAAAACTCTTAGCTTATTAGTCCAGTATCTATGGCATAATTTTCCAGAAAAAGTTGAAAAATCTGAATTGCCTCAGGCATTCGGGAAAAAATCTTGTCTCGATTTGGTATCGGCTTCCTATACAAAGATAACGATCTATATACATAGATATATAAAATAGAGGACGTGACGGCCGAGTACGTTGGGGCGAGGGTCCTAGGGTGCCCGGTTCGGAACGTTGTGGGTTCGATTCCCACCTGGACCAGTTAATATTTATTTCGTAGCGATCCCGCGAAATGAATCTTGACATTCCCACTCTGGTTAGTGGTTAGTGACGTAAAAGTAGCCGTCAGGGGTTGGCAAAAAGGACCATAAGGCCCACTTGCCGGAGTTCCCCCACCATTACCAGTACCAGTACCATCATATATAAAATACAAACTTTAATTCATATTTTCGCGTATATCTCCCCTTCAAGAGCTCATAGACTCTTTTGAAATAAAGGATCGAAGTTTTATCAATTAATTTCATTAATTATATAATCTGATTTATAACATAAATATAAATTATAGTTATTTTAACTTTACGATCAAACAAGACTCAGTTTTTTGGGAATAAAAAGGATATCGTTTTTTATAGTTTCATCTTGATTGGTTAAGTACATTTTTTTCTATGGTACTTTAAACAATGGAGTCAAGAAATATTTTTTTACTATTATTTACGAGTCTTACAAAATGAGTCTTGCTTGATCGCAAAGTTATAATAAATTAATTTATTAAAAAAAAAAAAAAAAAAATGATGCGTTATTGCAAAACATGAAATGCTTTTAGGGCAGTTTCACCCCGGTATAATAATCAAAAGTGGTTTTTATTATGAACATTTAAAAAAAATAAAATTAATTTTCAATATGCTTTACCGATAAAAACGATTTTTTATTTAAACAAATGCAAAATCTTACCGAATTTTCCACCAAATTGATTGCAATTAACAACATTAAAATTTTGATTTAAAAAAAAACAACACAAATTTGAATAAAGAAAGTTTGAGTCATCTAATTGAAGCCAAGATACAAAGAATTTACCATAATGCTATAAACAATTAAATTCATAATTAAATATTCTATGTTGTAGTTTATTCCATGTCGAACAATCTGACGTTTTTTTGACTTCTTTCTACGCGAAAAACCGAATAAAAATATTATTTTGTATATACTCGTAAATCGTTATTGAAACAAATGAAACTGATGTCTGATCAAGGCAAGACCATTTTCCCGAATAACTGAGAAAATTCTGCATGAAATATATTTTTTTCCAGATTTTTTGAACTTTCGAAAATTAAATGCTTTTGAGTGTTTTCCGGAAAAATTTAGTTGAATGAATTTTAAAATTCGTAAAATCAATTTGTGAATTTTGAATTTTCATTTTATAGTAAGGCCAAGAAGAGAAAAGGTATTATGATGGAAAATTTTTAACCCCCTTGAAGAATAAATATTTGCATACTGTTTCAAAAGGCGTTATAAATTAGTGTAGGGATTTCCGTTTCATAAATAATTTAAAATTATGATTCCTTTACTTTTACTTTTAAAATCTTTGAAATGTGGCATGTTATACAGTACATCATAGAAGTAAACTTTTATCGCGCAAATATTTAGCAAGTTTTTGTCAAGTAATGTGGGTTAATGGAAATTAATATGTCCATTTAGTGCCAGAATTATTGTACTATCAGGCTTTTTCCACTATGTATCCTGCGATGAACTGCCACCACCAACCAGTTAATTCCAAATCCTTGAATTTTATCACAATAATATCTTGTCACTATTTAGCTAGATTAATTTATTTTTGAAGATTTCGGTCACATTGGTTCATTATTGGGACCCAATGTGATCCTATAATTCGTTGTATCTTGGAAAAACGCCATATTTAAAAAAAATAAGGATATCAACTGTACTATTTGATACACGTGAAATTTACAGAATTAGTCTAGTTATTCTTGGAATAGTAGCGAATAGTCCCATCTTCATCTGTTTATTATTGTTCTGTTATTAGATTGTATATTGATTTTTTTTTCACTAAGAATTTACATATCGTGAATTATCCAATAATTAATCAAGTTGTAACCAATTGTTAATTTCTAGATTATAATATAAAACACATAGCCTCATATGTTACGTTTATTTTATTTTGACCGCAAAAACATAAATAAACACGGTTTTATCACGTGATTCTTATTTTAATCTTTATCGTGCTATATCCAAACATAACACAGTGGTAATGAACACATTATCTGTTATCATTTTTAAATTTCAACAAGCGTGGAATGTTAATTTTTAAATTAATTAATTTATTGTAAAATCATTTCCTATGAGCCATCTTAATTTCACGTGTTCCGTGGTTTGTGAAAGATATAAATTTTATATCTTATATATATTATTTATAACGAATTTTACTAGGCAATAATTCTGATTGATCCTAAAATACGATTTTAGACTTTTAAGAAGTTTTATTTAACTAGTTAATAATAAATAATAAAATATGTTTTAACTAGTTAATATTTCATTAAGATATTCTGTACCTGTCAACATCAGTTTTTCTAAGTAAAAAAAATATTTATTTGTACCGTACTAAGTTGGTGAATTAAATTTTTATAATAATATAGTTTGTCGGTTTATCATTGGAATGGCATTGGCATGCAGCAGATATTACATTGTTAAAGCAACTATTTATTCAGTTATTCTCACAAGGTTTGGAATATTAAGGAGTCTTGGGAATCCAAACAATGTTTTTATAAGTTAGAACGGTGCTGACCATACAGAAATTTCCTAATAGAGTAATTTGTGCTTTTAAAATATTTAAATCTATTTATTTTAAAAATAATAATAAATCGAATTCGTGACTTGGATTTTTTTAGTTCAGATATTTACAATGTTTTCTGTTTTACGAAAATCCCAAAATAATACACCATTACTCCACGAATACCAGCGGCCGTGACTCGTTGGAGATAACGCATTCATTAAACCAATATTTATCGTAGAGTGATAAGGTGCAATGATTAGAAAAGTCCTCTGATGATAAGGCAGTCAGTGCAGTGACTCCAGTCAGAGCTAGTCCCCGTAGGTAGGTCATTGCTTAATCCTCCAATAATGCTTGGGAAAAAATATTTTTTTAATCAATTTCAACTTCATTGGAAATATTAATATTTTTATCTAATACGCCATATATATATATATATATATATATATATATATATATATATATATATATATATATATATATATATATATATATATATATCGAAAGGTGATTGGCTTATCATTAGTCATATGGGTAACTTATCACAGAGATAATATAATTTACTAAAATATGAAAAATAAAAATAACAATTTTTTTTAATTGACTGATACTTTATTGCAAAAAAATTACTGTCTGATTAAGGCAAAGAAAGGCTGACTGTCATTATAAGAAGTTAAAAATTGCTTGTTTTTTTGTTTGCAAGGCCTCAGAAATAAATCCCCCAAATGGTCTAGGTACGCCACTGAATAAAGTACCTCAGAATATTAAGTGTACAATATAATTAGTGTACAATAATGTGTTAGGGAAAAATAATAAATGATAAAACTGTAAAATATGTACAAATAGTAAAATATGTAAAATCGTGCATCGATTGATAACTTTGTACGGTTTATCTTCGGGATCCCGAGGGACGCCTCTGTCTCCCGATTCTATGAAGAGTTGAAGTGGCTGTACCCTTCCTACCATCGTAAGTACTTTCTGGCATCCTTCCTCTACTAATTCATCCAATCCCGCCGTCCGTCTTCGACCTCCTTCAATTCAGATCCTCTGTTCATTCCCACTCCCGTTATCGGTCTTCAGATTTATATATAACGGCCCACCGATCCGCAGGTTTTGATAGATCTTTTCTTATCCGATCCTCATCCCTATAGAATCCCATCCCTTCTTCCATCCGTTGCTCCAATACTCTTCCCACCTTTAAATCCCGTCTATTCAGTCACTTCATATCCACGCAGCTCCAAAAGATTTGTAAATAGACACTCCTTATTTTCAACTAAAATTTGCACCCTAAGTAATCATAAAAAAAGTAGAAAAAGTAATCATATATTTTAATGTATTATTGAGCACCTGAAAATAAGCCGACATTCTAAAAAAATACGTATTTGGATAAAGACTGGATTCAGCAGTTCAATATGAATCACATTTTATTTATTTCTTATAAAAACAATTTAGGTTTTTGATGTTTAAAAAACTCGTTTCTAATTTTCGCTCCTAATAATAATGATCCGTCTCACTTTAAATCTTCTCTAAAATTATTTTGTACTGAGGACTCTAAAGATCCTTGAACCAAGAAACGTGGATTTTACTCTAAGCATGCGCGTTGCCCTCTTCTGACCCAGACAAAACTCCCCCTTTCAACACCTCACAATGACCTGTCTCTTGCTTTTTCTATCCCTAAGCAACATTAATATCTTAAAAAGAAAAGATCATAGGAACCTTTTACCCTTTTTTTTTTATCATCTTAATGTTTATATCATTTGCATCATAGTCATATATTATTTTAAAAGTTTTATTGAGTAAGCATTTTAAGAGTCATAACATTTTTTAAGAGTCATTTATTTTAAGAAAGTCGTAACATAGTTGTCGTTTACCCCTACGTCTAAGAGCCTCTCATAGTTCTAAATAAAGGGACTGTATTAATATTACTTCTGGCCTATTAGTACTTAGTACTTAAGCCTATCTCAAGGACATAGTTTTCTAGACAAAGATGAAAAGATCTGACAAAATATGTTATATGCAGGATTTCCTTATGAATCCGGGATAATAGTCTTATCTAAATAAGATGATTCTTTATTTTATTTACCTAACAATTTATAAAAAAAAAATGATTTTTTTAAATTTGTTTTTCGCGTATATCTACGATTCTACAGGTCAGAGAGAACTAAAAAAAACCTCACACTTTCACCGTGGAATAAACTACAACACGAATTATTTAATTTTGAATTCAATTGTTTATAGCACTTTAATAAATTCAATATTTTGAAAATTTAAAAAATAAATTGAATTGTATCTCTGCTCTCAATAAGTCTAGAGCAATAATTTTTCGAAATTTATTTTTTTTAAAATCATTTCAATGCTGTTTATGCGATCAATTTGATGCAAAATTCGTTGAGATGTTAGCTTTTGATTAAGTTGCAAAATTGTAATTATCCGTAAAACATTTTCAAAATTTTCAATTCATTTTTTAAATTATCAAAAAAATGATTAAATTTTTGACCGGAGTAAAACTGTTGTAAAAGAATTAAACTTTTGAAAAGTTAGGTTGGAATTTTATTTTTTATAAATTAGTTGTAAGAAAAGTGATTATTGAATAGCATTGAAACAAGTCTCATTTTGTTGGGCATCAAAAGGGCTATCATTTTTTGTAGTTTCATCATGATTGATTTTGTGAATATTTTTCTACAGTACTTAAAACTTTGGAGTCAAGGACTTTTTTTTTTTTTTGCAATTTATTTGTTATTTATTTGAAATTACACTTTAAAAAATGTTTCATGTTAATGAATAGACATTAGCTTTAATTATTCCATACTATGACTTTTTTTTTAGTTTTCTCTGGCCTGTAGAAGCGGAGATAATCGCGAAAAACTGAATTTAAAAAATCATTTTTTTATATAAATCGTTAAATAAAAAAAATCCATCAACCAATGTAGACAAGACCATTTTCCCGGATTCATAAAGAAATTCTGCATTTAATATATTTTTCCAGGTTTTTCCAACTTTGTCTGGAAAAACAGTGATAGCTGCTGTGTACTGAGAAACGCTTTATTTTAAACAAAAAATCCAAATAAAGTCTAATCCATCGTTTTTTTCTCAAAAAATAATTTTTCTTAAGCTGTTCGTAACTTATTTCGCGTTTACAAAATATTTAAATTTGAAATTAAAAAAAAAAAATCGAATGGTTTTTACTAAACTCGGCAAGCAGATTTAATCCTTTTGTTTCTCAAATGAAAAGATAGTCGTTAAAATATAAAATAAATTTAATAATTAGGTATATATACCAATTAAATAAGCTGAGGTATCACGTAAATGAAGTGATTACCACGTTTTCAATGAAATTTATCTTAATGTACTATTTATGACGTTGCGTTTATTTATTTATGAAGTTGCTGATGTCGAATTTACGATAATTTCTAATTATTAATTAGTTTGCCATATTCTTCGGTTTAGATATCATTTATTAAGCTTTCAAGGATGCTATTTCCGAGTTTACTATCGGAATTTCCATCGCGCATGCGCGTTTCAATTTTCCGTAACTGTTGAAGTTTTCTGTGATATAGGGATCGTTTATTAGGTTCTCGAGGGTTCTGGCAGGTAGAAATGTTAAACTGTTTGTCGGAGTTGAGATTTAAACTTTTTTTTTGTTTTTTTTTAGTAGCACTACAACCCGTAAAGGATCCTCGCTTCCTCCAACACCAACTTCCATGCGTCCCTGTTCCTTGCCACTGCCATCCAGTTCAGATCAGTATATCCAGCTCAAATACTCTCCAGCGTCATTGGCCACACAATCTGCCCAACGGAGATTTGGTTTCCCAACTCTGCGACGGCTAAATAGGAGCACGGTCAGAATCTTCCTAGGTGGTAAATCATCAACCATTCTGGCGAGATGTCATGCCCATCTGAGCCTTCCGAGCTTGACGAAACGGGAGATATCCTGTTCATGATATAAATCATACAGCTCCCGAATGTTTCTCCGTCTCTATTCATTGTTTTCAAACACACCTCCATAAATTCGGCGCTACACTTTCCACTCAAATATAAGAAGGAGCTGGTCCTCAGCTCTGGATGTAGTCGAGGTCTCTGAGCCATACAAAGTACAGGCCGGATAAGAGTCTTATAAATGATAATTTTTGTTCGCCTTGTCACCAGATTGCTTGAAAGATACTTTCGAGTCCAAAATAGCAGCGGTTCGCAGCCAATATTCTCTTCTTTATCTCACTGTTGCAAGTTACCATAGATCCGAGGTCGAAAAATTCTGAAAACTGCTCAAACCTGTAAGGCCCAAAAGTAAGACTGGCACCTGCCAACCTCGGAGCTCGATCCGAAACCATGTTACTTGGTTTAGCTTCATTGATAATGAGTCCTATTGTCAGTCTTATAAGTCGTATGAGCATAGATGGAACATTTAGCTCATATAATGTAAAGCTCTCCTCGGTGAATACTATCGTATGCCGACTTGAAGCCAACAAACATATCATGTGTAGTCACATAATACTCCCTTCCTCTCCCGAATATTGTTAGGAGGCTGAAAATTTGGTCTGTAGTAAATCTTCCTTGCCAGAATCCACATTGATAATGACCAATCTCCCGTTCAACAATTGAGAGAAGCCGGCAAAATAAATTTTTTTAGAGGATTTTAAATGCACATGGAAGCAAGGATATTCCTCTATAATTAGTGGGTTTAAACAAGTCTCCCTTCTTTGTATGGTACAAATCAACGTTTTTCTCCAGTCTCCAGGTAATACTTCACTGGTACAGATGTTCATTAGCAAGTTGTGAAAACACTTTACTAGCTCCATAGATTCCTGTTTAAACAGTTCTACGGGTATTGAATCAATGCCAGGAGTTCTATGATTCTTCGAACGACTAATTGCTTCAACAACTTCTTCCTCATCAGGTGGTTCTAATTTCAACATGATATTTAAACAAAAATAAAAATATTCCACATTAACAGTTAATCCTTCAAGAGAGATACACCAAAAATATAAAAGTAATTAGGTCAGTATCGAACCAATTAATTCGTTTTTTTTTTAAATTTTTATTATTGTTGCTTTATACTTTGCAATTTGTTTGTAGAATAGCATTGTTTGTGTAACAAAAAATCACAATTCTGTCCAACCAGATGGCAACATCTAGCAGTCCGTGCCTAAAATATCACAAAAAATTACAAAAATAAAATACTTGACTAAAATTGATTAGTCGGGTGTTAAGGAGACCGTAACGTTGAAATGTACAAAATTCGAAATTTATTGCCGAAAGACTAATGATTTTTGTTGGATTTAAGAAAGGTTTACTTGAGGGTCACAGGACGTTGACATGATTGACTCAGCAGCTATAAATGGTTTTTATTGCAATCAACGGTAAATCTGCGTATTTGAGGAATTTGTTTTGCTTATTACTCGGATTGTTCTTATTTGCGATTATCCGGATTGCCTTTGGTCCCGACTAATCCGAATAAATTATGTTTTATCGTGATATTATTTTAACATTCTTGGTTTTTGTCGTTGTTATTGCTTTTTACTGTTCGGTCCAAAAGTCTTTGAATTCATTACGTAATATTATTCATTAAAGTACTGGCTTACAGCCAGTTGTGATCATTTAAAATTGGCTCTGGGCAGCCTCCACCGGATCGGCGAATTATAAATTATTTCTGTTAATGAACAATAACTGGGACGCGCTGATATTTAATTGAATGTAATTTCATTTATCTCTTGTGCTCATTTATGAATGAAGTTGTTTCAAGTAATAAACTGAGCATTGTCTCGCAGTCATTTGACATATTTCGTCTGCTAAATATTTATATTAAAATGCAAAGATTTTAAAGTAGTAAAAACCCTTATATTAAACTTGGAAGCTAAATTCATTTTATAAAAATGTTCATTGGGTATAGTATAATTTAATACTTACTAACTTACAGCGGCGCGACAACCCATTGCCATGTCAGGGCCTCCTTTATTAGCCTTCGCCAGTTGTCCCGATCTTGAGTTGCTGTTTTCCAGTTCCGAACCATTAGTACCTTCGTGCATCGCATGCCATAAAGTCCTCCCAACGAAGCCTAGAATGACCAACACGCCTTGTACCATATAAGCGCTCCGTGAATGCTTTTTTTCGGGATCTTTCAACTATGTCCAGATCATCCGCATATCCAAGTATCTGAACAGTCCTATTAAATATAGTCGCAGATGTGTCAATACCGGAGTCTCTCACCACTTTCTCTATTGCAAGAATAAAGAGAAGGCATCTCTCTGCAGTACACCTTTTCCATTCTCATCAGATGCCCAGTCCACCTAAGCCTTCCCAGACGTACAACCTTGACTATATCTGCCTCATTTAGAAGAGTACTTAATTCATTATTGGTCCTTCTTCTCCATTCTCCATCAACATAGAGTGGACCATAGATGTTGCGTAGAATGTTGCGCTCATAAACTAGAAGATCTTTCTCATTTTTCTTGGTTAAGATCCATGTCTCTGAGCCATAAATTAGGAATGGGCGGATCAGTGTTTTATATCGGAGAAGTTTGGTACTTTTGGTACTGGCAAGGATATTGCTGCTAATATGTCTTCGAGTGCCTTTATGAGCAAGAAAAACATCTGACACCTCTCTGAGGGATCTTTCAACTATGTCCAGATCATCCGCATATCCAAGTATCTGAACAGTCCTATTAAATATAGTCCCAGATGTGTCAATACCGGAGTCTCTCACCACTTTCTCTATTGCAAGAATAAAGAGAAGGCATCTCTCTGCAGTACACCTTTTCCATTATCAAACTCCCGAGATAGGTCAGCCTGGATCTTAGCCGTGCTTTTAACTCCTCTCATGGTCATTCGGCACAGTCTTACTAATTTCTTGTGTATACCCAATTCTACAAGAGCATTCTAGAGTTCTTGTCTGTCTATGCTATCATAGGCATTTTTATAGTCTATAAATAGATGATGGGTCTATATTTTGTATTTTCTGGTCTTCTGCAAAATCTGACGAAGTGTGAAAATTTGGTCCGTGGTGGATTTTCCACTCCTGAAGCCACACTGGTAGTAGCTTCTGATATAGTATGCCAGAGATGACCTTATAAACTTCAGGCAGCAGGGATATTCCTCTATAGTTCCCACAAATTAACTGATCCTCTTTTTTGTGAATTGGGCATTTTATAGGTTTCCTGAGGGCTCCAGGTAACCTTTCCACACTCCAAATGTCGAGAATAAGATCAGAAATGTTTTGATGAATTCAGGTCCACCATGCTTTAATAGCTCCGCAGAGAGACTCCAGGTGCCTTGTTGCTTTTACGTTTTTCAATTGCCTTTGTGAAATCATCCTCTCCTGGGGGTTCAATATCATTGCCACCTTCCAGGGTACTTAATCTCTAGGGTACTTAAGCAAATTTAATAAAAACATAAAATTCTAAAAAATTTCAGCAATCTTTTTTCTGTCTACTTTTTGTTTATTTTTTAATCCATATTTTATATCCACACCTGAGGTATTAATCGCTATAATAAGCGTGTGCGATATTAATATATAAAATAAATGACATGTCAGACATGGGTGATCTAAAGTATTTAATAAATACTTTATTGTTCGGTGATTAAAGGTTTTTTAAATGTATTAATCCGTTGTTAATTTAATATGACGGAGGATTATTTGTGATAACGGAGCTCATGCTAAGTGTTTACACCGGCCACATACCAATTATTTTTTACCATAAATATTTTACTTATTGTAGCCATTTCTTATTCGGACATCAAATAAGTTGTTCCGTATTACATAAGTGATATCTTAACCATTTGTGAACTCCTGAGATTATTAATTTTAATTAATTGATTTATTTATTTTTTCTGGAACATTTAATTTTGACGAAAAACATAATAATGAAAATGCTGAGGAAACAGGTTTTCAGAATTTTTTTTATATAACCTTTGTCATTAACGGGGCCATAGGGATCAATATAAAACACTGTTTCTACAAAATTGCCGTTTTCGACATAATTAAATTAGAACCAGCGAAAAGCATTCTATTTTATGACAAAATAATCGTATCAGTGGAATCTTTAGATAATAAAATACACGAATTATATCTACAGTTGATATTGATAGAAATTTGAGAGGATGAATTGTATCTCATCTTACGACTGTCTAGTACCAAGATAGGCAGGCCCCTTCGTGTAGATACTATAGGACTCTTTAACATTAATCCTTTGATATGAATGTAGTTTTCATGGCAAAGTAAGGAATAATCTTGAAGTATATAAGTGTTTAAGTATCAATTTAAAGCTTATCCATCTTTAAAATTTTCGCTAAAAGTGGCTTCGTTCAAAAGTAAAAATATTTATACCTTTTCTTGAGGCTATTTTCAAATGTATTAACTCCTTGTTAATTTATCTAAGAAATAAATAAAAAAGCGATATATTACACTTTTTAGAAAGAAGTGAACCTAAATACGGTATGTGCAGTTCATATCGATACTGTAATTCTGGAATTATAATAGATATATCCCAGTCATTTAATTGAATGACTTTTATAAATTGTTTTGAAAAATATTTACTAGTATGCTATCCGGAACTAAAGAAACCTCATACAGATTAGAACAATGTAAACAACTGAAGCGACTTGTTTAATCTTCTACAGAATTTATTCTAGATAAAGAAGAGCAAAAAAAAACTTCAAGCGGAACTCTATGTGCTATGCACCCTAGTCTATGAATTGAAGGAATAAGTATGTGACATTTTGGGAAAATAGGAATTTTTGCTTCGAAGTATATTGTAATTACTGCATAATACATAGCACCTCTTTTTACATTAATTTTTCTAAACCTTAAATTGTGGTAGTTATTGGAAGAAAATTAAATGATCCAGGCTAAAATAGGAATAAAAAATTATCAAATTCTATTTTTCTCAGATTCAAATTGTTGTAACATAACATGTTCTACTCAGCTCTTCAATTCTCTCTAAGCTTTAGCTACAATTTTACCTCCATTGATGTTACCGTGTAATTTAGTAATTTATTTATTTATATCTTTCAATAGATGACTCGAGATTGCTCTTACAAAATATAACAAATATTTTTACGTACATAGTCAATATTATTTTTCTGTTTTTCATTTAAAGTGATGAGCTTTTTAGCATTTTGATTTTAAATTTTGTAGTTTACTCCATCACCATTGCTTTCAGCATTCGGAATTTGTACTACTGCACAGCTCAGTGTGTTGCTCAAATTATTGACTGAATGTAACTTTAATTTATTTTATTTTTTATCTTTGTACTCATTACCACGAATGGAGTTATATTTATAGCTGCCTGGATTCTTTAGGTGAAATTCCCGCTTCATTCCAGCTTGAAGAGTTAATCGGAGTTTTTAAAACTAATTTTACGCCGATAAGGAGATCAATTGTAAAAATTACGATGGAAAATCTCTATGGTAAACGTTACAGTACTTTCTGGAATGAACCACACAAGTGTAATATTAGACCGAAACATTAGCAATACACCTTGACCACGTCCACCATACCATACCACCATATAACTACACCACTAAGGAATTTAGCAAAAAATGCTTGGACTCCATTGCGTCCAAATGCAGGTAGGATCCTGTGATTTGGAGTCGCGACAGGTAAAGCAAGGTTAGGCTCGGCAGGTGTTTCACATTCTCGCAACACTTTTAACCTTTCCAGCTTTTATTTTACTTTTGCATATATTGAAAACGTTGTTTGTTTTATACTATTCCTAAAACCTTTTAATATATAAGGTTTTAGGAACATTATTATTAAAATGAGGTATTTAACCTTCTTTGGTTTGAAAGTCTAATAACATATCTTTCTTGAAATATTAATATATTCACGATTAAAAAATGTTTTATTTGTCCTTTAAAAATTTCCAGTAAATGATGTTACTGCCGGAAAATGTGCTAATTAGAAAATAATTGGTATTGCACACAAAATCTTTTTTTTTTCCTTTTTTTTTGCCATATACCGTACTTCATCAAAGTGTGCTAACTTACCGGATTTAAAATAATTATTTATATTGGTAAATTCGAATAAAATAATTCAAAAGTTTTGTTGCTGAACTATAATTATAGTTACAGAAATTATAATTTCTGTGAGGGCGTATAATTATTTATTTAATGAGGAATATACATTACCTATTATGATTTTCTCTGTTAATCATACGATACACTCTATGTCGGCCCAACAAGCAAGCTCTAGGCGAACAAAAAGTCCATGCATGCCACATGTATCGCAGCAGAATTCCTTCATGCTTTTCTTCGACGACCTCGCATTTATCCGGGACTCATGACTGCAGTTCACCTGGAGGAATGTCACAACCTCATACGAGAAGAGTGAATGAGAGAGTGAATTAGTGAATGAAGTCACGTTAGGTCGGGTTGCGTCATGCGGCTGATGTAAGAGGGTGGCTTTGCGTCAGCCAATGGGGGGATCCACTTGGCGGTGGAGGGGTGAGCCACAAGAGCACACTTCTCCACTCCGGCTCGGTCCGTGCGCGTCCTCAGGCCAGTGCTCTCTTCCTCGAGTCCGTCTCCGTGCATTCCGGCTGTGAACTGGCGGCATATCCTATTTATTATTATCAACCCTTATTTATTGGTGAGTACTCAAACTATTTGAAACACTAAGTTTAAAATGTTCAAGAATAACAAACTTAAAACATGTATAGCTAGTTGCATATGGATTTTAACAAATGTGTAAATAAAATAATATTATACAGAAAACACTTGCGACTTCCTCAGTTTCATTTTTACAAAATAAAAAGGTGAACATTAACATTATCAAACCACGTGCGCTACATTTAAACTATTCGAGGCACATGCTCGTCAGGAAAACGAGTTTACTACCCACAGAAACATTTGTTATCTTTGTCAATGAGTTGTGACGTTTACGTTCTACCCACGTGCTCCATTTATTGCTGTGTTTTTAGCGTTTTTCAAAGAGTAATTAAATAGTTATTTAGAAAGATCCATTTTGTAGTGTTTATACCATTTAATTCTAAAATAATTGTTTTTCGTTGCAGTAATTAAACAACAATAAATGAAAATCGTTATTAATGTAATATGAAATTTATGCTTTAATGTTTTAAGTAATATTTTGGCCGAAAATAGAATTTGGTGGTCGTCAGTGCTTAATCATAAGTAAAATTAAAAACATCATAATTTAGAAGCCAAAAAAAAAAAATGTATATAATTTTTTTTTAAATTTAAATATTTCTACATTTCTGCTTCATTCAAAGGTATTAAGTAACTATGATATATCTAAGCATTCATATCATATGAACAGACAAAACATGTATTAATTACATAATGGAAAATAAGTAAAAAAAAAATAAATATAATTAAAATTAAAGTTGCAATACAATAAAATTAAATATCATAAACACAGCCATACTTTTGTGCAAATAATCAATTCATCGTTTTTCTTGTAGTACAAATTAAAAATAACAAATACTCTCATGTTTTCACTTAATTGTCGAGACAACTCATTCATGTATTAGTGCCATGAATTCCAGATGATGTAAATTTGAATTACGAGGTATGTCTTGTTTTTTTTTTAATTTATCTGTACCTCGAGGGCATAAAACACTATGTCCATTTTTTTCCAGTTTAGTATTACTACTCATTTGCGTTTAATTTTTTTTGCTTTTCCCCGAGGCTTAGATAACTATATCCTAGACCAGTTGTAACGGAATTCACATATTTTTAAAAGAACACTAAGTCCATTTTTTTTCGGCGGGAAACCTCTTCACAAACTGCTCTCCTATTAAATTGGAGAAATGTGGCCTAGTATCCTATGTCTCCTAAGTACAGATTTAAAAAATAGCAAATCTATGTAAAAGCTCTATTGATGATTATTTACAAATTTCCATGATGAAAAAAATATAAATTAATTTTTTTTTTTAAATCCTTTAACATACGACTGTTTTAGCTATTAATGGTTATGCTTAATGTTATAATCATTTCAAATTCAATTGTTCTGAATTATCAACTTTGTTAGTGTCTGAAATATTTTATATATGTATATATTGTTCTGTTAAATTTCGTAGCGATCTAAAAAAAAATATTTAAATTTTGAATTGTCTATATCTGAAGAGATTTTTAAAATTTTATTTTAGTGATGTCTTATAATTCTTGTTTTGTTTTTTAAGAAATCTGGGCTTTGGCAATTTGGTTGAAGGGTGACAAAGTTTAAATTCAATTAAACTTATCAATGCACCTCAGTGCTCATAAACTTTAAGGTAGATAAAACGCAATAATAAAATCTTACAAATTTAAACTTGAAAAAGTTACTCACAGTGAAGTTGTTCGCTCAAAGGGCCTCATCTGACGGCACTTTCACTGCCGAATCATAATTATTTTCTGAGGTTCATCAATAAGCCAAGTACCACAAACCCAAGTCCTAAAGAAACTGATTTCTATCTGCTCGTGGCATTGAGAAACGGGTTCTGAATTATTTATTGTCACGTGCATTCCAGCTCACAGAATCTGCTATTGCTGGATGTGCTATTGCAGGACATGCGATTGTTGCATGCTGCTTCTGAAAAAGAAAAAAAAATTTTTTAAGGGTTTCTGGAGGCTGCTTTTATTTTACTGTTAAAAACATTTGGTTAATCGATGGAAATTTAATTGAAATATTAAAGAGGCTATTAAATGTTTTAACTCAAGGGAACATCATAAAATGACGCTTGTGTCATTTTGCAACACAGAACAATTACTAAACAAAAATTACATAATTCTTATTTTTATTATTACTTTTTTTAATTTTTTGAGATAACAATAAGTGGATCGATTTCTATTGATTTGTTAAATGTATATATTGTATCGAAAAATTTAAAGTTTAAGTGTAATGTTATCACTTCATTTATAAACAATCTTGAAATAGCTATTAAAGCGGTTCTTTGAAGCATTTTCGTAATCAAAAATACATTACACACGTTTAATTGATGATCGTATAGGCTCCGGAATAATATTTTCGTGATCATTTCATTATAGTATTCCAAAAATGCTACTTATTCAGTTTCTTCTAAATTGTGGATCAAAAGATGGCAAATTGTGATGTAAATCTTATTCGGTTACAGGTTTATATATACATATAAAATATTTTGAACATTATTATGTTTTTAATTTTATTAGATGCTATTTTCTCTATTAACATTTCAATCTGTCATTTGAAAATAAAAAGAAATTCACACATATTCATTCATACAGGATTCATACAGTAATCCCTCGTCATCACGATCTCGGTTAATGCAAAACATCGGATAATACGAACTAATTTCTTATTCACGCCAAAAACAATTCATTTCTTAGCTTATTTTTGAAGAAATCCTCGGTTACCGCGAATTATTCGGTTATACGAATTTTGAACAATTTTGAACAATGGTTGATTAAGTTGATTTCGAAATGTTAAATTTTTCATTTTTTTTTTCTTAATTGGTTATCATAACAAACTCTCGCAAGTTTTAAACGCAAAAACAAGAATGTAGAGTTAAGCTCACTAGAAATTTTCATAATAATGTTAATGAAAATTGAATATTTTTCGGAGTTATTTATTTTATAAATTATTCAAATACCAACGATTTTAAATAGTAGTGTGCTGTCATCATCATAAATACCGTACGATGCATGTAAATCGACGCAATCAGACACTCAAAGTGTCCTAAGGATTGTTTAAAACTAAATTGCTTACGTACGTTTCCTTGTTACTTCTCGTCCATTGTAATGCAAATCATGTTGGCACACTCGCCGGCAACTCAATGCCAAACAAACATTAACAGTCAGGTAAAATATCTTTTATTAAAATTTTAACATCCAATATGTTTTGAAAACAAATCTCTTTTTTCAATTAGTTTTCATGTATTTATTTTCGAATATTTAATTTACTGTTTTTTTTTTTTCTGATTATAAATGGAAATTTAATTTAGATTTTTTTTTTTTTGTTACGATATTTGTATATCGGTTATTGTTGTATATGCGATATTGGTTTCGTATTAGTAGTGGGGCCTGTAGATTCTTTTTGCTGAACCCAGACTAACCAAGTAGAGTCCTATTCCTGTAAACCAAACCTCCTGTTTTCCTAATTAAATCCAAGATGGTCGACCATTTGATGAATGAAAACTCATGCACCTGGGGCCCAGAAGTTTATATCCTGAAATATATTGCATCGGAGTTTAGCCCATATAAGAGGAAGTTCTCATCATCTAGCATCTCATAAATCTCCAAATGTCAGTATGAGTGGCCAGTATTCCAGTTATCGATCAGAGTTCTTTCAATTTCTTAGTAGTCATTTGGTTTTTGAAGGAAAGAATCTTTGATTAACTGATCAGCCTTTCTAAAGTTCTAAGAAGAAATAATCACTATCCATTCCTTGATTGCCTTTCTCCAAGCCCATTTGGAAACATCTTTACGTTGATGGTTTTTGGTGATTCCAAGTGAAGGTTCTGAACTTAATTGGGAATAGCAATTCCTTTTTTTAGCAGGTGACCAAACCAGTGTTACATTTTTAATTCAACCTAAAGACGCCTTGTAATTTATGATGTATTTACAACAAATTTCTTTTTCGCCCAAATCTGCCACTGTATTTGGTGTTTTTTACTGCACGAATCTACTTCAATTAAAATTATAAACAATTATATTTTTCTATATTATTTTTTAGGTGATATTATTATAAATGTTGCAATCCTGGCCACAGCGTAGATCTAATCGAAACTAATCACAAATGTTGCGTTCTCGCCACTGAAAGGGTTACATTTATTCTATTATTGAATGTTTATACAAATATTTTACTAAATCTAATTAAATAATGTGTATAAAATATGTATGCCATTAAAATTAAAAAAGTAACATTTTTTTAAATTAACTTAATCTGTTATATTATTTACAATCTAAAAACAAAATAAATAAATGAAGAACAATTTTATGTAAGTCCTTGACTAATCAATCAAAATCAATACTCGACATTCAATGTATTTTATCATTAATATAATGCTACCTTATAATTAAAATATCATGGTTAATTCTCTTTCTGCAAAAGCTTAAGTAATCATGTTTTATTTTATTATGATTTACTTATTATATATTGTAAAAAATATTTGTTAAATATTTACAGAGATAAGGGTAGTGTGATTGATGGTGAAGAAACCTCTCGAGAAACTAGCTTAAGCGCTTCTCAATTTTTTTTCTATTTAACCCAATCAGAAATTTCAACGAATTATATGAACAAGATATAGCGTTATATAAAGGACCAATTAGTATTAAACAGACAAATCACTATTTCGTGGTAAATTATAAATTAAGAGACAATTTTTGGTAATATCCTTGGTTAAAAGAAAAAAATGAGAACTTTAATTTGTATTATGTATAAGAGAAAATATAATAAAGGTTTGTTGATCCCACTGATTTTATTTAATGTCTGGAGACTGTAAGACAACTATAGGAAAATTACTTTTTTTATCCATAAAATAAATAAATATATATATAAATATAAAACCTCAGCTGAATATTGGGATTATAAGAAAATACATAAAGTCATATAAATATTAATTGAATATGTAGATATTCTACTCATTTATTTTTCATGCATTCACATTTTTATTATCAAGCTTAACTGATGTCAATATGAAAAAAAAATTTTCAATGATTAACTTTTCAATATTTATATTTATGTGAGTGCCTCACAATATAATCCACAGATTAAAATATGATTTTATGCATTTAATCTATAATCTTATTTATTTTAACTATTCATCATCGTGTGAAAAAAATTAATTTTAATCCCATAAATTTATCAGTATCAAATGCAGCAGATTTTAATTCTTAAGAATAAGAGCAATACGTAATTAAAAAAAAAATCAATAAAATGCTAATCTATGATCTGGATATACTTTATCGGCGCATTATTCGGCATTATGTTCTAGAGGGGTTATGCAAGTCAATGCTCAACTGTAATTTCTTTCGAATCACATATGCATTAGCCTCGGTTGGCTCATGGACTTCGTCATGGGGAGAGGATAGAGGAAGGAGGGGGTTCAACCCCCTTTAATTAAAAAATCCAAAAACCTGGGAAATTCAAGATTTAATAACCTCGTTATCGATAGAATGCTGTGTTGGAATAGAAAAAAAAATATTGCTGTCAAGTGTTAACATTCGTAACTGGTAAGTGAAAAGTTCAAATACATCATTTGGGGAAATTAAAATATTTAACGTACTAGTTGTAAAATCTGGTCAAAAAATGGTGGGAAATTTTAGAGTTTGTCCCCTCCTCTTATTCCAATAAATTGTTTAGAAATGTCCCTAAGTAGGCAAGTTTCGTTTTCATTTAAATTTTTTGTAAGGCATTATTATTTGAAAATAAAAATAAGAAACGTAGTATCTACTACTCTCCGGTAGTAGCTACTAAGTTCCGGTGGAGTAGTTGCCCAAAACAGAGGCGTTATCACAACTGGAGCCCATACAATATTTACGTCTATTTTTACTTTGAGTTCTGGCGCTGTTCAGTATAGGGCATTCCTCAATGCTATGTCTATTTTAGAAAGTAACCATGTCTGCCCTAACATCTATATAAGGAACAAGCTATCTATAACAACCGTCTTTCTTCATCCAGTATTGGTTTCTCACCACTTTTTTTCACTTTTCTACAAACGTGGATGAAACGTTGCTTCACATATATGCCGTATTGTAATGTCCTAAAAGTTATTTAATATATTTAAATTAAGTTCTTTTCATTGCAGGATTCAAATATTTTAAAATGCTGACTAAAATTTGAAATAATATAAATTAAGGTATTATATTCAAAGAACTGCGGTACTAAACATTATTAATATAGTTTTAAAATAAAAGTAAAAATATTCAGATGATTGGGAAAACTTGAGTGCTTTCGAAGTGATTTACAACATGTGGTTGTGCGATAGCGTTGGCGCAGTAAAAAATGTAACAACACTCGGAAAAGTATTGAAATATGCATTGCAATAATTCAAATATTTATTTATACATTCTTATGATTAAGTAGCCTTAACTGCGAAATAATAAAAATGAAAATTAAATATTTTCAAAAATTGTAATTATAAAATAAACATCGAGCTGCTAAAAGGTGATATTTTCTTATTGTATATGAAACAAGCTAATTACTGTTACACTTAATTATTGTTACGGAGGTGAGGAAAGAAAAGGGGACTACACATTTTTTCACTATAATATTTGTTTAATATCTAGGTAACAGAAACTATTTATAATATGTATTGAATAATATTACATTCTGTCTCAATATTTAATATTAACATGGAAAACGTGTTAAATCTATTCAAAGACATTACTGAGGATAGATGTCATACAACGACAAAACATTTATTTTTTCCTCTCGTTCTGTAGCATCAAAAAAAATACCTATCATTAAAAAATATTTTCCAAATTGAAAAAGATCTTTAAACATCAACTGGAATAAACGGAGTTGAATATTTCAATATTGCTTGCTGTGGAGACCATTGGGTCTAAATTTGGGAATTTTTTTTTGTTTTTCCTTCTTCCTGACTTTTACTCATCTACTAAAATTTAGTTTAATTTAAATGAAAATACCTTCATAACCCGTAGAACGTAATTGTGTATTGCGACAATTACGACTTTTTTTCGTACTTTTACAGCCCCACGTGATTGAAAAGTTGAATATGAATTTAGTTGGTGTCAGAAAAGTACCTTTTGGGGGTCTCAACTTTCTTCCACGCCTTTTTAAGGTTTTCCGCACCTCTGCAGCCTTTCCAGATTGAGTTGGATGGTTGAAATTTTATATGTAAAATGAGGTGGTGCTATAGGATTATTATTATTTTTTTTGTAGGTATTCATGTATGCATTTTTCATAAATATTCGAAATCAAAATTGGCTTGAGACATAAATGCATTAATTAATTCTATAAAAAATATACAAACTAAACTTACCTACAATTAAATAAATAACTGGGTTGCATAGCTATGATACTATATTTTGATATGCAATATATTATGAAAATAAGATTCGTTGGATATCCATTGGCACTCGGATGCATCCTCAGAAATATGAGCGTATGCGTAATGAGGGAATCGATAGCTATTTTCGTATCCAGGTCAAAGGCAATATTTACTTCCCTATCCTGTGATATAAATTCCTTCAATTTAAAAATGAATGGTTTTGATAATTGAATGCATGTTTCTAATTATGTTTTCGAAAAACAAATTTAACTTTTCCACTGAGTAATAGGTAGCCAGTTTCTCACCCCTATTAGCTTCGACCGCTCTCCGGTCTAGACAGCCAGGAGCCGGCCCGGCCTTTTGTTCCTGCCCCGTCGTGTTACCGAGGGGGATAAGACCGTTATATTGGTAATTTAATAAATAACTATAGTTTATTCATTATCAACCGAGTGTATATGTTTTAGAAATATACATTATTCTTATCCTTTTATTAAGTATATATTCGCAGTAGAGATGGGCAAATAATATAAGTAACTAGTACCCAGTATTTTACTCGAATACTCTTACTAGCCGGGATTTGAAACGAGTATTGCGATGGACTGTACGAATATATGGATGGAAGGGGTAGCGAAGACTGACTTACCCCTCCCATTTCCTGTCGTGTGTAATCCCTGCTAACGAGAGTGTTCGAGTAATTTACTCAATATTCGTTACTCAAGAGTACTTTTTGCCCATATCCGACACCCTGGATACTCAACAGATCGCATTTCTCACTTTGTCGTAATGCTGTTGCTCTAGTGGTTTTTGTTGGTTTGCCTATGAACTTATGCCTATAGTCTATACTCTAACTAAAGTACATATTTTATTACTTTAGCTTAGAGTCTGAAACTGCCGCTAAATTTCTATGCCGCGTGAAAATATTGCTACAATACTACACTTGATTTAATTTTTGACTTCAACTTATCTTAGGACTTCTACACACACACACATGCTAGATACTGATGATACTGATCTTTAGTTACCGATAAACTAGTATGAAGTCTTTGATGTTGATTGGGGAGCGAAATCATGTCATAAAAGAAAAAGAAGGATTAAGAGATACTTGACGAATGCATCTGGTGGAAAAGTACGGCCAAACATATTTTTGATGTCCTCTTAGCAGCAATAATAGGATTTCGAAATGAATTGAGTACTGTTAATAGTTTTATTTTAATATTGACAAAAGTTCTATCCTACGAGACAATAAATAAGAGGGAAGATTCCTACAACAAAAAGAAATGGTGGCAGGATTTATTAGACAACTACATATGACCTTATGTTGTGATAAAGTCGGTTATGTATAATAAAAGTTTTGTATTATTAATTAGAATTAGTTTTATATTATAAATTAGAATTAGATATGGCCAGCACCCAGTCAACAAAACCGAAGCAATAGCTTGGCGACGAATCAAATGAGCGTGCAGAGTTCGGATGGATAACTAATGAATCACTAAAAGGATATCAGAAGTTAACCGACGGCTATGGGGACCCAATGGTGAAACCGTTAATAGCTGTAATAAAAGTTTCTCATAAAAAATTGTAATTAATTTTTTCGTTTCGCGTAATACACGTAGCATTAATCCAGAAACCTTTCTATTTATCATTGCTACACTATATTAAAAAATCTGGTACGGTGCGCGTAACATACAACTTTCCCTTAACGTCCTATAATAATTATCTTTTTAATATAATTTTAAAGAGTTCACATAAACAATACTTGAAATAAACTCAGCAGCATTCACTTCTTCACATCTTCTCCCACTTAAGTACAATAAAACAGTTTTTTAAACAATTTCAGTATAACAATTCTGTGCACTACCTATATATTTTAAGTTTGTCAAGTTGAAAATATATTTTTAAAATTTCGGTTTAATTTCCTTGGAAACATTTTGTTCCTATAAAATAATATAAAAGTAGAAATTATTAAATTAATTTCTGTTTTTGTATTCTCAAATTACATTCTTACAGAGCGTATTGTTGACAACAGATTGGTGGATTGGTGGGAGGAGGTTCGATCGCATCCGTCTTCTTTCGGATGCGCTCGGTGATTTATCTAGGGTCTTGTACTCCCCATAAGATACGCTTATCTTTGGTAATACTGGTCCGATTTTTATGATTCTTTCATTGTTTTTTAGATAATTTAATAACTTTTCATACAATTCTATACGTAATTTTCCATAAAATGCATACTTTTTAAGTTATGCGCAAATAAAATATTCTTTTCATCATAATTTTTTTCCCAGCATTTTCTCGGTGATGAACTACCTATATGAAAAGTTAAAGGCCTTTGCAACATTCATCAAAATCGTTAGGAAATTGTAAAAAAGTGTAAAATCGTTTATATAAAGTGGCACTTCCGGTTAGTCGATATTGACGAAAAAGTTTCTGTAACATCACATGCATGTGCCTACCTTAAATACGTAATTTCAGTATCGTTACATCTTTTCGATGTGACTCACACAAGTGATCTTAAAACTTGTATTTCCGTTAAAACCTCTAATTCGAAAATTTTCGCGATAGCAATACTTCCCCTTCCTATATACGATGTATTGTAAGGGAAAGTAAAATTGCCTATTTTATTGAAACCTGAACGATATAATATAAACTTCAGGAAGTTGTGAACTTTTTAAAATTGTTCTGAAACTATGTTATTGTCTCCATTTAAGTCATTCTTCTCAGTGCATTAAGACTAATTTCTATTCTGATGTGAATGAATGTATCTCTCCATGTTCCCCTATCGTTTCTAAATATCAGCATTAATTAAGTAACAGTTTAACGCCTCACTTTAATTAACTTATATAACTTAGTGTTCTATGTTTCTATGAAATATGTTTTTTTTATAAAGATTTTTTCAATTATGTGATTAGCTGAGAAAGCTACGGATTTGGACGAGGGACAAGAATAA
This sequence comes from Rhaphigaster nebulosa, assembly GCA_948150685.1. Classification (NCBI taxonomy): domain Eukaryota; kingdom Metazoa; phylum Arthropoda; class Insecta; order Hemiptera; family Pentatomidae; genus Rhaphigaster; species Rhaphigaster nebulosa. The sequence continues at coordinate 127,594,241 of OX411306.1, forward strand.
AAAATTATGTTTCCATAGCATGGGCAGCTTTCGTTCTGTTCTCCTCTGAACTGATGTATGTAATGAAATAGTAGTTAGTTGGTGATCCTAGAGCGCACAGTCGAGAATGGTTCTATTCTCAACTCTGTCAGTTTATGTTTTGTTTTTTATTCGCTGATGAATTCTGTCACTCCCATTCATGTTAACAAAGGGCGGCCTCCATCTGTAGGCAGATCTGCATGGTTTTCTTAAAAGGACCAAGGTGCATTTGATGGATTAATAAAATTCCTCTATATACCAATTCACCAGTATTTAAAATCAGACGACACATCGGCATATGACCTCAGACACTGGCGTAGAATGTCCATTCTAATGTAGATATAAATATTTATATCTTATTTTAAATAATTATATCTTTAAATATTTATATCTTACTTTGAATATTTATATTTTACTATACTATAAATATTTATCTTTAGATAATGAAAGGAATGTCTTATTCTATTTTAACCCCCTTTATTTTTTTTTAATTGGTACTGTTTTTAGATAATAAGAAATAATACCATTAGTGAAAAGTATTATATAACGTTCTATAACTCGGTTGTATGATATTTTAGCTTTATTGAAAGTTTACTTATTGTTAATTATTTTCTTTAAACGGTCAGCAAAATCGAATTTCTCATTGTAATTGAAAGGAATTGTTTTTAAACTAAACTTTTAATTTTGAAATTCAACATATTGTTGATTCATAACAATGGGTGTAGTTTAAATGAGGTAACTTTCTTTATGACTGATTTCAACGCATAGCTATGCCAATATTTACTTTGTATTTTAGATCTGACTTATTTTATACTTCGTAATACATATTGAGTACTTGATTTATAAAAAAAAAGGTAAGTGCAGTAAAATCAATAAAAATCATGAGTATATTAGTACAGTTTACATTAATGTAACTATTTTTTTTTTCGGTTATGCTCATTACGTCGAGTTATTCATAATGCGACCCTATACTATAAATAATCTTATTAGCATCCCCCTACATTTGAATAATCAATGACGGATGGTTATTAATAGCTACAGCTTTCTACCACCGACGTGAATATGAATTTACCCAAGTTTGAACCTTGAATCTCAATAAACCCTGAATTTGGCCTGTTGTTGAACCTAGTTGTATTAATGAAATCTTAATCTCATTTAGTTAATTCAGGAAGATTAATTTACTACGATACAAACATAAATATGTTTGCTGATTTAACTTCCATGGTCGGAGTCATATGCCATCTTTTTATTTAGTTTTATTATTGAAATTTACACCGGTACCCAAAAATTAAACGGTATTTACAAGCTTCCCTTTTGATAACAATCCAAATTTAAACAAAAATGTTTCTATATTTGTTCCTATAGATATATTTTTGATGATTTTGATATTCCTGTTTTGTTGAAAATAACGCTACTAATTGTAATTGTATTCGTTTTTGACGTTATGGAGAAAAGAAAACAGGTATTTCGATAAAAAAAAAAAAAAAAAAAATTGAAGATTACTGAATAATGCATATTTTATAATTTTAAAAAAAATCCATTTCAATTTTTTTTATTATTATTTACAGAAATGATTTGAGCTGATAATTCATGAGGAAGAAAATACTACATTATAATAATATCCTAGCGGGGATAACACACTTTTTTTAGATTCAATAATTTCGTGCTGTAGTTGAAAAAAGGAGAAAAATAAACCATGCAATAAATAAAACGTAATTAAACAGGAACGAAAATAATTAACTATGAAAAAAATGGCCTATCTCATGAGTCTGTTTGTTATCCACAATTTTTTTTTTTTTTTTTTCGCAGTTCAATGTTGCCTAATCACCGATATTATCGTCGTCATGAAAGCAGAATATTGAACCTTCTGCTGGGAATATATTTTTCTATTGTTAAATTAATAACAATTTTGAATTCATACAATCAATTTCCCTTTCATAATTGTGGAAAAAACATTTCAAAAATTACTTTTTTGCATTTTATAAAAAAATTCTAAACCTTGACTATATTTTTAATAGTAAGGCGATGAAAAAATACCTAAAATATAGTATCAGATTTCCAAGATTCTATGTTATGAGGTGTCTGAAAAATAATTATGACGTTCAGAACACAAGATTCTCAACAAAGATTCTCTTGTCAACAAAGAACAAGTTGACCTACGACTTTTTCTCCTGGCATTTTTTGATTAGATCGTCCGTTTGGCTGTGAGAAGCCGATTTATATTTGACACCCTGTAATATTGAAATATTGATATATATATATATATATATATATATATATATATATATATATATATATATATATATATATATATATATATATGTATTTATCGAAACCAATCAAAATTGCTTTGATTTTCGCCTGAATTATGTTTAAACAAAGTCGGTTTATAAAATAAAAATAATATTTAATTTAATTACTTAATTACAATATAAAGCACAGAAAACGCTAATAAATAAGTGTCCGTGACCTTAAATCCTTAAGACCTTAAGCTAACTTAAATCATTTAGGAGTTTTTATTTTACTTTTGCACAATTGATGCAGAGTCTCAATGAGGATTCGAACCGTTTGTCGAATATTTGTAGTTTTCCATTAACCTTTTTCTTTCTTTTTTTCAAAGTTCAATGTTGACTAATCACCTATAGTATACTTTCGTCTTCATAAAAGCGACCGTTTTAAAATATTATACCTTCCGCTGGTCATACATGTTACAGTACTTTTGTCTAATTTTTCTTACAAATTCGAAATGCTTCTGATTCGTCGGCAATCAAAGCGGTAGGTCGGTTTCGATCTGAAAGCCAATTTTCCTTTACAGCTCTATTGTCGCCTGAAAATTCAATCCTTTCTAGTATCAGTGGTGCCAACCTCATGGTAAGTCTATAGATGGGACCTGACTCTATCGAGCATTGTTACTCTCTTACTAGCTTTTTAAGGTTGGGTTTAAATAAATAAAAAATAAACTACATTTTTTTAGTTTTATATAATTGTTAATCATAACAACTACCTAATAAAACAATTATTAAATATTTATTGTAAAAACTAATATAATTACGATAATATACTTACTCCCTGCCCTTCTCCCCCCCTCCTCCAAAGGCAGTTATTGTAACTAACTCAAAGAGAGTGTCACTTGCAATTAGGAACCAAATGTATACCAATATTCGTAGCACGCCGCAAAATCGGAAATTTTCAACCTCATGTGGGAATTGTTAGAAAGGCAGTTATCTAGCTTTCATTTGGATACCATCCCATTGTGGGATTTGGAGAGATGAAATGGCGACGGTCGTACCTCGAGAACTGTAATAGGCGTCTATAATCACGTTAAAATTATTGATTATGTTCCAAGGGAAGACTGGTTATGGCTGGTGAAATCCAAACTAACGGCGCTGGAAGCCTGGGAGAACCATTTCCTCAGAACTACTACAAGTTATATCAAATATTGAGAATGGATTACTAGTAGTAAGGACTCAAGAAGATAGAAAATAATTCTGTGCCGCTTCAGGATTTGCAATTGTAAGTTTTTCCATGTCTACCTTCTCCGTGGCTTAGAGAAGGTGTCATTTGTGTGGTGCTCTTAGGACAGTTGACCATATCTTCGTCGAATGCAACCATTATCCGGCCATAACGAAAAAACTACAAATGTAACAGAAATATCTCAAAACTCCGACAAAACAAATGAAATCCCTTACAGATTTTCTGAAAATGATCATATTTTATAATAGAACTTAAAAAATCAACGAACTGTCAATGACCCCTTATTATATGGACAAATCATTTCTGAACTTTATTTGCCTGTCTTTTATCGAGTTACTACTATACTTCAAAGGATCAAACATTTTCAAGAGTCAATTTCTCTTTAAAAGGTATTCAGTATCGAACATTTTTTTCATTATAAACTTTCTTAATTATGAGTTCCTTTTTGTGTAAAAAGTTAATTTAGTTGTATAATTCTTTGACCCTAGATATATTCATTTTTTTTTTAATTATCATAAAACGAAAAGTATCAATATACAATATATTTCTATTTAGTAACATGCAGCAAGTGTCGAGTACACCAGTAAAAGATTTCGATCAAGCGTTGGAAAAAAAATACTGTACAAATAATCCCAGTATCAGGTTTATCAAATTCCTTCCTCTACTTTCACTTAGGCATTTTGCAGCTTCTAGAATTTCGAAGATTTCATGTTAATTATTAATTTTGCAGATTTTATGAGCATATAGGTTGTTTATTAGGCTTTGAAGAATTGTTGATCAAGCATGCAAGTATCCTTCAATATAGGGATATTTGAATATAGTTTATTAGGTTATCGAGGGTTCTGATTCCGTTTTTTTCAATCTGTATTTGATCGCGCATGCTTATTTTGAACTATTATTTTTTTTTTTTAGTAGTTTTTCGAAACGTCGAAATAAAAAATTAAAACTTTAAATTGATTTTTCCTTATGAACCCAATAGAAATGGTGAGGAAGCAATGCTGACCTAATTGTCAGACTTTTAATATAGTAATATTAAATTTGAAAAGAGGAAAAATAACAGCCATTATTTTTCCTCTTTTCAAATTTAATATTACTATATTCGATCCTTCCCTTGCCAGAAAATATGTAGTGGGCATTCTCAGGGAGGTTATCCGTGGTTTGAAAAGCCCCTGGGTTCTTTTAGCTATAATATTATTATCGGACATTAGTCGTGGAATAAATTAATCGTTTTGGCAAGGTTATGACCGCACTACCTCCGATAAATAATCGATCGTAAGATTGAGAATGAGGCATTTCTACCAGTATCTGTCTCTAGATCGGCTGTTGTAGTGTTGATTTATTTTTAAATTATATTAATTCTGTGAATCGCCTGGTTTGAAGGTCCAATTGTTGTTCTTGGTAGATAAGTATGTTCCAATTATTTGTTGATATTTTATGTTTGAATTCAGTAAACCGATAACAATGATTGCCTAAGAGATTGTTCTTCCGTTTCTCGTTATGGTACTTACATAATTGAGATTTCAGTGACATAACGTTTAATCAGGAGAAATCTTTGTGCTCTTCATTTACAAACATAATGATACCTTAGTAATTATTTATTTCCTCTCGATGAAGGAATGGATGATTTATGCATTGTATTATTAAAGGCTTTGTCGAAACAGTTTTTCTCCGAGCTATGTGTAAATTCTGAGATATGTTTTTATCAGCTTTCTGGTGAAGATATAACAAATTTTGATTTTTTAATTCTATTGTAACTAGATTAAATCCAAGGCCACTTTTCTCCTTGACTTAACGACCGGCTCTTAATTACTTTAACGTTGTAATAATTATTTAAAAATCGGTCGTAAATTATCTGTAAAAGGTAATCCGGAACGCAATTCGGAACGCTTTTATGAGGTAAAAGAGTCATGTAGCCTTTTTATTTTCAGAACGTTTTGGATGGCCTTCAGATAAGCGTTAGAGTAAATGTTATTGGAACTATAACATGTCTATTTAAATTATAGATTCTAGTACATCAATTTAAATTCAAGCTCAAAAATTTAAATTTAAATCTATTCTAGTGAAATTAAATCAATTTGGTTAAAAACTTGGATTTTATTCAAACGCATGTATCATAGATAATTCACAATTGACTGTATGAAATCAATCCGTATTTTTTTGAATTGTGTAAACGGATGTTTCGACCCAACTATGTGAGCCGTCTTCAGGGCTAAATATAAATGCCACGCTCAAAGCCTCTACTTTCCGTCGCCCGCCTGCTCCTTGGATGTGTCAAAAAATTAAAGATATACAAAAGAGACATGAGTCAGCCCGTAGAAGCTTCCGACGCGCAAGGCTTGCAGTTGAGCACCAAGCGTTTAGGGTAATCCGCAATTTTACACAGGCAACTGTTAGAAGAGCGAAATCCAACTACTATCATGAAGCCCTTACCTCTGCTCTTGATTCTAAATCAAAATGGCAATTCCTTCGCAAACTCTCCCTTTGTAAACCCTCTTCCTCATTAGTCTTCCTAGTTTCATCTATATTCATCCTTTTTACCAGTCTCCTCCAATTTTTCTACAACCGCTTCTTCCTGCTTTTCCTTAATACCATCATTCAATTCCGATAATTTTTATTTTTCCTACATCTCCCTACCGACCTTATTTCCTCCATAATGAAATCTCACACTAATTCCACAGGTTCTGATGGAATACCCGTTAAATTGGTAAAATCGTGTCTCTCTGAAATCGTACCAGTTCTCCTTTTCATTTACAATTTCTTCCTCAAAAATTCAGTATTTCCTATTTAATGGAAAAAAACCTTAGTCCATACTATTAACAAAATCTCCAATCCTATTTCTCCTAAAGACTATCGCCCAATTTCCATCCTCTCTCACCTTTCCAAACCTAGAAAGAATAGTTCAATCACAAATATCAAATTTCCTTGAAAAATCCAAACTTCTCGATCCTCTCCAATCTGGTTTCCGTCCCAGTTTCTCCACACAATCCGCTCTAGTCAAAATTACCAGTGATATACATACCGCTATGGACGAAAAAAAAACCCGTCCTGGACCACTCTATCCTTTTTGCCAAATTCAAATCACTATCCTTTTCCAACAGTTCTATTCAGTGGTTTCAATCTTTCCTTTCCGATCTGACTTAAGCAGTTACCATTCCTAACCAACCCCTATCTTCCTTTCTTACCCTGTCCTCAGGAGTAGCCCAGGGCTCGAGTATTTCCCCACTCGTTTTCAATTCCTACATCAATGATCTTCCTAATTCAATCCATTGTTCCCACCATATATTCGCCGACGACTTCCAAATCTATTTATCCTTTCCGTTTGGTAGTATTCAGGAAGACCTAGATAGAAACATTACCTGGGCAAACCTGAATAGATTAAGGTTAAACGCTATGAAAACTCAGGTCATTCTCATCGGTTCCAATTTCCTCCTTAGATCAAATGCCTCCCTACTTTAATCTTTAATGATCACCCCATCATTTTCAGCTCCTCAATCAAAAACTTGTGTATTATTATCGAGCAATCCCTTATCTGGAAACCCCAAATCGCCCAAATTTTCCGACGGTCCCAAGTACCCTCAAGTTATTCCTTCGTTCACGTCTTCTTTCACAACCTTCCCGTAAATTCCTCGTATCATTCCTAATCTTCCTCCACTTTGACTGTGGTTGTGTGGTATGCGGGGGCCTCTCGTAAGTGCTCGAGGACAGATTAAAGCGGATTATGAACTGCTTTTTGAGATTTGTCTTCGGCACCTCGAGACAAAATCGGCACCTCGAGACGGGCCCATGTGTCCCACCTTTACGGCGATTTAAAGTGGCTCTCCCCTTCCAGCCATAGACAATATTTCCTCGAATCTTTCCTATGCCGAACGATCACCACCCCTTCCTACACCTACAGCCTCCTGCAATTTAAATCCTCGGTCCACGCACAGGAAACAAGATTGCGCATTTCTGACCTCTATACCCCTTCCCATAGAACCAAAACATTCGAACGTTCCTTTTTCGCCCGCTCCTCTACCCTCTTCCTTTTCTTCTAATATCTGTCATGCCTTTTCTCTATCCTCATTCAAATCCCTCCTTTTCCAACACCTTCTTTCTTTCCAAAATGATGCTTTGTAATTACGAAATTTAAATTTTAGACTAACATCTAGATCAGAAGTGAATAATAGGTTTTAAATGCACTAGCTTTAACTTTGCTAATCAGCCCACTATCTTTGTATTTTTCATTTTCTCTTTCTTTTTTTGTTCACATTAATTATTCTTTTTTAGACAAAAATTTATATTGTTTGCTTTTTATTTTATTGAAAATATTGTAAACATTAATTGATCTTTATTTTGTAATTTAATGGCCAGATATTGTTTCTGTTTTATTTGTTCTATTCTGTTATTCTTAAGGAACTTAGTTCCAGAATAAAGTTCTTCTTCTATCTATCTATCTAAATCTCTATACCTCTAATATCTATATTGCTTTTCGGTTCGAATAATGGGACAACCAAAAAATGGTTCTTTTGTGAACACCTCAGTTTAAATAATTGTAAATTTGAATCGGCGGTCAATTTTTCACTTAATGTGCTTTTGGAATGTACATGATTTGAACCATTTGCAGTCCAAAAAGTCCAAGTGAAAAATTGCTCATTAATTTAAATTTACAACTATTTAAATTGATGTGTTCGCCAAAGGGTTCAACTGCCAAGGCCGGGCGTTGGCTAGCAGCAGCAATTGAGGTGTTCACAAAACGACCGTTTTTGAGTTGTTCCATTATTCGCGCCAGAAGGCAATTTTTCTTATATCTCTGATTTATTTTTAGTCCAGAAGATGGCTTAAATTCACATCCTTGTGTCGAAAGGTCAGCTTATTTATTAATAAAAAATACTGACTTATTTTCTGATTATTTGTTATCCAAGAAACGCATGCATCCTTCAGTCATACTTTGTCTCATGAAATATTTTTCACCCTAGCTTAAAAAAAAAAAAAAAAACAATAGAGCCTCGTTTGGCTAATTAATAAAACAACTAAAATTTGATGATAATGTGAATAATAATTTTATAAAAATAATTAAAAATGTAAGGCAGTTTTATTACCTTTTGAAGGTTTATAAAATATTAGAATTTATGTACAGAAAGTAATCCATCTCAGAACATGTTTTTTTTTTATTGAAAATAATGCTACCTGCCACACTCAAGCGTATTAGGCTTTAGAACTGAAAGTATCCATGAACACCATATATGCAGTATAAAGAAGAAGTAATTTAAAAAAAGAAAAAAATAATGATAAAAATAACATATACATTACAATTAAAATTAAATATTAAAAATAAATTATTGTTAATTAGAAATAAAATTTTTCGCCAGTAAAAATAAAATAAATCATCCATCTCAGAACAAGGAGGATGCAATAAATATCATTGTTGTGAATTTTTTCCTGGATTCGTTTTGAAATTGTAAACAAAATTCCTATTATTTTAATAAATCTAAAAATGATATATTTAAACTTGTTCTTAAGTTTTTAAAGTCCCAAAAATAAATTCATAAAAAATTTAGAAAAAAAACTTTTGAGATTGTGAGACAATTACATTTGCCATGTCCACACTTGTGTATTTATTATTCTACCAAATTAATTAAATATAAATTTAATCTCTATTATAAATCATTTATTTGGCAACGATTTCATGTAGTTCTGAATGTGGTTTCTAAATCTAATTTTGTTCTGTACAATTTCTCACACCCTTTTATAATTCTAGATCGAAACCGCATTTTCATAGTTCTTCAATTAGCATCAAACTAAGATTATACCAAGATATAATTTTATTTTCTCTTAAGAACGACCTGGTTCCATATACTACGCCACTTTAAGATATTTTTAACGCTTGCCTTCGGCTGCCCCTAATGTTACCTGAGGTCAGACAAACATGGCTTCACAACTTCTACTCACGTGCTCGATGTACCGCAGTTGCGTAATGTTTTCCCAACTCACGAAGGCAACGCTCTTTTCATCAATCAAATCAATAAAGGTTCGTTATGTGGGCTGTTATCCTTGATTACGTTGTGGTTTGTGTGTACCTCGTCCATTGTGACAATCTCATTGTATCCATCAAGTATTTGATGAGTGAGTTTAATTTTGCTCCTTTCATTATTCTTGACTATATTTTATTGTGAGGTAAAGATATTCACTTATTGTTTTGTGGTATTGAAAGTACTATTTCTTCATGGTCTTTTGTCATGGTATTAGCTGTTACATGAAAACACCGAATGCTTTAACACTGAATAATTTAAGACATTCACGGCACAAACGAAAGCGATGCTAGGAATCATTTAAATGGGTAAGAAGTTGAGAAAAGAATATAAAATAGAACAGAATATTCCATATTTTATTATTTGTTTATTTTATTTTTGTATGTATCTAAAGCTCTATTAAGGAAAAAGAATCGGTTCGATTTAGAAAAACTGGACTTCAAGCATTTAGTGACAATCAAAGACACTTTTAATAAATTTTTGAACTTAGGTGTCGACAGATCGGTGGCACTTGTGGATGAATATAATATTATATATATATATATATATATATATATATATATATATATATATATATATATATATATATATATATATATATATATATATATATATATATATATATATATATATATACATGTATACGACGCATATATAAGAATATTATTTTATTTTATTTTATAACTATATAATTTTATTTTAACATAGTTCGGTCAGAAATTTTATAAATTTAGATGTGTTGAAGTTGAAGAGCGAGGATGGTAGACCTCTGGCTTTTTATGCTCAACGAATCAGGTTCCAACTCTAACTTGGCACATTTTCACTTGAAATAATAGCTTCTATGTTTGACAGACACATGCAGGGGCCGTTAGAAAATCACCTGAAATAAAACGGTGGTTGAGGCATAGTGCTGACCATAACTGTCTCCTACTCCCAAATCATGGGGTGCTGTTGTACTAATTTATTCACGTACTGAAGTAATTTCTAATGAGTTCTGATTCAATTTACTATGGTATCTCACATTCTTTTTTTTAATATCTTTATTCCTCAACTTTTTCATTTAGTATTTTTGTCAACATTACTGAAATATCAGTTTCTTCCATGACTTCCTGACAAATTTATTACATTTATTTACTTTGCAATAATATACGATGAAGATCACCATTTTCAAACTTCTTTGCTTGACTTATATTAATTGTTGATTATTTTGTTTAATACCTTTATTTTCTCTTCTTTACCAGTTGTAAATAAAAAAATTGAAAACTCCACAATTGGGCAGGAGCATATCTTGTGTTAATGCCCGGATGTTGGAGTCCATTAGTGCAAAACAGTGAATATCTGCTATCCTTGAAGTTTGATAAAAAATTGTAACATGCTACTAAGCTTTGTAATATGTAGTATTGATATTTTTGAGGTATTATTATGTCTTTTATGTACTCGACTTGTCTACTAGGCTGAATCATTGTAGATCAGTATAATGAATATTATACATAATTATAGCCAGATAACTTGATACCTGATAATGTTGACTTTATATCTACTGTACTTGGAAACCAATCCTATTTTCTTTTTTTTATTATTTTTTTTTCCTTGTAAGAATTTACTTGAACCCAAACATTCTTGCATCTTATTTTGTACTAGATACGTGCTTACCATCTTTCATTAAAATGTATTCTACTAATATATCGCTGCGTCAGATCACCTTCGGCTGTGGAAGAAGCCATATAATTAGTCATCGATTCGGTTGGCTCTGATCCATCGGTCCTATAGAACGTTATTCCTGGGAGGCATTGGCCTAGGCTTAGATCAACGTCCGATACAAACATGGACTTATCGTCTGCCAGAACTCACAATGAAGTCCCTCTGTTCTCTTTAAACAGCTAATTTTTTATGTTTCACTGCCATTTCTACAATATAGATATGACTAATAGGTATTTACTTCTAAGGTGGGTTCCTAATTTGGACATGGCAAATCACTATTACAAAACCTCTGCATCAATCTAGTAGAAAAAAAAATTAATAAATAACAAGATGAAATTTTCTCGTGAGCAAATCCACTTATTGTGATATTACCTGCTGAGCTAATCAGTCATTGCTAATTATTTAACTAAATTAGTGTTATAATAATAAATAACTAACAATGCAATACAGAAATTTTAAACCAATGCTCTAAAAATACGTTTACTGCCATAAACGTTACAGATTTTTGTTGTTCCGTTGGAAATAAAAAATTCGAATGAATCATAACTTTCAATGATGAATAGTTAAAGTGAAGTTTAAAACAAAAAAAAAAAATAATTATTTGTTAAAAACAAATATTTTTTGAGAATGTTTTACAGTGGCACTTCTTATCCCAAAATTAAACTGGTGAGGAATTTGAGAGGTCTGAGTATACCTACACCACCCTCATTAGGCTAACTACCAACCTGGCAACTCCTTGTTAACCTATGTCCAAAGACGCCCCTTTGGATTTATATCAAATATATATATATATATATATATATATATATATATATATATATATATATATATATACACACACACATACGATTATAATCCGATCACTGATTGGAGGGATTCTATTCATTTTCTTGCAATTGTTAGTGTTCCAAATATTTTAAATAGTAGTCATATACACCATAAATATACAATTTATGAAATTAGTCTACCCTATTCGAGAAATGTCGTGTGTTCGAGAAATAATCTTCTATCTTTTCTTATGTTTCTTTATTTATTTTTATTGTGAAATTTTTTTTCAATGCAAAGTTGCAGTTCCCTATGATTTTTTCTTTTTTGTTTAATTAATATATTTTGTTACTGGCTATCGTCATCGATCGTAAGATCATAGATAAACTATTTATTACTTTTATTTTTAATGTTAGACTGACTGATACGCTAGCCTGCTGAGGTCTGCATCTTATCTTTTAATACGGGCCGAAGTTCAAGAGCAGCGTGTATTTGGGATGTCGTCTATATTCTATCTTCCTAGATATATTTTTCAATTATTCGGACTATAATCTTTCGTATCTGTAATCTAGATAATTTTTGGCTTTGGGGAAAATTTTTATCACTAGAAATATTTATGAGAAACGAAGTAGATGACCCCGGACAATCCAGATAAATAGTTTTTTAAATTGGCAGAAGAATGCTTTCACAAGACCGGTCCCCTCACGCTTTACGTGCCTAATCCTTTACAGAGTCGGCGACAATTATTGTAGAATGTAGTCAAGAGGCCAAGCAACTCGCTTAACGCTAATCAAACACGTCAGCTTATATCCGTCGACTTATTTTATTCGATTATTTCATCATTACCTGATATCAATAAGTATGAGTACATTCTTCTAAGTTCAACGTGCGGTCAATGTGACAATCGTGTTGAGCAGAACCTAAAGCACACATCGACTTGCCAAATTTAAGAATACTCACTATCTCCGAATCAAGGAAACTATTTTAGTACTTCTGTACTCAGAACTCCTCACCTACAGTTGATCATATGTTGCTGATCGTAACTAGTGGATCACAATTGGCATCTATTAACTTCCTCCACGAGACTTCATAAAAGAAGTCAGCTGTTGAATTTCGGGAAGCTAAAACTTTTAGAATAAGATATGCGAGATCGACAAACATATACATGATTCGACCCTGAATTAATGCTCCGATTACCACGGATCTCATGAAACGTTAAGTACCAAACTATTTTGTCCGCTTTTAACCTCGCATTAATGAATAGGAAGGAAGTCAAACTTGGTACTTCCATAAGTTTTTTGGGCGCTGTTAATAAATTTGTGCTAAAATTTTAAGTTTGGTTTTCTTTTCGTCCAAGCCAAAAGGATCCTAGCCACGTGTTTTAGAAGGAATAAAATTCTTATATATTCAAAAAGGTCCTAAATATTCCAGATAGTTTCGCGATAAAATTTAATGAATGTGACTGTGCCAAAGGATTTCTTCAAATGTTATTTCAAATTTTAGAAATATGCTACTCGGATTTTTAAAATATGAATTGATTTCGGTTATTAATATGCCATATGTCTCAATATTCACTAAGAATTTTTTCTGTTATACTTCAATATCAGAATCATAAAAAGTCCGTAGAATATATTTTTGGAAGTATCAAATTTAAATTATTCACATAGTTGACAGTTTAGGAGCCACCTACGTAAAAAAAGACGATTGTTTTTTTATTTATTATTATTTTTTGTATAAGATTAATTCACATCTATTTAAGCGACTCATAAACAAGGGAACTAACGTACAATAGCATGCGTTTTAAGCGATTTTCCGAAATCTCTTGTGAATAGAGAGATCTTAATTATGTTGTTTGAAATAATAAAGTGAAGGTGCTTTAATTAAAAAAATATGTTAAAACATGTTTATATCTTGGTTCCAAAATAGTTAATATTAGTTAATGTACACATATATGTTTCAACAGTTTCGTTAGCCTTTTCTTCCACGTCATGCTTCAAACTCTAATATCATTAAGTGCTTTTTGATATCCATGACGCTGGTATCTTCTTTCCTATCTTTACTATTTATATACAACTTCCTCTGTAACCCTTCGCAGTTATTTGTTAAAGATAAATATTTTCTACAAAAAAACACCCGTGAACTACTGACCCAGACATTTATCTTATCTTAAATATGCCCACTGGAATATTTTACATTGAGTACTTCGTTATACGTTTTATCATATCCCATTATTGAAACTTTACGTAATTTAATCATATGAAATGAATGACATAACATAATTTATAGCCATTGTTTCCGATATTAACTATAAACATTAATTTTTTTTTCAATGATAATAATCGTAGTGATCCTAAATTAAGATGATTTTTTTTTTCGATTTTTTACCATACATATTAAAAAATATTACAAATATTACAACTGGTATATACTTGTAAAACTGTGTAATAATGGCTACCTAAGATCAGACTTGAGCATTATTCTAATTAAAGTTTATTTTTAAAATTAGTTGTTATTAATTAGTTTCTTTAGTCGAAATATTCGTTGTTTGTTATTTGAATTATTCATTTATTATCGGGTTTTATATTCCTTTTTATTTGTGAATAAAAGATTAGATTTATGAATTGACTATTTATTACAGATGTAATTATTCAGCATTTTTAACAATCAAAATATGAGAAAATTATTTTCCTTAATTTATATTTCAGAACAAGAATTAAAGAAAAGATTGTTTCATTTCATTTTATTTTTTTTACAGTACTTGTATTTTTATAAATTTACAAACTAAATTGAAAGATTTTTAAGTTTTATATTTTTTTACATCACTTTTATACCATGTACGTGCCTATCTCTTGATTAGCTTAGAGGCGCCATTTTCTTATTAGTTACAAATGTTTATCAACGTTGTCAATATTTCATGACTTGATCTTTCTAATTTTGGCCAATGCAATTATTGATCTATAATCGTAATTTCGGTTAAAGTACCTTGAATAAATTTTGTAGAGAATACAATTTTCTACCAACTTTATATTTATAATTATCTTCTAGCTCAATATAATATCGAGATTTAAGTCTTACACATGCATACAATTTAATAAAAGCCAGTAAAATGTTACAACTAGGTTTGATTTTTTAGTGACCACTCTGTTTCTAGTACAGTTTTGAGAAAAATTAAGTAACAATAATGTAGTGGAGAATAAAATTTCATAAAACAGGTGTCTGTATATTGAAGGTGTTCCGAGACCGAATAAGAGCTTGAAAATTTAATTAAGGAACCGGGATCACCCCAAATTGATCATTGTACTTTCAAAAATGTAAATGATTTAAATTTATTATTACCAATTATTAAAATAGATTTTTGCTGTTGTATTTATGACTTAATTGTTGTCAATAAATGTTAATTTTTCGAAAATTCCTATGCTTCAATTTTTTGCCATTCCTATGTACTAGTGGTGTACGCAGAGGGGAGGAATCAGGGTAATATATCTCCTCTATAAGTTATGTATAAGTTTTATATTTTAAGTACTAATTTTTGATGAAAATTCATTCTTATACTTAAAACTTACGCCTTATGTGGCGGTTATAGACATTTAATGATTACTTGCCTTCT
This sequence comes from Rhaphigaster nebulosa, assembly GCA_948150685.1. Classification (NCBI taxonomy): domain Eukaryota; kingdom Metazoa; phylum Arthropoda; class Insecta; order Hemiptera; family Pentatomidae; genus Rhaphigaster; species Rhaphigaster nebulosa. The sequence continues at coordinate 127,609,814 of OX411306.1, forward strand.
CATTAAATCCCTCCCCCGAACAAATCACTTATTTTTATATCTATGTTATAACTGTATCAACAATTGTAAATAAAATAAATTAAAAAACACTTTACCACTTTTTCAATTTTTGACATGGTGGACATATATAGGCCATTTTATTTTCACGGTATATAATCTTTTTTTCTGATGCCTTTTTTTTTATAAGATATTTTGAATTGTTTTTCTTGAGTTTTTTTTATTCTAAAGTGCTTGTTAAACAAGGTAACCGACCTTATTTTTTTTTTATCGTGATTTATTTATCTATCGATTATGTTCCTATTTATAGCATTGTTATTGTTATGTGTCATCATATTTATGCTATATATATGAATGATTGATTTTCAATTTGAGGATATTTATCACCTATAAATGTATTATAGTATTGTAAGAGTGGTGAAGTTTATAAGTATTTAAAATAAAATAACTGAACTGCATCTTTTATTGAAATAAACGCACATATACATAAATTCATATGTATGTATTCCTCAGATGCATTCCTTGAAATTCGCTCTCCAACCAGGCAGACATTGAAATAAATGCACCTTAATATAATATTAAGAAAGAAATATATTATATATATATATATATATATATATATATATATATATATAATATATATATATATATATATATATATATAATATATATATATAATATATATATAATATGTATATAGGGTGGAGAGCGAATTTCAAAGAATGCATCTGAGGAATACATACATATGAATTTATGTATATGTGCGTTTATTTCAATAAAAAATGCAGTTCAGTTATTTTATTTTAAATACTTATAAACTTCACCATATATATATATATATATATATATATATATATATATATATATATATATATATATATATATATTATCATATTTATATTATAATATAATAATTAATATTAATATTACATTTAACATTAATTATAATAAATTAAATTATGTAACCATGATTTATATAATTTTATAATAATCAAAAAATGTTGAATTTATATATATCAATATCGAGAGTATCCTATAAGTTATAATTAATTGGTACAAACATCACTTTAAAATTATACTTGATGTTTTATTTTTCTATATAAAAGTATAAATTGTTATGACATTACAATTTTTCTACAATTTAATAACATACAAAATTTATGGGCACCATTTGAAGCTTGCCGAAACTGGTTGCCAATTTGGATCAAAAAACCCCAATTAGCTGCTTATTTTTTTACAATAAAAAATTTTGTTGGAAAACTTTAAATAGAAATAGTTTTCCATCGGAAACTTCCCATAAGAGGAGGGTAGATAATATCATAATTAACAAATAAACAGCAAGAAACCGCTTAATACGTTTCCTTGCTTCCCAATTAATTAGTTATAATCCTCTAACATCATGATGTACTACATGACCTCTTCACATTGGAGTAATGGTTAATTTCTCAACAAGACCTACTTATTCACTCACATTTAGCAAATTTATTACTGATATAAATTTCAATAATGATAAAAACAATAAGCCTAGCTTTGTATGACATAATAATGTAGAATGAAATTAAAATAAAGTTGGATATCCCTTTTTTATATTTATATCCTAATATATTATTGCAATGGTACAGTAGTCCATTGATATGCAATTGTTGGGATATAATCATATTACATAAAAAATAAAAGTTACAATTTCCTTATTAAAATTTGAAGTAGGGTTACCGACAATTAAAATAAAAATTTAAATTTGTATGATGATAAATAACTCGTGTATTATGATTGGTGCAAATTTTTCATGCAAAAAAGGATGGATTACGTAACATAAGCAAATTTATGTAAATTCCATACAAAATCTTGAACTTTTATCTTATTATAACTCTTTCCACTAATCAGTGTTTGTTTTTGTTTGCAGGCTGTGAGGACTTAGAGGAGTTACAGCAGACCACCAACTGAAGAAGTATGTCATTTATTAATTCATTATTGAATTATTACGCGCATCAATTGCTTTGACTGCTTGAGTAAGCAATAGAAGGTTACAGGTTCCAAAAGCGGTAACCTGTCGATAATCGCCTCATTATTGCCCTGGAGACTGCGTAATTTTTTTTTTTTGACTGACCTCTCAGATTCAGGTCATATTACCTTTCCCTTTCAGTACCTGATATTTATATACTAATGCTAGCCGTCGACGTGTACCTCGGAAGAAACGCAACTCGCGTTCCCTATAATTTTTTTTGTAAGTCGGCTTAAGAATTCGGTTACAGATAAATGATGGCCGGAATTCGTGGGAGGATTCTGTTATTTCAAAATCGTTTTGGAACCATTGTTTAGCAGTTGAAAATTGTTTAAGTCTTGTTAAATTTTTAAGTGCTTTCTCAACAACCAGTTAATTCCCATGACCATTTACTTTATTTTTATAGATTCTTTATTTGTTTGTGTTCTAAAGGCTCTCATAAGTGCTAAAAATCAATGAGAAAGATAGGAATAGATTTGTATTAATTATTTTATAACCTAATTTCTTAGGTATGTTAACAAGAATATAAAAAAATTAAAATTCTTCTGAAAAATGTCCAATTAGTATTAGTATGATTGGAAAATTCCCAAAACAAAGGGTTTGGTTTCTGAAAAAATTGTAAATAACAAACTGATCAACTTTTCACCAATTCAGATATTATCAGGACAGAAAAAAAAGATAAATATTGCTAAGATTTTCCTATTATTTTCTGACAATTATTTATTTATCTTTTATTATTTTTGGTTTGTTTCTGTTTTATATAAACCAATAAGCATATGTAATTTTTTTTTCTCTATATATTTTTATCCACGCCTAAAAAATAAAAAATAAAAAAATTGGCAATCAGCTGATTGCCTGTCGGCAACATTGAAGCAAGATGGCATAAGAGGTATGAAGAGGATTAACAGCCAGCGGTACGTCTTCCGTGGCTTGATTTAATGTCTTATGATAACAGATCCACCATCCAAGTTCTTTTTAGTCTCCTTGTGTTCTTAGGTCTGAGAGTTGTGGTCATTTCTTCTAATAGTGGGTTTTAGTGTCCGAATAGTTTTTCATAAAAACATTTGTTATAAGCTTGTATGTGTTAGTCGACCGTTGGAATTTGTGAGCAACTTTTACGATTAATAACTAATAACTTTTATGATAATTAACCTTTATGTTTAGTAATTATGACAGTGTCGTCTGCGTAAGTTTCTGTCAATAGGTCGGCACTTAGTGGAATGTCGTGTGTGTATATTATTGAGCGGTGCAAGTATTGATCCCTGAGGCACACTGGCTAAGATCGCTCTTATCAGCTCTGAGTCCTGTCGAACGGAGAAATGAGAGAAAGAATTAATTAGTAGGTGTGTGGTAATCCAGTCTCGAGCTTAAAGAGCAATCCCTGGTGCCAGACCTTACTTGGGTGACATCCAGAAAAACTTCAGTAGCATATAACTTCCGCTGTAGTGCTGTCGATATAAAATATATTTAGAATTTTTTCTCTCTTACTTTTTTTACCTGTATATGTATAATTAATGTTCCTTTTATAATTTTGAAAAAAAAAACATAAGAAAAATTTGCTCAAGATAGATATCGGTTGATTTAAATCCTAGTTATATAATGGATCTTACTTTGACTGCCCTTTTCTCTGCTTTGATGAAGTAAACAAATTAAAAAACCCGGAACTCTTTGCATTCCTTCCTCTTCTTTACGTTCAAAGATGCTAAGCTAAGTGCTACATTCTCCCAAACTTTCGTAGACAACGTTACAATGCTTTGGAAGAAAGAAAAGAGTCCTTACCGAAGAGGTGTGATGGCAACGACCAAACGAACTTTTTTAAAAGTGAATTTGATGATCTAGGGTTTATGTTCAATTATTTAATATTTATAATTTTCGTTTTATTTTTTTACCGATTTCCATACTTCTTCGGGTTGTTGTGATAATAAAGTTCAAATTAAATTATAATAATAGCAGTGCACCGGCTCGAATTCTACAAGCTATGTTAAGGAAAACAACATGTTCTTTGTGAATGCTGTGGATCTTTTATTTTTAAAAGAGAATCACGCTGTTTAAGTGTGATTTCTCTGACCTTTTATTCATGCACATCATAGTATTTAATCTTACGTTGATTTCAATTATTATATTGTTAATCTTGATCTTTACCATGATGCTATGATAACAATTTTATTTAGATTTATATTTGTCCTAGTTTATAATTGTTAAATGTAATCCCATATTACCCTTTATTGCTTCTACCCCTAGTTTTATATATCTAAACCAAAATATTTTTAAACCCTTAAAATGAAGATTCAGAACTACTACAGAATTTTGTTCTCATCATTGAATCTAAGTAGTAGAGGAGCATAAATAATTCATCAGGATTTTCATAATTTTTAAATTGTTTGTAATTATATTTAATTTTTGAATGTTTGTATTGTTTTTATGCAATTCTTTACATTTATTATAGTTTCAAATTTTGTTTTTTTAAACTTCGAATCACCCGTCTTTGGGGTACGTCAGATCAATCACTTCTTAGATGCTTGTACCCTCTTTTTCTCCCAATAGTTCTTCATTCTACCTGATCTCCTCCTTCTCCTTTCCTCCTCTGATATTTGAATCGGTTTTCTGGTGTTGATCTTAGCTTGGAACCTCTTAGTTTTGTCTTTGGTCAAGGTCTTGGCTGTACCATTCTTTAACATGACTTCAGTAATCTGAAGTTCTCTCAGATCTTTTTCCACTTCCTTAAACCAATTGGGTTTAGTCTTCTTTTTGTTTATAATTAATTTAGTTATTATTTTAAATTATAATTGATCCCTTGAGATTTGAATGCCCAACTAAAAAATGAATTATGTTTACAAATAAATAAATGAATAATACAATTAACATTTTATTGCAGAAGGATATTTAACATCTGATCTATCACATTGACGTATATGAAGGCATTCCTCGGTAGGCTTTAGAGGTATTGTGATATTCACTTATAGTTTTTTGTTACTATTAAGAAAAACTCGAGAAGCTCGTAGATTAAAGAGTGATAACAAGCATGGGTATCCATCTTACATTCCCATAACGGATGCTGGTGTATTTTAGGGAGGGGAAGGAGGGGAGATCGACCTGTCCTCACTAAGGGGTATGATTTTTTTTCAACACCATGCCTTGACACCAATGCCTTAGTGTACGTCTTATAAATTCTAAGCACTAGACAAATCCTTGCCAGCAGGTTAATTCCAATCGACACGCCAATACGCGTAAATTATTTATCTTCAATTTTTTTATTCCACGAACTGCAATATCATAGTAGAGATGGGGACTCGAGCCCCTCCTTTCCCATATTAATGGATGTCCATGATAACAAGCCTTAGCCAATCCACAGTTCAATGACGATACAGCCAAAGATAGGTCACTGAAATCTATAGCTTATTTATGTTTCGGTCTACATCTTGGACGTTTAAATGTGTCGCTCAACAAGTCACACAATATCTCGCATGTATTAATGCTTAACAGATAGTGTCATGGATTCAAATATTTTCTTTAAAAATATATTAGTCATTCGGTTGTCTGCGGCCAACATTTTGTGCTTCCCTTTGCCTATGTGTTATAGTTTGTATAAAATACTAAATGTATATTAAAAAAATAAGCTTTATTAATATACTTGCAGGATATGATTAGGAGTGAAAGGCAAATTTAACTTAACATGAATAAGGCAATATCAAGTAGGAAAAAAACTTTCCGAAGGGAAAATTTCTCGATATTTTGTGTTCCATCCATAGGTATGGTAAAAGTAGAGAAAAAAAGATCAGGAACTACATATATTCTTTCAAAAAATAAACATAAACTTATGATAACGAACTGTACTATTCCCGTAATTTTTGGTTTGGGTAGCTGGAAAATCAGTCAATGTACTTGTTGGAATGTTTACAACTTGATAGCACATGCAATAGACAGAGCACGCTAGTGAAGAATATTAGTACATAGTTTTTTTCATTCTCCATCATAACATTCATTTTCTTTTTAATAAATGTTTATAATTATTATTGAGAGTTGTAGTTTTCCTGCCTCAGACCTTTTTGACAGGTGCAATGGCAGACAGGAAGACTATCCTCGCATGCTGGTTATCCTTGAATGTCTGACCCTCGCCTTTAGTTCTGGGCCGTTAATTTCTGGCTGTCCGTTATTTCAAAACTTATCTGAACAATACCAAATGTGTCTAGTTTAAGTTATTTAACATTAAATATTAGCTAAAATGTCCTCTTATAATTAATTAGGTTAGCCTCATATATAAAAAAAACAGCTAGAAGCGAGGGAACACCACTCGGAATTCAAATTCATTCACAGTGGTATTTTGATTTTTTTAATTCTTTTGAAGGATAGTACCATACGGATTTGCATTATGAACAAATAAAAAGCTATAAAACAGCAGATAACAGGTATTGATATGCTAATGATTTGCCTTTTTTAAATTTGAATTACTCTGGATTAGTACACATTTATTTCTATTCTTATTATTGATAAGAAATTCTCACACAATCTTGAGTATTTTGTTTGTGAATATCTTTCTTTGTAAACGTATAGGCCATAATAGCCGTATCAAATCACTTATTTCCATATAAGTTGATGGAATATTTTTATAGCCAGATTTTTTTTAATAACGTCATTGTGCCTTTCTATGTAGCGGTTGTCGGTTTTAATAGAATTCCTTTTTTAGAGAACTTTTTTCTCTCATGTTAATTAAATATGAAAGAACCAGCTGAAAATCGGAGATAATTCCTTAGTTGGAAATTCATGGCAACCAATATATGATGTAAACTTGTTGATTATTTACATCATGTTGCACATTAAACATTATCATAAGCAAACAAATAAACAGTAAAAAAGGCATTGTTTAAAATTGTATTCATTAACTGTCAAAATAATAGGCAAATTTAGAATCTTAAAATTGTAGGGCTCAAGGCATATACTCGTATGTCGTCTAGAAATCTTATTATTTAATGGTTCCATTTTAAAGTAAGACTCAGTTGACATCCCCATGGTGGTATAGAAGGATCAATCCCTAAAGTAAGACTATTTAATTTAAGTAAGACTGTCTCGTTTTGGGACTAGAAATGGGTAAAACTTTTTTTAGTCGTATTTTATCCGAAAATAATAGACGGTTGCCAATGTATCTAAGGTCGAGCGAGCCTCTTTGGATCAAATGAGAAAAATACATCAGGAGTGGAGGTTAATTTCAGTCAAAATTTCGGCATGACCAAATATTTTGCGCACTACACAGCCCCTCCAAATTGAGTTAGGGAGTTGGAAATTTGCGTGTGAATTGAGTTGGTGTTAGAGAAGTTACTTTTGGGAAACTCGGCTTGTTTCTCTGATCCCCGTCATATTGATATTTTCATTTTTGTATTATAATTCTTCAATGTGTAATAGACGTAGTGACGGAGCTTTGCTGCTCATACTTTTATTTATTTTTTCTTGTTATGCGTTATTTTTCCTTTTCTGGCTCAAAACCAACTACAAGAACTTAACTAGTTCTCTCTTCGCTGACGATCTGTTATATGTCTATAACGAAAGATCCTGATGATGTATTGTTGATGGTGTTTAAGATACAACCGCAGGCACAGCCGAGATAACCGATGAAGAAATAAATTACTAGTGTGGACCAACCAGGTGATTGTAGGTCATTAATCAAACTGTTGTGATTATTTTCAGCACGCAGTCTTATTTATCGATTATCTCTTATCGATGCTAATTTTATTAAACATATCCTGGTGTTTATTTGTCTGATTTATTTGGTTCTGTTATACCATATTTAATATTTATATATTACATCAGATTTTTTTTGTGATTCACAGTTTTTAATATATCTTTTTGTTTTATTTTTTAAATTCTTAAATTAATCATAATCATTAAATTGTAAGTTTCAAAATCCTTTGTTTAATTTTTGGCACATGCTATATTCTATAATAGAAAATATAGAAAAATGCAATTGTTTCTTACATAATCGTTACTGTGAAATAAAAAAGAAATGTACCTTTTCTTGTCCTTTGAGTAAAATGGTTGGGATTCAATAATAATAGGTCCTTGATATTTTTTTTTTTTTTTTAATATGTATTAAAATATTCTTAGTCTGGTTTTTCTCATCACAATGGCTAAAAGCGAATGAATTCCATACTGCTATGAACCTGCCCTCATTGAATTATACATACATGAAATATGAAAATAAAATAATCAGAAATGAATTAAATGAATTATGTAATCCTCATTTTCATATATTTTCTTTAATTGCTGCATTAATTGTTAATGCTTAATTGTTAATACTTTTCTATGCATACTATTTAATTGTTTCACATTCTCCCATGTATTTTTAATGTTGCTCATATATTTTTCATGTATTTTATTATATCTTCCATTCTTCAATCTGTCATTCATTTCTCATTATTTCGATTACCATTTTCATATTTCATGTGTACATAACTTTTATATCATATGTTATTCTAATTTCTCATCTATTTCTAATCATACTATTTAATTGTTCCATATTCGTTCATGTATTTCCTACTGTGTCTATATTTATTCTTCCTTTCTTTTATGGTTGTATCTCGTTTTGCTTAGTCCTGATGAAGGTCTACAATTTCGACCGAAACGTCGGCATACATTCAAAACAGTACACTTTCTGTTTGTTTTCTTTCTTGACCGCACCCCAAACCAACTTCTTCTGGCAACGATATCTCTGGCATTGTTATATTTGAAGGTGTTTTAGTTTTATATTTTATCATTTTACAAGGCCAACAATTAAAAAATATAATGCAGCTTCTTTATTTACATTTTAGAATCACTACTTTAATCTCTCACTACTTTCTACCTTCTTTTTTTTTTCATTTAAATTTGGTTCTATCAATATCGGAAAAGTTTTAATTTAAAAAAAAGGCTAATTAGAATGGCAAAACGATTGTCAGGCATAATGTTTAATTTGTTTATTATTCAGTTATAATAGATTGGATTTTTTATTTTATTCTCTGCACATAAAACAGGTTGTAAGGGGGATGCAAGGAACGTCGAAGAAACTACTCTGCATACCATCCCAAGTCTTGTGAATTGTGCATGTCTGGCCAGTCTTATAGAACCTTTTTCTGTCCCAATGATGCCTGAATTGGCATAATTTTAACTAGTAAGCCATTTAATAGCATTTGGGGTATTTATATTTTCCTTTGGAATTTTCCAATAGCAACTGTATTAACATTTCAAAATTCGTTAAATTAGTTTTGATTGTTGACAGGTATCGATGATCTCCATCAGATATGTTTGTTCCATATGTTAATTGAGAACTATCTTGTAATTAAGTTCTTGGATTTATGCAGTTGTTTTCCTCCTTCAGAGTCTAGCACTTCTAGGTTAGATGATTCGAGTATATTTCATTTTCACCCTTCCCGATGGCTCAGTTTCTCAAGCAGTTTGTATAAACTTCAATTGACAAATAGTCTCTTTTTCTCACTCTAACAGGACTTTGTTTTTTGTATTGTATTACATTGTTTAATATATTATTTGTATATATTATTTAACAGTTTTTTGTATTGCACTATATCGTATTATATTGAATTAATGAAGCTCATAAGAAACTTACATCAAAAGGTATATTAAAATTTAGTACAGAGATCATATGTTTCGGTGATAAACGTTATAAACGCAATTTTTTCCACTCTAATTAAATAATTGTATTAATTGTTTTAAGTGTTAAAATTGATTGTAAAATACTGGTTTTTCACCCCATTTGTGAGATAAACAAGTCTGCAGCAGAAGAATAAGATATAAGTTGTGTGTGTTTTTCGCTTAAAATGTCGAAACTGTCGATTTCCAATACTTTTTCTAATGATATTGACAGTTTAAATGTTGTCACGGAACACGAAGAAATCTCTTGGAAATCATGAGACCTTCAGAAACGTGTGTGTGTGTGTATTTGTGTGTGTGTGTGTGTGTGTGTGCGTGCGTGTGTGCGTTCGTTCGCGCGTGTGTGTGTATGTAAATAGATGGATGTCGCGACGCCAAGTTTTGTTTTTGAGATTCTGCAATCTTCGGAAACTAGTGACCAAATTCAGGATTACTTTTTTAGCCAGCGGTTTATAGTTTAATAGGCGTACAAGGAAGTCATGTGTTGTCCACATCAGATATTTCAGTTTGCGCTCTCATTAATTAGTTGCATTGTTTTTAATGCTTGGCGATGTTTCGGCCGAAGTTGTAGGGCTTCATCAGGGCAAAAACAATATTCAAACATAAAAGAAAGGAAGAATATTTATATACATATTAGGAAATATATGAATGAATATGGAACAATTAAATAGTGTGCTTAGAAATATGTGAGAAATTGGATCAGCATGACAATAGAAACAATGAGAAATGAATGAAAAAAATGAGGAATGAAAGATATAATAAAATACATAAAGAAATATGAGCAACATTAAACATAAACAATTAAATAAATAGTAAATTTTTAAACTGTTACTTTTATTTTATAAATAGAGATATGCAGGTATAAGAGTAAAGCTGTCATCCAAGCGGTGCACAATGTTTTTTATGTCGGATAACTTCTTTGCATTATCCGTGGTTCTGCTTCTTTAGCCAGAATGAACTGTTAATCTACAAGCTTAAATTGTTTATCTGAAGGAATGCCATTCAGAGGAAGGTAGATAGAAGGTTCCAAGCAACGATTGCCAACTAAAATAAATCAATACATGACCTATTCGGTTTCGTTCCCCCCTATGAGTCAGGTAATACGTAGTGGGTGGTATTATTTTCTCCACCTCGTGGAGATGTTTGAGAAATCATGTAACTACTTGGAAAAATAAGCATCAGTCCAATCGAGAAATCTGGAAATAATATTTTTAGGAAAACTGACTACAATACACCTCTTCACAACAAATGGCCATCATGATGGCCGATTTGAAAGATCTTTTTTAATTTAAAGGATGTAGTTATTTTCTCCCCTTCCACAGTTTTCTATTTGCAGAATATTTTGGCCTGATAAGGATAAATTGATACACAAGGATAAATTAAGACACGGTTCTAAATATGAGATATATACAGCGCGCATTGGGAGATAAACTGCCAATTTCAAAGGAGAAAAAAATCATTATAAATAATTTTTTAATAATAAATTTAAAACCGATTTACCATCGTACTATAGAGGTGCGTTTACACGAGTGAGTGATTCAGTCTGGGTGGTGGTGGATATACTCTCGAAAATAAAACTAATAAATGTGTAAAGGCCTCTGAGACTTCGAGGGTGAGCTCTCCGAGAGTTGTAATGCGTCACATCAAGTGTAAACCGGCCATTCAAACCTATTATGAATGATTGTAACTAATTTCCGAGGAGAGTGAGGGAACGTTTGCAACCTTTGTGTCGTGACATTTAAACTCTTGGAGAGCTCACTCTCGATCTCTCAGAGGTCTTAAAATTTGCGAGTTTAATTGTTTAGAATGAAAAGCTCGCTCGTGTAATCGTACCTTAACATTGATTTAGGGATGTGAACGTTATCGTGTAAATCGTGGTTACAAAAATATTTGCTTGTAATCATGCTTCCTTCAATATTTGCATATGTATTACATAATCACGGCATTGTCAACCGAGTCCAACCGTAATTTTTCCATCTCGTGTTCTTGTTTTATCTGTGTATACAATTGATTATCTTCATTGAATTACTTTGTCAATTGTTTCTGACATAAGAGAAACTGTACAATGAGTACAATAATCACCCTGAGGACAAGATATTTCACTCGTATAAAACACAGAAAAGTATTTGTAAAATCTAAAAAAAAGGTTCCTCTGATCATAATTTTGTATTTGACAAAGGTCGGTTATTTTTCTCCTTATACTGATGTGTAGGAAAATGTGTTAATTGTTATAATATGCATCTTTTAACGTGCTGCAGTCACCTCTTTAACGAATCAATATTCTGGAGATGTTTTGACTAGTGGAAGAAAATATGTTATTAAATGAGGTAAATATATCGTCTCTACCATGTTCAACTATCGATTATGAAAAAATTCGAATTTCATGTTCACTTTGATATGAAATAGTGCACGCACATATTGTGGTGAACCTTGGAATACCCAACTTAATGCCTATGAATTCAAAAACTTAACACAATGAGTGTCTAAACTGTTTTGTTTCAAAGTGACCAATATGAAATTCGCATTTTTGGATATTCGATAGTTGGACATGGTAAGGATGGCATGTTGCATTGTTTTAAAAAATATGTATTTTGAAAAAAATTTTAAAAAAATGTGTGTATAAAATAATTATAATAACTTATTGTATAAATTGTAATAATATTTTTAATCAAATTTAATTATATTGTAGTTATATCCTGAAGATGGGGGAAAACCCCGAAACTATGTAAGTTGAAATGTGTGATATAGCCACATAAGGAAGAAAGATTTTTTTTTTGTATATATTATTGAATAGAAATTATAATTCTATGATAGGCTAACAATGTTGATACGCTTAAAGAACTCGTTGGTTCTCTGTCTAAATACTTTCCTTCAACGAATACCGTCAAATTCCAATGCAACCATCCCAACTACCCCTCGGGCGTCGAACAGTTGGTCCTGCGATTTACTTTGCACACTCATATTGGATTCACTAGAGCACGCGATTAAAGAAAAATACAATAACTTTATAGTAATTGTTGACGCCAACATCTTCAAATTTAACATAAGATGTTATAATTTTACTCAATGATATTGTGGCCATGTTAAATAAAATTAATTAAAAATATGTACAACCTACCCTCCAGTTAGTAAAAGAAGTTTTTTTGTGGCTGTAGGCTGTGGTATTAGCCACTTTACTTCTGTTTGCTGCACTTATGTATGCCCACGTCTGGGACAGCAGCAGGACTGCAGAGAACTGTTCTACCAGCATGGCGTTGAGTCTGTGAGCGAAGGGCGGTAGCCACACGTCATTGGACTACGCTTTTGTGGTTGTGGACTTTGGTTTATTCACCTTTGCTTCTGTTTACTGTACTTATGCACTAACCACACTGGAACATTGCCAGGGCGGCCTACAAATCGACAAGAACTTCAGGGTCATCCTCAAAAAAAGACCGATAAGGCCTACATCCTGAGGTATAAAGCCAAAATGTGAGTGCTCAATTATTAGCCTTACAATATTTATCATCTGAAGAGAGGAGCGAAATGGCAAATCCAGGACGAAACGGAATATCAATGGCTGGATCGATCATCTTGTCCGCTACCAGGTGCCCTTGAATAAACTGTATTCTTTGCTGCATATTATGTTGTATTTTCTTTAGTTTTACTTTAAATTAAATTCCTTTGACCGATCGATAAGTTTATGTCCTATTCATAATGTTCATGTAACTTCTATATATCCACGGTTGAATTTGTTTTCTTCGACAAATATATATTTTCATAAGTTAGGGTTTTTTATCTTTAATCTTCAAGATTGCATTGGTTTTATGCTGCTATATCGAATATTGATTGTATTGATTGATTGGATATTGAATTGTCATACATTATCTTAAACATAATTTATATTCGGATGCTGATTTTAAGAGGCCACAGAAGGCGGTTGGTTTTGGTAAGCGTTCAATTCTGAACCTCCACCCAACTGTAATAAAAAGAAAAAGAAAACAGGTATTTATTTGAGATTGAGTTAATCGACAGAAACGCAAATCATTTTGGTAGACGCTTCCAGTGTTGGCAAAAATGTAATTAATTCCAGGTACAATTATAGTAATTGGTAAGAAATTGTAATTACATTTTGCCCTATACTGGATGCTAGCAGTACAGCTGGTGCAGTGAGCCTCCTACAATGGGCTGGAAGTTTTTTTACAATAATTTTTCCTCCGGCAGAAACATTCAGATATTATTTGACTGGTATAATCCAAGGGTCTGGCTTAAACAATGGCCGAAACGTAATAAACAAAAAATGTATATCTGGTAATTTTTAATATAAATTTTTATGGAATTTTATTGATAAAATTATTATATATTTTTGACGGTATTAGTTGAATATTAATGTAAGGCCTGAGGAAGGACAGAAAGTATTTTGCAGGACGTCTTTCAGTTTTTTAGTAATTTTCCGTTTTTTCACTAGAGATCCCTTATTCAGTTCCTTTCCACAGTTCTTCCAGTTTTTCTTGGTTGGGATTTCATACATATGTCTGTTGCAGAGATCGCGTAACTTTATGAAATCGTGAGTTGAATCCTCCTTGGCTGATTCTTTGTTGGTAAATGCAGCAGTGCCTCACGGTTCTTACTTGGAGCTTATTTAGCGTTATTCCTTTTAATAGGAAAATTTTTGGTCTTTGGAAGTAGATCTTTTTTCACAAAAAGATAGATGTAAGGCATATAACTCATATATCCATTGATATAAGTAGATAAATGTATTTCGTTTACTACGCAGTTTCAGTTTTGATCTGATTCCGGATCCTGAGTGTCATCTGTCCTTGGAAGTAATGTAGCATTGGGATTCGCATTAATTGCATACATTTCATTCCTTTCTCTCTTTTTTCTCTATCTTTTTTTTTTATTTGGTTCCTAAGGACGCTAATCGAACCGGAACTCATGGTACTGTCCGCCTGACATTGAAGTCGAAAATAGCATCAACTATCTGAATTATTATGAGCAGTTGTTAATGAAGAACATTAGTACATTATTTATTAGCGTTTAGAAGCGGCATTGTTATGTCTGTTTGTATCCGTAATGCCTCAAGTTATTTGAAGGCTATTAATTAATAAAGCCTTAAAATTATTCGTTCTTGTTGGCTTGGCAGCTATGGTGGATTTTTATTGAGTTATTGCGTTAATATGTAATGGATCTCAATCTAGACTCTAAATCATGTAATAAACTAATATAAAAACTTAATAACTCAGACAATCAAACTATGCTCCTTTGGTTGTTTAAATTAAACATATCCCTTCTTCCTCTTCTTTATCCAACCCTTATAACCAAGGGGCAGCCTGTATACATTTCCTAAACATCTCTCAATCAGTAACAATCTTCTTAACCTTACCCATATCTGATATAAGGTCCACCCACTTATTAATCATTCGTCCTTGAGGTCGATTTCCCTTTCTCTTATCTTTCCAAACATTTTTTGGTAATCTATTTATTGACCGGCATTCTTTGTACATGGCCGAACCACATCAAATCTCTTCTGTGGATGTTTTCCATTAGTAGTTCGTGCCCTGTCTCTTCTCTTATTCTTTGATTCCTTATTCGGTCAAATCTTGTCTTACGAGAGCTTTCCTCTGGAATCTCATCTTTGTGACTTCTATAACGCACTCAAATTCTTAATGTTTCACCAGTTTTTAACTGCACAGGTGAGTGTACCGATAAAGGCTTGTTTATATACAGTCATCTTTGTGCACATTTCCATTTTCCTTTTTCCGATGATGACATTGCGGGGTTGGTAATACACATTTATTCCTTTCCTTATGTGCTGGACTATTTGGAATCCAACCTGCCATCCTAACTAATCTTGATGGTTTACGTCGAACTTTTCCAAATTTAAGCCTCCACAAGTCACAGTTCCTTGTTCCCTCGGATCACTCTTAGAGACAGCCATACATGTATTGAGGTTTGTTCGGATTGATAGTTATCCCTTTTTGGCTCAGTGGTACCACTCACGCTTGTACCGCTTCTTGTAAGACTCCTCTGATTTCTACTATTAACAGAATGTCTTCGGCAAATACTACATTCTGAATGTGTATGGAATGTATTTTCCAATTTCCTGCTGTCAATATGGGGTTCCTCAGTTTGGTTTCCCATATTATTCCGATCCATGTACATCTTTTTTTTTTTTGTTACGTATTTTATAAACAATAATGGGCATATTCCAATTTATACAAATCATTATTTTTTTTCGAGTTGGTATAACGTTATTTACCAATTTCATTGGTACAGACATATATTGTATCTTTTTCTTTATCCATCTTATCTGATCTCTACGAAATATATTTTTATTAGTATACCCGAGCGAGAACTCTCGCATAAGATATCCATTCTTCTTCTAATCCCTAATGCATTAGAAGTATAAGCGGTATTAGGGAAACATATTTATTCCTGTTAACAATATAATATTACCAAAAAAGTTTATTTAACACACTCATTTTGTGAACCTATATAGTTTTTAATGACTATGTTGAAGTCGCGGTTCATACTTAATAAATAATTAGCTTACCCCACAAGAAAACATCTCTTCAATTTAGCCGTTAGGCAATTAGATTCAGCTATACCAGTTTCTATGTGTGTGCTTTTTAGGGTTCAATATGGGAAAAAATATGTAATTTCCCAGTCATTAAAAGTTTTTGTAAACAGATTCAAATTGATATAAAGTTACCATGACAACGCCACGTACACAAGATGGCATAGGGCCCGTGCGGACTTGTATCGTGCATTATCTCAATAACGGTAGGTTTTAGGCCTTTAAAACGCTGGACCAATATGTTCCACGGGAACGTATGGTGTCTTAATGCCTGCGTCAAAATCTTTAAAACCCAACCTATCCCGTCTCGATCCGCCGACTCTCAGTCGTCAAATATTTGAAACCTCCCAGTTTTTTCATCAGTTTTATTTAAGCCCCAGTAAGAATTTAAGAAACATCATTGGAATTCGTCACTCTGTGAAATTTCCTTTCTTTTGATACCTCACTCGTCAAAATCCATCGCTCCTGAGAGCCGGAAAAGAGATCTATACTACCGTAATAATATATGGTAGAGATTGTATTATAAGAGTATTGAAGATGACAGTAATATATTTGCTTCGTTAGACGATGCTTATGTTTCCCAACAGTTTTAATTATTTACGATATGCATTTTCTGACATCGCGGGAGATTCCCAAGTATTTTTGAACGATATGGTTATATTTATAAGGAAATTCACGGATAGATAAGCATCATTCCAACCGTGGCATCATAACATTCAGTATTCTTCAACGAATATCGTGTGGTAGCTTTGGTGTAAATCTACTTGTAGTCTAAATATCCTCTGTGGTCTAATTTTGGTTAAAGCTTTTAGGCAGACGATCCGTTTAATTTTTTATAAAACATGTAATTATTTATATAATCCAAACCACCTCTTGGTATAATATAATAATAATAATATAATAATATAATATTTATAAATATATAATAATATATAAAAACTAAATATATTATTTTTGTTTGAACAAAGTTATTGATTTTTGGAATGTATCAATCTGATTCTTCGTCATTGATACACTGGTACACAAAAATGGGATAATCTTAAAGTTTCAAATAATTTAAGTCACATCTTGGTAACATTGCCTCAGTTATATCTCGGTCATAGTCACATTATACCTACCGGGTACAATTTAGCCCTCCATATATTCAAGTCTGCTTCTATTTCGATCACTCTAACCCTCTTCATTAAATCTTCAATACGCGAAAAATGGATTGAAAATGAATAAAAAAACTAAACAGAAGTCTAGATTCAACTATAACTAGTTTTTATGGGTACACATTAATCGTATATAAACCATAACAACATTGTTAAAAACAATTTACTAAGAACTCGATATATTTTTTATAAACTTTGAAACCTTATAATATGACAAATATACAATTAAATTTTAAATGTTGGTTAACTGTCAACATTTTCTATTTTTATTGATGTAAATATTAATTCTTATGAGTAGAGTAATAAAAGCAAAATTTTTTTTTATAGAATTGTGACGGAAGATTTCTTATTATTTGACTGGCAGAATAGGCCTAGTTAAATAAATTATCTACCTAAACAAAAAATAATAATAATGAGGCATATTCTCGTTAAATATTTACGATATTGATTTATCGGTTTCGAATTCGATAAAATCTGTACATTTAAGTTTAAGTTAACTTTAAGTTAACTCCAATCCTTGATATAAAGCTACGGTGTTTTCATCTGCTAAATCATTTATTTCTTTAGGATGCTCAGCCACGAATTTATTTTTGAATAGAATTATAATTGTATTATTTATTTGATTAAATATGTTATATGAAAAAGAAAATCCAGTTGAGTAATAAGAACGTAGTGAGTGATAACCTAAAGATAACTTTCAGAAAGTTTACCAAGAAAAGCCATCTATTCCTTACAGGTCTTTATTAGCACCACTGCAATAACGTAAATAGTATTCTGCATACAATATTGGCGTTGCAGTTGTAATTTTAAAGACTTGAAAAAGAAACTTACCCAAAAAATGAACGATTTAGTGAAATGATTTCAATTATTCTACTTTTCATTTTCTGAAATTATAATTCACAACAATAGTTTATTAATAATTCTTCAACTAAGTCTATTTATGCTAATTCTAATTTTGATTAATCTGATTTTTTACCAATAGCCAGAGTAAAAATTAATAATAATTATCAAAACATTGAACTGAATTTTTATCTTCACAATAATGATATCTTCACAATAATGATGAGAACAACAAGGCTTAAGTTTTTTATTTTAGGCTCAAGCGTCGATTTTATTCGAGTACGACCAAATAACATTGCCTACATTTTTTTTCTCCACCGAACACTTAACGTCAATCTCCAAGATTGGAATCAACAAAATTCTTCCATCTACGTCTTGGTCTATCTCTCGGGTTAATATGGAACGGTTCACAATATCATTCTATAAATTCGCTTTTCATCCACCCCTAGCAAATTTTACTATTTGATTGTCCGCGTTGCCAGGACAAGGGTCAAATCAGACTGTGCTTTTTCAATTAGGATCAAAGTTAGATTATTAAATTTACTATATAGTTAATTAGATACTATATAGTTTGATACTTCTTATTTATTAATTATTCAAATTAACTGGATAATTATCTGGGTGTCATTGAATGATTATAACAATGATAATAAAAGGTTTATCATACCCGAAGATTCGAAGCCATTATACTACTAAAAAATCATCCCTCTCTCTGACCCCTGCAAAACACAAACCTGAGAAGTTAGATTTAACACAATCCTCTTTACGTACGTTTCGACTTACACCTTAGTCGTTTATCCGTCTATCAGCACTAAATGCTTTTTTAAGGATGCATTCATTACTAAGTCCAACAGGTTTACAATTCTATGATTGAGGCAGTTAATATTTTCATAAATATTCTATTACTTGTGAGATACGCGAATGCATATGACCAGGGTCAAACTTTCTGTTATAACTGCTATTCGATTTATAGCCCCTTATACAACAGGTTCCTTCAGGTCTATTCTGTTAAGTACCGGTTGGGTCAGTGTGGTCTCTTGTTCAGGCAGTAAGCTGCGATCTATTGGAATGCCAATCGCCAATTAACATAAGAAGCGTAGAGCTGTAAGCGCTGCGAAATACTAGGTTTAAGATGCATATTATATGTACACACTAACCGGAAGAATCACTCTTCAAATAACAATGAAACCTAACTGTCATCGCATATGCAATTAATTGCATTGGATATTTCTGTATTTCAGAGGTAAACTGTCGTAAGTCCGATTATTCCGATTTTTTTATTAATTGTTATTTGCATTACTCTGGCCATCATTTCCGAGATAAAGTATCGTAAATAAGCTAAAAGGGTAATGCATAACACTTCAAATATAAAGATTGATTACTAGGGTTATGACTTTTATGTTGTAAAAAATCCAAAATATGTACATAAATATGTGGTTATTATTTAAGAAATATTAAAAAAAGTATATAAAAAATGTAAATTATGTAAACATAATAATAAATGCACCATCCAACATGTAAAATAAATTTAAAAAACACATTAGCAACAAGAAAAAAAAAATAGGTAAAATTACTCAGGTACTCTAGTTAAATTGGCAAAAAATTAGGTGTATTTTTAGATTTTCGAAGAGAAATTTCCGTACATAATTGCTTCGTAACGGCTATACGATATGACTCCACGAAAGAGAATTATGTTTGGCCCAACACAAACAAGAAAATTTAAATATAAGAAGTCAAGTTTTTAACTTGAAGAACTGAAACTGAATAGTGTCAGGGATAACCAAACTTTTCAAGAGAATAAAAACTAAGAGAAAATTTGAACTGAAAGGGAATATGGAACACGAGTAATCAAGTAGTAAAAAATAAAAAATAACAATATCTGATACCGTTGGACGACGGTGGAGTTGACCACATCCACTAACACGAAATTAAGATAAGCGAAATCCTGACATGGCGAAAAGACAGGAATACTGAATAAGAATTTTCAAGAACATCCCAAACTAAACAATCACAAGGATATTTGATTGCTGTGTAAATTATTTTTAAAAGTAGTAAATGAAACAATTGTTTTAGAAATTGAATATCCTATTAATATCAACAATATTATCAACTTTATGATATACATAAGGAAAAAAACGTATACAAAAAAATCAATTCGGTACTTTTCTCCGGGACTACAGTGCCGATTTTTTTCAGATTGGGCACCAGTAACAGTTCACTACAGGATACTTCTCGGAAATAGACAACATCCGCTAGGTAGTTTTAAAATGGCGACCGATTAGAAGTTTCATACGCCCATATCTCGGCCAATTATGAATATAGTGGAAAAATATAAAGTACAAAAAAACGACGTGTTTCACGATCACACGACACCATTTTCAACAAGTGTTTTGATTCTTTGGTTTCCGAACCCGCCATCCTTGTAGACATTTTTGTTTGTTTATTTATTAATTTTTTAGAAAATATATCGATTTTCGATTCTCAGATTTTAATATCAATATATTTCTTTAAAAAAATATATTTTCAAACATCCCTAGCGGAGCGGACTCGCCGGCATGGAGATTCACGCACGTTTGTTTGAAGTGGATTCAGAACACTTAACATTCCTAGAATAATTGTTTGGCTAACCCCTCCCGTTCCCTTCGCTACCTCCTCCAATGGATGTAAAAGTAACTTTTTACCTCCTAAATAAACTTCGAAAACGCCATATACTACAGTTTGCCTTTGACCTACAGAATTATGATTAGAATCAAGCGCAATATTAAATAGCTACTCATTAATATAGCGCTAAGTGCTCAGCCTTCAGAGCATTCCTGAGTGTGTTTCTTCAGAAAAAAAAAACACTCAGTAAATTAAATAATTCAATTTCAGTAATCCAATTGTTGTTCTGAAATTGAGTTGTTTGATTAACGAAATATAAAAATAATAAGTACAAAATAAAAATGAAAAATGCCATCGAATATACAAACTGATGGTAAAAACACTGCTAATCATTACACTATGTTTTTTATTTTCAAATAGTTGAAACAAAATGGCGGATGATGTCGAGTTCTGAGAATTTTCTTGGAGTGACCTGTGACTAGTGCCAAATCTGGAAATATCGGCTCAGTAGTCTCGGAGAAAAATCGCGGACGGTTGATGTGCGAAATTTTATGTTTACGACTTTTCGCTTTCTACGTATTACTGGTATTAATAAGGTATTTAATTCCTAAAATAGTTGTTGCATTTACTACTTTTTTAAATAATTTACACAGCAATCAAAAATCCTTGTGATTGTTTAGTTGGGATGTTCTTGAAAATTCTTACTCAGCATTCCTGCTCTAAACACTAAAGCGCCACTGCCTTCACTTTTCGCCATGTCAGGGTTTCCCTTTTCTTAATTTCTCGGCGAAGCTTTTCAATTGAATAACACTATGGATGAATATTATTCATAATTTTTGTTTGATTTTTCCTATTTATTCTGAGTACATCAACTTTAGACAGTTTTAATTTAATGTTTTTTTGGATTACATTTCGCAAAGATTGAGCGATAAAAATGTTCCTTTCAGGTTCTTGGAACGGTAAGTTTTACTGGCACACATTCCTTATCTGACTTTCTCATAGGATCGTTACGAAGTTAACGATAACCTCTTACACAAGAATGTTCGTTACATCTATCAATTCTGTAAATTTGAAATGTTGACAAAGCGTCTCTTGAGTGTCAATGTCTGGAGAGCATACGGATTGTTAAAATTTAAAGAATGATATTAGTGTATTAATAGTTATTACTGATTATAGATATTAAATTATGATTGTAAATAAAATCATTTTCTTTTTAAAACGTTTTTCTATCGAGCTGGGAATCAAGTTAAAAACAGCTGTACGTACCGAATTTCAGCTCATTTGATCCAAAGAGGGCCGCTGGAAGTGCGGAAATGTAGCGGGGGGAAAAATCCGTGTTCTAGGGGTTGAGAAACGGACTTAAAATGCACCCCTCGCCCCAAAATCCTTCCCTTCGATGTAAAAGTCTATTATTTTGGCGCAAAATACGAGTAATAACGATAAAATATCATTACCTATTCTAAATCGGTAAGATTTCGATTTTTTTTCTCCTATCCTCAATTAGAAGCTATTAATAATTTTTGATGATTACGGACTGTTGCTCTTCAACTGTGAAGAGAAAATAATGTTATCTGACACCAAGTTCACATTTTCTTTCACGCCTAGTTTTATCCACACAGATATTGCCATTATTATTATCATTAATGCTCATTGCATATTGCATATATAAATATGCATATATAATGGTTTGGTTTTCCACTGATAGTTTTGAGCTGTTTTGTTAGCATTTTATAAAATACAGACGCTTTTTTGTGCAAAACAAGTCGAAAAGATTATGGCTGAGGATTAAGGTAAATAAGTTATTTCATAATTAATTCCAAAACTAAATACAAATTTTTGTTTAACTATTCAGTTTTTCTTGCAATTTCTTAAAAAAAAAAAAAACTGCGGCAAATTTCTGAATTGCTTGAGATAGATTTTTCATTAACTCGTCTTATTGTTTTACATTGGATTGCATTTGGACATGCCCATAACTGCACTCCGGAAGACTTTTCCTCAAAACCCTTTACATTCGTCACGACTAAACTATCTTTAAAGTTTGAAAATGGTTCAGGAGAACGAAGGGTTCACAGAAATGGAAGATGCCAACAATGACACAAATAAAAAATTTTAAATGTCTTTTTTCGACTCAATAGATAATTGTAAATTGAACTGTAAATTGTAACTGTAAATTGAATCAATGTTGATTATTATTTTACACTGACAATACAATTTACGCTGATGTTGATTTTAAATTTTATTTCAAGTTATGCTCATAACACCTCTGCCCTGAGTAAAGTAACTGAAAACATTTTTTATTGTTTATTTATTTTTGTATTCGTATATATTCTAATTATTTATACTTTTTATTCAGCTCACTCATTTCCTTAATCTGTAGATATCTACCATATACTTTGTAATTCTCTTAGGAATTGGACAAGGCCAACTGAATCTTATGATAAATTTCTTAGGTGTAATCAAGATAACACGTAGAAAATTTATCATAAGACGCATGTCTCAGCCTTGTTTTAAATCGTCCAAAGATTATTGAAACGAGACTGTGATCTTTGGAATGTCTATAGATATAATTACGTAATATTTATTTCTATCGACAACGCTATAAAGAAAGTATTTAATTTCTCAAGATTCCTAAATCACCTTTTTTACTAACGGTATAAATATTTTATTAAGATCAGTTCGACAAAAAAGAAGAAGTTAATCCTAGATTATATTGAATTATTCCCTCCATTTCACTCCTACTTGAGGTAAATAACGATAATATAACGGGATTACATTTTGAAATGTTTTGGGCTTAGCAGCCAACTATGCTAGAGAATTAAGTGATAACCATCGGGTATAATATTTTATGTGAATAGTGCAACACAATATTAAAATATTAAAATATAAAGCGTGTATTTATAAGGGTTATAGGGTCTTGTTCTGTTACTCAATCTCTGATTATTTTTTAAATATGTTGATTACAGGTCATTCCACACCAAATAAACAAATACAGTTTCTAGCTTATAGCTCCAAAAATATTTGCACTAGAAAGCTCAAAATAGTGTCATTCTTTTCAGAATTGCATGGGTTTTAATTTGATAGACTCGTATGTGTACTGAATATACCATGGCAATCTTAAAATTTTAAAAAATTCCAATTTATTTTTTTTATAACAAGAACAATTTTTTTTTTTTTCAATATATGTTATATATTCTTTTATAAGAATGTATGAGCAAAATTTCATGATGTCGTTTTTATGAATTCTATAATAAAAAAATAAAGCCTTGCATCTTGCATGCCAAGTTTTTTTTCAAACTGAAATGCAGATACACTTTATACCTATGTCATATGTGTAACCAAATGATATAAATCTATTTTCATTATATTATTAGCATGGCCTTTGCTTATGAATCAGCCAAGATCAACCCACCTTGTGTAGGTTGCAAGGATGGTGTACAATCTGGGTGTAGGTGTTTCATTATGGTATAGTGTTGACTTCATGTTTAAAAAATCTTTGGATTGGATTAGCTAGCTAATTTAAAAGCTTTAATGATACCTTCAAAGAAATCTATCGGAATGTTAAAAAAAAGAAAAGTTGTACTCTTTGAAAAAATAAACCTGTTTTTCTACGGATTTGTAACGTTTCATTTTATTTTATTTTTTTTTTTTTTAAGAAAATAATTAAATTGCTTACTGCTTACAGTTATAGAAAAAACATTCTACTTTTATTTTATTGTAAAGTAATCGAACTTCGCCGTTTGGTCGCTCTGCAACCCTATTAATCAGAGTTTTGTATTGAATACAACCCTGACTTAAAGGTGTCTAAAATTTCTAATATTTGTGAATGAGCTTTTAGACACGTATTTCAATTAAAATTCCATAGAATTTTAGTCTTTTTAGCCTTTCAAGGTTCGTCTTTTAGTCTCTTGTAGTGATTTTTCAGTTATATGTAAATAAGATAAGACTTTCCAGTTTAGAAATAAAATCAAAATATTACTAACAAGGAGAGGATACGGACGTAGCATCACCGATTTCAATGAAACTTTTTTTGGTGATACTAGGTCGAAAAATATTTGGCATTTGTTCGAAGGTTCTGGCCAATGCGCCCTAGGAACCGAGAAAAAATTATCATGCATCATTTCAACAATTTTTTATATTCTGCCTTTGCTCTGCATGGATTTCTAAGTTTCCATATACCAATCGATTTGTTTCTTTGTGTCAAATTAGAAAAAAATATTGCCGATTGTATTAAATGTACAAAAAAGTACAAAAACCAAAAGACGCTTCCTGTAAAGTAAGCCATTTTATTTTATATCTCCGGTTCTACTTTGTTTATGGAGGTCGGATTTATGCCACCTCTTGTAGTTTATAGAGCCTTTAACTACTTCTAAGTTTCGAGTGAATCAGTGGAGTCATGTTAAAATTATCTCAATGTTTGTGATTTTCGAACAAAAATCGGAAATCGTTTATAGCAACACCGAATTTGGTTAAAATCCGGAGGAGTTAGTTATATCTGCTTAAGTATACGGTGGATATCGGCAGGAAAAAAAATTCTTCAGCATAATCAAGTCCAATAATTTCTGTTTTTTTTTTTTTCATGAAAATTCTTATTTGAGGCTTATGAGGGACGCTAAGAACGAATCTGACTTTTATTTTCCTTTTCTTTTTTTTTTTTACGTCTTTACTGGAAGCGTCTTTTTTGTAATTTTAGGTACATTTAATCTCAATAAAATCGGCAAAATTTTCACACAAAAAACAAATCGAATGGTACATGAGAACTTTGAAATACATGCAAAGCAAAGGCAGGGAACAATTATATAAAAAAATTGCTGAAATTATATTAAAAAAATTTTTCTCCGCTCCTGGAGCGCATTGGCAAGAACCCTCGGGCACGTGTTTAATATTTCTCGATCTGGTATCACCAAAATAAGATTGATTGAAATCGGTCTGCAGGCTCCCCTTGTAAGTAGGAAAAGCATACAAATGAATAAAAAGAAAAAAATTGAGATTAGTCTTTTATACTCAGGACAGAATTGCGATGAAGTTTCTTCTTCTCTTTTTTAAAATCAGTAAGTGCTGCAGAACCTATTTCCCCAAAATACGCCTTTTCTTATCCGAAACGAATTAAAGGCATCGGTGCAAGAACAGGCCTAGAAACACAAATGTTTGGTGAGAGCCAAATGAAATTAAATAAGACACCTGGTAAGTCCACCATTAGGCTTTGAATCAGCAAATATCCGAATTAAACATTCAAACGAGAAAGATAGTATGCATTCATTATTTTTGCATTCGCTGTAGATTAATGTAAAATGGAAAATGTTCACTAATACACGCACATAACTTTACTATAGTGCCGCCTTATAAATATAGAATTTGTTTGTAATTTATCTACAGCGCTACATATCGGATCCTAGAATAGCTATATAACTATCGTCTCGAATACGCAAATATATTTGTGAATATGACATTAAACATTTTATATATATAAGTATATGTAACATTCACATCAGAATGATATGTACTTTGCTAATAATTGATAATTTTATTTTATTTTTTTTAATTCCCCTTCAATTGTTCATGGCGGGCTTAGGAACAAGCACTGATATAGGTACTTAATGTTTGATCCTATAATGTTCTTAGGAGACTGTGGTCGTTAAATCATTCTACTCTTCCAGAGTCTTGTACTATTGAATTCAGGCGATTTAGAGTATCAAGTTCGGATTTGAACCATTCATAATAATATAAAGCAGCGCTCAACCTGATAGGCTTCCTTGATCCTTGAAAAAAATAATATAAAAATGAATAATTATTATTTTAATTTAAACAAAATGATATATGTAAGAGGATACATTAAATTAATTGTAAAAGTGTTTGAGTGTTTGTTTATTAATATATTTTGCAATCCTTTAACTTGATTGCGGACAATTAATGTAATATATATATATATATATATATATATATATATATATATATATATATATATATATATATATATATATATATAATATATTCAAAAAACAATCTTGAAAATCAGAATGATTGCAAGATTGGCAAAACGATTGATGTTCAGAGCTTTTATATTTTTAGACATACTACATGAGTATGATCACTAAATTTAACTGAGACCTTTGGGCACTTCATGTTAACAATTGATGACACTGATTGCCAACATCCGTCCTTTTGTTGCCTATAAAATATGAATCGCTGTTTCGGTATGGCTTTATTTCTTAGACGCCGCTTAGATAACCGTGGGTTAGTGGGGCTTATACAGCTCTCAGAACCAGAGCATCAGTATTATCGATGCAATTACAGCTGCGTCTGTTTTTACATGTTTGTCGTCAGCAAGTGCTCCTTATACAAATATTTTACATCTGTTGGCTGTACGTAAGTATCATTTCATATTTACCTTCACGTTCGTGAGTTGTTTATGATAGTTGTGCATACTTCGTGTGCATGCTCACTCTAAATGTGGGATAAACGATTTTTTTATTTATTTTTTGTTATTATCTGAGTATTACTTATTTGTGTAACACCAAATTACTTTTCTAAATACATTTTGGTAGTGTACCCGCATTGGACTAAAAATTACATCTCCGACATAGAAAGCCTTTGGATTTAGGGCTTTCTAATGCCACGAAAGGATATATTTTTTAGACCAATTCAGATCTATTACAACAATTTATTGGAAAAACAATGATAAGTTTGCATTTACACTTAATATTAAGATACTATCTCTCAAAAGTAGCCTTTCATGAGTTCGATTTACTGTTCAAATTCGTTCCAAGAATGAACAAAAATTCTAGATTTGGATTGTCTTCTATCTCATCTACATTTATTCAAAAACTATATTATGATTACATGAACCATGAAAATAATTAGCGTAACCAGCGATTCACGTTTTATGCGTTTATGCATAGGATGCGATGCAATTTTAAATAGGTTTTTTTTTCCATAGGATTACTTTAGAAAGGAAAATATATTTTTTTTTTAAATTAAAATTTTACTACCACCCTGTATTTTTCATTTAAAAAAAAAATCGGTCGGAAATAAAGCCCATAGTAACCGTCATTGCTTTACTACTACACTTTCTGCACTTCTAAAAGTGAACAAGTATAAATTAATTGATTTAGTCGAATGGGTAAGAT